>BSBN01000582.1:24800000-26247387 GCA_027924645.1 Cunninghamia lanceolata
CTTCTAAAACATTTAATGATCACACATCCCCAATATAAAGGCTTTTAATCCCAAAATCTATGAAGTCTCAGAAAATGAGGGATGACCACCTCCACAAATGACATAGCTACCACTAAACCTTACACCACTACAATCAAGAGCCTGAAAACCTTTGCCTCTAATTATTTAAAGGACTTTGAGGTGTTGAAATTCTTTAACTAGATAGAAGAACTTCACCAACTCTTTTTCTCCACTCAAGAGGAATGATTTTGGCGCTTCCAATGAGCATCCTCTTTGCTTGAAGATTTAGGACCATAGGTTGATCCTTATTTCCCTTTTAAGCATTCAATATGAAATTATGTCCACTCTTGACCAAGGAATACTTTTTTTCCTTTGATAATTAAAAATAATTCATATCATACATGTAGGGCTAGTAAATGATACTCCAAATGCATTCAAAGGAATAACATTTGTACAACCACTTCATAAATATTTTTTTGGTTAACAACAAACTTTAGGTCCTATATTTCTTGCTAATGGACAAATCTACACACTTATTGATCCATCCTAAAGCATAAGGCTTGGGTTGTTACTAAGTCCTTAAACTAGTATTTTCTACCATTTTTTGAGAAATGAGGAAGAAGCTTTGGAATGAGTTCATAAAAAATTGCATCAAGTTAAAACATATTTTACTTGAATCTTAATGTTAAATACATTCAATTGCCTCTTCTTTATATATCATAAGATTAAAAAAAAAACCTTATTTTTAGTGCAAGAAGTTTTAAAATTAACCTCCCAACTAAATTCAATCAATTAAATGTCTCATTATGTATAATAGGCATAATAGTTTGGTTAGCTTTTTTACCTTTCTAATACATTCACTTTTTTGGATGTAGCTTCCACTCGGTTTCATATATATGACCAATTGCATCACAATGTCCTATTTTGTTATAGGCCTTGATTTAGTGCTTGTAGATCTTGTATTCTTTGTCTTGTCCTTGGATCCTTTTATCTTTGGAGATGATGAAGGACTATATACTTAAAGGTATTGAGAATGTGCACATTCTTCATAATTTCCCACCATCTTGGAGAGTAATATGGGCCTCTAAAGATGGTTATGAAGGCCTCCAATGTACTTCATCAACACCTAATCATCTAGAACAACCTTGACCATTTGACAACGCTCATTTGAAACACATTTGTATATTTAGATACACATTATCCTTCTTTCTATTTCAAAAATTGTCACTCTATATATTTTTTGTCTCTAACACATTTAGTAAAATTATTTCTTAGAAGAGTTCTTAAATTGATTCCAAGAACTAATTAGAGAATTCTTTCTTATCCATAAAATATAAGAGAATTTAGAACCAATTTAAAGCATGTTTTTGTGAGGCCCACTTTTTTTGTAATTTCATTCACACTTGTATCTATTTTGAGCATTGATAATATTTGCTTTGTAGACTTATAATTTTAAATTATGTTTATTATGATAGATTATCATAGATAGAGTGGTTATAGTTAGAATAGTTTAATTTTATGACTATATAATCAAGCTCATTCGAGATCCAAAATCAAGCTCCAACCAAAATATACCTTTATATGGTGTGAAAACAACATATTTAGCAACCATATAATGCCGAACCTTGCAATGTTTTACATCATCAGGGTCATTAACCCACATGATGCAAAGTAGGGGCAAGGACATCAAGACAACACCAAACAACCTCTCACCAAAACCCTAGACCTCTATCCATAGGGCATTCCTTCATAACTGATCCCTTTTTCTTGTAGCCTTTTGCAGAGACATTTTTTTGACTTAACTTTTGTTGTAGGCCTAACTTTCAAAAAGTAAGACATGTTCCAGATACCCTTTATGGTCTTACATCACATACTAAGAAATGGTGTGGATTCACTTTGTACAGACTGTCCCTAAATTTGACTGTCCTCTATGCAATTAGGCCTAATTAGGCCTCGTAGACTTGGTCCACTCTAGTCCACTATGACACCAATCAAAATTTGAGACAAAGGACTTCAAAATAGGGTTACAACCATTCAAAAACTTCCATCTGATACACCTCAAGTGACTTTTGCATTGGTTCTAAGAGGAGGACTCTAAATTGGGTTTTATGAATACTTGACAAACTGAGCCAACACTGTCATAACAAGACAGTCAATAAGAATGGACACAAACCCTAATAAATGACCAAATAATTGACTTATTATGCTTCCTCTTAACTCTTCACACCCTTACCCAATAACACCAACCATGAAGGAGGACAAAAATCCAAAACTAGGGGCAAGTGTGATGTTAATGAGTCAAAAAGAATTCTTACCAATGCAAAGGATTAATCATTTAAAGTTGTTTGAAGAGAGTGAATTTGATTCTAATAGGCAAGTTGAGAAAGGTGAGTTGCTTGTAAACACAGTGTAGGGGGAAGAGTGTGAGCAATCTGCTGGGAAGACTAATCCATTTCAATTGTTATTGCACAAGGTATGCCTAGAAGGTGAGTGGCAACATAGTTTATATGTCTATCATATGTTTTGTCAAGGGTTAGCAGTAGTTATAAGTGAATTTCAGTCCCTTCAAGTTCAAGAAATCAAGCAACTTGAGTCTGTTGCTTCATATATACAATATAGAGTTGTTGTTCTAGTTGTAAAAGCATTGTTGAAAGAAGGATTTAGAGGTGCAAATGGAGGACATGTTTATATTAACAAGTTCAAACATCTTTGTCAAATGTCCAAGAAACCTACAGTGAAGATGAAACCAGTATGGGACTATTTCAAAGATAATGCAAAGGGATTTAAAGACATCAGGCAAGAGCTTTCAAGCATAGTTCTCAAGTTTCTACCTTCCATTCAAGTGGAGCTTGAATCTTTTCTTCCCTGAGAGTATGGTGCAGGAGCACCCATAACTCTTCATGTCTTCAAGGGGTCAAAAGTTAACATTTTGTTTTATTTTGGTATTTTCATGTAATAAGGTCTTCTAAGACCATTCTTGTGTGTTGGAGTCTAATTTGAGTCATTAGGTGTAAGTTGGAGTCTAGAGGAATATGAAAAGTCTCAATGTTGCAAAACATGGAATATGAACAGACATAAGTGTAAATGAAGGAATTAGAATGGTTGTAGTTTGAAAATCAATTTTAAATGGTTGGTATATGTTTAAATAGCCTTGGGGAAGTTGAAACCAAGCAAAGTGGTTACATTTTGAAGTGATATCAATAAAAGACATCTTTGTTTCTGCATTTCTGAACGTTAAATTGTTGTTTCAGAGCTTGGTATGGCCTTGTACGGTTGGTTCATGATCTAAAACTAATTGGAGTTGATGGATAATTGAGTCTACTTCCTTATTCTTTTTATTTCATCTAATTTGATTGTGTTTCAAGCAAGTTATGCCCATTTTACTACAAACAGATTTGAAACTCTAGTTAGGGTAATAGTGAACAAACAAATCATTTTTTGAAGGTTTTCGTACAAAGTAACCTTCCTTGATTCTGAGATATGTTGTATAAGGTCCAAATGGGTGTCTAAAACTATGTTTACATTCTTGATATCATGTCTACACTGAAAATTATGGCTGAAAAACCTAATTTGTTGCTACAAAGTTTGTTCAAGCAATTAAGCCTAGGGACTAGGACAATCAATTTTTGAGCCTTGTGTTCCAAAGTGACCCCACCTGTATGTTGTATATGTTTGATAAATCCCAAAAGGGTATCTAAATCTATGTTTAAATTCTAGGTATCAAGTTTGAGGTGGAAATTATGAAAGAAAATGTCATTTTGGAGTACTACTATGCCTAGTGAAGAACATGACAGTCAATTTTAGAGCCTTTCCATACAAAATAAGTCTATATAATTTTGAGATCTGTTGAAATATGGCCAAATGGGTATCCTAAAAAAGTTTCCTTTCCTAGAGATCAGGCCCGCATCAGGAGTTATGCTAGTTTTGCCTTTTTGAAAGGCTATAAGGAAGACCAAGGGTTTGTGAAGGAAAACCCACATTTTGATGACCAAAGGAATTTGTTTAAGGTTATTTTGAATTTTATTACCCCTGTTGTGCATCACCATGTTAGGACAGTAAAATTTTTGAAAATTTTACTATCTTTTCACTCCGTTATACTTGAACAAATCCTAAAAAAAAAAACACCCCAAAAGACCATAATAAAAATTTAATCTCACAAGGTGTCTATGGATGAGTAGTGCCAAATTTCTTCAAAGTCAATCCATCGGAAAGATATTGTTTTGTTTACACCGATACATAAGGAATCATTTCAAAATAACCATCGGCGTGAGAAGGCAGATCGGAAGGAGATCTATGGAAGTCACCGATGGAGTAAGTAATACCGATGACTTTACATCGGCAAGAGAAGCGAGTGGTCATACCGATCGGTATGACAGACAACTATCGGATGACCTTTTGAAAGTTGCCCCGACGGTATATATCATACCGATAAAATATTTCGGCAAGAGTCTCATCGAACATCCTGCGGAGGTAACGAAGCAAATGACCATCGGCAAGAAGTAAACTATCGGGATAAGATACAAAGAAGTTTCCGATACTAAATGTCTTGGCGATAAGAGAGCTTTCGGCAAGATTCACAGCGATACAAGTATCTGTCGGGATAACTCAACATATCGGGACAAGGGAATTAGGTCTCGCTGATTCACAAGTCACGTCGATCAAAAGGTATCGGTGATACTTTAACATACTCTACCCGATAAAGAATATGAAAGAACCATCGGTGAGATGATTCGGATCGGGTTATCTTTTTAAAGCTATCTCGATAGTATGTTTCATTCCGATGGGTATACTCTAGCGGAAAGACATTAAAACAGTCATTCTGATCCAAAGTAACATAACTATCGGTGGGACAACAAAAGTCGGGGAAACATAATTATGTTATCCCGATAGTATTAATCACCCCGATAAACAAATCATATCGGTAAGACTCATTACTTCGGAGTGAAATCTAAATCACATGGCGATGAAGGAAGTCATGCCGATGGTCACGCCCACTTGAAGATATGACATTACATAGCGTCGGGAATACAATTGAGGGGTCACGCCGATTGACTGTTCGCGCCATAAAAGCATTAAGGTCACCCAGACATTTTAAAATTCACGCCGATAGAAGAGTTATGGCGATGTGACATTTCACAGCGATGAACATTGAATTGATCAGATAATTAAATACAAACGGCTACAAAATTTATATGATCATTATAGTTGCAAAAAACCGTCCGAGAAGAGAATACAGAAGAACTCTCAAGGCAAAAGCAGAGGATTCCAATTCCAGCCACCGAACGTCAGGTACATATACACAAACCACTGTATAGCCTGTATTTAAATTCTCTACCAAAGTTTTAAAATGGAAACTCCGGGAAAGGGAAAAGGAAGAAAGTTACAAGGGGAAACCAGTAAGCCTAAGAAACAAAAAATTGAACAAACCCCTGAGGAGAAAGTGAAAGAAAGAAAACTGAATCAAGACCTAATTGACCAATTGCCTGGGTCAACTCCCAAGGCCAGAAGGTCTGCCCAACTCAGGGTAGAAGTGGAGAAATTAGAAGATAAACACAAACACCTGGGAGATATCTGGACCCCCATTCAGGGATATGAACTTTTTAGATTTCACTATAATAGAAGGTTTAGGAATGCTCCTGTGTCAAACCCATGGCACATGAATTTAGGAAAACTGGTTGTACCCAATGTATTCCTGAATGTGGAACTCCTTCAATTGCTTGCCAGACATTATAATTCAAACCTGAAAGCCATCTGCAACCCACAGGGAGAGCCAATTGTGCATTTATCAAAAAATGCCATTTGTGAGGTTTTTGATTTTGATGATTTATGCACTGTCCCTATCATTTATGAAGATCTGGATAAAGAGTATTGGAGAATGGACACAACTTATAATGGATGGAGGTTGCCCATTCATAGGCCCAGGGTTGAAGGAGAAGTGATGCCCTTAACTGAAAATGATGGCCCTCCCTTTCATGTAGCCATATTTGAACCATACATACAGCATACCTATTTTTCTGTGGGCCAAGTCCTTGGCTCAGAAGTCCCCGAGTTCATGACTATTCCTCTGATGGTCATAGCCTCTGACATTCAGTGTCATAATGCAAGACAATTTGATTATGCTTCCTATATTGCTAATAGGATGGACTTTGGTCTATCAGCAATAAAGAACAGTGCTCCAGCATGCTCTTTTGAGCATTACTCAATGCTTATGCACATGGTGTTATATTATGGCTAGGAAGTAGGGTTATGGCCAAGTGAGTTTCAAGTTGTTGCTGCAGATAAGAAAGGGGAAAAGATACCTGTACAAATGTGGACCAGAATTTGGGATAGTAGATATGCCCACTCCAGCTATGCTCAATTTGAAGAGCATTGTGTAAAAGTGTTGTATAGGTATTTTAATCATCCCTGTGAATATTCAATTTCAACTGAAATAAAAAGATTCCTCAGACCAAAAGATTTTGGTGGCCCCCCTACTGTCACTCATAATTGGGGAGACTGGTATTGCTTTGAAGATGCTACTATGATCAGAGTTTATGGTTTTGAGGATGCTCCATTCATATTGCCCAAGACTGTCCCTGACAGGCTTGCATATCTGGAGATAATCAGGCAAATGCATTGTTCCAATGTGATGCATTTGAGTTCACATGACAAACAATCGTTTATGCCCAGCACCTTATGTTTTGGGGATTTTACTGTAGTTTCAAAAGAAGGTTACAATCTCATTCTGGATAAATTAATGCATTATAACATGATGACTGCTGAGATGAGAAAAGGATTTGACCCTGAAGGCTTTATTGACTCTGCAAGAAGAAAACAAAATCTCAGTGGATACATGCACATACATTATCCACATGATGATGTCATTAGAAATTTAGAAGAAGCAGAAGTCGAATTGGTGGTAGAAAAATATAACAAGGATCTAAATGAAAAGAAAAAGCAATTAGCAGAAATTGAGGTTGTATCCTCTGAAGATGAAGAACTGACAGAGCAAGAATAGCCATCAGATAAAAAGGTAGAGATGTCCAAGAGGAAAATGCAACAATATCAGCCTTCTGTTGTACTACATGATGAGGAGGGGTCTGCTGATGAGGATCCACGCCAAACAGCCTATGATTCTTTCATTTCAGATGATAAGTTTATTCAATCAAAAGTATTTAAATCATTTTTATATAAATACAAAGGGAAAGAAATCAGAGAGTCAGTAGATGATGTCTCTGCTGATAATGAAAGACAATTATTAGATATGCTGAAGGAAACAATAGATAAAGAGATGCAAGACATGACACCTAGCAAGGGTAGACAGTTACTTAAAGATGCAGGTGTCATGATTTTTCCTGGTCTGGATTTAAATTCTGCTTTGGTTTTTGATAGTTTTCTGAATAACACAGATGATAAGTATAAACTTACTCCAGAAGGAGTTAATGAAGTATATATGGGAACAAGGTATAATAATGATGAAAATTCCTTGATGATATGGGCGTTATACCCTCCCCATAAGAAGACGGCCATCATTGATACTGAAAAGACTTTTGGCCACGTTATGACTTTGAAAGTAGGGGAAACTGACCCTATAATTATAGCAGACATTGGTATCAATGTTGCAAAATTGAATAAAGCACAAGCTCAAATGTTGATCAAAGAAAGAGATGCATACAAATTGAATTGTGAAAGACTGACAAAAGAAAATGATTACTTGAAGGACGCTGTTAAGAGTACTTTTGGCCAGTCCACAAAAAGAATAACTCAAGGTGAGAGCTCACAGGGCATTCAAGTGTTATCCCCTGATCAGGCAACCCAAATTCAGATAGATGCATTTGATACAATACTGCAGAGCAAGTATGCAAACATGGTGCGGTGGTTAAACCAGTTTTTGGATAATTTCTCAGAGAATCATAAAGCAGTTCAAGAACATGAAAGACTTGAAAAGAGAATACGAGAAAAATTGACTGAGCTACAAAATAGAAGTACTGCTGATAGTACAGATATCTCTGATGCAAAAGCATTTCTCAAACAGCATCAAAATTATTATGACAAACTTAAAGCTGATGCTAAGGAAGGAAATGATGCCTCAAACGCAGGAGTGCCCAGGATATTTAAAGACAATGGAGAGGTAAAGAGCAAGGAAGAATGGATTATTGATTGTCAAAGTATATTACACAAAGCCACAGGAGCTCTGAAAGACAAAGCCTCTGTGTCTAAAGAAGTTTGCAAACAATTGGAGAGCATGATCACACTTGATATAATCACCAGAAGTGCTATTGACCTTACTGATTCTCATCGTGAGCAGGATTACTTGGATTACTTGGCTAAAGTCTACTTGTGGCTAAATAGAGCCTAATCATAATTATGTTATAGCTGTTAATGTTTGTTAAGTTCCCAAAAAACTTATTGAAGAGTTATGACTCTTCATAGAAATATCTATATAAGTCCAAACAATTGATGCCGAGAGATCATCAGCAGTAGAATATATTCAGATACATCATATATACAATGTTTCAAAATGAGTATGTTGCATATTTTATTTGAAGAAGAAGTTTGAAGTTCTCTGATTCAGTGGTTCTGCTTTGGTATCAGTTGTTTGTTAAGATTATTCAATTGTGTGGCTGTCTCCATTTCTGCATTTCCTTGATATTCAGATTAAACATATCAAGTATATATTTGATCTGTCAATACACATTTGCTGTATCTGTGTGATTAAATAGGTTGGTATCCATTTGAGGAATTAAACCCTTCTGATTTAATTACAGTAGCCTGGAAGTATTAAGCTTGGATTACTAAGTAGGGCCATACAATTAGATTGCCATTCTGTCTCCAGTAAATATTATCTGTTAATCTTGTCTATTCATTTCATTTGGTTCCTTCAAGTAAGGATTAAAGTACCTTCTGGTGAAATATAAGATATCTGATTTTATTTGGTTGGATTATCAAGAAGAGTTTGTCAGTCATTTACTTGCACATTTATACAAGTTATAAACCAAAACTGTGCCAAACAACTAGAATTATTACCATTAGGAAACCATTAGTCCTGGTCCTTCAAATTGACTCTGTTACCCAACAAGGCACTAGTCTTATTTTACTTAAAACCTTTTACCTTGATATTGCTTATACAACTTCTACCAATTACTCATTAGACATTAAACCTAAAATCAGTCAGCAAGCATTTCATCTATCCTACATCTTGTGCCATTGTAGATAGATTTAGTTAGTCCACGCATTCACATTCAATCTGCTTTAATTTTCCAAGGTTTACCCACCTAGGTGTAGCAGGACCTAAAGTGAAGGAAATCATCTAACCTTGAAGGTTGATTTCATCAAGTTAGTTCAGAAACGTTGCCAATCTAAACATAGAGCTTGGTATCGCCTTAGGATTGGCAACCTGCATTTCTGAGACTAACACACCACACCATCAATTCTTTATCAAACCAAACTGAGAACTAAAAATGTCCATAATCCATTAGATAACTGGCATCATAAATCTTAGCCTCATCTTTTACTGTCACATTGAACCTAAAGAATTCATAAGTATTACATTCAATGAACACCTTTGCAAACTTTTGATTTGACTTGTTAAATTCACAATGAATCCCTAAGTCTGATAAATCAGACTAGAAAAAGGTGGATGATTGGGATAGATTTACTGAGTCATACCTTGAATCATGTCCCACACATTTTAAACAACCTTCAATTGTGCAAAACCAAAAACACTCATACACAGGCACCTCTTCCATCTAGGCTACATCACACTGACATTCACCTTCATTTCAACACTACAATTCAAACATGTTATTATGTGATTCAATGTTTAGCATAGAGAGCCCAATTATCATGGAAGTGTCCTTATCAACTCTCAATTCATGGGTGTCACAAATAATATCAGCTTCATCAACATTCCATATATCAGCAAATTGGTCCAATTAAAGGTCAAAACCAAATATCAATTCATCTCATAAATCATCACGCAATTTGACATGGAATGCTTCAAGAGAAGGAGCATACATTTCAAAATATAGTCCTTCATCAAACTCTTCACAACTAGATACCATGGCACAACAATGACTAGGAGTTCAAACTCACAATCAACTTTACCATTTGATTTGTCAGCATAGAGATCTGAACTCCTTTCAAAATTAATATCTATAAAATTGATATGGTTGATCAAACAATATGCAAGCAAAACTTCATATGTGCTATCAATAGACAACACTTCTACCCCATACTCCAGATGTTTAACATAGTCTAAAGTTTGTTCACTTATAGGTGAACATGTGTATTCATTGGAGCTCACTAAAATGCACTCCTCATCCACCAAATCACTGGTTTTAAGGGTTGATCTGTTGCATTGGATATTTGAACATGTTTTTATTTCCTCATTAATAGGGCTGCTATAAGTTACAACTTCATAAATTTCCTTTTCTTTGTCATACCCTGCATTTTGAATGTCATTATTGCAACTCTCCCTTGCATGTACTTCATCAATGATCTAATTACAAAACTCATTTTCACCATTACAACATGCATCTTCAAGTTCTTCTTTACTCTCTTCATCCTCATGAGACATGTTGTTACTTGCCTCACACAAAGCAACTAGACCATTATTATTGCAGATTGATGATATGACATTTCTTGCATGGTTATGTTTCATCTTCTTAAGTAGGTCAATATCTTCACGTCTATGGTTAGCATTGATAAATCTCATCCTATCTAATATAGTCTCGAATTCTGATTCATCGGCCTTATATAACAAATCCATGCACACAGAACCCTTAGATCTCAAGAATATATGGGAGTTGCCAACCTAGTGTTCATAAACCTTGAATATAAATCCCCCAACATCTCCTCTTCATGCTTTGTTATATCACATAATTCTTGGACAAGGGAAACATGATCCACATCCCAAACATACTTCTCATATTCTGATTTGAGTCTCCCATAATTCATAGGATAGAAGGATGATTTAATTGTCATAGTGGAAACACTATTACATTGATGATCACATCTATTGTCTAATTCACAATTTTCCCTTGCACCTGATGCTCTATAGTGCTCTTTACTCACATGTCTCTTCATCATTAAAATTTTTGAGTTGTTCTCGATATGTATACCTATAGTGAATGCTTGTTGTAGTGTTATAGGTTCTTTATCTCTTAATAAGAAACTCATTTCTTCATCAAATGCACCTAGATAAAACACTAATCATGTTGCATCATTAGGTCTAACATTTTTAGGAATGTCTCTAACAATCCTTTCAAACCTCAAATTGAAAACTCGAATGAGCTCTTCTTCATCCTTCTGAATGTGAACAAGTTTAAATTGATCATTGAACTTACATCAACCCTTTCACCAAATTGATCAATAAATGTGATCTTAAACCCTTTCCATGAGGAGATACAATATTCAGGGTTCAAGTCAATAAACCAATCCCTTGCATCTCCTTTCAGAGATTGAACAAATAACTTCATGACAACATCTTTTGTATAGATATCTCATAATCCCCCATTTGATCACTGAAAATATGTAAGTGCTTATTTGTTGATTTGAAACCCTCCCCACTTAATTTAGGCAAATGGTCTCTGATTTCACTATGAATAGGATTAGGATCTTGAATATCGCTAAAATCAAGTGGCCTATATACTCCAATAGAGAAAGGTTTTCTCTATGGGCTTGTTTTATGTTGTTTTGCATCATGCATCACAACATTTGAATGTGAAGGGGAAAAGTCAAAATGATAATCAATTTTCATATATACTCTTAATGTGAACCAACTCCCCTTATCAACACTTCCCACAACCCTTTTCAAGGTAACAAGGTCTCATGACTACACAACATAACTCTATATTTGAGTCATTTTTGGGACATTTACATATACCATCTTTTGATGTACAGGATCTATGGGCATATAAAGACCTTACATACTTCCATAAAACATGCATATATGCATATGAATAACCTTATATCTTTTTATCTAAAGTGCATATTTTACCAACACACATATTACAATCATACTATTGAAATATGCAAGTGTATCACACTTGTTTTAATTCCCTTCTTTACAACATAAATTCATATTTAGCTAGGGAATAACACTTCATCTCAAGGAATTCCATAAACTAATTCCATACAAAAAGCTTTCCTCCTTTGGATACAGAACAAGAAGGAAAAATAGAATACCTAGAAATTATTGCAGACTTCACACAAATGCTTTCTCTAACAGAATATCTTATAGATCCTGGCCAAACCTTTGTATAATAGGAAGTCTTTCTTTAGTAACTTGACAATAGAGTTGACACCTCTTAAAGAGGACAATATTTTCAATACACCATCACTCTTCAAACTTGAAATAATCTTTAGGGTTCAAATCTCCAAGAGAGTCTTCAATCTCTAATAACTCAAGAAAAGAAACCATTGAGTGTCCCTAGCAGAGTCACCAATCTGTTAGTTCCCCAAACTATTCTAACCAATTCCTAAAAGGTAGACAACCTTTATGATTGAAACTAAGTGAATCTTGCCCAACAAACAATAGATAAATTCATATTTATTTTCCTCTACGTTTTAGGTTTTGCAAAACCTAGGGGTGTTACCTTTAATGACACTGAAACATGAATATTAAGCATAGTTATATCACAATGCCTAGAAGATATTGAACTTCATACAAATAGACAAGGAATTCCATAACTACTTCCATAACTATTCCATTCCCTATCTCCATTATAACCTAGGAATGAAGTTTGAAAATAATTACAAATAACTACATAAATGGCTTTGGATTTATCATTTTGAAATACGTTTGTGGTAAGAAAATTTTGATCTAAGGACCTGTGCCTAATCTAGGATGAAAAAATCGATACCATATTAAGCCTTCACAATAATACTACCCTAAAATTGAAAATTAGTTTACCTTACATTAAACTAATTTTATGATGGCAAACTTTGTGCATTTCTTTCTTAATTATCCATCTTGTCTATAACTAATCACATTAAACCATGTATGAAAAGCTTACTCTATTCCCTTGAAATAGATTAAACATACGATAGTAACACATGAAAACAAATTTATCATGAAAGAAATAATAAATCCTTGATTTATTGATTTCTCAAAATTAACCACATAATAGAACTGGAGATGAAATGCTTACATAGCTTGCATTCTTTCATTAAAATCCAATAACAGGAAATACAATATATGATGACTAATGGACTAAAATCTCTGTATATCTAGATGTATAGGTAATAGAAAGAAGCCAAAGACCTTCAAAATTTCCCCCCTTAATGCAAACGTGTCTCTTACAAATTAAATTAGATGATTGACACAGCCAATTTTGATTAACCTGTGAAGTGAAAAAAGTGTGATCAGTTGGAACAACCTAGAACCTGTTCATGAAACTGCCATCCACCTTCTCTTGTTATGATTGTTTAGCCTAAGTGTTTAGACAATTTGAGGGTCACCACATGAACTAGGCCCCACCCACCAAAATTGACATGGTTGTTGTAGTTGAATGCTATAATAAGAAAGTGAAAAAGACCAACTGCTACCCACCCAACTTCTATTGACAAAGTCAAAGAAGTTAATCAATTGAACACAACAGTCTCCACCACCTTTCTCCAAACAGATGTGAATGGTCATAGGGACTCCAAATCAAGACCTAGGCTACTCCTAATCCAAGTCATGCAAGGTTTAGGGGGAAGAACCCAAAAATCTACTGCATCAAGCAATATGCCCTGTCCACCAAAAAAGTACCTAATTCATTCTATTTCACATGGATAGGACATAGGGAACCAATTTCCAGACTTGCCCAAGCCTAAAAAGGTAACTCTATTCCTTTATCCTAAAAATTGAATAATATGAGCCATGAGAATAATGACATCTTGTACACAAACAGAAACATATCTCTAGAGATTCACAGGCACAATCATAGAAAACATAAAGAGACAGGTGTTGAATCACAATACACCCAGTCCTTAAATAGCCCAAAAGAGGAAATGAACATGCTAGGTGTAAATGGCTAAGTCGAATTAAATAAATATTCTAATATTTATTTTAATTCTCATTCTCCTATCATTTAAATAAATATTCTAATTTATTTAAATGATTCACATTTCTTCCAAAAATTAAATAAAATCATTTTATTTAATAAAATTCCCTAAATTCTTCTAATATCTCACATAATTAAATAATTTTAAATTATTTAATTAATCCTAAATTCCTCTATCCTAAGTCCTAATTTTATAAATCCACATCACCTTTCCACCTCACCTTTCCACCTCACCATGTTGTACATGTAATTAAATATTTTAATATTTAATTAGCTAATATTCCCTCACCCACATGTCCTATTTATCCCCTAGTCAAATTAGTTAACTCATCAATCAAATATGTTAACTAATTAGTCAATTGAGTTCACTGGTCAATCTATTCTGTTGACTCTACAATCAACCCAGTTAATTGATCAATCATCTCAGTTAACTCCTCAATCTATTCTGTTAACTCCCATAAACTCATGAAGAAGGCTTGGACACTTGTCCTCTTCTAATTGGCACACATTCTCTTAAGCTTCCTTAACCATACACCTCACAAGTAATTCCTCCAGTCATGGGTCTATTGACACTTGGATTTGGTCTTCCCTCAGCCTATATAAGCAAGGTCTTCATACCCTCATTTCATATCCATCTAAGCTTAAGCAATCTTACTCTGCAAGAATCATTATAGCGTACCTTTGGTAAAGTTACCATCCATTTGCATTTACACAACCTCATTATCATAATCATTCATCCAATAATGTCTGCATTAATCCATCTCCATTAGTATTGCATTGTAGCATGATCGCCATAACATTGTCTACCTACAGCCGTTCTACTCTTGTCATCTTCAACAACAAGGAAGTACACACTTCTGAGAGCTCCATTACCATCAAGATCAAGAAGAGATGGGTGAACAATGGAAGCATAGAGGTAATACGGTCTTTGAAGGTATAATCTTTGTTTACTTGTATTTACATCAATTTCCATTAAGTTATTGGATGATTAGTTGTTTTAGACTGTTGTTCACATTTTCCACTAACATTTCTGGCACCCACTGTGGGGCCACTACCCTGATTTAACCTCCATTTGAGTTTTTTGTTAAGCTTCTCTTGTAATAGGTCAACTCTGCCCATCCACATTCTAGTTCTGCACATTCACAACTTCTTGCTACACATGTGTATTTCCGTGCATTCACGAGACAACACTATGCATCCAAGAGATAGTATTGCGCATACACCTTTCTACGCATCCAATCCATTCTGTTGCGCATCTGACATGACTTGCTCTGCTTCTGATCTTTTTGTGCATACAAAGAGCAGTCCTGCGCATTTAATCATTATTGTTGCACTTTTGTAAATCTGCACATATAAATCACAGTATTGTACATATGACCTGTAGATCTGCGCATATGATTTGTCAAAGAAAGTTGTAATGTTTTTATCAGATCTTCCGTACTAACACTCATTTGCAGGTGTTAGGAGTTGGACTTAGTTATTTTAGCTGCATTATTAAGCCACTTAGAACTAATTAGGAGAGAGTAACTTAATATGTTCATGTAAATCATCACATAGATACAACTAAGAGGAAAGTAAGTCATTTTGTTGCATCACAACTTGCACTTAGTCTCAACCTAGGCATTAAAACTGAATAATTTCTTTATGTTTTTACTATCTTGCACTACAATCCATCACATAGCTTAATAGGGGAAAGTAACACTTGTTTGTTTCTTCAAGAAACAATCTACACCTAGATTTGTTAGAAGGTTAAAATAATCTTTTCCAAGTTATTTCTATCTTGTTAACAACTTCTGTGCTTGGTAGATTAACACATTTAGATTCTTTATTTTTAACTAGGGGGATAAAGAACCAGTCTTCTCTGTGTTTTCAAAATGATAACAGGACTATGCTCTCCCCTTTTCTAGGTGACCAAAATGCCAAACTAATCATTTTGCATATATAACCTTTAGAAGAGACCTGCCCTTGGAATTCCTTCCTTCCAAGTGGGACGACCTTAAGTGATAACGGGCTAAAGCCAAGCCACCTCCAAGTCATTATAAATAAATTGGGTTTGTGATGAAAATTGTAAACCATGGGTGTTGTGTTACACCAACAAATGTTTCCCCCAAAACCCTGTAAAGCGTAACCTCTATAGGCTAGGAAGCCTCCTTATTAGAGTGAATTGCTGCACGTGTAACCACCCAAATGGATGTCCATACTAAAAAGCCATTGTTTTTAGAATGCCAAAAACCCTTATTTGGTGACACAGGAGGAGAAACCTCTAGAGCCGTCCAACATCATACACTCATTTAGTGTGGAGACAGAAAAGTTCAACTCTTTAGAGGAACTATAACTTGGTATGTGTGAGAAGTGAGTTTCGTGGAGGGGAGCCGGTGCTACCAAGTTACTATCTATCACACCTTTATGTAAGTGGCTAGTGTAAAAACCAAGTTGGAACTCATCAAGTACTATCCTTGCCAACCTTAGGATTGTGCTTTCTTTTTGGTAAAAAAATTATAATAACAAACATGGAATCTTCTTTTTTGTTGTGTTTTCTTGCACCAAATTGATACAAATCATCAGCAAAAATACCAGACTTGCTTCGGGAAACATTTTGAAAACAAGCCAAGATAAAAAAAATTGAAACAAAAAGACAACACTACCTACAGTTCTACACATTTAAACCATTCTGTTGCACATCTGACAAGTTCTGCTACACATTTAATCTTGTTGCGCATTTAAACCATTCTGTTGCGCATATGACAAGTTCTGCTACACATTTTATTCTGTTGCACAATTGACCCATTCTGCTATGCATTTGAGACATTTTGCTGTGCATACAATACTTTCATGCATTTGACGCACAGAGCAATGCATATGAACCACAGTACTGTGCATTCAAAAATCAAAGCATTCCAACTAGACATATGCATTTGACCTTTATAGCTACGCATTTTACCTTTATAGCTGCGCATCTAAAGTTGCACATGCAAAATAGAGAGCTATTCCGTACACTTTTGGGAAAATTTTGAACCAATTCTGGATACCCATTATTGCATATACCTTGTTTATGTTCTTAGGAAAACCATACAAGTCCATTTCACATCCCTTTTCCAAAAACATTTCCATTTGCCGTATCATCCAAAGAAAAAACATCAAACAAAACAAACCAAGTTTCCTACTAAGGTGTTATTAAAATCTTCCAAAAATCAAAACAAAAATCTAGTTGGCTTCATAACAGGATATATCATCCTTCATCTCAGAACTACACTAGTGTAATCTTGATAAAAGTAGTCCATATCAATAGCAGTGATCAACTCTCCCTACTTTAACTATCTTTTACCTTAAGAGCACATTTGTTCAAGCAAATAGTAGATAAAAATTCAAACCTTAGGAAAAATCTTGTCATCTCAACCACACCAAAAATGTCCATTCACAAGCATTTTCATCCAACATTCACCCCCATCAAATGGTTTTTATGGTTGCAACTAGATCAAAATCTAAAGAAAAGCAAGATATGGATCCTTTGACCAAAGACATATCATCCTCATCTCACAGTGATGGAGAGGAAGAAATCCTATATGAGGAGGTAATTGGGACTTCACAAGACTCAAAATTTGAAAAGATGATGGACAAGGTCCTAAACATAGACCCTCAAAAGTATTTCCTTATGCTAGCACAACAAGGGACCAAACTTCCATCAGATTTTTGACACCTCCACCTTAAAAGACACCACCTCTATGAATAACATGGAAACTCCCAAGATCACACAAGAGTTTCCCAAAATAGAGAAGGCTAAGGATACAATCAATCCCTTGGATATATTAACAACACAAATCCAAGCCTTACAACAATAGCTCGCAGACACATTCAAACAGGAGCATCAATAAAACACTACTCTCTAGAGGATATTTCACCATATCCTTTTGACAAGACCTTGATCGTGATACCTTTCCCCTCAAAATTTGAGTTACCAAAATTTGACAAATATCAAGGGAAAGGTGATCCAAGGGATCATATCAAAGAGTTTAGTGCAACATGTCTCAAAGTCGCACACAACGAAATGTATCTCATGTGACTATTCCCAAGGAGCTTGGGAGTACAAGCTATGGAATGGTTCTCGCACCTACCTCCTAGCATCTAAACCTTCAACGAACTAGTGGACAAGTTTGTCACTCATTTCTCCTATAATAGTGAGCATGAAATCTCAATGTTAGACCTTTGTAACACTAAACAAAAGGGTTGCAAATCCTTTGCCTGTTTCTTACAAAGATGGAGACAACTAGCCAGCAAGTGTCCTTATCATATACCAGAAAAATAAATGCTTGAAATGTTTGTCCACAGCCTACATGCTAATCTAAGCTATCAAATACAAATCCAATGCCCTACTTCTTTTATTAAGGTCATTGAAATGGGTTTACTCATTGAAAAATCTTTAATAGCAAAGGGGCAAATAAAACTTTATAAGGACACCCCTAGTGCAAATGTTAACATGGATTTAAGCCGTGATTTTGGACCAAAAATAAGAACATCATGAATGATGGGGTGGTTGATGCCAAAAACGTGATGCCAAAGCAACCAATTTTCAACTTATCAACCCACAAAACAACCCCCCACAAAACAAACTCCAAAACATCGAATCACGGTCTACAAACTTTGCTCCTTGAAGAAAGTTCACACCTCTAGGGGAAACATTAGAATCCACCCTACGGAAGCTAATATCAAATAATCTCATAATGCTTCCAACGGCACATGATTATGAACCAAAAGTTAAACCTCCTTGGTGGAAAGACACTGATTTTTGTGAATATCACCGAAACAAAGGACACAAAACTAATGACTGTCAAGCGCTCAAGCACACCATTCAAGACTTGTTGGACCAAAAATGTATATCACTTGATGCGCATGCCTCTAATGATGATCATATAACATTCAAGAATCCACTCCCCAACTATGAGAAGGGAGTTTCTTCAAATCAAAACAAAAGTGGGGCTAACAATGCCAATTATACAAATGTGTCTTATGACTATGTTGTTAACCACATTTCAGAAAGTGATTCACGTATCAATGCAATCACTATAAATAAAACCCCTGGTTGTAATGTGACCACTTGCGGTGGAAAGGTTACTCTTAAGGGAGCTCCATCCAAACCATACTCTATATCTGACCAATACAACATCCTAGATCAACTTCACAAGACACCCACACACATTTCCATTTTGGAACTTCTACGTCTATCCCCATCCCATAAAGCCATACTCGGCCAAGATAGTTTGGAAACCACCATCCCAACCAACCTCACTGAAGAGTAGTTTCAGACCATGGTAGGTCATCTTACCACACCTCATTTCCTATCATTCACTGAAAAGGATGACATGCCAATCACCCAACCACACAATGTGTCTCTCCACATCAAAGCCTTCATCCACAAGCATAAAATAAAAAGGGTTATAATCGATGGAGGAGTGGGTTTAAATATTTGTACCTTAAATCTAATCCTTGCATTGGGGTTTTTAGAAAATGCTATCAATCCTAAAAAGAAAATCACCATCAAAGCTTACGATGAAGAGGAAAGAACTTCAAAGGGAACCATTCTTTTGCCTATCAGAGTTGGACCTATAGTAAAGGATGTAGTGTGTCAAGTGCTTGACATGGAGCTTGCATATAATATTCTCCTTAGAAGACCTTGGATACATGCAATGAAGGCAGTTCCATCAACCTATCACCAATGTATCAAGTTCCCCCATGAAGGCCACGAAATCACCATCCAAGGCGATCCCAATCCATTTCAATATTATAACTCCATACAATCCAAACTTGATGTTGTAATTCCCAATAGCCGTGCCTCTATTTCATCCTCATCCCGTGTTGACCCAACTTCACTCCCTTCCACATCCAAGGCACCCAAAATCAACCTCAAGTTCAAAGACAAGGGTGTCGGTGAGTATACAATCGCACAATCCTTTTGCTTAGCACAACTACCTATATCACCTAGATCCTATGGCAAGCCATCCATGAGAAAACCCAAGGCATTAGAAACTCCTAAAGGTCCATTTATAAAATGGGGAAGCCTCGAAGATGAGAGTGATGAGAAAGATATCCTACAATGGTTATATAAGGATGAAGATAGTCTATCCAAGCCACAAGACCATCTATCCACATTGCAAACCAAATAGTATGGTCAAGGATTCTCAATACTACAAATAATGGGATATGAAGGTCATGGACCCATAGGATTGAGGAAAGAAGGTATCACTGAACCTATCCAACCTCCTTCATTAACATCCTGAGACACTACAAGGCTAGGTTACACCAGCAAAGCAAAGGACAAGGAAACAAACAAGCATAAAGGAAAAAAACTAGAAACAACTACTACTAACCTAGACCATCTATCCACATTGCAAACCAAATAGTATGGTCAAGGATTCTCAATACTACAAATAATGGGATATGAAGGTCATGGACCCATAGGATTGAGGAAATAAGGTATCACTGAACCTATCCAACCTCCTTCATTAACAACTTGAGACACTATAGGGCTAGGCTACGGCCGCAAAGAAAAGGCCAAGGAAACAGACACGCATAAAGGAAATAAACTAGAAACAGATACTACTAACCTAGTAGAGCAAATTCACCAACTACAAGGATGGAGTGAGATAGAATCCAATGAGTACAAATGGGATAGTCTCTCTAAACTATCTTGTGATGAAAAAGATGTTGATGTGGTCCATGAATATATCCATATCCATACAACTCATGAGAGACAATGTCCAAGGGATAGACCTCTAGAGTTCGATCAGCATAATAACGATAGTGAGTTTCACGAGGAAAGAATGATACCACACTTGACAGATCAACTTGTGGAGAGTACCATCGTAGGCATTGTCAATGCTTACAATAACCACCTTAACTCCTCCATCTTGACCATCACTAGCCTCAAACCAGACCAATCTGATGACCCGTTATCACTATTACATCTAGAACTCATAGATTGGGATTCACAAGACTCTATGCCTGAGCTAAATACCTTTCAGAATGATGAGGCCATCATCAATTTTCTAGAACTTAGAGACCATGTACTTGCAAGGGATCATAGAGCTGGCTATGCCATAGAACTCAATGATAGGGCTTATTTTGGAGAGAGTGCAAAGCCTTTCAGTCTTAAAAATGTAAAAATGAAAGATAGATCTAATGGTGAAAATTGCTCTGTGGCAGTGTTAGATCGCGAAAATAGTAAAAATATAAAAGACATATCCAACGGTGAAAACCTCTCTGAGGCTCCAAAGGATGAAAGGCTTGACCCTCTTCCCAATCTAACACATCAAGAGAGATCCTCAATCTTGATGGAACCAGTAGAATAGATCAATGTCAGCACAGGTGAAAATCCAAAGATGATCCATATCGCAAAATATTTAACTGCACAAGAGAAACCAGAGTTTTCCAAATTCTTCAAATAGAAACAAGTCAATTTTTCTTGGTCATACACATATATGCTGGGTCTAGATCCAAACCTTATAATGCATCACTTATCGCTATCTCTAGGAGCTAAGCCAGTTAAACAAAAACTAAGGAAGATGCACCCACATATCGCACTCATGGTAAAAGAAGAACTAAAGAAGCTGCTAGATGTTACGTTTATCTGACCAATAGACTATTCAGAGTGGATTTCAAACATAGTGTCTATCTCAAAACTAGATAGAAGAGTTCAACTGTGTAATGACTTTAGAGATCTGAACAAGGCTTGTCCTAAAGATGACTTCCCTCTACCTAACATCGACATAATTGTAGATCTTACAACAGGGCACACCATATTGTCATTAATGGATGGATTCTCCAGATATAACCAAATCAAGATAGCACTAGAGGATCATCATAAAACTGCATTCATGTGTCCATGGGGTACCTATTATTGGTGCGTCATGCCATTCAGGCTAAAGAATGCGGGGGCAACATATCAATGGGCAATGACAACAATCTTTCATGACATGATGCATACCATCATGGAAGATTACGTAGATGACATTCTCACCAAATCCAAAACCAGAGAAGGGCATCTACAAGTCCTAGACAAAATCTTTACAAGACTAGAGTGATTTAATTACTGTTAAATCCAAAAAAGTGTGTTTTCAGAGTCACATCTAGTAAACTCCTTGGATATATCGTATCAGCTAATGGAATAGATGTGGACCCAGCCAAGGTAAAAAAAATCATGGAAATGCCACCACCTAAGAGTCTGAGTCAATTGCAATCTCTGCAAGGAAAGTTGCAGTCCATCAGAAGGTTCATCTCTCAGCTGGCAGATAAGTGTCACCCATTCACGCATCTCCTACACAGAAACATTCCTTTCAAATGGGATGACATGTGTGAACAAGCATTTCAACATCTAAAGGAGTATTTGATGAATCCACCTGTCTTAATGCCAGCAATTCAGGGCAAGCCATTGCTACTCTACATTTCAGCCACACCAACAGCTCTTGGAGACCTGCTAGCACAACAGAAGAACCATGAAGGAAAAGAACAAGCAATCTACTACATCATTCGAACACTGGTAGGATACAAGCTACAATATACACCAATTGAAAGAGCATGCCTCACGGTGGTCTTTGCTTCACAAAAATAGAGACATTACATGCTATCACATTCCATCAAGCTAGTAGCGAAGATTGATCCATTGAAATACTTTCTCAACAAAGCTACCCTGACAGGTAGAATATCAAAATGGGTCATGATACTCATTGAATTTGACATCGAGTATGTGGATAGACAAACAATAAATGGACAAGTGATTGCAGATCATCTGGTAGATGTACCTTTAACAGATGACAACCCATTAAGTTTTGAATTTCTAGATGAGTCTATCTGTCACATAAGAACAACAACCTGGAAAATCTACTTCGATGGATCATATACTCAGCATGGGTCTGGAGCAGGTATCTTGTTGATCACACCTAATGGTGACACCATTCCAAAGTCATACAGACTACTCTTTCCATGCACTAACAATGTGGCGGAGTACAAAGCCCTAGTCATTGGCATCAAGCTGGTAGTAGAATGGACAATCATAGAACTTCATGTGTATGGTGACTCGCCACTTTTCATCAACCAAGTGAATGACAACTATCAAACAAAGGATGAGAAGTTAATACCATACAAGTGTATGGTAGACGACTTCAAAGAATACTTTGTTGAGATCTCTTTTGAGAAGATACCTAGGTTGGGGAACAAAGCAACAGACGCCATGGAAATGATTGCATCTCTCCTTGATATCCTTGAAAACCAATCACATTATGATTTCTTGGTAGAGCTAGCATCCCATCCTGCGTATGACACCCCCAAATCCCACATCATTTGCCATATCGTAGGATCTGATTCTCCCCTATACAAAAAAAGTATTTGCCTATCTAAAAGAGAATACCCTACCTCCTAATCTATCAAGTAACCAAAAAAGAACCTTCATCCACCAAGCATCCTGTTATACCATAATCACCAACACCCTATATCAATGAGGACTCGATGGTACTCTCCTGAGGTGTCTCGATAGTGAGGAATATCAAACGACCCTAAGTGAAGTTCACGACGGTATATGTGGGACCCACTCTAGTGGTCCTACTGTGGCTAAGAAACTCATATGTATGGGATACTACTAGCCAACTATGGAAAAAGACTCTTATCATTTTGTGAAGAGGTGCAAGAAATGCTAGATCCACGGGAACCTAATACATGCACCAGCATAGGAGCTGTAGCCTTTAACAACTCCTTAGCCTTTCTATCAATGGGGACATGACTTAGTGGGAAAGATACACCCTCCATCATCTAGTGGCCATAAATTCATAATCACTGTCACTGAGTACTTTACGAAGTGGATTAAGGCCGTATCCCTCACCAATGTCATAGGCAAACAAATTGCTTCTTTTATCCTGAATTACATCATTTGCCACTATGGCATCCCTATATCTATTATCACTGATAATGGAAGACCAATTAAAAACCAAGATGTCAAAGAGCTATGTGAAAAATTCTACATCCAACACCACTTTTCCACCCCATATTACCCCCAAGGAATCATCCAAGTAGAGGCGTCAAATAAAACTATCTTAAAAATCCTAAAAAAGATTGTCAATGATGCTGGCCGCTATTGGCACATCCAATTGAATCTTGTGTTGTGGGCCTACCACACAAGTATCCACACACCCATAGGTGCAATGCCATATTCCCTCATCTATGGCTCTAAAGCCATCTTGCCCATTGAAGTCAAGATTCCATCCTTGTGAGTATCATTAAAAGGCCTAATATCTAATGAAGAGTATAGAGTTTCAAAACTTTAAGAGTTAGAGATTCTCAAAGAAAGAAGACAACATGCCTTTAACCATCTCAAGGGTTATCAACAAAGAATGTCTAGGAGTTACAATCATAGAGTTAAACCTCATGTATTTCAAGTTGGTGACCTAGTCCTTAGAGAGAATCCTAGGAGACAACAAGATAGAGAGAAGAAAGGTAAGTTTGAATCCAACTGGCTCGGTCCCTATGTCATCATTGTTGCCTATGGATCAGGTACTTATCAATTGGCTACATCAGAAGGTGAACTATTTGATGATCCCATCAATAGCATGCATCTTCGCAAGTTCTACACCTAAACCCCAATGCAAGGGACTCCAAAATAGCCAAAGAATAAAAAAAACATGGAAAAATAGCAAAAAAAAAAAAAAATGGAAAAACAACAAAAAAATCATTCTCTAGTCAAAACTTGGTAAACATGCACCTTGGATAGATACCATGATGAAAACTTGGCAAACAGGTGTCATGTGTATTTTAATTTTTATGCAAATAAAAGCAAGTGGTGAAAACTTGGTAAATAGGCGCTACTTGTGATAAACTGCCTCCTCCATCTTTTTTGACCTTGTTCCTCATTCATCCCTTCTAACCGCATCCTCACAATCACATCAAGTTACCTACCATGGCTTGTTGTTCACTTGTCCTTACCACCTTATCCCACCAGGCTATCGATCCAAACCTACGTCCATCTAGTCATCCATCCTCAACCAATCCATTGAACCATTGTCGAACTACGTTGCCTCTGAGCTATCATGTAGGCAAGGCCATCATTGATGTGCCCCTGAGGCTCCTTTCTCATCTATTCCATCCTGTGTCACCTATCCTTTAGTTCATCTGAATCCACACCATTTCCCATCACCTAGGTCCTAAGCCCACGTAGCCCACATAGGCAGCATTACAAACACACTTTTTCAACAAAATGCTTGACACAAGAACTAGACCCATAAACAAGACACAATGAGCCTCAACCACCATGATGATTGTATATGTTTTCATTGCAAGAAAACATAACTATGGCAAGAAAATTTGTGTTTATTAAAAGGTTTAAGTCACAGAGTCTTGATTTTTTTATTATATCTTTTTATGCTACTCAAGGATGTCAAAAACTAGAAGAGCTATGATGGGGGCATAATTATCTTATTAGTTTGTTGTTTGTGGATCAATCTTTAGTAATGTGATGACTTTCTCTGACAACATGATCAGAAAAAGATCATTTAGGACGTTCTAAGTCTAAACATGAAATAGGGAAATCCTTGTCTATTGACACATGCAAGACATACTCAAATCATCTAGATTCAATTTTGACTAGATGCTTGTATTAACTTGCTATATCAAAATCCATGTCAGAGATACTCAGATCATCATGGTTTAATTATACAGGTAGATGTTATTTTCTTACAACATTTAAAAAAAAGCTCAATGATGAAACAAAGTACTTCAAAAACTTGTATACGAAGATGACAAAATCCACATCCATACATATCAAATTGCATTTCATTCCATAATAAACCTTCTCCAAGTGTCTTAAGATCCAAATCCTTTCTAACAGTTTATCCAATTGTATCTTCTAGTTATCCATATAATCCATTCATCCTTGTGCAATTGATCCAAGCAATGATCCAAATGCAAGTCCATCCTAAATCCATACCAATCGAGTAAAGTCAATCTTGTCAAATTATCCAATCGTAATATGTGGTCTTGATCATAATATTGTCCTAAACCAAATCAATCAATCATCATCATCAATGGAATATATCTTTCCTGCATCTTTGTGTTGACCTAGGGATATATCGTTCCCCGCAATGACAACACTATCATCAATCATTATCTATTAATCATTGGTTTACAACTTGACAGGGGCAACATCTTGTTTGTTCTTGTATCATTTGTGCATACTTTCTTGCTTGCTTGTGTGTGTTATCATTTTATCTTGCATAATGTGTCATTCAGCTTTTTCACCCATCCCTTATCTTGCATTCTCCATTTTTCTTATCCATCCTTTATCATTCTTCCTAATTATGAGATTGTTCATCATCCTATCCAACCTGACCAATCT
Organism: Cunninghamia lanceolata; assembly: GCA_027924645.1. Taxonomy (NCBI): domain Eukaryota; kingdom Viridiplantae; phylum Streptophyta; class Pinopsida; order Cupressales; family Cupressaceae; genus Cunninghamia; species Cunninghamia lanceolata. The sequence goes on from BSBN01000582.1 coordinate 24,826,401, forward strand.
CCCGAGGGGGCATCCTATCGTCATTAAACCTGTACTAGAGGCAAACTAGGGCATGTATCAATCGCAGAAAATTTTTAATTCTTTGAAACAATGTGATAAAACACATTGCATCAAAGAGGGGCAAAATGTATACACCTAAAAATGACTAAGTCGAATTAAATAAATATTTTAATATTTATTTTAATTCTCATTTTCCTATCAATTAAATAAATATTCTAATTTATTTAAATGATTCACATTTCTTCCAAATATTAAATAAAATCATTTTATTTAATAAAATTCCCTAAATTCTTCTAATGTCTCACATAATTAAATAATTCTAAATTATTTCATTAATCCTAAATTCCTCTATCCTAAGTCCTAATTTCATAAATCCACATCACCTTTCCACCTCACCATGTTGCACATGTAATTAAATATTTTAATATTTAATTAGGTAATATTCCCCCACCCATATGTCATATTTATCCTCTAGTCAAATTAGTTAACTCATCAATAAAATATGTTAACTAATTATTCAATTGAGTTCACTGGTCAATCTATTCTGTTGAATCTCCAATCAACCTAGTTAACTAATCAATCATCTCAATTAACTCCTCAATCTATTAGGTTAACTCCCATAAACTCATGAAGAAGGCTTGGACACTTGTCCTCTTTTGATTGGCGTACATTCTCTCAAGCTTCCTCAACCGTACACCTCATAGGTAGTTCCTCCAGTCATGGATCTATTGACACTTGGATTTGGTCTTCCCTTAGCCTATATAAGCAAGGTCTTCATACCCTCATTTCATATCCATCTAAGCTTAAGCAATCTTACTCTGCAGGAATCATTATAGTGTGCCTTTGGCAAAGTTACCATCCATTTACATTTACACAACCTCATTATCATAATCATTCATCCAATCATGTCTCCATCAATCCATCTCCATTAGTATTGCATTGTAGGGTGATCTCCATTGCATTGTCTACCTACAGCTGTTCTACTCTTGTCATCTTCAACAGCAAGGAAGTACACACTTCTGAGAGATCCATTACCATCAAGATCAAGAAGAGATAGGTGAACAATGGAAGCATAGAGGTAATATGGTCTTCAAAGGTATAATCTTTGTTTACTTGTATTTACATCAATTTCTATTGAGTTATTAGATGATTAGTTGTTTTAGACTGTTGTTCACATTTTCCACTAACACTAGGCATAGAAAACAAAACACAAAACATGCCATCAGAATGTCGATGCTTATCATCTAATATGCATATCAATCTCAAAGAAATCCATTTAATTTATTTGATTCCACTGGCGATGATAACAATAAGTGGTCACACATCTGTATATTGAAACTTACCCCTGTCAGCCATTTATTCCTTCAAACTATAACATTCCCCTGCAAACAAACTGTTGTCCACTGATCCTTGGTTTTTTCAATAAAAAACACTTGAAATTGATACCAATACTTTAACCACCTTGTCATCTCATGTGCCGCATTTCACAAGAATGTTCAAGTTTGATTTAATCAGACACAAACCACGCCACCAAATTCTAATCTCCCACTAGCTGTCACCATGACAATAAGAAGCATTCTCAAGGAGCACAAAGAGGTTAAAACAACTCCCAAACATCATATCGAACTACTAATAGCATGTAAAAAAATTAAGAAGACCTTGTATGATGAGAAATAATCATCATATTTGCATTAAAAGCTCGAACGAGCAAGATTTGTATGTTGCCAACTAGTCAATCCTTAGTTTGAATGAAGGTCATTGATCTTACTGGGAACTGATGTGATCGACGATTGGTATTTTATTGTAGGGATCTTTTAAAATTACTTATTGAAAACACGTAGATGAAAATCCTTTGTGATGCCACTTAAAAATTGACACCTATAAGCATGGATGAGGTGGTGAAAGAGCTCCACCAAACTTTGAGTCCTTGATATCAAAGGCTCCCTGATGTTATGTCTCCATACAATAGAGACACATGGTGGCATGGTACACCATCACATTCCCATCCCACAGCCACTTTCAAAAACTGTGATGAAGGAAAAATTTTGTGAGGCAAATGAAACACTGCCACGTAGAAAACCTGACCCACCATCTGCATGGGAAGTAATGACATTCTGACAATGACACTTGGGAAAGAATCATAGCCTCACACTTTTGACAAGTGGGGATACATATGAATTATGATGTGTGGCAGCCTTCGTGATACCAATAGGAACTTGCCACGCTAGAAAGGGACCCTAGGTGAACACACACACATCCACATGTCTACAAATCACACACCCACACATTTATAGCACATACATATAGTAAAAATGATGCGTGGAATGAACATGACGTAACCACAATATGACATGTAGCACATGACAAGGATATAAGTTGGGGCCACAAGAACGAGCAATAGGGAAAATAAATAATTTAAAACACACCCATTCATGGACCTGACTGGTAAGAAAACAGAAGGGGTCGGTAACCAAAACAAATTGAAGGACATAAAGTTGTGACTTAAAATTTAGGAACCGGATGAAAAGGTCAACAACGAATTATAACATAAACCCTAAACATTAAGACACACTCAAAACAAATATTTTAGGATGGAAAATTTTAGTAACAATAGCACCTACAAACCTAAAAATATAGCAAGTCCTAACACATTGTTCAACATTCTTGGATCTACATCTGCATCCTTTGTCAAGCATTTAGCCTCACTATAGCATGACACATTTTCTGGGGAGTCACATCGACCTTGTCATCTTTCTCTCCTATGGGGAAAACCATTTATTGTACTTAGTGAAAGTAGTACTTCTTCACTTGTATAATTTTCATGCACCTTTTCTCTTTTGGAGGCTAGTTTTTTCCCACAAGGTTTTTTACCTTTCTTCACTTCATGAGAGATTACTTTGTACATGGGTACCTCATTAGGCCTAGTAGTTGGGACCCATCCTTATTGTGCCCACCTAAGTTATGCTTAAGGGGGGTGTTAGTGTATATATTACCTTGCACATGGGTAAAATACACATGTTGCTAAGCTAGTTACGTGTCCCAATTTGACATGCAAACTCACCACCACTCACTATTGACTCAGTCTTCTCCATGTTTCATGGTAGGGATTTCTTCTTTCTTGGTGGTGGTTTCTTCTATCTTGTCTATATGTACATCACTATTCTTATCTTAATAGATGTCGACTTACATCCTTTTCTTGTTAATTTCATATTATTTTCTAGTTATTTGCATGCTCATGTTTTCCATAATCTTTGTGGCTTGATCGAGTGCCTCCATTTGACCAGTTGATCTTGGTTTCTACACCACTCACCTAATTAAACTCACTTTATTTAACCTAAGAAAGCTTTATAAAAGTGTAGGAAAAACCTAGGAAATAGGGAAATAAATAACCCAACTTGGAAAAAAAAATCTACACTAACACTAAATTGGGAAAATTGCTTGCAAAAATGGCCCTAGGAAGAGCTCTACTATCAATTGTAATGAACATGCAAGAAAAAATATGATGAACACATAGAAATATTTTAGAAATGAGAGAAACATGATTGCTTTATTATCTTTGTAGTGCCACTTCGAGGGAAAACCTCCAATAGAGCATACACTCCAGTTACAAATATTCTAATGCCTTTCAATTAAGTAGTCATTACAATATATAAAGTTTTACCAAAGACAACTACTACCATCATATGCATGTGGGATAATTACTTTATTCTAACAACTAGTGGGATGACTTATAAAGCATAGGCATCCCTTTATTTAAGCTACCTAAGGGAGACTTACAAAGCATATTTTTAAAACTAAACTAGCTAAGAGAAAGAAGAATGGGTTACATAACATCCATTGGTTTTGAAACAAGATTTTTAGAAACATTAAATACTAGAAAATTAACCCCAAACGAACCAACTATTATGAACCATAACATCTATTATAAAGGAGAGGAAGTTTCATTAGTGTTGAAAAAACCCACTTGAAAAGGTCTTTATAGCCAAGTGAAAACATATGTTTGGTCTAAATATTTCTAGTTATTTACCTTTAAAACCTTAAGCTATAGTTTTTAATAAAGTTTCATAGAAGCCTATAGGCAAGATAAGAGTTCCATATTCCAATGACTTAATTTACTATAAAAATCTACTAAACTAACTTAAGAGTACTCTAGAAAATTTAAAATAACCCCTTCATTGTGCCACTAGGTAAGGAAGAATAGCAATAAACCATGAGAATTGATGTCCTCCATGTGTGGATGATAGGTAATAGCTAATAATTTCCATGTGGGCCAGAGCTAAGAGTTCTAAAAACAAAGACCATGGACCATAGAGCCACCAAAATAATCTTTAACCATCTAGAAAAGATTTATCTATTCATTCTATCAACATTTGATTTTTCAATAACTATATCAAAACCACTAACCATTCAACTAACCACAAACTCATGCTCTAAAAAATATTGCAAGTTTATTTAGAGAGAAGATCAATTAGGTGAGGAAAACCTTCCTCTAGGGTTACTTATAGTTGTCTCCATTGTGGACTTGAATTTGAGTGGATTATAGAAATATTATTTAGCATAGCATATTTTCGACAAGTGGGTTTGGATTTGGGTGTCCTAAGGCATATTTGAGACTAGAAATTGTAAGGGAAAAACCAATATAGGATCTTCAAATGGAAAACTAGATGATGATTTAGATTTCTAGGATAAAGACCCTATGATAAAATAATTTTACACATTGTAATTACCCAGAGAATCTAATTCATCATCACTATGGACTATGGAAACATAAAATCTCTTAGGCAACTAGATCTTATGGAATAATATAAACTAAAAGAAAAGTAAACACACATAGAGTTACTAAAATTTTAAGAGAAAGAATTCATCCATCCAAATCACACCATTTAAAAAAATAAACAATTATCTACATCAAATATGGAACTCACTTCTTCCATTCACATAATGTAACAAGTTTCTATGCAAGCCTATGAAATAGCCAATTACAATCAATTAGATTAGTAAGCAATTTTTCCATAAACTATTCACCCACGTTTCATGTAAGATGTACACCAAGCTAAAAAGTTTACCAAAAATTACATATATTAATCATACATTGAATTTTTTCCTTAAATTGTCCTACACAAATGCTATGTCATACATTTTCCCTAACAAGATATAGAAGTGTAGTTACAAAATTTTCTTGACCTTTGGGATCCTTTGAAGGAAGTAGGGGCACATTGTATGGCTCCTACTTCTACAATGCAAGCTCTATTGTCCATGCCACATTTAGCAAGTACCAACACACTTAAATCCAAATGTAATATTTCCAAAAACTTAAAACCATGTCTTATAGCTCCAATTTGGCTTAGCCAACAACAACCATATCAACAAACACTATGCAAAATTTGGAACCATAGACAAGGTGTACAAGTTGTTTGACAAAATGACTCAACAAAATGTGGTACCATAGACTACAACCAATTTGATATGTGCAACATATATTCATTGAGAAGGCCTCACAACTTTTTAAGAAAATGTAATTGGCAGGTGTAAAGCCAAACTCAACAACCTTTGCTAGCATCATCCTAACATGTGCCAAAGTGAGAGCTTCAGATTTGGGTATGGAGATCCATCAATAATTAATAGGAAGTGGATTTTTATCAAATATTGTAATTGTGAATGCATTGTTAGACATGTATGGAAAATGTGGACTAGTGGATATGGCACAAGAGTTGTTAGTCAAAATGACTCTGTTATCAAGAAGATTGGATGAAATAATAACAATAATAAACCCAAACATCAATAGAATATGAAGGAGAAAAGGAGATTTAAATAACAAAACAAATGATACTTACAACCTTCACCTTTCGTCTTCCATTGCTCGCCTTTCTGTCTTGATCTTGATGGAGATAAATATGGCCCTCAGGAAGCTTGCTTCCTTGCTTCAAAGTCCTCAAGATGACAAGATGAAGTTGGCTATGATACTTTGTGTGATTGAAGATGAGCTTCAACAAACTAATGAAATGGATGATAAGTGATATGGAGATGGGGGTGCCAAAGGCGCGCTAGTTTTTCTGCAGCATAAGTTTACTCAAACAATGGATATGAAATGAAGAAGAAGAGGGTTGCATTTATAGAAATATGTGAGAGCAGATCAACGGTTGAGAAGAAATAAGAAGATCAAAGGTTGAGAATGGTTGAGGAATGTGCGCGAATAGAAAGAGGACAAGTGTCCAAGCTCCATCATGTAACAGGGGATTTAACAAAATTGATTGAATAGTTAACAGAATAAACCAACCAGTTAAGTGAATTGATTGGGGAGTTGACTGAATTGATTGATCAGTGAACTCGAATGATTAATTAGTTAACAGACTTGATTGATGAGTTAACTAATTTTGACTGGAGAATAAGTAGGACATGTGGGTGAGGGAATATTAGCTAATTAAATATTTAAAATATTTAATTACATGTGCAACATGGTGAGGTGGAAAGGGTGAGGTGGAAAGATGAGGTGGATTGATGAGGTGGAATTATGAAATTAGGACTTAGGATAGAGGGATTTTAGGATTAATTAAATAATTTAGGATTATTTAATTATGTGAGACATTAGAAGAATTAGGGAATTTAATTAAATAAAGTGTTTTTATTTAATTATGGGATAATGAACCAATCAAATAAACTTAGAATAATTATTTAATTGATAGAAGAAAATAAGAATTAAGATAAATATTAAAATATTTACTTAATTTGACATGAGCCAATTTTAGGTGTATACAGACTCAATGTGATGTGGTCTCGTGGAATACAATGATTGTAATATATGCACACAATGGGTTTGTTGACAAAGCTTTGGAGATTTTTAAGAAGAATATACAATTGGTAAGTTTAAATCTATATTCACTAACCTTTGCTAGCATCCTCCTAGCTTGGCCAAACTTGGAGTTTTGGAACAAGGTATGGAGATTCATCAAAAGATAATAAAAAATGGTTTTTAATCTAGTGTTGTGGTTATAAATGCCCTAATATATATGTATGCAAAATGTGAAACAACATTGAAGGAGTGTGGTTCATTTGATAAAATGCATAACTGTAAATGTGGTTTCGTGAAATGCAATAACTATAGGATATGCACAAGATGGTGTTTTGGATGAATCCTTAAAACTTTTCAAATACATAGCTTAACAAAGTATGGTTTCATGGACAAAAATCCTTTATGTATACACACACCATGTGTTTGTTGAAAGGATTACATAATTTTAAGCAAATGTAATTAATAGGTGTAAAGCCAAATGCAACATCCTTTGCTTGCATCCTCTTAGCATGCACCAAAATTGGATCTTTGGAATAAGGTAGGATATTCATCACAAAATATTTAAAAGTTGATTGTTGTCAAATGCTGTTGTGAATGCCTTTAAAGACATGTATGCAAAATGTAAAAACATACAAAAGACACATGAATTGTTTAACAAAATACCCCAACATGTGGTCTCATGAAATGCAATAATTGTAGGATATGCAATGCATGTCTATAGAAAGGATGTTGTTGAACTCTTTGAACTAATGATTTGTGTTTTATTTACATGTAGCTATATGTATAGTGTAATGTATGGTGGCTAGGTAGCAGCCATTGTGTTAGACAGATAGAGAATTCAAATGCCACACATTAAAATGTCCCAGCATGTGTCTCGCTAAAGATTCCCTAGAGATGTTTTAATTTTTCACTTTCAACTTAGATTTTATTTATTGGTTTTAATGTTTCTAGGTGCAATTCACAATAATAAGAACCAACTTTAGAAAGTGTATACATTTTTATTCTAGCATGTTTTCCTGAATTTAAGAGATGCAAATTTAATCTTTTAACTAGGCAAATTTGTAGAGGCCAATAAGGGAATTCATTTGTAGATTTTACAAATAAAATAAAAACTTTAGAGAAAAGGAATTTTTCCTAACACAGGTCCCTAAGTAAATATATATAAAATGTAGTCCTTGCCACAATAATATATATAATTATTTCTTATACACAATCTTCTGAAATGTAGTTTTGTGTTGCCCTGGTCTTAGAAACCAAACCTTCAAATTTGCAGGTTGATGTTGATAGCTCTCGCCTACCCCTCAAAAAGGATATACAAGACTACAATCAGAACGTGCTAATTAAAGAAAATAATTTTTTGAGGAATATTTTAATCTGAATGTGATAACGAAGCATAGAAATTTAGTGGTAAAAAATAAATTTCTATTCAACCTCACTACCTACATCGTTGTTGATGGTGGTGGATGTGACAAGGGTCATTAGTCCTTGGCATTTAATCATGTTTTTATGTGTCAAATCTAGGGATGTGTCCTTGGCTATCTGCAATTAGGAATCCTATAGTTGCCAATCCATTTAACTAATTCTGCTAATCTTATTTGCTATGGAAATTAATGCTACTGATTTATCTGCTATGAAAGTAAATTTTGAAAGTACTGGAAACAAAGCTGAAATAGTAAATTGCTAATATTGACCTATTCTAATCCATACGACTGAAGCATACATTTATCTATGAGAAATAAATAACTATCTTCCTACGAAGAATTTGAAACAAGATAATGAACAAACAAATACTAGCCTCTTGTCTTGATGGCGGGAGTGGGCCCTTGTTCCTCACACTCAGGACTAAAGACTAAGGCAATAAATCAGTACAGGAATATAATATCGCAATCCTTCTTCAGTCTAATCCCATCAGTATTCTTTTGTATTCAGAAAGTATCTATATAATCAAGATTACAATAATTCTCTATATATCCCTCTTCTGCTTCTACCTTATATATCTATATCAAATAGAGCAATGAGATATCACTTACTCTAACTATCAATTTATCTATGAGATAGCATCAATCTCTTATTCTATCAAATATTTAACTGTAGAGTAAAATCATGCAATTGAAATAGATTTTAGTGGTACAACAGTCCCACTAAATCTGGAGTCTTAGTTTCAAATAACAATTGGGCAGTGAGCCCCTGAAATATAGGTACTTAATAAGTTTGTCGAGAACTCATGTAAAATCAATAAAAGAAGAATTAAACTTCTAGCAGCTAACTAGAGTCTTCACTCAATTACTCAGGTGTTGGCTGAGTAATCTCTAGAGCACTCCAATTGCCACCAAAAGTGTTGACTGATAGTGGCATTGGAACTCTGTATTGTATTAAGGAGGGCTCTGAAGGTGTGTACTTTTGTTTGCAGCTCCAGAGATGTGCTTATGATTTCTATCCCTCTCCAGAGATGATTCACCCTTGGTCCTCTTATTTCAAAATCTCTCCAATCATATTAGAAAACATCAAAGGCTGGTGTGGTATCCTTCATGTCATCTCTAGAGATTGTTAAGACCATCTTTGGAGATGCTCAATATTGCCTTTGCCTGAACATCTACACCTGTAGATTCAAAAAGAGAAAATTTCTGCATATTTCCATTAAATTGCTACACATTAGTCCTTCAATCAAAAATCACAACTTTTGGTAATTCATCTCTCATTAATATAATTAGAACAAATCTTAGCAGTCTACTATGGTGCAATTACCAGGACAATGGAATAAGAAGGATGGAAAAGAGAGGTAAAAAGGTGTATTATTATGGGTGCTACCTGGCACTCATCCATATGTCACATCCACAAGACACAAACATAAAGATATTCAGAAATAGATGAAACACATAGACACAAAACATATAACTCTCAACTTGTGTTGTTGCACCATATTATATTACTTCACAACATGATTACAAAACATACATGGAATGTTGCTGCATTCAACACACACTTGACCATTTTTTTAATCAATTAGATCATGCCTCATATATAGAGGTTTTTGTTGTCCTCTTAGTCATTGTCCTTGATGACAAATACACATTGTGGTGATATGTCCCCATAACATGTTTGGTATACATGATGTTAGCCAGAGGCATTGCTATGATCGGTATACATGATTTTGGACAATGGGTTAGTATCATGATCACCTGATGTTTTTACTTTGGCTTTGATGCTTTCTTCTATGACATATGACATATGATATCATGTTACTCTTTTATCAGTTTGGTACATGGTCTTTTGTAATAGTTTGGCATATCGTTGATTATTGTATTATCATGGCAGTTGATATACAGATGTGACAATGGAGGTGACAGTGGCATTTTATAGTAAGTGATAGTGGCATTTGTCAGTAAAATAGGTATATGTATCATACTATATGTTAGTTGCTCTTCATTGTTTCATATTTGAGGTGACAATTTGGTTTCCTAGCTTGTTCATGTTCATGACATATAGGAGCATATTGATATGGTTTCAATTGATATTGATATGGATATTGATATGGTTTGATCAGGTGCTATATGCTCTATGCTTAGTTGATATTAATATGATATTCATGGTTTGCTCATGCTCAGTTGATATTATTATGGTGATGGTTGTTGTTTAGTTGTAAAAAGAGATCAAAGGGCATTTGATGCTCAAGAGTTGTCTTGAGTCTTCACAGTTGTAGGAGGTGCCTCGGGTCTTCACTTCTTTGTCATGCCTTGATTATTATTTGCAAAATGATGTATATATTTATGCATTGTTGAAGTGACAAGGGTATTCACTTTGACACCATTTGGTTTAAATTATTGATTTCATTAGATTTAATTCCATATGGAAAAGGCATACATAGGCACATCTTTTATCACATGAAGACTATGCTTATAGAAGGAGGAGGATATTTGTCTTATTGTTATAAGGGGATCATAATTCCTTGCATTGTGGTGCAGGGGAACATTTGAGAAAGTTGGTTTTTGAAGTGTCAAATAAGGTCCTAGGGTGGTCTAGGACTAGGATGTGATATTTTGTCATCAAAATAAATGTAATAAGGTCAACAGTGACCAAGGCACAAGTTTTGAGTTTTGTTTAGTCAAATAATGTGAAACAATGTAAGGTTAAGGTGGAAAGTTGCTTGACAATTTAACAAATTACATGTTGGGAGGTTATAAAACAAACATAGAGATGATTTTTAGTTGGATATCGATGCCAACTACTTGAAACTAATGTAAACATGTGTAAACTACCTCCAATTCCTTGAGAGCAAGGGTTGGTGAATCTTTTGTGAAGAAATTTCTGGTAATAAACTTTGTTTCTTGCAGAATTTCCTATTTACACGTTGGTGTGTACTGTACCATTCCTCTGTATGGATCTATCAAGGACTAAAAACTATTGGAATTGGTAAAGGAATGTGTTAAGCATCATTTGCATGTGGTTTGAGTTTGTTTCATTGATTTTTAGGGGAGATATAGCAAATTTTTTGAAACTATATAAACCCTGAACTAGGGTTTTGTAAACACAAACGATGTGCTTCTAACCCATTCCACTGAGCTTGTCTCCTTTCAAATGGTGGAATGGCACTATGTATAGTAGATTTAAATTTTTTAATCATTATTGGGGCTGGAATAAGAGTTTTGACAGTAGTTTGTCAAGAACAGGCCTAATAAGACCTATGTATTAGGCCCTAGAGTAGGACAATAGGAAATTTGTGAACTTGAAGTAGTTGCAATGGGTGCAAGTGGGAAAATTAGTCCATTTTTTATGTGTGCAATAATCCCATGGTGGTTAGAGAAGTTAGGGTTAAGATTTGTTACAGGTTACTTTGTTAAGGTGGCTTAATTAGGCCTAGTTGCAGACTGTAAAACTCAGTTTTGAGCCATACGTTGTGAAGTAACTGTTGGAGTTAGGCTAGACAACTGAGAGGGGGGGTGAACCAGTTGTTCCAAAACTTTGGCACTTGCAGAAATTAATTCTTCTTTACCACTTAAAATAAATTAATGATGTAAACATTAAAGCATGAATCATCAACACACGAGAAGAAATAAAATGAACACACTTGACACCAAAAATTTTATCATGGAAACTCGGTTAAGGGAAAACCACGGTGGGGGTTAAACCACAAGATTCATACCCTTTTAAAAGTAATTAGAAAAAGAGAAGGCACATGCCTTCGGGCGCACTACCCAGAGCTCAGTGCCTACAAGAGTTTATGTTTAACACAGAGATAATGAATTGAGAAATAGCATCTTCTTCATGCCTGGTCCAGTCCCATTGAAGGCTCAAAAAATCCTGCTCTGCCCCTCAAGCACTTCTTTGCTATATCTTCATCCTTTACTGCTCTTGTTCTTCTACTCCTCCTCTTCTTTGCTCTGCCTCTGTACCCTTCTTAGGATTTCATCATTTTCACTCAAGGACCTGTTTCCACAATTCATCAACAAGTATTTATACACTTCATCAACCTTGGAATGAACATCAAGGTCAGCTTGAGTTAACGTGGATCATTATATTGTCAGCCGAACATAGCCAAGATTTGAATCTTCTTCCAACAACATGCCACGCTCTAGAGAATTGCTCTTAGATCATCCGTAACATGCTTGAATCATCCGGTTATCCAAGACTGGGAGGAACAACAACATCAAGGAAGAAAACTTCAATAATGAGCTCAGACTTCAATGCAGACCTCCAACACAACAGTCACATGATCCAAAGACCTCCACAAGCACATTGAATTCAACAAAAACATCTGCACTCCTCCAAATAATCAGGATCACTTACATCTTCTTCCAGAACCTCAAGACCACTGTCTATCATGACTGTCACACTAGAAAGATTGCTTGCTGACCTCCAAACCACAAACCACTTGAGCTGATGATACGCACTAACTTTCCAAACATGTCTCTAGATTTGTAGATCATAATATCTCAATGCAGAGCAATCCGAACCAGTTTACCATCACTCTGTCTCTTCTGAACACAGCAAAATCTAGTTCTACTTTGATGGCCATAGATTCTTCTAATCTTCATGTGGACCTCTCAAATCTTAATTGGAGTTACTTCAGACAATTCTCTACACAACCATATGGTCCACATACATTGATCTTTATTAATTTTCTCAACATCCTCAACATTCTAGTCTTCTAAACATGCAACAAAATAGGATACAGTTGACACCAATGGCAACAAGGATATGTTGACATCAATGACAACACTAATTAGGCACATACAAAAATCTCCCCCTTTGTCATTGATGGAAACATATGATGTGAAAAATTGATTTAACCATCAAAACAAGAACTTCTCCCCCTTTCTCTTATCACTTTTGCAACTACTTTGTTCACTGCTCCCCCTTTCATCAGCAGCTAGTTTTTCACATGACTTCTCTCCCCCTTTGACATAAATGGCAAAGGGCACATATTTTCAATCTATTCTCCTCCTTTTTTGTTTCAGACTGATCACAAAATTTGCATACTGACTACTCCCCCTGAGTAGTATCTCCTTAACATCAATCCAGATCACAAGATATGACTGTGAATTCCACTAGACTGATGCACCCTGGTGCATCTTAGTTTTGATTAGGAGGGGTAATAACCCCTAACTTCTCTTTGAGATACTCAAAAGTATCCTTGGGTAGAGGTTTAGTAAAAATATCTGCAATCTGATCCTTTGAAGAAACAAACTCCAATCTTACTTCATTCTCATTAACCTTCTCTCTCAAAGAGTGAAATTTGATTGATATGTGCTTTGTCTTTGAATATAACACTGGATTCTTTGAGATGCTTATTTCCCTTGAATTATCATAGAAGATTGTGACAGGCTCTTCAAACACAATTTTGATGTCCTTCAACATTTGCTTCATCCACAGAACTTGAGTACAATTGTTTATTGCTACTATATACTCTGCCTCTGCTGTAGATAGGGATATTGCCTCTTGCTTTTTGCTTAGCCAAGAAACCAATCTAGTTCCCAAGAAGAATGCACCACCAATAGTACTTTTTCTATCATCCACATCTCCTACCCAATCAGCATCTGTCTATGTATGAAGAGTGAAGTCATTATCCTTTAGATACCATAAGCCATAATCAAGTGTCCCTTTGAGATATCTAAAAATTCTCTTGACTGCTACAGCATGGGATTCTCTAGGATCATCTTGAAATCTAGCTACAAGTCCAATTGCATTCATGATATCAGGTTTGGTCTGAGTCAGATAGAGTAGTCCTCCAATCATTGATCTATACCTTTTCTGATTTACCTTAGAGGAGTCATCATCTTTACTTAGCTTACATCCAGTTACCATGGGTGTACCCACTGGCTTTGAATTTTCCATTCCAAACTTTTTCAATAGTTCTCTCACATACTTAGATTGAGATATGAAGATACCTTTATCTGACTGAATGATTTGTAGACCTAAGAAGAAATTCATTTCACCAAACATGGACATCTCAAATTCATTCTGCATCTGATCAGCAAATGTTTTGCACACACTCTCATTTCCACCAAAAATGATATCATCAATAAATACCTCAACAATCAGAATGTGCTCATGATCAATTTTGAAGTAAAGATTACTATCAGCAGTGCCTTTGCTATATCCTAGCTTTAGCAGATACTTATCTAATCTTGCATACTAGGCTCTTGGGGCTTGTTTGAGTCCATACCATGCTTTCCTCAACTTGCAGACCATATCTCTCTGGTCAGACAACTAAAATCCTTCTAGTTGCTCAATGTAGACTTCTTCTTCTAATTCTCCATTTAGGAATGCTGACTTGACATCCATCTGATAGACCTTGAAATCTTTATAAGAAGCAAATGTAAGAAATAATCTGGCTACCTCTATTCTTGCCACCGGAGCAAAAGTTTCTTCAAAATCAATCCCTTCCACTTGAGAATAACCTTTGCATACCAGTCTTGCTTTGTTTCTTACAAATTCACCATCTTCATTTAGTTTATTCCAGAAGACCCATTTAGTTCCAATCACATTTTTGTCTTCAAGTCTAGGAACAAGATCCCAAGTATGATTCTTTTCAATTTGCATTAATTCTTATTCCATTTCTTTTACCCAATAATCATCATTGCAAGCTTCACTTACTAATTTAGGTTCAATCTTTGAGATCAGACAAATCTCCTCTTGATCTTCAACAATTCTTCTTCTAGTTTGAACACCTTTGTTTCTATCTCCTATGATCTGATCTTCATAATGATTCAACCTTACATACCTGGGAGTTTTGGGATTTAGTTGAACTTCTAATTCTTGAGCTTGCCTTCCTTGATTCTAACTTTCATCTTGATCATTTGAATCATATCCGCAAGACTTGGAATGTCCTTCTTTGCTCTCATCAACTCTAACATTTGTACTTTCAACAATCTTTTTCAATCTCTTGTTAAAGCACTGATATGCCTTGCTTTGAGTAGAGTAACCCAGAAATATTCCTTCATCACTTCTTGTATCAAACTTGCCTAGATCCTCATCTCTTTTGATGTAGCATTTATTACCAAAAACTTTAGAATATTTCACAGTAAGAGGATGACCAAACCATAGTTCATAAGGGGTCTTACCAGAATTGCCTTTAATCTGCACCCAGTTAAGAGTGTAGACAACAGTACTTACGGCTTCTCTCTAATAGAGTTGAGGAACATTTGCTTCCATCATCATGGTCCTAGAAGCTTCTTGAATGGTTGAGTTTTTTCTTTCCACAACTCCATTTTGCTGAGGAGTCCTAAGAGTAGATAACTGTCCTTTTATTCCTTTCTTTTCATAGAATGAATCAAACTCACCGAAGGTAAACTCTCCACCTCTGTCGAATCTTAGACACTTTATCTTCACACCAATCTCATTCTCCACCATGACTTTGAATACTTTAAATTTATCAAGAGCTTCTGATTTTTCTTTTAGGAAGGTTACCCACATCATTCGGGAGTAATCATCAATCAGCAACATAAAATATCTATCTCCTTGCACACTCCTAATTCTAGCAGGACCACAAAGATCAGTATGTACAAGTTCCAAGAATCCACTTGAAGACTGTTCTTTACTCTTGAATGAAGTTATGTTCTGTTTACCTAATTGACATTCTTTGCACGTGCTATTATTTGGTTTCACAAGTCTTGGGAGATCTCTTACAGCTTGAGTGGAAGTTATCTTGACAATGTTATCAAAATTCCCATGACACATTCTCCTATGCCAGAGTCAACTCTAATCAACCTGAGCAATCAAGCAACTTTTACAAAAACTACTTAAATGAAAGATGTTACCTCTAGTCTGAATACCAGATGCAATTTCAGTTCCGAAGCTCTCCAAGATTCTAGATTTCCATCCTTGAATCGGAGATCATAACCCTTGTCAACCAATTGTCCAACACTGAGAAGATTATGCTTTGGTCCTTCCACATACAGAACATCATTAGTGTTATTCTTACCATCAAAAGAGATGGATCCTCTGCCATGGATTCTACCAGTTGAGTTGTCTCCAAATTTCACAATTCCACCTTCATATTTTTCAAAGCTTACAAACTTACTTTTGTCACTAGTCATATGATGAGAACATCCACTATCAATCACCCATTCATCCTTTTCAACAACCTGAGCAGCCAAGGTACTTTCCATGTTTGCTTAGCTAGCAGATTCAATAGACACCAGATCTTCTTCTTTGATAGGAATGAACACCCAATCACTTTTAGTGGAACATCCATGATCAGATTCATCATCTATGACTCCTTCTTCAGCTTCTTAAAAATAGTAACATTTATTCTAACCTTTATATCTGTTAGGGTTTGGCTTTGAAACCTTCTCCAGACATCTCGAGGCAAAATGACCAATCTTATTACAAGCAAAACATTTGAATGGCAACTTTCCTTCATACTTACTAGATCCTCTTGGCATTCTTTTGGCAATAAGAGATTCAAGTTCTGCAGTCTCAATTTCATCATCTTCAAGATCCTTCCTTGCCTTCACAAATATGCTTGATCTTCCTGAAGAACTTTCACTCGGATCATATCTTTGTTTTCCATATATACTAGCCTTAAAAGTAGATTCAGACTTAGGAAGAGAATCACCAAACTCACTCATTTCAAATGTTGAAAGCTTACCAGTTGATCCCTTGTAACAGTTGTTACAGTCCTGATCTCTTCAATGGCAACAACTTTATGCTTGTATGTTGGAGGTAAGGATCTTAGCACTTTGGCAATAATCTTTGATTCTTCCAATACTCCACCAGCATTCCTGATACCGGTCACAAGTTCATTCACTTTCTACATGTAGGAAGTAATGTTTTGATCTTCACTCATTATCAACCTTTTGTATTTACCCTTCAGGGTCTGGAGCTTGGCACATTTGACATATTTGTCACCTTCATACAGATTTTCCAACTTTTTCCAGATTTCATGGGTAGTTTTCAATTCCAAGACATTTGCCAATTCTGTATCAGTCAAGGCACTCAATAATACTTCTTTAGCTCAAATATTGCATTCAACTTCCTTGATTTCATCTAGAGTTGTAGGGCCATTCATCAGAATCTTATACTCATTCTTAGTTATCAACCAAAAGGCATCACCAATACATTCCAAATGACACTGCATGCACACCTTCCAAAGAGAGTAATTTGTTCCATCAAATCTCAGACATTCCTTCTTGTAAGTCAACATCTTGGATCTCCTCAAGTGGTCAAGCTTCTTTTAGAGGAACTTGGCTCTGATACCAATTGTTGGAATTAGGCTGGACAACTGTGAGGAGGAGTGAATAAATTGTCCAAAAACTTTGGCACTTGCAACAAATAATTCTTCTTTACAACTTAAAATAAATTAATGATGTGAACATTAAAGCATGAATCATCAACACATGAGCAGAAATAAAATGAACACACTTGACACCAAGGTTTTAACATGGAAACCCAGTTAAGTTAAAACCACAGTGGGGGTTAACCCACAAGATTCATACCCTATTAAAAGTACTTAGAAAAAGAGAAGGTGTATGCCTTCGGGATCACTGCTTGATAGAGGCTCACTGCCTACAAGAGTTTATGTTTAACACAGAGATAATAAACTAAGAAATAGCATCTTCTTTATGCCTGGTTCAGTCCCATTGAATGCTTTAAAAATTATGCTCTTCCCCTCAAACACTTCTTCACTATATCTTCATCCTTTACTATTGTTTTTCTACTCTTCTCTACTCTGCCTCTATACCCTTCTTAGGATTTCATCATTTCACTCAAGGACCTGTTTCCACAATTCATCAACAAGTATTTATATGCTTCATCAACCTTAGAATGAACATCAAGGTCAGCTTGACTTAATGTGGATCATTATACTGTCAGCCAGACATAGATGAGACTTGAATCTTCTTCCAACAACATGCCACGCTCCAAAGAATTTCTCCTAGATCATCTGCAACATGCTTGAATCATCCGGTCGGCCAAGACTGGGAAGAACAACAAAGTTCATCAAGGAAGAAAGCTTCAACAATAAGCTCAAACTTCAATGTAGACCTCCAACACAGCAATCACATGATCCAGAGACCTCCATAAGCACATTGAATTCAATTAAAACATCCACACTCCTCCAAATCATTAGCATCACTTACATCTTCATCCAGAACCTCAAGAACATTGTTTGCCATGACTGTCACACTAGAAAGATTGCTTGCGGACCTCCAAACCATGAACCACTTGAGTTGATGATACACACTAACTTTCCAAACATGACTTTAGATCCGTAGATCATAATATCTCAATGCAGAGCAATCCGGACCAGTTTACTATCACTCTATCTCTTTTGAACACAACAAAATCTAGTTCTACTCAGATGGCCATAACTTCTTCTAATCTTCATGCAGTCCTCTCAAATCTTAACTGGAGCTACTTCAGATAATCCTATATATAGCCATATGGTCCACATACAATGATCTTTATTAATTTTCTCAATATCCTCAACATTCCAGTCTTCTAAACAGGCAACAAAATAGGATACAATTGACACCAATGGTAACAAGGATATGTTGACATCAATGACAACACTGATTAGGCACATATTTGTAATAGAAACCCGATCTCTTTCTTTGATATGTTAAGTAACCTGGAAAAGGGTATCCTACATACTGATCAAATTCTAGGTTGGGCTCTTTTCAAATAAGTTGTGTTTGAAAAACCTCCTAGGCAGGGCTATAAGGAGATGGGTTAGATTTCAAAGCAAGTACGTTATGTCATGGTCAAAGGTGAGAAGTACCTATTGGATTAAGAAAGTTGGATCATCTTAACACCCCCTGTGCATCAAAGTGTATCAGAGCCTTAGTTTCTGATTTGGGAAGTAAAAAGTTGAATTGTGAAGAAGATTGCCATAGGCAAGATGCCTCCAAAATGTGCAATGTCAAAAGAGATAAGGGAATTGAAAGACTAGTTGCTCTAGAAGGATAGGCTCTATAGAGAGTCTCAGAAAGCCACCCTAGCCAGGATAGTAGTCTTGGAGAAGAATCAAAGAACAGGAGTGGTCAATGATGACCAAAGTGACAAGGAGGATGAAGATGAGAGTGAAAATCCTCCAAAGGGGGTCCAGGATGAGGATGAGGACTTGGATCTAGAAGAAAAGATGAGGCTCAATATGCTAAGGGCTGTTAAGGGTGACAATACTCCAAAGATGAAGGTTGAAGTGCCTATGTATGGTGGGAGGATGGATAGTGAAGAAGTTTTGAGTTGGATTGATGCATTAGATAATTTCTTTGAATTTGAAGACATAGGGGACAACAAGAAGGTGAAATTTGCCAAATCCAAGTTGAAGGGACCGGATTTAACTTGGTGAAACTTTGTTCAAGAAGAGAGAGTTAAGAAAGGCAAGCCCAAGATAAGTTCTTGGGATAGGATGGTGGCCAAAGTGAAGGCCCAATTATTACCAACAAACTATGCCATACAAACCTTCATGAAGTTTTAAACATTAAAGCAAAGGGATTCAGATGTGATGTCTTATACTGAGGAATTTCACAATTTGTGTATTAGAACCGGTCACCATGAAAATGAAGTTGAAAGAGTGGCTAGATATTTAAGTGGTTTGAGGCTGAATATCAGAGATGAAATCAGTTTGACTCCCCCTAAGACAGTAGAAGAATGCTTTCAAATGGTCATGAGGGCAGAAGAGAAGATAAAAAGGAGACAAGAGCAGCAATCTAGGGGAAGAGGAAGGAATAATAGGGACAGAGGTAGTTTTGGAAGAGGTCAGTTCCAAAAACAACAAGGAAAAACTAGTGGACAACAAGAACAAACAAGTGAATCAAGGGGCGTTTTTAGAGGAAGAAGACTAAGCAATAGGGGTAGATTTGGTGGACCAGGAAGAGGGTCCAATACTTTCTTCGGAAAGTGTTATCAATATGGCCAATTTGGTCACCCTTCTTGGAAGTGCCCTTACAAACCAAGTTCAAGTTCTCAAGGAGGAGAAAGAAGAGTACAAATTGTCCAAGAGGAAGATCAAGAGAGTGTCAATTCACCTTCTGTCCATGTAGCCCCAGAGGTAGGAGAGAACCTACTGATAAGGAGGACATTGCTCAAGGTACCAGCCACCAAGGAGCCACCATAAAGAATGGCTTTAAATTAAGGACAACTTGCAAGTCCCAAGGTAAGGTATGTAAAGTGATTGTTGATTCTGGTTCTAATGACAATCTTGTGTCTTTGGAAGTGGTAGAGAAGTTAAAGATAAAGAGGATCCCTCACCCTGCACCTTACAAAGTGTCATGGCTCAATAAGGCTCAACAAGTGCTTGTGAATGAGTAATCTTGGGTGGAGTTTAATATTGGTGCCTACAAAGACAAAGTTTTGTGTGACATCATCCCTATGGATGTATGCCACTTGCTCCTATGCCGACCATGGCAGTATGATAGAGAGGCTAACCATGATGGGGAGAGGAACATCTATAAGATTGAGAAGGATGGAATGTCATATACTCTCACACCCTTGAAAGAAGAGAATGTAGCAGCACATGAGGGGCCTAGTGTGATGATAGTGAAGGAGGAGTTTTTGAAGGCCCTACATGAAGAAGAGGCTAGTTTTGCAATTGTTGGCAAGCCTATATCAGACCAAGTAGCGGATGATGCAATAGAAGTTCCCAAGGAAATGTAGATCCTATTGGAGCAATATGAGAACATAGTGGACAAAGAGTTACCAATTTTTTTTCTTCCCAAGAGAGAGGTCAGCTACCACATTGTTCTCATCCCTAGAGCAAGTCTGCCCAACAAGGTAGCCTATAAAATGACCCCACAACATAATTAAAAAGTCAAAAATTAGATCCAAGGATTGTTAGATAAAGGTTTAATAAGAGAAAGCATGAGTCCTTATGTTGTGCCTACTATTTTGGCACCCAAAAAAGGTGGAGAATGGAGAATTTGTATGGATTCAAGAGCTTTGAACAAAATCACAATTAGATATAGATTTCCTATACTGAGGATAGAGGATCTCATGGATAGCCTTGCAGGTGCTTGCTATTTTTCCAAAATTGATCTCAAAAGTGGCTACCACCAAATAAGAATAAGGGAAGGTGATGAGTGGAAGACTACCTTCAAAACCAATGAAGGTCTCTATGAGTGGTTGGTGATGCCTTTTGGCTTATCTAATGCTCCTAGCACATTCATGAGACTCATGAATGAAGTCCTAAAACATTTCATTGGCAAATTTGTAGTAGTGTGCTTGGATGATATCCTTGTGTATATTAAGTCAAAGGAGGATCATTTGTAGCATTTGGACAAAGTATTCAAGAGGTTGGATGAAGAGAAGTTGATGATCAACCTTAAGAAATGTGAGTTCTTGAAAGAGGATCTAGTCTACCTTGGGTTTGTCATCTCAAAGGTCCCCTAAAGATGGATCCTACAAAAGTTGAGGCCATTCTCAATTGGCCAACACCTAAATCAGTTGGAGAAGTGAGAAGTTTTCATGGATTGGCAACATTTTATAGGAATTTCATCAAGAATTCTAGTCATATATGTTCACCCATTCTTGATACCATCAAAGGGGAGAAGAGGAACAAGTTCCAATGGACTATTGTAGCAGATAAAAGCTTTGAATATCTAAAATCCAGAGTGGCACAACAACCCATACTTGCTCTACCTGAATTGAACAAGGTGTTTACCATAGAATGTGATGCAAGCAATCAAGCAATTGGGGCAGTTTTGACTCAAGAGGGCAGATCGATGGCATTTTTCAGTGAGAAGATAAATGAGGCCAAGAGAAGGTATTCATCTTATGACCTTGAGTTATATGCTATGGTCCAAGCACTCAAAAAGTGGATGCACTATCTTTTGCCCAAGGAGTTCATTGTCTTCACTGATAACCATGCATTGAGTTATTTGAATAGCCAAGACAAACTAAATCATAGGCATATGAGATGGGTGGAGTATTCTAGGCCTATACATTCACAATCAAGCATAAAAAGGGTCAAGCCAACAAAGTTGCTGATCCACTTAGTAGGAGAGTGCTGATGGTCCAAAAGGTACAACTTCAAAGTGTGGGAATTGATTCTCTCAAAGGTATGTACCAAGAAGATGAT
Organism: Cunninghamia lanceolata; assembly: GCA_027924645.1. Classification (NCBI taxonomy): domain Eukaryota; kingdom Viridiplantae; phylum Streptophyta; class Pinopsida; order Cupressales; family Cupressaceae; genus Cunninghamia; species Cunninghamia lanceolata. The sequence goes on from BSBN01000582.1 coordinate 24,848,708, forward strand.
GACTTTAAGGATGCTTTTGATGTTTGTAATCAATTTTATAATGCATTCCATGGAGAGTATTCTGATTTTGTACTACGAGATGGTCTATTGTTCAAAGGGGCTCAATTGTGTGTGCCCAAGTGTTCCATGATGACAAATTTGATCAAAGAAAAGCATTGTGGTAGTTTGAGTGGGCATTTTGGGGTAGATAAAACTTTGGAGCAGGTTAGGAGATTCTACCATTGGCCTTGAATGCATATAGATGTTAAGAAGTTTGTTCAAATTTGTGTGGTTTGTCAAAAAGCCAAAGGATCAAGTAGTAATGCAGGGTTGTATCAGCCTTTACCGGTTCTTAATAGGCCATGGGAAGCCATAAGCATGGATTTTGTGATGGGTTTACCCAAGAATCAAAGTGGATATGATAGTGTGTATGTTGTAGTGGACAGATTTAGTAAGATGGCTCACTTTATCCCATGTAGGATAACAAATTATGCATCCCACATTGCTAGTTTGTTCTTCAAGGAAATTGTAAGGATTCATGGATTGCCACTTAGCATTGTATCTGACAGGGATTCCAAATTCATTGGCCATTTTTGGAGAACATTATGGAGAAATTTGGGGACAAACTTAACCTTCAGTTCTACCTATCATCCCCAAACTGATGGGCAAATTGTAGTAGTCAATAGGCCACTTGGTAATCTCTTGAGGTGTCTCACAAAGGAGCATGGGCAGCAATGGGGCTTGGTTCTTCCTCAGGCTTAGTATGCATGTAATGATTCACTCAATAGGAGTATTGGCATGAGCCCATTTGAGGTTGTGTATGGTATGAGTCCAAGAGGAGTGTATGAGTTGAGAGATTTGAAGGGGATGGAGAAGAGAAGTGCTCAAGGAGAGGATTTTGCAGCAGCCATGAGAGACATCCATCAACAAGTCAAAGAGACCCTTAAGAAGAACGTTGAAAAGTACAAAAGGAAGGTAGATCTGAAAAGGAGAGATGTCCAATTCAAAGTTGGTGATATGGTACTTGCACATTTGAGAAAGGAAAGACTACCTAAGGGCAGATATAGCAAACTCACGATGAAGAAGATAGGACCCTGCAAGATAGTCCACAAGTTTGGACCAAATGCATATGAGATAGAACTCCCTCCTGGAGTGGCTATCTCTCCTATTTTTAATGTTGTTGATCTTTATCCTTTCAAGGATACTATGGATAAAGGTGAACCATCAAGTGCAGCAGAGATGAAGGATGATGATTGGGTCAAGGATCTCCCTAGCCAACCAATGAAGTTGGAATGCATTCTAGACACAAGAGAGATCAAAAGGACAAGAAATAAGGTCTATAATGAACATTAGGTCAAATGGCTTGGATTGCCAAATGAAGATGCAACATGGATGTCTAAAGAAGATATCAAGGAACATGGAACCTTTGTCCAATAACTACTTTCATCAGGATGATGAAGTCTTTTTTTCACCCCGGTTACATGGTGCAGGGGCACATTTGAGAATGTTAGTTTTTGAAGTGTCAAATAAGGTCCTAGGGTGGTATAGGATTAGGATGTGATATTTTGTCATCAAAAGCAATGTAATAAGGTCAAATAATGACCAAGACATAAGTTTTGAGTTTTGTTTAGTCAAAAAATGTGAAACAATGTAAGGTTAAGGTGGAAAGTTGCTTGGCAACTTAACAAATTACATGTTGGGAGGTTATAGAACAAACATAGAGTTGGTTTTCAGTTGGATATCAATCCCAACTTCTTGAAACTAATGTAAACATGTATAAACTACCTCCAATGCCTCGAGAGCATGGGTTGGTGAACCTTTTGTGAAGAAATTTCTGGTAATAAACTTTGTTTCTTGCAGAATTTTCTGTTTACACGTTGGTGCAGACCATACCATTCCTCTGTATGGATCTGTCAAGGACTGACAACTATTGGAATTAATAAAGGAATGTGTTAAGCATCATTTGCATGTGGTTTGAGATTGTTTCATTGATTTTTAGGCGAGATATAGCAAATTTTCTAAAAACTGTATAAACCCTGAACTAGGGTTTTGTAAACACAAATGATGTGCTTCTAACCCATTCCACCGAGCCTATCTACTTTCAAATGGTGGAATGGAACTATGTATAGTAGATTTAAATGTTTTAATCATTGTTGGGGCTGGAATAAGAGTTTTGACAGTAGTTTGTCAAGAACAGGGCTAATAAGACTTATGTATTAGCCCCTAGAGTAGGACAGTAGCAAATTTGTGAACTTGAAGTAGTTGTAGGGGGTGCAAGTAGGCAAATTAGTCCATTTTGGATGTATGCAATAATCCCATGGTGGTTAGAGAAGTCAGGGTTAAGATTTTTTATAGGTTCCTTTGTTAAGGTGGCCTAATTAGGCCTAGTTACAGACTGTAAAACTTAGTCTTGAGCCATACATTGTGAAGCAACCCTATCTCTTTCTCTGATATGTTAAGTAACTTGGAAAAGGGTATCCTAAACACTAATCAGATTCTGGGTTGGGCTCTTTTCAAGAAAGTTGTGTTTGAAAAACCTCCTAGGTAGGGCTACAAGGAGATGGGTCAGATTTCAAAGCAAGTACTTTCTGTCATGGTCAAAGGTGAAAAGTACCTATTGTATTAAGAAAGTTGGATCATCTTAACACCCCTTGTGCATCACATTGAAATGTGTTAAAGTGTTCACCATGGCTTGTATTTTACATGAGGCCGTATTGAATTTCCTAGTGAACTTAATACTTTGCAAAAGCTTTCATATCGGGCATGTTAAGTGGTTTACCTGCAGGCAAGTTGTCATCAGGTGGAATAGGTTTCAAAGAGGTTTTATTTATATGTTTGACCGACCCTTTTAGGGCACACCGAAAGTTCAAGTCATCAAGTAAAAAGAACTTATCTTAGATAATTATGCATAGTTTTATCATGTGATATGAGGCTTCGAGCTAGGGTTTGATGTGTCAATGTTAATAATGAAAATGTATGGGTATCTCTACGTAATTTTGAGGGGGATCTTGAGGAGTTGACAGTGTAGCTTACTTGTTCTTGACCGAATCATTGACAGTGCTGACTGTGGAAGGAACTTAGTTTTTGAAGGCTTCCAAAGCATGATTCAAATAGGCGACTTCGTTTCTTTATGGCTTGTTTCCTGCATTAGTTTATCTTTATTTTCTTTTAGAATGGCATGCTAATGCAAATATATTTAAGGATTTTCTTATGCAAACATAGTTAAAGGGTTTGTGACGGTTTGAAGGACCAGTGGTTAAAATGTCGTCATATTTTTGTCAAGGGTTTCAAGATGACTAAGGCTATGATTTTCTCCTTGCCAGTCAAAACAAAGACATACAATTTGGTTTTTCCTTTGTGGGTATATGAAATCTTAACACATTCAGTTGCACTCAGTTGAAAATTTAGTTGGTTATAGTTACATGTTCAGTTCTGTATGGGTATACTTGATAGTTTTGAAAAAGACTTCTTTAACTCTACATATAGTTTTTGATTGTTATTTTACAATGGTTAAGGAAGCAGTTAAACAGATGTTTGATATAACCTCTCTGTCAGTTGTAAACTACCAAAATCAATTTCATTATTTCAGTTGTCTCTCAAACTGTCTGTTGAGTGAAGAAGAGGCTTTGCACTATGAAATGATATATTGATATATATCTAATGTGTTGAGTAGCAAAGATGTGAGAGAACATTATTGTTGATATTATATTTGAGATATTAAGGAATAGTGAAACAGACCGTCCCTCTATAATTTAAATTATTCAATTCATTGTAATGGTTGAGATAAGCCAGTGAGGCACTATTGACAGTGAGACAATGTTGAAAAGCCAGTGAGGCACATAAATAACCAGTGAGGTAGAAATAATTATAACCCAGTGAGGCAAGTCTATTACATAAGCCAGTGAGGCATTTTCATTGAGTGGTTTTCTACCCCAGAGGGTTTCCACTCCTAAAAATCTCTGTGTTATGCTATTTGTCCTATGCTTCATAGTGTAATTTTGTTATTTGTTATTTGATTTATATGTTCATAGTAAATGATCACTTATCTCTTTAACACACTGGTTCATGCATTAATGAGTATTTAAAGTAGCATTCATGTCTGATCTTTAAATCTATATTAAAGTGTGAAAATTTGATTTGTTTTTTGTAACACTGATTTACCCCATCCCCCCCTCTCAGTGTTACCAAGTACTCCAACAAGTGGTATCAGAGCCAAATCCATGCAAGAAGTCTAACCAACTTAAGGGTTACTAGCAAGTGGAGTACAATGGGTAAAAAGAATAGGAATAAGGCCTCAAATAAAGAAAAGAAAAATGTTGATCAACAAATTGAAAAGTAGGCCTTAGTTAAGTCCAACAATGAGTTGTTACATGAGTCTACCATGAATGTAGATACAAAATGTCATAAAGAAATCAGCCTTGCAGTTAAGGGTCTTGACAATGTGAATGTTAGTAGACAAGAACTTGATGATTTTGTAGTTGAAATTAGTGATGCAGAAGGAGATTTCTTTGTAGATGAAGATGGATAGGATTTTGATGAAAATGACTGTGAAGTTGATATTGAAGGAGAAATTTTATGTGCTCTAGAAATGAACAAGTATCTTGAAAAAGAAAATCGAAGATTAGAGAATCAACTTCAAAAAGAAGAAGACTCCAAGAAAAAGGTACTTTATGACCTTGAAAAAGTCTCTTTAGAACTTGAAGAGGCAAGAAACTTGATTTTAGATTTAAGAGGTCAAGTTGAAGATTCAAATAAGCTAACTATTAGCCTAAAGACTGAAATAAAGAAAGCCAAAAGAATAATAGATGTAACAAATTCTGATCTTAAAGTAAAAAGAATAGAATGTCTAAAGTTAGAGAAAGAAATAATCTTCTTGAGAAAGGATTTAGAAGAAGAATCTTCAAAGTTGCAAAAGAATATTCAATTTGAAAATAGTACTGATTGTCTGAATGACATGTTGAGCAAGCAAAGATATTACAGAGACACTATTGGCTTGGGTTATGAAAAAGGAGAATGTTCCAAGTCAAGAGACACTCCTAGGAAGAAGATAGACCTGAATACTTACTCTACTACCCCTGAGAATGAAGCCAAGAAGGAAGAAAAAGATAAAGTTGCTGATAGAAGCAGTACAAATAGGCACTCAGGGCCTTCATCTACTAGGCAATATCATTCGATCATGTATAACTATTCTCAGTTCCATGGTTACTGCTATTCGTGCCATGTTTATGGTCATAGAGATAGAAATTGTGAAAGAAATGTCTTTGGTTGGAACAAGAAGAAAAGATTTAATAATTTGTCAAATCAGGATTATAGTGCTATGTGTTACAACTGTAATAAAGTTGGGCATCTAGAAAGAAATTGTTGGGTGCATGAATGATATGATTATAGAAGCTTTCTAAGATTACCTAGAAGAAATTACTTTTCTTTTGGTCAATACAACAATATGATATGTTATAGGTGTAGTAGTTATGGACACAAAGCAAGGTGGTGTAAGAACAATTTGATAAAACCATTCAGAAATAATATGACCAAGCAGAAGAAGGATAATACTTTAAACAAGAATATACTGGTTTGGAAAAGAAAACAAAGTCAAGTGGAAGAAAAGAAAGAGCCTAAGCTGGTGCATACTACACAAGAAACATCTCTGAGTACTTAAGGAGTAGCCTAAGGTCAGGGGGAGTTGATATTTAAGATATCATTCAAACTCCTCAGACAAAAATAAGGAGGTATTGTTAGCAGATGGCTTTTAAGAAAACAAGAGCAGTGTCTCAAGGAAATGTTGACTAATGATAACAGTGCATTTGGGTTAACCTTACTTTTCAATAAGTGACGATCGTAAATTCATACACAATGTTATGTGTTTATGCCAATGCTTCAATCTAGACAGTGTTTCTTTTTTTGTATATTTCATACACTATTTGCTAGTGCTACTACATTGATCATGATAGGCAATGTTTGATCGTTTTGGTTTGGACAACATTCTTGATACTTACAATCTATGATTTTATGATAGTAAAATAGTGAACTTGAATGCTTTGCATGCAAATAGTGATTCAAAGATGTTTAGGACAGAGTCTTTACTAATGCTCAATTATCTTTGACAGTTTATTGAATGGCTTATGATGACATCTTGTTGCAAGTATTTGGACAGGGTTTCCTGGAAGGGTTATGCATGTCATAGTATTTTTATGAAGTGGTCATAGTATTTTTTTGGTCTTTGACAGTGCTTCTACCTCTCATAAAGATTTAGCATATGTGGAGCTACTTGTCAATTCAAATTCTTTTGAACAACAAAGCAAAGGTGACAGAACTGGTATATTTTCAATGCAGAATAGTGTATAATGCTCTCATGCTTATTTTGATTTTGCCTATGACTAGTTGGCATACTACTTAATAGTTGACAAATGGTATTATATATTTCTTTTCTTACATTGAACACTGTAGTTAATGCCAGTACAGTTCTACAGTGGTTGGTTTTGGAATATATTGTAGCACTAGTGTCTTGATCCTTATATTGACAGTGAATTAGATATAAAGACTCAACTCCTAATAAGCTTTGATAGAAATGATATAAGATACACGTTTCATTTCACTCATGGTGTGCTACTTACTCATAAATGCTTATTATTTTATATGTTGTTCTTGAAGAGATGATAGTCAATGCTAATTCAGTATATCTCATTTGACAATATGCTATGCTTTGTTTGATCATTGTAATATGGTTATGACTACATACTTATCATTGGAAAGTAAAAAGATGGTTGCAATATTTGTTGATCAGTTTGCAACAAGGGGATAGTGATCATAATGAAGTTATGGAACAATACCTTCAAACATTCATAAGGGAAGCAAATCAAATGATGAAAGGTCAAAAGGAATTCTCTTAAATTACCAATAAAAGCACAAATGACATTCATGATTAGAAGAGTATCAAAGCACAGTTTTGAAGTCTTGTGAAAATATTTAAGGGGCAGAGGCTAAAATGATGTTGAGATAGTGTAAAATTGACATTAGGATTTAAAAGAATAACCTCATATTTTAATGACTTTCATGAAGTGTGCATGTTGCATGTTGAGGTTCCTTAGGGTGAACGACTTCATTAGTGGGTGCTTCATCAATGGTTTGTCATGATTGGTATTGAGAAGTCTATGTTGGCATATCATTCCAACAATGATGATTGGTCATATTCATTATTGCTTATTGCATAATGTTTTAGATGCAATTCAATGGTGTTGTTCTGATTCATATCATGGCTTTATTTGTATTGTTAGTATAATTTTTGGAACAGTTCATAGCATGACATTATATAGATTGGTTTAAGGCACATTGGTTCCTTGTATTTGACATGGTGATATGGTCATTGTTTGGGTTTGATGTCTTTGGTCTTTGGCATACAGTGATGTCATGCATATTCATGGTGACAGTGTTATTCTATTAGTTGCTTGTTTAATATATACAGTTGTTGTCCTTACTTTGATATGTCTATGTTTATTTATATGGTACTGACAAACAAATGTGTTTCAGGCTATTCTGAGTGTTACTACTTCATGGGACAGTTATGGCATTGACATACTTTCTTCCTCCCTTTGTCTTTGTTGTCAAAAAAGGGAGAAAGAGAGTTATGTTTTTGCCATCAAGGACAAAGGGGGAGTTTGTTGTCCTCTCAGTTGTTGTCCTTGATGACAAATACACATTGTGGTGATATGTCCTCATAACATGTTTGGTATACATGATGTTAGCTAGAGGCATTGATATGATCGGTATACATGATCATTGCTATGATTGGTATACATGATTTTGGACAATGGGTTGGTATCATGATCACCTGATGTTTTTACTTTGGCTCTGATGCTTTCTTCTGTGATATATGACATATGATATCATGTTACTCTTGTATCAGTTTGGCACATGGTCTTTTGTTACAGTTTGGCGTATGTTTGATTATTGCATTATCATGGCAGTTGATATACAGAGGTGATAGTGGTATTTTACAGTAAGTGACAGTGGCATTAGATAGTAACATTGGTATATGTATCATAATATATGTTAGTTACTCTTCATTGTTTCACATTTGAGGTGACAGTTTGGTTTCCTAGCTTGTGTGATAGGTAAAAATCAGGTTCATAAGATCAAGCATAGCTATGAAAACCTAACCCTACCATCATCAAATAATCTAATCTAAATGAAATCAAAAGCATGCAATTCAAGAACAATATCACCTAGATTGTATGATTCCTTGTTGATGATGTGGATTGCTTCTTCAACAATGAACAATTATGAGGATAAAAGCTGCCATGATGGATGAATGATAATGATGATAAGCTAGTATGGATGATAAAATGCTTAATATGCTTAGGATGATAATGTAGATGCTATGTGAATGTTGGATAGATGTAGTATGGAATGAGAGAGTGTTTATATAGACCTCAACCAAAATCAATCAACGGTGGAGATTTGGTGGCTATGTGAATGGCTAAGATTAAAGGATAGTCATAGATGAATGTGTAGATGACAAGTGGAGGGAAGATAGGGCTTATGTGTGACCGTGTACATAAAAAGTACTACATATGAAAGATATTAAATAAAAGATGTAGTACCACTTATCTTTTTAAATGAAAGAGGCACACATGTCAACTCATTGAAGATAAATGATAAGAGAAATTAATTAAACAAATAAAATTTAATTAATTAGAAAGTGAGATTGTGGATGGGATTTTAATTAAATAATTAAAGATTGTTTAATTATAGATTAGAGAAAATAGCTAATGAATTAATTAAATAAATATGAATTTATTTAATTAATAGAAGAAATAGGTGATAGGGACAATGCTCAAGTGTGTTAAACAAATGCAGATGATAGATAATGCGATATTTGATGCTAATGATAATTAGGTCAATTTTGGGTGTCTACAGCTTGTTCATGTTCATGACATACATGAGCATATTGATATGGTTTCAGTTGATATTGATATGGTTTGATCAGCTGCTATATCCTCTATGCTCAGTTGATATTAATATGATATTCATGGTTTTGCTTAGTTGATATTAATATGATATCCATGGTTTGGTCATGCTCAATTGATATTATTATGGTGATGGTTGTTATTTGGTTGAAAAAGAGATCAAAGGGTGTTTGATGCTCAAGAGCTGTTTTGAGTCTTCACAGTTGTAGGAGGTCTTCACTTCTTTGTCATGCCTTGATTATTGTTTGCAAAATGATGTATACATTTATGTATTGTTGAAGTGACAAGGGTATTCACTTTGACACCATTTGGTTTAAATTATTGATTTCATTAGATTTAATTCCATATGGAAAAGTCATACACAGGCATATCTTTTATCACATGAAGACTATGCTTATAGAAGAAGGAGGATATTTCTCTTATTGTTATAAGGGGATCATAATTCCTTGCATTGAAATGTGTTAAAGTGTTCACCATGACTTGTATTTTACATGAGGCCATATTGAATTTCCTAGTGAACTTAATACTTTGCAAAAGATTTCATATCAGGCATGTTAAGTGGTTTACCTGCCAGACAAGTTGTCATCGGGTGGAACAAGTTTCAAAGAGGTTTTATTGATATGTTTGACTGGCCCTTTTAGAGCTCACCAGAAGTTCAAGTCATTGGGTAAAAATACCTTATCTTAGATAATTATGCACAGTTTTATCTTGTGATATGAGGTTTCAAGCTAGGGTTTGATGTGTCAATTTTAACCATGAAAATGTATGGGTATCTCTTTGTAAGTTTGAGGGGGATCTTGAGGATTTGACAGTGCAGCTTGTTCGTTCTTGACCGAATCTTTGATAGTGTTGACTGTGGGAGGAACTTAGTTTTTGAAGGCTTCCAAAGTATGATTCAAATAGGTGACTTTATTTCTTTATGGTTTGTTTCCTGCATTAGTTTATCTTTATTTTCTTTCAAAATGGCAGTCTAATGTAAATATGTTTAAGGATTTTCTCATGCAAACATAGTTAAAGTGTTTGTGACAGTTTGAAGGACCGGTGGTTAAAATGTGGTCATATTTTTGTCAAGGGTTTCAAGATGACTGAGGCTATGATTTTCTCCTTGACAATCAAAATAAAGACATACAAGTTGGTTTTTCCTTTGTGGGTATATGAAATCTTAACACATTCAGTTGCACTCAGTTGAAAATTTAGTTGGTTATAGTTACCTATTTAGTTCTATATGGGTATACTTGACAGTATTGAAAAAGACTTCTTTAACTCTACATATAGTTTCTGATTGTTATTTTACAATGGTTAAGGAAGCAGTTAAACAGTTGTTTGATATAACCTCTCTGTCAGTTGTAAACTACCAAAATCAGTTTCATTATTTTAGTTGTCTCTCAAACTATCTGTTGAGAGAAGAAGAGGCTTTGTACTATGAAATGATATATTGATATATATCTAATGTGTTGAGTAGCATAGATGTGAGAGAACATTATTATTGATATTATATCTGAGATATTTTGAGGAATAGTGAAATAGAGTGTCCCACTGCAATTTAAATTATTCAATTCATTGTAATGGTTGAGATAAGCCAGTGAGGCACTATTGTCAGTGAGACAATGTTGAAAAGCCAATGAGGCACATAAACAACCAGTGAGGTAGAAATAATTATAACCCAGTGAGGTAGAAATGATTGTAGCTAGTGAGGCAAGTCTATTACATAAGCCAGTGAGATATTTTCATTAAGTGGTTTTCTACCCAGAGGGTTTCCACCTAAAAATCTCTGTGTTATGCTATTTGTCCTCTGCTTCATAGTTTTATTTTATTATTTGTTATTTGATTCATATGTTCATAGTAAATGATCACTTATCTCTTTAACACACTAGTTCATGCATTAATGAGTATTGAAAGCAACATTCATGTCTGATCTTTAAATATATATTAAAGTGTGAAAATTTGATTTGTTTTTGTAACATGGATTTACCCCACCCCCCCTCTCAGTGTTACCAAGTACTCCAACAAGTGGTATCAAAGCCAAACCCTTGCAAGAAGTCTAACCAACTTAAGGGTTCCTATCAAGTGGAGTACAATGGGTAAAAATAATAGGAATAAGGCCTCAAATAAAGAAAAGAAAAATGCTGATCAACAAATTGAAAAGCGAGCCTCAGTTAAGTCCAGCAATGAGTTGTTACATGAGTCTATCATGAATGCAAATACAAAATGTCATAAAGAAATCAGTCCTACATTTAAGAGTCTTGACAATGTGAATGTTAGTAGACAAGAACTTGATGATTTTGTAGTTGAAATTAGTGATACAAAAGGAGATTTCTTTGTAGATGAAGATGAACAGGAGTTTGATGAAAATGACTGTGAAGTTGATATTGAAGGAGAACTTTTAGGTGCTCTAGAAATGAATAGGTATCTTGAAAAATAAAACTGAAGATTAGAAAATTAACTTCAACAAGAAGAAGACTCCAAGAAAAAGGTACTTTCTGACCTTGAAAAATTCTCTTTAGAACTTGAAGAGGAAAGAAATTTGATTGTAGATTTAAGAGGTCAAGTTGAAGATTCAAATAAGCTAACTATTAGCCTAAAGACTGAAATAGAGGAAGCCAAAAGAATAATAGATGTAACAAATTCTTATCTTGAAGTAAAAATAATAGAATGTCTGAATTTAGAAAAATAAATAATCTCCTTGAGAAAGGATTTAGAAGAAGCATCTTCAAAGTTACAAAAGAATATTCAATTTGAAAAGAGTACTGACTGTCTGAATGACATGTTGATGAAGGGGGTATATCAAAAAACACACAACAACAAAAATTGCACATAGAAAATAGGAATTTCTTTATTGATTTGGACAACTTATTACATTACAGAAGCTCAAAATACAATCAAAGGAATCAACCCTCCACAGGCTACAACACATTACAGCTTCCTCTCACAAGACTCTGGAATCATCTGCCATCTGCGACCCTAAATCTGCTACAGTTTCTATTTTCCCACCTATTCTTAACTATACACTTCCCCCCTTAACTCCACTACTCCCAAGGTTCCCAAAAAATGGTTATTAATAGCCTTTTTGGCGGCCAACAACCTAATTTTAAAATTTGCATCTTCCTCCAGAAATAGGTTAACTTCCAGGAGCCATAACTTTTGATCCAGGTGTCTAATTGACAAACAATTTTATGTGTCAGAAAGCTCGCGGAGTGCTCTACGTGCTATGAACCTACTCTGTCGATTTGGACCATTTTTGGGCCCATATGGGGCCGTTTAGTGCCTCAAACGTGAGTTTGAATAATTTTCAGGTATTTTTTGGGAAATAAAAACTTTAATATCTTTCAGCTCGTAAATCATCTTTGCATGTTTCCTTCACTAAAGGTCTTATTTTTTAGTTACGAAACTTCCTATAAAATTTCACTTCAATTTGTTCCCAAATGCAAACTTTCTAAAAATAGTAGGTTGCTATTTTTAGCAGTTTGAAAAAACTGAAAGTTCTACATCATTATTCAAGCACTTATGGAACCAGAACCACAAATTTTGAAAAGAAATGGAATGAAAATCAATAATTTTGAAATACATCTTTTTTGGGTGATGCAAGATTGCCCTTACACCACTGGATGCTCCTGTATCAAGCACCTAGGGTAATTTGAGAAGTGACCCCAGGTGTTTGTGTGAGGAAAACCCAAATGGTCAACCTCTGCCTTGGACAACCAAGAAGAATCTTTAACAGACCTTCCTTTCCATTTCACAAGATATTCTTCATATTGCCTGTTCTGAGTACTTCTTTCCACACGGCTATCCAAGATCTCTTCTATCTCTTCAATTGAAGTAGACACTGGAATACTCTACTATTCTTCTATTGGTCCATCCTCTATTCCATCTTCATGATATTCTGATAAATCGGCAATGTTGAAAATAGGGGAAATGTTAATCCCACTCGGCAGCTCCACCTCATATGCATTTCCTAAATCATGTTTCTTCAAAATTTTGCATGGTCCAAATTTCTTCATTTTCAGCTTATTGTATGTTCCAATTAGGAACCTCTCTTTTCTCAAGTGAACCATGAATTCATCTCCTACCTGGAATTCCTTATATCTCCTCTTCTGATTTGCCTTAGCCTTGTACTGAATATTCATCTTATTAATGTGCTTTTTCACCTCTTTATGCAAATTCTTCATGTGTTCTGCAAAGTCTTCAGCCTCGGCACTTGTCTTTTCTCCTTTGTCCAGATTCCTTAACTCTGAAGCATTTCTTGGACTATTCCCATATATAATCTGGAATGGTGATTTACCAGTACTCCTATTGATAGAATTGTTGTAAGAAAATTCTACCTGTGGTAAAATCAAATCCCATCCCTTGGGCTTATCTCCTACTAAGCATCGTAGTAGAGTACCCAAACTCCTATTCACCACTTCAGTCTATCCATCAGTCTGTGGATGGTATGCAGAAATGAACTTCAAATCTGTCTTCAACTTCTTCCACAATGTCCTCTAGAAATAACTAACAAACTTGGTATCTTGATCTGAAACTATGCTCTTTGGTAGACCATGTAATCTCAACACTTCCCTGCAAAATAACTCTGCAATATGAACCACATCTTTAGTCTTCTTGCAAGGAATAAAATGTGTCATCTTTGAGAATCTATCTATCGCCACAAAAATGGAATCATGTCCTCTCTGTGTCCTTGGTAAACCAAGAAAAAAATCCATATTGATATCATCCCATGGCTTCTCTGGTATAGGTAATGGTTGATATAGCCCTATATTGTGACTTGTTCCTTTTGCCATCTGACATAATCTACAACTTTGCACAAATTTCCTCAAATCCTGCTACAATTGTGGCCAATAATAATTTTCACCAACAATAGCAATGGTCTTATCTTGATCAAAGTGTCCAGCCAATCCTCCACTATGCTTCTCCTTAATCAAGTTCTTTCTCATGGAACTCCTTGGAATGCAAAATTGGCTTCCTCTAAACAACATGCCATCTTGGATTATGAAATCTAACCATTTTGTCTTGTCCAAAGTAACAGGTTCCAAACAAGCTTTCTAGGCCTCTGCAAAATCTGGATCTTCAGGATACAAACTTTTGAGCTCATCGAACCCAACAACCTCTATCTTCATTTCTGTCAACAAATTTTGCCTTCTGCTCAAGGCATCTGCAACTTTGTTGGACTTCCCACTCCTGTACTTCAAAACAAAAGTATAGCTCTACAAAAACTCAACCTATTTTAAGTGCCTCTGGTTCAACTTTCCTTGAGTATTAAAATACTGCAAAGCCTGATAATTAGTATATAAAACAAACTCCTTTGGCAACAAATAATGTCTCCATTTCTTCAAAGCTTGAATTATTGCATAAAACTCTTGATCATAAATAGAATACTTTTTCTTGGCATCATTAATCTTCTCACTAAAATAGGCAATGGGCTTACCTTCTTGACTCAAAATAGCTCCTATAGCACTACCACTAGCATCACAATCTACATTAAATATCTTATTGAAATCTGGAAGTGCCAAAAGAGGTTGCTTTGTGACTTTCTGCTTCAATGTATCAAATCTTTTATCTGCTCCCTTAGTCCATCTAAACTTTTTTCTATCCCCTCTCATTATCTCAGTTAGGGGTGCACAAATGCTACTAAAATTCCTGATAAACTTTCTATAAAAACTTGCCAAACCATGAAAATATCTTACCTCAGAAGCACTCCTTGGTGTACGCCATTCAATGATAGCCCTTACTTTTTCTGGGTCCATCTTAAGACCTTCCTATGAGACAACAAATCCCAGGTATACCAACTCCTTCTTTGCAAAGCTACATTTCTTCAGGTAGATCAACAACTTCTCCTTCCTTAGCTTCTCCAAAACTCTTCTGATATGCATCATATGCTCATCTCAAGTCTTGCTAAAAATCAAAATATCATCTAAATAAACAATAAAAACTTCCCAAAAATTCTTTCAATACCTCATTCATGAGCCACATGAATGTGTTCGGTGCATTGGTTAGCCCAAATGCATGACTAACCACTCATACAAAACTTCCTTTGTCTTGAAGGCTGTCTTCCATTCATCTCCTTCCCTGATACAGATCTAGTGATACCCACTCTTCAACTCAATTTTCATGAAGTACTTGGCTCCACTTAAACAGTCCATTATGTCATCCATTCTTGGCAATGGAAACTTGTACTTGATCATGATCTTATTGATGGCCTGAAAATTTGTACACATCCTCCATTCTCCATCTTTCTTTGGTTCTAGTACTACAGGTACCGTACATGGACTTAGGCTCTCTCTTATCAGCCCCTTAACAGCTCTTGAACTTGTCTATTTAGCTCTTCACTTTCTACAGGGGTCATTGTGTGGGCTTCTTTATTCGGTAAACTAGCTCCTGGTATCAAATCCATTTGATGACTTATCTTCCTCATCGGCGGTAAGACTTCTGGTACATTATCAGAGATAATGTCCTGAAATTCTTCCAACATATCTAAAACTTATGCTGGTACATCTTCACATTTCTCTTGACTAATCTTAGGAATCAATGCAAAGCAATGACGCTCATGCTTCATACCCTCCAAAAATTTTCTACCATCTACAAAGCAAATTCTAGCAGTATTACATACCTTTTCTTCCACCTCCTTCAAGGGCTTCAACTTATGATGAACTCCATCCTTTGTTAGAGAATATGTGTTTGCATGACCATCATGGACAACACTCCTATCATACTACCATGGCCTCCCCAACAGCATATGACATGCATCCATCGGTATGATATCACACAACACCTCATCATGGTTGTCCCCTATCTTGAACTTCACTAAACTTTGCTCATTTACCAAAGCTCTGTGGTCCTTCTGCAACCATGCAATCTGATATGGATGTGGATGCTTTCTTCTCGTCAACTTTAACTTGTCAACCATCTCTTCTGAAACAAGATTGTCAATACTCCCACTATCAATAATAATATCACAACACTTACCTTCACATTTGTACCTAGTGCCAAATAAACTCTTCTTTTGATTTAGTTCTTTCTTTTCATTCAACAAAGTTCTTCTAACAACTAGGGTTTCTCTCCTTTCAGCATCTTCAGAACACTCAGACTGTGCATTTTCATCTACATGTGCAACTCGTGCATTACCTTTAGGTCTTCTATTCATCCTTCCTTGATGTTACAGAAATTCTTATGCTTAATTTCCTTCTTCTCCACATTGGAAATAGGTTCCTCTGAAACGTCCTCTTCCAGGTCCTTGCCCAAGTCTACCTCTTCCTCTTCCTCTTTGGTCACCATTGTTCTGATCACGAGGGCGGTAGGCATTATTCCCTCTCTAATTTTGACTGGTGTCGGCTTCTTCACTTTTCTTTGAATCTGCATTTCAGCCCCCATAGGATCTTCCACTAGTCCTTCTGCCTTGACCTCTTTCCCTTTGCTTGCTATCAAATATTTTATTCAACTTCTCTTCCACCTTCAGGGAAAACTGGTATGCATCTTCTATGGTAGTCATTCTAACTAGGCTCAGCTCCTCCTAAATACTCAGCCTCAACCCATTAATGTAATGGGATACCTTCTCCTTTTTGGGCTCTGCATGGCCTGTCCTGATAGTAATTTTATAAAACGCTCCTTAATAGACTTGTTACCTTTCCTTAGTCCTTGCAGCTTCTTCAACAACTCCACCTCATAGTCCATAGGAAGGAACTGCTTCTTTAGTTTCTCTACCATGTGATCCCATTTGGTGATCTTTCCTTTTCCTCTTCTATTCATCTCTAATTGGACCTTATACCAAATACTGGTGTGTACCTTCAACTTTGTTTTTACAAACTTGACCCGATCTAGGTCCTCCACATCTTCATATACGAAATACTCCTCCATGTCATTGATCCCATCAATAAGCTGTCCCGGATTCAAATCTCTAGAATATGTAGAAACTTTGATCTTAGGCCTTTTTCCAATCTTTGAAATGGCCCTCAACAACCTAACTTCTGTAGGATCTCTTGCAGCTTCTTGTTCTTCCTTGGATAGCTCTTCTTCAGCTTCATCATCGCTTTCTTCTCTTGTTCTTGGATCAAACCCTCTTCATAGCTCCTCTTGCAATGCATCGATTTTCCTTTGCAGGGCTCTAAAACCCTCTTATGTCAAAGAATTCCTCCTAATACAATTTCTTCGTGGAGGCATCTTGATCTCCGAAGCAAACCCACAACCTCAGGTCCTGGTGCAAATTGTCTCACAGTCGGTGATCTGTCTACACACACAGGAACCCTTGCTTTGATACCACCTGATGAAGGGGGTAAATCATAAAACACACAAAAACAAAAATTACACATAGAAAATAGGACTTTCTTTATTGATTTGGACAACTTATTACATTACAGAAGCTCAAAATATAATCAGAGGAATCAATCCTCCACAGGCTACAACACATTACAGCTTCCTCTCATAAGACTCTGGAATCATCTGCCATCTGTGACCCCAAATCTACTAGGGTTTCTATTTTCCACCTATTATTGACTCTACACTTCCCCCCTTAACTCTACTACTCCCAAGGTTCCCAAAAAATGGTTATTAATAGCCTTTTTGGTGGCTAACAACCTAATTTCAAAATTTGTATCTCCCTCCAAAAATAAGTCAACTTCCAGGAGCCATAACTTTTGATCTAAGTGTCTGATTGATTAATCGTTTTATGCGTCAAATATCTCACGAAGTACTTTATGTGCTAAGAACATGCTCTGCCAATTCTAGCCATTTCTGGGCCTGTACGGGGCCGTTTACTACCTCAAACCTGAGTTTGAATAATTTTTAGGTGTTTTTTTGGGAAACAAAAACTTTCATATCTTTAACCTCACAAATGATCTTTGCGTGATTCCTTCACCAAAGGTCATATTTCTCACTTACAAAGCTTCCTGTATATTTTTACTTCAATTCATGCCCAAATGCAAACTTTCTAAAATTAGCAGGTTGCTATTTTTAGTAGTTTAAAAAAACTAAAAGTTTTACATCATTATTCAAGCGATTATGGAACTAGAACCACAATTTTTGAAAAGAAATAGAATGAACAACAATTTTGAAACACATATTTTCTAGCTGATACAGGATTGCCCTTACACCACTACATGCTCCTGCATCAAACACCCAAGGTAATTTGAGAAGTAACCTTGTCACGTCTCAGGTGTTTGCGTGAGGAAAACCTAAACTGTCAACCTCTGCCTTAGACAACCAAGAAGAATCTTCAATAGGCCTTCCTTTCCATTTCACCAAATATTCTTCATGTTTCCTGTTCTGAGTACTTCTTACCACACGGCTATCCAAGATCTCTTCTATCTCTTCCGTTGAAGTAGATGCCGAAATACTCCACTATTCTTCTGTTGGTCCATTCTCTGTTCCATCTTCATGATATTTTGATAAATCAACAATGTTGAAATCAGGGGAAATGTTGATCCCACTTGGTAGCTCCACCTCATATGCATTTCCTAAATCATGTTTCTTCAAAATTCTGCATGGTCCAAATTTCTTCATTTTCAACTTATTGTATGTTTCAATTAGGAACCTCTCTTTTCTCAAATGAACCATAACTTCATCTCTTACTAGAATTCCTTATATCTCCTCTTCTAATCTACCTTAGCCTTGTACTGAATATTCATCTTTTTAATGTGCTTTTTCACCTCTTCATAATAATTCTTCATGTGTTCTGCAAAGTCTTCAGCCTCAACACTTGTCTTTTCTCCTTTGTCCAGATTCCTTAACTCTAAAGCATTTCTTGGACTATTCCCATATACAATCTGGAATGGTGATTTACCAATACTCCTATTGAGAAAATTGTTGTAAGCAAATTATGCCTCTGGTAAAATCAAATCCCATCCCTTGGGCTTATCTCCTAAGCATCATAGCAGATTACCCAAACTCCTATTCACCACTTCGGTCTGTCCATCAGTCTATGGATTGTATGCAGAACTGAACTTCAAATCTATCTTCAACTTCTTCCACAATGTCCTCCAGAAATAACCAACAAACTTGGTATCTCAATATGAAACTATGCTCTTTGGTAGACCGTGTAATCTCACCACTTCCCTAAAAAATAACTCTGCAATATGAACCGCACCGTTAGTTTTCTTGCAAGGAATAAAATATGCCATCTTTGAGAATTTGTCTACCACCACAAAAATGGAATCATGTGCTCTTTGTGTCCTTGGTAAACCAAGAACAAAATACATACTGATATCATCCCATGGCTTCTCTGGTACAGGTAATGGCTGATATAGCCCTATTTTCTGAATTGTTTTTTTTGCCATCTAACACACTCTGCAACTCTGCACAAATTTCCTCACACCCTACTGCAACTGTGGCCAATAATAATTTTCACCAACAATAGCAATGGTCTTATCTTGACCAAAGTGTCCAGCCAATCCTCCACTATGCTTCTCCTTAATCAGGTTCTTTCTCATGGAACTCCTTGGAATGCACAACCGGCTTCCTCTAAACAACATGCCATATTGGATTATGAAATCCAACCATTTTGTCCTGTCCAATGTAATAGGTTTCAAACAAGCTTTCAAGGCCTCTGCAAAATCTGGATCTTCAGGATACAAACTTTTGAGCTCATCGAACCCAACAACCTCTATCTTCATTTCTGTCAACAAATTTTGCCTTCTACTCAAGGCATCTACAACTCTGTTGTACTTTCCACTCCTATGCTTCAAAACAAAAGTATAGCTCTGTAAAAACTCAACCCATTTTAAGTGCCTCTGGTTCAACTTTCCTTGACTATTAAAATACTGCAAAGCCTGATGATCAATATATAAAAGAAACTCCTTTGGCAACAAATAATGTCTCCATTTCTTCAAAGCCTGAACTATTGCATAAAAATCCTGATCATAAACATAATACTTTTTCTTGACATCATTAATCTTCTCACTAAAATAGGCAATGAGCTTACCTTCTTGACTCAAAATAGCTCCTATAGCACTACCACGAGCATCACAATCTACCTGAAATATCTTATTGAAATCTAGAAGTGCCAAAACAGGTTGCTCTGTAACTTTCTGTTTCAATGTATCAAAGATTTTATCTACTCCTTTAGTCCATCTAAACACTTTTCTATCACCTCTCATTGTCTTAGTTAGGGGTGCACAAATGATACTAAAGTTCCTAATAAACTTTCTATAAAAACTTGCCAAACCATGAAAAGATCTTACCTTAGAAGCACTCCTTGGTGTAGGCCATTCAATGATAGCCCTTACTTTTTCTATGTCCATCTTAAGACCTTCCTCTGAGACAACAAATCCCAGGTATACCAACTCATTCTTTGCAAAGCTACATTTTTTCAGATTGATCAACAACTTCTCCTCCCTCCACTTCTCCAAAACTCTTCTAATATGCATCATATGCTCATCCCAAGTCTTACTAAAAATTAAAATATCATCTAAATAAATAATAACAAAACTTCCCAAAAATTCTTTTAATTCCTCGTTCATGAGCCGCATAAATGTGCTCGGTGCATTGGTTAGCCCAAATGGCATGACTAACCACTCATACAAACCTTCCTTTGTCTTGAAATGCTCTTCCATTCATCTCCTTCCCTAATTTGGATCTGGTGATACCCACTCTTCAGGTCAATTTTCGTGACTTGTACTTTTCTCCACTCAAACAGTCCATTATGTCATCTATTCTTGGCAATAGAAACCTGTACTCGATCATGATCTTATTGATGGTCCAAGAATCTATACACATCCTCCACTCTCCATCTTTCTTTGGTGCTAGTACTGCAGGTACCACACATGGACTTAGGCTCTCTCTTATCAGCCCCTTCCTTAATAGCTCTTGAACTTGTCAGTTCAACTCTTCACTCTCTACAAGGGTCATTCTGTGGGCTGCTGTATTCAACAAACTGGCTTCGGGTATCAAATCCATTTGATAACTTATCTTCCTCATTGGTGGTAAACCTTCTAGTACATTATCAGAGATAATGTCCTAAAATTCTTCCAACATAATTGAAACAAGTTTCTCCTGGTACATCTTCACATTTATCTTGACTAATCTTAGGAATCAATGCAAAGGAATGACGCTCATGCTTCATACCCTCCAAAAATTTTCTACCATCTACCAAGCAAATTCTGGTAGTACTACATACCTTTTCTTCCACCTCCTTTAAGGGCTTCAACTTATGATGAACTCCATCCTTTGTTAGGGAATATGTGTTTGCACGACCATCATGGATAGCATTCCTATCATACTACCACAGCCTCCCAAACATCATATGACATGCATCCATTGGTATGGTATCACACAACACCTCATCATGGTAGTCCCCAATCTTAAACTTCACTAAACGTTTCTCATTGACCAAAGCTTTGTGGTCCTTCTGCAACCATGCAATCTGATATGGATGTGGATGCTTTCTTTTCATTAACTTCAACTTGTCAACCATCTCCTCTGAAACAAGATTGTCAGTGCTCCCACTATCAATATTAATATCACAACACTTACCTTCATATTTGAACCTGGTATTGAATAAACTCTTCCTTTTATTTGGTTCTTTCTCCTCATTCAGCAAAGTTCTTCTGACAACTAGGGTTTCTCCCCTTTCAGCATCTTCAGAATGCTCAGACTACGCATCTTCATCTACATGTGTAACTCATGCATTACCTTCAGGTCTTCTATTCATCCTTCCTTGATGTTGTGGACACTCATATGCTTGATGCCCTTCTTCTCGACATTGGAAATAGGTTCCTCTAAAACCTCCTCTTCCAGGTCCTTGCTCAGGTCTGTCTCTTCCTCTTCCTCTTTATTCACCATTGTTCTGGTCACGAGGGTGGTAGGCATTATCACCTCTCTGATTTCAACTAGTGCTGACTTCTTCACTTTTATTTGAATCTTCATTTCGGTCTCCATAGGGTCTTCCACCAGTCCTTCCACCTTGACCTCTTCCCCTTTGCTTGCTATCAAATCTTTTATTCAGCTTCTCTTTCACCTTCAGTGAAAATTGTTATGCATCTTCTATGGTGGTCATTCTAACCAGGCTCAGCTCCTCTTGAATACTTGGCCTCAACCCATTAATTAATGGGATACCTTCTCCTTGTTAGGCTCTGCATGGCCTATCCTGATAGTAATTTTATAAAATGCTTCTGTGTACTCCTTGCTTCAGTCCTTGCAACTTCTTCAACAACTCCATCTCATGGTCCACAGGAATGAACCTTTTCTTCAATTTCTCCACCATCCGATCCCATCTGGTGATCTTTCATTTTCCTCTTGTGTTCCTATCTAATTGGACCTCCTTCCACCAAATACTGGCATGGCCCTTCAACTTTATTTTTTCAAACTTGACTCAATCTGGGTCCTCCACATCTTCATATTTGAAATACTCCTCCATGTCATTGATCCAATCAATAAGTTGTTCTGGATTCAAATCTCTAGAATATGTAGAAACTTCGATCCTGATCCTTTTTCCAATCTTTGAAATGGCCCTCAACAACCTAACTTCTGCAGTATCTCCTGCAGCTTCTTGTTCTTCCTCAGATAGCTCTTCTTTAGCTTCATCCTCGCTTTCTTCTCTTGTTCTTAGATCAAACCCTCTTCGCAGCTCACCTTGTAATGCATCGATTTGCCTTTGCAGGGCTCTAAAACCCTCTTCCATCAAAACATTCCTCCCAATACGATTTCTTTGTGGAGGCATCTTCATCGCCGCAGCAAACCCAGAACCTCAGGTCCTGGTGCAAATTGCCTCATGGTCGATGATTTGTCTACACACTCAGGAACCCTTGCTCTAATACCACTTGATGAAGGGGGTAAATTATAAAACACACAACAACAAAAATTTCACATAGAAAATATGACTCTCTTTATTGATTTGGACAACTTATTACATTACAGAAGCTCAAAATACAATCAGAGGAATCAACCCTCCACAAGCTGCAACACATTACATCTTCCTCTCACAAGACTTTGGGATCATCTGCCACCTGCAACCCCAAATCTACTATGGTTTCTATTTTCCCACCTATTCTTGACTCTACACTTCCCCCCTTAACTCTACTACTCCCAGGGTTCCCAAAAAATGGTTATTAATAGCCTTTTTGGTGGCCAACAACCTAATTTTGAAATTTGCATCTCCCTCCAAAAATAGGTCAACTTTTGGGAGCCATAAATTTTGATCTGAGTGTCTGATTGATGAACTATTTTATGCGTCAGAAAGCTTGCGGAGTTCTCTACACAGTAGGAGCCTACTCTACCAGTTCTGGCCATTTTTGGGTCCGTATGGGGCCATTTAGTGCCTCAAACCTGAGTTTGAATAATTTTTAGGCATTTTTTTGGAAACAGAAACTTTAATATCTTTCAGCTCGCAAATTATTTTTGTGTGATTCCTTCACCAAAGGTCTTATTTTTTAGTTACGAAGCTTCTTGTAAAATTTCACTTCAATCCGTGCCCAAATGCAAACTTAATAGTAGGTTGCTATTTTTAGCAATTTGGAAAAACTAAAAATTTTACATCATTATTCAAGCGATAATGGAACCAAAACCACAAATTTTGAAAAGAAATGGAATGAACATCAACAATTTTGAAACACATCTTTTCTAGGTGATGCAAGATTGCCCTTACACCACTGGATGCTCCTGCATTAGATACCCAAGGTAATTTGAGAAGTGACCCTGTCATGTCTCAGGTGTTTGGGTGAGGAAAACCCAAATGATCAACCTCTACCTTAGACAACCAAGAAGAATCCTCAATAGGCCTTCCTTTCCATTTCACCAGATATTCTTTATATTGCCTATTTTGAGTACTTCTTTCCACACAGCTATCCAAGATCTCTTCTATCTCTTCCATTGAAGTAGATGCTAGAATACTCAACTATTCTTCTATTGGTCCATCCTCTATTCCATCTTCATGATATTCTGATAAATTAGCGATCTTGAAAACATGGGAAATGTTGATCCCACTCAGTAGCTCCACCTCATATGCATTTCCTAAATCATGTTTCTTCAAAATTCTACATGGTCCAAATTTCTTCATTTTCATCTTATTGAATGTTCCAATTGGGAACCTCTCTTTTCTCAAGTGAACCATGACTTCATCTCCTACTAGAATTCTTTATATCTCCTCTTCTGATCTACCTTAACCTTGTATTGAATATTCATCTTATTAATGTGCTTTTTCACCTCTTCATGCAAATTCTTCATGTGTTCTGCTAAGTCTTCAGCCACAACACTTGTCTTTTCTTCTTTGTCCAGATTCCTTAACTCTAAAGCATTTCTTGGACTATTCCCATATATAATCTGGAATGGTGATTTACCAATACTTCTATTGACAGAATTGTTGTAAGCAAATTCTACCCGTGGTAAAATTAAATCCCATCCCTTGGGCTTATCTCGTACTAAGCATCGTAGCAGATTACCCAAACTCCTATTCACCACATCGGTCTGTCCATCAGTCTGTGGATGGTATGCAGATCTAAACTTTAAATCTGTCTTCAACTTCTTCCACAATGTCCTCCAGAAATAACCAACAAACTTGGTATCTCGATCTAAAACTATGCTCTTTGGTAGACCGTGTAATCTCACCACTTTCCTGAAAAATACCTCTGCAATATGAACCGCATCATTAGTTTTCTTGCAAGGAATAAAATGTGCCATCTTTTAGAATCTGTTTACCACCACAAAAATGGAATCATGTCCTCTCTATGTCCTTGGTAAACCAAGAACAAAATCCATACTGATATCATCCCATGGCTTCTCTGGCATAGGTAATTGTTAGGGTTAGCCGACAAAAGATATCAATTAAATGCAAATAAAGATTAAACATAGGAATGAAAAATACACAGAAATAATAACAGCGAGAGACAAGTTTTAACATGGTTCACCCAAACCTAGGCTACATACACCAACAAAGAGTCCAATATTATTATCCAGTAAATCAAACCAATTACAACCAGCAATACCTGCAACTCAATACCATTGCAAATGCTACAATACAATATCAATCGAAACCCTAACCCTTAGCCTCTTTTATCAAGCTTTTTGTTGGTTACAAAAATATGGTTTTCTTATGTCGGTCAATAGAAAAATAACACCTGACGCCTTTAAAAAATAATAAAAAACTGTGTGAGGTTTTGGGGGCATTGCCCCCGAGCCCCCATGGGGGCGCTGCCCCCAAACCCCCACAAGGAGCGCTGCCCCTTGACCCTGTAGGAATTTGGGGGGAAACCATGCCGATAAAAGTGGAAAAAATTTAACCTCTGAGTCTGATTAGGCTCCATATAACAACAATAATGGTTGATATAGACCTATATTATGACTTGTTCCTTTTGCCATCTGACACACTCTGCAACTCTGTACAAATTTCCTCATCCTGCTACAACTGTGGCCAATAATAATTTTCACCAACAATAGCAATGGTCTTATGAAAACCAAAATATCCAGCCAATCCTCCACTATGCTTCTCCTTAGTCAGGTTCTCTCTCATGGAACTCCTTGGAATGCACAACTGGCTTCCTCTAAACAACATGCCATTTTGGATTATGAAATCCAACCATTTTGTCCTGTCCAAAGTAATAGGTTCCAAACAAGATTTCCAGGCCTCTACAAAATCTGGATCTTAAAGATACAAACTTTTGAGCTCATTAAACCAAACAACCTCTATATTCAATTATGTCAACAAATTTTTCCTTATGCTCAAGGCATCTACAACTATGTTGGACTTCCCACTCCTATGCTACAAAATAAAAGTATAGCTCTACAAAAACTTAACCCATTTTAAGTGCCTTTGGTTCAAGTTTCCTTGACTATTAAGATACTGTAAACCCTGATGATCAGTATATAAAACAAACTCCTTTGGCAACAAATAATGTCTCCATTTCTTCAAAGCCTAAACTATTACATAAAATTCCTTATCATAAATAGAATACTTTTTCTTGGCATCATTAAGCTTTTCACTAAAATAGGCAATGGGCTTACCTTCTTGACTCAAAACAGCTCCTATAGCACTACCACTAGCATCACAATCTACCTGAAATACCTTATTGAAATATGGAAGTGCCAAAATAGTTTTCTCTGTGACTTTCTACTTCAATGTATCAAAGCTTTTATCTGCTCCTTTAGTCCATCTAAACTCTTTTCCATCCCCTCTCATTGTCTCAATTAGGGGTACACAAATGCTACTAAAATTTGGATAAAATTTCTGTAAAAATTTGCCAAAGCATGAAAAGATCTTACCTTGGAAGCACTCCTTGGTGTAGGCCATTCAATGATAGCCCTTACTTTTTCTGGGTCCATCTTAAGACCTTCCTCTGAGACAACAAATCCTAGGTATATAAACTCCTTTGCAAAGCTACATTTCTTCAGATTGATCAACAACTTCTCCTCCCTCAGCTTCTCCAAAACTCTTTTGATATGCATCATATGCTCATCCCACGTCATACTAAAAATCAAAATATCATCTAAATAAACAATAACAAAACTTCCCAAAAATTCTTTGAATACCTCGTTCATAAGCTGCATGAATGTGCTCGGTGCATTGGTTAGCCCAAATGGCATGACTAACCACTCATACAAACTTTCCTTTGTCTTGAAGGCTGTCTTCAATTCATCTCCCTCTCTGATACGGATCTGGTGATACCCACTCTTCAGGTCAGTTTTCATGAAGTACTTGGCTCCACTCAAATAGTCCATTATGTTATCCATTCTTGGCAATGGAAATTTGTACTTGATCGTGATCTTATTGATGGCCCAAGAATCTGTACACATCCTCCACTCTCCATCTTTCTTTGGTGCTAGTACTGCAGGTACTGCACATGAACTTACGCTCTCTCTTATCAGCCCCTTCCTTAATAGCTCTTAAACTTATCTGTTTAGCTCTTCACTCTCTGCAGGGGTCATTCTGTGGGCTACCTTATTTGGCAAATTGGCTCCTAGTATCAAATCTATTTGATGACTTATCTTCCACATCAGTGGTAAACCTTCTAGTACACTATCAGAGATAACATCCTAAAATTCTTCCAACATATCTGAAACTTTTGCTAGTACATCTTAACATTTCTCTTGACTAATCTTAGGAATCAATGCAAAGCAATGACGCTCATGCTTCATACCCTCCAAAAATTTTCTACCATCTACCAATCAAATTCTGGCTGTACTACATACCTCTTCTTCCACCTCCTTCAAGGGATTCACCTTATCATGAACTCCATCCTTTGTTAGGGAATATGTGTTTGCACGACTATCATGGACAACACTCCTATCATACTGCCATAGCATATGACATGCATCCATTAGTATGATATCACACAACACCTCATCATGGTAGTCCCCAATCTTGAACTTTACTAAACACTGCTCATTGACCAAAGCTCTATGGTCCTTCTGCAACCATGTAATCTGATATGGATGTGGATGCTTTCTTCTCATCAACTTCAACTTGTCAATCATCTCCTCTGAAACAAGATTGTCAGTGCTCCCACTATCAATAATAATATCACAACACTTACCTTCACATTTACACCTTATGCACAATAAAGTCTTCCTTTGATTTGGTTCTTTTTCATCATTCAGTAAAGTTCTTCTGACAACTAGGGTTTCTTCCCTTTCAACATCTTTAGAATGCCCAGACTGTACATCTTTATCTACATGTGCAACTCGTGCATTATCTTCAGGTCTTTTATTTGTCCATCCTTGATGTTGTAGATACTCATATGTTTGATGCCCTTCTTCTCCACATTGGAAACATGTTCCTCTAAAACTTCCTCTTCCAAGTCCTTGCCCAGGTCTGCCTCTTCCTCTTGCTCTTTACTCACCATTGTTCTGGTCACGAGGGCGGTAGGCATTATCCCCTCTCTAATTTCAACTGGTACCAGCTTCCTCACTTTTCTTTGAATCTTCATTTTGATCCCCATAGGGTCTTCCACTAGTCCTTCCGCCGTGACCTTTTCCCCTTTGCTTGTTGTCAAATCTTTTATTTAGCTTCTCTTCCATCTTTAGAGAAAACTGGTATGCATATTCTATGGTGGTCATTTTGACAAGGCTCAGTTCCTCTTGAATACTCGGCCTCAATCCATTAATGTAACGAGCTACCTTCTCCTTGTTTGGCTTTGCATGGCTTGTCCTTATAGTAATTTTATAAAACTCTTCTGTGTACTCCTTAACAGACTTGTTACCTTGCTTTAGTCCTTGTAGCTTCTTCAACAACTCTATCTCATAGTCCACAGGAATGAACTACTTCTTCAGTTTCTCCACCATCTGATCCCATCTGGTGATCTTTCCTTTTCCTCTTCTATTCCTCTCTAATTGGACATCCTTCCACCAAATACTGGCATGGCCCTTCAACTTTGTTTTTGCAAACTTGACCCGATCTGGGTCCTCCACATCTTCATATTTGAAATACTCCTCCATGTGATTGATCCAATCAATAACCTGTTCTAGATTCAAATCTCTAGAATATGTAGAAACTTTGATCCTGGTCCTTTTTCCAATCTTTAAAATGGCCCTCAACAACCTAACTTTTGCAGGATCTCCTACAGCTTCTTGTTCTTCCTCGGATAGCTCTTCTTTAGCTTCATCCTCACTTTCTTCTCTTGTTCTCAAATCAAACCCTCTTCACAGCTCCTCTTACAATGCATTGATTTGCCTTTGCAAGGCTCTAAAGTCCTCTTCCATCAAAGCATTCCTCCCAATACGATTTCTTCGTGGAGGCATCTTGATCTCCGCAGCAAACCCACAACCTCAGGTCTTGATGCAAACTACCTCACGGTCGGTGATCTATCTACACACTCAGGAACCCTTGCTCTGATACCACTTGATGAAGGGGTAAATCATAAAACACACAACAACATAAATTGCACACAGAAAGTAGGACTTTCTTTATTGATTTGGACAACTTATTACATTACAGAAGCTCAAATACAATAAGAGGAATCAACCCTTCACAGACTGCAACACATTATAGCTTCCTCTCACAAGACTTTGGAATTATTTGCCACCTGCAACCCCAAATCTACTATGGTTTCTATTTTCCCACCTATTCTTGACTCTACACTTCCCCCCTTAACTCTAATACTCCCAGGGTTCCCCAAAAATGGTTATTAATAACCTTTTTGGCGGCCAACAACCTAACTTCAAAATTTGCATCTCCCTCCAAAAATAGGTCAACTTCCAAGAGCCATAACTTTTGATTTGGGTGTCTGATTAACGAACTGTTTTATGCGTTAGAAATCTTGCAGAGTGCTCTATGTTCTAAGAACCTTCTCTTCCAGTTTGAATAATTTTTGGGCCTGTACGTGGCCATTTATTGCCTCAAACCTAAGTTTGAATAATTTTCAGGCATTTTTTGGGAAATAGAAACTTTAATATCTTTCAGCTTGCAAATGATCTTTGTGCGATTCCTTTGCAAAAGGTCTTATTTTTCAGTTACAAAGGCTCCTGTATATTTTCACTTCAATCTGTTCCCAAATACAAACTTACTAAAAATAACAGGTTGCTATTTTTAGCAGTTTGGAAAAATTGAAAGTTCTACATCATTATTCAAGCAATTATGGAACCAGAACCACAAATTTTGAAAAGAAATAGAATGAACATCAACAACTTTGAAACACATCTTTTTTGGGTGATGCAAGATTGCCCTTACACCATTGGATGCTCCTGCATCAGACACCTAGGGTAATTTGAGAAGTGACCTTGTCATGTCTCAGGTGTTTGTGTGAGGAAAACCTAAACGATCAACCTCTACCTTAGACAACCAAGAAGAATCTTCAATAGGCCTTCCTTTCCATTTCACCAGATATTCTTCATATTGCCTATTCTGAGTACTTCTTTCCACACAGCTATCCAAGATCTCTTCTATCTCTTTCGTTGAAGTAGATGCCAAAATACTCCACTGTTCTTTTGTTAGTCCATCCTCTGTTCCATCTTCATGATATTTTGATAAATCAGCAATGTTGAAAATAGGGGAAATGTTGATCCCACACGGCAGCTTCACCTCATATGCATTTCCTGAATCATGTTTCTTCAAAATTCTGCATGGTCCAAATTTCTTCATTTTCAGCTTATTGTATGTTCCAATTGGGAACCTCTCTTTTCTCAAGTGAACCATGACTTCATCTCTTACCTGGAATTTCATATATCTCCCCTTCTGATCTGTCTTAGCCTTGTACTGAATACTCATCTTATTAATGTGCTTTGCACCTCTTCATGCAAATTCCTCATGTGTTCTACAAAGTCTTCAGCCTCGGCACTTGTCTTTTCTCCTTTGTCCATATTCCTTAACTCTGAAGCATTTCTTGGACTATTCCCATATATAATCTGGAATGGTGATTTACCAGTACTCCTATTGATAGAATTGTTGTAAGCAAATTTTGCCTATGGTAAAATTAAATCCCATCCCTTGGGCTTATCTCCTACTAAGCATTGTAGTAGATTACCCAAACTCCTATTCACCACTTCGGTCTATCCATGAGTCTATGGATGGTATGTAGAACTGAACTTCAAATCTGTCTTCAACTTTTTCCACAATGTCCTCCAGAAATAACCAACAAACTTGGTATCTTGATCTGAAACTATGCTCTTTGGTAGACCGTGTAATCTCACCACTTCCTTGAAAAATAACTCTGCAGTATGAACTACATCATTAGTCATCTTGCAAGAAATAAAATGTGCCATCTTTGAGAATCTGTCTACCACCACAAAAATGGAATCATGTCCTCTTTGTGTCCTTGGTAAACCAAGAACAAAATCCATACTGATATCATCCCATGGCTTCTCTAGTACAGGTAATGGCTGATATAGCCCTATATTCTGATTTATTCCTTTTGCCATCTGACACACTCTACAACTCTACACAAATTTCCTCACATCTTGCTGCAGCTGTGGCCAATAATAATTTTCACCAACAATAGCAATGGTCTTATCTTAACCAAAGTGTCTAGCCAATCCTCCACTATGCTTCTCCTTAATTAGGTTCTCTCTCATGGAACTCCTTGGAATGCACAACAGGCTTCCTCTAAACAACATGCCATCTTGGATTATGAAATCCAACCATTTTTTCCATTCCAAAGTAACAGATTTCAAATAAGCTTTCAAGGCCTCTGCAAATCTGGATCTTCAGGATACAAACTTTTGAGCTCATCGAACCCAACAACCTCTATCTTCATTTTTGTCAACAAATTTTGCCTTCTACTCAAGGCACCTGCAACTCTGTTGGACTTTCCACTCCTATGCTTCAAAACAAAAGTATAGCTCTGCAAAAACTCAACCCATTTTAAGTGCCTCTGGTTCAACTTTCCTTAACTATTAAAATATTGCAAAGCCTGATGATCAATATATAAAACAAACTCCTTTGGCAACAAATAATGTCTCCATTTCTTCAAAGCCTGAACTATTGCATAAAACTCCTGATCATAAACCATAATACTTTTTCTTGACATCATTAATCTTCACACTAAAATAGGCAATGGGCTTACCTTCTTGACTCAAAATAGCTCCTATAGCACCACCACTAGCATCACAATCTTCCTGAAATACCTTATTGAAATCTGGAAGTGCAAAAATAGGTTGCTCTGTGACTTTCTGCTTCAATGTATCAAATCTTTTATCTACTCCTTTAGTCCATCTAAACTCTTTTCTATCCCCTCTCATTGTCTCAATTAGGGGTGCACAAATGCTACTAAAATTCCTGATAAACTTTCTATAAAAACATGTCAAACCATGAAAAGATCTTACCTCAGAAGAACTCCTTGGTGTAGGCCATTCAATGATAGCCCTTACTTTTTCTGGGTCCATTTTAAGACCTTCCTCTGAGACAACAAATCCCAAGTATACCAACTCCTTTGCAGAGCTACATTTCTTCAAATTGATCAGCAACTTCTCCTCCCTCAGCTTCTCCAAAACTCTTCTGATATGCATCATATGCTCATCCCAAGTCTTACTGAAAATCAAAATATCATCTAAATAAACAATAACAAAACTTCTCAAACATTATTTGAATACCTCATTCATGAGCCGCATGAATGTCCTTGGTGCATTGCTTACCCCAAATGGCATGACTAACCACTCATACAAACCTTCCTTTTTTCTTGAAGGCTATCTTCCATTCATCTCCTTCCCTAATACGGATCTAGTGATACCCACTCTTCAAGTCAATTTTCATGGAGTACTTGGCTCCATAGAAACAATCCATTATGTCATCCATTCTTGGCAATGGAAACCTGTACTTGATCATGATCTTATTGATGGCCTAAGAATTTGTACACATCTTCCACTCTCCATCTTTCTTTGGTGCTAGTACTATAGGTACCACACATGGACTTAGGCTCTCTCTTATCAGCCCCTTCCTTAACAGCTCTTGAACTTGTCTATTTAGCTCTTCACTCTCTGTAGGGGTCATTCTGTGGGCTGCCTTATTTAGCAAACTAGCTCCTGGTATCAAATCCATTTGATGACTTATCTTCCTCATCGATGGTAAACCTTCTAGTACATTATCAGAGATAATGTACTAAAATTCTTCCAACATATCTGAAACGTCTGCTGGTACATCTTAACATTTCTCTTGACTAATCTTAGGAATCAATGCAAAGCAATGACGCTTATGCTTCATACCCTCCAAAAATTTTCTACCATCTACCAAGCAAATTCTGGTAGTACTACATACCTTTTCTTCCACCTCCTTCAAGGGCTTCAACTTATGATGAACTCCATCCTTTGTTAGGGAATATGTGTTTACATGGCCATCATGGATAGCGCTCCTATCATACTGCCACAGCCTCACCAACAGCATATGACATGCATCCATCGATATGATATCACACAACACCTCATTATGGTAGTCCCCAACCTTGAACTTCACTAAGCACTGCTCATTGACCAAAGCTCTGTGGTCCTTCTGCAACCATGCAATTTGATATGGATGTGGATGCTTTCTTCTCATCAACTTCAACTTGTCAACCATCTCCTCTGAAACAACATTGTTAGTGCTCCCACTATCAATAATAATATCACAAGACTTACTCTTCCTTTGATTTGGTTCTTTCTCCTCATTCAACAAAGTTGTTTTGACAACTAGGGTTTCTCCCCTTTTAGCATCTACAGAATGCTCACACTGCACATCTTCATCTACATGTGCAACTCATGCATTACCTTCCAGTCTTTTATTCATCCTTCCTTGATGTTGTAGACACTCGTATGCTTAATGCCCTTCTTCTCCACATTAGAAATAGGTTCCTCTAAAACCTTCTCTTCCAGGTCCTTGCCCAGGTCTACCTCTTCCTCTTCTTCATTGTTCAACATTGTTCTTGTCATGAGAGTGGTAGGCATTATCCCCTCTCTAATTTTGACTGGTGCTGGCTTCTTCACTTTTCTTTGAATCTTCATTTCGGCCCCCATAGGGTCTTCCACTAGTCCTTCCGCCTTGACCTCTTCCCCTTTTCTTGCTATCAAATCTTTTATTTAGCTTCTCTTCCACCTTCAAGGAAAACTTGTATGCATCTTCTATTGTGGTAATTCTGACCAGGCTCAGCTCCTCCTGAATACTCGGTCTCAACCCATTAATGTAACGAGCTACCTTCTCCTTGTTTGGCTATACATGGCTTGTCCTTATAGTAATTTTATAAAACTCTTTTGTGTACTCCTTAAAAGACTTGTTACCTTGCTTCAGTCCTTGTAGCTTCTTCAACAACTCTATCTCATAGTCCACAAGAATGAACTACTTCTTCAGTTTATCCACCATCTAATCCCATCTAGTGATCTTTCCTTTTCCTTTTCTATTCCTCTCTAATTGGACCTCCTTCCACCAAATACTGGGATGGCCCTTCAACTTTGTTTTTGCAAACTTGACCCAATCTAGGTCCTCCACATCTTCATGTTTGAAATACTCCATGTCATTGATCCAATCAATAAGTTGTTCTGGATTCAAATCTCCAGAATATGTAGAAACTTTGATCCTAGGCCTTTTTCCAATCTTTGAAATGGCCCTCAACAACCTAACTTCTACAGGA
Source organism: Cunninghamia lanceolata (assembly GCA_027924645.1). Lineage (NCBI taxonomy): Eukaryota > Viridiplantae > Streptophyta > Pinopsida > Cupressales > Cupressaceae > Cunninghamia > Cunninghamia lanceolata. The sequence continues at coordinate 24,882,585 of BSBN01000582.1, forward strand.
TCTCCTACAGCTTCTTGTCTTTCCTTGGATAGCTCTTCTTCAGCGTCATCCTCGCTTTCTTCTCTTGTTCTCGGATCAAACCCTCTTCGCAACTCCTCTTACAATGCATCGATTTGCCTTTGTAGGGCTCTAAAAATCTCTTCCATCAAAGCATTCCTCCCAATATGATTTCTTTGTGGAGGCATCTTCATCTCCATAGGAAACCCACAACCTCGGCTCTTGGTGCAAACTATCTCACAGTTGGTGATCTATCTACACACTCAAGAACCCTTGCTCTGATACCACTTGATGAAGTGGGTAAATCATAAAACACATAACAACAGAAATTGCTCATAGAAAATAGGACTTTATTTATTGATTTAGACAACTTATTACATTATAGAAGCTCAAAATACAATCAAAGGAATCAACCCTCCATAGACTGCAACACATTATAGCTTCATCTCACAAGACTGTGGAATCATCTGGCATCTGTGACCGCACATCTACTAGGGTTTCTATTTTGCCACTTATTCTTGACTCTACACTCCCCCCCTTAACTCTACTACTCCCATGGTTCCCAAAAAATGGTTATTAATAGCCTTTTTGGTAGCCAACAACCTAATTTCAAAATTTGCATCTCGCTGCAAAAATAAGTTAACTTTCGGGAGCCATAACTTTTGATCCGGGTGTCTAATTGACAAACTGTTTTATGCGTCGAAAATCTCATAGAGTGCTGTATGCACTAAGAATCTACTCTACTTTCTACGTGCTAAGAACCTGAGTTTGAATAATTTTCAGGCATTTTTTGGGAAACAAAAACTTTAATATCTTTCAGCTCGCAAATGATCTTTGCATGATTTTTTCACCAAAGGTCTTATTTTTTAGTTACGAAGCTTTTGTAAATTTTCACTTTAATCTATGCCCAAATGCAAACTTTCTAAAAATAGCAAGTTGCTATTTTTATCAGTTTGGAAAAACTGAAAGTTGTACATCAATATTCAAGCGATTATGGAACCAAAACCATAAATTTTGAAAATAAATGTAATGAACATCAACAATTTTGAAACACATCTTTTTTGGGTGATGCAAGATTGCCCTTACACCACTGGATGCTCTTGCATCAGACACCCAGGGTAATTTGAGAAGTGACCCTGTCACGTCTCAAGTGTTTGTGTGAAGAAAACCCAAATGGTCAAGCTCTGCCTTAGACAACCAAGAAGAATCTTCAACAAGATTTCCTTTCCATTTCACTAGATATTCTTCATACACTACTATAGAATAGGCCATTAGCGCCTAAAATAGCACTAGATTTTAGTGTAATTGAGTTCAGAAATTGGACACTTTTTGCGCCATTTTTGCTTCTAGTGTTGCTTCCAGATTTGCTTCCAATTTAGTGCCGGATTTGGCACCCAATTTGGCTTATTATTTTGCTTCTAGTTTTGCTTCTTGTGTTGCTTCCAATTTTGCTTCCAAGTTTGCTTCTAGTTTTGCTTCCAATTTCCCTTCCCATTTTGCTTCTAGATTTGCTTCCAATTTAGCACCGGATTTGGCACCCAATTTGGCTTCCAATTTGGCTTCTAATTTTGCTTCTTGTGTTGCTTCCAAGTTTGCTTCCAGCTTTGCTTCTGGTTTTGTTTCAATTTTTGCTTCCAGTTTTGCTTCCAGATTTGCTTCCAATTTAGCACCGGATTTGGCTTCCACTTTGGCTTTTGATTTTGCTTCTTGTTTGGCTTCTTGTGTTGCTTCCAGTTTTGATTCCAGTTTGGCTTCCAAGTTTGCTTCCAATGTTGCTTCTGATTTTGCTTCTAGGTTTGCTTCAGGTTTTGCTTCTAGATTTGCTTCCATTTTTGCTTCCAAGTTTGCTTCCAATTTTTCTTCCAATTTTGCACCAGATTTGGCACCCAATTTAGCTTCCAATTTTGCTTCCATGTCTTCTCCCATTTTTTATTCTAGTTTTTCTCTTAGTCATGCTTCATATTTTGGTTCTTGTATGGTGTCTAAAATATCTTCTTTTTTGGCTTCCTAATTGATGCCAAGTTTTGCTTCCATTATGACCTCCTTTGTTGATTTGGGTTTTGCTTCCAATTTAACAAGATAATTATATAAAAAATAAGATAATTGTTATAAAATAATAAGATAATTATTATAACATGACTATCATCTATAATTAAAACAAGTGAGTCAAATATCTATAATTTAATTGAATTTTACAACATCCATCCTGTAGTAAATTAAAATCATCATACGTAATAAATATCCATCCAAAAATCATTGACCACTTTCAATATATATAAATTGACAAGTCAATACTAATAAGATCATTATCATATATAACTAAAACAAGTGAAAGTCAAATATGCCAGTAGATCAATAACATGTCAAAATGATACATGTCCAATAGTTGACATAAGTCAAAATGATACATGTTCAAATGATATAAGTAAAAATGATAAATTATGTAACTCAAGATGATACATGTCTAAATGATATAAGTCAAATTGATACATGTGAAAATGATACAACTCAATAATATGGTGCTACAGGCCGTGAAAATGATACATATGATAGTAACCATGAAAAGAGGCATCATAACGATATATCAACAATGATCCATGATGCAGTCTATATGATCATGAATGTCACTGGCTACTAGTAGAAACTGCCTCATCATCATCATCACCATCATGATCATCATCATCATGATCATCATCGCCGTCATCATCATTGTCATTGGCCTTGTTGTCTTCTGTATCTACATCATCATCATCCTCTACCATGTGATCTTTACCAGAACCAATATAATCTAGATCTATATCATCAGGATCATCTTCATCTTCTGGAAGACCCGTGTTCTACAAAAAAAACATTTAAAATGAAAACGTATTATTTATTTCATGTAATAATTTATTTTTCTATTATATATCTAAATTCCAACATATGAAATGAAACCATAATCATATTACATCATATCAAAGTGCACATACCATAATAAAATTTTAAAAAAGTTACAGCTAATATGTTATTCCAATGATGTAAAACATGCAACAATTCTAATAAACATTACTAAAGATCATAAAAAAAATTGTTATACAATTTAACTATCAACTGTAAATTCTATTACATAACCTTAAGTTCCACAAATTGTGTGGTCAATGTATGTTCTTTTCCACTATTAATCTAATAACCTGCATTAGACAGAAACATTAAAGAGTTTTAAGTAGCAATTGATTAAATTCTCTTACATGTCATTAATGAATGCACAGTTTTTTTTCAATAATTATTTATCTTAAGGTTCATGAGTAACCTTAAGATAAAGGTCAAATAGTTGTTCCATGAGGCATGTTTAACAAACCAAATGCAATTTCCAACTTTTCACCATGGTGGCAAAGAAATAATTCTTTTTCCCATCCTTCCACAGCATTAAGTAAATTCTTGAATCTGGAAAATACCTTGCTGCCTTCATCTTCCAAGCCAATTTCTCCAATTTTGCATAGGTCTCCTTTGTCTATGGATGTGATCTATCTCCTACACAAAAAGCATGTACCATTTTATGCCCTTCAATCCAACTACATCCGGGCATTTTTTAAATTCCTCTATCTTTCATCAATCTCCTTACCTCACCACACTTGCCCACTTGTGAATATATGTTTGAGAGAAGAACATAAGTTGTGTAGTATTTTTAGGATCCAAATCAAAAAGTAGTGTTGTTGTAAATACTCCTAAGCCTATATTCATATGTGATCTACATGCACCAAGAAAACACATGCATACAACTAGCACAGATTTAACAGTTATCTCAATGATAAAGTTTAGGGTGTCTTCAAGAGAGCCAGCAATGGCAACGAGGTTAACCATGTACGTAAACAAAGAGGCCCTAGTTAGCAGGTTGTATGGGGAGAAGGATGCTTCTCATTTTCAAGAATCCTAACTCTCATTTCTACATATGTTTCTTAAAGAAGGGCTAATTTTAAACGAGGTAGTTGTTTTGTCACTCACTTTGTGCAATGAAATGATGAGAGTCGAGTCTCCTTATATCAATGTAGATTTGTATACAACAACCTCCAATACAATAACACCATACAATGCACACTTAACTTTATGGTACCTTAGCTTCAATAATGTAAACCTCATAACCTTGGAGGGAGTGTTGGGGGGCAAGTTGACCTGAACCAAGGATCCAAAACCATCCCAAAAGCCCACCTAGGAGTGGCATTATTAATCCCAAGAAGACCTCGCATCCACAATTGAGAGAGTGGACATTTATAGGTGAAATACCAACACCATTAGGGTTTACAACCATGTCAAAAAAGATAACCATGAACCAAGCCAGGTTTCCTAAAGACTCTTGGTATGTTGCAATGATAACATTCTAGCAATTCTAGCTAGGGTTTGAAACTCCACCTCAAATTGTGACCAAATTAATGTAGCTTCCTTCATGATAGAAATCCAAAACACAATAACCAACAGTTTGCCACAATTCATAAGTCCCATGATCTTAAGTTTGAACTCTCACAGTTAACAATATTTTCCTCATCCAAACCCTTTATCATAGGCTTTCACAAGACCACATACAGTTACACAAGTTAAAGGAAATGTTTCACCGAAATGGTCAGTGTAATTTTACAAGAATGGATGACAAGGAGATTTACTTCAAAGAAAGGTTAGCTTAGTTGAAGAAGACCAGTTGCCGATTTGAATCTTAGTCTCCAACCCAAACAGCAAGACACTCAGCCAACATGATGAGTACACCCAAAGTCTCCCTTCCTCTAAATCACTTATAGTCCAACCATCAACCTTCCTTCCTTGACCCCAATGCAAAAAGAAGAATTCCCCCCAAAATGGTTCCCCACTCCTTCGTTTTCTCCCTCACATACCCCAAACCCAAGCACATTAGAGACTAGTACTTCCCAAAGTTGTTATGGCAGAGGAGAGTTAATTCCTACTGCCAATGATGGCTCCTTCTCAACAAAAAAAATGTGCATATTAAAATTTAAATGTCCACTATTATATTTCAAAGGTTTGAAATATAACCAACAACGTAAATGTAATGCATGCCCCCCTTTAAGTCTTATAATAAAAAGGTTAGGAAACAAAGACTTGAGATAAACCCTTTGGTTTGTTCACTTAGGAGACCACCTGAAAACTCAATTATAACTACATCCACATGATCAACAAGATTGGCAAGAGACCTATGAATAAAAATCCACTTGAGTCAAAAAGACAAGAAGACCAATAGAAACCAAACACAACAAACAAAGTACAATTGTAACTGTTTGTCTCAAGTATCACTCTATAACGTCTTCAAAGATTATTGAAACTCAACACAAGAAATGAAAATTGACATATTAACACAACAATATCCAACTAAGTTATTGAAAATCAAATATTGATACCTTGTTCTCCATCCAGATTACAAAATCGGTCCACTTTTTGCTTTGTAACATTTCCTTTTCAAATTGTGTTGGTTGCTGGCCATATTTCTCCTCCTGTCAATACATGGCACATGGACTAGTTAAACTAATTAATATGCAATCATTTACTTTTTGCTAGGAAATAAAAAAAATATCATTTAACATATTAAATATACTTACAAATGTACAAATCAAGGCCTGTAAACCTTTCTGGCCACTGTGATGAGTGGCACGAAGTTTGTCAAGCCTAGCCTTGGAGGCCTTGTCCTGAAACATATACTATTCAATTTAATTATGCACAAATAAAATTAAAAAATTGTTTAATAAATTTGATATAATCTTATGAGCAAATTCAAATACTTGCATACTCTCCTCATCGGACTTCCTCTGTGCATCAGACTTCTCATATGCTTTTATAAGCTCTTTCCACACTTTGAGACTTACATCAATTGGCCTTTTTTTGAGCCTTTGCTCGGGAGGGATTTTTTTATCTTTTTTGTTTGGTTGCACCAAAATCTCTTGCAGTTTTGAGACATTCATAGCTTTATTTTCTTTACAAACCAACCTGTGCCAAATTTAGTCTCCATGTCTTTGATAACTGCTTTTTGCAGGTGCATGGGTATCTTTGAGAATGGAAAGTGTAGATGGTCTTTGAACCATTGAAGGCATAATTCCTTCAACCTATTCACAAATGTTTTTCTAGCATCTGTCATTTGGACTTCCCCTAAGACCACATTGTATTCTATCTTGGTATCGTAGCTACCAATGCAAGATGCAGAACATGGCATGGTGGTCAAAGAAGTCTATGTCCTAGGAGTAGTTGGGACATTAGAAGCCTCTACTCCCTGTTCCACATTCTTAGAGGTTACTGTTATTGATTTCCTCCTAGATCTTTTGCTTGATCCATGACTATTTAGGGAATCAATTGATTCCCTTTGACACTGTTGATTTGGTTGCAATGTTTCAGGGGCTTTACTAGATCATTTTTCTATGTATCTGGCAAGCATTATCAAGTCAACACCATCAAATTTGTTCACTGCCTCTACCCCCAATATGGAAGCCAATGCCTCTTTATCTTTGTCAGTATCATGTCCCTATATATATAATAAAATTCTTCTTTTAAATTTAGAAATAGAAAACTAAATACTAAAAATCAAAGAAACAATGGAAACATTTACAAATCTATAAATTGACAATGAATTACCTGATTGTGGCCAGAGTTTGCTCCCTTCCCTCTATTGCTTGACATTTTGAGGTGACCTAGGGAAAATTATTTTCATCCAATCTATGGAGGCAATCGTAGCCAAGTATGACTTAATAGCGTGCTTGACCAATCATAGCCAAAAAAAAAATGTAGCCAAAAACAAATCTTAACAGCTTGTATTTTGGGTATGATGTACAAAGAGACCTTATTCGACAGGCCTTCCAAAAATGGTAAATGCAAGTTATACTGCAAGAAAGGATAATTAACAACATTACTACTCAAATTTACCCTAAAGCGTGAGTACAACATCTTAGAAAAACTTTATTTGAGCTCAAAATTATATCAAAATTGATAAAAACCTAGGTCAAGAGTTAATTGCTCAGCAGTTGGAACTTACTTGCTAAAAGGTAGATGAACAAGCTTGATTGAATGGCTGAGGTAGCTAGAAACCCCAAATTTTGTAGCTAGTTAAAGCAATTTTTTATCTTCTAGATGTCTAGAACCAAAAATAAATAAAATACAAATTCATGAATCCATTGTAGAAACTTTTTAGTAACTTTTGTTTTTGACCTAATAAAGTCATCGCTTCGCAGCCTACAATTCTTAGCAAGAAACCTAAAACAGAGGCAGAGTACACTGTGTTGTGGGCTTAAATGTATTAACTTATTTGTTTTTTTTTTTTTGTGTGGTATGTTTTAATGCTAGTGTGAATTTTAAAATTGTCTTTTGGATTCATTAATCGACGTCTCTAATACCAACTTTTGAGCCAACTTTCAGCCCTAAATGTAATCTCTTTGGGATGCCAAAACTGGCATGAAGTGCACCTAATTTAGTGCCATCATCGTCCATCTCCTAAGCAAACATCTCCATTGCACCCTACACCACCTCTGCATCACAAGATTCAATGTTTATGGGGATGTGTGCAACCATTAGTTATGGTTCCCTTCCATTCTGCAATAAATCTACCATCATTCATCCACTATCCTACATACCCTCCACATATCATCCCTATGGTCCATGATTTGGCATAAGTCTGACATAATCCACACCATAATCCACTATTTTCCCTGCATAATCCACTTTTCTCCCCTCTATAATCCACGTCATAATCCACTTTTCTCCCCTCTAGAATCCACTATCTACGTAATCCTTTTGACTTCCATGTATCCCTTACCAACATCGATGAGGGCACTCGACACGGTCCATGCATGAAGACATCATTCTCTAATGGGACTATAACCTTTGATTGCAGCCTAACGCAACCTTCAACCCTCAAACCTAAAAACTATACCTTAAACCCTAATCCCTCCACCCTAAACGCTAATCCCTCAACTGTAAATGCTATCCCTAAAGCCTGAAACCTCAACCCTTAAACCTTAAACCGTAATCCCTCAATACTAAACCCTAAACCCTAAACACTATACCTTAAACTCTAATTCCTCAATACTAAACCCTAAACCCTCAACCCTAAACACTATACCTTAAACTCTAATCCCTCAACACTAAACCCTAATCTCTCAACCCTAAACCCTAATCCCTTATTGCTAAACCTTAAACCCTATCCCTAAAGCCTCAACCCTCAACACTTGAACCTTAAATCCTAAACCCTCATCCCTAAATAGTACTATGCCTTAAACCCTAATCCCTCAACTCTAAACCCTAAACCCTCAACCCTCAACACTATACCTTAAACCCTAATCCCTCAACCCTCAACCCTAATCTTAAAGCTAAACTTAAAGCTTCCACTCATTCCACCATCCTCAAGGGATCCAAAAATGCAAAATTAGATGCCTCTACTGATAAAGCCAAACATCCTAAGGGTCCTCATGCCTCAAGACATAAAAACAAAGATTCAAAGAAAAATCAATCCAAAAAGTTATCCAAGCCCATACCTCCGCAAGCAAAGTCCAAAACCAAAATGGTATGGGTACCTAAGCAACAAGAAATCAAGTTAAATGAGGCATCTATCTCTAAAAAATCCCAACCATCTACTCCCATCTTAAATTCCCATTCTGGTCAAAAGTGTCAAAACATTCCATCCCACAAGAAAAACAAAAGTAATAAAATGCCTAAGTCTATGTGGGTTCCTAAAGCCCTTCATCATCCATCTCCTAAGAAAACATCTCCATTGCACCCTACACCACCTCCGCATCACAAGCTTCAATGTTTATGGGGATGTGTGCAACCATTGGTTATGGTTCCCTTCCATTCCACAATAAATCTACCATCATTCATCCACTATCCTACATACCCTCGACATACCATCCCTATGGTCCATGCTTTGGCATAAGTCTGACATAATCCACATCATAATCCACTATTTTCCCTACATAATCCATGTCATAATCCACTTTTCTTCCCTCTAGAATCCACATCATAATCCACTATCTACCTAATCCATTTGCCTTCCATGTATCCCTTACCAACATTGATGAGGGCACTCGACATGGTCCATGCGCAAGGACATTGTTCTCTAATGGGAATATAACCTTTCATTGTAGTGTAACACAACCTTCAACCCTCAACCCTAAAACTATACCTCAAACACTAATCCCTCAACCGTATTTACGCTATCCCTAAAGCCTGAAGCCTCAACCCTTAAACCTTAAAGCCTAAACCATATCCCTAAACCCTCAACCCTAAACACTATACCTTAAAATCTAATACCTCAACACTAAACCCTAAACCCTCAACCCTAAACACTATACCTTAAACTCCTATCCCTCAACACTAAACCCTAAACCCTCAACCCTAAACACTATACCTTAAACTCTAATCCCTCAACAATAAACCCTAATCCCTCGACCCTAAACCCTAATCCCTTATCACTAAACCTTAAACCCTATCCCTAAAGCCTCAACCATCAACACTTGAACCGTAAATCCTAAACCCTATCCCTAAACCCTCAACCCTAAATAGTACTATCCCTTAAACCCTAAACTCTAAACCCTAAACCCCCAACCCTCAACACTATACCTTAAACCCTAATCCCTCAACCCTCAATACTCAACCCTAATCTTAAAGCTAAACTTAAAGCTTCCACTCATTCCACCATCCTCAAGGGATCCAGAAATGCAAAATTAGATGCCTCTACTGATAAAGCCAAACATCCTAAGGGTCCTCATGCCTCAAGACAGAAAAACAAAGAGTCAAAGAAAAATCAATCCAAAAAGTTATCCAAGCCCATACCTCCACAAGTAAAGTCCAAAACCAAAATGGTATGGGTACCTAAGCAAAAAGAAATCAAGTTAAATGAGGCATCTACCTCTAAAAAATCCCAACCATCTACTCCCATCTCAAACTCCCATTCCACTCAAAAGTGTCAAAACATTCTATCCCACAAGAAAAACAAAAGTAATAAAATGCCTAAGTCTATGTGGGTTCCTAAAGCCCTTCATCATCCATCTCATAAGCAAACATCTCCATTGTACCCTACACCACCTCCGCATCACAAGCTTCAATGTTTATGGGGATGTGTGCAACCATTGGTTATGGTTCCCTTCCATTCCACAATAAATCTACCATCATTCATCCACTATCCTACATAACCTCCACATACCATCCCTATGGTCCATGCTTTGGTATAAGTTCGACATAATCCATGTCATAATCTACTATTTTCCCTACATAATTCACGTCATGATCCACTTTTCTCCCCTCTAGAATCCACGTCATAATCCACTATCTGCTTAATCCATTTGCCTTCCATGTATCCCTTACCAACATCGATGAGGGTACTCAACATGGTCCTGTTGGCAAGAGACACTATATGGATTCATGAATGTTGTCTTTGATGGAAACAAAGTTCATCCCACACATCCGCAGGACATGGTATGTCTATACTGAAAGTCAGAGTGAAGAATGTTGTGGTCTGGTAAACAAGAACAGAGCAGTCAGTAAGGTCCGACAGACAGGTCCGGATCTCTCAGCAGAAGTATCTCAGTAAAGTTCAGATTTAGGGAAGTCAAGAGGAGTATCTTGACTGATAGATTCCAAGGTTTGAGCCTCCGGTGTGGAAAGGATAAAGAGATATGAATGCTTGAGTGTCGGGTTCCCAAGTGACAGTGTGAACAGAGAAAGAACTGACTAGCAGAACATCAGACATTATTCCAGATGTGTTACTAATGTTGGTAAAGGTTATGAAGGCATGAATTATGTTTGGCCGACATGATTAATGATTTCCACAAGTATATCTTTGATCCACACTACTTGGTGTGCAAGGATTTAGCTGACAGATCAGAGTTTGTGAAAAGATTGACTATTCTGAGTGCTGACTAGAAAGGTGATGAAATCACTTGTGTGGATATATATACAAGATGGATTTAGTTATGAGATGTGTTGTTGTGCATGGTGTGCAAAGAAAAGCAGTAGAGCCGAATAAAAGCAAAAAGGAAGATTCGGTATGTGAAAGAAGAACAGCATAAAAGAAGAAGAAAGATGAAGTGCACCAAATCAGTATACTGAACTAACCGGAACTGAACTCCAGCATATGTTGATGCTTCTTATTAGTTCAAGTATTGTATTACATTCTTCATAATTTGTAGACAGTGTGTCTCTTGTAGGCAGTATGCCTCTTGTGAGCAGTGTGCCCTAATTGGCAAGTGCCATTTTTGTAATCTTATTCTTCTAACAGAGAATACAATCTTGGGTTAATCACCTCATGGTTTTTCCCTTAACAGGGTTTCCACGTCAAAAATATTGTGTCATGTGTATTTCCATTTCATGATTAAGTTTGCTTGTTTGAATTGATGCTACACTAATTATTAAGAAAGTTCAGAAAATTGAGATAATTAAGATAACTGATTCACCCCCCTTCTCAGTTATCAACAATTGGTATCAAAGCTAAGTTCCTCCTAACAGAAGTCTAACAACTTGAGGAAGATCTGGGAATTCAAATGGATGCATATGGTTTAAGGGAGCAACTCAAGACTGCCCTTGATGATCTTGAGTAGTCAAACTCTGAAGTCAATGAATTAAAGGAAAGACTCAAACAAGCTGATGATTTCATGAGAGAACTAAAAGACAAATTAAGTCTCTCTATGAAAAAGAGAAAGGAGCTTCTTCAGCAATTGGCAAGTCAAGGTGAAGCAAATAATGCAAATAAAGATCTGAAGGAGAAAACCAAGTTATGTGAAAAGCTATCAAAAGAAATCATTATGGTAAGACATGAAATGGAATCAGGAGTTATAAAGTTTACCCAAGAGATTGAAGAGAAAAGAAAAACTGAAGATAATCTAAGACAATCTCTCAAGGAGAAATCAGAAGATTGCCACAAGATGGATAGAATTATCAGTCATCTTGAATCTGATCTTGAAGATGCTAAAGATAATGAAGAAAAACTTGAGGATCAAATTGTCTCTCTCAAAAGAGATCTTCAAACAGTAAATGAGTTTAAAGAGAAATTCAAGATAAGTTTTTCTCAACTTGAAGTTCTTCTTGGAAGTCAAAAGAGGGTAGATAACAAGTTTGGTTTTGGTTATGAGAAAGGAGAAAGCTCCGGATCCAGTCAGAAGAATTTTAGATCAGAAAATCTAAGGAACAGGCCTAGAAGACCTCTGGTAAGGTAGCCTAATGCTCAAAGATATCCATCCTTCAATGGGTACTACCACAACTGCAATAACTTTGGTCATAAAGCTAATTAGTGCAGAAGGAGAATGAATCAGACTAATACATCCTTCTCCAGACAATGCTTCAACTACAAAAGGTATGGTCACAAATCTCATGAATGCAGAAATATGCAAATGAATAATTCATTCAATGGTAAATGCTTTGCATGCAATAGAATGGGTCATATGGCTAATCAATGCAGATCAAGAGGATATCAATCAAATATGCAAAGAAATGTTGTTTGCCAAATTTGCAATAGATCCGGTCATATAGCAAAATTCTGTAGAAGCAAGAATTAGGATAAAAGAGGTCCGGTATATTATAATCAGAATCAAGATAAGGGAAAACAAAAAGTAAATGCGGATGAAGTTCAAAATGAGATGAACAAGATTTGGGTGAAGAAAAGTATAGAGAATGTAGGGGATGGATCCACATCAGACTCTGGTGCTGATATTCCTTCCGAAAATTAAAAAGTGAGCTTTGGCTCAGGGGGAGACACAAAGAAAACCTTGTTCCCCCAGCTAGTCAATTGGTGCCGGAATTGGCACAAGGAGTGTTGCAGATTAAAAGGGGTCATACAAGAAACATCTAAAAGGGGTATGGTAAAGATTTGAGAGACTCGCAAGAAGATTTGAAGAATCTAATCCTACCAGAATTGATCTGATAAAATAGATTCCTTACAAGTTTGGTCTGATATGATTCAAACTATGGTGTCTTGATCTGCAAATAGATCAAATGACTAATGAAAGGAAGATAGATTATCACTACTCTCCTAGAATAACTTCAAAATCTGTCTCAATGATCCGGAAAGGTTTTGTCTCTGAATAAGACAACCAAGGCAAACCGAAACGAATTAGGTTACGCATTTATTGCAGAATGAAAATTAGGGCTTCTCAAAAATAAAAGAGTTCATTCGCTCATCATTTGTACATTCACATTCGAAGAAAAGAGAAAAGGAGCTTTGCAACTACTTCTCCCAAAGATCAAGATGATTCTTCATACAGCTCAATCCAGATTTCATCGTGTGTGCCCCAAACAACGTAAAAGGTATTCTTCGTTCTTAATATCTCTCAGTAAGATTCCTTGATGATGGCTACTCTGAATATAGTAAAGATTTCTGATAGACCTCGCCCCATATTTAAGAAGCATCCATACAAATACTTGGAGGTAGATCCCCTAGGAGCCTTCTCTAGTGTTCCACATGGTGTTTTGCACATCGAAGATATTAGGGTTTATATACACACAAATGTTGATTTTGGTGAATTCAAACTAAGAGATATCGATCACAAACAACTATTAGATGATTCATTTGAGCTCAAACCCCAATACAAGGGCCTCCGGAATAAGCACTTTGCACAATACATACATTTCCCCTGTTTTACTGAGGATGAATGGGTCAGGTATATTTTGAGCAGAATACATGACAACTTCATGTGGTTAAATGGACCATTCAAAATCACAAAAGATGCCATCAGGGCAGTTACCATATTACACTCATATGGTGGGATTCTTGTTCTTAAATCTGTGAAGAATCAAACTGTGAGTGAGGCTACCGGATCCAAGTTTGACAAAAGAGCAATGACAGTAGATGACATTTCTAATCCAGATGTCAAGTTTGCCTCCATGATCATTGGATATAAAATATATCATTCTAGAAAGGAAAATTTAGTACCTAGAACAGCCATCTACACCGCTTATGAAATGCTAAGAAAGGATGCAGACTACGATCTTTGTCAGCTTCTCTTGAACCAACTCTTGGAGAATCTACAAAAAATAAAGAAAGATAAAAAGAATTCATTCAAATATGGTGGATTAATAATGTGCTTATTCTTCTACTTTATGAATGAGCTTCCCGAATCTAGTGGCTGGGTGTGGGAAAATGATAAACCAGTATCTATCCAAATCAGAGATTATTTGCATGGACTTGGTGATGTCAAAGCACAAAATACAGCCCTGTGGGGATACTTCAAGAATTTCTAGAACATGATGCAAGCAAGAGAAAGGATTCCCCAGTCTCTTGTTGAGAAATACAAAGACACATTATGTTTTATGGTTGAGACTGATCAGTGCCTAATGGAGGCAGTAGAACCAAGAACTGTATGGATCATGCCCATGGGGTATGAAGTTGATGAACAAATTATGGAGCTGCATGTTCAACACATGCTAAGTCAGCCAAAGGATCAAAAGGCAGAAAGGTTTGGAACCTTTGAGGAGCTGAGTATAAAGATTCATGTGGAACTCAGAGAACCAGAGATCAAGAGGAAGGTGAGAAAAGAAGTAGAAAATGTTGCCCAAGGCCTTGGCATCTCAAAGGAGGCACTTGATGCCCACAGAAAAAAGATGGAAAGGGCTGAGGAAGAGAAGAAGAAGGCAAAAAAGAAAAATGAGGAAAGTGCTCCAGCAAAACCTTCCACCCAGACTAGATCATCAAAGAGATCTGCACCTACCACTGCCAAAGGCTCAAGGACATCAAAACTAGAAGCAAAGGAGAGAAAAGAACAAAGACAAAAGATACAAGAGCTTATGCCAGTCAAAGGGATGAAGATGAGACTGAATCTGATGAAGAAATCAAGAAAATGAAGAAAAAGAAGAAAACATCCGGTCAACCCTCTACCAGACAGCAGGAAGAAGAAAAGACAGAGGAATATGTTGAAAAACCCACTCTCCACATTGATGACATAATCAAATCAGTCACAGTGGATAGAAATCTTCAGCCAATGGTTGAGTTCTATGATGATTATGGTGAAGCAGATCAGAAAATATTGCAAGATGCCATAGTCAGGTACCTAAATATCTACAACAAAGCATTTATTGAAATTATATCTGTAATTCCTAAAAGCTTGGAAAAAGAACTAGAAACAAGAAAGAACAATGCCCAAACTAAAGACCTAGAAATCCGGGAATAGATAGCAATTCAGCTATATCCTTCAATCGACCCCAAGACAATGAATATGGTATTCAAAGATTGTAAGGATGAGTTTAGAAGCAAAGCAAGGATGAATCAACTTATGCTTGGTGAGACTGACAAGGTATCCAAGGACACAGAAGAGATCCTCTGGAAGGCCTTCAAAAGATTTAATCTTCCTATTATAGAGGACTTGGGTATTGATCCCTCAACTACAAGTGCTGCAGAAGAATCTACTGAGAAAATGAAAGAAGAGGTGGGCCTTGAACAGACCAACATTTCTCCTCCAATTTCCCCTATAGTCTCTGGATCTACAGGAGAAGAAAGAATACAGGAGAAAGAAGCAGAGGTGAAGGAAAAAGAAGATGACAGTACCAAGGCTGCAAAAGGAGAGAAGACATCAACAGAGAAGACCACAACTGCTAGTGGTAAGGTTGTGGAAGGGGAGAAAGCTCCAAAAGTTAGTTCTGTGACTGTAGAAGAAAAGAAAAATCTATCTTCAGCAAGAGACACTACAAAAACTGTCCAAGAATTCTTGAACAAAGAAACAATGGAAATTGATGAACTGGAGCTTCTACAATGACCATTTAATATTGATTCTCTCTCTCCGGTACAGACTATGAAGATAGCTTCATTTGCTAATGCAAAGGTTAAAGAAAAACTCCTAAAGTCTCACATGGAAGACTGTGAGTTGATAGAAGCTGCTTCCAAAGTGCTTGAAAAGATTATGCCATCATTTCAGAAAGATCCCATAGCCTCCACATCTGGTAATCTCAAAACTCTAGTCAACAGTGTTAGCACACATTTTGGTTCTCTAGAGAAGTCAGCTGAAGAAAAGGTCTGGAAGGAGTTTTTGGATAAGAGATTCTCCAAAGTGCAGGGTCTAATAACAAATGACAGGAAAGTCATAGATATTGGGATAAAGAGCTTGGAAAATGCTCTTAAAGATGATGGAAATATATACAAATTTTGCTTATCTTGGCCCACAGTGACCAAAGATATTGAGAGAAAAGTAAAAGAACAAGAGGATAAACTATTAAGTCTGTCTCAAAGTTTTGATCCTCTCTCATCCTCCATAGTAAATCAAGAGTGTCAGACTATTGCAATCATAAATGCAATAAAGAATTTTGAGAAGGAAAGGAAGAACATAATCAGCCGGATGGGTGAACTTAGAAGGATAATCATCCCTAGGTTAGAGGTCATGCATGAGGCCATAAGTGAAGCTCAAATCACAACCCAAACCAATGATCCAACAGATCTAAAAAGGGCAGATGCTTTCGCATTCCTATTGAGCGGTCATATTTCAATTTTGGACAGAATGAAGCAAAGTTGGGCTACATAACTTATTCAATTGAAGACAACTTTTGCAGACATACTTAAGTATATGTAAGTATGCCATATTTATATACTTATGCGGCTAAGTATAGTTGAATTTTTGAAATTTTTGATATGTAGACCCTACCCTTTGCCATTGATGTCAAAGGGGGAGTGAAGAGCAGTGAAAAATAAGGAATCCAACTAAGGGGGAGCTCCAGAAAATGTATATAAAAACAGAGCATCAGCCAAGGGGGAGCATAGTGTAAACACTTAGTCATTTTTCACTAAGTGTTGCCATCAATGCCAAAGGGGGAGATTGTTGGCAAGAGACACTATATGGATTCATGAATGTTGTCATTGATGGCAACAAAGCTCATCCCACACATCCGCAGGACATGGTATGTCTATACCAAAAGTCAGAGTGAAGAATGTTGTGGCCCGGTAAACAAGAACAGAGCAGTCAGTAAGGTCTAACAGACAGGTCCGGATCTCTCAGCAGAAGTATCTCAATAAAGTGCAGATTTGGGGAAGTCAAGAGGAGTATCTTGACTGATAGATTCCAAGGTTTGAGCCTCCGGTGTGGAAAGGATAAAGAGATATGAATGCTTGAGTGTCAGGTTCCCAAGTGATAGTGTGAATAGAGGAAGAACTGACTGGCAGAACATCAGACATTATTCTGGATGTGTTACTGATGTTGGTAAAGGTTATGAAGGCATGAATTATGTTTGGCCAATATGATTAATGATTTCCACAAGTATATCCTTGATCCGCACTACTTGGTGTGCAAGGATTCAACCGACAGATCAGAGTTTGTGAAAAGATTGACTATTCCGGGTGCCAACTAGAAAGGTGATGAAATCACTTGTGCGGATATATATACAAGATGGATTTAGTTATGAGATGTGTTGTTGTTGTGCATGGTGTGTGAAGAAAAGTAGTAGAGCCGAATAAAAATAGAAAGGAAGATTCGGTATGTGAAAGAAGAACAACATAAAAGAAGAAGAAAGATGAAGTGCAGCAAATCAGTATACAGAGCCTAACCAGAACTGAACTCTAGCATATGTTGATGCTTCTTATCAGTTCAAGTATTGTATTACATTCTTCATAATTTGTAGACAGTGTGTCTCTTGTAGGCAGTATGCCTCTTGTGAGCAGTGTGCTCAGGCAATGAGCCCTAATTGGCAAGTGCCATTTTTGTAATCTTATTCTTCTAACAGAGAATACAATCTTGGGTTAATCACCCCGTGGTTTTTCCCTTAACATGGTTTCCACGTCAAAAATATTGTGTCATGTGTATTTCCATTTCATGATTAAGTTTGCTTCTTTGAATTGATGCTACACTAATTATTAAGAAAGTTCAGAAAACTAAGATAATTAAGATAACTGATTCACCCCCCCTCTCAGTTATCAATAGGTCCATGCATGAGGACATAGTTCTCTAATGGGACTATAAACTTTCATTGTAGCGTAACACAACCTTCAACCCTCAACCCTAAAAACTATACCTTAAACCCTAATCCCTCAACCATAAATGCTATCCCTAGTTCCTAAATCCTCAACCCTTAAACCTTAAACCCTAAACCCTCAACCCTAAACACTATACCTTAAACCCTAATCCATCAACATTAAACCCTAAACCCTCAGCCCTCAACCCTAAACACTATACCTTAAACTCTAATCCATCAACACTAAACCCTAAACCCTCAACCCTAAACACTATACCTTAAACTCTAATCCCTCAACACTAAACCCTAATCCCTCAACCCTAAACCCTAATCCCTTATTGCTAAACCTTGAACCCTATCTCTAAAGCCTCAACCCTCAACACTTGAACCTTAAATCGTAAACCCTATCCCTAAACCCTCAACCCTAAACAGTACTATGCCTTAAACCCTAAACCCTAAACCCTCAACCCTAAACCTTAAACCCTAAACCCTCAACCCTCAACACTATACCTTAAACCCTAATCCCTCAACCCTCAACCCTAATCTTAAAGCTAAACTTAAAGCTTCCATTCATTCCATCATCCTCAAGGGATCCAGAAATGCAAAATTAGATGCCTCTACTGATAAAGCCAAACATCCTAAGGGTCCTCATGCCTCAAGACATAAAAAACAAAGAGTCAAAGAAAAATCAATCCAAAAAGTTATCCAAGCCCATACCTCCACAAGCAAAGTCCAAAACCAAAATGGTATGGGTACCTAAGCAACAAGAAATCAAGTTAAATGAGGCATCTACCTCTAAAAAATCCCAACCATCTACTCCCATCTCAAATTCCCATTCCACTCAAAAGTGTCAAAACATTCCATCCCACAAGAAAAACAAAATTAATAAAACTCCTAAGTCTATGTGGGTTCCTAAAGCCCTTCATCATCCATCTCCTAAGCAAACATCTCCATTGCACACTACACCACCTCTGCATCACAAGTTTCAATGTTTATGGGGATGTGTGTAACCACTGGTTATGGTTCCATTCCATTCTGTAATAAATTTACCATCATTCATCCACTATCCTACATACCCTCCACATACCATCCCTATGGTCCATGCTTTAGCATAAGTTTGACATAATCCACATCACAATCCACTATTTTCCCTACATAATCCACGTCATAATCCACTTTTCTTCCCTCTAGAATCCATGTCATAATCCACTATCTGCATAATTCATTTTCCTTCCATGTATCCCTTACCAACATCGATGAGGGCACTCGACATGGTCCATGCACGAGGACATCATTCTCTAATGGGACTATAACCTTTCATTGTAGTGTAATTCCACCTTCAACCCTCAACCCTAAAAACTATACCTTAAACCCTAATCCCTCCACCCTAAACCCTAATCCCTCAACCGTAAACACTATCCCTAAATAATGAATCCTCAACCCTTAAACCTTAAACCCTAAACCCTATCCCTAAACCCTCAATCCTAAACACTATACCTTAAACTCTAATCCCTCAACACTAAACCCTCAACCCTCAACCCTAAACATTATACCTTAAACTCTAATCCCTCAACACTAAACCCTAATCCCTCAACCATAAACCCTAATCCCTTATCGCTAAACCTTAAACCCTATCCCTAAAGCCTCAACCCTCAACACTTGAACTTTAAATCCTAAACCCTATCCCTAAACCCTCAACCCTAAATAATACTATGCCTTAAACCCTAATCCCTCAATTCTAAACCCTAAGCCCTAAACCCTCAACCCTCAACACTATACCTTAAACCCTAATCCCTCAACCCTCAACCCTCAACCCTAATCTTAAAGCTAAACTTAAAGCTTCCACTCATTCGACCATCCTCAAGGGATTCAGAAATGCAAAATTAGATGCCTCTACTGATAAAGCCAAACATCCTAAGGGTCCTCATGCCTTAGGACATAAAAATAAAGAGTCAAAGAAAAATCAATCCAAAAAGTTATCCAAGCCCATACCTCCACAAGCAAAGTCCAAAACCAAAATGGTATGGGTACCTAAGCAACATTAAATCCAGTTAAATGAGGCATCTACCTCTAAAAAATCCCAACCATCTACTCCCAGCTCAAATTCCCATTCCACTCAAAAGTGTCAAAACATTCCATCCCACAAGAAAAACAAAAGTAATAAAATGCCTAAGTCTATGTGGGTTCCTAAAGCCCTTCATCATCCATCTCCTAAGCAAGCATCTCCATTGCATCCTACACCACCTTCGCATCACAAGATTCAACATTTATGGGGATGTGTGCAACCAATGGTTATGGTTTCCTTCCATTCCACAATAAATCTACCATCATTCATCCACTATCCTACATACCCTCCACATACCCTCAACCCTAAATCCTGAACCTTGTTGGGATAGGAAAATTTCACAATTTTTTTGTACTTCTATCCATCCCCTTTTCAATCAAGATCAGAACATTATACCCTTAATCTCATAATAGTAACCAATTGTGTTACAAAATCCATAATTAACCTAAGTATTACATATCCATTCCACGAATTGTACCCTTTGCCTTTCCTAAGAACATATCAGCCCAATGTGACCCCATCGTTGGAACCTTTCACTTTGCTATACCGATGCCCTGATAAAGACATAGTATCACTATATCGGCAAAACAACGATCTATCAGGGTAACCTTTGAGGTCATCCCACCGATAGACCAACAAAATGGAATAAAATGAGCTTATTAGGATAACATGCAGACATCGGTGGAAACCACATCATGGTTCCACCAACAGGCCGATAAAGTTGGTAGAAGAAGGTTATATCACCATAACATGTGGATTTTGGTGGAATACATATCACACCCTCACCGATGAGCCGATGAATTTGACAGGAGTTAGCTTATTGCTGAAACATGTCAACTTTGGCAGAACTTATATACAAGTTCCCCGTCATGCCGATAAAAACAACAAAGACAAAAGCATCATTGTAGCATGTAAGGATCGGTGGAACTAAGGATGAAGTTCCATCGATAGCTTGAAATAACTATAAAACATTGAGGATATGAAGAACATCGGCTGGACTAGGGCACATCAGGGCAACTTCATTTGGAACCTCGCCAATGGACCGAGAAAGGGAAATTTATCTATGGAAGGGATGGACTTCAGTGGAATATAAAACAAAGCCTCAGCGATATGGTGATGATTGTTAGACTAGATTGATGTGACATTCCAAGAGATCACTTGAATATTTGCAATTAATAAACCGACCCGATGGCAAGATACACATTGATGGTCCATTTATGAGATGAGATTGAAATAATTTATTCCACTCCTATAAGATTTGGTTGAAGAAAGAAGGAGAAAGGAGTTTTGATTTCTTGCAAAGCAAGGAGCAGAAAAAGGCCAACTAGAACTATATTTCAAGTAAGTATATCAGAACTAATTATAAATTTATACTGTCTAGGAGCTTTAGAGTCTATATTATGGAAGATAATCCAGAGAAAAATAAAGCCAAAAAGTAGAAGGTTGCGAAAAGATCACTGAATCAAGATTTAATTGACTAGTGTCTAAGGTATGGGCTGAGACCAAAAAGAAGTGCCCAGACTAATCCCTCCATAGATAAATTGATAGACGACTATAAGGAGTTAGGAGATGTTTGGACCCCTCTTCAAGGGTATCAATTGTTTATGTATCATTTCAAGAAACAATATAGACGTATGATCCTATCTACAACCCTTGGAGGTTAAATTTAGCAAGGCTAATAGAGTCTAATGTCTTTATCAACGTGGGTTTGATTAAAGCCTTAGCTAGAAAATATGACCTAAAAACAAGAACTATTAGATCACACACTGGTGACAATATACTGGTGCTTTCCAAGGATCTCATTGTGAATGTTTTTCAATTAGAATGTGGCTTTGACACACCCATTATAGTCAGAGAACTATTGCTAGAGTATAGGCATATGGACACTAGTTATAAGAGAGGCAAGTTAGCTTTACACAGGCTAAAAGATGACAAGGGTCAGATGAGGAAATTTTCCAATGCTGAGAACCCTCCATTTTTTGAAGAATTATTTGAGGAGTACTTTTGTTACACTTATTATGTTGCTAGTCAAGTCTTAGGTCTCGAGGTTTCCCCACAAATGTCAATTGCACCTATGGTGTTAGCTACAAATATTCAAACAAAGGGAGCAAGGCCTTTTGATTATACAAGTTACATAGCTAATGCTTTGAACCATGGATTGGAGAAAATCAAACATAATAGTGATAAGATTAATTTCAAACACTACTCTTTGTTAATGCATTTGCTTTTGCACGAAGGGCATGGTAGAGGATGGTGGAGTTCAGAGATGAAAATTTGGGACTCATTTGACAATGGGGACCCAAAACCAGTGCAAATGTGGACTTCATTGTGGGACTGTCATTTTGACATATCTCATTATTTTTGCTTTGAAGAATATTTTGTGAAGCCTCTAATGCAACTATTGGGACATTCTCATGACTATAGCCTCTCTTCCAGGATACAAAGGTTTCTTAGGCCAAAGGAAAATGATCCAAAGACTAAGGTGGATCATAATTGGGGAGATTGGTATGCCTTTTTAGACTGCACCATGATTCGAGTCTATGGATTTGAGGGTTCCCCTTATCTATTGCCTAGGGTTGTCCCAGATAGAATTGCATACTTAAAAATTATGAGACAATTGGCTAAATCTAATGCTATTCATCTAAAGAGGAACAACAAATAATCATTCATGCCCAACACCTTCTACTTTTGGGAATTCACAAAAGTCATGAATGAGGGTTATGAAGAAGTCAATGCCAAACTAGCACAATATGATCTCCCAATAGGAGATGAAAGAAAAGGTTTTGATACAGAGGGTTTTATTCATAGAGCCAGGGTCTCATAGGGTCTGCCTGGTTATGGACATCTTTTTTCAGAAGTAGATATAATTAGAAATTGAGATGAAGCCTCTACTAAAGATAGAATGGCTATATTTAATAAAATTCTACTTGCAGAGGATTGGAAATGCAAGAATGTTCCTTCATACTCAAGAGCCCTTTATGAAATTAAAGACCCACTATCAAGAGTTGAGCAGCTTATTGCTCATGCAGATGAGATAATTGAGGGTTTGCCTTTAATTACTTTTGATACAGCTTACATACAATACTCTGGGACACAAGCTCAAGAGGTGCAGCCTCTGACTCACATAGCTTCACAACCAACCCCTGAAATATCATTTTCTGTAGATACAGATATAGATGAAGAAGCAAGTGATGATGAGATTGAACAAATGCAACTAATAAGTGCTCCTGTTGTCCCACATTATGAGCCTCCTGTAGAATTGAACCATGTAAAAATTTGAGACTTCTGAGGATTTGTTTGATGACATCAGAGTTATGGCTACTCAGAAGTTTGTCTCTGATGATGAATTTATTAAGACTCCTAAATTTAAATCTTTTGTATATGAATATCAAGGAAATAAAATGAGGCAAAAAATGAAAGATAGTACCCCTGAGCAAGAAACTTCCACCTTGGAGGAATTGAAAAAAGAGATTGACAAAGAAATGGAGTCTATTACTCTAGAAAGACGAAGACAACTATTCCGAGAAGCCAAGGTATTGCTTGTGCTAGGTTGGGATATGAGCTTTGCTAATGTACTTGATACATTCAGGAGGAGGGAAGATAAAACACTGAGTTTGACAAAGGAAGCAAGTGACAAAGTATACTCAGGGTCAGGGTATAATGCAAATGAAGCCACTTTATTGATTTGGTCTTTTTATCCCCAAGATAAAAGACCAATAATAACCAGTCACCCAAATCAAATGTTTGGTCACCTCTTGGTCAAAAGGATAGGAGATATAGATCCCTTGGAAACTCCTGAACTAAATGTTAATGTAGCAAAGTTCACTAAGGCCTAGATTGAGAAATTAATCAAGGAAAATGACAAGCTGAAGAAAGAACTAATATACCACAAGGAAAGAGCTTCTTCTTCTACATCTGAGGTACATTCCCCATGGATCCAAAAAGACAAAGAAATGCTAGAGGTATTAACAAATGTAATCTATTGGAAAGAATGCCATGCTAAATCCAAGAAAAAATGTGAGAAGCTAGAAAGGGAAGTAAAGACCCTCAAATACACCATGGCCTCTGAAATAATAAAAGAAAGGTTCAAAAAGATGTGGGAATGTGTTGATACCTATTGGAAATCATTCCAACAAACATATTCAGCCATTATAGGAAACAAAAGATTGCAGGAGAGGATGATGGAAAGGAAAGAGGAACTTTCAAACAAAAAACTTTTAACAGAACAAGGATTGCAGATGTATGATAAGTTGGTCAAGATGCATGAAAAGTGTCATAATAAATTAAATAAGGAGTTGAATTCTTTTGATATTGCTCCCTCAATTCATGATGATACTGGAGAACCATGAAAATATGAAGAGTGGAAGGAAGATGTATCCATAGTTCTAAATGCTTCTTTACAAGAAATCAATAATGAAGACATGATCATGCAGAATATTCACAAGTATCTTGAGAAAATGATGAACATGGAGCACGACATGAAAGGGATAGCCCTTAATGTTAACACATATGCAAAACAAGAGTATATTAAACATTTATCTGAAATTAATCTATTCCTGTGCAAAGTAATTGATATGACTGACTCCACCATGAAATCTTCAGAGGGAGTAAATTAGCTAGTAGACAAATGAAGCACCTTATGGAAAAATAGAAAGCCTTGCTCAGGCCTTGAATGGTCATAGGCTTCTATTCACAGATTAACAGATTGGTGTTTTCTAAAATCAAAAATTTGTTTTTTTTCTTAATATTGTTAATTACGAAAAGACATGACCCATTGTAACTGACCTAAAGCTTGTTTGCTTCCCATATATATAAGGGAACCCAAGGCCATTTTATTATCATGAGGAGATCAGATATTAGAATAGGAGATATAAGTAGATAGCAGAAGAAATTTCATTTAAAGACCATGTTGCAAACAATATTTTGAAGAAATCAATTGAAAATCTCTGATTCGGTGGTTCTATATTGGTATCAACTATTTGTTAAGTTAAGCAATTATTTGATTGTCTCCAAGTTGATGTTCCTTATTATTTGAATTTATTCCAAGCAGAATATTAAATTCATCAAACATATTTGCTATTTCTGTGTAATTTTCTTAATTGGTTTCTTCAAGTAGGAATTAAAATCCTTTTAAACAGATTACAGTAATTGGGAAATATCAATTGGATAGATAAGAAGAGTCTATAATTGAAGGATGTCATACTGTCTCTAGACAATACTATTAAGTTATTCAAAACTGAATATATCAAGTATATAATATCTACCTAATCCATTTGCCTTCCATGTTATAATTAGTTATCAAAAGTCGTGTCTTTTTGTAATGGGTCTGTAGCATGTTGCCTCTCGCATATAAGAGAGACCAAGACCTGGGAGAGAAAAGGAGAGTAATTGTTCCTTCTGAAGCATTTTAGGGGACTTAGTAAGAAGATAGAATGCACCCATCCCACTCATCCACTTTCATGTTCCAAAAACTTTGCAATTAATATATATATATATATATATATATATATTATATTATGAAGCAGTATTATGGAGAAGACTGTACTTAAATGGTAACATTTTTTCAGTGTTCAACTGTTATGTTAATTTTCATGTTTATATGTTGTTCTACTATCTCCAAAGTGATTGAAAAAATATATAAGTGATTTGATGATGATGATGATGATGATGCTTGTAATTTGGATGATGTGGATGCTTGTAATTTGCTCATACTATAATGAAAACCTTTTGCTTACAATTTTACAAACTAACAATTGGACCCATAGGTTCAATGGGCAGGCTGAAAACTTTATGAAGAAATTATAGAATTTGTTAGATATTTTATATTATCTATTAATTTATAAGTTATTTAATCCACTAACTTCTTATTGAAATTTCATCACATTAACTATTGTCTTCTTTCACTTATATTAGTAAATTTTATTTAATTACATATTGAGATGAACAAACATAGTTGGATAAATGTAGTAAATTAATTGAATCTCTAATTGATTTTTATATAATACGCTATAGAAACAAATGCATATTTAATCATATAATTATTTTAAAAACAATTAGGTGAGGGTACAATAGAATTATGTTCTACAACTTATATCTAATATTATGCACATAAGGCATATAAATACATACTAAGATAGCTCATAATCATTTTTATAAGTATGAATTTGATATATTAACTTTTATAATATCTATCACATGATAATTCTACTAATTTGTATAATCAATAATTTAATATACATTCTATTATTGATATATAATTAATTATATTATTTCATTAATATTTAAAATATCAAATTTATAAATAATATATACAATGAATTAAATTAAATAATCACATTAATATGAATATTATATTAATATAAATATTACAATTTTGTTATAATATTTGCATAGATTTAAAGAAAAAATATTATTTGTTTAACATTAAAATAAATATTATTTGTTTAATAAGTGTTTGTTTTATTGAAAATAATATTTTTCAAAAAAATTCTCATGTAAACCTAGTAAAAACTAAAATTTGTTGAACATGAAAAATAATACTTTGTTTTGATTGGTAATCACTAGATAAATAATACTAAGTTATCGAGTAGAAAAAGAAAATAAAAAATTAACAGTTTAAAATTGTCAAAGTGATAAAGGTAAAGGGAACTTTTTTGTTTTTATCATTTATTACATTTTGTAGAAAAATAAAATAAAAAATTAACAATTTATCAATTGACAAAGTGATAAAGGTATGGTGAATGGATCTGTTGGAACCAGAATTTTCATAAAAGTTTTGAGTGTTTTATTTGTGTATCCATGACTCTTATTTTTTCATAATAAATCATGTTATTACCATTCATAAAGTCATCTTTACCTTTTACCGCGATACCACTATCACATTGGCTAGCCTTCATAATACCCACATCATACCTCCTTATCGCAAAACATTCTCAAAAGGCTCGCGGTATGACAGTGAGAATAGTTAATACTCACTATACCGCTATACACACTATACCGCTATACCTCGGGGTGCCAAAACATAGCCCGCGGTAGAACGGTAACCAAGCCCTCATCATTGCAACACATAGTCATCAGTAGGATAGATATTCATATTCCCCCGATGACCCGATATAATTGTGGGTTGTCCAAAATTAGACATAATCGGCTGAACATGCCCTCACTGTTGGAGTTCCCATCATACTCCCACCGATAGTCCTATAAACATAACTCATAGCCATATCGGGCTAACAATATCCTATCAGCCTAACTCTTGAGAGTCCCTCACCGATAGACCGATAAATCAACAAAAGCTAGCTTATTGTTGTGACTCATAAACATCGGCAGAACAAATGTTTATGTTCCCCTGATAACCTGATATGACCATAAGTTAACTAAAGGTGCAATATTGTTAGCCCTCATCGTTGGAGTTCCCATCATACTCCCACCAATAGTCCTATAAACATAACTCGTAGCCATATCAGGCTAACAATATCCTATCAACCTAACTCTTGAGAGTCCATCACTGATAGACTGATAAAATCAACAAAACCTAGCACATCGTTGTGACTCATAAACATCAGCGGAACAAATGTTTCTGTTCCCCCAATAACTTGATATGACCATAAGTTAACCAAAGGTGCAATATCGCCCAAGCTAAGGTACATCGGGGTAACGTTACCTGGCATCCCACCGATACACCGACACAAACATATCCTACAGTAGAACGGTAACCAAGCTATTGGGTTATTTAAAGCATACTAATCACACCAACATCAAAATATGAAGATTGAATCTCAACATGAAGGTTTGACGGTGAGAATAGTTAATACTATACACTACACACTATACTGCTATACCTCAGGGGGCCAAAACATAGCCCATGGTAGAATGGTAACCAAGCCGTTGGGTTATTTAAAACATACTAATCACATCAACATCAATATATGAAGATTGAAGTTCAACATGAAGATTTGAATCATGCAAATTATGAACCAGAAGTAAATGCATCTTGAAATACATGAAACAAATTAAGATTTCTCACTCATAGTAGTGGAAGATAAGTTACACAGGAGCTCAAGTTGCGGGAGCAAAGAGAATTCTTCAAGGCAATTTTTTTGGGTAAGCTCTGCTCATCATTTCTTGTGAATTTCATAAAATGGCACCTAAAAAGACTAAGGTAGAAGCCAAGAAGGACGAAGCCAAAACCAATAAATATTCATTGCAATCCCCTCTACTTTCATTGTTGCCTGGCTCAATTGATAAAGGTTCTAAAAAGGTTTTTAGAGACTTAGCTCAAGGCTGTAGGGACCCCTATATACCATTGTCGGGATGGAACCTCTACTGGTACTTTTATATAAAAAGGAATGACCAAGAACCAACATCAAACCCATGGGCCCTAGATTTAGCTAAATTAATTATTCCCAACAACTTCATTGATGTTGAGCTGATTAAAGCCCTTGCCCATAGTTACCAACCAAAACTGTGAGACTTCCAAATGGTGAGTGCTTAGTGGATATCAATAGAGATGCCATTATCAAATGTTTCAACCTCAATAAACAAGCTATAACAGAGGTGAACTTAGAGAAACTTGAGCAAGAATATAAGAGGTTGAGGAAAACATATCAAAGTGATGAGCTCCCCTTACACATGAAGAGGGGTGATAGTAATAGACGACTCTCTATTCATTCTTCCAAAATGGAACCTTTCCATGTTTCTGAATTTCAAATTTATTTCAAGAATACCTATTATGCATTTTGTCAAGTTTTGGGGATAGATGCAGAGGAACAAATGGAAATAGGGTTGATGAGAATGGCTGTGATAATTCAACATTCTGAGTGAAATATATAATTTGATTTTGCATCTGTGATTGAAGATCAATTACATGAAGGTTTGCTACAATTTAGGGAAGCCAAGGCCCCTATTACTCTCAAAAGATATTCTTTATTGTGTCACTTAATTATGCATCAGAATTAAATGAAGTGGACTACAAGGATGGAATTGTGTACACAAGAAAGAGAAGTCAGACTCCCTGTACAAAATTGGTGCTGTATTTGGGATAGTAGGTGTACAAAAGGTGATTTTGTAGTGTTTTGAGATGATTTTGCTGTTAGATTAATTGCTGCTCTTGGTTACCCAACACCAAGAATGCCTAAGTCATTGATGAAGGTAATGAGACCTATGCAGTATGGGCCAAACCAAGTCTATACTCATAATTATGCTGATTGGTTCCTTATGCCACAACACACTATTATCATAGTATATGGGTGCAACCAAGCACCACACATTTTACCTAAGTTTTTACCTGCAAGAGTGTGTTTCTTAGAGTTTATGTGGCAGATGCTCTGGATGGAACATGACTTGATGAGAAATCAGAGGAAAGGCACATTTTTTCCTAACTTGACTATGTTTGAAGAGCTGGCCATTGGGTCAGATATGCTCAAAGAAGTGCAGAGGTTTATAAGGGTCAATTACTCCCTTAAACCTAGAACAAAAATAGTATGTGACCCAGAGGGTCACATCAATATGATCAGAAGAACCCTATTGACGAAGAAGGCTATTTCACATGAATTTGATTCTAGGGAGGAGGTTATAAGAAATTTGGTACAGTTTGCTAATGTAATGCAAGCCAGAAAAAGGTGGGATGCAATGATGAGGTGGGAAAATTAGAAGAAGGAAAAATATAGAAAATTTAAAGGCTTTTTTGTAGGTGAGCCCAATCTTCTAAAAAGAATGCAAATGATTTTGAATAAATTTGATGAATTCTACAAAATGGCCCAAGATGAGGGACTCATTCCATTGTCCACACCCCATCAACCACCACATGAAACATCCACATCTTAGATATCACCCCATCACCTACAAATACATCCCCTCCATCTCCCACTCATGAGCCACAGGATAAAAAATAGAAGATAGAGCCATTAGTGGAATATGATTCAAGTGATGATGAAGAACAAGAAGTAGTCTTGGCCTTGACTGAACTGAAAGAGGCAACAGAACAACAAAAAGGTCAAAAGCCTCATGATCCAAAGGTCAGGCTGTCAGAGGAGGGAACTGATGAGATTCAAGAGAATGAGAGGGTAGTGGCCTCTCTGAGATTCATAGAGGATGATAATTTTATACACATCAATGAGTTCAAAGATTTTTGGATCAAAATGAAAATGAAAGAATTTGATGAAAAGTTGAAGATTAATCTTATAGGAACTGATGAGTCAAAACATGCCGAGATCTAGGCTCATACATTTGAAGAATTGAATATTGATAATATTAATGTCACTCCCTAGGAGGCAAGAGAAATGGTGTTGAAAAGTGATATGTTGATTATACCAGGGATGGAGTTCTCCAAAATGTTTCTTTTGGATCAAATTAGAGCACAAGATGACCCTATGTTAGTTGCAGAATTTGATTCAGAGGAAGGTGTCTCAAGAGTAGGGTATAACCCTACTATCCAAACAATTACCCTATGGACAAAGTAGAAGAACACAAGGAAGTCTCAGCTCCTTGATGTAGTACAAGAAATGAGGGGGTCAACCATGATTAGAACTATGAGAGACACAACTCCTACTAAAGCTACCACCATAACTATGCATTCTGCAATGTTCACCAAAGATGTGGTACAAAACATGGAAAAGAAAATTAATGAATATGAGAAAATGTTAAAGCTATCTAATGCCGAGGTGAACAAATTGTTCATTGAGAATAGAAAGCTGAAACAACAGTTGCAACAACCCACCATAGTAAAGGTAGATGAATTAATTGTCTATCACCCACCAGTCCATATAGAGGATCCCCAGATCCAACAAATGAAAGAGGAAATTGAAAAAAGCATAATGAGGAAGATGTCAAAAATCACATCATAAAGGTCTTGAGTAGAATATTAAAACACATAGTTGATATATTGAAAGACAAAATAAATGGAGTACACGAAAAATTTAACAATCTAATCAAAGCTCTGGAACAGATAAACACTAATTCTTCCATTCTTGAGAATCTTCAAAAGAGATGGCAACCTACCTTCCACACACTGAATACTTTATGCAAAGCCACACACAGAGATCTAGATGCCCCATCAAAGATCAAGCCTACACGAGAAATGGTAAAAAGCATAATTGACAAGTATCAGTATTTGGTAGATACAAAAAGGAAGGTGGAAGGTAAGAGGAGTACATTTGACTCCATAAAATGCCATTTCAGCCCATCAATCCTCAAAGATGATAACCAATTGAAGGGTGTAGATGAATGGAGAGAAGAGTTTGATCAAATGATTCCTAAATGTTTGGCACATGTACAGAATGATGGGGAAATTAAACTCACTAAGTTCCATACTCTATTCGATGAAATTATTGCGTTAGACAATGGATACACAAAGTTTGTGGTGGACATTAGGAACCTCTTGGACAACAGATGGAAAAGCCATATTATGATCTTTGCAGCTGCACAAGAATTTAAGTGGCCTAGTGATCTGAAAATAAGTGAATGGCAGGAAACATATTTAGGTTTTGAAGAGGATTGAATGTGAAGAGGAGATACCACATCAGAAAATAGAATGCCTTGCTCAGGCCTTGAATGGTCACGGGTTTCTATTCAGTGAATAGCGGATTGGTCTTTTCTAATTAAAAACATTTTGTTAAGTTTAAAAGTATTTTCTTAATATTTTTGAACATATTTAGGTTCTGAAGAGGATTGAATGTGAAGAGGAGATACCACATCAGAAAATAGAATGCCTTGCTTAGGCCTTGAATGGTCACGGGTTTCTATTCGGTGAATAACGGATTGGTCTTTTCTAATTAAAAACATTTTGTTAAGTTTAAAAGTATTTTCTTAACAGTTATGAATAGTTATGTCTTTTTTATTGTAATGGGTCTGAAGCTTGTTTGCCTCTCCTATAAAAAGAGAGACCAAGACCCGATAAAAAGATATAGGGGGAAGAGAGGAGCTAGTAGTGGTAGATAGTAGAAAAAGTTCCACAATATTTACAAACTCAATGACCATGTTGCAAGCATAATTTTGAAGAAGTTAATGGAAAATCTCTGATTATGTGGAGCCATATTGGTATCAATTGTTTGTTAAAGTTATTCAATTATTTGGTTGTCTCCATTTTACTGCTTCCTTATTATTTAAATTGATATATCACAACTACCTTCCATACAAAAATTTACGATGGTTTCCTGTTCTATAGGTTCTAGTATTGACTCTTGTCACAGCTGCCTGCCATATAAAAATTTATGATGGTTTGATCCGATTGGTTTGGACTCTTTTTGACTCAGATTCTATGCTCAGATTCAGTCAAAACTCGGTGAAGACTAGGCAATTAAATATAGAGATTTTTAAGGATTTAAAATCAGTTTCATGCATCCTTTATTAAATAAATTTTAAAGACACAATAAACTAATCTAATAGAAACTACTAAGATCAAGTATAAAAGAAACTACATTTTTAGATATATGAATATTGTCATAGTGTTTTAGGAATATAAAACTTATCAATTATAATATACATGGCATCAAAAACAAAACTTATAATATGGAATCATGAATTATGGTAGAAAGAAGTTTGTATCATTTTTTAGATATATAAATATTGTCAAAGTGTTTTAGGAATATAAAACTTATCAATTATGACATTCGTGGCATCAAAAACAAAAAATATAATATGGAATCATGAATTATGGTAGAAAGAAGTTTGTATCATTTAGTCCAAAATTGCTATCTCTTTATGGAGCCATGTGTTTGTATCTCTGCTAGGGCCATAGGAGCATTACTTAGGATAAATATTGACTTAGCAAACTAGAAGAATAAATGTAATTCAAATATTTGGGATTTAATTGGAAAAAAGTCAATACTTAAAAAAAAAATGTTGTTTTTCCAGCTAGCATGGTTCAAAATGTTTTTTATTTTTTTCTTTTTAAAACTAGAGTGAGGTCTAAGGGCAATGCTCTTGACCAAAGGTGGACCAATAGTTTCTCAACATGCTTTTTGTTAAGGTGTCTAATAGTTCCCAAGACAAAGGTGGACCAATAGTTGTTCATTAAGTCATGTTTTGTTGGTGTGCTGATGTGACATCACATAATTGGTTGTTTTTAAATCTAAAGGGCACATTTCATTCAATTATAGGTACTTATAGTCAACACTAACAACCTTAAAGTTACAACTACTAGTGTTAAAGTTTTAAAAATATTGAGCCTTAAGTCCACAAACACTATCACAACTATTGGAACATGCTTAACAATTGGGTCCTCTCCCCTATGTTACTTTTAGTGATACCGAGAGCCCCATTGAAGATATCCCAAAAATCTTACCAACACTATTTTTAGATCACAGTAATCTAGGAGTATTAATTGGATCAGTAAGAAGAACCACATAATTAGGGTTGGCATTATGTTTCCAAGTTGATATCATCTACTATTCTTGTTTGATTTATTCAATTGGTTCCTTCAAGTAGGGATTAAAGATCCTTTTGATAAATTACAAGTAACCTAGTTGTGTCAGTTGGATTATTAAGACGAGTCTATCAATTATTTCCTTACATGGTTATACAAGTTATTAACCAATATTAGTGTACCAAATAGTTAGAATTACTACCAAATATAAGCCACTTATCTAAGATTTTCATTTGACTCCATTTACCCAACAAGGCACTGGTCTCACCCATTTCATTTTACTTAAAACTCAAGGATTCAAACCATCTTGCTATGATTTTTTAATTGTCAATGTAAAAACTCAAATCAATTCACTGTACCTGCAAATTGGTTATACAAGGATTCAAATTAGTTCACTATGTTTGCCAATAGGAATGCAAGGATACAAATCATTTGCATATAACAACTAGGAGGTCTGCACAATTGAGGGCTGATGTAGAAAGGTTAGAGGATAAATGCAAACATATAGGAAATTTATGTAATCTGTCAGGACACATTTGTTGTTCATGTGTGGTTATCTTGATTGGTTCCTTTTAACTTCTTGGTGCACAACTATTATGTGACTATTGTCATTGTTGTGTATTACAGGATCTAGAGGAGGCCATGAAGAGAGGACATGGACAGCGTAGAACTACTAAATCGCAGAGAGGAAAGTGGGTGGAAATAGATATGACAACAGAATCTGCAGATACAATAGAGGTAAAAAGA
Source organism: Cunninghamia lanceolata (assembly GCA_027924645.1). Lineage (NCBI taxonomy): Eukaryota > Viridiplantae > Streptophyta > Pinopsida > Cupressales > Cupressaceae > Cunninghamia > Cunninghamia lanceolata. Next base: position 24,916,628 of record BSBN01000582.1, read on the forward strand.
GAAAGCAACCTCAACCAAAGGAGGAAGGTGTTTATGAATTCACAAATGCTACAACATAGAGGAGCTAAAGTCATTTTTTTGTCCATGAGGCCTCTGAGGCCAAACTTATTGTTTGAAAATGCACAGGAATGGTGATTAATGTGATTCTATGATCAAGGGAAAAGTTTGAAAATTAGGATGGCCAAAACATGATATGACTATGTCACATATATGACTAAAGTGAGGTTTTGTCTTGGATAGCATATTCGTTGAAATGATATAATTGGTGTACTAAACATTATTTACTATGTTGTGTATTATAGGGGCCAAACGAGGCCATGGCAATAGATCGTGTCATATCAAATGAGGACACAACGGATGAAGCGAGACATCAGGTACTCAAATTTTGACTTAACTTAGAAAAAAATGATCTGATGGCATTTTGTGATACGTCCATCTTTTTTCACAATATTATTGAAATTTATAATGTATTATCCAATCTTGACATAAATTAATGCATGTTGTTGATTATTTTAGATGGAGATTGGAGAAAATGCAGAGCCTGAGCGTTCAACTAGCAAAAGAAAAAGATATGTACATGGATGTGGACCTAAAAATGTTAAATCACGTAGACGACAGTGGGTGGAAGAGGATATGACAATGGATCCTGTAGACACAACAAATGATTGCACTGAACAAGAGGTTGGTCAAGACTATAGTACATGGGATGAATACTTTGAGAAAATTGTTGTTTGTGGATGTTCTGTATATCATGGAAAGAAACAATTCAAATGAGCAATTGTACAAAGACATTACATATATGATGAGCTTCCAGTCGGTAGTATGCCTCCTACAATTGATTCAAATCCAATAGGAATTGTGGTAAGGAATTTTCTAATTTGATATAAATAACATGTATACTTCGTTTAAACATTGCTTTATATTATTTAAATAACTATTTTTTTTTCTTAATGGATACTTGCAGGATAAAGTTCTTGGTTTAAATTTTCCTAGATCACCAACTTCCAGCCTAGAGGGCAATGATCATTCATCAGATGATACATCTAACAAAAATATGTGCCAATATACCAGCTCCGAAGATGAGGAATTGATGAAAACAAGTAACAGAATATGAATCGGTTTAAAGATGCATAATTTACTTAAAGACAAGGGGAAGGTTGACTACATACCCTATGAGAATGAATGTGATGGAGATGATGACTTGCCCCTAAGTTTGAGATCAATTTACAAAGAGACATTTGATTGTTGACTATATTGTGCTTGGCCTAGTGATCAACAACTACCTAGAGTGTACGAGGTGTTTCAATTTTGGGGATACAGCTACATGATATGACCCTCCAATATTCATGGATCGAATCTAGGCCTATTTGTCATCCAAAATGTACATGTGGGATCTAAACATAGAAACAATTCAGAACAAACCACTAGGAGATTAATGCCATATTATGGTCCATCATATTACAATGGTGAATGGAGAAGGCTAGAAGAATATAAGCCTAGCATGTCAGCATATGGTCTAAATTCGAATATGTATACACATTGTCTCTAATTGGAAAGTGGAAAAGAAATGAATAGAGGTCATCTTATGTATATAGATGGATGTGCATACACACACAAAAATATTGTAGGATTTATAAATAGTAGTAAGGGAAGGGACCCTAACGTAAGACTGAATTGTCAATTTGTTGAGGTTATAAATGATAAAGATGGAGATATGGAAAGAGGTGTTGATAGATTCATAATGGTTGAGGCTATTATGGACCTTACCATTGGGGATGAGTTACTGATTGATTATCCCTTCTTAAAACACAATCCTACATGAAAGAAAAGGGAAGAACAAGGTCTCCCTAAGGATGTTCTTAAGGGTAGAAAACCAAAGAATAATAAATGAGTGTGGAGTGTGTTTTATAAACTATGTTGTCAAAATTGTGTTTTCTTTAAATTATTGTATAAAAAAGGTAGTCTATAAAATAATGTTCCATTATTCAATTGATGTATATATGTTCATACAATTTATATTTTTATTTTTTAAGCCATATTTGATTATATTTCTTTGAAATTGATACATTTTGAATTTAGTGCAATTATTGCCAAACATTAAATAATGCTTACATTTGTTGACAGGTAGAAGATGTTGATGAAACACATACTAATACCCAAGATCCAACTGGGTTATTAAGGTTTGGACGGGATGATCTAAACCATCCTTTAAACCATACTAGGCAGAAAAGAGCAACATTGAAGAGAATACTAGCAACTGAGAAATTTGAACTACTGATGAGATCCACATACACTGATGACATGCCAGCTAGCCTTAATGATGATGATCATGATAGTGAAAATGTAGTGCATGAAGAAGGATTGAATGAAATGCTTATAGGTTTCTTTGGGGATGGAAACAATGATGACAATAATGATCATATGGTTGACAGTAACGATGATAGCAGGGGTAATTACCACCAACATAATGTTGATGATAAGAACCTGAAAGACTCCATCAAGCAAGCAACAAAGACACCCATGTTCAAATCAGGTGCACATTAATATTATTAGAAATCAAGTCACTATTTGGTTGGTCAGACAAAAGATTCACTACCCTACTAAAGTGAGATGAAATCCATTTCTTACTTTGCATTGTCAATTGGTGTACATAATTCGTAAACATTCATCAACTTCGTTTTTATTTCTTTAAGGGGAATTTAAAACCATATATTGTATATAAACAGTCCTAGTATAGATTGACATATGAAACATGTTCATCATAAGTCAAACATTCAATTGATTTAATCTCTAGTAATCTTACAGGGCACTAAAAACCAAAATATTCCCTGAAGAGAATGTGTTGCCATCAACTTGCAGAGAGGCGTGTCTATTGTTGGTTGAGTTGGGGATTGAATATAAGCAAATTCATTCATGTAAAAATGATTCCATTTTATAGAGAGATGAATATGAAAACAAGGTAGAATGCCCTGTATGCAAAGAGAAGAGATATTGTACAGATGTACAAGGTCCTACAGTTCTAAAGAAGGTTTTACGTCACATGCCAATTATACCTAGACTTAAATGAATGTTTCGTTGCAAGTCACTTGCACAATCGATGGACTGGCATGCAAAAAATAGGAGGAAAGATGGATTCATGTGAATTCTAGCCGACTCCAAATTAATGAAACACAAAGGAAAAATGGCCAAGAAAATTTAAAGATGAACCCCGTAGTATCAGGTTTGGTCTTGCAATTGATGGAGTGTGCCCATTCTCTTTCCTAAGCTCAAATTATAGTGTTTGGCTAGTCAGATTGATAATATACAATATTCCCCCATGGATGAGTGTTAGAAAGGAGCACCTTATGCTGACTCTCATTGTTCCAGGAAAACATCAAGTTAAAAACATGGATGTTTATCTTGCACCTTTTATTGATGAGATGGAACTGCTATGGAAAGGCATAAGAATGTATGACATATCACATCCCCCATCAAATAGGTCCTTCATGTTGTATGGTGTGCTGTGTTGGACTATTCATGATTTCACAGGACTTGGTGTTTGTTCTAGTAAGATAAAATATTTACGTATTTAACTCATAATTTATTTCCATCCCAACTTTCATACTTAGTTTTATACTATTTTTTTGATATTATTAACATTACTTATTGAATTGCAGGGCTTCAAACAAAGGAGATATTTGCATGTCCAAGATGTGCAGAACAATTTCAAGGGTGATATTCTAAAGATCTACATAAATTTATTTACGCAAACAAAAGGGTTTTTCTACCACTAGATCATAAGTTTAGAAATCACCAAAAGAATCAATTTGATGGAAAAGTTGAAAATAGAGGCCCTCCCATGATTATAGGTCCAAGTGATTGGCTTAAGAAGTATGAAGATGTTGAATTGAAAGCTTGGGAGGATTTTTTTGATCAGGGTGATTCAATTGAAGAACCAGAACAAGTTGTAGTTAATATGCCAGAAGGAATGAAAAGGAAATCCATATTTTATGAGCTCCCTTACTGGAAGGATCTATTAATATCTCACCTATTAGATCATATGCACATCTTCAAAAATGTCCCAAATTCTATATTTTGACATATATCAGGCAAAGAGAAGGACACCTTGTCTTCGAGGAGAGACATTGCTCTTTCACGTACCAAAATTGATAGAAAACATTTATGGCCAAACATGGAAAATGAAACATATGCAGAAGCTCCATGGATTTTGAAAAACAAAAGAGCTAGACCAACTAAAAAATGTCATCCATTCAATAAGGATGCCTATTGGCTATGGGTCATCATTGGCTAAAGCTTTTACAGTTGATGGACATATCACAGGATTTAAAACACATTATTTTCATAATTTTATGAAGGTAATATATATCATCATTTACCATTTACTGCTAACATTGATTAAGTACTAAATATATTTTGATATTTTGTTGTGTGAGGAAAAATTACTAATCACCTTTTCATAAATGTGTTTGATAGCATATCATGCCATTGGCAATTAGGGGGGATTCTTGTCTTATAGTTGACTTAAGGAATGCCATAAATCAATTGTCAACATTTACAAGGTATGTGGTTATATGAAATGTTCATGTGTGAGAGACATAGATATATTATATTGCATTTTAATTTTTGACTAAAGGTTCATACTAATTTACTATTCCTATATTAGGTGGGTGACCTCCAAGGAGATCCACGAATGTGAAGTGCCAAAATGGAAGAAGGAAATTGTAGAAATTGTATGTGTATTTGAGAAGGATCTCCCTACAAGTTTCATGGACCTACAAGTCCATTTACTTATACACCTATTCAATGACATTGAATTGGTGGGTGTCGTATCAACGAGGTGGATGTTTTTCTTTGAGAGGTATATGAAAACTCTAAAAAGATATGTTTGACAAAAGGCACATCCAGAGGGTTGCATGGCTAAAGGGTATGTATTGAATGAAGCATTTTTCTTTCTGTGTGAATACCTTGGTAAGGATTTTGAAGATGGGCCATGCTTCTGGGATGAAGAACGAGCATCATATATTATTGATGGAGAAAAACCACAATCTAATGGTGTTCAAGTAGAAATTAGTAAGTAAATTCATGATCAGTGTGGTTGTTTTTCTTGTAATCATTAATTGACTCTGTAATTTATTTGTCAAATTAACAACGTGACATTTGGAGTTTGAAATAAACATGTTGACGAAAGTGCTATACTCGACAAGTTCATTCTATACCACATGAACTTTACGAACAAATGGATCGATCTATATGATAAAAAGAGAGAAGAAGTGTTAGAAGAAAGGAGATAGTTTAAGAGATCGAACCCAAGGAATACTCCACTTTCTACTAATCTGCTTGGGGAATGGGGCAAAGATTGCACACTAGAATGGGTTACTGAACAAATTCAAAATCAAATAGAAGATGCAGGTATAGATTCAAACATAATAGAAGATGAAATCAACATGTCTAGAGGATGTGAAAGAAAGGTACAGTTTGAATTTTACAAAATGTTGTTTCCTTACAGTTTTGACACTATTAACTATTTTAATATTCGTCATTATATTTTTTTTCACTGAAATAAATGGTCTTTCACAGGCGAGGAAATATCCAGCAATGTGGTCATATGGTCGACATTATCGTGTAGAAAGTGTAGATGTAAAGAGACGATCCTTCGATTGTGGCATTATGGTTGACTTCAAGCAATCCAATCAATCAAGCTCAAAAGATAAGAATATAATTGAAGGGAATCTACAATATGTTGGGAAAATACAAGAAATTATTGAGTTGGATTTCCTCTCTTTTAAATGTTGTGTTTTTAAGTGTAGATGGTATGAAGCATTTGAGAGGACACGAAGACATGATACCCATAGTGGATTGTTTTCTATAGATTCCTCATGTTTCTTATCAAAGAATAAGAAGCCTTATGTTCTACCAATTCATTATGAGTAGGTATTTCTTTAACTCAAACAAGAAGCGGTAGTGATCATTAATCTATTAATTCATAGTTTATTATGAATATATACACGTGTTTATTAATTAATAAAATTGTTATACCATACGTCTAATATATGTATGTCGTTCATGTTGGGTCTCAAAATGCAGGTTGCAAATCCTAAGAGGATGCCAGACTCTATGATCAGATTGACAACATTTTTGAACTAACACAATAGAGTTAACCTATAAGGTTAATGACTCCCTGCACTTTAGGCACTGCTATACCTAGGCGGGTAGACCTTGAAAGTTAAAGTAGATTAAGTGTAAGTGTTTTGACTAAGTTAATGGATCTACACACAGTGGCAAATGGTGTGGAATAGATGAAAGCTTGCTAATTAGTTCTATTTCTAATATCTGAAAGATGATTGGTATAAATTGTATAAGTAATATCAAGGTAAATTTTATAACTATGCTCAACTAATGGATGGGTTTTGGATAGGACTAAATGATGAATCGAGATAAGACTAGTGCCTTGCTGGGTAAATAGAGTCAAATGAAAATCTAAGACCAGTAGCTTATATTGGGTAATAACTCTAACTATTTGGCACAATACTTTGGTTTATAACTTGTATAAACATGCAGGGAAATGATTGACAGACTCTTCTTAATATCTTATTGACACAATCAGGTTTCTTGTTATTCACCAGAAGGAATTTTAATCCTTTCTTGAAGGAACCAATTGAATTAACTATACAAGAACAACAGATAATATCAACTTGGAGACAGAATGACAATCCTAATTATATGGTTCTTCTTAGTGATCCAAATCAACACTTCTAGATTATTGTAACTGACCAGAAGGATTTTAATTTCTTTTAAGGAAACCAATTAATCAAATCACACAAATACAACAAATGTGCATTGACAAATTAAATATATACTTGATATATCAATTTGAATAATAAGGAAATACTAAACTGGAGACAACCAAATAATTGAATAATTTCAACAAATAATTGATGCTAGTATAAAACCACAGAATTAGAGATCTTTTATTAACTTTTTTAATATAATACTTGCAACATGGTCTTTTAAAATATTATGAGCTTCTTCTATTATTTCCTACTGCTGATGATAATTGATCATCATATGTCCAACTTATATAGAAATATTTATGAAGAGACACAAATCTTCAAAATGTCTTTTGAGAATTAAAAGGATTAACATAACAACAAACAAAGATAATGACCCTAAGCCCTACTAAGCCACAGGTATATCTGAGCAACATGATCCAGGTACTCTTGGCTTTGATGTGTATTAGTAAATTCAATAGCATTTCTTGTAATCACATCGATTGTCACCATCTTCTCCAGATGCTTGCAGGCCTCCCCAGATGCTGAGTCTTTATCCTTGAGAGCTTCTAAAGCCTCATGTAATATCACCTAGCATTCTTTAATCCATTCATCTTTGCTCTTCAACTCCTTATCATTTCTAAACAACATGGGTATACCTGCCTTTGAAGCCTCAACACATTCCTTGGCATCATTTTGAAGTTGGTCATGATATTTTTGATGTTGTTTGATCAAGTCTTTAGCACTGGAGATACCTGTAGTGTCAGGAGTATCCCTACTCTGTATCTCGTGGAGTTTCTCTTGAAGCCTATTATTTAACCTTTCATGTTCTTGGATTACCTTATGGTTCTTAGAGTAGACATCCCAAAATTTATTCATCCAATGCATCATATTGAGATGCCTATTCTGTAGTATTGCTACAAGTGTGTCAATTTGAACCTAGGCTATTTGATCAACAGATCGTGACTGGGCACTTTGTGAACTCTCTCCTTGGGTTAATCTTTTAACTGATCCTCTGAAGGCATTCTTGATAGTATCTTTTAGGAAATCATTTTCTTTTGTCAATCTTTCACAACTCAACTTATATGCATCTTGTTCCTTGATCAGCATTTGAGCTTGTGCTTTATTTAGTTTTGTAACATTTATACCAATGTCTATAGTAATCAAAGGATCAATTTCTCCTACTTTCAAAGTCATAACATGCCTAAAGGTTTTTTTAGTATCTATAATGGCAGTCTTCTTATGAGGAGGGTATAAGGCCCATATCATGAGTCAGTTTTCATCATTGTTATACTTGGTACCCATGTATACCTCTGTTACACCCTCAGGAGTGAGTTTGTACTTGTCATCAGTATTGTGCAAGAAACTATCAAATACCAAGGTAGAATTTATGTCAAGTCCAAGAAATATCATGACACCTGCTTCTCTAAGCAACTGTCTACCTCTGTTAGGAGTCATAGCCCTCAACTCATTGTCTATTGTTGTCTTTGACATATCCATCAATTGTTTTTCATTATCAGCCATGACATCTTCAACTAATTCCCTAAGTTCTTTTCCCTTGCATTTATACAAAAATGATTTAAATTCTTGAGAATGAATAAATTGATCATCCGCAATGAAAGAATCATATGCTAACTGTCTAGGATCCTCATCACCAGGCCCCTCTTCATCCTGCTCTCTATTAGGAAATTGATAACATTCCATTTTTTGTTTAGAGATTCTAGTTGCTTGTTCATGTAGCTCCTCTTCTCCTGCAGTTTCCAAATCACCAGAAGACAACAACTTTATTTCTACAAGTTGTTTCTCTTCTCATCTAGTTCTCTATTATAATTTTCAATTACCAATTCAACTTCAGCTTCTTCCATGTTCCTAATAATATCATCATGTGGATACAGAATATGTGTATATCCACTGAGATTCTATTTTCTTCTAGCAAAATCAATGAAACCCTCAGAATCAAATCCTTTTCTTGCCTCTGCACACCTCATGTTGTAATGCATTAATTTGTCCCTGATGAGACCATAACCTTCTTTAGACACCACAGTAAAATCCCTGAAGCACAGTGTACTAGGCATGAAGGATTGTTTGTCATAGGCACTTAAGTTCATCACATTAGAATAGTTCATTTGCCTGACTATCGCTACGTAGGCAATCCTATCAGGAACTGTCTTAGGCAATATAAATGGGGTATCTTCAAAACCATAAATTCTAACCATGGTTGAATCCTCAAAGCAATACCAATCTCCCCAGTTGTGGGTGATAGTTGGGGGACCACCAAAATCTTTTGGTCTGAGAAACCTTTTTATTTCATCTGATAGTGAATATTCACAAGGATGGTTAAAGTATCTATAAAACACTTTTACAAAATATTCTTCAAAATGAATGTAACTGGAGTGGGTAAACCTACTATCCCATACCCTTGTCCACATCTGCATAGGTGACTTTTGTTCCCTCTTGTCTACTTGAGCAATTCTGAGTTCACTTGGCCATATTCCCATTTCCTGGCCATAGTATAATACCATGTGCATGAGGAGTGAATAATGCTCAAGAGAGACTGTTGGGGCATTGTTCTTAATTACAATTAAACTAGAATCAATCTTTCTGAAAATATAAGCAACATAGTCAAACTGCCTAGCATTATAACATTGGATATCTATCATTATCACCATTAATGGAATTCTCACAAAATTAGGAACCTCTGACCCTAGGACTTGGCCAATGGAATAATATGTGTATTGCATATAAGGTTCAATCAAGGACACATGGAATGAAGGTCCATCATTGTCATCAAAAGGTATTATTTTTTCCTCTGCCCTAGGCCTGTGGAGAAGAAATCTCCATCCATTGTATGTGGTGTCCATCCTCTAGTATTCTTTGTCTAAATCTTCATATACTATGGGAAGTGTACACAAGTCATCCAAATCAAATACTGATGAGGAGCCAAAACTTTGCCTCACAAACTAATCGGCAAGAGGGTGGTCTATGTCTTGGCAATCTACTCCTTATTGGCCAAACATTCCCCGTTGGCCACCTCACTTTTTATCTCCTCGACATTCAACACTCCCCGATGTATGTTCTTTGCATTTCTCGCCTATCGGAAAGACTATCTTATCGGCCATATTGTTATTGGTTCCGCCGATGCCTCAACACTTCCCGATGACATGTATTTTCAGTGTGACCTTCCTCGTTGGTGAGTGCTTTGTATGTGCTCACGATACATCGATGGAATAGCTTATATGTGCTTCAGTTGACTTGCGATCACCGATCTTCTTCACCGTCGCTACCAGTCACCCTTTCTATCTGACACAATGTATATGTGCAATGTATATTCTCAATATACATTCTAAAGATGCATTCTCAACATGCATTCAAAATATGCATTCGAAAGATGCATTCGCAATACGCATTCAGAGTATGCATTCGGTGGGACCGACCATCGACCTTTTCGATATGCATGTATATGAATTTCATAATATGGTGTCTCACCAGAGATCAGAGGTATGTTGCAAGTGTGGGTCTAACTAGTGTTGTCATTGATGTTAACATACTCATGCTGCATTGATGAGAATGATTGGATGAGCAGAGAGGAGCATTGGAGACAGTGAAGTGTAGACCCTAGCTAAGATGCAAATTAGAGGATGTGGTTTAAAGGGTTTGTAGATATGAGTCTTGAGATGATCCAGTCAAGATTTCAGAGGTCCACATGAAGATCTGAAGAAGTTATGGCTGCTCAAGTAGAACAGGTTCCGGTAGGTGTTCAGAGGTGACAGAGTGACACAGATAGGTCCGGTGAGATCCAGAAATGCCTTATCCCATTCTGTGGATTTGAGGGAGTGTTGAGGAAGTCCTTGTGAAGTGTCAACTCGATTGGTTCATGGTTTGAAGGTCTGGAAGAGCCTATTCCTTTGTGACAGTGATGACAGATTGTGTTCTTGAAGTTTCAGATGAAGGAGAGAAGAATTCCAGTAAGCAGATGAAGTGCAGATGTTATTGGTGATTCAGGAAAGGCTGTGGTGATCTTTGGATCATGTCCAGTTCATGTTTGTGGTCTGCATTGAAGTTAGAGTTCACATTTGAAGAATAACCAATGGATGTTGGTGTTCTTTCTGTGACTGGTCGATCAGATGTATTACACGTCTTGAGGATGATCTTATAAGTGTTTGCCAACTTAGATGATTGTTCCTAAGTCAATGCCTTGTATAAATAAGGGATTGTGAAGTCATTTCAAAGTGTGTCTTGTGGAGATGAGAGTGTGGTAGCGAAGAAGAGAGTGAAAGGCAGAGCAGAAGTTTTTGGGCCTAAATGGAACTGATCCAAGCATGGTAAAGATGCTATTCTCCAGTTCAAGTTTGTAATGCTTGTTACTTTGTAGACAATGTGTCTCTTGTAGGCAGTGAGCCTCTTGTGAGCAGTGTGCTCAGGCAGTGAGCCCTAATTGGCATGTGCCATTTTGTTCTTTCTATTCTTCTAACAGAGAATACAATCTTGGGTTAATCACCCCGTGGTTTTTCCCTTAACCGGATTTTCCACATCAAAATCTTGGTGTCTTATGTGTTAATGAGTTTCTGCTTGCTGTTTAATTACATTATGTTTCATGATTGATATACTGCTAATCACTAAGAAGATTTAAGTGTGAAATCAGAGAAAGTTTTGGACAACTAATTCACCCCCCCTCTCAGTTGTGTGCCCTAAGTCTAACAATTGGTATCGGAGCCAAGTTCCTCTAAAAGGAGCTTAACCGCTTGAGGAGATCCAGGATGTCATCTTACAAGAATGACAACCTGAAGTTTGATGGAACAAACTTCAATCTATGGAAAGGTCGCATGAAGTGTCACTTGTAATGCATGGGTTTGGCATACTGGACCATGGTTACAACACAATATGTACCTCCACAGGGTGGTCCAAAAGCTGCAAATGAAATCACAGATGCTGAAAATAATCTGCAGACTATAGAAGCTCTTCTAAGCACATTATCTGATTCAGAGCTCTCAAATGTTATTGACCTACCAACTGCTTTTGAGATTTGGGAAAAATTGGAACTTTTGCATGAAGGAGACCAGTATGTTAAATGTGCAAGGTTACAGTGTCTGAAAGGGAAATTTGAAAACCTGAAGATGAGAGATGATGAAAATATTACTAATTTTATGCCAAGAGTAAATGAGCTTGTTTGTGGAATTAGAAATGCTGGTGGAGTCTTGGATGAAAATGAGATTGTTGGCAAAATTCTCAGATCTCTTCCTGCTTCTTACAAAATCAAGGTTGCTGCCATTGATGAATTCAGAGCCCATACAATTGTCACAAGATATCAATTGGCTGGCAAATTGGTTGCATTTGAAATGACCAAGTTTGGAGATGATCCCCCCAAGACTGAATCTGCATTCAAAGCCAGTGCCTCTGTAAAAGGTAAACAAAGGTTTGATCCGAGTGAGAACTCATCAAGGAAACTGTCATGGTATGAAAAAGCAAGAAAAGATCTAGAAGAAGAAGAAGTAGAAACTGCTCAACTTGAAGCCCTCATTGCAAAGAGACTGCCAAGAGGATCTGGTAAGTATGAAGGAAAATTGCCTTTCAAGTGTTTTAACTGCAATAAGATTGGTCATTTTGCCTCAAAATGTTCGGAAAGATTTTCAAGGCAAAATCCTAACAGATCAAGGTTCCAAAAGAATTGTTACTATGTTCATGAAGAAGATGATAATGAAGGAGTAACAGATGATGAATCAGAGACAGGAAACAAATCCAAAAGTGAATGGGTGTTTATTGCCATCAAGGAAGAAGAACCAATATCCTTTGTATCTATCAATCATAAAGTTATAGAAAGAGCTCTGGCTGCCCAAGTTGAAGAAAAGGATGATTGGTTCATTGACAGTGGTTGCTCTCACCATATGACAGTTGACAAAAATAAGTTTATAGATTTGGAAAGGTATGAAGGAGGAGTGGTGAAGTTTGGTGATAATTCTGCTGGTAGAATCAGAGGAAGAGGAACTATTTCTTTTGATGTAAGGAACAAAACCGGTAATGTTCTATATGTTGAAGGCTTGAAGCACAATCTTCTCAGTGTTGGTCAGTTGGTGGACAAAGGCTATGATCTCTAGTTCAAGAATGGAAAATGCAAGATCTTTGAAAGCTCAGGAATAGAGATTGCATCTGGTACCCAAACTAAAGGTAATATCTTCCACTTGGTTGGTACTGGTAAAAGTTGCTTATTTGCTCAAGTTGATCAGAGTTGGTTATGGCATAGGAGAATGTGTCGTGAATTTTGATAATATCATCAAGATAAGCAATACTCAGGCTGTAAGAGATCTTCCAAAATTGGTGAAACCTACTAATAGCTTGTACAAAGAATGTTAGTTGGGTAAGCTGAGCAGAATCACATTCAAGAGTAAGGATCAATCTTCTACCAGATTATTGGACTTAGTTCATACTAATCTATGTGGTCTGACAAGAATCAAGAGTGTACAAGGTGATAGATATTTCATGCTATTAATTGATGACCATTCTCGGATGATGTGGGTTACCTTTCTGAAAGAGAAATCAGAAGCTTTTGAGAAGTTCAAAATTTTCAAGGCTATGGTAGAAAATGAAACCGGATTAAAATTGAAATGTCTGAGGTCTGATAGAGTTGGTGAATTCACATCCGGTGAGTTCATAGATTTTTGTGAGAAGCATGGTATAAAGAGACAGTTGTCTAATCCTAGGACTCCACAGCAGAATGGAGTAGTGGAGAGAAAGAACCGGGCCATCCAGAAAGCATCTAGGACAATGATGATGGAAGCAAACGTTCCTGCAAAGGTTACTCTCAAATAGAAGGAATTGATTTTGAAGAAACTTTTGCTCCGGTGGCAAGAATTGAAGCAGTCAAATTATTTCTTGCCTTTGCTGCCTTCAAGGATTTCAAGGTATATCAGATGGATGTCAAGTCTGCCTTTCTAAATGGTGACTTGGAAGAAAAAGTGTATATAGAGCAACCGGATGGATTTCAATTGTCTGATCATGGTGATATGATCTGCAAGTTGAAGAAGGCACTGTATGGATTGAAGCAAGCCCCAAGAGCTTGGTATGAAAGATTGGATAAGCATCTTTTAAAGATTGGTTTCAACAAAGGTATTGCTGACAGTAACTTATATTTCAAAATTGATCATGAAAACATCTTGATTGTTGAAGTATTTGTTGATGATATCATCTTTGGAGGAAGAGATAGTATGTGTAAAACCTTTACAAATCAAATGAAAAGTGAGTTTGAGATGTCTATGCTTGGTGAAATAAATTTCTTCTTGGGTCTGCAAATTACTCAAACAAAGAAAGGAATCTTCATTTCTCAGACCAAATATGTGAAAGAATTGTTGAGGAAATTTGGGATGGAAGATTCAAAGCCAATGAATACTCCCATGGCAACCAGATGTAAGTTGAGTAAAGATGATGACTCTCCTAAGGTAGACCAGACAAAGTACAGATCAATGATTGGAGGATTGTTGTATCTCACTCAAACTAGACCAGATATAATGCAGGCTGTTGGTCTTGTTGCTAGATTCTAGGCTGATCCCAGAGAATCTCATGTCATGGCAATCAAGAGGATTTTTAGATATCTAAAAGGGACAGTTGAGTATGGTTTGTGGTATCCTAGAGATCATGATTTCTCTCTTCATGCATATATAGATGCAGATTGGGCAGGAGATGTGGATGACCGAAAGAGTACCAATGGTGGAGCATTCTTTTTGGGAAAGAGATTGGTCTCTTGGCTAAGAAAGAAATAAGAGGCAATATCTCTATCTACAACTGAAGCAGAATACATTGCAGCAGCAGGTAGTTGCACTCAAGTTTTGTGGATGAAGTAGATGCTAAGAGATATTAAAGTAGAGTATGAGGAGCCTCTCACAATCTTCTATGATAATTCAAGTGCAATAAATATTTCTAAGAATCCAGTGTTGCATTCTAAGACTAAGCATATATCTATCAAATTTCACTTTTTGAGAGAGCAAGTGAACAAGGATGAAGTCAGACTGGAGTTTGTGCCCTCAAAGGATCAGATTGTAGATATCTTTACTAAACCTCTTCCCAAGGACTCTTTTGAGTATCTCAGGGAGAAGTTAGGGGTTATTGCCCCTCCGGTGATGAACTAGGATGCACTCATGTGCATCAGTCCGGTGGATATCACAGTCATATCTTATGATCTGGATTGGTGATGAGGAGCTACCACTCAGGGGGAGCAGCTGGTATGTTTTTGAAGCGATTGGAGTTGCAAGTATGAGCCCTTTGCCATTGATGTCAAAGGGGAAGAGAATATATGTGAAAAACAAGTGGTTGATGATCAAAGGGGGAGTAGTAAAGGAAGAGAAAGACATGTGAAGGGTTGTTGCTGATAGGGGGAGTTGTGACAGTAAGGAGAAGTTCTTGTCTTGATGGTTTTTCACATCATATGTTGCCATCAATGACAAAGGGGGAGATTGTTGCAAGTGTGGGTCTAACTGGTGTTGTCATTGATGTCAACATACTCATGCTGCATTGATGAGAAGGATTGGATGAGCAGAGAGGAGCATTGGAGATAGTGAAGTGTAGACCCCAGCTAAGATGCAGATCAGAGGATTGGTTTAAAGGGTTTGAAGATATGAGTCTTGAGATGATCCAGTCAAGATTTCAGAGGTCCGCATGAAGCTCTGAAGAAGTTATGGCCGCTCAAGTAGAACCGGTTCCGGTAGGTGTTCATAGGTGACATAGTGACATAGATAGGTCCGGTGAGATCTAAAAATGCCTTATCCTATTCTACAGATTTGAGGGAGTGTTGAGGAAGTCCTTGTGAAGTGTCAACTCAATTGGTTCGTGGTTTGAAGGTCCAGAAGAGCCTATTCCTTTGTGACAGCGATGATAGACTGTGTTCTTGAAGTTTCGGATGAAGGAGAGAAGAATTCCAGTAAGCAGATGAAGTACAGATGTTATTGGTGATTCAGGAAAGGCTGTGGTGATCTTTGGATCGTGTCCAGTTCATGTTGGTGGTCCACATTGAAGTTAGAGTTCACATTTGAAGAATAACCACCGGATGTTGATGTTCTTTCTATGACTGGCCGACTGGATGTATTACACGTCTTGCGGATGATCTTATAAGTGTTTGCCAACTTAGATGATTGTTCCTAAGTCAATGCCTTGTATAAATAAGGGATTGTGAAGTCATTTCAAAGCGTGTCTTGTGGAGATGAGAGTGTGGTAGCAAAGAAGAGAGCGAAAGGCAGAGCAGAAGTTTTTGGTCCTAAATGGAACTGATCCAAGCATAGTAAAGATGCTATTCTCCAATTCAAGTTTGTAATGCTTGTTACTTTATAGACAATGTGTCTCTTGTAGGTAGTGAGCCTCTTGTGAGTAGTGTGCTCAGGCAGTGAGCCCTAATTGGCATGTGCCATTTTGTTCTTTCTATTCTTCTAACAGAGATTACAATCTTGGGTTAATCACCCCGTGGTTTTTCCCTTAACTAGGTTTTCCACGTCAAAATCTTGGTGTCCTATGTGTTGATGAGTTTTTGCTTGCTGTTTAATTGCATTATGTTTCATGATTGATATACTGCTAATCACTAAGAAGATTTAAGTGTGAAATTAGAGAAAGTTTTGGACAACTGATTCATCTCCCCCCTCTCAGTTGTGTGCCCTAAGTCTAACAAGGTAAACCACTGCATCTAAACAAAGTTTCTTCCTAAAAGACTCTTCAACGGATCTTTGCCCAAATTCTTGTGTCGGTCATACAATGTATCTTCAGCTTAACTACCAATATTCCTCTGATGGTCTTGATCCCCTGCAACTTTGCAACTACATAGACCTTTGACTCCGCCAACCTAGCACATGAGGATGCTAGGATCTCTCAGCACCACTGTACATGACCCTGCAAACACCAAATGAACAAAACAAAGAAAACGAAGGAACTGTACAACCTTTCCACCGATTTTGAAGAAATCTAACCGGTGGAATGGACTAAGAGTCCATCTCAACCACAAAATAGAAAATTGATTGCACAGAGAAAACCTAATGAATTTGAATGACAGAAAGGTACACAGAACATGACTTGTTTATTATGCTTTTCATAAATGTTCATACACAGATGCTCAGTTTCACAATTATAAATCACAATCCTATCTTATCTCTAATTACATTTGATCTCATCTGGGCATTTATCTACTCACCCTAAGTAGTACCAACCTGACTCCAAGCGGCTGGGAGACAACCGTCTAACAACCTCCTAACTACCTAACAACCTTTATGATTATAGATTGCCAAGTGTCCTTGGGACTTACAAAATGAACCTAGATACAAACTAAAATGACATGCATTGGTCAAATAGACCTTATTACATGAATGGTCTTCTAGGACCTTATTGAAAACAACAAAATGAACATCAAACACAACATGAAGTTGAATGCCTCATGGAGGCCACTGTGGATTAGGTGCTCCTGCACCATACACCCCACCAAGAAAAGAACTCATGCCCCATGAGTTAATTCTTCATCTTGATCCACCTTTATCCTCTGCTATCTCATGTCTTCCCCATGATCTCTAGACTGTAACCTGCTTCCATGGAATCAAAGACTCATGCCTAGCATTGTAGGCTCTACTCACACCTTACCATAAGTGAGTGCTTGCAACCAAACCTATCCTTTGCTTTCCATTCTTTCTGACACCTACATGGGGAACCCTGGTTAATGCTCATTTTTTTGCTATTATGGCAGAATATGTTTGCCTTTCAACTCTTGTTGGCTCTAGAGGACAAACAATGGTCCCTACTATGATAGCATCCTTGTCTTTCCAATCAACTTGGGGCTGTTTGCATACCTGCTCTTTGACCTTCTGGTGATCCATTTGATCTCCATCATTCAAAACTGAAATCACCTTCAAACTTTGATCCTTAGCAACCCCACTCCTTGAGGTATCCTCAACTGTCTTTGTCTCTTCTTCATTGATCTTCACAAACTCTTTCTTACCCATCAAGATGACCTTGGCTACCTTCTTTGCTTCAGCATCCTCTTGCAATGGTGTCATCACAAAAGTCCTCCCATCCTTCTTGATGGTGTAGGTGTTAGCATATCCATCATACAATGCTCTCCTATCAAATTGCCATGGCCTACCTAAAAGTAGGTGACAACATTCCATGGGCAAAATGTCACATAAAACCCTATCCTGATATTCTCCAATCTGAAAATCAACATATGCTTGTTCATATACCAAAAGTGATTGATTATCACTTACCCAAGATGCTTTGTAAGGAGTTTGATGAGGAATCCTTTCTAAGTTTAATTTTTCCACCATTTCCTGAGATACCATATTATCTGTTGAACCAGAATCTATTACTACCTTGCATATTTTACCTCTACTTTTGCAATTGATCTTGAAAAGAGCTCTCCTCTGTGATGGTTCAGTGTTCACTGATGCTTTGAGCAATGTCCTCCTAATCATCAGACTTTCTCCCACTTCTGAATCAAGATTCATCATAGGTGAGGTCACACTCCCCTCATTCTCTTGCACAATTTGAACTCTCTTTTCACTTCTTCTTTCACCCCCACTTGAAGTAGCAACAAACTTCTCAGGCCACTTGAAGGATGGATGACCAAACTCACCACAAGTATAGCACTTTCTTGAAAATGTATTAGAACCTCTTCCACCTCCAAATCTGCCTCTTGTGCCTCTCCATCCACCCCTGAAATCAGACTGCTCTTGTCCTTTACTAGTCTCTTCTTGGTTCTCATTGGCTTGCCTTGTTGTAGGGGCTGATCCTCTACCCCTTATATTGCTGCCTCTTCCCCTCATGGACTTATCCTATCTCCTTTTCATCTTCTCCTCAATCCTGATTGCCATTTGGTAACATTCTTCCACACTCCTAGGGTTAGCCAAAACTAGTTCATCTTGTATATTCAATCTCAAACTAGCCAAGTATCTAGCAACCTTTTCAACCTCATTCTCATGATGACCAGACCTCATAATTTATAAAATTCCTTAGTATATGCTTTCACATCCATCTCCTTTTGTCTTAAAAATTGAAGTTTTTTAAACATTTGAACTTCATAATCCTTGGGTAAAAATTTACCTTTGATTCTTGCTACCATCTTGTCCCATGAAGAAATCTTTGACTTTCCTTGCTTTCTCCTCTCTGATTGTAAGTAATCCCACCATACCAAGGCATGACCTCCCAATTTGGTCTTTGCAATCTTTACTTTCTGCTCCTCAGGAACTTCCTCACATTCAAAATGATTATCTAATGCAGCAATCCAATCAAGTAATTCTTCCTCATTTAAACTTCCACCATACCTTGGAACATCAATCTTTACCTTAGGTTTGTCATTCTTGACTGCCCTTAACAGTTTTGCAAATCTCTGATCCTTAGGATTTAGATCTTCATCTACATCTTCCAACACTTCACCATCCTCTTCTTTTTCTGATTCACTTTCTTCCACTTCTCTTCTTTTGTTTGTCTCCAAGGCTGCAAGCCTGGCTTGAAGGGCTTCTGCAAGCTCTTTCATCTTCCTCATCTCTTTAGCATGCTTTTCTTTCATCTCTTGCAACTCTCTAGCAGTGCCAGTACCTTTTGGAGGCATCTTGCTAACCTCTCAGTCCTTCTACTTCTTCCTTCTCAATGACAGAACCGAACACACAACTACCCAGACCTTTTGCTAGGCTCTGATACCAATATGATAAGGAGCCAAAACTTTGCCTCGCAAACTGATCGACAAGAGGGTGGTCTATGTCTTGGCGATCTACTCCTTATCAGCCAAACATTCCCCATTGGCCACCTCACTTTTTATCTCCCTGACGTTTAACACTCCCCGATGTATGTTCTTTGCATTTCTCGCCTATCAGAAAGACTATCTTATCGGCCATATTGTTATTGGTTCCGCCGATGCCTCAACTCTTCCTGATGACATGTATTTTCAGTGTGACCTTCCTCATTGGTGAGCGCTTTGTATGTGCTCATGATACACCAACAGAACAACTTGTATGTGCTTCAGTTGACTTGTGATCACTGGTCTTCTTCACCATCGCTACCAGTCACGATTTGTATTTGACACAATGTATATGCTCAATATACATTCTAAAGATGCATTCTCAACATGCATTCAGAATATGCATTCGAAAGATGCATTCGCAACACGCATTCAGAGTATGCATTCGGTGGGACCAACCATCGACCTTTTCGATATGCATGTATGTGACTTTCATAATATGGTGTCTCACCGACGATCAGAGGTAAACCACTACATCTAAACAAAGTTTCTTCCTAAAAGACTCTTCAATGGATCTTTGCCTGACTTCCTGTGCCGGTCATACAATGTATCTTCAGCTTAACTATCGATACTCCTCTGATGGTCTTGATCCCCTGCAACTTTGCAACTACACAAACCTTTGACTCTGCCAACCTAGAACATGAGGATGCTAGGATCTCTCAACACCACTGTATGCGATCCTGCAAACACCAAACAAACAAAACAAAGAAAATGAAGGAACTGTATAGCCATTCCACCGATTTTGAAGAAATCTAACCAGTGGAATGGACTAAGAGTCCATCTCGACCACAAAATAGAAAATTGATTGCACAGAGAAAACCTAACGAATTTGAATGATAGAAAGGTACATAGAATAGGACTTGTTTATTATGCTTTTTAGAAATGTTCATACATAGATGCTCTGTTTCACAATTGTAAATCACAATCCTATTCGATCTCTAATCTGATCTCTGATTACATTCAATCTCATCTGGGCATTTATCTACTCGCCCTGAGTAGTACCAACCTGACTCCAAGCGGCTAGGAGATCAATCCAAGCGACTGGGAGACAACCGTCTACAAACCTCCTAACTACCTAACAACCTTTGTGATTATAGATTGCCAAGTGTCCTTGGGACTTACAAAATGAACCTAGATACAAACTAAAATGACATGCATTGGTCAAATAGACCTTATTACATGAATGATCTTCTAGGACCTTATTAGAAACAACAAAATGAACATCAAACACAACATGAAGTTGAATGCCTCATGGAGGCCACTGTGGATTAGGTGCTCCTGCACCAAATACTTCACAAATGACATTTTTGGATAAGTGTATAACAGGCTCTCCTTGTGGATTGCATATGGCTTTGAGGATGGGATTGTAATATTTAACCAAGTGTTTTAGGAGTTCCAAATTCACAAACACATCTGGGACGACCAATTTTCCCAAATTCAAATGCAATGGATTAGACACTGGGACATTTCTAAATCTTCTATCATAATGGAATTTGAACAACTCATAGCCTCTGATTGGTGTCCATACATTTCCCAGGTATTTGCATTTGTCTTCTAACTTCTCTACCTCCACCCTGAGTTGTGTAGACCTTCGGGCTTTAGGGGTAGACCCAGGTAATTGGTCTATCAAATCCTAGTTTAGTTTTCTCTCTTTCATCTTTTCATCAGGTCTTTTGTCAATTTTCTATTTCTTAGGTTTACTAGTTTCACCTTGTTGTTTTCTACCCTTGCCCTTTACTAGTGTCTCCATTCGTTATAATTCTAAATAGCAAATTCAACTTGTAATCCACCACATAGAGGTTTTATGTGTGTACCTATTGTCTAAGACAATCACTGAATTCCTTTGTTCTCTCCTCCAAGTTTTCACATACATGCTCTTCTCAAACAATTCTCTTGAACCCAATTGCAATGATTTAGAATGACTCTTCAGGGGATTTCTTCTCGGCCTGCAATTAATACTTCCAATGTATTAATATCCATAATCATTATGAGATGTCACATTGTCATAACGTCCTTCATCGGTAGGAGTTTTGTAATGTTAGGGTTATCTAAATGCTTCTTATGGCGCGAACATTTGTAGATGACTCAATCACTGTGACCCTTCGTTTTGTCTCCTCAATGTCACTTTTTATGAAAACATATATATGTCTGTATCGGCAAGACATTTCAAGGTTTATCCAATATAATAATGAGTACATGAGCTGTTGTCGGCCTGACTTATATTATCGTTGTGAGAACAACATCCTACTCTGATATTTCAAATATCTTTGATATTAATATCGGCATGAGTCTTGTCAAAATGTTTATCGGCTTCTCTTTACAAGGTAGGTTAGTGAAATCAGTAAGATCCACGAAATTGATACCGATATTTCTTGTCTTTATGACCTATCAGAAAGAGTCTCATCGATGTGTGTGGTCACTATCTTCATCGGAACAACATATGCTATCGGGATGACTTCATTCGAAATATCTGATCTTGGTTGTTTCCCCAATGCCTTCCTTTCTATTCTTCATTGGAATGATCACAATCACATGTCACCGAAATCCTTCATCGTTGTGACTATAGATTCGGAAGGAATTATAAATCCTACTCTGATTTGTTCCCTTTTTGCCGATGAGTCATATCCTCCATATATATCGGTGTGACTTTGGCTGAAAATGCCTTATGGTCGCTGAGACATCATAAGGTCAGAGACACATTAATCTCTTGCTCTGATGTGCATTGCTTCCCGATGAGTCACTAGTTCCACCCATTCCATGGGTTTTTGGGCATGACTCTTATAAAATTCTCTCGTCGATGTGATCTATGCTATTGGGGGAATGTTCAGAGTATTCTCTGACAATGTTTTCTCACCCCGATGGCCCTCATATTTGATTAGTTCGGCGTGACTGGGGACTCTCCCTCTGATGAGGGGTCATCTGCATTACTTCTTTCATCAGAGATTTTGAAAACTTTCATTCTGACCATACTCCTCATGCCGATACACATCTAGCTCACTTCAAATGGAACATGGGTTGGTATGAAAAAACCAAGGTCTTGCCGAAAACAAAGAACTGAGGGTTTTTTCAGACTACAGATTGAGAGGTGAGACAAATATTTGTGGTAAAAATTATGTTATGTTTATGGGATTTATCAGCTATTATTATGATTTTGGGCATATAATGTTCTGATTTGGTTGGACATGGGGTGGATAAGAGTATAGAAAAATTTCAAAATTTTCCTGTCCCAATAGTTCATGTGTAGGTATTTTTCTATGAAGATATTTTGGACCCGAAATGGATATTTGTCATACATTATGATCCAAGGTTAAGGCATGTATTTGACGATGCATTAGTGGATACTAAGAAAAACAATGATGGCCAACAAAATGAGAGAGATGGATTAGAGAACATCGAATAAATTGGCATCCATGATGATGTTGAAGATGGTTATGTTTAGTCACAAGAAGACAACAATCTAGAGTTAGATGATGTTATGGAAGACAATAATATGGATGGTATAGAAAATGATGATCCAAATACATCTAGTAACAATATAGATGGTCTACAATCAAATTTCAATGATGATGAAGATGATGCAGGTCAAGATGAGGATGATGATAGTATTAAATACTTGAAAGAACATATGAACATTGATAATGATACACTTGATGACATTGTACCAGACAATAATGTTAATGACCAAGACTTCTAAATTTTTAGAATTATTTGCAATCCATGTTTAAAAAAGGATGATTCTTATGGCCTAAACTTTGTAATGCTTCAGTAATATTATTTGTGTCGATACAAATTATCTATTGCAATATCCTTAAATTGTTCAATCTTTGGTATGAATTGTTGGCAAAAAAATTAGGATTACTTGGATGCTTCTTCCATTCATTTTGTATCAACATATGTTCGTGAAGACATAAAAGTTAATAAAATATTAATGCACGTAACTCACAATTATTTAAATAAGCAACTTTGTTAACTTTATTATTTTTAAATACTTTCTATTTTTATGTTGAACATAATTTTGAACATGTAACTGAAAACATCCACAGTAAATGCTTTACTGTATCAGTATATTCATTCACATAAGCATAGTATTGAGGCTCAATAACTGATATTCATTCAAATATAAGAAGAAATAAGTATGGCAAACATAAGAAAAATACATAATGATAAGACAGTCATGGAGTTGCACCAGTGCTTTGTCATAGGTAGTCTTCTTAATAAATCCATGTTAATGATTCCCAAGGTGGTGTCAAAACTAAGAGAGGGGTGTAGAGTCCAGGCTTCCTATTTCTAATATTTTGCAATGCTACAAAGAATGAGAGACTTGATGTGGTTCTCAATTTGCACATATGTGAGGCCACTAGAATTGTTGTTCAAGTGTTGCTAGTGTTTTAGTAATGTTGAAGTGTTGAGTTATTTTGGAATAGTTTGCTTCCTAGATGAGTCTCTAGTGTGGTGTGGTGTCTAAAACATAGAGATACTTGAGCTTGCAGAGAAGCTTGTTAGAAATGTAAAATTCACCAACCTATTTTCCTTGTAAGAGCTTGGTGTAGTTCTATGCAAAGTACAAGTCTGGTGGGTAGAGAAGTTCCCAGTCAAAGAAGTTGTGACCACATGAGTCTAACATTGTGGTGAGTGCATGAACTAGCTATTAGCTTAGGTAGTCAAATACATTTTTGTATTTTCCATTCTTGTGATTGCAGATAACTAGATGGAATTGTTGTAGACATGTCATCCATTTCATGTGGTGCACATTTTCCAATTTGTTCTAAGTTTGCAAGAATTGGAGTGGCTTGTGATCAAAGTGGATGATTGGACCTCCTTTCCCAAGATGTAGTGAGATCATTGCTTGATGGCTTGCATGATGGTATACAACTCCTTTACATGGGTGGAATAACATTGAACCATGTCATTTAAAAGTCATAGAGTGGTACAAAAATATCTAACTGCATATTTCCTCTCAAAGGATTCCAAACCTCTGACATTCCAGCTAAAATATCTCAAACAATCTGTTAGGTCACAAAAATACAAGTTGTTAACCCTAAGAGGTTGCCAAGCTCTCTTGACATTTTTGGCTAATGACACGGGGTAGATATGGCTAAACCCCCTTCACTTTAGGCTCTACTAGACCTAGGTCAGTGTACCTTGAAAGATATTGTAGATTTTTGTGTAACCTTCACAGTGGCAAATAGGTGTGAAGTAGGTGTAAGGGTTGGAATGTATTTCTAAGGTTAAGGTTTGCAAATATGAATAGGGTATGAAGATTAATAGTAAATTGGACTAATGCTTTATCTATTAGGCAAATAAATTAGGAGTCAATGGTGTAATGGATCTTTATATTGACTTAACTTAGATTGTTAGGCACTTATGTAAATATGTATCTTGTGCAGATGTGCAAGAATGTTGAGGTACACGATTCTTCTTATAAATCCCAATGATATTTTCTCAAATTGCTATGACCTAGAAAAAGGATTTTAATTCTAACAGGAAGGAAACCAACTAGAATAGATTGTTCAAAGGATTTTGACCCTGGGCAAAGACCAATAAACACTGACTACTCAATCGGATTTAAATCAACTTCCTCATAAACCAATCACACAGATCATATAGTAACAGCAATTGTATACTAAAAAATTATTGATATCCTTGATATATTAACTTAAACAACTTGACAAACCACTTTGGGGACAATCATGCAACTCATAAATATTAACATCAACACAACAATTGAACATCAATTTTGGATCCACCAACTAACTATGATTCTTTTTATTAATTTAGCAATTCATACTAGTTTGAAAACATAGATAGATGGAAATGGGTTCTTTGAATACTGCTTTTATATTAAATATATGTCTTTGAAATAGATTGGATGATCTCCTTCATAGTAGCCTTGGTATCCTTTTTTATAGGATGCAAACAAGCTTCAAGCCCAAAACATTGTACCTTTTCATAATAACATCTTTTGGTAACTAATGCATAATTAACAAACATAAATGAAGATAAAAGCATATGCAATAATATGATTTTGGCTCCATTAATCTCCGTAGAGTGACCTGTGACTCAAAGGCCTGGCAAGGTTGTCCTCATCTCCATAATACAGATTGATACACCTGCATTGCTTGACAAAATTGTATTGCTTTTGCTTCATCACAGTACTCTGGATACAAATAGATTTATTTGATCGATATGGTCAATGTACACTTGATCATCACATGGATTAGTCTCAAGTAAACTGCTCATCATTGATT
Organism: Cunninghamia lanceolata; assembly: GCA_027924645.1. Classification (NCBI taxonomy): domain Eukaryota; kingdom Viridiplantae; phylum Streptophyta; class Pinopsida; order Cupressales; family Cupressaceae; genus Cunninghamia; species Cunninghamia lanceolata. The sequence continues at coordinate 24,942,391 of BSBN01000582.1, forward strand.
CAAGAGTAAATATCTTTCCCAAACATGTATAAGTATTCTCTATCATACTTTCCTCATTATTTACATTTTCAAGTAGTGGTGGCAGTAACTGACCCAATTCATTCCTCCAAGTGTCCTTGTCTTTTAGGTTGCCCTCATCATTGAAGAAGTTGGGAAATGCCAAACCAATATGTTGATCAAAATCTTTCAAATCTGCTATCAATATACCATTAAATCTCTCATATTCTTTCTGTTGATAACTGAGAGGGGGGGGGTGAATCAGTTATCCTAATTATTTCCCTTATTGAACTTTCTTATTAATTGATGCAGCATTGAATCAAACACAAAAACATTACCATGAAATAAGAAACACATAACACAGTATTTTTGACGTGGAAACCCTGTTAAGGGAGAAAACCACGGGGTGATTAACCCAAAATTATTCTCTGTTAGAAGAATAGGAGATGACAAAAAATGGCACTTGCCAATTAGGGCTCACTGCCCGAGCACACTGCTCACAAGAGGCCCACTGCCTACAAGAAGACACACTGTCTACAAAGTGATAAGAATCACAGTCTTGAACTGATTGAACGCATCTGCATATGCTGGAGTTCAGTTCCGGTTAGGCTCAGTATACTGATCTGCTGCACTTCATCTTTTCTTCTGTTCTTTATTCTGCTGTCTTTCACATACCGGATCCTTTTTCCTACTTCTGCTCTGTTCTGTACTTCTTCGCATATATCTTCACACCATCACACCTTACACAACTAAATCCATCCTCTATATATATATCTGCACAAGTAATTTCATCACCTTTCTAGTCGGCATCCGGAACAGTCTAGTTTCTTACAAACTCTTGTTCTGTCGGCTGAATCCTTCCTCACCAAGCAATGCGGATCAAGCATATACTTGTAGATATCATTAATCATGTTGGCCAAACATGATTCATGCCTTCACAACCTCTATCATCAACAGTAACACATCCAAAAAGTAGTCTGATACTCTGTCAGTCAGTTCTTCCTCTGTTTTCACTGTCTCTCAGGAATCCGGTACTCAACTATTCATATCTTTTTCCTTGTCCATCACCGGAGGCTAAATCCTTGGAATATACCACTCAAGGTAGTCCTCTTGACTTCCCCAAATCCGCACTGCACCAAGACACTTCCTCTGAGAGATCCGGACCAATCTGTCGGACCTTGCCACATGCTCTGTTCTTGTTCACCGGACCACAACATTCTTTATTCTGACTTCCGGTACAGACACATCATGACTTGCGGATATGTGGGATGACCTTTGTTGCCATCAATGACAACAACCATGAATCCATATAGTGTCTCTTGCCAACAATCTCCCCCTTTGGCATTGATGGCAACACTTAGTGAAAAATGACTAAGTGTTTACACTATGCTCCCCCTTTGCTGATGCTCTGTCTTTATATACAATTTCCGGAACTCCCCCTTTATTGGATTCCTCATTTTTCACTGTTCCTCACTCCCCCTTTGACATCAATGGCAAAGGGTAGGGTCCGCATATCAAAATTTTCAAAAATTTTCTATACATAGCCGCATATTTACATACTCACATATACTGAAGAATGTCTGCAAAGGATGTCTGCAATTGAATCATTTCTGTAGCCCAACTTTGCTTCATTCTATCCAAAATTGAAATGTGACCACTCAACAAAAATGCAAAAGCTTCTGCCCTCTTGAGATCTGTCGGATCATTTGTTTGGGCGGTGGTCTGAGCATCACTGATGGCCTCATGCATAGTTTCCAACTTAGGGATTATAATCCTTCTAAGTTCTCCCATCCGGTTAGTGATATTCTTCCTTTCCTTCTCAAGATTCTTTATTTCATTCAAGACTGCAATAGTCTGACATTCTTGATTTATTATGGAGGAAGAGAGAGGATCAAAACTTTGAGATAAGCTTTGTAGCTTGTCCTGTTCCTCTTTTATTTTCTTGTCAATTGCTGCTGTTGCCTTTGACCAGGATATACAAAATTTGTAGATGTCACCGCCATCCTTAAGAGCATTCTCTAAGCTCTTTATTCCAATGCTCACAATCTTCCTATCCTTAGAGATTAATTCTAATACTTCTGAAAATCTTTTATCCAAAAATTCCTTCCGGACCTTTTCTTCAGCTGATTTTTCTAGAGAATCAAAATGTGTATCAACACTACTGACTAAGGTTTTTAGATTACCGGAAGAGGAGGCTGTCGGATCTATCTGGATTGATGGCATAATCTTTACAAGTATTCCAGAAGCAGCCTCTATCAACTCACAGTCTTCCATATGAGACTTCAGGAGTTTTTCATTTGCCTTGGCATTTGCAAATGAAGCTATCTTCATTGTTTGTACCGGAGAGAGAGAGAGTCAAAGTCGAATGGGCCTTTTAGAAGCTCCGGTTCATCAATCTCTAAAGTTTCTTTGCTCAAAAATTGTTGAACAGTTTGTGCAGTGTCTCTTGCCGGAGACAGATGTTTCTTTTCTTCTGTAGTCTTGGAACTGTCAACCTCTTTATCTTTCACCCCTGCTTCCTTCTCCTGTAATTGCTCTTCTTCTTTGGATCCGGAGACTGTAGGGGAAACCGGAGGAGAGATGCTTGTATGTTCAGGGCCCACTTCTTCCGGAACAGATGATTCCAAATCCGCAGCTGTTTCTGCACCTAAGTCCTCTACAACAGGAAGATTGAACCTTTTGAAGGCCTTCCGGAGGATCTCTTCTGTCTCTTGGGCCACTTTGTCAGTCTCACCAAGCATGAGTTGATTCATCCTGGCTTTACTTCTGAACTCATCTTTGCAGTCCTTGAAGATTATGTTCATTGTCTTGGGATCAATTTGAGGATATAGCTGAATAGCTATCTGCTCCCGGATCTCAAGATCTTTTGCATGAGCATTGTTCTTTCTTACTTCCAATTCCTTTTCTAGGCTTTTAGGAATAAGAGATATCATCTCAATGAAAGCCTTATTATATATGTTCAGATATTTGACTGTGGCTTCCTGCAGAGTCTTTTGGTCAACCTCACTAAAATCATCATAAGATTCAATCATTGGTTGAAGGTTTCCATCCACCGTGACCGACTTGATTACATTCTCTAGAGACAGAGTGGGCTTTTCAACAGATACCTCTGCTATTTCATCCTTGTCTTGTCCTGAGGAGGGTTTACCGGATCCTTTCTTCTTCTGCTTCTTTATTTCTTTTACTCCCTTATCTGATTCTGTTTCCTCTTCATCCTTTTGGCTTTTATAAGCCCTTGTGGCTTTTGTCTTGGATCTTTTACCGGATGCCTGGACTTCCGGTTTTGAACTTTTGGTTGAGGGAGGTGCAGATCTTTTTGATGATCTGGTCCGGGTGGGAGTTTCAACCGGAACACTTTCTTTACTTTTCTCTTCTTCCTCAGCCTTCCTCCTCTTTTCTCGGCTGGCATCAAGTGCCTCTTTTGAGATGCCTAGGCCTTGAGCAATATGCTCAACTTCTTTTCTTACCTTCCTCTTTATCTCCGGTTCCCTGAGTTCTACATGTAACTTTACACTCAGTTCCTCAAAGGTTCCGAACCTTTCTGCCTTGGGATCTTTGGGCTGGCTTAGCATGTGTTGAACATGCAGCTCTACTATCTGTTCATCCACTTCATACCCCATAGGCATGATCCAGACAGTCCTTGGCTCCACTGCCTCCATCAGACACTGATCTGTTTCTACCATGAAGCATACTGTGTCTTTGTATTTTTCAACAAGGGATTGGGGTATTCTTTCCCTTGCATGCATCATGCTTTGGAAGTTCTTGAAGTAACCCCATAGAGCTGTATTTCTTGCTTTTGCATCCCCAAGTCCATGCAAATAGTCTCTGATTTGAATGGCAACCGGTCTGTCATTCTGCCATATCCATCCACTGGATCCGGGAAGCTCATTCATGTAGTAAAAGAAGAGACACAGGATCAGATTGCCATATTTGAAGGAGTTTTTCTTGTCCTTCTTAATCTTCTGCAGATTTTCAAAGAGTTGGTTTACTAGAAGCTCGCACAAGTCATAGTCTACATTCTCCTTTAACATCTGATAGGCTGTGTAGATTGCAGTTCCCAGTACTGAATTTTCCCTACTGGAGTGATAGATTTTGTAACCAATTATTATAGCTGCAAATTTGACATCCGGTTCAATGATATCATCAACTGTCATAGCTCTCTTGTCAAACTTGGATCCGGTTGCATCACTGACTGTCTGATTTTTGACAGATTTGAGAACAGGTAATCCACCGGATGAGTGCAGACCGGTTACAGCCCTAATTGCGTCCTTGGTGATCTTGAAGGGCTTGTTCAACCATAGGAAGTTGTCATGTACTCTACTTAGTACATACCGGACCCATTCATCTTCTTCAAAGCAGGGGAAATGAATGCACTGTGCAAAGTGTTTGTCCTGGATGGCTTTATACTGAGGTTTGATCTCAAAGGAGTCATCTATCAATTGTTTGTGATAGATATCCATTAGTTTTGATTCTCCAAAGTCTTCAAGATTCGCATGGATGTAAACCCTAATATCTTCCGTATGCAATACACCATGAGGAACACTAGAGAAGGCTCCTAGTGGATCTACCTCCAATGATTTGTAAGGATGTTTCTTGAATGAGGGGCGAGGTCTATCAGAGATCTTAACTATGTTTGGAGTAGCCATTCTTCAAAGATTTGCAGTGAGGTAATGAAAAATGGAGAATACCTTATGCGCCTTCGACTTGCACGGAGTGATTGGATTGATTTCTTTATGCAATGACTTCGGCAGGAGATCCTTGGTGTGCTTGATGAATCTTGTTGCAGAGCTCCACTATTCGCTTCTTCTTGAGTGCAGAATGAGCAAATGACTTTTGAGAAATCCCTTATATTGCTCCGCGAACCCTAATATCTGTCTGCAATAAATGCTTCACCTACATTATTCCGGTTTGCCTTGTCTGGATAGCTTGGAGTATCCCGGATTAGTCCTGATCTGCGAATATCATCCGGATCTTTCAATCATGAATAAATCGAGGTAACATATTACAAGAACATCCCAAACACTCTGTCCAATCCGCAGAACAAGATAGTGCACTTCCGGATCTCTTCGAACCTTTTTGTAATCCTTTGTCATACCGGAGCATCTCCCTGAACATGTCTTATTTGATCGATCACAGCTTCTTCATGACTCCATGCGGACCTCTGAAAACTTGACTGAAGCATCTCAAGACTCATATCTGCAAACCCTTTAATCCGCATCTTGTGCCACATTCGGCACCACTTGTTTGGCTGGGGGAACAGGATTTTCTTTGAGTCTCCCCCTGAGCCTGAGCTCACTTTTTAATTTCCGGAAGAAATATTAGCACCAGAGTCTGGTGCGGATCCAACCTCTACATTCTCTGAACTTTTCTTCACCCAAATCTTGCTCATCTGATTCCTAACTTCATCCGCATTCATCTTTTGTTTACCCTTGTCTTGATTCTGATTATACACCGGACCTCTTTTGTCCTGATACTTGTTTCTGCAGACTTTAGCATTATGACCGGACCTATTGCAGATTTGGCAAATAACATTTCTTTGCATATTTGACTGATATCCTCTTGATCTGCATTGATTAGCCATATGACCTACTCTATTGCATGTGAAGCATCTACCTTTGAATGATTTGTTTACTTGCATAATTCTGCATTCATGGGATTTGTGTCCATACCTTTTGCAGTTGAAGCACTGTCCGGAGAAGGATGAATTAATCTGATTCATTCTCATTCTGCACTGATTAGCTTTGTGACCAAAGTGGTTGCAGCTGTGGCAGTATCCATTGAAGGATGGATATCTTTGAGCATTTGGCTGTCTTACCGGAGGTCTTCTAGGCCTGCTCCTTGGATTTTCTGATCCAAGATTCTTCTGACCGGATCTGGAGCTTTCTCCTTTCTCATATCCCAAACCATACTTGTCATCTGTCCTTTTTTGACTTCCAAGAAGAACTTCAAGTTGAGCAGAACTTATCTTGAATTTCTCTTTATATTCATTTGCTGTTTGAAGGTCTCTTTTGAGAGAGGCAATTTGATCCTCAAGTTTTTCTTCATTATCTTTGGCATCTTCAAGATCAGATTCAAGATGTCTGATAATCCTGTCCATCTGGTGGCATTCTTCTGATTTTTCTTTAAGAGATTGTCTTAGATTGTCTTCAGCCTTTCTTTTTTCTTCAATCTCTTGAGTAAACTTTATAGTTCCTGATTCCATTTCATGTCTTAACATAATGACTTCTTTTGATAACTTTTCACATAACTTGGTTTGCTCAGTCAATTCTTCATTTGTATTGCTTTCTTCACTTTGTCTTGCCAACTGTTGGAGCAGCTCCTTTCTCTTTTTCATAGAGAGACTTAATTTGTCTTTTAATTCTCTCATGAATTCATCAGCCTGTTTGAGTCTTTCCTTTAATTCACTGACTTCAGAATTTGACTGTTCAAGATCCTCAAGAGCAGTCTTGAGTTGCTCCCTTAAACCATATGCATCCATTTGAACTCCCAGATCTTCCTCAAGTTGTTAGGCTCTATTAGGAGGAACTTAGCTCTGATACCAATTGTTGATAACTGAGAGGGGGGGGGGTGAATCAGTTATCCTAATTATTTCCCTTATTGAACTTTCTTATTAATTGATGCAGCATTGAATCAAACACAAAAACATTACCATGAAATAAGAAACACATAACACAGTATTTTTGACGTGGAAACCCTGTTAAGGGAGAAAACCACGGGGTGATTAACCCAAAATTATTCTCTGTTAGAAGAATAGGAGATTACAAAAAATGGCACTTGCCAATTAGGGCTCACTGCCCGAGCACACTACTCACAAGAGGCCCACTGCCTACAAGAAGACACACTGTCTACAAAGTGATAAGAATCACAGTCTTGAACTGATTGAACGCATCTGCATATGCTGGAGTTCAGTTCCGGTTAGGCTCAGTATACTGATCTGCTGCACTTCATCTTTTCTTCTATTCTTTATTCTGCTGTCTTTCACATACCGGATCCTTTTTCCTACTTCTGCTCTATTCTGTACTTCTTCGCATATATCTTCACACCGTCACACCTTACACAACTAAATCCATCCTCTATATATATATCCGCACAAGTAATTTCATCACCTTTCTAGTCGGCATCCGGAACAGTCTAGTTTCTTACAAACTCTTGTTCTGTCGGCCGAATCCTTCCTCACCAAGCAATGCGGATCAAGCATATACTTGTAGATATCATTAATCATGTCGGCCAAACATGATTCATGCCTTCACAACCTCTATCATCAACAGTAACACATCCGGAAAGTAGTCTGATACTCTATCAGTCAGTTCTTCCTCTGTTTTCACTGTCTCTCAGGAATCCGGTACTCAACTATTCATATCTTTTTCCTTGTCCATCACCGGAGGCTAAATCCTTGGAATATACCACTCAAGGTAGTCCTCTTGACTTCCCCAAATCTGCACTGCACCAAGACACTTCCTCTGAGAGATCCGGACCAATCTGTCGGACCTTGCCACATGCTCTGTTCTTGTTCACCGGACCACAACATTCTTTATTCTGACTTCCGGTAGAGACACATCATGACTTGCGGATATGTGGGATGACCTTTGTTGCCATCAATGACAACAACCATGAATCCATATAGTGTCTCTTGCCAACACTTTCATCAATTGATTATATCATTTGAGCACTTGTTCCTCAGTGCTAGCTTTAGCATTCAACCCTTCCTTTGTTTCCAACATTCTAATGTGTAGTCTTTTATGCTCTTGGTATAATTGATGTGTTCTATTGTGCAAATCTCAAACCTTGTCGCTATTTTTCATCATGTGGCCAAACCTTCTTTGAATCAATTTAGAGGCCATACTATATTTGACAGTTTTCAATTCAGTTTCTAGTTGCTCACTTTTATTTTGATTCTTTTCTGCCTTATACTTCCAATAATTCACATCTGCCAAGGCCTCTATTACCCTTTGATCACCTTCTAGGTATGATGAGTAGCTACTAGATGAAGGAAACTTGTCTCTATGCAAATCAATCTCTTGTCTTAGCATAGCATTTTATTTCTTATATATATTATTATCTTTGATTAATTTCTCAATTTGTGCTTTAGTAAACCTTGCAACATTAACATTTAAATCAACAATGTCCATAGGATCTATATCCTCAATCCTTTGTATCAACAGGCTACCAAAATCTTTCTTAGGATCATCAATGATATGTGGTCTCTTATTTGGAGGATACAATGCCCATATAAGCAATGCTCTTTTATCAGGGTCATACCCTGATGCTCGTCTGATATCGTCCATTACCTCTATGTTGAGTTTCAACTTCTTATCTTGATTTCTATTGAAAGAATCAAATACAATGGCCAAAGCCATGTCCCATCTAGGAATCAAAATCACACCTGCTTCTTGTAACAAGGTCCTTCCCCTTTCTAGAGTCATTATCTGCAATTCACTGTCAATCTCCTTCTGAAACTCAGACAACACCTCATCTTGTATGTCAGGAGTGATATCTTTCATTCTCTTCCTATCTTGTTTCCCCTTGTATTCATTAAGAAGGCTTTAAACTCAGGTGTTTTGATGAAATCATCATCTGATATGAATTTACTGTTGGCCAGGTGCCTTATGTCTTCTGATAGATCATTTGGTGCTTCCACAGTGACAGCTTCTCTATCTTTAGGCAGTTCATACCCCTCAATGGTATCGATGAGACTACTAAATGACTCTTGCCGATATCCCCTGTCTCTTCAATTTACTCATTACTTCAGGTTTTTGTGTGATTTTCCTTTTGTCTGCTTGTGCCTTCGGGTCATCGAAGAGACTATATTTTGAGTCTCCCTGATGGAGTATCATCTTGCTGATGTTAGCTATATAGATTTTTTCATCAAATATTTTATAGTTGTGGTATAGAATTTGGGGCTAATAAGGGAATGGTGATATTTTTTGGGTTCAAGTACAACATCTTATTAGGGATTATGGCAGGAATGGAAAAATTTAAAGTTTGAAATTTTGATCCAACACAATCCATAGAGGCTTAGAGGTACAATGCTACAATCGGTGCTAATTTAGACGTTAAAAATGGTGCTCAAGTCAGTGCTATAGTCGTCGCTAATTTGGGTGCTATAGTCAGCTCTATTTTAGGCGTAATTGGTTCCTAATTTAGCGCCTACTTGTTCTAATCAGTGCAAAAAATGCCAGAAAATGTGCCATCCTGATAAAAAGCACCAACTTTTTAAAAAATTGGAGAAAATACATTAAAATAGTGAGTGGAAGCAAAAAATGGAGCAAAAAAAGGAGCTAATTATAGGGATTTGTTGTATTGATATTGCCTATTCTAAGTACTTCTTTCCACACGGCTATCCAAGATCTCTTCTATCTTTTCCATTGAAGTAGATGCCAAAATACTCCACTATTCTTCTATTGGTCCATCCTCTGTTCCATCTTCATGATATTCTAATAAATCAGCAATGTTGAAAATAGGGGAAATGTTGATCCCACTCGACAGCTCCACCTCATATGCATTTCCTGAATCATGTTTCTTCAAAATTGTGCATTGTCTAAATTTCTTCATTTTTAGCTTATTGTATGTTCCAATTGGGAACCTCTCTTTTCTCAAGTGAACCATGACTTCATCTCCTACCTAGAATTTCTTATATCTCCTTTTCTAATCTGTCTTAGCCTTGTACTGAATATTCATCTTATTAATGTGCTTTTTCACCTCTTCATGCAAATTCTTCATGTGTTTTGCAAAGTCTATAGCCTCGGCACTTGTCTTTTCTCCTTTGTCTAGACTCCTTAACTCTGAAGCATTTCTTGGACTACTCCCACATACAATCTGGAATGGTGATTTACCAGTACTCCTATTGACAGAATTGTTGTAAGCAAATTCTATGTATGGTAAAATTAAATCCCATCCCTTGGGCTTATCTCCTACTAAGCATCATAGCAGATTACCCAAACTCCTATTCACCACTTTGGTCTATCCATCAGTCTATGAATGGTATGCAGAACTGAACTTCAAATCTGTCTTCAACTTCTTCCACAATGTCCTCCAAAAAGAACCAACAAACTTGGTATCTTGATCTGAAAATATGCTCTTTGGTAGACCGTGTAATCTCACCACTTCCCTAAAAAATAACTCTGCAATATGAACTGCATCATTAGTCTTCTTGCAAGGAATAAAATGTGCCATCTTTGAGAATCTATCTACCACCACAAAAATGGAATCATGTCCTCTTTGTGTCCTTCATAAACCAAGAACAAAATCCATACTGATATCATCCCATGGCTTCTCTGGTACATGTAATGGCTGATATAGCCCTATATTCTGACTTGTTCCTTTTTCCATCTAACACACTCTGCAACTCTGCACAAATTTCTTCACATCCTGCTACAACTGTGGCCAATAATAATTTTCACCAACAATAGCAATGGTCTTATCTCGACCAAAGTGTCCAGCCAATTCTCCAATATGCTTCTTCTTAATTAGGTTCTCTCTCATGGAACTCCTTGGAATGCACAACTAGCTTCCTCTAAAAAACATGCCATCTTGGATTATGAAATCCAACCATTTTGTCTTGTCCAAAGTAACAGGTTCCAAACAATCTTTCCAAGCCTCTGCAAAATCTGGATCTTTAGGATACAAACTTTTGAGCTCATCAAACCCAACAACCTATATCTTCATTTCTGTCAATAAATTTTACCTTCTACTTAAGGCATCTACAACTCTGTTGGACTTCCCACTCCTGTGCTTCAAAATATAAGTATAGCTCTACAAAAACTCAACCCATTTTAAGTGTCTCCGGTTCAACTTTCCTTGACTATTAAGATAATACAAAGCCTGATGATCAGTATAAAAAACAAACTCCTTTGGCAACAAATAATGTCTCCATTTCTTCAAATCCTGAACTATTGCATAAAACTCTTGATCATAAATAGAATACTTTTTCTTGGCATCATTAAGGTTCTCACTAAAATAGGCAATGGGCTTACCTTCTTGACTCAAAAAAGCTCCTATAGCACTACCACTAGTATCACAATCTACCTGAAATACTTTATTAAAATCTGGAAGTGCCAAAATAGGTTGCTCTGTGACTTTCTGCTTCAATGTATCAAAACTTTTATATGCTCCTTTAGTCCATCTAAACTCTTTTCTATCCCCTCTCATTCTCTCAGTTAGGGGTGCACAAATGCTACTAAAATTCTAGATAAACTTTCTATAAAAAATTGTCAAACCATGGAAATATCTTACCTCGAAAGCACTCCTTGGTGTAGGCCATTCAATGATAGCCCTTACTTTTTCTGGGTCCATCTTAAGACCTTCCTCTAAGATAACAAATCCTAGGTATACCAAATCCTTCTTTGCAAAGCTACATTTCTTTAGATTGATCAACAACTTCTCCTCCCTCAGCTTCTCCAAAACTCTTCTGATATGCATCATATGCTCATCCCAAGTCTTACTCAAAATCAAAATATCATCTAAATAAACAATAACAAAACTTCCCAAAAATTCTTTCAATACCTAGTTCATGAGCCATATGAATGTGCTCGGTGCATTGGTTAGCCCAAATGGCATGACTAACCACTCTTACAAACCTTCCTTTGTCTTGAAGGTAGTCTTCCATTCATCTCCTTCCCTGATACGGATCTAGTGATACCCACTCTTTAGGTCAATTTTCGTGAAGTACTTGGCTCCACTCAAACAGTCCATTATGTCATCCATTCTTGGCAATGGAAACCTGTACTTGATCATGATCTTATTGATGGCTCAAGAATCTGTACACATCCTCCACTCTCCATCTTTCTTTGGTGCTACTACTGCAAGTACCACACATGGACTTAGGCTCTCTTATCAGCCCCTTCCTTAACAACTCTTGAACTTGTCTATTCAGCTCTTCAATCTCTGCAGGGATCATTCTATGGGCTGCCTTATTTGACAAACTGGCTCCTGGTATCAAATCCATTTGATGACTTATCTTCCTCATCGGTGGTAAACCTTCTGGTACATTATCAAAGATAATGTCCTGAAATTCTTCCAACATATCTAAAACTTATGCTGGTACATCTTCACATTTCTCTTGACTAATCTTAGGAATCAATGCAAAGCAATGATGCTCATGTTTCATACCCTCCAAAAATTTTCTACCATCTACCAAGCAAATTCTGGTAGTACTACATACCTTTTCTTCCACCTCCTTCAAGGGCTTCAACTTATGACGATCTCCATCCTTTGTTAGGGAATATGTGTTTGCATGGCCATCATGGACATCGCTCCTATCATATTGCCACAGCCTCCCCAACAACATATGACATGCTTCCATCAGTATGATATCACACAACACCTCATCATGGTAGTCCCCAATCTTGAACTTCACTAAACACTGCTCATTGACCAAAGCTCTGTGGTCCTTCTGCAACCATGCAATTCGATATGGATGTGGATGCTTTCTTCTTGTCAACTTCAACTTATCAACCATCTCCTCTGAAACAAGATTGTCAATGCTCCCACTATCAATAATAATATCACAACACTTACCTTCACATTTGCACGTTGTGCAAAATAAACTCTTCCTTTGATTTGGTTCTTTCTCCTCATTCAGAAAAGTTCTTTTGACAACTAAGGTTTCTCCCCTTTCAGCATCTTCAGAACGCTCAGACTGCACATCTTCATCTACATGTGCAACTCATGCATTAGCTTTAGGTCTTCTATTCATCCTTCCTTGATGTTGCAGACACTCGTATGCTCGATGCCCTTCTTCTCCACATTGGAAATAGGTTCCTCTGAAACCTCCTCTTCTAGGTCCTTGCCTAGGTCTGCCTCTTCTTCCTCTTTGCTCACCATTGTTCTGGTCACGAGGATGGTAGGCATTATCCCCTCTCTGATTTTGACTGGTGCCGGCTTCTTCACTTTTCTTTGAATCTTTATTTCAGCCCCTATAGGGTCTTCCACCAGTCCTTCCGCCTTGACCTCTTCCCCTTTGCTTGCTGTCAAATCTTTTATTTAGCTTCTCTTCCACCTTTAGGGAAAACTATTATGCATCTTCTATGTTGGTCATTCTAACCAGGCTCAGCTCCTCCTGAATACTCGGCCTCAACCCATTAATGTAACAGGCTACCTTCTCCTTGTTGGGCTCTACATGGCTTGTCCTAATAGTAATTTTGTAAAACTCTTCTGTGTACTCCTTAACAAACTTGTTACCTTGATTCAGTCCTTGTAGCTTCTTCAACAGCTCCATCTCATAGTCCACAGGAATGAACTGCTTCTTCAGTTTCTCCACCATCTGATCCCATTTGGTGATCTTTCCTTTTCCTCTTCTATTCCTCTCTAATTGGACTTCCTTCCACCAAATACTAACATGGCCCATCAACTTTATTTTTGCAAACTTGACCCGATCTGGGTCCTCCACATCTTCATATTCAAATTACTCCTCCATGTCATTGATCTAATCAATAAGTTGTTCCAGATTCAAATCTCTAGAATATGTAAAAACTTTGATCCTGGGTCTTTTTCCAATCTTTGAAATGGCCCTCAACAACCTAACTTCTGCAGGATCTCCTGCAGCTTCTTGTTCTTCCTCGGATAGCTCTTCTTCAGCTTCATCCTCGCTTTCTTCTCTTGTTCTCAGATCAAACCCTCTTTGCAGCTCCTCTTGCAATGCATCAATTTTTCTTTGTAGGGATCTAAAACCCTCTTCCTTCAAAGCATTCCTCCCAATATGATTTCTTCGTGGAGGCATCTTGATCTCCGTAGGAAACCCACAACCTCAGGTCCTGGTGCAAACTGCCTAAGGGTCGACGATCTGTCTACACACTAAGGGACCCTTGCTCTAATACCACTTGATGAAGGGGTAAATCATAAAACACACAACAACAGAAATTGCACAAAGAAAATAGGACTTCCTTTATTGATTTAGACAACTTATTACATTACAGAAGCTCAAAATACAATCAGAGGAATTAACCCTCCACATGCTGTAACACATTATAGCTTCCTCTCACAAGACTCTGGAATCATCTACCATCTACGACCCCAAATCAGCTAAGGTTTCTATTTTCCCACCTATTCTTGACTTTGCACTTCCCCCCTTAACTCTACTACTCCCAGGGTTCCCAAAAAATGGTTATTAATAGCCTTTTTGGCGGCCAACAACCTAATTTTGAAATTTGCATCTCCCTCCAAAAATAGGTCAACTTTCGGGAGCCATGACTTTTGATCTGGATGTCCAATTGATGAACTATTTTATGCGTCAGAAAGTTAGCAGAGTGCTCCACACGCTAAGAACCTACTTTTCTAGTTCTATCCATTTTTGGGGCCGTTTAGTGCCTCAAACCTAAGTTTGAATAATTTTTAGGCATTTTTCAAGAAATTGAAACTTTAATATCTTTTAGCTCACAAATGCTCTTTGCATGATTCCTTCGCTAAAGGTATTATTTTTCAATTATGAAGCTTCCTATAAATTTTCACTTCAATCCGTGGCTAACTACAAACTTTCTAAAAATAGCAGGTTGCTATTTTTCGCAACTTGGAAAAACTGAAAGTTCTACATCATTATTCAAGCGATTATGGAACCATGACCACAAATTTTATAAAGAAATGGAATGGACATAAACAATTTTGAAACTCATCTTTTTTGGGTGATGCAAGATAGCCCTTACACCACTGGATGCTCCTGCATTAGACACCCAGGGTAATTTGAGAAGTGACCCTGTCACGTCTCAGGAGTTTGTGTGAGGAAAACCCAAATGGTCAAGCTTTGCCTTAGACAACCAAGAAGAATCTTCAACAGGCCTTCCTTTCCATTTCACCATATATTCTTCATATTGCCTATTCCGAGTACTTCTTTCCACATGGCTATCCAAGATCTCTTCTATCACTTCCATTGAAATAGATGCCATAATACTCCATTGTTCTTCTGTTGGTCATCCTCTGTTCCATCTTCACAATATTCTGATAAATCAGCAATGTTGAAAATGGGGTAAATGTTGATCCCACTCGGCACCTCCTCCTCATATGCATTTCCTGAATCATGTTTTTTCAAAATTTTGCATGGTCCAAATTTCTTCATTTTCAGCTTATTGTATGTTCCAATTGGGAACCTCTCTTTTCTCAAGTGAACCATGACTTCATCTCCTACCTAGAATTCCTTATATCTCCTATTCTGATCTGCCTTAGCCTTGTACTGAATATTCATCTTATTAATGTGCTTTTTCACCTCTTCATGCAAATTCTTCATGTGTTTTGCAAAGTCTTCAACCTTGGCACTTGTCTTTTCTCCTTTGTCCAGATTCGTTAACTCTGAAGCATTCCTTGGACTATTCCCATATACAATCTGGAATGATGATTTACCAGTACTCCTATTGACAGAATTGTTGTATGCAAATTCTACTTGAGATAAAATCAAATCCCATCCCTTGGGCTTATCTCCTACTAAGCATCATAGCAAATTACCCAAACTTCTATTCACCACTTCGGTCTGTTCATCAGTCTGTGGATGGTATGCAGAACTGAACTTCAAATCTATCTTCAACTTCTTCTACAATGTCCTCCAAAAATAACCAGCAAACTTGGTATCTTGATCTAAAACTATGCTCTTTGGTAGACCATGTAATCTCACCACATCCCTGAAAAATAGCTCTGTAATATGAACTGCATCATTAGTCTTCTTGCAAAATGTGCCATCTTTGACAATCTGTCTACCACCAAAAAAATAGAATCATGTCCTCTCTGTGTACTTGGTAAACCAAGAACAAAATCTATACTGATACCATCCCATGGCTTCTCTGGTACAGATAATGGTTGACATAGCCCTATATTCTGACTTGTTCCTTTTGCCATCTGACACACTTTGCAAATCTGCACAAATTTCCTCACACCTGCTGCAACTGTGGCCATTAATAATTTTAACCAACAATAGCAATGGTCTTATCTCAACCAAAGTGTCTAGCCAATCCTCCACTATGCTTCTCCTTAATCAGGTTCTCTCTCATGGAACTCCTTGGAATGCACAACTGGCTTCCTCTAAACAACATGCCATCTTGGATTATGAAATCCAACCATTTTATTCTATCCAAAGTAACAGGTTCCAAACAAGCTTTCTAGGCCTCTACAAAATATGGATCTTCAGGATACAAACTTTTGAGCTCATCGAACCCAACAACCTATATCTTCATTTCTTTCAACAAATTTTGCCTTCTACTCAAGGCATCTACAACTCTGTTAAACTTCCCACTCCTGTGCTTCAAAACAAAAGTATAGCTCTACAAAAACTCAACCCATTTTAAGTGCCTCTAGTTCAACTTTCCTTAACTATAAAATACTGTAAAGCCTGATGATCAGTATATAAAACAAACTCCTTTGGCAACAAATAATGTCTCCATTTCTTCAAAGCCTAAACTATTGCATAAAACTCCTGACCATAAACAGAATACTTTTTCTTGGCATCATTAAGCTTCTCACTAAAATAGGTAATGAGCTTACCTTCTTGACTCAAAACAACTCCTATAGCACTACCACTAGCATCATAATCTACCTGAAATACCTTATTGAAATCTGGAAGTGCCAAAACAGGTTGCTCTGTGACTTTCTGCTTCAATGTATCAAAGCTTTTATCTGCTGCTTTAGTCCATCTAAACTCTTTTCTATCCCCTCTCATTGTCTCAGTTAGGGGTGCACAAATGCTATTAAAATTCCTGATAAACTTTCTATAAAAACTTGCCAAACCATGAAAAGATCTTACCTCAGAAGCACTCCTTGGTGTAGGTCATTCAATGATAACCCTTACTTTTTTGGGGTCCATATTAAGACCTTCCTTTGAGACAACAAATCCCAGGTATACCAACTCCTTCTTTGCAAAGCTACATTTCTTCAAATTGATCAACAACTTCTCCTCCCTTAGCTTCTCCAAAACTGATGAGCATATGCATCATATGCTCATCCCAAGTCTTACTGAAAATCAAAATATCATCTGAATAAACAATCACAAAAATTCCCAAAAATTCTTTCAATACCTCGTTCATGAGCCACATGAATGTGCATGGTGCATTGGTTAGCCCAAATGGCATGACTAACCACTCATACAAACCTTCCTTTGCTTTGAAGGCTATCTTCCATTCATCTCCTGCCCTGATACGGATCTGGTGGTACCCACTCTTTAGGTCAATTTTTGTGAAGTACTTGGCTCCACTCAAACAGTCAATTATGTCATCCATTCTTGGCAATGGAAACCTATACTTGATCGTGATCTTATTGATGGCCTGAGAATCTGTACACATCCTCCACTCTCCATCTTTCTTCGGTGCTAGTACTACAAGTACCACACATGGACTTAGGCTCTCTCTTATCAGCCCCTTCCTTAACAGCTCTTGAACTTGTCTGTTCAGCTCTTCACTCTCTACAGGTGTCATTCTGTGGGCTACCTTATTCGGTAAACTAGCTCCTGGTATCAAATCTATTTGATGACTTATATTCCTCATCAGTGGTAAACCTTCTGGTACATTATCAGAGATAATGTCCTAAAATTCTTCCAACATATCTAAAACTTCTGTTAGTACATCTTCACATTTCTCTTGACTAATCTTAGGAATTAATGAAAAGCAATGACATTCATGCTTCATACCCTCCAAAAAATTTCTACCATCTACTAAGCAAATTTTGGTAGTACTACATACCTTTTCTTCCAGCTTCTTCAAGGGCTTCAACTTATGATGAACTCCATTCTTTGTTAGGGAATATGTGTTTGCATGGCCATCATGGATAGCGCTCCTATCATACTGCCATGGCCTCCCCAACAGCATATGACATGCATCCATCGGCATGATATCACACAACACCTCATCATGGTAGTCCCCAATCTTGAACTTCACTAAACACTACTCATTGACCAAAGCTCTGTGGTCCTTCTGCAACCATGCAGTCTGATATGGATGTGGATGCTTTCTTCTCATCAACTTCAACTTGTCAACCATCTCCTCTGAAACACGATTATCAATGCTCCCACTATCAATAATAATATCACAACACTTACCTTCACATTTGCACCTTGTGTGGAATAAACTCTTCCTTTGATTTGGTTCTTTCTCCTCATTCAACAAAGTTCTTCTGACAACTATGGTTTCTCCCCTTTCAGCATCTTCAGAATGCTCAGACTGCGCATCTTCATCTACATGTGCAACTTGTGAATTAGCTTTAGGTCTTCTATTCGTCCTTCCTTGATGTTGTGGACACTTGTATGCTCGATGCCCTTCTTCTCCACATTGGAAATAGGTTCCTCTGAAACCTCCTCTTCCAGGTCCTTGCCCAGGTCTGCCTCTTTATCTTCCTCTTTTCTCACCATTGTTCTTGTCATGAGGGTGGTAGGCATTATCCCCTCTCTAATTTCAACTAGTGTCAGCTTCTTCACTTTTCTTTGAATCTTCATTTCAGCCCCCATAGGGTCTTCCACCAGTCCTTTCGCCTTGACCTCTTCCCCTTTGCTTGTCAAATCTTTTATTTAGCTTCTCTTCTGCCTTCAAAGAAAATTGGTATGCATCTTGTATGGTGGCCATTCTGACCAGGCTTAGCTCCTCCTAAATACTTAGCCTCAACCCATTAATGTAATGGGCTACCTTCTACTTGTTGGCCTCTGCATGGCCTATCCTGATAGTAATTTTATAAAACTCTTCTGTGTACTCCTTAACAGACTTGTTACCTTGCTTCAGTCCTTGCAGCTTCTTCAACAGCTCTATCTCATAGTCCACAGGAATGAACTGCTTCTTCCGTTTCTCCACCATCTGATCCCATCTGGTGATCTTTCCTTTTCTTCTTTTGTTCCTCTCTAATTGGACCTCCTTCCACCAAATACTGGCATGGCCCTTCAACTTTGATTTTGCAAACTTGACGTGATCTGGGTCCTCCACATCTTCATATTCGAAATACTCCTCCATGTCATTGATCCAATCAATAAGCTGTTCCAGATTCAAATCTCCAGAATATGTAGAAACTTTGATCCTGGGCCTTTTTCCAATCTTTGAAATGACCCTCAACAATCTAACTTCTGCAGGATCTCTTGCAGCTTCTTGTTCTTCCTCGGATAGCTCTTCTTCAGCTTCATCCTCACTTTCTTCTCTTGTTCTTGAATCAAACCCTCTTTGCAGCTCCTCTTGTAATGCATCGATTTGCCTTTTTAGGGCTCTAAAACCCTCTTCCATCAAAGCATTCCTCCCAATATGATTTCTTCATGGAGGCATCTTGATCTCCACAGCAAACCCACAACCTCAGGTCATCTATCTACATACTCAGGAACCTTTGCTCTGATACCAATTTCAAAATTTGCATCTCCCTCCAAAAATAGATCAACTTCCGGGAGCCATAACTTTTGATCTAGGTGTCTGATTGATGAACCATTTTATGCGTCAAAAAAGTCACGGAGTGCTCTACGTGCAAAAAAAATATTTTCTAATTCTTACCATTTTTGGGTCCGTACGAGGCCGTTTAGTGCCTCAAACCTAAGTTTGAATAATTTTCAGGCATTTTTGGGAAACAAAAACTTTAATATCTTTCAGCTCGCAAATGATCTTTGCATGATTCCTTCACCAAAGATCTTATTTTTCAATTACTAAGCGTCCTGTAAATTTTCACTTCAATCCGTGCCCAAATGCAAACTTTTTAAAAATAGTAGGTTGTTATTTTTAGCAGTTTGGAAAAACTGAAAGTTCTACATCATTATTCAAGCGATTATGGAACTAGAACCATAAATTTTGAAAAGGAATGGAATGAACATCAACAATTTTGAAACACATCTTTTTTAGGTGATGTAAGATTGCCCTTACACCACTAGATGCTCTTGCATCACATGTTGAGTAAGCAAAGATATTATAGAGACACTACTAGCTTGGGTTATGAAAAAGGAGAATGTTCCAAGTCAAGAGATGCTCCTAGGAAGAAGATAGACCTAAATACTTACTCTACCGCCCCTAAGAATTAAGTCAAGAAGGAAGAAAAAGATAAAGTTGTTGATAGAAGCAGTACAAATAGGCACTCAAGACCTTCATCTACCAGGCAATATCATTCGATCAGGTATAACTATTCTCAGTTCCATGGTTACTACTATTCATACCATGTTTATGGTCATAGAGATAGAAATTTTGAAAGAAATGTCTTTGGTTGGAACAAGAAAAAAAGATTTAATAATTTGTCAAATCAGGATTATAGTGCTATGTGTTACAACTATAATAAATTTGGGCATCTAGCAAGAAATTGTCAGGTGCATGAATGATATGATTATAGAAGCTTTCTAAGATTACCTAGAAGAAATTAACTAGAATCTATAAGAAATATGAATAAAACCCTTCTTTCCAAAATTAACCGGAATCTGTTTAACAGTAATAAAGAATGGGGAACCATTATGCAGGCTAAGTACTTATAGGTGGTGACAACCTAAGTTTCCTTTATCAGGAGGGGCTCCCTTAGGGTTCAGTTATTTGGAACAAAATGCTAGAAGTTTAATTAAACAGGGGCTTAAGTGGAAACTAGGGAATGGTAATATTATAAATTTTTGGGACGATCCTTAGGTTGTTGACAAGGCCCTTGCTGCTCAGGAGGAAAATGAGGTTATTGCTGATATAGCCAAATAATTTTTTGGGTCAAAAGTCTCATTATATTCATTATGAGAATGGTATTAGACTTTGGAAAAATGTTCTTGAGTGTTGTAATAATCATCCTAAGCTTATTCTAAGAATGAGATCTATACAACAGCTGTTGGTGGGTACCAGAATTCCTCTCTTTCCTAGAGAAGATGAGTTGCATTGGTCACCTGACAAAAGAGGTCGCTTCTCTATTAACTCTGCTTACCATTTGCTGATTCCTCATTTTCACATAAATGAGCTTTGGAGGAAATTTTGGAACCATAAACTTATTCCTAAAGTTAATATGTTTTGGTGGGCTATGGTTCATAATAAGATCTTAACTCAAGATAATTTGTAAAGAAGGGGTTTCTCTCTGGTTAATAGGTGTGTTCTATGCCTTAAGGAAGAGGAAACTATTTCTCATCTAATTCTTCATTGTGACTTCGCCAGGGAAGTTTGGAGTATAATTCTGTAGAACTCTGGCATACAGTGGGTTTGCAATAAAGATATTAGAGAAGTTATTACTAATTGGTTTCCTACTTTTTCTCATCCCTGGCTTTCAGAGCTCTGGAACCAAACTCTTCCCTTCATTGGTTGGACATTGTGGAAAGAACGATATAATAGAATCTTTAGGGAAGCGGTCAAGGACTCTTCTCAAGTTTATTAGTCTTTCTCTAAGCTCCTCATTGAAAGCATTACTAGTGCTCATATCAAAATTGCTAATAAACCCCTTACTCAAGAAGAGGAAAACATTGTTGTCAATTGGAGAATTCTTAGCCAAATTCCTGCTCATAAAAATTCAAAACAGACTTTGAGATTAAATGCAAGATGGACTCCTCTGAGACCTGATTGGCTCAAACTTAATTTTGATGGGGCCTCAAAGTCCAATGGAAAGGCTAGTGGTGGTGGGATTATCAGGGATGATAGAGAGGAGCTTTTTGCCGCCTATGCTAGTGGTTTAGGTATTCAAAGTAGTAACTATGCTAAGGCCTCTGCTCTATTATGGGGAGTTCAATTGGCTATTTCTTTGGGTATTCTCATTTGTATATATAGGGGGACTCTAAACTTGTCCTTTATGTTGTTACCAATGCTTTGGTCTATGGGTGGAGGCTTAAGGATGTCATTGTGGATATCCAAACTCTTATTTAGAGAATTTCTAGAGTGGAATTCTCCCATATCTATAAAGAGGGGAATGGAGTTGCTAATTCTCTCGCAAATTATGGTCAGCAATTTATGAATTGGCGATGTTGGCGCCAATATAACAATATTCCCGTTAACATAAGGGAACTAATTCAAAAAGAGATGACTTGTCAAGGATGACTCATCACATTGAGAGTGCCAGCCTGGCTGGAGAGTTTTGTTGTACGAAGATGATGTGGATGCTTAAGTACGGGGTTATTATGACATATTATACCTTTCTGACTAATGTCATTTTGGCATCTTTGATCACTCACGTTAAGATGAGTTGGATATGTGATGATGATAGGAAATTTAAAAATATCATATTCAAGCATGGGAAGAGTTGGCAACAATTGGAGATTGTGAAGGCGTTTCAGGATATTGACGACTCGTGCATGTTGGTTTATTGCTTCATTTATTATTTCATCATTCCCCTTAGTGTTTCTAGAATTATCTCATGAAGTCACTTTATGGAAAGGTATCTTCAGCTCTCTTTTCTTTGTGTTTTCAAGGGTAAGGCGATAATGGGGGAAGACAAAATTCGCACTGAGCCAATATCTTGTTGCGAATTTAAGGACAATGTTGTATGACATTATTGTAAGGAAGGTAGTATAAGTCCTTTTCTAGAATGTTTCAATGGATATGATGAAAAATTGTCTGTGTAGTGTACCCTTTTGTGGCAGAATCGCAGAGTTACCATTGACAGAATTGGGTTTGAAATATTTGAAGAGGTTATAGCCATGGTGAATGACCTTTCCACCAAGGGTACTAAGCTGCAAAGGAAGGCTAAGGTGGCTGACCATTAGAACCAAAAGCTTTTCCTGGACGAGGGAGAGGAATTAGTCACATACCAGGGAGGGTTCGAACATGCTAAGCTGCTAGAGCCGTGGGATGACATGTGCTTTCTACTAATGAAATATTTCACCCTAGAAGGGCATTTCACCAGGTTTTATAATTATCACCTCCCCCTGCTCAATCATTTTAGGCATAATGCCTTGATAAGATTCCCTTTTTATTTGATGTCTTCCCTTGAACATTTTATTTTCTGGGTTAAAGCTAAATTTGACAAGAAATCCTCTAAACGCCCTATTCCTCTACATCAAGGTCTCATTCTTTGTTTGTATAATTTTAACCTTACCTTGGACCCACCTAAGCCTATCCAGCCCTCCATTGTTGAGGTCCCTATTGACACTTCCCCCATTGTTGCCACTATTTCTGAGGAACCATGCCCTACTTCTAATTCCCAAAAAATGAAAGGGGTTTCCTTTTCTGATACCCTTGAGGAGACCACGGAGAAGGATATGCATACTCCTGTTTCTAAAGGGAGTGTGAAAAGTAAGAAAAGAAAATTTAGGGAGATGGTTTCTACTAGGGAGGTTATGGGGGACACAGTAGGGACCCATAAGAATCTGAACAGCGACTATATGGGACCTGTGAAAAAGAAAAAAAACAAAATGGAGGCTAAGTGTAAGAATGAGGGTTTCTCTTCCAGGGTGAGAAGGTCGGGGAAAATTGCTGGTAAACTGGCCTTGCCGGCCAAATTAATTGATTATTCTGAAAGTGATTCAGAAGCTTCCGGTTAGGTGGAAGATCAAATGAAAGCTAGAGACATTGAGGTCCAAGAGATTTCTGAAGAGGATGCAAGTGAGGGAGAAGAGAAGCAGACAGAGGACTCTGGTGGTGAGGGTGGTGATCATGTGGATAATGCTGGTGAAGGGGAGAGGATGATTGTGGAGGAGGTTGAAGAGGAGACTAAGGAGGAGGGAGATGGCCAAGGGAATGATATTGCTATCCTCAGGGAACGGGTGGATGATTTGGAGCAGAAGGTTCATTCTATGGGAGTTTCTATAAGTAGTATGCTCTGTCGCTTGTCTATGCTCTACCTGACTCTACTGCAGGAATATGGGACTCAGGCTAATGGCAAGGATGAGGAGAAATCCAAGAAACTTGATGAAATCATGGAATTTCTGGTTAAAGGCTGGGAGGATGTATCTCATTAGTGTTTTTTCTCTTTATGTTTTATGTTGTCTATCTACTGCATTATATTTTATGTTGTTAATCGACTATTTTTGCTGTTAATGTTGTAGTTGGTTTAGGTGGCTCTTTTTGTTTGTGAGCCTTTCCTGTCTCTTTTTGTACTGATGTTGTAAGGGTTCAGCCCCTAGTTTTTGCCGACTTATATAATCAAATAAATATGATATGTTATAGGTGTAGTTGTTATGGACACAAAGCAAGGTGGTGTAAGAACAATTTGATAAAACCATTCAGAAATAATATGACCAAGCAGAAGCAAGATAGTAATTTAAACAAGAATATACTAGTTTGGAAAACAAAAGAAAGTCAAGTGGAAGAAAAGATAGAGCCTAAGCTTGTACATACTACATAAGAAACATCTCTGAGTACTTAAGGAGTAGCCTAAAGTCAGGGGGAGTTGATATTTAAGATATCATTTAAACTCCTCAGACAAAAATAAGGAGGTACTATTAGCAGATGGCTTTCAAGCAAAAAAAGAGTAGTGTCTTAAGGAAATGTGGACTAATGATGACAGTGCATTTGGGTTGACCTTACTTTTTAATATGTGATTAAAGTAAATTCATACACAATGTTATGTGTTTATGCCAATGCTTCAACCTGGACAGTATTTCTATTTTTTGTATATTCCATACACTGTTTGCTAGTGCTACTCCATTGATCATGATAAGCAATGTTTTGATCGTTT
Source organism: Cunninghamia lanceolata (assembly GCA_027924645.1). Classification (NCBI taxonomy): domain Eukaryota; kingdom Viridiplantae; phylum Streptophyta; class Pinopsida; order Cupressales; family Cupressaceae; genus Cunninghamia; species Cunninghamia lanceolata. Next base: position 24,966,868 of record BSBN01000582.1, read on the forward strand.
CGGTTTGGACAACAGTCTTGATACTTACAATCTATGATTTTATGTTAGTAAAAAAATGAACTTGAATGCTCTGCATGCAAATAGTGATTCAATGATGTTCAAGACAAAGTCTTTACTAATGCTCAAATATCTTTGATAGTTTATTGAATGGCTTATGATGACATCTTGTTGCAAGTATTTGGATAGGGTTTCTTGGAAGGGTTATGTATGTCACAGTATTTTTATGAAGTGGTCCAATATTTTTTTGGTCTTTGACAATGCTTCTACATCTCATAAAGATTAAGCATATGTGGAGCTACTTGTCAATTCAAATTCTTTTGAACAACAAAGCAAAGGTGACAAAACTAGTATATTTTCAATTCAAGACAGTGTATAATGCTCTCATGGTTCTTTTGATTTTGCCTATGACTAGTTGGCGTAGTGCTTAATAGTAGACAAATGGTATTATCTATTTCTTTTCTTACACTGAACATTGTAATTAATGCGAGTATAGTTCTACAGTGGTTGGTTTTGGAATATATTGCAACACTAGTGTCATGATCCTTATATTGACAGTGAATTGGATATAAAGACTCAACTCCTAATAAGCGTTGATAGAAATGATATAAGATACATGTTTCATTTCACTCATGGTGTGCTACTTACTCATAAGTGCTTATTCTTTTATATGTTGTTCTTGAAGAGATGATTGTCAATGCTAATTCAGTATATCTCATTTGACAATATGCTATGCTTCGTTTGATCATTGTAATACAGTTATGAGTACATACTTATCATTGGAAAGTAAAAAGATGGTTGAGATATTTTTTGATCAGTTTGCAACAAGGGGATAGTGATCATAATGAATTTATGGAACAATACCTTCAAACATTCATAAGGGAAGCAAATCAAATGGTGAAAGGTCAAAAGGAATTCCCTTACATTACCAATAAAAGCACAAATGACATTCATAATTAGAAGAGCATCAAAACACAGTTTTGAAGTCTTGTGAAAACATTTAAGGGGCAGAGGCTAAAAGGATGTTGAGATAGTGTAAAATTGACATTTGGATTTAAAAGAATAACCTCATCTTTTAATGACTTTCATGAAGTGTGCATGTTGCATGTTGAGGTTCTTTAGGGTGAAGGACTTCATCAGTGGGTGCTTCATTAATGGTTTCTCATGATAGGTAATTGAGAAGTCTATGTTGGCATATCATTCCAACAGTGATGATTGGTCATATTCATTATTGCTTATTGCATAATGTTTTAGATGCAATTCAATGGTGTTGTTCTGATTCATATCATGGCTTTATTTGTATTGTTGGTACAGTTTTTCGAACAGTTCATAGCATGACATTATATAGATTGGTTCAAGGCACATTGGTTCCTTGTATTTGACATGGTGATATGGTCTTTTTTTGGGTTTGATGTTTTTGGTCTTTGGCATGCAAATTTGGCATACAGTGATGTCATGCATATTCATGGTGATAGTGTTATTCTATTAGTTGCTTGTTTAACATACATAGTTGTTGTCCTTACTTTGATATGTCTATGTTCATTTATATAGTACTAACAAATAGATGTGTTTCATGCTATTCTGAGTGTTACTACTTCATGGGACAGTTATGGCATTGACAAAAAAAGGGGGAAAGAGAGTTGTGTTTTTGCTATCAAGGACAAAGGGGGAGTTTGTTGTCCTCTCAGTTGTTGTCCTTGATGACAAATACACATTGTAGTGATATGTCCTCATAACATGTTTGGTATACATTATGTTATCTAGAGGCATTGCTATGATTGGTATACATGATCATTGCTATGATTGGTATACATGATTTTGGACAATGGGTTGGTATCATGATCACCTGATGTTTTTACTTTGGCTCTGATGCTTTCTTCTGTGACATATGACATATGATATCATGTTACTCTTGTATCAATTTGGCACATGGTCTTTTGTAACAGTTTGGCATATGGTTGATTATTCCATTATCATGGCAGTTGATATACAAAGGGGATAGTGGAGGTGACAGTGGCATTTTACAGTAAGTGACAGTAGCATTTGACAGTAACATTAGTGTATGTATCATACTATATGTTAGTTTCTCTTCATTGTTTCACATTTGAGGTGACAGTTTGGTTTCCTAGCTTGTTGATGTTCATGACATACAGGAGCATATTGATATGGATATTGATATGGTTTGAGCAGCTGCTATATGTTCTATGCTCAGTTGATATTAATATGATATTCATGGTTTTTCTCAGTTGATATTAATATGATATTCATGGTTTGGTCATGCTCAGTTGATATTATTATGGTGATGGTTGTTATTTAGTTGTAAAAGAGATCAAAGGGTGTTTGATGCTCAAGAGTTGTCTTGAGTCTTCACAGTTGTAGGAGGTTCGTTGGGTTTTCACTTCTTTGTCATGCCTTGATTATTGTTTGCAAAATGATGTATACATTTATGCACTTTTGAAGTGACAATGGTATTCACTTTGACACCATTTGGTTTAAATTATTGATTTCATTAGATTTAATTCCATATGGAAAAGGCATACACATGCATATCTTTTATCACATGACGACTATGCTTATAGAAGGAGGAGGATATTTGTCTTATTGTTATAAGGGGATCATAATTCCTTGCATTGAAATGTGTTAAAGTGTTTGTATACACCTAAAAATGATGTGACTCTATCTATTTATAAATATTTTTAATATTTATTTCATTCTAATTCTTCTATCAATAAATAAATAAAATATTTATTTATTCGATTCACATTCCTCTAGGTTAATTAAATGTCTAAATATTTAATTACCTCTTCTAAAGTCAAAATTAAATAAATCCTTTATTTAATTTAAATTCTTCCAAACAATTAAATAATTCTTAATTATTTAATTAAGTCAAAATCATTCTTCCAAATTTAAATAAATTAATCAAATTTATTTAAATTCTCTCAATCTCTAAAAATAAAATACAATAAAATATTTTATTTATTCTTCCAAATCTTGCACAAACACTTAAATAAATTTATTTATTTAATTTGCTTTCTTCTAATTCTATAGGAATCTTCCAAATCTTCTAAAAATAGTCCTTCCTCTTCATGCTGCAAAATTAAGTAATTTATTATTTAATTCCTCTCAGAACATGCAAAAGCAAACCATGAGTCAACTAATTGATTCCAAAACCCCTGAAATAGAAAAAAGCTTTCTATTTTATGACAGCATATCTTATCTTCAATAAATAGAAAAATAGTTAACTCAAAATAGCTTTTGTGTGACACTTGTCTTCTTTCTATTCGTGCACGTTCCCTTAACCTTTCTCAACCATTGATCTTCTTATTCTTTCTCAACCGTTGATCTCCTCTCTCATGAGTCTATATGGTGCAGGAGCACCTACCTGACAGCTGGTCATGATAAGGCAGTTAGTAGTTATAGGTCTTGTTTGTGTTTCCAAGAAGGTCTGTTAGACCAAATGCATGTAATAAGGTCATGCTGATCAGGATAAGATCATGCTGACCAGGCTTTTGCTATTTTTAGCTAGTCAGTTATAACAGCTGTCATGATGTATGTTCGGTGGGATCTCCCAGCCGCTTGGAGAGTTCCCAGCCGCTTGGAGTCGGGTCAGTAGTACTCGTAGGCAAATCTTTATAAGCATGAGATCGGTTGATTGTAGATCATCGATCGGCAGTCTAGTATTGCATTATGCAGAGGAGTTGAGTGTGCTGTGTGAGGAACATCATATTGTATTGCATCTTTGAAATCAATAAAGTGATCCTGTTTGTGTTCTTGCTCTGGTTGCATTCCATTACTTGATTGATTTGCTGGTTTGAAAGGGTTTCATGGATTTCCTGATCCATTCCACCGGTTGACTCATCTGATCGGTGGAATGGTAATGTACAATAGGCTAGTAGGTAGTTTGTTTTCTGTTTGCATGCAGGTGTACAGGATCGGGGTCGACAGATGTTGAGAAGCCTAGCATCATCATGTGCTAGGTCGAGTTGCTAAGCTGATTGAGTTGGAAGATCACCCTGAGTTGGATCGGGTCATCCCTGGAGGATCGGCGAAGTAAGATTTCGCTAAGTGAAGAAACTGGTCAAGACGGCATCATCAGGATATTTCTGCAAATATCCTGCAGACACTTCGGATATCGTCATCCGGATAAGTGAAGGAGAGCATGATGTTTTCGAGTGCATGAAGTGCGAGTTCGTCGGGGTGATCATCAGCAGGAGGAGCCGAGCAGGAGTGCATCGGCATCAGGATCATCTATCGGGAGTGCCAAACATCCGCATATCGCGAGTAGATGCGGGAGAGAAAGTTCGTGTTTTTTGACTAAGTGTTGAAGAGGTCATCAGGATAACGGGTGACGTCATCGTCATCAGGATATGACGTCATCGTCATCAGGATATTGAGATATCCCCCCTGTGCGAGTTTATCCTGCCGTCGTAAGGTGTTAAGGTATCGGCGGAAGTCCGTGGCAGGAAGTTGTGTTAACATCATCATCAGGAGGTTTCGAAGAGAACCGGATAAATATTATCATGATGCTGTTGCTTGTATCGTCGGGTAGCGGAGCGTCGAAGGTAAGCTGCTGAAGGCGATCGTCGTCAGGGTATTTGAACAACCGGATGTTGGATATCCTGCTGACGAAGGTAGTGTTGAAGATCATGATGAAGACGATGGAGTTCGGTGCCCGATGAACAGTGCAACCGGAGGATGTGTGCGCCCGCTGAACATCATGATGATGATGTTAGAAGGAAGGCGGAGGAGGTGAACAGTAGTCGGCAGGAGGATGTTTGCGATCGTCCGAAATATGATGATGCTGACTATGCAACGCAGAACATGATGATGCTGTTGGTTTTAGGGAATATGATGATGATGGCGCAGATGATGATGATGAGGTTGGTCTGCAGACATTCATGCTATATGCGAATGTTATAGTGTGGATGCCTCTGCATCACTATAAATTAAACCTTCTTCCATTTCATCATCCAAGCTTTTAGTATCGTTACTCTGCAGGAATTCCATTTGCTTGCGATCAACTTGTTACCATATCACCATTACTATTGTTGTTAAGCTCATCTTCATTACAATCAACTATCATGGCCATTCTCACTTGACATCTTCGAATATCAAGGAGGTGCACCTTCTGAGGGCATATTCATACACAAGATCATTTGCGATAGGCTGCCAATGGAAGCCATGAGGTAAAGAGGTTTGTTGAGGTATTGTTCATCATTTTGGATCTTCTTTATTTCTATATTCTATTGAGTTATGGGTATTATTGATGTCTTTTGACATTCACGCATAATTTCCCCTAACATTTTTGGTGCCCACCATGGGGCCCTGCCCTAATTTAACCCAAAAATTGAGTTTTATGTGCAAAGGTTTCGTGCACAGGAGGATTCGGTGCATCTAACCCATTCTGTCACACATCTGAGCTCTATTCCAGTGCATATGATCTTTGGATGCATCTGACCTCTGAAACTGCGTATACACCTTTTGTTATGGTGCATTTAATATTCCAGCGCATATGTCCTCTGTTTCAGTGCTTTTGCTTTCTGTTTCTGTGCTTCTAATTTTCCTGCGCTTCTAACCTTTGTTTCTGTGCATCTGTTCTAAGAAGTGGTTTTTAGAATATTTTTTGTAGCTTTTGCTAATGCTGACACTCTTTTTCGCATGGATATTCTCTCATCTACTCACAAGATTAGGAGCTGGTTTAGTCATACTAGCTGCATTGTTAGCACATTGTCTTTCCTTAAAGGATAGTAATCAAATGCTCATACAAATCTCACATAGTTCTAATTAGGAAGGAAGTAACTTGAATCTTGTTGCATCTACAAATTGAATCTAGTCACAATGCTAGGAGGGTAAAATTGAACCACTGTTATCTTGCTTTTCAAAGTTAACAACTTGCGTGTGTGCCCAAGTAGATAGCTCATATAGTCTTTTTAATTTTAACTAGGGGAAAAGAACAAGTGCCTTTCATGTTTTTGGGAATGATACTAGGCCTATGCTCTCCCCTATCTTGGGTGACCAAAGTGCCAGACATATCATTTTTGCATGTGTTGAACCTTTAGAGAGGCTTGCCCTCGGATATCCTTCTGTCCTTGGGGAATGACCATAAGTGGTAATAGGCTAAAGCCAAGCCCTGCCGAGCCACTATAAATAAATTGTGTTTGGAGTGAAAGCTTCAAGCAACAAGTGCTATTGTGTTATACCAACAGCCAACCTCCCCCAAAACCCTCCAAGGAGTAACCCTTGAAGGCTAGGAGACTCCATAACAGAGAGTAGCACTGCCGCACGTATAACCACTCAAATGGTTGCCCTTACTAGTCATCCTTTGTTTTAGTATACCAAAATCCTTCTATTTGTTGGTGAAAAAGATGGGACCTTTGAAGATGCCCCGATTCATGTGGTTCTTAGTAGAGATAGCAGAGACAATCCTAAGGTTCGGTGGGGGTAGGAGCCTTGGGAAACTTGGATCTTAGTATGCATGAGAAGTGTGTGCCGTGGAGAGGAGCCAATACTACCAAGATATTGAAGCTATCCATTTTGAATAGGCACAGCTAGGGGACTCAACAAATATTGTTTTTGCCAGCCTAAGATTGTACTTATTTTTTTTTGTGTCAAAAAGAGTCCAAAAATCACAATAAAAGATCAGAAAATCATGAAAACTTCTTTGTGTTTGCTATGTTTTACTTGCCATAATTGAGAAAATCAGATCAAAAACACCAACTTGTGACCAAAGAAAAAAAAAACATTGAAAAACATGCCAAAAATTACAAAAATAGTCAAGAAAACTAGAACTGCGCATGTGTCATGTAGAGCTGTGCATACACCTCAGCCTGCAATGCATATATTCTGACTTACTACGCATCTGTCAGCTGTTACTGTGCCTTTAAATTTCACCAGAACTACGATTTTGATCTGACTTGCTATGCATGTACCACCTGTTTCAGCGCTTTTGTTTCTGTGCATCCGTGACAGTGAGCATTTGCACATATTTTCAGAGAAAATTTTTAGGTTTTCCAAATACCCATTTCAGCCTTATACCAATTTTTGAGATCAGATCTACCATGCAATCACCTTTCCTATCCATTTTCATAGCATACCCTCTCTTTCATCAGTCGTCTCATCCTCTTTATACCAAGTCTTTCTAAAACAAAATCAGAGTTCCATATCAAATTAGTGCAAGACCCTTTTCTGATCATTTCATATTCAAGTAAACCTAGTAGGTCATAGAACTTCACTAGTGGTCTTGGTGCTAGACTAGTCCCTACACAGTAAACGGGTACCAGATACCCTTACTTCTGGCTATCATCTTGTGTCAGCCAACTTGGAATCATTGATCAAAAAGAGTCCCTTGATCAAATCTCATCACAAGTATCATCTTTTTAGCAATCTCCAACAACACCTTACCAAAACTTCTAGTTTCATCCTACCTCTTCCCACGTCACCTCGCATGGTTTTAACTAGATCTCAATACCAAAAACAACTTGAAATGGCTAGATCATCCAACCCCATGGTCACTCCCCACAATAGTGATGAGGAAATCTCTCGTGAAGAATACCGAGGAACCTTCCAAGATCAGAAATTTCAACGCATGCTAGAAAAAGTGCTCCTTGCGGACCCTCACAAATACTTCCTGTATCTTGCAAATCTAGGACTTAAATTCCCCTCAGACTTTGATCTCAACAAACTGAAAGAGACTATAGAAGAAACTCCTAAAAAACACACTATTGAGGACAAAGGAAAGAAAGCCGCAGACCTGAACATACCTATGGAAGAAATGAGGAAACAAATCGAGACCCTAACGCAACAAATGATAGATCTCAAAGTGGGTCCACCCCCTAAAACTTATTCCTTGGAAGACATCGCACCATATCCCTTTGACAAAAGTTTGAACATGGTACCCTTCCCCTTTCGGTTCAAAGTACCTAAGTTTGAAAAATACAAAGGAAAAGGGGACCCAAGAGATCACATTAGGGAATTTAATGCCGCATGCATGGAAGTAACTCACAACGAAACTTTCTTAATGAGACTATTCCCTAGATCTCTAGGTGGACAAGCCATGGAATGGTTCTCACGACTCTCACCAAGTATCAAAACTTTTGATGAGTTAGTAAACAAGTTCATCATGCACTCCTCCTACAACATTGAACACGAAGTCTCCATGCTCGACCTATGCAATACAAAGCAAAAAGATGGAAAATCCTTCGCCTCTTTCTTACAAAGGTGGCAACAACTCACAAGTAAATGCCCATATGACGTACCTAAGAAGCAAATGACAGAGATGTTTGTCCACAACCTTAACTTTGATCTAAGCTACCAAATACAAATTCAATGCCCTACCTCATTTTTGAAAGTCATTGAGATGGGACTATTTATCGAGAAAGCTATGATAGACAAGGGGCAAATAAAGTTGTACAAAGACACTTCCAACCCTAATTACACCACGGACAAGTCAAAGTTTTGGACAAAGAACAAAAACGTCATCAATGATGGAGTAGTTGATGCCAAAGTTGCAGCTCCCAAACAACAACCAATCTTCACTCTCAAAGGAGAAGCAAACAATGCCACGCAAAACAAAACCTTCTCTCGTGAGCCAAAACCATGGTTCAACTCCAACCCTAGGTAAAAATTCACACCGCTAGGGGAGTCCCAAGAATCTGCGTTAAGAAAACTATTGGCCAACAATGAGATCACTCTTCCACCAACTAGCGACTATGAACCTCAAATAAAACCTCACTATTGGAAAGATACATATTTCTACGAATACCATAGGGGAAGAGGCCACACGACCAACAACTATATCCATCTCAAACATGTCATTCAAGACATACTTAACCAAAATTAGGAAGGCACTCAACAACATACCTCTAATGAGACACATGTGGCCTACAAGGATCTGCTTCTCAATCACGATAGGCCATACAACAACAATAACAACAACAACAACAACAATAACAACCGTAGCCGATAGAACCAAAATAACAAAAATAACAATGCAAACTATACAAGCGTGCCATTCGATTATACTGTCAACTACATAGTGGAACAGATTCCACAAGTCAATATGGTCACATCCAACCAACAATCAGGACCCAACAAACTTGATTGCAGCATCATCACCCGCAGCGGTAAGGTCACACTAAACACGCTTCCTCCAGGGTCATCACCTTCTCTATCTAATCCCCATACATATAGTGTCATAGACCAACTTCAAAAAATTCCTGCCCACATATCTATTTTAGAGTTGTTGCATCTGTCTCCTTCCCACAAGGAAATTCTTGATAAAGCTCTACTGGAAACAACTATGCCACAAATCTAGTTCAAGAGAAGTTTCAATCCATGGTAGGAAATCTAACCTCCTCAGATGCCATCTCATTTATTGAACAAGATGATCTCTCAGTGTCTCAACCTCATAACACACCCTTGCATATCATCGCATTCATTCATAGACACCGTATCAAAAGAGTTCTTATTGATGGAAGAGTTGGTTTAAATATTTGTACGCTCAAGCTAGTCCTTACATTGGGGTTCTCTAAAATTGTGGTAGATCTGAGGAAAAAGATCACCATTAAGACCTATGATGAAGAGGAAAGAACTACCAAAGGAACAGTGGTATTACCAATACAAGTGGGACCAGTGATAAAGGATGTTGTCTGTTAAGTCCTAGACTAGCCTATAATATTCTCCTAGGTAGACCTTGGATTCATGCCATGCAAGGTGTGCCTTCTACCTACCACCAATGCATCAAATTTCCTCATGATGGCAGACAAATCACCATCCAAGGTGATCCTGATCCTTTCTAGCATTACAACACTATCCTCTCTAAGCATGATTGCATCATTCCCAACAATAGAGCTTCTATATACCCCATCTCATAGCATGGTTCCACCTATGAAGCTTCCTCATCTAGACCCAAAGAGTAGAAAATCACCATCAAAGAAACAAGAGTAGGGGAATATTCCATCGAGCACAGCCTCAACCTAGCCAAACTACCTCTATCTCCAAGATCCTTTGGCTGACCTACACCTAAATGCATTCTAAAACCTTCCACTCCTCCCAAAGCTCCCACAACTCCCTTTGTAAAATGGGGTACCCTATCAGATGAAATAGAAGAGAGAGATGTCTTATCATGGCTCTACCTAGATGAAGATAACACACAGCAAGAACCACCAAAGCTCCATACAGAAATCTATGGGCGTGGTGAGTCTATCCTACACAGAATGGGTTATGATGGACAAGGTCCCATTGGCCTAAGAAAAGAAGGAATAATAGAACCCATCCAACCCTCTTCATCCTCATTGGCAAGAAATACAAAAGGGTTAGGATACAAGGACAAAGGCAAAGCTAAGGCCAATGCTTATTTTGTGGAACATATCCATTCCCTACAAGAAGATAGTGACACAGACTCTAACGAGTATAAGTGGGAGGAACTCACAGAACACTCCTACGAGGAAAGGAGTTGATACCATTCAAACCTATAGCCCCTACTGTGAGGGACAAACACTAATGCATAGACCATTAGAGTGTGAATCGCCAACTCCTGAGAGTACAACTTTCAAGGAAGGTCAGAGTTCCATCGCAATAAACAATTTGGAGGAAAAGACCATCTTAGATCGTATCCCTACCAATCTAAATCCTAGCCATGTACCCATTCAAACTATTAATGAATCAGATCTATCTTTTGATTCCCTTCCCCTTGTGCATCCTAAACTCAACGACTAGGATTTACAAGGAACCCTGCAACTAGACATGTTCCAAAATGATGATGCTTATATTGACTACATGGAACTTAGGGACCACCTACCCACATGAGATCATAAAGCTAGTTTTTCTATTGAACTCAATACCATGGCTTATTTTGGAGAGGGTGCCAAGCCTTCCAGTCACAAAAACATAAAAATAAAAATGGATCTGATGGTGAAAACCGCTCTGCGGCAATATTAGATCCCAAAATAGTAAAAAGAAATGACACATCCGATGGTGAAAACCCAACTGTGGCACATGACGATGGAAGGATTGACACTCTCCCCACCGACATGCATCAGGAGAAGTCTCAGATTGTTGTGGAACCTACAGAACCTATCAACATTGGAACAAAAGATAATCCTAAGATCATTCATTTTGCAAAGTCTCTATCCCCACCAGAGAAGACCAAGTTCGTAACATTCTTCAGGAGAAAGCAAGTCAACTTTACTTGGTCATACGTAGATATGCCCGGTTTAGATCCAGATTTGATTCTACATCATCTTCTACTAGATCTAAGGGTCAAACCAGCCAAGCAGAAGCTTAGAAAGATGCATCCACACATTACATTGCTAGTAAAGGAGGAACTCAAGAAACTGTTGGATGTAGGTTTCATTAGAGCAATAGACTATCTAGAATGGGTATCCAACATAGTGCCAGTCTCCAAACCTGATGGCAGAGTTAGACTATGCAATGATTTCTGAGATCTAAACAAAGCTTTCCGCAAGGATGAATTTCCTTTGCCTAATATTGATATCATAGTCGACTTGACAATAGGACACACCATGCTTTCTCTAATGGATGGCTTCTTCGGGTACAATCAAATCAGGATAGCACTAGAAGACCAACACAAAATAGCTTTCACTTGTTTGTGGGGTACCTTCTACTAGAACATCATGCCATTTGGGTTAAAGAATGCAGGAGCAACATATCAACATGCTATGACCACTATTTTCTATGACATGATGCACGTCACAATGGAGGACTATGTAGATGATATCCTTGCAAAGTCACTCATGAGATAATCCCACCTAGAAGTACTAGAGAAGGTCTTTCAGAGATTGGAACAATTCAAAGTCAAGTTGAACCTGAAGAAATGTGTGTTTGGAGTCACATCCGGCAAGCTCCTAGGCTTCATTGTATCAGCAAATGGGATAGAAGTTGATCCTGCCAAAGTCAAGGCTATCATGGAAATACCACCGCCTAAGAACATCACTCAATTACGGTCTCTACAAGGCAAGTTACAAGCAATCTGTCGGTTCATATCACAACTAGCAGACAAGTGCCAACCTTTTAGTCATCTCTTACATAAAAACATCCCATTCAGATGGGATGAGAAGTGCGAAGAAGCATTTGGAAAACTAAAGGAATATCTCATGAACCCTCCTATTCTAATGCCTCCTATACAAGGTAAACCACTATTACTTTACATATCTGCTACACAGACAGCTCTGGGTGCCCTATTATCACAACAGGATTATGAAGGCAAAGAAAGGGCTATCTACTACATCAGTCAGACACTGGTGGGCTATGAACTACAATATTCTCAGATAGAAAGATCGTGTCTTGCTATGGTTTTTGCTTCTCAAAAAATATGACATTACATGCTAGCACATTTAGTCAAGCTCATTGCAAAGATAGATCCACTGAAATACCTGTTAAGCAAAGCAACTCTAACAGGTCACCTAGCTAAGTGGGTAATGCTCCTAAGCGAATATGACATTGAGTATGTAGAACGAAAGGCTATCAAAGGTCAAATCATTGCCAATCAGTTAGTAGAAGCTCCATTGCAGGATACCATACCAATGACATTAGTATTTCTTGATGAATCCATATTCAGTATCAAAACACACTCATGGAAACTCTACTTTGATGGATCCTATACAAACTATGGATCAGGGGTAGGAATCTTGTTGGTCACTCCTCATGGCAACACCATACCTAAGTCTTACCGTCTGCTATTCCCATGCAAAAAGAATATGGAAGAGTACGAGGCCTTAGTCATTGGTCTCAAACTGGCAACAGAATGGAAAATCAAAGAGCTACATATCTATGGTGACTCCCAACTGGTAATCAATCAAGTCAACGATGACTATCAGACCAAAGATGGCAAGTTAATCCCATACAAGCACATGGTCGATGACTTTAAGGAGTATTTTTTTATCATCTCCTTTGAACAAATATCTCGCATTGAAAACAAAGTAGCAGATGCTATGGCAACCATTGCCTCACTCCTTGAGATCCCAAAAAAAGAATCACGGTATGAGTTCTTGGTTGAAACAATTGTGTAACCAGCTTATAATCTTCCTGAAACCCATTCCATATGCCTTATAGTTGGATCCAATTCACCTTGGTATGGTAAATCTACACTTACCTCAAGGATAATACCCTACCACCTAACTTGTCTTCTAACCAATGCCGAACCTTCATTCGCCAAAGCTCTCGTTATACCATTGTCGCTGACACCTTATACCACTGAGGTCTAGATGGTACTTTACTCTGATGTTTAGAATAGGAATAATCTCAAACCACCTTACGAGACGTACACAAAGGAATTTGTGGAACACACTCTAGCGGTCCTTCTTTAGCTAAGAAACTCATGCATTTGGGATCCTATTAGCCAAACATGGAAACAATTTCATATTAGTTTGTGAAGAAGTGCAAATAGTACTAAATACATGGAAACCTGATACATGCACCAGCTCAAGAGTTACGACCTTTAACGACACCTTGGCCTTTCTATCAGTGGGGACTTGACATTGTGGGCAAAATTCACCCGCCATCATCCAATAACCACAAGTTCATAATAACCTCCACAGAATATTTTACCAAGTGAATTGAAGTCATTCCCCTTATCAATGTCACAGGCAAACAGATTGCCTCATTTATCCTCAATTACCTCATCTGCAAATACGGAATTCCCTCATCCATTATCATGGATAATGAAAGACCCTTCAAGAACTAGGATGTCCAAGAGCTTTGTGACAAATTCAAAATCCAACACCGTTTCTCCACCCCTACTACCCACAAGGAAATGGCCAAGCAGAGGCATCCAACAAAACAATCTTGAAAATCCTCAAGAAAATAGTCAATGATGCTGGCCGTGATTGGCACATACAACTGAATCCTGCTCTATGGGCCTATCGAACCAATATACGCAATTCCACAGGTGCTACCCCTTATGCCCTTGTCTATGGATCAGAAGCCATTTTGCCCATTGAGGTCGAGTTACCTTCCCTAAGGGTGTTGTTAAAAGGTCTCAATACTAATGAAGACTATAGAGTTTCCAGATTGCAAGAATTAGAGTTGTTAGAAGAGAGAAGGCAATAGGCCTTTGACCATCTCAAAACAGATCAACAAAGGATGTCACGAAGCTACAATCACAAGGTCTGTCCAAGAGTCTTCAATGTTGGTGATCTAGTGCTCCAGGAAAATCTCCACAATCAATAAGATCAGGAAAAGAAAGGTAAGTTTGAGCCCAATTGGCTTGGTCCCTATGTCATCATTGCTTTTTACAGATCAGGGGCATATCAATTAGCAACATCAAAGGGTGAGTTGTTCAATGACCCAATCAACAGTATGCATTTTCACTGATTCTATACCTAAGAGAACCCCAATGTAAGGGAGGCATAAAAAAGAAAAAAATCATAAAAATCTAAAAATGCAAAAAAAAATCAAAAAATTCATTTAAAAAAAAAGCAAAAAAATAAAAAAATAGAAAAACAACAAAAAAATCATCCTCTGGTGAAAACCTGGCAAACAGGCACCTTAGATAGGTACCATGATGAAAACTTGGTAAACGGGCGTCATGTGTACTTCTGGATTTCATACAAATAAAAGCAAGTGGTGAAAACCTAGTAAATAGGCACTGCTTGTGATGAACCACCTTCTCCATCTTTGGGAAACCAATCACTTTGTGTCCATTCTTCCTACCATCATTTCTCATTCAATCCATATTGGTTCCATAATAAAGCACCTTGTGTAACCTAATGATAACCTATCATGGCTTGATACTCTATCTCTCTTGTCGCCCTATCCAACTAAGGTCTTATCTAGTATCCTATCCATAGTGTCAACCTGGCATAGTGTCTATCGTCAGTACCATAGGGTCAACCCTAACCTACATTGCCTCTGCATCATCACGTAGGCAAGGCCATTTTCAATGCACCCCTGAGGCTCCCCTTCCCATCCATCCCATATCTTGTCATCTATCCTCTAGTCCATCCATGGTCCAGGTCCCTGAACTACATTGCCTTTGTGTCGTCACGTAAGTAAGGCCATTTAGCAATGTGCCCCCGAGGCACTAGGTCAGTCCCTTAGGGTCTGTTTTATCCAGGCATGCATGCAAGCATGAGTAAAACCCACTTTCAAAACAAAAATCTTGACACACAAAACTCAACCTATCCAACGCAAAGCAAAAATAAGCCTAACACTCAAACTGATCCTATCTAAATTATGGCAAGAATAACACATCTAAATGCAAGAATGTTTTGTGTTTGATCAGGTTAACTTACAGAGTCTTGATTTTTGTTATTATGTCTTTCTATGCTACTCAAGGATGCCAAAAGCTAGAGATGCTATGATGGGGGCATAATCATTTTCTTTTTTTGTTGTTTGTGGATTAATCTTTAGTAATGTGAAGCCTTGTCTAACGACATGATTGGCAAAAGATCATCGAGGACTTCAAAGGTCTAACATGAATGGGGGCAATCCTTGTTTGATGTTATACAAGAAATACTCAGGTCATCTAGATTCAATTTTGACTAGATGCTTGTATTAACTTGCCAAATCAAAATCCATCTAAGCGATACTCAGGTCATCTCGGTTCAAGTATACCTAGATGCTTGTATTTTCTTACAACATTTTAAACACCCAATGATGAAATAAGCACTTCAAAATACTTGCAAAAATCAAGATGGCAAACCATTCCATATCCATATCAATAACATATCCAATTACATTTTACATCCATATCCCATATGCAGAGTATCAATACAAATAAAATCTCGTCAGTCCTTCTATCGAGTCATTCTTCCATCAGTCAGTCTTTTGTCTATCATTGTGTCATTTCTGTGTCGATTGCGTACATTTGGACATAACAAAAACATAGCATAAGTGGCATATCATATTGCATGATATAGTTATTAACATGATTAAATCATTTACATATATAATAAGTCCATTAGGTCATCCATATACATTTGCATCATAACATAGTGTCAACAGAAAAAATCAAAAACATAGATAAGTATCATCACATAAACCGCATAATCACATAGATAACATTCGCATCTACATACATAAAAGTACATCAACTCATCATGAAATCATCCAAGTTTGCATTAGATCATCATCATATCAGAGACATAAGAAAAAAATAAAATGCATCCATAGCAACATCACATAGCATCATAAAGACATAATAAACATGTGCATCACATATAAAAGCATCATAAGGGTAAAATGCATCCATGACATATAGCATAAACAACTACATATATAGATCATCAATAGCTGCATCATCATGTAAATATCAAATAAAAACATGTCCAAATGTACAATATCAAAGGTCCATCTCTAAGTCAATGCCATAAATAGTGTATACACCACATAAATAGTGATACATGTCTCGGTACAAAAATGATGCATATACATATCAGGCTATCTGAGCCATCAAAAAGTGTATGTATAAGGCAAAATTTGTACAAGTGTAACTATGGGCTAGCCCTACTGCTGTGAGCCACTACTCCCTACACTGTCCTCCCCTCTGCCGACCCCAAACTGTTGCGGGCCCATCACTAACCCTCCTGATCGTGAACCCCCTGCTCTCTGGGAAGCCACAGACTAGCTCCTAAAGCTAGGTGCCCTCTGATCCACTAACACAACCTTGTGGTAAAGAACCCTATAATACTGAGTCTGGGCCTGCACCCTTGATAGCTCTACCTATACCTGTGCTAGCTATGTCTACAACTACTAAACCTGGGCCTGTCCCTGCTACACCTGTGTAACCAAAAATGTTGTGGCCCCATCTGTGCCCAAGGCTACCACAGCCACGTCTCTCTCCTATCTCAGGGCCCATACCCTCACCTCTGCTACATCCCACTTTGCGACAACCCCAAATAAGACTCGTGCATCTGACTCCCTCCATGACTGAGCCATCTTGAGCTGCGCCTGAAGCTATATAATCTGACCCTGCAGTGTTGCAATGGCCTACTTCTGCCAACCAGGCAGGGGACCTGAGGAACCTATGCATATCCCTGTACCTACTATTAGAGCACCTATAGCTGAGCCACCTGCTACGGTGGCAGCATCTAAACCTGTGGTGCAACCTGTGGCTACACTACCTGCTGATGGTGAGAAGATCCCTCCCCAGGCCTCTTCCTCTGTCTCGATCGGCCCCCATCTCCTCTTCCGCCTCCACCTCCTCCTCCTTCACTATCTCCACCATCATCTCTGTCTCCCTGTCCTCCTCTCCTCCCCCTCCATCTTCTCCTCCTACTTGCCCCAGCCTCATCATCCTAGTCCTCCTCATTCAAGCAAGGAACCAACTCTCCAGGTCCTGAGTACCTTGGGAATGGATGGGTAGCAAACCACTCCTCATAGTCAGGAGTCATCCCTATGTCTATAATCTCTCTCCTCATAGGCCAGGCAACATAAGGCATCTATTGGAACTCTACCAGGGCCTCCTCATATGAAGCAACTGAACCCCATTTGAATCTCTCTACATGTGTGCACGTAAAACGGGCCTATCCCTGGGGCATGCCTTGTCTCCTGCCAAACTATCTCTGTACCCTACTAACTATCTATCTCTCTAATATAAACCATGTCCTACCAATGAGCCACTGCATCTGAAAATAGTATGGCAACTCATCGTCCTCGTCATCCTAGTGCTCACAATCCAAGTAAGGGTGCTAGACAACTCTATCAACATTGTTTAGCACGTGTCTCCGATACTCAAGCTTCCCCAACTTGTGCTGAGAAATAACTCCTGCATACCCATAGCTCTATGGCTCATCCCTCTGCCTAGCAAACACACAGATCAGCCGAGTGATCGCAATGTGTTCACATAACCAAAATTGTAGAAGCGAGACACCTGCAGATAAGCTGGCTCCCCTATGGTATACTACCTAATGCATGTCCCTATATAGGTGTGCCAATACATAGACACCCCATGCATAGCGGGTGCCCTCTGTAACCATCCTCTCCATGATCCGTCCCCAGCCAATCGGGAACCCACGCGATCTCCTATCGGGGCATACAACGCCTCTGATCAATCCTGCCACTATACTTGGGAAGTAGTCATAATAATCATGTATATCTTGCTAGGAGATAACCTGACAATCTAGCTCGGGGTCATCAAACACCCACCTACACTCTGCAAGTCCTGCATCCCACTGAGGATCGTACTCTACAAGCTCACCCTATATCGGCAAGTGCAAAATCCTATAGGCGTCCTCAAGAGTAACCACCATCTTGCCAGTCGAAAAGTGAAAAGTCCTGTCCTCTCTATGAAATCGCTCCACAGTAGCAGTCAGTAGACTGAGATTCACATGAACCTTGGGCATAAAGCACACATAATCCAACCCCATCGCGCCAAGAGCCTCCCGATCCATCTCCGTAAGCATGTAGTGCTACAACATCGGTAAGGGAAACTGCTCCCTTGACATAAGAACATCTCGAATATCCTCCTGTAATCAAGCAAAAGCAATGCGTCAACCAAATATGCAAAAACCTACTCAACAATATCTAAAGCATCATATCATTTACTTAAACAAATTGATTAAAACAGCATACAACATCTCTTGACTAGATTCCTACAATCTCAGAGATCGCTTATCGATTGATGCATCGAACAAAATGCCAATCGAATCAATTTTGTTAAGTAAACTGACTAACTCAAGCATATGTGCTGAACCAGAAGGTACATATGCCACTTCTGGTAAATGCACCGACTCATACCGTATATGCGCAATCCCATATCAAAAGCGTAGCTTCCTAACAAGTGCGCTGACCCATACTATATATGCACGGCACTTATGCATGTGTCGATTCCCATGTCAAGTGTGCTGCTTCTTGATGCATGCGTTGACCTATACCATATATGCACAAAACTATTATAAGCATTGTTTCATACTGTAAATGTGCCACAAAATATCATATGCGTAGTTTCGCGTAGCATATGCGCTGAACTGCTAAACTGTGCATCTGTCCTAGTTGAACTTTACCTAGCATTTATTGCAGTAATAAATGACTCTAAGCGAGATTTTTCAAGCCACATACTGGTAGTCCTACCTCAGTTGGCCGATCGAACCGTCGAACTCGCTCAAAGTGGTGCTCCTCACGCAGAATATCCATCTCAATGCCGACTGCTCTATGCTCCTATGCTCTCCCAAGCTCTCAAGGACAAATCAACAAAAGCCAAGTCTGCAAAAGACTAGGATTGTGGACCCAGCTCCTATATATAGCAAGCAAATCCTAACTGGCTATGTGGCGACCATGACTACTTCCCAGACCTATTTCTGCCCGTTTCTACTTCCCATGGCCCGTTTTCTTCAAACCTAACCTGTTTTTCACCTTCTTCATCGTGAGATTGTCCGTCTCACGTCCTTCTCCCTTCTTCCAGTCCAATCTCCCGAGGGGGCATCATGTCATTATAACTCGTACCAAGGGCAAATTAGGGTAGGTATTGTTATCAGGAATTTATTCTTTTAGGCAACATCGTAAACTGCATTGCATCAAAGAGGGGTAAAATGTATACACCTAAAAATGATGCGACTCTACTTAAATAAATATTTTTAATATTTATTTCATTCTAATTCTTCTATCAATAAATAGATAAAATATTTATTTATTCGATTCACATTCCTCTAGGTTAATTAAATGTCTAAATATTTAATTACCTCTTCTAAAGTCAAAATTAAATAAATCCTTTATTTAATTTAAATTCTTCCAAACAATTAAATAATTTTTAATTATTTAACTAAGTCAAAATCATTCTTCCGAATTTAAATAAATCAATCAAATTTATTTAAATTCTCTCAATCTCTAAAAATAAAATACAATCAAATATTTTATTTATTCTTCCAAATCTTGCACAAACAATTAAATAATTTTATTTATTTAATTTGCTTTCTTCTAATTCTTTAGGAATCTTCCAAATCTTCTAAAAATAATCCTTCCTCTTCATGCACGCAAAATTAAGTAATTTATTATTTAATTCCACTTAGAACATGCAAAAGAAAACCATGAGTCAACTAATTGATTCCAAAACTCCTGAAATAGAAAAAAGCTTTGTATTTTATGACAGCATATCTTATCTTCAATAAATAGAAAAATAGTTAACTCAAAATAGATTTTGTGTGACACTTGTCTTCTTTCTATTCGTGCACATTCCCTCAACCTTTCTCAAGCATTGATTTTCTTATTCTTTCTCAACCGTTGATCTCCTCTCTCATGAGTCAATAAATTGAACCTTCTTCTTCCATTTCATCATCCAAGCTTTTAGTATCGTTACTCTGCAAGAATTCCATTTTCTTGTGATCAACTTGTTACCATATCACCATTACTATTGATGTGAAACTCATCTTCATTACAATCAACTATCATGGCCATTCTGACTTGACATCTTGGAATAGCAAGGTGGTGCACCTTCTGAGGGCATATTCATACACAAGATCATTTGCAATAGGCCGCCAATGGAAGCCATAAGGTAAAGATGTTTGTTGAGGTATTGTTCATCATTTTGGATCTTCTTTATTTCTATATTCCATTGAGTTATGGGTATTATTGATGTCTTTTGACATTCACACATAATTTACCCTAACAGTGTTCACCATGGCTTGTATTTTACATGAGGCCATATTGAATTTCCTAGTGAACTTAATACTTTGCAAAATATTTCATATCAGGCATGTTAAGTGGTTTACCTACCAGGCAAGTTGTCATCGGGTGGAACAGGTTTCAAAGAGGTTTTATTGATATGTTTGACCAGCCCTTTTAGGGCGCACCGAAAGTTCAAGTCATCGGGTAAAAAGACCTTCTTTTAGATAATTATGCATAATTTTATCTTGTGATATGAGGCTTCGAGCTAGGGTTTGATGTGTCAATGTTAATCATGAAAATGTATGGGTATCTTTGTGTATGTTTGAGGGGGATCTTGAGGATTTGATAGCACAGCTTTCTCGTTCTTGACCGAATCTTTGACAGTACTGACTGTGGAAGGAACTTAGTTTTCAAAGGCTTCCAAAGCATGATTCAAATAGGTGACGTGGTTTCTTTATGATTTGTTTCCTGCATTATTTTATCTTTATTTCTTTCATAATGGCAGGCTAATGCAAATATGTTTAAGGACTTTCTCATGCAAACATAGTTAAAGGGTTTGTGACGTTTTGAAGGAATGGTGGTTAAAATGTGGTCATATTTTTGTCAAGGGTTTCAAGATGACTAAGGCTATGATTTTCTCCTTGACATTCAAAACAAAGACATACAAGTTGGTTTTTCCTTTGTGGGTATATGAAATCTTAACACATTCAATTGCACTTAGTTGCAAATTCAGTTGGTTATAGTTACCTGTTCAATTTTATATGGGTATACTTGACAGTTTTGAAATAGACTTCTTTAACTCTACTTACAGTTTCTGATTGTTATTTTACAATGGTTAAGGAAGCAGTTAAATAGTTGTTTGACATAACCTCTCTGTCAGTTGTAAACTACCAAAATTAGTTTCATTATTTTAGTTGTCTCTCAAACTGTTTGTTGAGAGAAGAAGAAGCTTTGTACTATGAAATGATATATTGATATATATCTGATGTGTTGAGTAGCAGAGATGTGAGAGAATATTATTGTTGATATTATATCTAAGATATTTTGAGGAACAATGAAACAAAGTGTCCCACTATAATTTAAATTATTAAATTCATTGTAATGGTTGAGATAAGACAATGAGGCACTATTGTCAGTGAGACAATGTTGAAAAGCCAGTGAGGCACATAAACAATAGTGAGGCAGAAATAATTATAACCCGGTGAGGCAGAAATGATTGTAGCCAGTGAGGCAAGTCTATTACATAAGTCAGTGAGGCACTTTCATTGAGTGGTTTTCTACCCCAGAGGGTTTTCACTCCTAAAAGTCTCTGTGTTATGCTATTTATCCTCTACTTCATAGTGTTATTGTGTTATTTGTTATTTGATTCATATGTTGATAGTAAATGATCACTTATCTCTTTAACACACTGGTTCATGCATTAATGAGTATTGAAAGCAACACTCATGTCTGATCTTTAAATCTATATTAAAGTGTGAAAATTTGATTTGTTTTCTGTAACATTGATTTACCCCCCTCTCAGTGTTACCAAGTACTCCAACAAGTGGTATCAGAGCCAAACCCTTCCAAGAAGTCTAACCAACTTAAGGTTTCCTAGCAAGTGGAGTACAATGGGTAAAAAGAATAGGAATAAGGCCTCAAATAAAGAAAAGAAAAATGTTGATCAACAAATTGAAAAGCAAGCCTCAGTCAGGTCCAGCAATGAGTTGTTACATGAGTCTACCATGAATTCAGATACAAAATGTCATAAAGAAATCAGTCCTATAGTTAAGAGTCTTAACAATGTGAATGTTAGTAGACAAGAACTTGATGATTTTGTAGTTGAAATTAGTGATGCAAAAGGAGATTTCCTTGTAGATGAAGATGAATAGGAGTTCAATGAAAATGACTGTGAAGTTGATATTGAAGGAGAACTTTTATGTGCTTTAGAAATGAACAAGTATCTTGAAAAAAAAAATTGAAGATTAGAAAATCAAATTCAACAAGAAGAGGACTCCAAGAAAAAGGTACTTTTTGACCTTGCAAAAGTCTCTTTAGAACTTGAAGAGTCAAGAAATTTGATTGTAGATTTAAGATGTCAAGTTGAAGATTCAAATAAGCTAACTATTAGCCTAAAGACTAAAATAGAGGAAGCCAAAAGAATAATAGATGTAACAAATTCTGATCTTGAAGTAAAAAGAATAGAATATCTGAAGTTAGAGAAATAAATAATCTCCTTGAGAAAGGATTTAGAAGAAGCATCTTCAAAGTTGCAAAAGAATATTCAATTTGAAAAGAGTAATGACTGTCTGAATGACATGTTGAGAAAGCAAAGATATTACAGAGATACTACTAGCTTGGGTTATGAAAAAGGAGAATGTTCCAAGTCAAGAGGTGCTCCTAGGAAGAAGATAGACTTGAATATTTACTCTACTACCCCTGAGAATGAAGCCAAGAAGGAAGAAAAAGATAAAGTTGTTGATAGAAGCAGTACAAATAGGCACTCAAGATCTTCATCTACCAGGCAATATAATTCAATCAGGTATAACTATTCTCAATTCCATGGTTACTACTATTTGTGCCATGTTTATGGTCATAGAGATAGAAATTGTGAAAGAAATGTCTTTGGTTGGAACAAGAAGAAAAGCTTTAATAATTTGTCAAATCAGGATTATAGTGTTGTGTGTTACAACTGTAATAAAGTTGGGCATCTAGCAAGAAATTGTTGGGTGCATGAATGATATGATTATAGAAGCTTTCTAAGATTACCTCGAAGAAATTACTTTTCTTTTGGTCAATACAACAATATGATATGTTATAGGTGTAGTAGTTATGGACACAAAGCAAGGTGGTGTAAGAACAATTTGATAAAACCATTCAGAAATAATATGACCAAGTAGAAGCAAGATAGTACTTTAAACAAGAATATACTAGTTTGGAAAAGAAAACAAAGTCAAGTGGAAGAAAAGATAGAGCCTAAGCTTGTACATACTACACAAGAAACATCTTTGAGTACTTAAGGAGTAGCCTACGGACAGGGGGAGTTGATATTTAAGATATCATTCAAACTCCTTAGACAAAAATAAGGAGGTACTGTTAGCAGATGGCTTTCAAGAAAAACAAGAGCAGTGTCTCAAGGAAATGTGGACTAATGATGACAATTCATTAGGATTGACCTTACTTTTCAATAAGTGATGATAGTAAATTCATACACAATGTTATTTGTTTATGCCAATGCTTCAATCTAGACAGTGTTTCTCATTTTTGTATATTTCATACACTATTTGCTAGTGCTACTACATTGATCATGATAGGCAATATTTTGATCGTTTCGGTTTGGATAGCAGTCTTGATACTTACAATCTATGATTTTATGACAGTAAAACAATGAACTTGAATGCTCTACATGCAAATAGTGATTCAATGATGTTCAGGACAGAGTCTTTACTAATGCTCAACAATCTTTGACAGTTATTGAATGGCTTATGATGACATCTTCTTGCAAGTATTTGGATAGGGTTTCTTGGAAGGGTTATGCATGTCACAATATTTTTATAAAGTGGTCACAGTATTTTTTTGGTCTTTGACAGTGCTTCTACCTCTCATAAAGATTAAGCATCTATGGAGGTACTTGTCAATTCAAATTCTTTTGAATAGAAAAGCAAAGATGATAGAATTGGTATATTTTCAATTCAGGACAGTGTATAATGCTCTCATGCTTCTTTTGATTTTGCCTATGACTAGTTGGCATAGTGCTTAATAGTTGACAAGTGGTATTATATATTTCTTTTCTTACACTGAACACTGTAATTAATGTGAGTACAGTTCTGCAGTGGTTGGTTTTGGAATATATTGCAGCACTAGTGTCCTAATCCTTATATTGATAGTGAATTAGATATAAAGACTCAACTCCTAATAAGCTTTGATAGAAATGATATAAGATACATGTTTCATTTCACTCATGGTGTGCTACTTACTCATAAGTGCTTATTCTTTTATATGTTGTTCTTGAAGAGATGATAATCAATGCTAATTTAGTATATCTCATTTGACAATATGCTATGCTTCGTTTGATCATTGTAATACAGTTATGATTACATACTTATCATTGGAAAGTAAAAAGATGGTTGAGATATTTGTTGATCAGTTTGCAACAAGGGGATAGTGATCATAATAAGGTTATGGAACAATACCTTCAAACACTCATAAGGGAAGCAAATCAAATGGTGAAAGGTCAAAAGCAAATCCCTTACATTACCAATAAAAGCACAAACGACATTCATGATTAGAAGAGCATCAAAGCATAGTTTTGAAGTCTTGTGAAAATATTTAAGGGGAAGAGGCTAAAAGGATGTTGAGATAGTGTAAAATTGACATTTGGATTTAAAAGAATAACCTCATCTTTTAATGACTTTCATGAAGTGTGCATGTTGCATGTTGAGGTTCTTCAAGGTGAAGGACTTCATCAGTGGGTGCTTCATCAATGGTTTCTCATGATTGGTAATTGAGAAGTCCATGTTGGCATATCATTCCAACAATGATGATTAGCCATATTCATTACTGCTTATTTCATAATGTTTTAGATTCAATTTAATGGTGTTGTTTTGATTCATATCATGGCTTTATTTGTATTGTTGGTACAGTTTTTCGAACAGTTCATAGCATGACATTATACAAATTGGTTCAGGGCACATTGGTTCCTTATATTTGAGATGGTGATATGGTCTTTGTTTGGGTATGATGTCTTTGGTCTTTGGCATGCAGATTTGGCATATAGTGATGTCATGCATATTCATGGTGACAGTGTTATTCTATTAGCTACCTATTTAACATATACAATTGTTGTCCTTACTTTGATATGTCTATGTTCATTTATATGGTACTGACAAATAGACGTGTTTTAGGCTATTCTGAGTGTTACTACATCATGGGACAGTTATCGCATTGGCATACTTTCTTCCTCACTTTGTCTTTGTTGTCAAAAAAGGGGGAAAGAGAGTTGTTTTTTGCTATCAAGGACAAAGGAGAAGTTTGTTGTCCTCTCAGTTGTTGTCCTTGATGACAAATACACATTGTGGTGATATGTCCTCATAGCATGTTTGGTATACGTGATGTTAGCCAGAGGCATTACTATGATTGGTATACATGATCATTGCTATGATTGGTATACATGATTTTGGACAATGGGTTGGTATCATGATCACCTGATGTTTTTGCTTGGCTCTGATGCTTTCTACTGTGATATATGACATATGATACCATGTTACTCTTGTATCAGTTTTGCACATGGTATTTTGTAATAGTTTGGCGTATGGTTGATTATTGCATTATCATGGCAGTTGATATACAAAGGTGACAGTGGCATTTTATAGTAAGTGACACTGGCATTTGACAATAACATTGGTATATGTGTCATACTATATGTTAGTTGCTCTTCATTGTTTTACATTTGAGGTGACAGTTTGGTTTCCTAGCTTGTTCATGTTCATGACATACAGGAGCATATTGATATTAATGTGATATTCACGGTTTGGTCATGCTCAGTTGATATTATTATGGTGATGGTTGTTGTTTAGTTGTAAAAGAGATCAAAGGGTGTTTGATGCTCAAGTGTTGTCTTGAGTCTTCACAATTGTAGGAGGTGCTTTGGGTCTTCACTTCTTTGTCATGCCTTGATTATTGTTTGCAAAATGATGTATGCATTTATGCACTGTTGAAGTGACAAGGGTACTTACTTTGACACCATTTTGTTTAAATTATTGATTTCATTAGATTTAATTCCATATGGAAAAGGCATACATAGGCACATCTTTTATCACATGAAGACTATGCTTATAGAAGGAGGAGGATATTTGTCTTATTGTTATACTAGGGGATCATAATTCCTTGCATTGAAATGTGTTAAAGTGTTCACCATGGCTTGTATTTTACATGAGGCCATATTGATTTTCCTAGTGAAATTAATACTTTGCAAAAGCTTTCATATTAGGCATGTTAAGTGGTTTACCTGCCAGGCAAGTTGTCATCAAGTGGAATAGGTTTCAAAGAGGTTTTATTGATATGTTTGACCGGCCCTTTTAGGGTGCACTGAAAGTTCAAGTCATCGGGTAAAAAGACCTTATCTTAGATAATTATGCACAATTTTATCTTGTGATATGAGGCTTCGAGCTAGGGTTTGATGTGTCAATGTTAATCATGAAAATGTATGGGTATCTTTGTGTAAGTTTGAGGGGGAGCTTGAGGCTTCCAAAGCACGATTCAAATAGGTGGCTTCGTTTCTTTATGGTTTGTTTCCTGCATTAATTTATATTTAATTTCTTTCAAAATGCCAGGCTAATGCAAATATGTTTAAGGATTTTCTCATGCAAACATAGTTAAAGGGTTTTTGACGGTTTGAAGGACCAATGGTTAAAATGTGGTCATATTTTTGTCAAGGGTTTCAAGATGACTAAGGCTATGATTTTCTCCTTGACAGTCAAAACAAAGACATACAAGTTGGTTTTGCCTTTGTGCGTATATGAAATCTTAACACATTCAGTTGCACTCAGTTGAAAATTTAGTTGGTTATAGTTACCTGTTCAGTTATGTATGGGTATACTTGACAGTTTTGAAAAAGACTTCTTTAACTCTACATATAGTTTCTGATTGTTATTTTACAATGGTTAAGGAAGTAGTTAAACAGTTGTTTGATATAACCTCTCTGTCAGTTGTAAACTACCAAAATTGGTTTCATTATTTCATTTGTCTCTCAAACTGTTTGTTGAGAGAAGAAGAGGCTTTGTACTTGCTATCACCCAAATTTGCACCCTTGCATATAGTTGTGAAACCTCTGCAATCTGGAGTAACATGGGAATGATCTCTAAGTGTGGGACTTTGCTAAATGAGATCAGACCTCCGGAGAAGGCCAGCTTCCTTGCCTGATTATCACCTAAAACTACTGAAGTTTGAGGGGAAAAGGGAGAAGAAATGCTTTAAAATGAAAGATAAAACAACAAAACTTTGAAACACAAAAGGGTGATGCACCAGACAGATTTAAAGAAACTTCTACATAACTAAAAAATACACAACACAACTAGATATAGCAAGTATGTATACATAGATTAGATGATTCTAGCAGAGGTAAGAAGCAATATGATTGAGAGGAATAAAGACATTCACAGACAACCATACACAGATTTACACATAACTAAAAAAAAATCCATAAAAGAGGTGTGATAACTTGCATATATTCAGTAGGAAGGCAAGGTTACAGTAACAGAAAAGCTCTGTTTGAAAAACCAAAAAGCCTCTATGCTTAAAAATTTTCCCAACTTATTTACATCATACGAATGCATATATATAGCATTCCAAACTAACCCAAGTCGGTTACAAAAATGTCACAGAAAAAAAAAATCTACATTAATGACTGTCTAACCACATTAGTTATGGCGTCAAATATCTGGCGCTGGGCAGGTAGGGGATATTTGTTAGTCTTTATTGCAACTGCTTACTCCTCAATCCTCAGCCAACGCATCAGTGAGAGATATTTTGGTCATGAATGCGAGCAGTTTCCATTACCTACAGAAATGAATGCAACAAATATCTACATCCTGCCCCAAAAGTCGCTGAAACATCCAGTCAGCCAAGACATACAAATCCAGATCTGAAAATGAGAAGTGACAAAAACTCCTGAAAATGTAGCCAAATGAAAGAGGGGACGAAAACATGCATCTTTTCCTTTTACAGCATGTCAAAATTTGCCAAGATGGAGGAGATGCAGGTGGTCAAAGTTTCGGTCAACTACCTGTATATATTGCTTTGCACCTGTGTATATATCGCTTGCATTTGCCACCCCAATCAGCATTCAAAAATTTCTCTACAACTCCCTTGTACATGCATGGCGCTTTGTATATCGAGCTCTGTATATGCCTTGTATTTTCAAAATTGTATATGCATACAATTTCCCTTGTATGTGCGGGTCCCACCATTTGTATGTTAGCTTTTATATGCAAACCTACAAGCCACGGACCCCAAAAGACCATTAGCTTCTTTTGATTGTTCTATCGGGTCTAGTTTGTATCACTTTTTCCTTGTACATTTCTGTGTATGGTAAATATACAAACACTCATACATACAAACCGGACATGAAGCCTGAATGTGCCAGAATTGATATTCATTTGAAATCCGGCTTGCATATCGCCAATGTACATTTGACTTTGTATATATCGATATACATGCCGCTGCACTTACCTGTATATAGAAGACATACAATCTTCTTTGTATCTTTTCCTTTGCTTATTCGCTGCTGATGTACATTGCAAAATGTACATTTACCTTTGTATAATCGCGATATACATTCCACTGTTCATGTGATCCTTTGTATGTCAAAACATACAATCCTCCTTGTATATGCATGGGCCCCACCTCTTGCATGTTCTACCTCTAAACTATAGCAAATGTATATCGGCACTTGTATATGTCAAATATACAAACACAATATACAAACCCTCTCAGATACAAACAGGGAATCTTGATGGAATATACCCGCAATGTATATTTTTCATTGTATATAGTAGCTTGTATGTGCGAACATACAAAACAATGTACAAGCCTTTTGGTATGCAAGGGCAGAATATTCTGAGGAATCTTTCATGTATACTCACTTTGCACATTTCCTTGCATCTTTTCTTGTGACCCGATATACAAACTGGGAATATTCTGGGAATCTTCAAAAGATTCCCCTTTTGCATATGCACTTCCTAAGCCCGATATGCAACTAGAAAATGCATACAACTCACTTTTTTCCACATTTTCTAAGGCCGATAGAAATTTTGCAAGCCCGCCAATGAACATTTGAACTGTATTTTTGACCAAAACTTTGACCGTGAATAACTTCTTTATTTGGCCGAATTTCAGGGTGATGTAAAAATCAAACCTGCCTATTTTTTCAAGCTCCTTCCAATGGTAAGATTTTTAGGCAAGGTTTTTTGGTAAATTTGGCACCTTAAGCTTTATAGGAACATTTTCCAAAGGATTTTCAAGGAAAATACTGGCTGGACTGTTTATCTCTGGACAGAGAAAAATGGGTCAATAGTACTATGAAATTATATATTGATATATATCTAATGTGTTGAGTAGCAGAGATGTGAGAGAATATTATTGTTGATATTATATCTGAGATATTGAGGAATAGTGAAACAGAGTGTCCCTCTGTAATTTAAATTATTCAATTCATTATAATGGTTGAGATAAGCTAGTGAGGCACTATTGTCAGTTAGACAATGTTGAAAAGCCAGTGAGGCACATAAACAACCAGTGAGGCAGAAATAATTATAAACCAGTGAGGCAGAAATGATTGTAGCTAGTGAGGCAAGTCTATTACATAAGCCAATGAGGCATTTTCATTGAGTGGTTTTCTACCCCAGAGGGTTTCCATTCCTAAAAATCTCTTTGTAATGCTATGTGTCCTCTGCTTCATAGTGTTATTTTTTATTTTTTATTTGATTCATATGTTCATAGTAAATGATCACTTATCTCTTTAACATGCTGGTTCATGCATTAATGAGTATTGAAAGCAGCATTCATGTCTGATCTTTAAATCTATATTAAAGTGTGAAAATTTGATTTATTTTCTGTAACACTGATTCACCCCCCCCCCCCCTCTCAGTGTTACCAAGTACTCCAACAATTTTAGTACATGTTTGTGCCTTCTAGGATCTTCTCTTGACATATTTAGAAACTCTATCCTCTAGAACCTTTCTCATGTTAGCGCAACTTCCTATTTTTTATGGGATAATTGTTGTTGCTTTTCTTTTGGAAGCTAACTAAGCAATATCTCTACATTTTCCTTTAAATCCCGTACTTTTCCTCCTTGTTTTATTCTAGCATTGGCTTTATCTTTGTAAGTCATGCATTTTGTAAATGAATAATTAGAGGGTTTTTATTCATTCTTGCTCTAAATTTTTCCTCTGTTCACCTACATGTTCTATTTTTTTCAGCTAGATCCATACTATGTTGTGCAACTTTAGCGAAAATTTTACATGGTATCAGAGCTAGATTAGTTTTTAGAGTGTGAATTTGTTTTATATTGTGTGAATTTATTACCATGGAGGCAGATGTAAACCTTTGATTCTAGGTGCATGCAGATTTCTGTGAAGATTTTCACCACCATGGAGGCAAATGTAAACGTTTGTTTTTAGATGCATGAATGTTACTTTCCTTTTTTTTTGCATGCTCCTTTCTTTTTTCTCCTAGTTTGATTCTTTAAAAATTATGCGTGCTTTGCAAGAACCACATGATAAATATCTGGGAAAATTTGGGGCTTTGTAAAAACCTTTGTTTCTTTAAAATTGTATGCGCTTTGCGAGCACCATCCCAATTTGATTCTTTAAAAATTGTGTGTGATTTGTGAGCACCACATGATAAAGATCTAGGAAAATTTGGGGCTTTGTGAAAACCTTTTTTTTCTTTAAAATTATACATGCTTTGTGAACACCACATGATAAAGATCTGGGAAAATTTGGGGCTTTGTAAAAATCAAACTTATATAAAGTTCCATATGGGGGTTTCTACTTAAAAGTATCTAGTATAGGTTTCTTTTATTATGCTTTTGAATAAACAAACTTAGGATAAAAGTTGCTAATTAACCGTATGGAGCACATCTCTGCAAACATCAAATCTTTCGATGATCGATTTCTGTATCCAAAGACAAGGTGTTTGTCTATTCAACCCCATTAGTTGAAAAGTGCAGACTAAATACCAAACTACAATTTTGAGCATTTGAGAGTATCCTGGAGGTACTCATCCAATGGTTTCTATGACTCCGATCTATATCCTATGACTAGATTTATCTGCAGTTCTTCATCGGTAGTTGCAACTTTCTTCTTTCTGAGTTTAAATAAATTATTAGGAGGTTTTCCACTTGGGTTTTCTCCTTTCCTCTTTGTAATTAGGTATTTGATCATTCTTAGTTGCCAAGACCCATTCACATGACTGATTGCAAGCCAACATCCACACCTTTCCTGGGTAAAGCTTAAGGATGGCAAGGATACACCATTGGTTAATTGAACACAATATCGTCAGCTTGTGGGGCATCTTCTTTATCTCACTCATTCTCGTCATAATCTCTCATATGTAATGGGGGTTGTTTTCAGATACATGCAAGAGCCACATGAGCTACATTGGAAAGCTGCCAAGCATATACTTTGATATTTCCAAGGCACCATCCGCTATGGGATTCATTATTCAGTAGGATGTAGTTTGGATCTCATTGGCTACACTAATTTTGACTGCACTGGTGTAGACATAAAAAATTGACCAGTAATTAATCCCTAAGTTCACCCTTAATCCTAACCCTTACCCTTTGTATGAGATTTAATTAAATAATTAAATTAATTAAATCTCCACTTTACTCCATTTCCTGTAAATAATAAATTAATTATAATTTATTATTTACTTAACCTAAACCTCTTGCTAATAATAAATTAAAATTAACTACTTTAATTTATTATTAACTTTAATCAAAAACCTAATTCTAAAAATTAAAAGAATCCCATGCAAATTTGTTTACCTACCTTTTGTCGTTCAATTTCTCAAACCATTTTTACCAAACTTTATAAAATCAACCCTTATCTTTCATTTAACCCCCTCAACAAATCTACACGGGAGTTATGCAAACAATGAGCAACCACATTCATTCAAGTAACATTTATTTCAATAGAAATATTTTATCTTATCTTTCCATTATGTGATGTGGCATTTAATGTGATTTTATGGTTTTATAAAATATTTTGAAATCTGTTTGAAATTCATATTTCTATGCTACATTAATTGGTGATCCTGACATGAACACAACCTTGTTAATTTGCCCATTTTGCAAGTGTTTTGGAGAATTTATGTAGGTTTTTGGGTGTATTTCTGGAGATATCTTGGTTTGCAGGTGTTGCGAGGCTTGAAAAGTTGAAAATTTTTGAATTTATTTTTAGTTTTTGAGGGTTTTGGCCCCTTATCGCGGATACCACAGGTATTATGTATCATTTTATGTAATGTGTGTTTATTTTCTATTGCCGTCCATGGCATTATCAGTTTTCACTAAGAAAATTTACACTATTAAACTTGTGGTTTGTTTAGTGTGTGAAGTTTTGTTTTAATCAGCTGGTACATAGGTATTGTCACTTTCTTCTTATTAATGATTTTCTTGATTTTACGGCTCTTATTCTCAAGAGAGGTATTGCACACATTAATCTTCTTGTCTAATTTTCTTAGTGTCTAATCTCATTCACACAAAACCTTAATTATAGTATGATTTTCCTTCAATTCACTTGTATAATGCACTGCATTTTCAAGACAGTTAAATTCATTCTTCATTGGGGTTTGCCTTGTTTTAACAAAACTGTCACCTTAAGTATGTATTTTAATCTTTCTTTAACAGTTTTCCTTTTGTTCCTATAACTATTCGTTGAATTGTTGTTAATTGTTTCTTTCACAGGTGTGCATTATAGTGTTTGGAGTTGTCTCATGCCATAAAAAGATTCAAACTGGAAAATTCTTCAATTGGTGGGTTGTTCTTATCGGCGTTTCCCCTCGGCCTCCCAAGATATTCTTTCACACTGCAAAATGCTTTAGCCCACTGGTGGTTCTGTGGATTGACAATGCATTATATTATTGATGAAGGGATTTGGCAGTGAGACATAATGCATTGGAAATGTAACTTGGAGAACTACATTGTGGTGCAGGCCATTTGTCCAAAAACATTGCAAATTCTCTGGTATAACCATTTGAATTAGACTTTCATTTTACAAATATCAAACATTTTTCTTTATGCATTAACATTTTGTGTGGTTTTTGTAGGATTTATTTGTTTTACTTGCATCTTTACACCTATCAAAGACTATTTTGCAAACTACTAATCAGTGTGTTGCAGGTTTGATTGTCATAGAATCTACTCTTGAAACATTGTGTATTCTTTTTATAGATTAGATCACATTTGGATTCATTGGTCTAAAAATAAACTCAATTATTTGTCTCATCATAAGCAAGGGTTAAAATTAACAAGTGTTTGACATGTCTTTTGGTTTGCATTTTTGTCATTGAATGTGTATGCTCTTCTCTCATGCCACTCGGCGATCTTGAGAATCAAAAGCATTCCTTTGACATTTTGTATAACCACCCATACATTTAGATTTGGAATTAAAATGAACCCCATGCGAGTGTGAGCAAGTTGCATGTGTATGCTCTCTCCTTGTGTCTTAGCATGAGCCTGGAGATCAAAAACATGTACTTGTCTTGCTTTTGTGTTACCCTTTAGAGTGGGCCTGCTCTCGAGACACATCCACAAGGAGAACTCATTTGTGACCCTAAGTGGTACTTTCATCCATTCCTCTATACAAATTAGGATAAGGCGAAAGCCAAGTCCAAACTAGTATTAGCACTTACCGTACAATGCTAGCTCAAAAGGAGGCATACCTTTGTGTATATTAAAACTCCTAGTAGGGTTAGTTAAAGCCTTAAGTGGCTTGTGTGATGCTTCTAAGGTGCCAGTCCCCTAGATATTCGCTACGAACCTTTGTCTAGTGGCTAAACTTCCTCTACTTGCTGGCGTAGAAGGTCAGACCTTTGAAGTCATCCCACATTCTCACGGTTTAAAGCGGAGATGGCAAAGTACCTTAAGATCTACATGTCTTCAGGACTTGGAACTTGATGTACCAGAGAAGTGAGTGCACTATAAGGGGGAGCTCGTGCCACCAAGTTTCTGGAGCTATCCACTTTAAATAGGTGTGGCTGGAGAAATACAAGTGGGAACTCAGCAAGTATTGTCCTTGCCTAGCCTAGGATTGTGCATGTCTACAAATGTTTGCAAAACATCAAGATGTCATCAAAAATAGCCAATCTGATTGCCATATGTCTTTTATGATTGATGTGTGCTCTTGAAACAAATCTCAAACAAACATCACACCTAGGAATCTGCAACATCTCAACCTTGCAAAACTTCAAAAAAAATCAAACAACTACAAAACTATCCCTCTATATCAGTCCATTGTTCCTAAACAGAGAAGTGAAAACAAAATCGTATCCAATCTTTTGGGCATCATTCTTTAATTTTGATATTTTAGGGTTTTAGTCTTGAGTCATTGCATATCTAGAACATCCAAGTCAGTCATACATGCTTGCATATCCATCACAATTCAAGCCAAACCTTTAGCTCTCTTCTTAGGTCTTGAAATCAAACCTTTGGCTATTACTCTCCCGTATCACTATAGGTTCATCATCCTTGAGTTACGAAACATATCATCATCTTGGGATAGGGTAACTTGCTTGGAGTTCATCATCTCCTACCTTAGCATACCCTCTCTTGATGATTACATCCTTGTGTCTATCTATCATAGCACAAGTGACCATTGCCTACAAAATCATTGTTTCATCAAAATGGTTGTGACCATCAATAAATCTAGGCTAAATCCAAAACCATACATACTTTGAGGTGACTCAAAATTTGTTTCTAGTGATGATGAGAACTTTGTAGATCCTAGTGATGATGAGAATCTTGTAGATCCTAGTGATGATGAGAACTTTGCAGAATCCTTAAGCCATCTTAATGATGCTCTTGACAAGGGAAATACCACCTCAAGTTTGGAATCATACATACATCCATCTACTAGCTCCCCTCATACATCCATCCATATGGAACCTCCATCACCATCCAAAAGAATGCTTATCCCAAATCCTACTAGTCCTGCACATACATCACCATCAAACTTTTCAAGCTCTAATCCATTAACCAATGAATCCTTTCTCCAAAGATTCTTTGTAAAATCTAAATGCAAAAGAAATTTTATGGAGAAATCTAAATCCACTCAGCCAATTTCATCCCCATCTATTACAAGCAATCCAAATCCCAATCCTATTATATCCAATCCTCTTGTCCATCCACCCAATCCTAATCCCACTCCTATCACACCTAATCCCATTATCCCTATATTGCATTCTAAGCCTACACCTTCCACCCTCATTCTCCATCCATTATATTGTCCATCTACTTGGATATACTAATGAAGGATGTGATCCATTGGATACTAGAAAGGAATCAACCACCACTTTCATCCCATCAAATCCCTATCCTTGAAACTACCCAAGAACCTTCAAACATCATGCCTATTTCTCCTATCCCATCTTGTAGTCTAGAAGCTATCCAAGAACCTTTAAATGTTCTTGAAGTTCCACCTACCATAAGCTCGATTCATTCCCCACCATACATTGAACCTATCCAAGAAACCTCCATTTCCATCCAAACCCCAGATTTATGTCAAGAATTAAATCGAAAGCATGATCAACCTTGCTCCTTACCAAATCAAGATCAAAGCCCTTCCATTCAACCCATCCACAACCTATACCTTCTTTATGATCAAGATAGTATCTATGATGATGAGCCTATTCATGAGCAAAATGATCCCATCCATAGCACACTTAATCCTATTTATGATCAAGCTCACATATATGATCGAGATCCTATCTATGATCAAGAAAACCATGATGATCCTCTTAGCCAACTTTATGCATTCCATGGTCAAGAGCTTATCACCCCTTCTATCCATCCTCCATCTAGGGGCTTCCATGATATAATGACATCCACTTGTCATGATGAGACTCTTGGTCCCCACAAGCACATAGATGATCAAACAAATACATTGGATCTTAATATGCATAATGATAATCAAGATCCTATTACTCCTTCACCATCTCATATTGATACCATTTCAAATCCGCCATCATGTCCTATTGGTATTAATACCTTCCTAAATGAATGTTCTTCCCTAGGAGAGTAGCAACTTGTATCTGTCATCTCACCTTCCTCATCCAATAAGGAACTCATGTCTTGTATCCTCAAAAATAAGCATCTCATTGTGCATCATATGTTCCAAAACATGAACTACCAAGGTAAAGGCTTAGGCCTTCATGAGCAAGGTAACTTGGAACCCATCCATGTCAAAGTCTCTCCAAAACCATATGGCATTAGTTATGAATATCAAGGAAGTCAATCCAAAGATGTTGGTACCACATCCTCGCCTCCTAAATCCACTCCATCCAAGCTCAAGTTAGGTGCACCTCATCACACCCATAAAACATATGTTATCATCCCTCCTCCATCATCCTACAAACCCAATCATCATGTGACCATTCATCTCCCTCCATCCATTTTACCTCCACTTCTTCCAACTCCTAACATTCCTCCATCCACTTTACCCCCCCTCCTTCCAACTCCTAATATTCCTATCCTCACATCCCCTTATCACTTTAGCCACAAATCCATTAATCCCTCTATTCATACATCCCATTCCTATAAATCCCCTACAATTCCTAATCATGATCAACAAATGCACACATCTACTAAACATGAAGCTATCCCAAACACCCCCCATGGGATTTAAAAATCAAAATTTGGATGCCTCCACCTATAAAGCAAAAAATCCCAATAATTCTCATGCCACATGGAACCAATGCAAAGAATCAAACCAAAATCAAAACTCAAAAAGGCTAGGTCCAAGTCCGCATCTCAAAAAGATTATTTCAAAACCAAAATGATTTGGGTCCCCAAGAAAAACACATCTAATTCAAATGGAGCATCCACACTCCTAAAATCCCAAAAATCTCACTCCCCATCACAAAATCCTAAAATTCATAAGTCCATTTGGGTCCCTAAAGACTTAAATAGGCAATCCCCTCAGATAATATCTCCATTACTCCCAAATCCTCCTTCCAATAAAAAGATTCAAAATCCAATTCGGTGTGTGCAACCATTTCCCTTCCACTCAACATTCCCACATATTTCCATTTCCCCATCTTCTATCTACTATCCCACTTATTTCTTCCATCATGTCCCTATAGTCCATGCTTTTGCATAAGTCCTCTCTATCTCTTTATCTCCATAATAAATCCACTATCCTTCCATCCTAGTTCACTTCATAATACACTATCCTCAATCCATCCTTGCATGAACCTTTCATAATCCACATCAGAATCTGCTATCCACTTACTCCATCTCTATTTTCTCTCTCATGCAATCCCCTCCAACGCCCATGAGCATAATACCACTTGACATGGTCTATAAGTGACTTCTATCCATCATGGGACATTACCACCCTGCTATGGGAACAAAATCTTGAGTTCCTCCTTATTCCATCCAAAAAAAAAGTAAAGAGAAACCATTTCATCCAATGGTGAAAACCTGGTAAACAGGCACCTTGGATAAGTACCATGATGAAAACCTGGCAAACAGGTCTCATGCGTAGGTGATTATCTATGTGCTTTAAATCTGGGGGCATGTTGTCACATCTATCCCATCGCATCTATCCTATCTTATCTATCTCATCACATATATCCTATCCTATCATTTTCCCTCTTATCTTGCCATCCTTACCTATCATGCCTGGTGTACCTTCCTTATTACACCATCTATTTTCCCTTCCTCCTTTTTGATCTTGATGAGTGTAGGGGAAAAATGTTGAAAAATGCTTTTGACACCTCTTGTCATTGCTCCAAATTCAACCCATAGATTTCTAAGAATATCCTCTATACATCCATCTCCTACTAAGTCCATTCATCCCTTTTGAGCATTATCCCCATCATACATCCTAATAAGCATCACCTCACCAAATCCT
Organism: Cunninghamia lanceolata; assembly: GCA_027924645.1. Lineage (NCBI taxonomy): Eukaryota > Viridiplantae > Streptophyta > Pinopsida > Cupressales > Cupressaceae > Cunninghamia > Cunninghamia lanceolata. The sequence continues at coordinate 25,005,036 of BSBN01000582.1, forward strand.
TTAAGCATAATATCTAGAGTAGGGGGCATGTTATTCCCATGTGACGTAGTCCTTGGAGATCACATCCTAGACTCCCTCCATCCGTCTATCATATATCTCCCATCCTTATCCTTCTATTGTCACTCCTATCCATCCAAATCCTACATTTATCCTATCATCCCATCCTCTTATCCATTCATCTAATACTACTGTTATCTTGTCACCAATCCTTTTATCTATCACGTCCATTATTGATCCTTACCTTTTGGTTTAGTTTTCCCTTGTCATTAGCATCTCTCCAACGACTATCAAAAATCCAAAAAATTCCTAAACAAACCAAAAATCCAAAAAAAATCAAAATATTCGCAAAATACAAAAAATTCAAATATCCAACAAAAATTCAAGCAATAAAATCAATTCATTTAATCAAATCAACTCTTCAATCCAAATCCAATTCAATCACTTCTTCCAATCAATTTTCCAATCATCAAATCAAACCAATCACATCACTTCTTTAAATCATTCTATCAAGTTAATCCAACTCAAATCATTTCAACTCACTCAATTCTTCAAAATCAATTAAATCATATCCAATCAAATCAATTCTTCCAATCACTTTTCAAATCCTCCAATCCATCAAATCAATCAAATCATTTCAAACAACAATGATCCAAATGCAAATCAATCTTTAATCCATACCAATCAAGTCAACCAATAAATCCAAATTATCCAATTGCACCCATGGTCTTGTTCTTGGCCTTGTTGTAAACCTAATCGATTGATCAATCATCATCATCATCATCAATGGGATATATCATTCCCAATTCTACTGTTGTTCTCAGGATATATTGTTCCCATATCAACACAATCCTTGCGTTGTTCCCGAGATAAATCGTTCCCACATCAACAATGCTATCAATCAATCATCAATCATTATCAACATTAATGATCAATCAAATCGATCATCAATTTTCATCTTGACAGGGGCAATACAGTGTTTGTTTTTGAATCATTTGTGCATGCTTTCTTTCTTGCTTGTGTGTGTAATTATTTCATCTTGCATTTGAATCACATCTATATCATTCCATGTAATATTCATATCCTGTGTATGTTGGAATAGCTTTTTGCATTATCCTTTGCATTTAAGGTCATATCATACATTTTGTGCATTATGACTTTAATGCTCTAAGTTTACTTCCTCATACATTAGACAAGGTTGTATTATGCTGGGGTATAGGGTACATCGTCACCTTGTTCTTTATACCTTGGTGCATAACATCAGGTGTTATATCAAACATTAGGTTGCTCAAAGTTTAATCATCATAACTCCACCTCCTTCCCTTCCTTTCCTTTTCAAGAGTCTATCCAACTCCTTCATCCTTGCATATCCTCTTGAGGGGGCATCACATATCAATCCTTCATTTTTATGAGCCCCATTCGAATCCCATCCTATCCAACTTTATCCAAAATCTTAATCCAAAACCTATGTTTTAATCTTCTTTGAAACGACGTCGCTTCACAACATCTTCTCAAAGAGCTGCAAAATGTAGACATTAAAAATTGACCAGTAATTAATCCCCAAGGTCACCCTTAATCCTAACCATTACCCTTTGTATGAGATTTAATTAATTAATTATAATTTATTATTTACTTAACCTAAACCTCTTGTTAATAATAAATTAAAATTAACTACTTTAATTTATTATTAACATTAATCAAAAACCTAATCCTAAAAATTAAAAGAATCCTGTGCAAATTCGTTTACCTACCTTTTGTCGTTCAACTACTCAAACCATTTTTACCAAACTTTATAAAATCAACCCTTATCTTTCATTTACCCCCCTCAGCAAATCTACACAGGGGTTATGCAAACAATGAGCAACCACATTCATTCAAGTAACATTTATTTCAATAGCAATATTTTATCTTATCTTTCCATTATGTGATGTGGCATTTAATGTGATTTTAGGGTTTTACAAAATATTTTGAAATCTATTTGACATTCATATTTCTATGCTACAGTTGGTGATAACATTAATCGCAAGTTCACTTCAGGATATGTTCTTAATTTGGGATTTGGCCCCATTTGTTGGTCAAGCATGAAGCAACCTGTCATTGCTTTATCATCAGTAGAGGCCGAATATAGAGGTGCAGTCAATGTTACCATTCAAGACATTTGGCTGCAAAACTTCCTAACTGAGCTTGATATCCTCTTTCATTGTCCGACTATCATTTGGTGTGACAATCAGAGTACACTGAAGTTTTGCAGAGATCCCGTACAACAACAACGGACCAAACACATCGAGATCCACATGCATTATATCCAAGGATTGATACATGATGGAGTCATCAACTTGCAGTATTGTACCACTTCTCAACAAACTACTGACATCTTCACGAAGACTTTCACTAAGTATAAGTTTCACTTTCTGTGAGACCTTCTTGGGGTGAAGGACACTGCAACATAGTAGCTGACATGCATAGTTTGCATTTTTTTTTGAGGGGGGGTTTTGTTCCCACAAGGTTTTCCCTCTTTCCTCTTTCTTTTCCTCAATGTTTTGTCTCCTTAGTTAGACTTAAGGGGGGTTGTTAGCGCAACTTCCTATTTTTCATGGGATAACTGTTGTTTCTTTTCTTTTGTAAGCTAAGGAATATCTCTGCCTTCTCCTTTAAAGCCCCTGCTTTTCCTCCATGTTTTATTCCAGCATTGGCTTTATCTTTGTAATTTCATGCATTCTGTAAATGAATAATCAGAGAGTTTTTAATAATTCTTGCTCTAAATTTTTCCTCTGTTCACCTACATGTTCTTTTGTTTCCAGCTAGATCAATACTATGTTGTGTTGGTTTAGCTAAAATTTTACATCTCATCTAGAACTCTATTTCTTTCTAGAAACCTCTATCTTTCTAGACTCCTTTAGGAATTGCTAGTTCTTTCTATCAATTTTTCTTTTTACCATTTTGTCTTTCCCATTAGTTAATCATCATAGGTGGGCAAAATTACATATCCAACAGTTGCACATCCGAAGGTGGCAATTAAAGCAAAAAATTATGTTCGAAGTTTAACGATAAGGATAGATCTAAACCCTAACCAAACATGAAAGATTCCAATCTTTCTTTCTTTTTCTGAATTTATTGGGAGTGGGGGCAAGGGCGAATTTGTTTCTTTTTATTGTAAAAAATAGTCCCAAGACAATAAAAACTAATCAACAATAATAGACTGAGAGAAAACAGGGCAAAATAGAGTTAGATAACTTAGAAATATATTTATCTAGCTTGCATTACATCCAAAATGCTATGTCTAGCAACTGTCTCTAATCACATATACATAGCTATAGAAGCTTTGAAGCCTGGAAGCTTCTAGCTTTCTAGATAACTCTAAAATCTTAGAATGTTCCTTTCTAAAACAGCTGGAAGCTTCTCCTTGGAAAGTTCTTTTCTAGAATAGCTGGAAGCTTCTTCCTTTCTAGATAACCTGGAATGTTCTTTGGAAGACTTTTAGAAATATTTTGTCTTTTTCTAGACAATCTTAACTATCCATAACATCCCCCCTTAAGATTGGCCAAAATAATACAAAAAATAACAACGGAAAGGGGAAATACAAAGGAGGGGAACATTATACTACTATCCCCCCTTAATATTCACCTCTAACATACCAAGCATTCCTCTTAATTTTAAGAATTTGGCTTCAGTCATACTCTTAGTGAATATATCAGCTACTTGTTCTTCACTTGGACAAAAGTGAAGATTGACAATAGATGCTTGAACAAGATCCCGAATGTAGTGAACATCAATCTCAATATGCTTTATTTTAGCATGAAAAAATGGATTGTTGGAAACTTGTATGGTACTTTGATTGTCACAATACATAGTGCTGGCTGAACTTTGTAAACAACCAAGCTCAAATAGAAGATTCTGAATCCAAATTGCTTCCTTGCCTGCTTCTTTTGCTACTCTATATTCTGCTTCACATGAAGATAATGATGTAGTTGTTTGTTTTTTGCTACTCCATGTAATAGGGCCTGATTCAAGATTGAAAACATAACCACCAGTAGATTGTCGATCATCTATATCACCACCCCAATCTAAGTCAGTAAATCCAACCAAAGAAATTGAAGACTTATAGCCATAGTAGATTCCAAAGTGTATGGTTCCATGGATGTATCATAAAATTTTCTTAGCAGCCAACCAATGACTTTGTTTAGGTGCCTGCATAAATCTAGATACTAAATTGACTGCAAAATAAATATCTGGTTTGTCTATCTTCTCATTCCATGCTCGTGGTGCTTGTTTAAGACCATAAAGTGACTTCTTTAATCTACAAACAAGATTAGCATGTTGCTGATCTACAAAACCTAGTGGTTGATCCATATATATTTCTTCATATAAATCTCTATTTAAGAAAGCATTTTTAACATCCATTTGATGAATATGTCACCCAAGACTTGCAGCCAAAGAAAGAATAATTCTAACTGTGTTCATTTTAATGATAGGAGCAAATGTTTCTTCATAATCAACACCCTCTTTTTGATTAAACCCCTTAGCAACCAATCTAGCTTTGAATTTTTCTATAGCACCATCTGATTTAAATTTGTTTTTGTAAACCCATTTGCAACCAATAACATTCTTACCTTTGGGTCGGGGCACAAGTTCCCAAGTTTCATTCTCTAACAATGCATCATATTCCTCTTTCATGGCTTGCTCCCATTCTTTCTTTCCTCTAGCTTGCTCATATGAGATTGGGTCATTTACTTATAATACTTTGGCCATGAGAGCACTACCATTCCTTCCTTGGATCTTTGAGCCTTGTCTATATATTTCTTCAACACTCCTTGTCTTTTGTCTAGCTGAAATGACATCTTCTTCATCATGACTACCTGCAGAAAATGGCTGATTACAAGCATTAGTAGTTTCATTTTCAATAGCATTATCGTCATCAGTAGTGCTCACCGCATCCTCATCAATATTGGCTTCATTTCTTTCTAAAATATCTAAAAAATTAGAAACATTTGTTGCTGTAGAGTGAGAGGAAGTGGCAGTAAGTTGTGAAGGCTCATCAAATTTTACATCTCTACTAACAAAGACCTTTCTTGTTGTCAAATCATATAACCTACAAGCCTTTGATTCTTCACTATAACCCACAAACAAACACTTGTGACTCTTTGGTTCTAACTTTTTCATCTTTTCATCAGGAACGTGTGCCCAAGCAATGCATCCAAATACTTTAAAATACCCAATGTGGGCTTTCTACCACTCCAAGCTTCTTCAGGGGTGATATTTGGGAGGGCTTTAGTGGGAATTCTATTCACAATATATGCAGCACAAGAAACAACCAAACCCCAAAATTGATTATGCAAACTTTTAAAATGCAACATACAACGAAGCATTTCTAAAAGAGTTCTATTCATTCGTTCATCCACCCCATTTTGTTGAGGAGTATAAGGAATTATTCTTTGCACCTTAATACCATAATTTTTATAAAATGACTCAAATGCATAATTGCAATATCTATCCTTAAACACTTAATTCTTTTTCCACTTTGATTTTCAACTAATGCCTTAAAATTTTGAAAGACTTCAAATACTTCATTTTTCCTTTCCAAAAAATAAACCCATACTCTCCTGCTATAATCATCAATAAAAGTTAGAAGGTACCTGGCACCTGAAAGTGAAGGATATCCTAGTTCACATAGATCACTATGAATGAGTTGCAACAGATAATTAGCTCTCCATGCTTTACCTGAATCAAAAGGATCTCAATGATGTTTGCCTAACACACATCCTTCACACACACCTTCAGATGCTGAAATTTTTGTCAATCCACTAACCATATCCATTCTAACCATATCTTGTAATTTTCTATAATTTATATGTCCAAGTCTAGCATGCCAAAGTTTTGACATATCATCAGTCTCAGCAATAAAAGCATGAGAGAATGTGTATTCATTATCAACAAACCCCACAAATTTAAATAGACTCTCTTTATGATCAACTCTACCAATAGCAATTATATTGCTTGGGTCTTTTCTATCTCTAACAATAACTTGATCAGCAGTGACAACAAACTCATAGCCAGCTTGGGCAATTTTATATACTAAAATAAGATTCACCCCTAATCCTTCAACCAGTAAAATATTTTTCAAAGACCCATTTGTTACATTAACAGACCCTATTCCTAAAACTGGAAGTCTCATTTTATTGCCAATAGTAATTTCTTGATCTGAATTCTTCCCTTCATAAAAATCAATAAACAAAGATCTATCCCTAGTCATGTGATATGATGCCCCTAAATCTAAAATCCATTCTTTATTAGAATTTGAAGCAAAGTATCCCCCCTTAACACTACTTTCAGGTCTAGCAATTACCTACTTATTTGGTTTCTCTTGCCTTTTTAGAGAGATGGCTACGAAGCTATGCCTATCCTTCTTTCCATCCTTGAACCTTTCTTGCTTGGGCTTGTAGTGGTGCCTTTCATTATCCCTCTTCTTCAAACAAAATTTCTCCATGTGATTTTCACCTCCACAATACCTGCAAATAATCAATTTTTTTCCAACTTGCTTTTCTGTAGCATCATTTCTAGAAAAATGGTTAGAACCATCATTATTTCAAAATTTATAATTTCCTTTCCAATTCTTCTTTCCATCATATCTAGAAAATTTACTCTTGGCTGCATATGCATGATTCTTCTTAATATGTCCTTCTTCAATAAGCTGAACCTCTTCATCTAAAATAGACTTACAAAATTGATCAAAAGTTTGCTGGGGAGCATTGGGAGTTAGTTGGAGAACCCTTTTCCTGGATTCCTTAAATACCTTGTATGGCTGGGGAAGCTTACTTTCAACCATTGCAATCAACTGAAAATCTTTTTTTGCATATTCAGCACCTATTTTCTTCAGCTGAGCATTTAAAAATGTAACTTCATTAAAGTAATTAGTCATTTTTTTAAAATCAGAAGGATCTAAATTCACCAATTTTTCTTCTATGCTAAATATGCTAGCAATATCTGCATCTTTATAATATTTTTCTAAACTCTCCCATAGCTCTATTGGATTATCAATATCAACAAATCTTCTATTGAGATTGGGGCTTAAAGCTTTACCAATAATACCTCTAGCTTGTTCCAACTTGCATTTCCATAGCTCCTTTTCTTTTTCACTTTGGGGTTCTCCAATTTCCTTATTCACTATCCTCCATAAAACCTTTTCTCTCAAAGCATTCTTGACTGCAATCTTCCAATCTGTAAAACCACTTCCATCAAATATTGGCAACACTTCATTTGTAGAGCCCATGTTAGCCAAAAAATTAGTCTTCAAACAAGTATCACTCTGCAAACAAATATCACTCCAACAATATATTAGGCCTGTAAACAAATCACTTTAGCATTATATTTCCAACTGAGCCTCTAACTGAATCTCTAGCTGAACCTGGAAAAAAAAATTCTAGCTAAACCAGGCTCTGATACCATGTTAAAAATAGTCCCAAGATAATAAAAATCGAACAACAATAATAGACTCAGAGAAAACAGGGTAAAACAGAGTTAGATAACTCATAAATATATTTATCTAGCTTGCATTACATCCAAAATGCTATGTCCAACAACTGTCTCTAATCACATCTATATAGCTATAGAAGCTTTGAAGCCTGGAAGCTTCTGGCTTTCTAGATAACTCTAAAATCCTAGAATGTTCCTTTCTAGAACAACTGGAAGCTTCTCCTTAGAAAGTTCTTTTCTAGAATAGCTGGAAGCTTCTTCCTTTCTAGATAACCTGGAATGTTCTTTGGAAGACTTCTAGAAATATTTTGTCTTTTTCTAGACAATCTTAACTATCCCTAACATTTATGTGGATGGGAAGCTTGTAGCTATCAATGATGAAGTACGTGGAATTGCCCTCTCCATATGATTTGGTTTGGAATGGTAAGTTGAGCGGACAATTCTTATAAATCATGTTGACAATCCGAGAATGTTCAATGGTGGCATTCGTTGAAAATGATGATGAATGGTGGAAACGATGGCAGCACTGTGCACATAGTTGTGGTGCCCTTTCCTACACAGGGTCACATTAACACTCACATACATCTCGTCGATCTCTTGTCCGCACAGGGTGTTTTCATCACTTTCGTGAACACAGAATGGACTGAGAAACACATGTTTCGAAGTGCAAAGCACAAGTCGCAATGGAACGTCTTAACCAGCCGATGCGTTGTAAGTGACCAGCTGGTCGACGTCAGGTACAGACAGTCAAAACAGAAAAATAATAGGTATGGCAGGCCGTCAACTGGTTGAGTTCGAAGAAATCTGTCGAAACCGTACATAGAATTGGTTGATAGGTGCAGTCGACCGCCCAACCGTACTGTCGGTGAGTTACAACTCACCGACTGTTTACAGCTAGGGAGTCAGAACTGCAACACTCGAAACCTAAGTGTCAATTTTTTTCATTCGCGGACAGCTTACCGCCGGAACACAGTCACACCTCTTAGCTGGGCGAGCTTTTTACAATGTTGGCAAAGCGTGGGCCTGCCTTGGAGACCCTCCTCCATACTCATAGTGGGAGTGGCATTCCACCCATCACATGCATCATTACAGACTGTCATGTCATGCACCGCATCAATGGCTGCCAATATGCGACTGCCAAGAGTCATTTTCTAGCCTATTTGTGTCGCTGCCTCTATTCCTCAGAAATACACTCATTTTCTCCTTTCTGAGGGCCAAATTCCTGTCAAAGGTATTCTTCTCCTGTGCTTTTAATATTAACTTAGATTCATCTTTTGCTATATTTTGGGTATTAAATTGGAGTTGTGGTGGTTTCAGTGAGTGAAGGAAAAAGTCTGGAGAAAATTATCAGCAGCCTGCCCAGGAATATACTAGCTCTATGGCCTAGCGATCTGATATCATTCTACCGCGAGCAGTTTACATCTACGAAGTGCTGCTCTATGAGTCTCGAATGTCTCACATGGGGGACTACGTGCTTGTAAACACCTTTGAGGAATTGGAAGGGAGAGAGGCCATAGTGGCACTCTCTATCAGGCCCTGTGTTTCCGCCCACTGTAAACAGCCGGTGAGTTGTAACTCACTGACTGTATGGTCGGCCAGTCGACGGGAGCAGTCGACCAAAATTAATAAATGATTGCATTTAGATTTTCGACCTGATCCAATAAACAGCCTGTCGTACGCTAGTTTTCGATGGGAACAGTGGGCCGTACAAATGTCGACCAACCAGTCGCTTATAACGCACCAGCTGGTTAAGCTCTTCCCTGTGTTTCTCCCTAACTTTTTATGAGGGGAGGACTCAACGCTCAGCAACATGTCTTTGTGGGAGGAAGATGAGAGCTGCTTGCAGTGGCTCGACAAAACACGTCTGAGCAATGTGTTGTATGTTTGGTTTGGCAGCTTGGCCCTCAAATCACAAGAGTAGTTGGATGAGCTGGCCCTGGGTCTAGAACAGAGCGGGCCCTTGCGTTTCTATGGGTTCTTGGCTCTGACATTGCTCAGGGGTAGTCTGCTGTTTTGCCCAAGGGATTGAAAGAGTGAACCAAAGATTTTGCATTGTTTGTCAAGTAGGCGCCGTAATTGAAGGTGCTTGCACATCCTTCTGTGCGAGGATCTCTGATGCATAGCAAATGGAATTCAACTGTGGAGAGCATAACCATGGGAGTGCCCATGATTGGTTGGCCTTATTTCAGGGATCAGTTCCTCAATTGTAGATTCGCTAAAGAAATATGGAGGGTTGGCTTGGATTTTAAAGACGATGGGAGATTGGTGACGAAAGAAGAAGTGGAGAGTGCAGCGAGGAGTTGTAGAAGAAAGCTGAGGAGCTGAAAGAGGCGGCAACGAAAGTAGTGATGGTGGGAGGTTCTTCTTTCAACAATATAACCACCTTCATCCATGATATGCTCAACCAAGCTAAATCATAGTCACAGTCTTCTTTCGTGCACTGCGACCAAAAAAAACTGAAAAAAATGACAATTCACACTAGAATTGTTGTTAGAATATTCTAGTAATTTCTCCAATTTATTTATTTGCATAATTAAATAAAAAGTTAAATTGTAAGGCTGGATGGTTTATAATTTTCAGAAGGGCAAAAAGATTTAATGTTATGTACTAATAATGTATTGTTAAGTCCTCTATTTAATGAGGCAATTTGTATTGTTTTTTCATCAAGTGATCAATGAATGAATAGAAGTTGTTGAGTGTTGTATTATTCTAAACATTTTGTGTTTGTGTGTATATTAGTCTTTGTTCACCATTAGAGTGGTATTAAAGCCAAGTTGTCGCAAGGAGATGGAGGGTTCACAGGAAAGAAAACAAAAAATTGTTTGTGGAAACAAGAAATAGCTATTGAGATATAGGCAAAAAGAAGCCAAATAAATCATAGGTAGAAGTGTGAAAGAGTCGTCATTGTTAAAGAAGGAAATCATGACCTCAATAGAATGCAAGAGAAGTGCCAAAAGTTGTCTATATGTGAAATTAAAAGGAAGTCTTGAAGCTATGATTTGATGATGTAGAAGAAGTCTAAAGCACATCACAGAAAAGAGATCATAGAAAGCAAGATTGAAGTTACCAATGAAGGTTAAATTCAGTGCAACAAATAAATCTAAGTTATCAAAAGGTAGGTAAAAGAAGGGTTCATAGAAATTAGTGAAAGAAGCCGCTACAAATGGATAAAAAGAAATAAAATTGCCCAAAGATTGAATATTGGTCAAAAGCGCATAAAATGGAAATTACAGCTAGAGAAGCTATTGTCAAAAAGCACCCACTATAAGTAGCTAGCACATTCAGTGCTGCCTTTTTCTTTCTCAATTTTTGACCTGCAAGAATTTTGACTTCTTCTATCAACTAGTTGAATCAACAATCCTCCATGTTTTCAACAAGAAACGAATCAGTTGGCAGAATTTCAATAGTATTTCACCACTGGTACATTAACAACATACCAGCTATTCAAGTTCTTCCTCAAAAAGGGGGAGATCACAGTATTTGAAGATAAGGAAACTAAGTCGATAAAGGAAAAATTACCCAAGGTCGAGTATCAACCACTTCAACAGGAGAATTCACAAAAGCCACCACCATAGAAAGCAACATTAAAGCTACAAAAGGGAGGTCATAGGATTCTACCAAAGAAAATTGTCCAAGTATGAAGAATAACTGCTAGACAAAAGAAGGAAGTTTTAATCATTGAAGGAGATCGCAACCAAAGAGGTGAAGGCATACAAAACCAATAAAATCAATCGCTATGATTTTCTAGAATTGATTCACTATAGCAAAATGGTTCACAAGCATGGAAATGAGTAGTAGTCTCATGCAACCCCAAATTCCCATTTTCCCAAGTAAGAACTATGATTTCTAGTCAATTAAAATGAAGACTTTACTCTATTTGCAAAAGGCTTTAGATATAGTAGAAAATGGATTTGTAGAACTTCCAAATCAAATAGCATATTAGACTTTGACTAGAGCTCAAAAAGATGAACTTAGAGAAAAGAGAAAAAAAAGATGCAAAAGTTATGTTCTTAATTCAACACGCAATGGATGATTCTATCTTTCCTAGGGTTGCAGTAGCAACTACATATAAAAAGGTAGGGAGATTTTAGAAATTGCTTATCAGGGAACAACTAAAGTGAAAGTGGTTGTATTACATCTCTTAGGAGAAGTTTTGAGAATTTAGAAATGAATGATTCAGAGTCTATAGACTAGTTTTTGAGTCAAGTTATGAATATTGTTAATCAAATTAAATCACAAGAAGATGAGATTATTGATTTCTAAGATTGTAGAAAAGATTATTTAAATCTACCTAGTAAATTTGATGCCAGTTTCAATTAAAGAGTCTAAAGATCTAAAACAAATATCTGTAGATGAGTTTATGGGATCTCTATTATCCCACAAATATACATTAAATAGGAACAATAAGTTTTCTCATTCAGTAGAGGAAAAGGAAGGCGTTTAGAGGTAGAGGGAGAAATAATAATCAAAGAGATGGAACAATCTAGGTCAAGATGGAAGGACAAATTAGAATTTTGATTCTTACAAATCCAGAGAGTGTAATAGTAAACAACAACCTTAGATGTATGATAAGTCTAATATTCAGAGTTAATACTATAAGAAATTTGGTCACTATGCATATGAATGTTGAAGAAAACAATCATGTGTGGGTAAACAAAATGTAAATTTTTCAAATGTATCTAAAAGTAATTCTGGAACATTATTCATTACAATTTCATGTTGCTCAAGAGAGTTGTAGTGATATTTAGTTTTTATATGGTGGTTGTAGTACAATCATATGATAGGAAATAGAGATTTGTTTGCAAGTTTATGCAATTCTATGAAGTCATAAGTGAAGATGGGTAATGATAATCAAGTGCCAGTCATGGACAAAGGTGTAATCAATGTTTTTACAAAACATAGTGAAAGAAGGTATATTCCAAATGTTTATTTTATATCTAGATTGAAGCATAATCTCTTAAGTATTAGACAACTTATACATAAGGGTTATAGAATAGTTTTTGAAGATAATGTGTGTATCATATTGGATAGACCTCCTAGTAACAAGTTGACTACAAAGGTTGAGATGATAAGGAACTAAATGTTCCCACTGTGAATCAAGAGTAAAAGTCAAACCAAGGAGAGTTGTAAAGTAGCAACCCATAAACTATAACTTGAAATTAAATAAACATCACAATTTACATTAATATAAAAATGGAAAAGATACATCTTCATTAACGTAAAAATGTCAAATTACATCTAATAAGTACAAGTGCCTAATCCAGGAGTTAGCACAAGAAAATTATGATACACAATGATACATCTTTGGCTCTCATGCCATATAGTCAACTCTTTACAATAATGATGAACAAATACAAGAATTATACAAGTAATGATATATTAATATAGACAATGTCATCGGCTGCCACTAACCCACGCAGTCATCCGCAAAGCCATATCTGGCTCTCATGTCATATCTGGAGCTTGAGATGGAGGTTGTGTGTAAGATTCTTATAGATGATGAGTTGCCTCTGGATCTCTGGTTGGTTATACTTCTGTGGAAGCTTACTCTACAAGTATATTGTAATCTTCTTGATTTTTGAATATATATTGGGTGGCTTTGGAGTGTGGGGTTTTTCTCCCAAAAGGGTTTCCCCTCATAATTCTGTGTTGTGGTATGATTTATATTTGCATTTATTTTTGTAAATGTTGTAAAGATCTAAAAAATTGTTTCACTACCTTAGCTTCATTACACATGCCATAAGACTAGTGATGCCATTCATGTTGCAGAATTATTTTTTAGAGTGGTGGTAAGACTAAATCGTCTACCAAAAAGCATAGTTTCAGATCAAGATACCAAGTTTGATGGGTATTACTGGAGGACTTTATGGAAGAAGTTGAAGATAGATTTGAAGTTCAATGTTGCATATCATCCACAGACTGAAGGATAGACAGAGGTGGTGAATACGAGTTTAGGCAATCGTCTAAGATGCTTGGTAGGAGATAATCCCAAGGGATGGGATTTGATGTTACCACCTGTGGTAGAGTTTGCATACAACAATTCCATCAACAAAAGTACTAGTAAATCTCCATTCCAGATTGTATATGTTAGTAGTCCAAGAAATTCTTCTGAGTGATGAAGATGGATAAGGAGAGAGAAGCAATTTTGAGGCCCAAGACTTTGTAGAGCACCTAAAGAACCTGCATGAGGAGGTAAGAAAGCATATCAATAAGATGAATTCATAGTACAAGGCCAAGGTAGATCAAAAGAGAATATTTAAGGAGTTCAAAGTTGGAGATGAAGTTATGGTTTGCCTAAGGAAGGAAAGGTATCCTATGGGAACATATAATAAGCTGAGGATGAAGAAATTTGGACCATGCAAGATCTTGAAGAAGCATGACTCAGGAAATGCATATGAAGTAGAGATACTGAGTGGAATCAACATATCCCTTGTGTTCAACATTTCTGATTTGACAGAGTATCATGAAGGTGGCACAGAGGATGGACCAATAGAAGAAAAATGGAGTATCTTGGGACCTACTTCAGAGGAGGCAATAGAAGAAATCCTAGATAGCTGTGTGGGAAGAAGTACCAAAAATAGGCGATATGAAGAATACTTAGTTAAGTGGAAAGGAAGGCCTATTGAAGATTCATCATGGTTGTCTAAGGAAGAGGTTGACCATCTTGGTTTTCCTAAAACACTTGAGATGTGACAAGGTCACTTCTCAAATTACCCTGGGTGTCTAATGCAGGAGCATCCAGTGGTGTAAGGGCAATCTTCCATCACCCAAAAATATTTGAAATTGTTTTGAATTTATTTATTTTTGTAGGTTTCTTTAGTTGTGTTGGAGTCCATTTTGACACTTCACTAGTTCAAGACTGTTAAAAGTTTAGAAAGGCTAAAAATAGTAACCTGATATTTTTGGCAGGTTGGTATATTTAGGTACATGTGGACTTGAAAATTTACCCCAAGAAGCAGAATTGTAAAAATAAGAAAATTGTGAAGAAATCATCTGAGTATCATTTATAGTTTGAGAGATATTGAAGTTTCCGTCTTGAAAAATTGCTCCTAATGAACTTCAGATTTGAATTTGAGGCCCCTAGAAGCCCCGTTGGGGTTTGAAAAGTGGACAGAATGATCTTTAAATGATTTTGCGTATTGGAGATCTCTTCACAAGCTTTCCAATGCTTGGTTATGATTGTTAATCGTATGCCTGGTTCAAAAGTTATGGCCTCTGGAAGTTGTGTTACAAAATTTCAAAAACTTTAAAATTTCAAATTTCCAATTTCTTGGGCAAGAAAATGGAAAGTTTGACTTGGTGCCTAAAAATGGGAGTTACCCTTTCTAGAACATTCGGGAAGGTAGTGGAGAAGTGGGTGGAAGTTATTGGTGCCAAATAAAAAGAGGAATATAAAGGTTAGGAAGGACAGTTCTATATGTGCGGTTGTGGCTCTGGATTGTAGAAATCTCTAATAGAGTAGGATTTTCTCTATTATGAAATGTTTCATGCTACTATAGCATGTAATACTAGATTTTGTACTCCATTTTATGAAATAAATAAAATTTTCTTCATTCCATTCCTCACAAATTTGGTGGGAATCTATGTTGTTGTTTCATGTGTGAGTGTTGGGTGGAGTAGCCCTTCATCAAGGTTGAAGATGAAGTTCCAGCCAAAAAGGACCGATGGAAGAATGAAAGTACAAGTATCGGAAGTGTCTCAAACTTCGGACAACCTAAAACTTTAGAACACCTATGCCTGGGCACCATTGTCCTCCTAGATCTACTCCTTCTAGTAGTGGTCCCTGACAACATTGCTCAACTCATTTCAAGTCCTTTTTTTTGGGTTTTTAGTCCTGACAAGTTAGGAACTTCTATTTTAGTCTATTTCATCATAGAAGCCCTAGATCTAGCCTATTTTTCTCAATCTTTTTATTACAACAAAGGGATAGAGATCTCACCAACCTAGCATATAGGGTCTGTTGGCAAGAGACACTGTGTGGATTCATGAGTGTTGTCATTGATGGCAACAAAGTCCATCCCACTCATCCGTAGCACATGGTATGTCTATACCAGAAATCAGATTGAAGAGTATTTTGGTCCGGTAAGCAAGAACAAAGCATGCAGCAAGGTCCAGAAATCAGGTCTGGATCTCTCAGAGGAAGTATCTCAACAAAGTGTGGACTTGGTGAAGTCAAGAGGAGTACCATGACTGCTACATTCTAGAGAGTGAGCCTCCGGTGATGAAAGAGTGAAAAGATATGAG
Organism: Cunninghamia lanceolata; assembly: GCA_027924645.1. Lineage (NCBI taxonomy): Eukaryota > Viridiplantae > Streptophyta > Pinopsida > Cupressales > Cupressaceae > Cunninghamia > Cunninghamia lanceolata. The sequence goes on from BSBN01000582.1 coordinate 25,020,747, forward strand.
AACCTAAGTGTTGGGTTCCTGTTTGGCAGAGTAGACTGACCGACAGAGCATCAAACCTTAATCCAGATGAGGAATTGATGGTGATCAAGTTTCTTGAGGGATCATTCATAGTTGGTCGACATGATTGATGACTCCTATAACTATCTTTTTGATACGCATCATTTAGTAAGCATGGATTCAGCCGATAGACAAGAGTTTGGGAAAATCTTGAGTATTCCGGATGCTGACTAGAAAGATGTTGAAATCCTTGGTGCGGATATATATAACAGATGGATTTCAATGTGAAGGTGGGCATGGTGTGTAGGGAAGGAAGCAGAGAGCAGTGTGGAAGTAGAAATACAGGTCCGGTATGTGATAGAACAGCAGCACTAAAGCAAAGGAAGAATAAAGTATAGTAGATCAATATATTGAGCCTAACCGGAACTGAACCTCAACATATGTGGATGCTTCTCATCAGTTCAAGTACATAGTTTCTTTCTATAAACTATTGTAGGCAGTGAGCCTCTTGTGTGCAGTGTGCTCAGGTAGTGAGCCCTAATTGGCAAGTGTCATTTTGTACTTCTATTCTTTTAACAGAGAATACAATCTTGGGTTAGTCACCCCATGGTTTTTTCCTTAACAGGGTTTTCCACGTAAAAATCCTTGTGTTATGTGTGTTGATTTCTTTCTGCTCTCATGTTTATGTATGCTTATATGTTTTGATACTGCACTAATTATTAAAGAAGAAAAGAAAGTCAAATAATTAAGATAACTGATTCACCCCCCTCTCAGTTATCAACAATTGGTATCAGAGCTAAGTTCCTCCAAACAGAGCCTAACAGCTTGAGGAAGATCTGAGAATCTCAATGGATATGTATGGTATGAGGGATCAACTCCAGTCTACCCTAGATGATCTTGAGCAATCTCACTCTGAAGTCAATAACCTGAGGGAAAGACTCAAACAAGCTGACGATTTCATAAATGAACTCAAAGAAAAACTAAGTATCTCAATGAAGAAAAGAAAGGAACTACTTCAACAATTAGCAAGTCAAAGTGAAGCCAATGATACTAATGAAGATCTGAATAAGAAAACCAAGTTATGTGAGAAGTTATCAAAAGAGGTCATTATGGTAAGACATGAAATGGAATCAAGAGTTATGAAATTCACCCAAGAAATTGAAGAGAAAAGAAAAAGTGAAGATAATCTAAAACAATCTCTCAAGGAGAAGTCAGATGACTGCCACAAAATGGATAAAATAATCAGGCATCTAGAATCTGATCTTGAAGAAGCTAGAGACAATGAAGAACAACTTGAGAATCAAATAGACACTCTTAGAAGGGATCTTCAAACAACAAATGAATACAAAGAGAATTAAAGATAAGCTTTTCTCAACTTGAAGTTCTTCTTGAAAGCCAAAAGAGGGTAGATGACAAGCAAGGCTTGGGGTATGAGAAAGGGGAAGGCTCTGGATCTAGTCAGAAGAACTCTGGATCAGGAAATCTAAGAAACAGGCCTAGAAGACCTCCGGTAAGGCAACCAAATGCTCAAAGATATCCATCCTTCAATGGATACTGCTACAACTACAATAATTTCAGTCATAAAGTAAATCAGTGTAGAAGAAGAATGAATCAGACTAATTCATCCTTCTCCGGATAGTGTTTTAATTGCAAAAGGTATGGTCACAAATCTCATAAATGTAGAAATATGCAAATGAACAATTCATTCAATGGTAGATACTTTGCATGCAATAGAATGGGACATATGGCTAATCAATGCAGATCAAGAGGATATCAATCAAATCTACAAAGAAATGTTGTTTGCTACAATTGCAATAGATTCGGTCATATTGCCAAATTCTGCAAAAGTAAGAATCAGGATAAAAGGGGTCTGGTGCATCATAATCAAAATCAAGACAAAGGAAAAGGAAACGTGAATGCGGATGAAGTTCAAAGGGAGATGAACAAGATTTGGGTAAAGAGAAGTAAAGAAAATGTTGGGGATGGATCCGCACTAGAATCTGGTGCTGATATTCCTTCCAGAAACTAAATAGATGAGCTCTGGCTCAAGGGGAGTCAAAAAGGAAAACAAATTCCCCCAGCCAGTCAATTGGTGCCTGAAATTGGCACATGGAAAGTTGCGGATTAAAGGGTTCTCAGATAAATATCTAAATAAGCCTTAGTAAATATATGGAAGATCTGCAAGAAGTTTTCAAGAGGTTAAGCATCCAAGATTGATCTGGTTTAACAATCATCCGGTAAAAGCAGGATTCCCACAGTTAGATCTGGTATGTTTTAAAATTCAAATATCTTGATCTACAGATAAATGGAATGATTGAAAAAGGGAGATAGATCATCATTTATCACCAAGAACCACTCTAATTGCATCTCAGTAATCCGGAAAGATCTCTCTCAGAACAAGGAGAACAAGGCAACCAGAATGACTTAAGTTGTGCATTTATTGCAATATGGAATTAGGGTTTGCGCAGAAATATAAGGGTTCTCTTGTTCATCATTTGCACATTTGCATTCGAGAAGAAGAAAGAAGGAGCTTTGCAACAAAATTGCCTCAAAACCTCTCAAAGATCAACCATAGAAGTCGATTCAACCAGCAATCGTATCCGGCTCATATCGTGAACCCTAGAGGCATAAAAAGGTATTTTCGCTCTTGAATATCTCTCTCTGAATCTTTTGAAAGATGGCTACTCCAAATGTTGTCAAAATCACTGATAGGTCGTGCCCTAAGTTCAAGAAACACCCTTACAAATCTCTAGAAATTGATCCTTTAGGCACCTTCTCTAGCATTCCGCATGGGGTTTTGCATGTAGAAGATGTTAGGGCATACATTCATGCGAATATTAAGGAATTTGGGGAATCCAAGCTGATGGGTATCTATCACAAGCAGTTAATAGATGAATCATTTGAACTCAAACCTTAGTACAAGGCCATCTGGGACAAGCAGTTTGGACATTGCATCCATTTCCCCTATTTTGCAGAAGATGAATGGGTCTAGTATGTTTCTGAGCAGAGTGCATGACAACTTCATGCGGTTGATGAGGCCATTTAAGATCACAAAAGATGCTATTAGGGCGGTAACTAGATTGCACTCATCCGGTGGGTTACCTGCTCTCAAATTGGTCAAAAACCAAACTGTAAGTGAGGCTACCGGATCAAAATTTGACAAGAGAGCAATGACAATAGAAGATATCACTGATTTGGATATCAAGTTTGCCTCCATGATAATTGGCTATAAGATATATCACTCTAGCAAGGAGAATTCTGTATTCAGAACTGCAATTTATACTGCTTATCAGATGCTAAGGGAGAATGCAGATTATGATCTTTGTGAACTTCTTCTGAGCCAACTATTAGAAAACTTGCAAAAGATCAAAAAGGACAAGAAGAACTCATTCAAAAATGGTGGCCTGATATTATGTCTCTTCTTTTACTACATGAATGAGCTCTCCGGATCCAGTGGTTAGGTATGACAAAATGATAGACCGGTTGCTATACAAATCAGAGATTACATGTATGGGCTTGGTGATGCCAAGGCTCAAAATACAGCACTCTGAGGATACTTCAAGAACTTTCAAAGTATGATGCAGGCCAGAGAAACAATCCCCCAATCATTGGTTGAGAAATACAAGGATACAATGTGCTTTATGGTAGACACTGATTAATGCCTAATGGAGGCAGTGGAGCCAAGGATAGTCTGGATTATGCCAATGGGGTATGAGATTGATGAGAAAATCCTAGAGCTGCATATCCAACACCTATTGAGTCAGCTCAAGGACCCTGAGATAGAAAGGTTTGGAACCTTTCAAGATTTAAGTGTGAAAATTCATGTTGAGCTAAGAGAATCGGAGATGAAAAGAAAAGTGAGAAGAGAAGTAGAGGAAGTTGCCAAAAGATTTGGCATTTCTAAAGAAGCAGTTGATGCAAATAAAGAGAAACTAGAAAGAGCAGAGAAAGAGAAACAAGAAGCAGAAAAAGAAAGTGATCCAGTGCAAGCCCCCTCCCAGACTAGATCCTCCAAAATCTCTGCACCTGTCACCTCTAAGAGCCAAAAAGCCTCAAAACTAGAAGCCAAGACATCTGGTAAGGGAGAAAAGAGAACAAAAACCAAGGCCACAAGCTCCTATACAAGTCAAAAAGATGATGAAGAGACAGAAACAGATGAGGAAGTCAAGAAAATGAAGAAGAAGAAAACATCAGGTGGATCTTCTGCCGGTGCAAATAAAGAAGAAGAGGCAGAAAAATTTGTTGAAAGGCCTACTCTTTCCATTAAGGATATCATCAAGGATGTCACTGTGGATGGAAATCTGCAACCAATGACAGAATTCTATGATGAATATAGTGAAGCTGACCAGAAGATCTTGCAAGATTCTACAGTTAGGTATCTAAACATCTATAATAAAGCATTCATTGAAATCATATCTCTAATTCCTAAAAGCCTAGAGAAGGAACTTGAAATGAGAAAGAACAATGCCAAGGAAAAGGATTTGGAGATCCAAGAATAGATAGCTATTCAACTCTATCCTTCAATCACTCCAAAACAAATGAATATGATCTTCAAAGATTGCAAAGATGAGTTCCAGAGCAAAGCAAGAATGAATCAGCTTATGCTTGGAGAAACTGATAAAGTGGTAAAAGAAACTAAAGACATCCTCTGGAATGCATTCATGAGATTCAATCTCCCCATTATAGAGGACATAAGTGATGAACCTTTTGCCATAGATATTAAAGGATCAACTACATCCAAGGAAGATTCTACTAAGAAAATTGCAGAAGAGTCAAAGGAGATAGGTGAGGAAAAGACTAAGGACTTGGATTCCTCTGTTCCGGAAGAGGAAGTCCATGAAGAAGAAAACATCTCCCTTCCAGATCCCCCAGCTGACTCCGGAACTGAAGGAGAAGCAAGAAAAGAGGAGGAAGCAAGTCAAGAAGAGGAGAAAAAGGGAAGAGAAGAAGAACAAATAGAGGTCTCTGTTGACACCTCTGAGGCTACAAGAGGAAAGAAGTCTCTGGCAAGAGACATTGCAGAAGCAGTTAAAGAATTCTTGACCAAAGAAATGATGGAATTAGATGAACCAGAGTTGTTTCAAGGACCATTCAATTTTGACTCTCTTTCTCCGGTGTAGACAATGAAGGTAGCATCTTTTGCTCAAGCCAAAGCAAAAGAAAACCTTCTAAAGTCTCACATGGAAGACTGTGAGCTGATAGAGATTGCATCCAGTGTGTTGGAGAAGATCATTCCATCCTTCCAGAAGGATCTTTTGGCCTCTTCATTCGGTAATCTCAAATCTCTTGTTAAATCTGTTAGCACACATTTTGATTCTTTAGAAAAATCAGCTGACGAGAAAGTTCAGAAAGAGTTTTTGGGTAAAAGATTCTCTGAAGTATAGGGGTTCATAGCAAATGATAGGAGAAATCTAAATATTGGAATAAAGAGCATAGAAAATGCTCTTAAAGATGGTGGAGATCTATACAAATTTTGTCTATCTTGGTCCACCGTGACAGCAGACATTACCAAGAAGGTGGAAGAACAAGAGAACAAACTATCAAGCTTATCTCAAAATTTTGATCCTCTCACCTCTTCCATAATAAATCAAGAGTGCCAGACTATTGCAGCTGTAAATGAAATAAAGAAGCTTGAGAAGGAAAAGAAAAATAGAATAAGCAGGCTAAGTGAACTAAGAGGGATAATTATCCCTAAGTTAGAGGCAATGCCTTAGGCCCTAACTAATGCTCAGACTACAGCCCAGACCAGTGATCCGGCAGACCTAAAGAGGGCAAAAGCTATTGCATTCCTGTTGAGTGGTCACATCTCAATTTTGGATAGGATGAAGCAAAGTTGGGCAACAGAATTTGTCCAATTGAAGACAACTTTTGCAGATATACTTAAGTATATGTAAGTATAATTTGTATATATACTTATGCGGCTATGTATAGGCTGATTTTTGAAAATTTTGGTGTGCGGATTCTACCCTTTGCCATTGATGTCAAAGGGGGAGTGAGGAGTAGTGAAAAATGTGGAATCCAGCTATGGGGGAGCTCTAGTAAAAGTGTACATAAGATAGAGCATCAGCTAAGGGGGAGTTTGTTATAACACTTAGTCATTTTCACTAATTGTTGCCAACAATGCCAAAGGGGGAGATGTTGGCAAGAGACACTGTGTGGCTTCATGAGTGTTGTCATTGATGGCAACAAAGTCCATCCCACTCATCCGCAGTACATGGTATGTCTATATCAGAAGTCAGATTGAAGAGTATTTTGGTCCGATAAGCAAGAATAGAGCATGCAACAAGGTCCGACAGTCAGGTCCGGATCTCTCAGAGGAAGTATCTTAGCAAAGTACAGACTTGGGTAAGTCAAGAGGAGTACAACTTCATGTGGTTCAGTACAATATTGCCTCTATTTTAAAGAAGAGAGCTTCAGAGTCTTCATCCTCACCATTGGAACCAACAGTGAAAAAGATTGTTTTACCAAAGGCTTGGTCACATTGGTGAAAAGGGTTTGAGGACCCTGAAAAATAAAAATCTTGTTGAGGGTATGAATGATTGTAATCTTGAGTTTGATTTCTGTGAACATTGCATTTATGGAAAACAAAACCGTGTTCAGTTTTATTCCAATTCTCACAAATCTTCTGAGGTGTTGGACTTCATTCATTCTGATGTGTTTGGTCCTATTAATGTTCCTTCGATTTCAAAATCTATTTACTTTGTTTCATTCATTGATGACTATAGTAGGACATAGGTGTATTTCCTTAGAAGTAAATCTGAAGTCTTTAATAGATTCAAAGAGTTCAAAGATCTTGTAGAGAATCAAAAGGATAGAAAGATTAAGTGTTTGAGGACTGACAATGGTACCAGTGAGTTTTGTTTAGCAGGTTTCTACAAGTTCTATAAAGAATAGGGGATTGAAAGGCACAATACAACTCCGTATACCCCTCAGCAGAATGGAGTTTCAGAGAGGATGAATAGAACATTGATGGAGAGGGCAAGGGGTATGCTAAGTGGAGCTGGTCTTGAACAAAATTTCTGGGCTGAAGCTATTGCTATCACTTGTTACCTGGTTAACAGGTCTCCTACATTAGTGCTTGTTGATAAGACATAGGTATGGAGGTATGGTCTAGTAAAAAGCCTTCATTAAGACACATTCAAGTATTTGGTTGTGAGGCATATGCACATGTGCCTAAAGAGAAGAGGTCTAAGTTGGAGAACAAGGTTGTAAAGCGTATCTTCATCTGTTATGGCATCGGTGTGAAAGGGTACAAGCTTTGGGATTCAATGGCTAAGAGAGTTCTATATAGCAGAAGTGTGATCTTTAGAGAGATCAATCCTTCTTGTATTGTCTTGCAGCCAGAGAAAGAAGAGAAGAAAGATGAGTGGTTCATCTTCCTTCCACCCCTAAGAAAGTTGACTCACCAAAAACATCTATTGGACCTGATAATGAGAATTCTAGTAGCTCTAAAAGTTTATAAGAAGATGAAGAACCTCAACCTCAATCTTTGAGGAGGTCCACACGGATAAGTTTGGTTATTCATTGCATGATTCCATTTGTATTTTTGCTTTGATTTCTAACACTGATGAGCCTAGAACTATGAAAGAGGCTATGAGTATGAAAGATGCAGGTTCCTAGAAGGAGGCCATGGAAGAGGAGATGGCTTCTTTGGAAAAGAATAATACTTCAGACTTGGTACCTTTGCCTGAAGGACGAAAACCTATTGGATGCAAATGGGTGTTCAAAAAGAAATTCGGTGTAGATGCCAGTGTTGAGAAATATAAGGCTTTATTGGTTGCGAAGGGGTATTCTCAGGTGGAGAGAATTTACTATGGTGAGATTTTCTCTCCTGTTGCAAATCTGACATCTATTTATTTCCTGTTATCTCTTGCAGCAGTGTACGATCTAGAAGTGGAACAGATGGATGTGAAGACAACGTTCCTTCATGGTGACTTGGAGGAGGAAATCTATATGTCACAGCCAGAGCACTACATGGTGAAAGGTAAAGAAAATCTAGTTTGCAAGTTGAAAAAGTCTTTGTATGGTTTGAAACAGTCGCCAAGGATGTTGTACCAGAAGTTTGATGCCTTTGTGTTGAGTATAGGATTTCAGAGATCAAAATCAGATCATTGTGTTTATTACAAGTTTGACAATGATCGCATTCTCATTATTGCATTGTATGTCAATGATATGTTACTCATTGGGAATGGTAAAAGTTTGATTTCTAATTTAAAGTCTCAGTTGTCAGCACAGTTTGAGATGAAAAATCTAGAGGTATTTCGATACATTCTAGGGATGGAGATTAGAAAAGATAGAGAAAACAAAAAACTTTGGTTAGGCCAGAGTAAGTATGTTAACACTGTATTGGAGAGATTCGGAATGGTGGATTGTAGACCTTTGATTGTTCCTGTTACAATGGGGACAAAGTTATATGTTACAAATTGTCCAAAGTCTCCTTCTGAGATAGAGGATATGAGCAGAGTTTCTTATGCTAGTGTAGTTGGCAGTTTGATGTATGCGATGGTCTATACAAGACCAAACATTGCCCAAGTAGTGGGTGTCCTAAGTCAATTTATGGCTAATCTTGGATGGGTACATTGGGATGCAGTGAAGAGAGTGTTCAGATATTTGTGAAGTACTTCCAATTATTCTTTATGTTATCATGGTTATCCTACAAGACCTCAACATTCACTTTGTATTTGTGGATTTGTGGATTCAGATTGGGTAGGTGACATTGACAGCAGGAGATCCACCAGTGCTTATGTGTTCACTATGTTTGGTGGTGCTATTAGTTGGATGAGTAAGCAGAAACATGTGGTCGCTTTGTCTACTATTGAAGCTAAGTACATGGTAGAAACTCATACTTGTAAAGAAGCCATCTGGCTTAAGAGATTGTGTTCTGATGTTGGGTTTGATGTAGGGAAGATTACTTTTTTTTGTGACAGTCAGAGTGCCATATGTTTGGCGAAGAATCCTACTTTCCACATGAGGACTAAGCATATTGATGTTCAGTACCATTTTGTTTGTGACATGGTAGAGGATGGAAGGTAATCTTGGAGAAAGTTGATACTTTGATGAATGTTACAGATTCCTTGATAAAACCTGTGAGCATAGAGAAGTTTAGATGGTGTTTAGAGTCTATGGGCCTCTCAGCCCCTAGCAATTAAATCATGGTGTTGATACTCCCTTTTCTCTTGCAAGGTCTTCGACAAGTGGGAGAATGTTAAGAAAAGTGTCTCAACCTTGCAACTTCGAAAGGTTTATATTCTTCCCAGTTTTGGTCTTTTTGAATACCCTTTGTCTCGGAGAATGGTCTAGAACTTTCAAAGTTTCCAAAAGAGCTAAAAATGGTGAGACTTACTATTTTTAGTAAGTCCTTTGATTGAGCTCAGATTGACCTAAAATTTTTCTCAGAAGGTGCAGAATAGCTAAGTAAACATCTCGGGTGAGTTTCATCTCGAGATCATATCTGGATCATGAGATATTAAAGTTTTTTTTTTTGAAATTACCGAAAAAAGGTTTTAAACTCAATTATCAAAATCAAAACTTCCCTAAATTCTTCAAAATCATCATAACTGACAAAGTGGGTTACAGGGTGATAGATCTCTTCACAATCTTTCCAACGCATCAAATGGTTCATCAATCAGACACCCGGATCAAAAGTTATGGCCTCCAGAAATTGGACCTTCTATTTTTGGGAAATGTAAAAACATGTTGGACACATAAAAGAGTTGTAAAGGGGAGAGTTACACATGTTGGTGTGTGTTTTGGCACATCACAAGGCATCTTTGATTAGAGATAATTTGGGTGCCACTTTTGGGTGGTTTTAGCTCATGGTTTTGTAATTACCAGTAACGATTTACTGTATTGTATCTCCTATATATCAAGAGCTAGAGATGGAGGTTGTGTGTAAGAATCATACAGATGTCGAGTTACCTCCTGGATCTCTGGTTGGATATACTCCTATAAAAGCTTGCTCTGCAAGTATATTGTAATCTTCGTGATTCCTGAATATTATATTGGGCGGCTTTGGAGTGGGGTTTTTTTACCTGAAAGGGTTTTCCCCACGTATATCTTGTGTTGTGAGTTTTGTGTTTGCATTTGGAAGTTGTTATTATCTTTATGTTAATGTACATCTTAATCTGTAACTATAAAAAAAAAAAAATTGCATAAATATTTCCTCAGTAGATCAGTGTCGGAAGCATTTTCTGCATACCTTGCTTCCTTTTAGTATGATGGTAGGATAGATGACAAATGAACATGATGTAGGTGGTGGCCATGCTTATAATTATTTCTAAATTTTGCCTTTACCACCCATGACAATTGAAGAGACGTTCCTAAAACATAAAACCATTGGCCATCATGGAATTACATAACTAAGCTTAGCTACATACTTGGGGTTATGGTCAACCATTCTAATAGAAAACTCTACATTAAAGATCAAGGTATGGTACTTTTACAATGTAACAAATGGAGCTTGGTATGGATTGGTCCAAATCAACTAGCTCCACTAGAGCCTCATGAATGGTACTTCTAATGCCAAGTTTCCAATGATAAAGAAAAGATAGAGTGACTTTCAATCGATTGTTCCATGCTAACAATCCAAAGATGGCATGAGATTTACTAGAGCAATGCAAGATGATTCAAATAATCATGCCCATTCATTCTACATGTACCTTCATCTATACAAGGAGAACTTTTTGATTGACATTTTCCAACTATTGGCACCTTAGAATGAATAGCACCTACACGTTTGAAAACATTCAGCGCCCACATGTATCGAATGAAATGCCAAGATTGACTAGCAGGAGCCCATGATTTTTGTTAGATGGTGGAAACTGCTCACTTATGTTGTATGCAGATGGTGATACTCATGGAAAAGGTTAAGGTTGTGGATCCATCGGGCAATGGAGACGATGCTTCAAAAAAGTATATTCAAGTGGTAACTATGTACAATCACGAGTTTTGGTTCATGGGATTTATTAAATACCACAAAGCTCTCAATAGGGTGAGATACTCTCTATCAACATCTACATAATAACATGGGCCATAGTGATACAAGACAATCATCATTCACTTCAAGACATGGCAATTGAACTTCCACAATTGTTCGGCATACCCATTGCCCACCAAGATGTGATTGCTAGTTTAAATTATTTGTTCTTAGTTACTTAACTTAAAGTGCATTTTTTAAAATATATAGGTAGAATATTTCTTATACACAATATTTTGAAATGCCGTTTTCTCTTGGTTGTCGTGGTCCTACCAACTAAACCTTCAAAATTTGTTGGAGGTTGGCAAATAATTTTGTGAGGAATATTTTAATCCAAACGTGATAATGAAAGCATATAATTGTAGTAGGAAAAATTAATTTTCTATTCAACCTCAAATCCAACTCATCGCTGCAAAATCGGAACGTGACAATTAAAGCAAATAATTTTGTGAAAAGTTTGTCCCGTGTCAACGTAAGCAGCAAAGACAGCTGGATAGATGTATACCCGCCAGGAGTGATTCGAATCTTTCTTGCTTTTTAAATGTTTTTGCGAGTGGGCTCGGCCCACTCGCTAACCATATCCTTATCGCGAGTCGCTATCAGGTTGAATTTATTGCTTTAATATATCAGTGACGAGCGTGCAGCAACAATTTAAAAAAACAACCTTTGACAGGAGCGTGCAGCTGAACATCTTTCCATACCTTCAGCCATGTTTAATTTTAATGAAAAAGATTAACACTTGCCTAATAATATACACATTAGTTATGGGATAATATTCGTTTTGCTTATAAGATCCTTGCTTACCGTTAAGTAAAACAACAACGCCAAAACAAACACTACTATCTGTAACTGGCGTGATCTGCAAGACTGTTGATAGGCTGCCATTTGTAAACATTTCTCAACGCTTACATAGTCGGATGAAAATAAAAAAAACAAAAGAAGAAAACAATTAGAATAGGAATGATTTGGAGGGAATTCTTTCGTTTTCGTATCCTGGGAACTGGTACCTAAATTTTTTATATATCATGGGAATTATCACCCAAATCTTTGCTTTTCACGGAAAATTTTGTCCCATGGAATTGTAATCATTTACATTGCTCGGCCTTCTTACGGAGACCTCGAGGGAATAATCGGAGATCAAGTAGTAAATTATTCCTGTTACTGTTTTTTTAAATTGAAAAGGAAACGCTTTTTAACTTTGGGCTTCGAACATCCTATGTATATGCTTCTCGTCAATGATTGATTACGTCGAACAACCGGCTTGGCCGTCGGATTCCCATCCTCTCCATATGATTTCTTATTTGAATGGTAGCTTGAGCTCACAGTCCTTATAAATCATTGTTGAGAAGCTGAGAAGTTCACTTGTGGCATTCATTTCAATTGAATTCGCTGCTCAATTGTGAAAGACGATGAATGGTGGAAACGATGGCACTCTGCACGCAGTTGTGGTGCCCTTACCTGCGCAGGGTCACGTCAACGCTCTCATACATCTCGCTGATCTGTTGCCCGCACGGGGTTTTTTCATCACTTTCGTTAACACGGAATGGACTGAGAAACGCATGCTTGGAAGTGCAAAGCACAAGTCGCAACTGCAGCGCTCCAAACCCAATTTCCGATTTCTGTCATTCGCGGACGGCTTACCGCCGGAGCACGGCCGCACCTCCCACCTTGGCGAGCTTTTTACAGCGTTGGCAAAGCGTGGGCCCGCCTTGGAGTCCCTCCTCCGCGCTGAGAGTGGGAGTGGTGTTCCTCCCATCACCTTCATCGTGACAGACTGTTGCATGTCATGCACCGCTTCAGTGGCCGCCAATATGCAGCTGCCAAGAGTCGTCTTCTGGCCTGTTTGTGCCGCTATCTCTATTGCTCATAAAAACGCTCATTCTCTCCTTTCCCAGGGTCACATTCCTGTCAAAGGTATTCTTCTGCTCTACTTTTAATATTAACTTACATTCTTCTTTTGCTGTACTTTGGGTATTAACTTGGAGTTGTGGTGGTTTCAGTGAGCGAAGGAAAAAATCCGGAGAAAATGATCAGCAATCTACCCGGGAATATACCACCTCTATGGCCTACAGATCTGTTATCGTTCTACCGCGAGCAGTTTGCATCGGATCTCATCTACGAAGGGATGCTCTATGAGTCTGGAATGTCTGACACGGGGGACTACGTGCTTGTGAACACCTTTGAGGAATTGGAAGGGAGGGAGGCCGCAGCGGCACTCTCTATCAATGGCTGTCCATCAGTGGCAATAGGCCCTGTGTTTCTCCCTAACTTCTTACGAGCGGAGGACTCAACGCTCAGCGACATGTCTTTGTGGGAGGAAGACGATAGTTGCTTGCAGTGGCTCGACAAACAATGCCCGCGCTCTGTGTTGTACGTTTCGTTTGGCAGCTTGGCCCTCAAATCGCAAGAGCAGTTGGATGAGCTGGCGCTGGGTCTGGAACAGATCGGCCTTCCGTTTCTGTGGGTTCTTCGGTCCGACATTGCTCAGGGGCAGCCTGCTGTTTTGCCCGAGGGGTTGCAAGAGCGAACCAAAGATCGCGCATTGTTTGTCAAGTGGACGCCGCAATTGAAGGTGCTTGCACATCCTTCGGTGGGAGGATTTCTGACGCACAGCGGATGGAATTCAACTGTGGAGAGCATAAGCATGGGAGTGCCCATGATTGGTTGGCCTTATTTCGGTGATCAGTTCCTCAATTGCAGATTCGCCAAAGAAATATGGAAGGTTGGCTTGGATTTCAAGGACGTGGACGTTGACGATGGGAGATTGGTGACGAAAGAAGAAGTGGAGAGCGCAGCAAGGACGCTGATGCAGAGCGAGGAGTTGCAGAAGAAAGCCGAGGAGCTGAAAGAGGCGGCAACGAAAGCAGTGATGGCGGGAGGTTCTTCTTTCAACAACATAACCAACTTCATCCACGATATGCTCAACCAAGCTAAATCACAGTGACAGTCGTCTTTCGTGCACTGCGACAAAAGACGTCAAAAAAATGACAATTTATACTAGAATTGCTGTTGGAATATTCTAGTAATTTCTCCAAGGTTAAATTGTAAGGTTGGATGGTTTACAATTTTCAGAAGGGTAAAAATATTTAATGTTATGTACTAATAATGTATTGTTAAGTCTTTTATTTTTTCATCAAGTGATCAATGAATACAAGTTGTTGAGGGTTGCAGGATTTTGAGTATTTTGTGTTTGTGTGTATATTAGCTTTTGTCCACCATTGAGTGGTATCAAAGCTAAGTTATCTCAAGGAGATCGAGGGTTCACAGGAAAGAAAACAAAGAATTGTTTGTGGAAGAAAGAAATAGCCATTGAGATATAGGCACAAAGAAGCCAAATAAATCGCTAGTAAAAGGGTGAAAGAGCCATCATTGTTAAAGAAGGAAATCACAACCTCAATAGAATGCAAGAGAAATGCCAAAAGTTGCCTATAGGTGCAATAAAAGGAAGTCTTGAAGCCATGATTTGACATTGTAGAAGAAGTCTAAAGCACATAGCAGAAAGGAGATCATAGAAAGCAAGATTGAAGTTGCCAAGGAAGGTTAAAGTCACTACAACAAATAAATCTAAGTCATCAAAAGGAATTTAAAAGAAGGGTTCGTAGAAATTAGTGAAGAAAAAAATAGTGAAAGAAGCCACTACCAATGGATAAAAAGAAATAAAAGTGCCCAAAGTTTGAATATTGGTCAAAAGTGCATAAAGTGGAAATTGCAACTAGAGAAGATGTTATCAAAAATTGCCCACCATAAACAGCCGGCACATTGTGTGCCGACTTTTTTTCTCACCTTTTGACCTCCAAGAATTTTGACTTCTTCTACCGACTAGTTGTGCAATGAAACAACTTGCATAATAGAAGAATATAATAGGAAGTATGGTGCAAATACTTGATAATAACTTAAAATAACAAGCCACTTCGAGGGGACAAAACTCCAAATATCTCCAGTGAGAACACAATTCACAATATGATGATCACAAACTTACCACTAACTCCTATATATACCTAATTATGCCCTAGCTACCACCCAAGTTGACTTAAAATACTTAAAAATAACCCTAGGCCAACCTAATAACCTATAATTGACTATAACAATGATTATATATCATAATTAAGAGTTAAGGTAGCCATAAACTGACTACTCATAACCTTATACACACTATAAGATTAAAGGTGTAGCATGCCCCCCTCTTCAAAGAAGCATTGTCCTCAATGCTAATCAGTTGTGGATGTTTCTAGACAAAATCTTCATCTTACCATATGGCATCTTCAATTGGTAAATTTTTCCACTAAATGAGATACTTGGTGATTGTCCTAGTCCTCAACTTCTTTGTGCACATTTGGAGAATTAACTATGGATCCAAAATGATTCTTCCTTCTTCATCTAACTCCGATAGCATAGTCTGTATAGGAATCTATTGACCAATCACCTTCTTCAAACAAGAAACATGAAAAACTAGATGTATCTTTGTTGTAGGAGGTAACTCAAGCTTGTAGGCTACACTGTCAATCTTCTTTAGAATCTAGTATGGTCCATATTTTTTTAGTGACAACTTATTGTTCTTTGTTTGTTGCTTCAGGGGCATTTGCTTATAGGGTTATAATCTCAAGAAACCCCAATCACCTACCTCAAAATTCCTTTCACTACAATGTTGGTGTACTTTTTGTTTCATTCTATTTTGTGCCACGGACAAATTCTCCTTGAGTCTTGAGAGTACATGTTGTTGATGATTCATGTGATCCTCCACTACCTAAACTTTTGGTGTCACCTTCAATGCTAATGTGATGGAGGGAGGATGGTATCCATATAGTGTCATAAATGGGGATATTTTTGTAGAAGTATGGAAGGAAGTGTTGTACCACCATTCTACAAGTGGTAGCCAATCCACTCAATGAGATTGCTTATCTAAAGTCAAACAACAAAGATATCCTTTTAAGAAATTATTGACAACCTTTGTTTTCCCATTAGACTAAGGATGGTATGAAGAACTATGAGCCAACTGAGTACCCAAACAAGAGAATAAACCTATCCAAAAGTTACTAGCAAATATAGGATCACAATCACTAACAATAACCTTTGGAGTACCATGGAACTTTTATATATTCTCCATAAAAAATTTCCACTGTACTCGTTGTAAAAGGATGGGATAATGCAGTAAAATGGGCATATTTTGTAAGGCAGTCCACAACTACCATGATGACACTCTTACCTTTAGATCTTGGAAGGCCTGTGATGAAATCCATGGAGACCTCTTCACACCACTGGCTGGGGATAACTAAGAGCTGCAAGAGACTAGGTGTCTTAATTGTTACTTCTTTATTTCTTTGACATATCAAATGTTTTGCCATAAATTTTTGAACATCCCCTTTAAGCCCCTCCCAAAAGAAATCATGCCTAATTCGATGATATGTCTTCAAAAATCATGAGTGGCCCCCAACTAGAGATTCATGCAACTCTTCAAGAATCTTGTATTTGAGGACGAAATTTTTGCATAGGTATAGCCTCTCTTTATACCACAAACAATCTCCCATCCAACAAAACTTATACGAACTGCTAGGATCAATTTGTAATTGTTGAATGAGAATTCTTGTAGCCACATCATTCTACCACTCTGCTTTGGCTTCTTCCGCTCAATCTATTTGGACTAGATTGAAATGGAACACAATAATGCCTAATCCTTCCCATCCATTCTAGTTAGTGCATCAACCACTACATTTTCTTTACCTTTCCTATAGATGATCTCAAAGTCATATCCCAACATCTTAGTGACCCATTTTTGTTGCTCTTTAGATGATAATCATTGCTCTAGAATGTATTTGAGGCTATCATAATCTTTCTTGACTTTGAAGTGTCTACCCATCAAATATGGCCTCCAATGTTTCACTGCATGAATAATAGCTAGCATTTCCTTTCATAAATGGACTTGAGTTGATTCTTGACCTTCAATTGATGACTTTCAAAAGCAATGGCCCTTCCTTCTTGTATGAGAACTGCTCTGATACCATTTCTTAAAGCATCACATTTCACAATAAAATCCTTGGTGAAGTCTAAAGTGGTGCACATAGCCTCCTTCAATCTCTCAAATGTTGTATTAGTTATCTCATTCCATTGAAAAACATCTTTCTTCAACAATGTTGTAAGTGGTGCTACTATGTGGCCATAGTTCTTCACAAATCTTCTATAATATCCAATGAGTCTGGAAACCTCTCAAGCTCTTAATGGATTTAGGAATAGGCCACTCTATCATCTAGCCTTGATTTTTTTAGGATCCACCTTGACTCCTTCATATGACACTATGTGACCCAAGTATTCCACCTCTTTGAGACCAAAAGCACACTTGGAAGGTTTAGCATAAAGCTAGTGTTGTTTGAGAACTTGTAATGGTTGATCCACATGATGCAAATGCTCTTCCCAAGTCTTGTTATAAATCAATATATCATTAAAGAATACTAATATAAACTTCGTCAAAAATGGATTAAAGATAGCATTCATCAAACATTGAAATGTAGATGTAGCATTGGTAAGATCGAATGACATCACTAAAAATTCATAATGACCCTCATGACTCCTAAATGTTGTCTTGGGAACATTCTCTTAATTCAAATGTGGTGATAACTTGATCTAAAATCTAGTTTTGTAAAAAACATAGCATAATTCAATTCGTCCAGTAAATCATCAATGACTGGAATAGGAAACTTATCTTTGATGGTGAGCTTGTTGAGCTCTCTATAATCTAGACACATGCCCCAAGTGTCATCCTTATTATGCACCATCACCACAAGAGAGGAGTAGGAACTTTTCTTAGGGTTAGCCGGAAGAAGATATCAATTAAATGCAAATAAAGATTAAACAAAGGAATAAAAAATACACAGAAATAATAACAGCGAGAGATAATTTTAATGTGGTTCACCCAAACTCAGGCTACATCCACCAACAGAGAGTCCAATATTATTATTTAGTAAATCAAACCAATTACAACCAGCAATCCCTGCAACTCAATACCGCTGCAAATGCTACAATACAATATCAACAGAAACACTAACCCTTAGCTGCTTTAATCAAGCCTTATGTCGGTTACAAAATTAGGGTTTTTTTATGTCGGCTAATAGAAAAATAACTCTCGGGCCCCGCAGGAGGGGCTCTACCCCCCTGCACTCCCCTGTTAAATAATTTGGGGGGAAACCGCACTGATAAAATTAGGGAAAATTTAACCTCCGAATCTGATTAAGCTCCATATAACAACAATCTCCCACTTGGAGACTAATTAGATGCCACAACATATCACCTCCCACTTGGAGACTGATCATAAGACTGCTGACCCTGTAGCTCCCACTAGAAATAAGCATCCTGGACTCTGATGTTCTGATTTTATTTTCAGTCATGAAGACCAATTGAAGCTGAAGAGGAGCTTAGCTTCTCCCTTGTCACTGCCTTTGTAAACATATCCACTGGATTTTCATCTGTATGTATCTTTTCCAACCGTAACTGTCCATCATCCAAAACTGATCGAATGAAGTGATACCTCAACTGTATGTGTTTGGTCTTTGAATGCAAGGAAAAATTCTTTGCAAAATGTATGGCACTCTGGCTGTCCGTAAACAAATAACTATTAGCCTGATGTTTGCCCAATTCTTCCATGAAAGATTACAGCCATATCATCTCCTTGCTTACCTCTATTGTAGTTACATACTCTGCCTCCGTGGTGGATAAAGCAACCACCTTTTGCAACCGTGAGATCCAACTCACTGATGTTCCACCTACAGTAAAAACATAACCTATAGTACTCCACCTAGTATCAATATCCCTTGCCAAATATGAGTCTACATAACCTATTAAATCAGTATTAGAGTCCCCAAAACATAAGTGTTTATTGGATGTACCTCTCAAATATCTGAGAATCCATTTTACTGCATTCCAATGCTTCAATCTGGGATGACTCATATACCTAATTACGACTCCTACAGCATATGTAATATCCAATTTCATGCATTCCATGGCGTACATTAAACTTCCTATAGCTGAAGCATATGGTACCTTAGACATTTTTTCTTCCTCCTCTGGTGTCTTATAACACATCTCCTTAGTCAACTTCAAATGACTAGGCAAAGGTGTGCTGACATCTTTTGCATTCTCCATAATGAATCTCTGCAACACCTTTTCAACTTAATTAGCCTGAGATAGAATCAATTTTTTGTTCTTCCTATCTCTACAAATTTTCATACCAAGGATTTGTTTTGCTACCCTCAAATCCTTCATAGCAAATGACTGTGCTAACTGTTGTTTTAACTCTCTTATGTGATCCATGTTAGACCCCGCTATAAGCATGTCATCAACATATAAACATAAAATAATGTAGCTATCATTATCCAACCTCTTAAATAAACACAATGGTCAGAATTACACCGGCTGTAACCTTGCTCAGCCATGAAACTATCAAATTTCAAGTACCATTGTTGAGGTGCTTGTTTCAGGCCATACAAACTCTTCTTAATCTACACACCAGTTTCTCCTTACCTTTGACCTCAAATCCTTGCAACTGTTCCATGTATATTTCCTCCTCCAAATCACCATGGAGAAATGCAGTTTTCACATCTAGCTATTTCAAATGCAAATCTTCAGCAGCCACAATACTTAAAATAGTACGAATAGAAGTCATCTTGACAACCAGAGAAAATATTTCATCAAAATCAATGCCCTTTTTCTGTGCAAATCTTTTTACAACTAACCTGGATTTAAATATTTTATTACCTCCATCTTCCTCTTTCAACCTATAACCCCATGTGATGTCCCAATGTTAAGACATTGTTTAAATTAAAGATTTAAACATTATGATAAAGACGGTAAAGTCGCTTTTGTAAAATGTGAATATTTAACTACTAATATGTAATATTTAATAAACAATATTAAATTATAATATTATTGTATAAATATTCCAATATAATTGAATATAATATATAATATATTTATATATTATAATTATATGAAGATGAATATATACAATTCTTAATATTAATATTATAATAGAATAATATAAATATTACTAATTTAAATATTATTATTATAATAATAATATAATATAATATATTATTAAATATAATATATTTTATATATATTATAAATAATATAAAATATATTATACAAATATAATAAAATATTAATAATTAAATATTTATCATAACATATATTATTATATTATAATAGATAAGAATTAAATATTATAAGAGGAATGGTATCCTCTAATCACTCACGGGCTACCATAAAGAGCCCATCACTATTTAAAGTGATTGTTGTTAATTAACAACAAACAAATAATAAAAGATGTGTCTGTTGGAAGGGGTATACCCCCTTAGCAACAATCATACTTTTTAAAAAGATATAAAGGGGATCGATAAGCAGCATAAAGGGAAGCATGGCATGGACAATAGGAAAACAAGGAATATTTATCGCATAGATAGCAGATCACAAAAATAAAAATAAAAATTAGGAACTTAGAGATTTGATTTCAGATCTGCACAAGAGTATAAGGGTAAAGGTGAGTATAAGGGTAAAGGTAAATAAAAGGTAAGTGGTATTTAAATCTTATGATATTAAATCATATGTAAGTATTAGTATTTAAAATATTCTATTGATAACTAGTAAGAACTAAAAGATAAGAATAATATATTTAAGAACAATATAGTATATATGTATGTAAATGAATATTAAATCACAATGAATATATATATATATATATATATATATTTCCATTGTGATTTAGATATTAAGATGAATAAGTATGCAAAGTAGTGAAAATTTAATATATATATATAGTGTAATGGAATTATGATATGTATATAGTATAAATGGAAATTATAATGGAAATACATTCTATATATATGTTATTATATAAATGAAACATGATATCACCAAAAATTGAATAATGAATAAGAACAATAAGCACATTGAGTTCACAATGGACACCACATTCTAATCATAAGAATATCCCCGCCATAATCTATGCTTATGAGTCATCATATCTTCTTAGTTACTGTTTCTTACGGAATAATGTATATGGTGGGAATGGCAGAGTAATTCCTACATGGAATTGGTAACTTGGCACCTTACATATCCATGGATTTGGTATGTTAAGGAGGGGCAAGTGTAATTCCTTCCATGTATTGGTATCTGGGCGCCACGCCATGAAAATCCTACTTTCCAGAGAAGTGATGAAGGAGGATATGGATCTCAACTTATACTTAATCATATACTTGTTCTCTATCACTCCAACTATATGGGAATAGCATAAGGAGGGGCAGTGTAATTCTGGCACGTGAATTGGTATCCATGAGCCCTATGAAGTATCATAGGGAGGGGCAGTGTGATTCCTTCCATGCAAGGGTATCTAAGCGCCTTATAGCTAATTTTCTGTTGGAGGTTAAGAGAAAAGGGATATGAATATTAAAAAATGAATCATGATCACTTTGCATCACCTATAGGATGTGAAGTCAAAGATGTTAATTAAAATGATAAGTGGGGAATAAGTAATCATTTAACAAGTGAATGAATTCTTTTTACATTATCATTGATCTTATCTAATCTTATCATTAACATTTTCTAATGTTACTAATGTTCTCTTTTAGAAGTTGAATTTGTGTGAAAGGTTGTGAAAATTTGTCTTGCTAGGAGGGGACATTACACCCCATTTGTTTGGTAAAGTCTTTATACCTGCAGGTAACTTACATAATTCCTGAGTCTAGTTTTTCAGCAAGGAGTCCATTTCTTCTTTCATTGCAAGCTCCCACTAAACCTTTGTATCCACCTGCATAGCTTCATCATACCCTTCAGGTTCACCAGCATCTATTAACAAAATAGAATATAAAGAGGGAGAAAACCTTTCAAGAGGTCTATTTAGCCTTGTTGACCATCTAACATTCACTGGAGTTTGTGGTATTTCTGGTTGCTATTGCGGAGCATGAGGAACCACTGGAACATCACTATTTGGAGTATCATCCAGCACCACATAATCCTTTTCTTTCTTCTCATGCTGCTGCAACTAATCTTTGTACAACACATTCTCATTGAATACAACATCCCTGCTTCTCACATTTTTTTGATTTTTAAATCCCAAAGCCTATAACCAAATTCATCAATGCAATATCTAAAAAAGGTACACTTTTTAGATTTTGCATCCAGCTTGGTTCTATTTTTAGAATCTACATGTACAAATGCTTCACATCCGAAGGTTTTGAGAAAAGAATAACTCACGTTCTTACCTGTCCATGCTTCCTCTGAAATACCACAACCCAAAGGAACTGAAGGACCTCTATTAATTAAATATATAGCAGTGTTGACAGCCTCTGCCCACATGTTTAAAGGTAGCCCAGCATGTAATCTCATGGTCCTTGCATGCTTCATTATTGTCCTATTCATGCGTTCAGCCACTCCATTCTCTTATAGAGTCCCTGGAATCATTTTCTGCCTATGAATTCCATTAAAGAAACAATAATCCTCAAATTCTTTGTTGCAATACTCACCACCATTATCATATCTGAGACATTTTAATTTTTTACCTGTCTCATTCTCAACCAAACTTCTCCATTTCTTAAATGTTTCAAATACATCAAATTTCTGCCTAAGGAAATAAATTCATACCTTCCTAGTTGCATCATCTATGAATGTACCATAATACTAAGAGCCACCGAGAGAAGATACCTGAGTTGGTCCCCATACATCTGTATGCACAAGTTCTAAATTTTCATCTTTCTTTTGCTTCCCATCCTTGAGAAAACTGACTCTCTTTTGTTTGCCATACACACAACTTTCATAGAAATCTATATTAATATATTTCAGACCTGGTAAAACTTTCTTAGAATGAAGTATCTTCATACCTTTTTCACTCATATGCCCAAGTCTATTATGCCACAGTGTTGTCTCAAAACCTATAGCAACTATTTCAGCCTCTTCCTGCGAACCTGCAGCAACTATTCTTGAACCTGTTTATTTTTTCTCTGCAACATTTAAAGTAGAAGGAATAGTATGATCTGTACAAAGATATAGGATGCCTACGTTCACACCTTTTTCTACTATTAAAGCACCTTTTGAACCTTCCAATTTTTATCAGTAAATGTAACAATGCAACCTTCTTCAGCTAGCTACCCTACTGAAATTAAATTCCTACTGAGCCTTGGAATGTGCCTTACCTCTTGTAACCTCTTGTAGTAGCCAATGATTCCCATTCTACAACTTTATCTTAATTCTTCCCTTTCCAACAATCTGACAGGTTCGTTATCTCCCAAATAAACCAACCCTAAATCCCTTTGGACATAATCAAGAAAATAACTTCTATAGGGCATAGCATGAATGAGACCCTTGAATCTAAAACCCATAATTATCAGCATTATCTAGGGAAAGAATCAAAGCATCATCTTCAGATTTATTACTTACTACATTTACCTTCTTATTGCCTTCTTGTTTGTCTCCTTTATTCTTCCAAGACCAGTAATCTTTCTTCAGATGACCTGGTTTCCCATAGTACCAACAATCCTTCTATCCTCTGGATTGGGATCTCTTGTCCTTTGATTTTCCTCATGACTTCCCATGACCTTCCGAACCTTTTCCTCTCTCCTTTGATCTGCCCCTACTTTCTACATTCAAAATACTACCTAATGTGGACCCTCCTGAGTTTTTTTGTCACATTTCCTCGCTAAGGATAACACCAACAACATCATCAAATGTTAAAGTGTTTGAACCAGAGATAGAGTTACTTACAGCCATTACCAAGCTATTCCATCTTTTTGGCAAAGAACATAAAACTAAGAGAGCCCTCACCTCTTCATCAAATTTTAATTTTATAGAAGTTAACTGACTGACAATTGTATTAAACTCATTTAAATGATCTGTCACAGATCCACCTTCAATCATTTTCAGATTAAACAAATGTTTCATGAGAAATACCTTATTTGAGGCTGAGGGTTTTTCATACAATTTAGCCTAAGCTTTCATCAATTCACTTGTTGTCTTCGCTTCTGTTATATTAAATACCACAGATGGTGCCAAGCACAATCGAATGGTTCCCAGTGCCTTTCTGTCCAGAAGTTCCCAATCCTCATCCATCATTCTTGTTAGTTTCTTGGATACTCCTTCCAACAGCCTCTACGAATCCTTCTGATAGAGATAATCCTCCATCTGCATCTTCCATAATTGATAGTTCTACCCATTGAATTTATCTACCTTTAATTTACCTTCATCCGCCATTGCTCCCACTCAACCGTGAGACCTTCCTGTAGACGATAATCAAACACAACCCGCTTTGATACCACTTGTTAGGGTTAGCCAGCAGAAGATATCAATTAAATGCAAATAAAGATTAAACAAAGAATGAAAAATACACAGAAATAATAACAGCGAGAGACAATTTTAATGTGGTTTACCCAAACTCAGGCTACATCCACCAACAAAGAGTCTAATATTATTTGTAATAGCCTAAAATTGGCTCGGGTCGAATTAAGTAAATATTCTGATATTTATCTTAATTCTTATTTTCTTCTGTCAATTAAATAAATATTCAAAGTTTATTTGATTGGTTCATTATCCTACAATTAAATAAAATTATTTTATTTAATTGAAATCCCTAAATTCTTCTAATGTCTCAAATCCTAAATCCACCTCACAAAATCCACCTCATCAATCCACCTCATCTCTTCCACCTCACCTTGTTGCACATATAATTAAATATTCTTAATATTTAATTAGCTAATATCTTCCAAAATCCAAAATTGAATATTAAAATTCACTTGTCCCCCACTCTCATCCACTCACTGAATTTAATATTCACTTGTCCCCCACTCTCATCCACTCACTGAATTTAATATTCAGTTGTCCCCCACTCTCATCCACTAAACTGAATTTAATATTCAGTTGTCCCCCATTATCCTTCACTCTCCCCAAAGATGAATTATTTATTCATCCACTCCCCCACTCTTCCCCAAATGGGAATTTTTAATTCATCCACTAAGGAATAAAAGAATCACTTTTATTCCTAGCCCTTGATCTTGTCAATTGAATCCTCACCATTGATCCTCATCTCCAAAATCCTATAAATAGGACCCCTCTCTAAGCCATTAGGGAGACCATTTCCATGCACCAAATCTCTGCCCAAATCTCTCCAGAGAGACCACTTGGAGGCATCAGAACTCTGTCCAAATCTCTCCACAAATCTCCTAATCCTATCAAACCTCTGCCAAAATCTTGGCCCAATCCTATCCAATCCATCATCTAATCTCATCTACATTGTGTTGTGAGCATTTGAGCAATCCACATCTACACTCTAATTAGGGAAATATCTAAGGAGCTCTATTGGGTGCAAGCTCATTCCCGCATAGATTTGTGAATCATCATTGAAGGTATAATCATCTTTTTATGCATTAGATTAGTTATTATCTTCAGTTGATTTCATTGATCACATTTGGCACGCCCGCTATCGAATCCAATCATCAATTTGAGAAGGTTTTGTTGTCAAAATCTTCTTTTTCTAACAGTTTTTACAAGTTTTGGTGATAAGCTGTTGCAGGTTTCATCTTGAGCAAAAACGGACTGCATTTTCATGCTCCGGACGCTGTTTCTGTGAATTTTGACAGTAAACTTGCTTATGTTTTGTGAAAAAAAAATTTGAAAAAATTTAAAATTTTTTTAGGGTACAGTCCGTACCGTACAGAACCGTACCCTATCGTACCCGGTTGTACTACTGGTTTCTGGTTGAGGTTGTAGGGTTAGCATTTGTTTTGTCTTGTAGGTTTTATGGTTTTTGTGCAGGTTTAAGGTGTTTCAACCCCGACAACCGCTTCAGTCGCCGCCGCTGGCACAAAACCTGCCGCCACCTACTGGTCGAAACCCACCCTTTCTTCCTGGTCGCCACCCTGTCGCTGTGGTCACCGCCCTGTCGCCACCTACTGATCACTGCAGCCTCGCCTTCCCCGCTTCCCCCCTCCAATCACTGCCCCTGCCGCTCCCCGCAGAATCCCCCTCCCGCGACCTCTCCAAACCCCGCGCTCCCCGCCGGCTTCATCCCCAGCCACCGCTTCCCGTGCCACACTCCTGACCGCCAACAACCATAGCTTCCTCCACCCTGACACTGCCCACAACTCCTCCCTACGGATCTCCATTCCCCCCGACCACCACACCACCCGGCCATCACCCATCGCCCCCCTTGTGTAAACCTACCTCCAGCCAACCACCATCCTTCCACCGCCCTCGGCCTCCCACAACCCCTGATCTCCATTCCTCCTATGGCCTCCCTCAAAACCCCCACTCCATTCTCCTTTTCCCTACCCTAAACAAAAAACACAAAAACCCTAACCGCGCCAGTGCAAAGGATTCATATATCCTTTCTCTTTTTTTTACAATGTTCTAGCCCCTGGTCATATCAGCGACCAGGGGCCCCTTCTAACCACCAACCTCAACAGCTAACCACCGGTGAAAACAACTAACAACCGCATGTGACCATGGATTTTTAAACCGCCAACAGTTCATGGTCAAACTTCACCTTTTGTGCTTCCTATACACCAAAGGAGGCGTTTTTTTTCAAACTTTCATAACTTGGTCATACGGCAATGGATTTTCGCAAACAACTAGTCATCGGAAAGAGCACTCCGAGCACCTCATAGTTGTGAGGTTTTTATCAGGTGCTAGTACATTTTTCCTACCATTTTTATCAGTCGAAGTCAAACTTGCATCTAAACTTCAAATCTCATATCTTTTGCATTTTTTATCGAATTTTCGCAATTTTTTTTTTGAAATCACATAGAATTTCACGTAGAATCTATTAATGCATTTATTTTTCTTGTATCGGTTCATCTTTCATCAAATTTTCTCAGATTCTCCTTTTTTGCATCACAATCTATTTGGCTAGTCTACTTGCTCCATTTTTGGTTTCGTGACGTGCAGGTGATCATTCGGAACTGGAGCAACATCCGGGGCACAAACACATCAACTTGGACAATGGATTTTATCAGGTCCATCCATTTTCATCCTTTATCTCATAATCTTGCTTTCATCACACATCTCAATTTGGGCCTGTAAAATGAACATTGTCTTCAATCACACCTTGAAATCAGGAAATCAACCATTGTCTTCAATCACATTTTGAAATTGGGGCTAAAAAGAACCATTGTTTGATGTGTTTGTCATCACATTTCAATTTTCTAAGGTCAATTAATCAACTGTGAGTGTGAATCACATGGGTGTGTGTATGCTCTCTCCTCGCACCGCAAGGTGATCTTGGAGATCAAAAACACCTCACTTGATTCGCTTTTGTCAATCCCCATCCTAGGAGGCCTACTAGGGGATTTCATCACCCCTAAGGACGACCTCATTCGAGGCTGAATCAAAAGACACCCTCTTTGAAACCAGAATCCTGTCACTCTCAGCTAAGCCCCAAAGAACTTTCTACCTTTGGGAAGTGAAGGTGAAGGGTGGGTTACCCCCTTCTCCCGACTGTGTGATAGAATTTCAATTTCAAATCCTTAGTCTACCTCGTCTAAACATTGACCAAACCTAACTGGCCATACCCCATCAAACTAGACATTAGGGCCTGTTGATTTGTCTTACACAGGTGCTTGTTAATCATTCTCACATTCACAAATTCAAAGTTGCTTGTGTCTTGTGTGAGTGCTTCCTGGTGAATGGGAAAATCAGATAAATCAATAAAGATGATATAACCCAAACAACAATGGAATGTGTGAATAACAGGAATAGATAAATGAAAGCATGAAACTTACAATGAAATATGCAAGCAAAGGAGATATAAAGAACTAACAAGTGATACTTACAACTTTTACCTGTCGGCTTCCATTGGTCGCCTATTCTTTCTTGATCTTGAATGATGCAAATGGGCCCTCAGTGAGCTTGCTTCCTTGCTTCGATTCCTCAAGATGACAAGTAGAAATGGCTATGTGATATGATTTTCTGCATTACAATGGTATGAAGAAGAAGATTCCCTAGAGGAATTTTGGCATAGTAAGGATGCCAGAAGAAGGTCTCTCTAATTGCTTAGAAGAGGGTTCTATTTATAGATTTTCTAAAAATAGAATGGAGGGTGAGGATCAAAAGATGAGATCAATGGCTCTCATTTTTTGTGAATCTTTAATTCATAATGGATGAATTAAAAATTCAGAGTGGAGGATAGTGAGTTATGACAATTGAATTCTTAATTCAACTTGGTGGAGGACAAATTGAATTTCTAATTCAATGAGTGGAGAATAATTGAATTTGTAATTCAATGAGTGGAGAATAATTGAATTTGTAATTCAATGGTGGAGGACAATTGAATTTCTAATTCAATGGTGGGGGACAATTGAATTAAATATTCATTGAGTGGAGAATAATTGAATTGAAAACTCAATTGGTGGAGGCTAGTGGGGAACATTGAATTGAAACTTCAATTGGTGGAGGCTAGTGGGGAACATTGAATTAAATATTCAATTTTGGATTTTGGAGGATATTAGCTAATTAAATATTAAGAATATTTAATTATATGTGCAACATGGTGAGGTGGAAGAGATGAGGTGGATTGATGAGGTGGATTTTGTAAGGTGGATTTAGGATTTGAGACATTAGAAGAATTTAGGGATTTCAATTAAATAAAATGATTTTATTTAATTGTAGGATAATGAACCAATCAAATAAACTTTGAATATTTATTTAATTGATAGAAGAAAATAAGAATTAAGATAAATATCAGAATATTTACTTAATTCGACCCGAGCCAATTTTAGGCTATTACATTTTGCCCCTCTTTGAAGCAATGTGTTTTATCATGTTGTTTCAAAGAATAAATAGTCTGATAATGATGTATGCCCCAGTTTGCCCCTGGTACAGGTTATGATGATAGGATGCCCCCTCAGGAGATTGGACGAGGAGAAGGCGAAAGGCGTGAGACGGACAATCTCACAATGAGATAGGTTGACAGGAGATGAAATGGTTAGAGAAAAATGGGATGAATGATATGGAATGCAAGATAAAAAGATGACACACACAAGCAAATAAGCAAGTATGCACAAATGATACAAGAACAACCAAGGTATTGCCCCTGTCGAGTGGTAAACCAATGATATAGGTCGATGATGTCTGGTTTTAGGAATGAGATATGTCGTATAAGACTCCGGGTCTGGTTTCGACAATGCAACATCCTGTCTAAGACATATGATAACGATATACGACAGTGTTGTCATGGCGGGGAGTGATGTATCCCTAGAGCAACACGAGGGATAGTTATGACTGATTGATATGGTTTACGACCGGACAAGGATCAAGACCACTGATTGTGATTAGATCATTTGACAAGATTGACTTGACTTGATTGGCATGGATTAAGGATAGACTTGCAATTGGATGCGGTATGGATATGGATATGGATACGGATATGAGATTTGATATGGTATAGATATGGAGAACTACAGTTGGATATGGTATGGATATTTGTCATCTTGATATAGCAAGTATTTTGAAGCGCTTTCATCATTGGGCTTTATTATGTTGTAAGAAAATACAAGCATCTAGGTATAATTGAACCGAGATGACCTGAGTACTACTTACATGGATTTTGATTTAGCAAGTGAATACAAGCATCTAGTCAAAAATGAATCTAAATGACCTGAGTATTTCTAGCATTTTAACAGACAAGGATTGCCCCTTTTCATGTTTAGACCTCGGAGTCCTCGATGATCTTTTGCCGATCATGTCGTTAGACAAAAGTCATCATATTACTAAAGTTTGATCCACAAGCAGCAAACAAAGAAAAAGATTATGCCCCCATCATAGCATCTCTAGCTTTTGGCATCCTTGAGTAGCATAGAAAGGCATGATAGCATAAATCAAGACTCTTAATCTAACCAACACAAAACATTCTTGCATTTAGATGTGTTTGTTTCTTGCCATATTTTGAGATTGAATTAGCTTGAGTGTTTTGATATGGTAAGTTCTTGTTTTGTCTTGGATAGGTTGATGTTTTTCGTCAAGATTTTTGTTTGGAAGTGGACTTTATTGCTCTTGTTTGTCTAGCAAAAGGTATCACAATCCTTATTGGTGGGATGGACGACAAGACATGGATGGACTAGAAGAAAGATGACAAGAAATGGGACGGATGGGGAAGCGGAGCCTCGGGGGCGCATTGATAATGGCCTTGCCTACATGACAACTCAGAGGTAGCGTAGTTCAGGAAAAACCGTAATGGACCTAAGATATGGATCGGATGAGACAAGATATGGAACATACATAGATCAAATATGGATCAAATAAGACACGATATGAAATAGATATGGAACAAACAATATTGATGACAAGGAATCACCACGGATATGGATGGATGATAGTAGATACGGATGGTTATGAGGATGGGCAATAGTGGACAGAAGGAAATAAGGATGTGATCTCCAAGGACTATGTCGCATAAGTGTAACATGCCCCATTGTAGGTAGAGTACATAGGATTGTTCATGACAATGCTAATGACGAGAGGAAGATGAGAGGATAATAAATGATTTGCATGGTATGGAGGGATAAGGTATGTCAAGAGCCATTCAAAACATTTGTCAACATTGTGCCCCCAATCTTTATCAAGACCAAAGAATAGAGGAAAGGAAGTTTGGATGGATGGACGGGATAGGATAGGAAATGGTATGAAAGGAAACTGGTAGGAGAAGAGTGATATGTTGATGAGACAAGGTGCCCCCAAGTGTAGGTGACATAGAAGATCAACTTGACACATGATGCCTGTTTGCTAGGTTTTCATCATGGTACTTATCCAAGGCACCTGTTTGCCTAGTTTTCACCATTGGATGAAGGGATTTTTCTTTACTATTTTCTTTTTTTTCTTTTTTCTTTTTTTTTAAATATTGAGATTGGAGAAGGTGGATATGGAAAGACATTAGCATATAGTTCCTTGAAAGGGGAGAGTCCCGCTAGATAGATAATGGACCATGTCCAGTGCTCTCACAGATGTTGGTAGGGGATCGTATGAAAGTGATATAGCATAGGTAGATAGTGGAGTATGATGCAGAATATGGAGGGAAGGCTTATGCAACAGCATGGACCATAGGCATAGGATGAGGAAGATGTATAGGATAATGGATGTAAGATGGGGAGATGTAGTTATGTGGAGGTGTTGTGAAGTGGAAAGGAACCATGACCAACGGTTGCACACATCATGATAAACATTGAAGCTTTTGATGAGATGGTGGTGTAGGAAGCAATGGAGATGTTTGCTTAGGAGATGGTTGATGAGGTGATTTAGGAACCCACATAGATTTAGTATTTTTAGTGCTTTTGTTTTGCTTGTGGGATTTGTGAAGGGAATGGAAGTTTTGGATGGAAGTAGGCTTTTGGATGGAAATAGGTGGTTGGGATTCCTGAGATGTGGATGAGGATGCCTCATTTGACTTGCTAGCTATTTTCTTAGGGACCCAAACTATTTTGCTTTTGGGCTTTGCTTGTGGAGGAATGGGCTTGGATAGCTTTGTAGATGTACTTTGCTTAGAAGATGGATGATTTAGAGACTTTTCACATTGATACCCTAAGGCATGAGGGTCCTTAGGAGTTTTAGTTAGATTTTTGGCTTTATAGGCAAAGGCATCAA
This sequence comes from Cunninghamia lanceolata, assembly GCA_027924645.1. Lineage (NCBI taxonomy): Eukaryota > Viridiplantae > Streptophyta > Pinopsida > Cupressales > Cupressaceae > Cunninghamia > Cunninghamia lanceolata. The sequence continues at coordinate 25,052,320 of BSBN01000582.1, forward strand.
AAATTTTGCTTTTGAATCCCATGGGATGGATGGAATGAGTGGAATGATTGGAAGCCGTATGCTTAAATGATGTGTGCTTTTGTTGGCCATGTTTAGGGATGTAAGGATACTTATGAATGATAGGTATGTTAGGTGTCAGAAGCAACGGTGGCAAGGTGGATGGAAAGACTTTGGGAGTTGGAAGGAATGAAGGTAAAGTGGATGGTGGAAGGTGTATGAACACATGCTTTTGACATTTATAGGATGATGGAGGTGGAATGGCAACATATGTTTTGGGGATATGATAGGGTTTGTGATGGAAAGTGGTAGACTTAGGAGGAGTGGAGGAAGTACCAACATCTTGAGTTTATGCACCTTGGGGTATGTATCCAAGGCCGTATGAAGGTGGAGGAACGTTGACATGGATAGCTTCCAAAATACCTTATTCATGAAGGCCCAAGCCTTTACCTTGATAGTTCATACACTGGAGTATATGGTGGACAGTGGGATTATGTGTAGGTGGAACACTAGACACAAGTTCTTTATTGGATGGAGAAGGCAAGATAGTGGATAATGGTTGTTGGTGTTCTAAGAAAGAACATTCATGCATGAAGGTAGTAAGACCAAGGATATACGGGGGAGGCTTTGTAGCATGGTCAATAATGGATGGTGGAGGAGAATCATTAGGATCATGATTAGAATTGTGTACACTAAGATCCAAGTTATTTGGTTGATCTTTTATGCTTACTTGGGGAACAAGTGTCTCATCATGACAAGTGGATGTTGCGGGATTATGGCTAGAGGAAGAGATCTCTTTGCTTTGAAGGAAGGCCATGAAACGGGGTGAATGTTGAAGTAGGTCAACAAGACTTTCATTAGATAAAGTGTGTAGGTCTTGGGTGTCTTGTTCATGGATAGTTGTAGGGGTATGAATAGGATCAAGTGGCTCATGGATAGATTCATCATTATGGCTATCATCTTGATCATGGAAAAGATACATATTATGGATGGGTTGCAAAAGAGACAATGGTTACTTGTTTGGTTCGTTGGTCTTTTAGTTTTTGATTTTTATCTTTTGTCCTATTCGAAGATCACATCAAAGCTACCTTGATCTTACTATATCATGGTATGTGGCGAAAACATCTAGAATGGGGCATAGTCTTGCTTTTGTGTGCTGTGCTTGTGGGTTGGTCTCATTACTCCAAGCTAGTATTCATATCTTGATTGATCATAGGGTCAGTTCTAGCATATTGATCTCCTTATGCATCTAAGGTTCATCATACCTTTTTTGTTCTAAGAGCTTATGCTATGAGTCCCCTTCCCTCATCAAGACAAGGTTGTACTATCTTGGGCATGCATGGGATCATCCCTTTGTCTGCGTGTCTAGTCCATGCAAATGTTGGATAAACATCATCACCCTGGTCTTCTATACCTTGGTGAACATATCCACTTTGCTATATCAAACCTAGGATTGCTCAAATTTAGTTTCAGCACAATGATCATCTACCAATCTGTCCCATCCATTTCAAGAGCACAACCGTGTTCTTGCAACCCGCCTATCCTCTCGAGGGGGCATCACCCTTACCAATTATCCCCAAGCCTTATTCTTCCAAACCAAAATCTTTTTTCTATCCAATCCATCTCTATGTTTTAACTTCTTTGAAATGATGTTGCTTAGCCGCAACACCATCTCAAAGAGGGGCAAAATGTAGACACCTAAAATTGGACTACTTTGCAAACCAATTTGTCGTACCTCTGCACTCATCTACTCCCCCAATCTGTGTATCCCTGGTGATCAATTAATTCACCTAATTGATCCATTTAATCTTACAACCCTATCCTATCAATTAAATGAATATTCCTAATATTCATTTAGATGATTTATCCATTTTCCTAATCCCTGATTAATTAGATAAATCCTGATTATCTGATTAATCTAAACTTAAGTTAATTAAGAAAACACTTAATTAACCTTGTCTCCCACTCATCCACTAAACTAAATTTAAAATTCACTTGTCCCCCACTCTCATCCACTCACTGAATTTAATATTCAGTTGTCCCCCACTCTCATCCACTAAACTAAACTTAATATTCAGTTGTCCCCCATTATCCTTCACTCTCCCCAAAGATGAATTATTTATTCATCCACTCCTCCACTCTGCCCAAAATGGGAATTTTTAATTCATCCACTAAGGAATAAAAGAATCACTTTTATTCCTAGCCCTTGATCTTGTCAATTAAATCCTCACCATTGATCCTCATCTCCAAAATCCTATAAATAGGACCCCTCTCTAAGCCATTAGGGAGACCGTTTCCATGCACCAAATCTCTGCCCAAATCTCTCCAGAGAGACCACTTGGAGGCATCAGAACTCTGTCCAAATCTCTCCACAAATCTCCTAATCCTATCAAACCTCTGCCAAAATTTTGGCCCAATCCTATCCAATCCATCATCTAATCTCGTCTACATTGTGTTGTGAGCATTTGAGCAATCCACATCTACACTCTAATCAGGGAAATATCTAAGGAGCTCTATTGGGTGCAAGCTCCTTCCCGCATGGATTTGTGAATCATCATTGAAGGTATAATCATCTTTTTATGCATTAGATTAGTTATTATCTTCAGTTGATTTCATTGATCACATTATTATCCAGTAAATCAAACCGATTACAACCAGCAATCCCTGCAACTCAATACTACTACAAATGCTACAATACAATATCAACAAAAACCCTAACCCTTAGTTGCTTTTATCAAGCCTTATGTCGGTTACAAAAATAGGGTTTTTTATGTTGGCTAATAGAAAAATAACTATCGGGCCCCATGGGAGGGGCTCTGCCCCCCCTGCACTCCCTTGTTAAATAATTTGGGAGGAAACCACGCTGATAAAATTGGGGAAAATTTAACCTCCGAGTTTGATTAGGCTCCATATAACAACAACTTTGTCTATGCCTTATAATACCTACCTCTAGCATCTCCTAAACTATCTTCTCAATCTCATTTTTTTGCATATATGGGTACCTATAAGGCCCAATGTTAGGTGGATGGCTCCCCACTACTAGTTGGATGGCATGATCCTGGTCCCAAGTTTGGAGGCAATCCTTCAGGCATATCTCCAAAAATCACTGAGTATTGATCTATAATTGCTTATAGATCTGGTTGGATAGGATCCTTTGGTTGATAGGATACTAATGAAAAAAATTGTGCCACAAATCCATTAGTCTTTTTTTAGGAATCTTTTGCATTTGATGAGAGCTTACTATTTGTGGGAACTTTGCACAAAACCCTCTTAACACAACTATCCTTCCATCTGAATCAAATCTCATGAATATATGTTGGAAACTATTCATCTCAATTGTCCCTAATGTAGTGAGCCACTCTACTCCAACATTATATCTATGACGCCCATGGGAATAGAAAACATTGGGTAATCAAGTTGATATTTTCCCATGGTCAATTTAAAGTGATGGCATTTTCTTGAGCAACTAACAATGCCCCCATCTACAATTTGGACTTGAAATTCTAGAGTAGGGTATATGAAACAATTCGGACAAGTAGCTAACTTTTTATTGATGAAGTTGTGAGTGCTTTCTAAGCCTATCAACACTGTTACTCTCTCTTTCTTCAAGAAACCCTCCACCTTGAGAGATTGTGGAGCACTAACTCTAGCAAGTGCATAAATAGAAATGATTGGTTGAGTATCTTTTGATTCCTCATCTATATCATTATCACCCTCTAATATCGATTCCTCCTCTTCTTCCTCACTTTGCCCTTCAATATAGAACAATTTCTTTTCAGTCCATTTATGTCCTCTGCTATATTTTTTGCTATCATAGTTAAAACATAATCCTTTTACTCTCTTCTCTTCAATTTGTTGTGGTGTTAATTTAGTAGGCTGAGGAAGTGATTGTGTAGGAGTACTTTTATCTCTTATGTTTACAAAACCTTGCTTTTTACTAACCATAAATTTTTCCTCTACTTGTCTTGCCATAATCATTGCTTGACATATAGAATTTGGACAAAACATGCATACCTCGTATTTGATGTGATCCTTTAAGCCACCAATGAATAACTCCAACAAATTTTCTGCTCCCACATTTTCCACTCTTAAAGACAAAGTATGGAATTCATGAATGCAATCCTTGACCATACTTGTTTGCCTTAAATTTTTAATTTGGCTAAAGTAGCTATCCATAAGAGTGTCACCATAGTGTGTAATGAGTTCTTCTTGGAAAATAGACCAAGTGACAACACTCCTTCTCTTTCTTTTCTTCACTTAGCCAATGATACCAAATGAATTAGTCAAGTTCCAAGTATAAGGAAGCCATGGCCATGTAATGCCCCCACCAAGGAACCCCAGAGGACAACATTAACTAGGTCGTATTAATGGAACAATTTTTTTTATATGCATTGTTAACCATAAAATGCATAACATAATAGGATAACTAATCCTGGGTCCTCTAAGGTTCCTCGACTGCGCTACTCACAAACAAGGTTACTAGAAATAATAAAAGATGAACATCACAATAATTGATATCATTTGTTTCAACATTAAAGATCATCTTCTAACTGCTATCAAAATTGATGCATTATTTTACAGTACTCATTACAAGATGAATTCATCAATAATAATTACTTCATAAAATAATCACCACATTTCTTTCCTTAGCCCATGGTGGAAATTACATCAAGATACATTAAGAATACAATCTGATGTACACCCAGTATACATTACATGAAAGGATTGTCTTCACAAACTGGAATAGGAAGTGGAGTCCACAACACAATGAACAGTCTCCAACCTCACGAACATGAAGTAAGAATACCCAATCGAGAAAAGGCACCAACCTCCTGACCATGTGGAACCCTGAGGTCCACCCCCCATGCTAGGGGATGCTACCACAATAATGGATTAGACTTTCTAGGACATCCTGATTTTTGCTGAAATCACATATTTTTAAAAAATATAATAATTTAAGCCTTGAAAGGTTCCATATAAAGGATTTTAATCACTAGTTCACATCATCTTCAAATTCCTAATAGTTTAGCGGCTATAGGTGTCAAAACGTAAATATTTACTTCAAAATATTGATTTCAATGTCAAGTTTGGCCAAAAAGTGTAACCCATTATTGTGGGATCACCCTAGGAGATAACACAAGATCCCACATCCAACTAATAGTAAGGAGAACAACATGCTAACATAAGCAATAGGGTTATACATGACACCAATCACCATACTATTGACAATCAACATCATTACAAGCTTATGGCACTTCCAGAGGCACTCACACAACAGAAAGAGGAAATACAACTAGGGAGTGCTAGACTACAATAGGGAGTCTGAGTGTCATCACATAGCTTGTCATGGGTTGTCCTTGTAGGTCTTTTTAGGCCATGGCCCCCATCCTGGGTTGTCCTGGTAGCCTCTCCTGACCCCCGACTCCCATACAAACTCATGCGGAACCAACATACCTTTCAAGAGGACAAGGCAGTTGGTCTTGCCATTCCAAGCCTTCTCATCTCATCTCAAGCCTAAACTAGCACTTCATCCATGAGTGAGGCATACATTATCTTGATTAATGTGAATTCTACCCATCCCCCTAGTTAATTATTAAGGTTATCACTGGATTAAGAAACCCTCCAATGGGTTGTCCTAGACACCACTTTGGGTTCCAGCCCCTATTGAGGGCCACTCCCCCTACTTGTAATTAGTAAACCTTACATAGGCAAAGCATTGATCATCTTGCACAATTATCATAACCACATGATCCATACACAGAGCAAGGCATTACCCGTCTTGTACATTTAGCATAGTTACATGGATTCATACTAGAATAGGAGACAACATTCTAGGGTTACATTTTACATATTACATATGTCCCACTACATATTCAACCACTTTCAAGGTTACAATATCACAAGGTCATACACAAAATTACAGTCTCCTGGGCCTCTGGAAACCAACCTCCTAATGACACAAAAACTTGACATCGCTCTTAACAATTAATCTATCATATAACTCTACTTAATCTTTAATAAGAATTATTATGAGACATATAAAGACTAGAATACTATGCAACCAAGGATAAGCATTTAAATAATATTCAAAGTTAACTTAGAAAGGTCTGTACCATGATTCTTAACTTTTCTACAACCCAATGCATATATAAATACAAGATAACTCCAAATATACATAATCTTCTTGTAAATTCTTTTTTTATATCCACTAAATAATTTATATTCATAACTTCATGGCTAAGCTATAAATAATTTCTATTATTTAGAAAAGTTATTATACATGCAAGCCATTATAATTTCTTTCCTTCTGTGATATAAGCTTGAAATAGAAAATATTCTAACAAGGAGAATCAAATAAGATAATGTTTTAATAATATTATCATAACTAACAACCTATCATTAATTTAAACTCTATAACACACAATACATCTACAACCAAGAACTACTATCGTAATGTATGGAAATGAAATAATAATTGTCCCTATTCACATTCATCAATTTAATTGAAAACACTATAACTAAATAATAATGGTAATATAATTAAAATAAACAAAAGCAGTAAATATAATTTTCTCAAAAGAATCCTTAAGACACATATTAAAACCCTCATTTAATATTGACAGAGAATTAGCTATTCCACCCTCATAAGTTAGATTTGAACCTTATAAGAATCTAATCGTATATTCAAAATATAATAATAAAATAAAAACATATTATACTTATTGTATTAGATAAATATAATATTTAGTAAAATAAAAACACATCATACTTATTGCATTCAAAATATAACAGTTAATAAAATGAAAACATGTTATACTCATTACATTCACATTACTGATAAAATAAGTAAATCGTAATATTTTTAATTTCTTAATGTTCACATATGAAGCCCTAAATAATATCAGTAGCCAATATTTAAAGGCAATACATGACATTTCACAAAATCTACATTAATGTTCAAGGATTAAACCCTAAATAATATAAGCAAGCTTAGACAAGGCGCCTGAGCTAATTGATGAATTACCTCTGACAGGTGTCACTTCAGGATTGCATTGGTTGCAAGATGCCCGCAAAATGGATTTGTTGAAAGGTCTTTAGAAACTTTCAAGAAAATGCAATTGGCAAGTATAAATCCAGAAACCACAACCTTTGCAAGCATCCTCCCTACGTGTGACAAAATGGGAGCTTTGGAATGGTTATGGACATCCATCTAAGCATAATGGAAGGGGCGTTTCGGTAGAAATTATAGTTGGAAATACTCTGTAGACATGAGTGCAAGATGTGGAAGCATATACAAGCCACATGAATTGTTTGACAGCATGCCTCAAAGAAATATAATCTCATGAAATGCAATGAGTGCAGGATACGCACAAAATGGATCTATTTCTCAATGAGACTCCATCTTATGGGATGCAATGATTGCAGAATATGCACAAAATGGATTCGTTGAACAGGCTCTAGAAACTTTCAAGCAAATGCAATGGTAGCGTAAAAAGCCAAATTCCTCAACTTTTGCCAGCATTCTATCAGCTTGTGCCGATATGGGAGTTTTGGAGTAGGTATGGACATCCATCAAAGCGTAAAGGATAGAGGAGTTTTGTCAGATGTTATGGTTGCAACTGCTCTCGTAGACATGTATGCAAAATGTGGAAGAGTAGACAAGGCATGTGAATGGCTGGCAGAATGCCTCAAAGAAATGTAAACCCAGGGAATACAATGACACGAGGATATGCACGAAGAGGATTTGATGAAGGGTTTTAGAGACTTTCAAGAAATTGCAATTAGTTGGTGTGAGGCCAAATGAAAGATTTACACAGGTAAAAATAAAATTAGAACAAATTTTACGGATCCAAAGGGCAACTACAAGTCAAAATAACAACCACCACATAAATGATTTGCAAGTCTATCTAGAATATAAGAAAGTCAACTATAATACATGCAAGACCAAAGAGGAAATAAAACAATAAGATTTGGTATCCAAAAGAAGCTCACATATTACAATGAGAGGTAGAACCCTTGAGACAAATTACACAGGATTGACAAGATGAAAGGAGAAGTTTGCTATAGGAGTTATACTGTCTGACATGCAAACCCATATTCACAAAATATCACTAAGATAAATTATTTTTCTTTTACAAAATATTTCTCAGTATAAACTTCTAGTTTTGACCAGATAATCTAAAAAATCGAAAACAATGATTCATACTTATTTTAGATAAAAATTCACCAGCTTGAATAGAATGCCTAAATGCTATCAATTCTATTACATGAACCAGATTTTTTCAAGGAAGATGAGTGGAAAACATACCCGTGAGATCTTGTTTTCCCCCAAATCTCCAAGAAAAATCCCCAATAGAATACCATACTTAGACCCCTAGACAAAAACATTTCTCGAGCAACCGCAATATAGGAAAAATTAACCAACTCCCACTAATTACAAATTATTAAATTTATTAAGTCCTTAGTTATAAAATAATTATCAATTACCAATTCTAAATTAAATCACGTAAACAGTAATTCATTTACCACCTACCATATAATTAATTATTTACCCGAATACATTTGGTTTATTTAACATATTACTATTATCCTTATAATTATTATTATTAAAATAATATTACACTACACATTAACAATAATTTATTTATATAAATATTTATCAAAGCATTAATCCAATAATTAAATAAAATCAGGTGCCAACATAATCATCTAACCACTAACTAGGGTCAAAAATAGAACCTCAAGCAAACTTGACAAAACTGACAGGTTGAACTAAACATGACACGCATCCTCGTCAAGGATGATGACTTAGGGTGTGGAACCCTATGCTATATCTGGAAAAACTTATGCATTGGGTTTTAAGGCACACTCAGACTTGACAATTCAGGTGGAGTCGATGTCTAATACCTGCAACCTGTAGCACACACAACGATTGAACACATATATATATACCCATATAAATAGACACATTGTGAAAGGGAATAACAGCGTCGTAGGGTACTCACAAGTGAGTGATGCGACACTGTCCCTTTTCACCCAAACACATCAGCAGGAACAACAATTAGCTATATAGCAATCAAGATGAGATCAATCACATAATCATCATGTCACATAATGATGATTAGTTCTCATAATCAACTAAATCATAATCATCTGAATAAAATCATATACTAATCATAACATGTGCATGAAATCACAAGTATCAGAAGTATCACCAAGGCATCATGATAACAATAAGTCTAACATCCTATAATGTATCATAGTGTCTCAACCTAAAACAGATAAATTATCAATCTGTTAGAGAGAAAAGTATGAGAGGCACTACATCCTCCCCCTCTAGAATCAAGCTTACTCCCGGAAGCCTGCAAACAAGAAAGGGTACAACTCTCACATCCGAGATGCATCCTCCCAAGTGATTGAGGACTCATGATTTGGATCCCACTGGACCCTCACCTGATTAACATCTCGACCCCTGAGGGCAAGTCTCCTAGCTACAGAATGCCCACGGGCTCTAGATCCAGCTGTACATCCTCTACCTGTAAAGCATTCTAGTCAAGAACATGTGAAATATCTGGATGGTATGGCCTAAGAATAGAAACATGAAATACGTTGTGGATACACAATATACTAGCCGGCAAACCAAGATGGTACACAACAGGGTCGATCCTCTCCAAAATCTCAAATGGCCTAACAAAACATGGTGCGAGCTTAGAGCCTTTTACATAACAGATTGGACTCTTTCGCGAACACATTCTGAAAAACACCCAGTCGCCAACAAAAAATTGATGATCTACCCTATGAGCATCAGCATACTTCTTCTGTCTATCCTACATTGCTACCAGATTCTCTCTAATATGAACAACCTATTGTTCCATCTCTCGGAGCATCTCAGGTCCTAGAAGGATTCTATCCTTAGGACAATCCCAACTTAGTGGAGTATGACAAGGACGACCATCCAAGGCCTTGAAAGGGGACATTCCAATAGAACTATGGTACCCATTGTTATATGCAAACTCCACCAAGTACATATAATCCTCCCAGCAAGTTTGTTGATCCATGACATACATCCTAAGCATATCCTCAAGGACTTGATTGATCCTCTTGGTCTGCCCATCTGTCTTTGGGTGGTAGGCTGAACTAAAGTTCAACTGAGTCCCCAACGCACATTGCAAGGACGTCCAAAAAGTAGAAGTGATTACTAGATCTATATCAGAGATGATCCTATGTGGAATCCCATGCAATCAACTATATCCTCCATAAAAATCTTGGCCACTGAGGAAGCATTATATGAAGACTGAACAGGAGAGAAGTTTGCCACCTTAGTCAGTCTATCCATGGTGACCATGATGGCATCAAGACAACGAGATGATACTGGAAAACCTACTATGAAATCCACTGAAATAATATCTCTTTTCCATTCTGGGACAAGATGCGGCTAAAGAAGACCTGCGGGGTGCTGATGTTCTGCCTTAACCCTCTAGCACTCCAAACACCTCACAACAAAATCTACAATATCCCTCTTCATCCCAAACCAAAAGTACAACTGACAAAAATCTGTGTGCATCTTCTTGACACCTGAATGAGCTGAGTAGGGTACCCGATGAGCCTCTAACATAATTAGGGTATGAAGACCTTTAGAAGGAGGAACATAAATGTGACCTAAGTATCGCATGAGACCATCTTACTCAAAGGAATAACCTACATACTTGCCCTCCAAGCCTCTGCCCGACTCCACCTCTAACTTCACCTCCTGATACCAATTGTCTGCTAGGATCCCTACAAGAATCTGGCCCCTCAAATCTACTTCAAGAGTAATTGCGGAAAGCTCATGTCTCCACCGACTGAGAGCATCTGCCACAATATTCTCCTTCAACTTCACCTCAAAATCATACTCGCACAGAAACTCCATCCATAGCCTCTGCCTAGCATTCATGTTTGGCTACGTGAATATGTATTGTAAACTGCAGTGATCACTATGTAACTCAAACCGATGCCCTAACAGAAAATGTCTCCATCCCACCAAGGCATGAATGATGGATGATAACTCCAAATCATGTGTAGGATAGTTTAACTCATGATCCTTGAGTTTGCGAGACTCAAAGGCTATCATGCAACCATCCTGCATAAAAACTGCTCCTAGACCCTCAAAGGATGCATCAGTACACACCACAAAATCTCCTGTAGGATCTGGAACTACCAAAATGGGTGCACTAGTCAACCTCTCCTTGAGAATCTAGAAGGTTTTCTGACATTGTTCTGACCAGATAAACTTCTTCCCTTTCTCTGAAGGGAAGTGATGGGGTGAACTATCCTTGAAAAACCCTGCACAAACCACCGATAATAACCAGCTAAGCCCATAAAACTATGAACCTCTAAAATATTAGTCAGCTTGGGCCAATCCATGATGGCTTGGATCTTTGAAGGGTCCACAACAATTCCTTCTTCTAAAATGACATGCCCCAAATATCTCACTTCTGTCTAGAAGAACTCACACTTTGCCAAATTTGCATATAGTTGATTCACTTAGACACTGCAATACCTGTCACACATGCTCCTCCATAGTCCTAGAATAAATCAAAATGTCATCTAGGAACACTAGGATAAATCTGTCCAAGTAGGTGTGGAATACTCCATTCGTCAAGCTCATAAATGCAGACAGTGCATTCGTCAACCCGAATGACACAACGGTGAACTCATAGTGCCCATAGCAAGTGTGAAATGTGGTCTTATGAATGTCTACTCTAGAATGCACAACTGATGATACCCCGACCTTAGGTCAATCTTCAAGAACACTTTGGCTCCCTTGATCTGATCAAAGAGATCATCAATCCTCGTCAAGGGATATCTATTATTCACAGTCACCTTGTTCAACTGTCAATAGTCAATACACAACCGAAGGGATCAGTCCTTTTTCTTTAAAAAGATGACTAGTGCTCCCTAAGGAGAGACACTAGGATGAGTGAACCCCTTAGCCAACAACTCCTCCAACTACAGATGGTGCTCTTTAAGCTCCTGAGTAGTCATCCGCTATGGGGCTTGAGAAATAGGTTTTGCCCTGGGAACAAGATCTATCCTGAAATTGATGTCACGCTTAGGTGGCATCCCTGGAATCTCACTGAGGAAGATATCTGCAAACTCCTTGAGAATGGGATGATCTTCGAGAGACACCTCTCAACCCTCCCCTAATTCCAAATCATTGACCGTCACAACAAACAACTGATAACCCTAACGCATACATCTCTTTAACTGCATAGCAAAAATCATATGCAAAGAGATGGGTCTCTGAATACCAACTATCTCTACCTCCCTACCTAAATTAGCCAAACACTGCACTGACTTGCATCGGCAATCTATAACTGCTCAATGAACATCCAACCAATCCATACCCAACACAATGTCATAAGATCCTAGGGGTATGATGCAAAGATCCATGGTGGTGAGGAGATTCCTAATCCTTAATCCACATCTATGCACAAGGGATTCTACCGCTACTCTGGCTCTAGAGGCTAACTCCACCTGCCACCTAACATCCATCTTTGCTACCACTAGCCCACAGTGCTCCACTAAAGAAGGGAAAATAAATGAACCAGAAGCACTAGAGTCAAAAAGGATAGAAATGCCAATACCCTGTAACACACCTGTGGCCTCCACAACTATACCCTGATGCTCAGCCTGGCAGTTATCAACCACAACAAACACTCTATGAGAACTCCCTACATCACCCATTATCAGCTCTAAGGCTACCGACCTTTGACTGAAACCTGATGTGCCCTTCTATGGACACTATCTGGCTATATAACCTTGCTGGCCACAAGAAAACATCTTATATTTCTTCCATACCCCCTGCCGCCTGATGGAATACTAGACTGGATTGGTATAGGTTCATCATATGATACTTTTATGTCCTTCAATGTCTGTTTCATCCACAACACCTATGTGCAGCAAGATGCTATTGCAATGTACTCTGCCTCTGCAGTAGATAATGACACTGAATGCTATTTCTTATTCAACCATGAAACTAGTCTACTTCCAAGAAAGAAAGCACTGCCACTTGTACTTCTTCTATCATATGTACATCCTACCCAATCTGCATTTGTATATGCACTCAAAGAGAAATTAGTATCCTTGGGATACCATAAGCCAAAATCTAGAGTGCCTTTCAAGTATCTAAATATCCTTTTTACTATTATAACATGTGTTTCTCTGGGATCTACTTGAAATTTAGCCACAAGGCAAACTGCATGCATGATATCTGGTCTAGTAGCAGTCAGGTATAACAGTTCACCAATCATTGATCTATACATGCTCTGATCATCCTTAGGACATTCATCATTTTTTCTTAACTTACAACTAGTAGTCATGGGAGTACATACCGATTTGGAGTCTTCCATTCCAAACTTCTTCAACATTTCCTTAACATACTTTGACTGTGAAATAAAAATGCCTTTTTCTCATTAACTGATTTGTAATCCAAGAAAGAAATTCATTTCCTCACACATTGACATTTCAAATTATTTCTGCATCTCTTCTACAAATCTCTTGCACATACCTTCATTTCCTCTAATTCATCAACATATACCTCCATAATCAGGATTTGATCTTCTTCAACTTTGAAGTACAAATTGTTATCTCCAGTCCCCTTTTTGAATCCTTGCTACAATAGGTATCTATCCAATCTTTCATACCAAGCTCTAGGAGCTTGTTTGAGTCCATACAATGCATTCTTCAATTTGCAGACCATATTTGGATCATCCGATAACTAAAATCCTTTTGGTTCAATGTATACTTCTTCCAATTCCCCATTCAAGAATGTAGATTTCACATCCATCTGATTAACTTTGAAGTCCTTATGAGCTGCAATGGCCAAAAACATTCTAATGGCCTCCATTATTGCCACTGGAGCATCTGTTTCCTCATAATCTATTCCTTCCACTTGTGAGTAGCCTTTACACACAAACCTAGCCTTATTTCTGACAACTTCTCCATTCTCATTCAATTTTTTCCAGATACCCATTTAGTTCCTATTACTTTTTGTCTGCTAGTCTTGGGACAATTTCCCAAGTCTGATTTTTCTCGATTTGCATCAATTCTTCTTCCATAGCTTTGATCCAGTGCTCATCTTTGCATGCTTCAGTCACTGTTTTGGATTCTATTTTAGACAATAAGCACAAATTTACCTATTCATCTACCATGGCAATTTTTCTTCTTGCTAACACACCTTTGTTCTTATCTCTAATGATCTGATCTTCAGAATGATTCTTCTGCACATACTTGGGAGTCTTAGGAATCCTTTCTGGAGCATCTTCTTGATCAACTTGCATCTCCTTTTCCTTTTCTTCTTCTCTTTCAGATTCATATCCTTCTATCAGCACTAAGCTTTGATGTGGTTCTTTATCTACTTTGACATTTGCACTTTCAACTAACTTCTTTAGCCTCTTGTTGTAGCATATGTAAGCCTTTCTCTTTGTAGAATATCCAAGGAAGATTCCTTCATCTGATCTTGTATCAAACTTTCCCAAGTTTTCTTCGTCTCTCCTAATGTAGCACTTGATTCCAAACACTCTAAAATATTTTACAGTAGGATTTCTTCCATACCATAGTTCATATGACTATTGACCCTTGCTTGCACTCTATTTTGTATGTAGACTAGAAGGTGAATAGCTTCTCTCCAATAGATATCCGGTAGATTTACTTCTTTCAACATTGTCCTTGTTACTTCCTGGACTATCATATTCTTTCTTTCCACAACTCCATTCTGATGAGGAGTCCTAGGGGGTAACAAATACTTTTTTATTCCATGATCTTCAAAAAAATAGTTAAACTCATTGGAGGTGAACTCATCACCTCTGTCAAACCTCAAACACTTGATTTTCAAATCAATTTCATTTCAACCATAACCTTTATGCTTTAAACTTATCTAGAGCTTTTGATTTTTCTTTGAGAAAGGTTACCCAAGTCATTTTAGAGTAATCATCAATTAACATGAAATACCTGTCACCTTGAAAGCTATTGGCATAAGGTGCCATTAACCTTGTAAATCCCAATATTGCATTTATTCCATTTGTTATATGTAATTTGTAATTATCCATGAGGAGATGTACTAGTTTCATTGGCAAGGGTAATTTCAGAGTAACCGGAGGTAATTACGGAGTGACTTTTACTATTGGCAAATGTAAAAACTTAAAGTAAATGAGGGTAGGCATGCTCCCTTGAGGAATATACTATTTTTAGCATGTATGACAACTGTCATAATGTTTGCTAAGTGAATCTATGATAGTTGCAAGTTGTCATCAGATTCTGAGATTCTATGACGCATATGACGGATATGTTAGTTGTATATTTGCTATATTTAGCACAAGGTTCCTATCTTGGAAAAATATTCTTTTGTGGAATCTATGACGGTTATGACATGTCATAAGATGTTGTAAGAGGCTAGATTTAGTCTTGAGCCCCCAACCTTTGCATGGTTGTTTTTGGACAAGTGTAAGATGCTTGTAAGATAATAATTAATGTTTACAGGTTGGAGAATCTTAGGAGAGAGAAGGTGAATGCCTAGGATGAGTTGGAAAACATTTCTATGAGTATTTGCCATGTATTTGTTGCTGTAATATAGATTTTAGGTACTCAGGCGTTGCCGGAATGCTGTCGGATTGAAGACTTGTGGAGAGAGTTGTGTAGTTGATGTATTGTACAATCTTGTTGAGATTAATACAAACTTGTGCCTCTTTCCTGGTGGAGTTTTTTACCTGAAAGGGTTTTCTCCACATAAACACTATGTCATTGTGTTGAGTTCTTCATGTTTGACATCTTTTCTGTAGTGGGTTTTAAGTTTTGTTACAATCTCCATTGTTAATGCACACTTAAGATTGCTGAAATTTATCTTGAATCAGATTTCCGTTGAAGTAGTGTTTCTTTCATTTCTAAAATTTGGTATCAGAGCTTGGCCAGCTTTGACTCTTGAGTGGTAGGGTGGAAGTTGTAGTTGCAGTGGGAGATTTGGTTGTGTTTGTTTTGCAGATCTTGTGTTGTTATTATGGCTGCATCCACCATTGCATCAACCTCTTGAATGGACATTTAGAAGTTCAACAGAATGGGGTTGAGTTATGGAAGCTGAAAATGGAAGATTTGTTGGAAGAAAGAAATCAATGGTTAGTTTTCCAAAAAGAGAAGAAACCTAACGATGTCTCTCAAGATCAGTGGGATAGACTAGATAAGAAGGCACGAGGAACCATCCATTTGTGTCTTTCAGACTCTGTCATGTTGAATGTCGCAAAGGAGGAGACCACACACAAGTTGTGGAATTAGTTGGGTGAGATCTATCAATCCAAGAGTATGGTAAATAAATTTTATTTAAAAAGAAAGTTGTTTTTCATGAAAATGCAAGAAGGTGAATTAGTTGTAGAGCATTTAAATTCTTTTAATTTGTTATTGAGTTAGCTCGATTTAGTAGATGTTGAGGTTAGTGAGGAAGATAAATGCATCTTACTTCTTTGTTCTTTACCTGAGTCTTGGGAGAATGTTATCCTTGCTATCATTGCTAACCTTGCAGATCTGAAGTTGGATCCTCTTGTTTTGGTGCTACTGTCATAAGAATTGAGGAAGAAGAGTTCAGATAGTTCAGGGGATGCTCTCAGTGTTAGAGGACCTTGGTCTAAGGAAAGGGGACCTAAAGGTGATCAAAAAGGGGCTAAGGACAAGTCCAAGGGCCAGTCTAAGACTCCTGGTAAAAAAAATAGAGTTAAGTGTTGGAACTACAGTAAAATGAGACATGTAAAGGAGTACAGAAATCTCAAGAAATAGTGGGAGAGTGCTTCAGATAAGTCCTCAAATGCAGGTGAAGAAGTTTTACTTTATACATGTAATATTATTTCTAATGATCATTGGTTGGTTGACTTAGGATACTCATTTCATATGACCCCACATAAGGAATGGTTCTCCACATATGAAGAATATGATGGAGGTAATATCTACCTTGGTGACAACTCTTCATATCTGATTGTCAAGAAAGGAAAGGTATTGTTGTGTTTCAGTGATGGAAGGATTAAAACCCTCCCTGGGGTTTTGCATGTTCCTAGATTAGCTAGAAATCTAATTTCAGTTTCAAAGTTGAATGATTTGGGAATGCATGTGACATTTGACAAGCATGGCTACAGATTGGTGAGAGGGAACTTGGTGGTAGTGAAAGGGAAGAGATTCAAGAACTTGTTTAAGCTTGAAGCCACTATAGTTTGTAATGCCTCCTATGTATCTGAGGCCACTACTAAAAATATATGTATGGTGTGACACCATAGATTGGGCCACACAAGTAATAATGTACTAAAAACTAAACTATTAAGAATAAAGAATTGTTGGACGATTTCTCTTATTCTGATGAGCACTTTGATTTCTATGAGAATTTTGTGTTTGGTAAACAAAATAGAAAATCATTTCCTTCAGGAAGTAATAGAGCAAAAGAGAAGTTAGAAATTATTCATACAGATGTGTTTGGTCATGTGGATAGTGATTCTATCGGAAAGTCTCATTATTTTGTCACCTTCATTAATGATGTATCCAGATATACATGGATTTTTTTTATGAAACATAAATCTGAAGTTTTCACTAAGTTTAAGGAATTCAAAGTCTTAGTAGAGAACTAATCAGGTTTAAAGATAAAAATATTAAGATCTGACAATAGAGGGGAATATTATTTTAGGGAATTTGATGAGTTTTGCAAGCATGCAGGTATAATCAGACAAAAGACAACTCCGTATACACCACAACAGAATGGTGTTGTAGAAAGGATGAACTGGATAATGATGGAAATAGCCAGAAGTATGCTTAGTGATGCATAGTTGGATAAATGCTTTTGGACAGAGGTTGTGTGTACTGCTTGCTACTTGATAAACAGATCTCCTTGTAAGGCTCTTGATTCGACACCTTATGAAATGTGGACAGGTAAGAAACCTTCTATTTCACATTTAAGGGTTTTTTATTGTGAGGCTTTTGTTCATGTGCCTAAGGAAAAGCAATTTAAGTTGGATCTAAAGGCTGAAAAGTGTACATTCATTGGATATGGTGATAATGTCAAAGGTTATAAGCTTTGGAATCCACTAAACCGCAAGATTATCTTTTCTAGAGATGTTACTTTTAGGGAACTTAGAGCTATTTCTGAACCTAAGCAGCCAAAAGAAAAATAAGAAAAGGTAAAGAAGGTGCACTTTGATTTAGAGCAACAAGATGCACCTTAAGAAGAATAGAATGATGGATTGGGGGTGAAGAAGAAGAAGATTCGAGTAGTTCTAATGAAGATGAGTATGTTGTTACAGAAGAAGTTGGTGCAGATGATCATGCAGAAGAATGAGTAGTCTCGTACTCCACACTTGAGGAGATCCATAAGACAACAGAATCCAGTTGATAGGTATAGCCCACCAGATTTCTATTGTGTATATGTTTTATTAAGTACTAATGATGAACCTAGATCCTACAGGGAAGTTATTTCTGCAAATGATAGTGAGTCTTGGTAGTTAGCCATGCAAGAGGAGATGATAGCTTTAGACTCTTGTAACACCTAAGATCTTAATTATTTTCCAAAGGAAGAAAGGCCATAGGTTGTAAGTGGGTCTTCAAAAAGAAGTTTGGAGGAGACGGGTCATTAGAGAAGTACAAGGCTAGACTGGTAGCCAAGGGCTACTCTCAGAGAGAGGGAGTTAATTTTGGTGACATTTTCTCTCCTGTTGCTAAATTGACTTCTATTAGATTTCTCTTATCCATTGCTACAGCTTATGATTGGGAGATTAAGCAAATGGATGTTAAGAGTGCATTCTTACATGGAGATCTTGAAGAAGAAATTTTAATGCAACAACCTACAGGTTTTGAGGTAAAAGGAAAAGAACATTGGGTTTGTAGGTTAAAGAGGTCTCTTTATGGTCTAAAATAGTCCCCCAGAATGTGGTATCAAAAGTTTGACTCATTTGTTTTGAAATTGGGTTTTGTTAGAAGCGAGGAGGATCATTGTGTTTACATTTATTGTGTTGATGATTCTATACTGGTTATTGCTTTGTATGTTGATGAAATGTTTTTTAGCAATACTAAGGGTATGATCAATGAGCTTAAAGCCCAACTTTCAGGCGCATTTGAGATGAAGGATCTTGGTGCTAAAAGGTATATTTTGGGAATGGAGATTAGGAGGGATAGAGTTAACAGAAAGATTTGGCTGTCACAAAGTAAGTATGTGAATACTATTTTGCAGAGGTTTAGTTTGCAGAACTGTAACCCAGTTAGAGTTCCTTTACCCATTGGTACTAAGCTTTCATTAGATATGTATCCAAAGACTGAGGATGATCTTGAGGATATGTCTAATGTGGCATATGCTAGTGTTGTAGGGAGTTTGATGTATGCAATGGTTTGCACTAGACTAGATATTGCCCAAGCAGTGAGTTTTAAGCAAATTTATGTCTAACCATAGTAGACAGCATTGGAACTATGCAAAGAGGGTGTTTAAATATCTTGCAAGTACTCCTGATCATTGTTTGGTTTATTCTAGTACTGATAGTGCTGATAAATCTTTGGACATATAGGGTTTAATTGATGCAGATTGGGCAGTGACTTGGATAGTCGAAGGTCCACTAGTGGCTATGTGTTTACTCTGTTTGGAGGAGCAGTGAGTTGGATGAGTAAGAGGCAGCCCATAGTTACTTTGTCCACCACATAAGTAGAGTATATGGCTGCTACTCATGTCTCTAAGAGGCAATTTAGTTGAGGAGACTGTGTACATGTATTGGTTTTGATTGCTGGATCATTCAGATTGGTTGTGATAGCCAAAGTGCTATCTGTTTGGCCAAGAATCTCATGTATCATGCTCAGACTAAGCATGTTGATGTTTAGTATCACTTTGTTTGAGAGTTGGTTGAAAATGGAGAGATTGAGCTGAAGAAGATAGACAATCAGGAGAATGTTGCAGATTCATTGACTAAGCCTATGAGCACAGAGAAGTTTATATGGTGCAGAGAGGCCATGGGCCTTGTTTCTAGTGTCTGATTATTTTTCATTTGATTTCCTATGGTTTGATTTACAATGTATAATGTCAAGTGGGAGAATGGTGGGATAAAGTACCATTAACCTTGTAAATCCCAATATTGCATTTATTCCATTTATTATATGTAATTTATAATTATCCATGAGGAGATGTACTAGTTTCACTAGCAAGGGTAATTTCAGAGTAACCGGTGGTAACTATAGAGTGACTTTTACTATTGGCAAATGTAAAAACTCAAAGTAAATGAGGGTAGGTATGCTCCCTTAAGGAATATACTATTTTTAGCATGTATGACAACTGTCATAATGTTTGGTAAGTGAATCTATGACAGTTGCAAGTTGTCGTAAGATTCTGAGATTCTATGACGCATATGACGGATATGTTAGTTGTATATTTGCTATATTTAGCACAAGGTTCCTATCTTGGAAAGATACTCTTTTATGGAATCTATGATGGTTATGACATGTCATAAAATAATGTAAGAGGCTAGATTTAGTCTTGGGCCCCCAACCTTTGCATGGTTGTTTTTGGACAAGTGTAAGATGCTTGTAAGATGATAATTAATGTTTACAGGTTGGAGAATCTTAGGAGAGAGAAGGTGAATGCCTAGGATGAGTTGGAAAATATTTCTATGAGTATTTACCATGTATTTATTGTTGTAATACAGATTTTACGTACTCAAGTGCTGCCAGAATGTTGTCGGATTAAAGACTTGTGGAGAGAGTTGTGTAGTAGATGTATTGTACAATCGTGTTGAGATTAATACAAAATTGTGCCTCTTTCCTAGTAGATTTTTTTACCCTAAAGGGTTTTCTCCACATAAACATTGTGTCATTGTGTTGAGTTCTTCATGTTTGACATCTTTTCTGTAGTGGGTTTTATGTTTTGTTACAATCTCCATTGTTAATGCACACTTAAGATTGCTGAAATTTATCTTGAATCAAATTTCCATTGAAGTAGTGTTTCTTTCATTTCTAACAAAAGCTTCCTATTCTTGTGGATCCACATAGATATGTATATACCAACTCTAGGGGTCTTGTGGTAGAATACTCTTTGATTTTGAAATTCTTCCTTGTTTGCTTCCCAATCTAACATTCCTTGCAAATTGCATTGATGGGCTTTGTAATTTTTGGTAGATCTCTCATAGCATGAGTAGAGTTGATCCTTACTAGGATATCAAAATTGATGTGACACATTCTTTTATGCCATAGCCAACTTTTATTAATTTAAGTCATAAATCACATACCATTAGCACCTTTGAGCTGGTATTCATTTCCTTTTGTCCTTGTTCCTGTAGCAACCAGAGTTCTTGATCTTTCTTTTCTGATTTCATAGCCACCATTTTGAAACACAAGGTTATAGCCTATGCTACACATTTGTCCTACACTTAGAAGATTATGCCAGAGCCCCTTAACATAGAGAACATCATCCGTATTGTGCTTGCCATCAAAACTAATTGAACCTCTTCCATAGATCTTAACAAATGCATCATCTCCAAACTTAACAAAACCTCCATCAAACTTCCCAAGCTTAACAAATCTATTCTTATCACCTGTCATATGATTTGAACATCCACTATCAATTATCCATTAGTTTTCCTCTTCTCTTGCATGAAAAGTAGTTATCAAAGCTCCTTTGATATTGTACCATGTTTCCAGAGTAGTTTCC
This sequence comes from Cunninghamia lanceolata, assembly GCA_027924645.1. Lineage (NCBI taxonomy): Eukaryota > Viridiplantae > Streptophyta > Pinopsida > Cupressales > Cupressaceae > Cunninghamia > Cunninghamia lanceolata. The sequence continues at coordinate 25,073,999 of BSBN01000582.1, forward strand.
TTCATACATATTTCAAAGTCAGCAGAATTAGTTCCAACATTCAAAACCATGAACAAGCATTCATTACTTTCATCATCTAGATGGTCAGACTCATCATTAGATATTCTAGCATCTTCTTTAACATAATAACTCCTCTTGATTGATTTACCTTTGTTATCCTTGTATTTGTCATTTGAAATCTCGACTGGACATTTTGAAGCATAATGACCTATCTTTCCACAGTTGAAACATTTGAAGGGTAACTTACCTCTATATTTTCCAAACCCCTTTTTCAATTTGCTTGCAAAATTTGCTTCTATTTTATCAAAATCATTTGAATATGATTCATCATTCTTTTTTGTTTTTCTAACCTTAAAAGCAGTCTCTTTTCTTGAGTCATCTTGACCAAACTCTCTTAATTTAAAAGTAGTTAAAATTCCAAACAATTGATCCCTAGTATAAGTATCCAAATTTTGAACTTCCTCAATAGCAAAAACTTTAGCACTATACTATTTTGAAAGAGATCTTAGTACCTTCTTTACCACTTCACTTTCCTCCAGCTTTCCACCAAGACCATTGATGGAGTTGACAACTTCATCAACTCTCTACATGTAGCTTGCAATATTTTCATCCTCTGACATTTTTAGGGTTTCAAATTTGGTCTTCAAATTCTGCATGTTTTCTTGCTTGAACCTTGGCATCTCCTTCATAGATGCTTTCCATCTTCTGCTAGATCTCATGTGCATTTTTATAGTTCATTACCTTCACTAATTCTGAATCAGAAAGACTATTTAGAAGAGCACTCCTTGCCTTGCCATTGTTCTCATAGTCTTTAATCTCATCATCATCCTTTGGACCATTAGTAGGTATAGTATATTTTTTCTCAACTAAATTCCATACACCATACCCTAAAGAGACAAGAAAACTTTCCATTATGATCTTCCAAAAAGCATAATTCGATCCATCAAACAAGGGAAACTCAATAGCTTTCATGTGCTCCATTTGGATCTTCCTCAAGTGGTTAAGATTCTTCAAGGAACTTAGTTCTGATACTAATTGTTAGTATGCACAAGACAACTGAGAGGGGGGGTGAATCAGTTGTGTATTAAAACATTAAACCCTCAATGCTATTCCAATCTTCAACCTCTTATTATGTTTTAGTAAAACATATGAAGCATCAATGCAAACACATTCAAATGCATAAGAACACTAGATTTACATGGAAAACCCAAGAAGGAAAACACCACAGTGAGGATTAGCTCACATATATATGAATAGAAACACCAAAAACAAATAGGCTCACTACCAAGGGGTCACTAACCAGAAGAAAGGGTCACTACCAGAACGACACACTGTCCAGAAGAGAGAAGAATAGAAGAGGATTGTACAGAGATTCACTATCTCAAAGAAATAGTAGAAATCTACAACTACAAATTTTTATTCCATCCACAACCTTCGGCTCACTACCTCCAGCAACTTCAAGCAAACTAAAATCTAGACACCTTCTTCTCACTACATTTGGGAGTCATAAGCATTTAAGCTTGCACTCAATTCATCACCCTTGATTCACATTCGCATTATTTTCTCTTCATTTTCCACTTCAAACTTCATCTTGCATTTATACCATCCATGACCTAAGACAATCTCAATTAGGTTAGCCTTAATGAAACGTGTGCACCTCAAACATGCAACATTGAAATAGGTTAGCACCAAACACTTCCATGATGGAAAGAAGTGAAGGTAGACCATGTCAAGGGTTAGCTAGGACTCAAATCTATATCACCATGATGCTCATCACATCCACAATTGACGAGGTACCTCTGCAAATAACGCTAGCAAGCCAAGTCAGTCAAACCTGAACAAACACTATAAATGACCACATACATGCCTCTCCAAGTCCAAAAACATCATGTAGACCAGAAAGAAGTATTCCACAGCATCCACACATCTTTCTAGAGTATTCTAACATCATAATAATCTTTTGCAACAGTACCACAACCACTTGAAACAAAGAATGTCTTCATTCTACACATTAGGATGCACTACCATTGAACACTAACACAAGAAATGAACTTGTGGAGTGACCCAACACTAGAAACTTCAAGGGAAGATGGGTACAAATAATATAAGCATGTTGCCAGATCCACAAGACAAGAAACCTTAATGTGGAGAAATGCAGAGCAGTCTCATTTCTCTTAGACAACCTTCTTCACAGTCAAACACTCTATCAAACACATCTTCCACTTTCACACAATCCAGAACTTAAGATTCTAGATATAACACCTCTAAACACTTTTGATCATCACTTCCAAACTGTACAGGAATATCTTCAGCCATAAAAAAATGAGGAGCATAACACTAAACATACCTCTGTCACACAACACATATTTTTATTCAAATTTTCTCAAAAGCACTTAGAAACCAAGTTGATCATCTGCTAGAAGTTGACATCAATGCCAACACTAGCAAGATTTCAACAACATTCAATAGGATGGCATTTGTAGTCAGGTACAACCTTATGGTTCCTCGTGTTTTTTTATCAAGTTTTAACGATTCTTCATTAGACGTAATTGTAGATGGTTTTTTATCATTGGAAATAGCTAACCACTATTCTCTTTCTTCTAGAGATCTTCCATTTTAAATTTCCACATCTCATAGCCAGAATCATTGAACTTCTCAATATTTAGATGAGAAACAAAAGCACCCACTGTAGCTAAAAAACCTTTAACACTTTAAGAGAAAGGCATCCCTCACTCAATAGACTGTTACCTCTAATACAAAATATTATAACAAGAGGCTAAAGATTAATTGTTAGAAATCTGAAAATAGCCTCTTGTGGTTAGAAATTTAAAAATATGATTAATCTATAAAAATTAATGTGTAAGTGATTTTGAACTTTCAGTCCAATGTAGAAGAGAAGAAAATAGCTTGCAAGAAGAAGACAAGTATTTTACGTGGAGAAACCCTTTCAAGAAAAAACTCCACACTCAAAGGTGTTTATGCTTGTATTAAATCTCTTTGTAAAAGATTACATTCAATACTAAAATTCCTCTAAGTCCTTGATGCACTTCAAAAGCTTCTTCAATCTTCAAACCTGTGAAATCTTGCTCTCTGGAAAATACATTATGTTTTTTTATTACAACTTGAAAGCTTCTTAATTCAAAAGACTGAAACTCAAATTACCATAATTTGTAATTGATAGCATGAGACAAATCCTCATGCAAAAAACAAGTGCTCCAAATAGAGAAGACTGAAGTCAAACAAACCCAAGCATTATGTTAACTGCCAGTCCTAATTGTGGGTGCCCAAGTTTTTCCACTCAAACTTAGTCAACATAAAACATAGTTCCAAATAAAAGCAACAATTGAAAGTCTCAAGATTGGGTGCCCAAGTTGACTCAATCTATTTCCATCAATTGAAATGATCAACACACACCAATTCTCCTGCAATAACCTATATGATTTATGTCCCCAATATTATTCTAAATTAACTTGTTCTATACATACAAGTGACATGCAAACACCTGTAGCACAATGCAAGAGATACCCATTAACTGAATCTGGTAGATGGAGTGTTCGCAAGTTTTTTGAGTTGGAGTGTTTTGCAAGCAACCTCATAAAAATGACATGCAACTCCATATAATTGACATGTAGCAATGTGCAAGTCAAAATAACTAACATGCAAGGACATGCAAGCACATGCAAGTTTATAGAGTCAACATGCAACAACATGCAAGTGACATGCAACAACATGCAAGAAGATACAAATGACATGCAACAACATGCAAGGACATGCAAATACATGCAAGTGGAATGGAACAACATGCAATCACATGCAAGTGACATGCAAAAACATGCAAGCTTTTATGAGCTCATGTAACCACATGCAAAAATATGCAAGTCCATGCAAGCTTTTATGAACTCATGCAACCACATGCAAAAACATGCAAGTCCATGCAAGCTTTTATGAACTCATGCAAGCAATATTCCAATATCATGCATCTCTAACACTTCTGATAACTCCTACATCATATCCATGCAAATTGTACCAACAATATCCACTCATGTACATAAAAGAGCAAACTCCCAGTCTAAATATAAGACACCTCCAAAGTGGGCGTCCAAGTTAACTCCCATTCACTAAGAGTTGTCAAACACCTAAAATAGACTTCAAGGAGTTGTCAACAAGTCTTCATGGACCCCACCCCAAAAGTGGACGCCCAAGTTTGACCCTACCATTTAGGAGTTAATTACAATAAGCCAAGTGATATAATTAAATATAAATTTACCTCTAGAGTAGGGTATATGAAACAATTCAAACAAGTAGCTAACTTTTTATTGATGAAGTTGTGAGTACTTTCTAAGTCTATCAACACTGTTACTCTCTCTTTCTTTAAGAAACCCTCCACCTTGAGAGTTTGTGGGGCACTAACTCTAGCAAGTACATAAATAGAAATGATTGCTTGAGTATCTTTTGAATCCTCATCTATATCATTATCACCCTCTAATATTGATTCCTCCTCCTCTTCTTCCTCACTTTACCCTTCAATATAGAACAATTTCTTTTCAATCCATTTACGTCCTCTGCTATATTTTTTTCTATCATAGTTAAAACATAATCTTTTTACTCTCCTCTCTTCAATTTGTTGTGGTGTCAATTTAGTAGGTTGAGGAAGTGATTGTGTAGGAGTGCTTTTATCTCTTATGTTTACAAAACCTTTCTTTTTACTAACCATAAATGTTTCCTCTACTTGCCTTGCCATAATCATTGTTTGAGATATAGAATTTGGACAAAACATGCATACCTCATATTTGATGTGACCCTTTAAGCCACCAATGAATAACTCCAACAAATTTTCTGCTCCCACATTTTCCACTCTTAAAGACAAAGTGTGGAATGGATGAATGCAATCCTTGACCATACTTGTTTGCCTTAATTTTTTAATCTGGCTAAAGTATGTATCCATATGAGTGTCACCATAATGTATAATGAGTTCTTCTTGGAAAATAGACCAAGTAACAACACATCCCTTCTCTTTCTTTTCTTCACTTAGCCAATGATACCGAATGAATTGGTCAGGTTCCAAGTATAAGGAAGCCATGGCCACATTTTGTTGACAAGGAGTGTGGTGAATATCAAATAATTGATCCATTTGACATAGCCAATTGGTAGGATCTTGACCATCAAACTTTCACATATCCAACTTTGGTATGAAATTCCTAGCCATAAAATGAGCGGTGTGATGATCCATCTTGAGATCTAATTCAAACCCAAAAACACCCTTCCCTTTAGGAGACTCCTCTTCCTCCCAATCATGGTGGTGTGCTTTCTTATATTTTGAATCCCTAGGATGTTGACCATCCAAAAATCCCTTCATCATTTTCTTGATTTCCTCAATATCACTTGACTTAGCCAACCTTTGCATTCAATGTATCATAATTGACAAGATCTCATCCTTCATATTTTTGTTTTCTTCTAAATGTGTTCAAATATATATTCATTTTATTTTTGAACTAAATCCTCATTTTCGACATCATCCTTGCCTAGATTTTTTCCAGGCATGGCAACATTATTTTCACCTCTTATTGTAGAATAGGACCCATCATGATAGGAAAAAATAATTTTGGAATAAATCACTCAAATCCAATTAATTTAAAATATTTATTGTAACTTACCAGAGCCTAGATCTTACTTCCCAAAAAACATTGCCAAGAAATTCACTAGTTTGCAGCCTTGAGGGAGAAATTGATGAAACCCTAATTCTACAATAACTTTCTTCATTCTACTCTAATTTCTCTAAAATCTATACTATAGAAGCCTCAATACATTCTTGAGAAACCCTTTAAAATCTTAAAAATATTCGCTAAAATTAGAGAGATATGTACTTCACAAGAAAAAATGGTACAAACCCTAATTATGCAATAACTCACTCAATGCTCCAAAATTTGGACTATAGTAGACCCAATATATCCTTGGAAACCCATTTAAAAATCTTGAAAATATTCATCAAAATGAGAGAGATATGCACTTCCCAAAATGACCTCCAAAATTGAACAAAATTGCCTTATTTTATTTGCCTTCATGGTGCCAAGATCATGCTCTAATACCACTTGTAATGAAACAAAGTCACATTTATGGACTTTGCCAGTAGCCTGCAACCCAAAATGTCTGGGGCACTTGACACGTGAAAAGATATCTTCCCTAGCATTTACCCTCCCACCTCAATGCATTGGCGTAGTCCATTAGGGCCCACAACAAGCAGAATGAAAAATATGGCTCCTGGCAAGGTTGTGCTAAATGCCACTAAAGCATATTGCAAGAATGTGTTTGATTTCAGCACTGTCAAATAGATTGGAGTTGACAAAAACTAAGAGAGGTTATTGTGGACAGACCCCACATGAACCTGTAGGTCTAAATGGAACATTCCTACATGCCACAAATTTTGAGAACCGCTCTGTCAAAGTTTGGCAATTTTTTGCTCTCAAGGATTTCAAGTGATTTTGTTGGTAGCCTACAACCCAAAATGTCTAGGGCACTTGGTGCACAAGAAGAGACCTCTTCTATCATTTACCCACCCATTTGAATATGTTGACATAGTCCATTGGGCCCCATGATGAGTAGAACAAAAAATGTGGCTTCTAGCAAGGTTGTGTTGAATGCCACTAAAGCATTTTGCAAGAATGCATTTAATTTCAGCACAGTCAATGGATTGGAGTTGAAAAAAACTAAGAGAGGTTATCCAAATGAAACATTCCTATGTGCCATGAATTCTGAGAGCCACTCCATCAAAGTTTGGTAGTTTTTTGCTCTCAGAGAACTCAAGTGACTTTGCCGATAACCTACAACTCGAAACATCTAGGTCACTTGGAACATGAAAAGAGTCCTCCCCTAGTGTTTACCCACCCACCTTGATGTTTTGGAATAGTTTGTTGGGCCCCACAAGGTGTGGAATGCAAAATTTCACTCCTAGCACCTTTCCACTGAATGAAACTGAAGCATTGTGGAACAATGTGTTTCTTACCACCACAAGCAAACAAAATTGATTTACAAAAACATTGAGATAGGTATTTGTAGGTGGACTTGACATCCACCAATACATGCAAAGATGTTCCTAGGTGTCACGGTTTGATGGAATAGTCAATCCAAAGTTTGACACCTTTTTGTCTTAGGGCTCTTAAGAGATTGTCTCTATCCAATGTAGCCAAGAACGACCAAGAGGCTTCACCATTGAAAAGACGTCTCCCCTAGCATTTGTTGAAAATGAAGTTAGAACCGCTTCTATAAACTTTAAAATTATGTGGTTACAAAGTTGAAAATAAGATTAATCTATAACAATTAATGTGTAAGTGGTTTTGCACTTTCAATCCAATGTAGAAGAGAAGAAAATAGCTGCAAGAAGAAAAGTATTTTACGTGGAGAAACCCTTTCAGGAAAAAACTCCACACTCAAAGGTGTTTATGCTTGTATTAAATCTCTTTGTAAAATATTACATTCAATATTGATATTCCTCTAAGTCCTTGATGCACTTCAAAAGTTTCTTCAATCTTCAAACCTATGAAATCTTGCTCTCTGGAATATACATTATTCTTTTTTTTAATTACAGCTTCAAATCTTATTAATTTAAAAGCTTGAAACTCAAATTACAATAAATTGTAATTGATAACATGAGACAAATCCTCATGCAAAAACCAAGCACTCCAAATAGAGAAGACTAAAGTCAAACAAACCCAAGCATCTTGTTAACTATCAATCCTAATTGTGGGTGCCCAAGTTTGCCCACTCAAACTTAGTCAACTTAAAACATATTTCCAAATAAAAGGAACAGATGAAAGTCTCAAGATTGGACACGCAAGTTGGCCCAATCTATTTTAGTCAACTGAAGTGATCAACACACACAAATTCTCATGCAACAACCTGCATGATTGATGTCCCCAATATTATTCTAAATTAACTTGTTATATACATGCAAGTGACGTGCAAACACCTGTAGCGCAATGCAAAAGATACCCATTAACTAAATCTGGTAGATGGAGTGTTCTGCAAGTTTTCTAAGTTGGAGTGTTCTACAAGAAACCTCATAAAAATGACATGCAATAACATATAACTAATATGCAATAACATGCAAGTCAAAATAATTGACATGCAAGGACATGCAAACATATGCAAGTGGCATGCAACAACATGCAAGTGACTGTTGGAAACAAGGCAGATAAATGAGAGGGGGGGTGAATCAATTATCTTAAATTTCTTAACTTTCTTTTCTTCTTTAGCAATAGTGCAGTATCAAAACATATAAGCATAAATGAACATGAAAGCAAAAATGAAATCAACACACATAACACAAGGATTTTTACATAGAAAACCCTGTTAAGGGAAAAACCACGGGGTGACTAACCCAAGATTGTATTCTCTGTTAAAAGAATAAGAAGTACAAAATGGCACTTTCCAATTAGGGCTCACTGCCTGAGCACACTGCTCACAAGAGGCTCACTGCCTACAAGAGACTCACTGTCTACAAGGTATAAAGAAAGTAACCAGGTGTTTGAACTGATCAGAGGCATCCACATATGTTGAGGTTCAGTTCTGGATAGGCTCAATAAACTGATCTACTGCACTTCATTCTTCCTCTGCTTTAGTGTTGTTGTTTTGTCACATACCAGACTTGTATTATTGCTTCCACACCTATCTCTGCCTTTATTCACACATTATCACACACCACACACACCTTCATATAGAAATCTATCTAGTATATATATCCGCATCAAGGATCTCAACATCTTTCTAGTCAGCATCTGGAAGACTCAAGATTTTCCCAACATACTGATCTGTCGGCTGAATCCATGCTTACTATGTGATGCGTATCAAGGACATAGACATAAAAGTCATCAATCATGTCGGCCAATCATGAATGATACCTCAAGTAGCTTGATCACCACCAATTTCTCATCCAGATTAAAGTCTGATGCTCTGCCAGTTGGTTCTTCCTCAGTCTACTCTACCTATCAGGAACCCAACACTTAGATGCTCATATCTTTTCTCTCTTTCATCACCGGAGGCTCAATCTCTAGAATGTAGTAGTCATGGTACTCCTACTGGCTTCCCAAAGTCCATAGTTTGCTAAGACATTTCCTCTGAGAGATCCGGACCTGATTGTCAGACCCTACTACATGCTCTGTTCTTGTTCACCGAACCAAAACATTCTTCAATTTGACTTCTAGTATAGACATACTATGTGTTACAGATGAGTGGAATGGACTTTGTTGCCATCAATGACAACACTCATGAAGCCACATAGTGTCTCTTGCCAAAAATCTCCCCCTTTGGCATTAATGGCAACACTTAGTGAAAAATGACTAAGTGTTATAACAAACTCCCCCTTGGCTGATGCTCTATCTTATGTACACTTTTACCGGAGCTCCCCCTTAGCTGGATTCTACATTTTTCACTACTCCTCACTCCCCCTTTGACATCAATGGAAAAGGGTAGAATCCGCACACCAAAATTTTCAAAAATCAGCCTATACATAGCCGCATAAGTATATATACAAGTTATCTAAAGTCGAGTGGCAATTCACTATCATACCCTAGATCGTTGTGAGATGTAGGGAAGCTTGGATTAGGGAATTGAGTTATCAATTTCTCTTCTCTTATGCTCAATTGACCATTAAAACCCTCATTATGCAAATACGACAATAAACTAACGAATAATAGAAAAAACTCTTGCAAACAGGAGTAAAATAACAAATTACAAAATACCTGTTTTCAGGGTTCCGAGGCAGAACAGTCGGGGACACTAGTGTGGGCGCCCTAGTCCAAGGTACTAGTTTCTGTGTGGGATCCAGACCTCCTTCTGATACTGATCAGCCATATAACTTATGTTCTAGAAACTTATCTGCGAAGGACACTAGTGCGAGTGCCCAAGTCCTAGAAAAGCTTCGGTGTCCTGCTTCTCTTTAGATCCCGAATCCTTGATGTCTGCCAATCCTTCCGGCAACTCCACTTTTCCCAAATGTGACACCTGTAACCTACAATCACAAGACTTTGGGAGGGGGTTGTGGTGTTTAGAGGCTTGCCTCAGTCAAGCCCTGGAGGACACTTAAGTCTCTGAACACCGTTGTCATATAGAGAGTGCATGTCCTTGTGAGGCAAAGGCAAAAACCAAAGGAATTGATAATGAAAACACAATATAATGTCACCTTGTAGTGAAGATATCATGGGAGGAAGATGCTCTTCATTCCATGATGAATGGATGCTCAAATCTGCAAATACAAACACACAAACTACACAAGTCTACTATTGCAACACAATGAAAGCCTTGAATCACCTTAAGAACACTTGAACATCACAATTGTCATCTAGTTTACAAATGAATGCCTAAACATGCTTTTATATGCAACTACAAGCACTCCCACTAAGATTTTCATAATTCAAACTTACCATGTTGGCAAAGGACCCAAGTAACAGTCATAAACCGATACCTGGAAATTAGGGTTGCCCCAAAATAGGACAGGACTAGGGCGCGGGTGCCCAAGTCCTCCCTCCCTATTTTGGGTAGGGTACAGCTCAAGGGGTCCTCCTAGGTCCCATTTGTCATGTTACCTAGGGCTCATTCGATTGGGATGCCAAATTATGAACTAAGATGTCCTAAATGCATACAAAAGACCTGGGAGCTAAACCTTATGACGAAAAAGCCCCCAAGGGGACATTTTCTGATGTTACACACACAACTTGTATAATAATCTCATAAGATGTGCATTTGAAAAGTATAATTCGAGTAATCAGGCAAGAGATTTCATCGAAAGAAAATAAGGACTAAACATATATATAATCTTACCAAAAGACAAGTATAATCATAGTTATATATGTGTGTGTGCGCGCGCGCCATAGAGTTATGTCAAAGTCTTTTGAAATAGAAAATATATAGAAATAGATAGGTCATATATTTGACTCATCACACCTTATCAAGGAGTGAAGGACTTCAAGGCATTTGGGAAGGTATAATTCTTAGTTTTTGAGTTCATTTCCATGTTTTATGCTTTGTAAGATCTTTTCATCTTCATTCTGCACGCCTGGTGGGACCCCTATTCCCAATCTAACTTGCATTTGAGTGTTTGTGAAGGTTTCTTGATGAATAGGCTGGAGTAGCACTATAGTCTCCCGCAATCACACTATGTTCTCATGGATTAGCGCTATTTTACTCTATTGTAGTGCCATTTTCCTCTATTATAGCACTATATTTGTCTATTTTAGCACTATTTTCTTATGGCATTGCTAACATTTTTGGTCAAGAAAATTTTTTATATCTGTTTTGAGCTTCTCACTATTGGCTGCAGGTGTTTGCTCTCTATTTTTTAGCAGAGTCTCTTGGTTCTAAGGGGTTACCATGCCCATTTTTCTTGAGACATTTTAAGAACACTAAGTTTGAGTTTGTTTTTTTCACTTTCTAGGGCAAACTAACCTGTTTTCTGGAGTGCAAATTGTTATATTTACCTTGACTAACCTTGTAAGCTATTTTATCTCATTTTCATCATTTTGTGCAAGTTTTCTCTCCATTTTTTTGTAGGCCTCTAATTTCTTTGGATTAGCACTATTTATGCTCAGAATCATGCCATCCAGTTCTCTACCAGATAGATAGACAAGGTATAAAATCTTAGTTTCAACATTTTAGCATGATTTACGTCTGTTTTAGCGCTATCTTCTTCTTAAGTAGTGCCATTTATCTCTGTTGTAGTGCTATTTATCTCTGTATTAGTGCTATATTTCTATGTTTTAATGCTATTTTTTCATAGTATTTCTCGAAGTCTGTGCAAGGTCTAATCTATTTTTGCAAGTATTGTAAACATGTGTCCAAGGCTATTTTATCAATCAACCGACAATTTAGAGCAAGTTTCGCTTGTCCAAGACCTTGTTTATTTTACTAGAGTAGTTGCACTTGTTGGGAATTAAGGTGTCTCAACCTTGGTAATTCCTTGCATTATTAATGTTTGTATTTATTATTTAATTTCCTATGTTGTAAATATTTGTAAATTTCATATTGTCATATTGTGGGATGTGGCACGGTGATGTGTCAATCCTACATGGAATATGACAACTTGTAATTTTGTCCTCACATGAGGAGATAGGCGTCCCACTTTGTGGTAGGAGCATTTTGCCATGTGTCGGCATCTTCTATGTTGTGTAAGTGAATCTTGACCAAAATAGTTATGACAGATTCCTATGACAGAATCTATGACATGTAAGAGTCAGAAATAGAAGGTTGTAAGATAGGTGAAGACATGTGTCATGAAGCATCTTTGAAAAAGGCATATTTGGGTGCCCCAAGGTGGACTATGACATGTTGTAAGAGAATATGCTATTTATAGCCTGTGTATGACAGATTCTCTTACAGCTGTAAGTTGTAACCGCTATGACAGATTCTATGATGGTCGTAAGTGTTGTAAGAGCATCTGTCATAGCCCATTTTGGAAATAGTTGACCTCTTTGGGATGGGAGCTATGGACAAGTGTCAGGCATATTCTAGAATGTTGACCAAGTGTCCTTAGGCATGGGTTTTGTTCCATGAAGCCAATTTGGACGCCCATCCCAAGAAAGGTCCAATATTACCTTGTATTTTCTATATAAATAGGTGCTTGGAGGAGTAGAGGTATCACAGGTTTTACAGGTATTGTTATGCTACCGGTTTGACTCTAGACACGAGTGTCAAAGACCATTGAAGCTTACATTGCAAGTGTATTGTAAACATATTTCAGATTTGTTAATACATTGTGCAGGTTTCTGAGTGTGGGGTTTTTCACCCGATAAGGGTTTTCCCCACCGTAAATCTTTGTCTCTCTTCTTCTGTCTTCTTTCTGGTTCATGTGTATTGCTGCAATATCTCATTTATGTGTTACATGTTTCTATAGTTGTAAAGATTAATTTAAATTTGCATAGCCCTCTCCTCATTAGATTAGTGTAGGAAGCGATTTCCGCACACCTAGCTTCCTTTCAGCACTAAAGTAGCTTAGTTGTGAATAAACTTTGTTTGCCATGTTTGGTTTTTATGTAGATGTATGCTCTTCCCTCACACCTTAGGGTGATCTTGAGGAGCAAAAGTCTACTCTCAAACATTTTCACTTTTAAATGTTATTCACGAAGGGGTTACCTTTATTGTATATACTCTCCCCTCGCGCCTAGTGCAATCTTGGGTGATCAAAAGCAAAGGGTAATTTCTTCTTAGGAGGCCTGCTTGGGGATTTCATCACCCAAAGGGATGACCTCAACCATGTGTATCAATGGGGTATATCAAAGGGGGGAGAAGGAAACTTGTACCCCAATCTAGTTACATTGTCATTAGCACAACCTTGGTGCCCCGAGTGATTCAGGACATAAGGTGAAGTGGATTGTCACATCCCTTCAATGGACTAGTGTTCACAGTCTTGTACCTCATGTACCTTGCGTATGAAGAGGATTTCCTAAAATCTCGTAATATCATAGTTTAAGACCTTTCATCCATCATACCTTGTGGTGCACCATTGTAGTAGGAGGGGAAGATTGCTCACCATACCACTTTATTTGAGATAGGAATTACCTTGGGCGAGACAAAAGTCTCCTTGGTAAGGGGATAATGTGGTCCATGACCTTACTTTCCCTATCTATCCAAACTAAGACACAAATGTATTAATGGGGGTGGGAACCTTGGTTCATTATTGAGTTAAGGTTGACCCACGACCATTTTGTGCGATCTACAAGGTATGACACTCCCACTTAACTAATATTAGGATGTTCATGTGAATGATGTGTCTTCTTGTTGGAACCTGTACAAGACAAATTATCCAAAGTCCACCTTGAGTCAAAGCCATTTTGTTCTCTTGTTTGATTTTTGTGCTTTCCAAGAACCTTCGACATCATCCAAATCCAACATTTGAGCCAAAAATCCAAAAAATCTAAAAAATCCAAGTTTGACAAAAATCCAATCAAAGTTTCAAACACCGACTATCAATCAGCGCCATATGCTTAGTGTTTAGTGCCATATTCTTGATTGTTAGTGACTTCCCTTTAGCACCATTTGCCCACCAAGCAGTGCTATCTACACTTCTTTTAGCACCATTTGTCCCTTTGTTAGCACCATCTGGGCCTGTATTAGTACCATTTTCAAGCTGTTTCCAAAATCCATCAATTGAGTTGTACATAAGTTCCTGAGCATAATTTGACCTTAGCATCTAAAAACCTTGTCAAAATTACCCCAAAAATCAAATCATCCATTTAAACCTAACATTTATGCATATTTCCATCTCCATCCTATTCCATCCTTTATCCACTTCCATTTACATCAATCTATTGGACCTTAGAGAAATATCCTTTTGATATTGGACCCTTGACCATATTTCATTCATCGATCAATTATTATCTCCAACCCTTCACTCCACATCCAAAGGGTTTTTCACAAACCCTAATCCATGTCCATCACCCTTAGAGAAATATCTTGATTTTTCATTTTGGATCTTTACAAATCCTCATTTGTCCATTCATTACATTCGTATTAACCATTGTCCAACCATTTCATTTCAAACTCATCCAAATCAAAATTCCAAAATCATTCCAACCTTAGTCTTAGTCTAATCAACCTCATCCCAAACATAAAACAACATTATCCAAACCTTATCAATCCAATCAATCATCAATCAACATCCAAAATCAAACATCAATCCAAAATCAACCCTATCCAAATCCAATCAACAACATCAACATCCAAAAAATCAAAAATCACACTGACATCCTCAAACATCCTTCAAATCAAGTTTGTACAAAAGTTAAATCTAGATGTCATCACCCTCTAATTTATAGGGAGCTTAAGAATTTATCTACCTTAAGTTCTTTTATAAATTAGCCTATTATCAACCCTTAGATAAATTAATTTAGGAGCCTAGACAATTCCTAAATTGATAAAATATAAGCCATCCCATTTTGCTTGGTGGTCATTAGTCTACCCTCAAGTAAAATAATCCTTTTCTCCTTTTGCTTAAGGTCATTAGTCTACCTTAAGTAAGAAGAGAACATCCTTTGAAATCCAAAATGTCTAGATTTAGTTGAGCTCTACTTTGATTTGAACATCCTTTCAAAACATCATCAACATCCTTGATTATCCAACCCCATCCAAAATCATTACCCAAATCATCTAAAGTCTATCTTAGTCATTCATTCCAAAATCATCATCCCCAAATTTTCCCTAAGTACCCTTTTAATCACCCATCCAAAATCATCTTTAATTTCATTCATCTTTGGTCCAAAAATCTCTTGATAATCAATCTCTAAGGTCACCAAAATCATCCCTACCTTTCATTATCCATTCATCTTTTCATCCTTGGTTCCAATATTTTGAAATAAATTATCTAAGGTCACAAGCTTTACCCCCCTTTCAACACCAAATCAATCCATACCCAATCCATTTCATGCCCTTGACAAGGTCCCAAGCTAGGAAAAGCAAGGAAATGGAACCCTTTAGAATTAGCTTTGGGATGCCTAACACCGACCAAAATAATGTCCCTATAATCCAACAATAATCATCTCTTGATGCCAATGCTATGATAAATCCGTCTAGAATCCAACCATTAGAACCACCAACCAACATCAATAATGTAGATCAAGACGTCTGAGACTTCATGCAAGACACCGACTCCATGGACATACTAGATAGATTCCTAAAGTTAGACCCAAAAAATACCTTGAATTCCTCATGCAAAATGGTTCTGCCATCCCCACCTTCTCACAACCATCCTCATATAACAATATTCCTAACACATCCCAAATTTCAAACACCACCACCATCTCAAATCCTACCTCCACATCGACCATATCAATCCCTATCTCCGCATTAACATCAACTATTACCACATCCACTCCCCAAATCACCCTTAACATCCCTAACAACACCACGTACACAAGTGCTTCCACAAGGGTACCTCAATTCGACGCCAACACTATAGCCTTCATGACACAATTATTTTCCCAACCCTCTTTTAACATTTCCAACACTAATCCATGCAACAACCCCTCATCTAACTTCACATACATACAACCCCTATCTCCCAACCTCCCATTTCACAAACATCCATTGTGTCGTCTTCCATTCAAAATATAAACCAACAAAAAATTCCACCACACGTTCTACAAAAACTCGTTGCCTATCAACAACACCAAGCCCAACAAAATCAAAACCAAACCCCACCTCAACACCAAAAAATCTTGAATTTCCTTCAACAATTAATCCAACAACAACAAACACACGTACCACAACCTCCACCAACTCAGGATTTATCTAGCTTTGTGCAAACCTTAATCCAAAAGGTTGACGATATGAAACATGGGCACAAAATAAAACAATACTCATTTGAAGATATTTTCCTATACACCTTTGATAGAACCATCCCCATGCCACCTTTCCCTAAAATTTTCAAAACACCTAAATTTGACAAGTATAAAGGGAAAGGGGACCCTAAGGAACACCTTAGGGATTTTTACATTGCTTGCCTAGAGGTCTCATACAATGACACATACTTGATGAGACTCCTTCCTAGAAGCCTAGGTGGTCAAGCCACCGAATGGTTCACTCATCTTCCCCCAACATTAAAACATTCCATGAGATTGTAGAGAAATTTGTAAATCATTTCTCCTATAACCTTGAACATGAGATATATATGATGGACCTTTGCAAAATGAAACAAAAGAGTGGGGAATCCTTTGATGCACCTTTCTACAAAGGTGGAGAAGCCTAGAAAGCAAACTCCCTTGGCCTATTCCTTAGAAACAATTAGTCACCATGTTTGTGACGAATTTAAATCAAGAAATGGGCTTCCATTTACAAATACAATGTGCATTAACCTTTGAAGACATTATAGACAAGAGAACCACCATTAAGAGAGCCCTCATTGCTAAGGGGCTCTAAAAATTCATAACACCAACAACAAAAACAACAACAACAAGATCAATGACAACAACACCGCCAACGCCAACAACAACAACCAATACCACGAAAAACCCCCCTCTTCTTTAGATTTCATCGTGGGTTGTATAGAAGAGTCATGCAACCAAGTCAACACCATCACCATTCAAGCCAAAATATCCAATTGTGCTGTCACTACTTGTCATGGCCACATCTCCATTCGAGGAGCCCCCACTAATGATCAAGCCACTACTTCCATGCCTACCAATCCTCTATCCACTCACAAATATAACCTTCTCGATCACCTTGGAAAAATCCCTACACAAATCTATATCCTAGAATTACTTCACACATCCCCTCTCCACAAGGAGGTCCTTGACAAAGCTTTGATGGAGACCCAAGTCCCTGCCAACTTGAATGTTGATCAATTCCAAGCCATGGTGGGACACATCTCATCACCACATCATCTCACCTTTTCTAAATAAGACCTTCTGGCTACAAGCACATCCCATAACAAAGCTCTTCACATTGAAGTCTTAATAGATGGTGGCTCTGGCCTAAACCTTTGCACTCTTAAATTAATAAAATAATTGGGATATTCCAATGTGGTTGTAGACTCAAGTGAGATAATCACCATCAAGGGACATGATGACACTGAGTGCTCATCCGAACGAACCATCAAGCTTCCTATCCAAGTAGGACAAAAGATTCTGGATACTAAATGTCAAGTGCTTGATCTTGATCTCCCATACAATATCCTCCTTGACTACCCATGGATTCATTCCATACAAGTCATTCCATCCACATACCATCAATGCATCAAGTTCCCATTCAATGGCACATAAGTCACAATCTATGTCGATCCACATCCTTTTCAATATTGCACATTTTTGGAAGGACATGATAATACTTTCTGCCCCTACAACAACACCATAAAACCATCCACTTCCCAACCAAAACCATCCACCAACTACATAGACCCCTCCAATATCACATCTACCTCATCACCATCATCCATTTCTGAGATCAATATCAAACCAAGTGACCTAGGGTGTGGAGAGTACAACCTACACGACACCTTTTGTGCAGGGCAACTTCTACCAACCCACAAAACATTTGGTGCACCTAAAGAAGTCTCCATGATTATAATCAAATGTAAACTATCTCCTATCTTCGAAAGAAAACACTTAATGGAACAAGATGTCCTTGAAGATATTTCGTCATGGCTTTATAAGGATGAATATGAAGAACCAACAGCTCCTACCCTACCCATTGGACAATATGGCAAGGGTCTAGAAATTGTCAAGCACATGGGCTATAAAGGACAAGGCAGTATGGGCCATGATGAGCAAGGGATCATTGAACCTATCCAAGCAACAAGGAATCCATACCTTTGAGGTTTAGGGTATTGAAAACAAGATCCTACCCCCACATACGTTGAATGTATCTTAAGTGAGGTTACCAGAGTTTTTCCCATAATCAATAACACCAGTGAAGAGGATTATCAAGACTCTTTGGCTGACTTTGTTGAATTATTTAAATCCTTCATCTGCACCATTTTCAACCTATCCACCATGCAATCAACATCCAATGGCTTACCTCTCATCTATCCACAATTCATTGACTGGGACCAACAAGGACCTCCCATCCTTGATGTCACACAAAACGATGAAGTAATAGCTGAACTAATGGGGGTTAGAGACCACTTACCCTTTGGAGATCATAAAGCTAACTACATCATGGAACTAAACACATCTGCATACTTCAAGGAGACCTCCATATCTCTTAGTCACAAAAATATAAAAACAAAAATAACATCTCCTAGTGAAAACCACGCTGTGGCACTTTCGGATGAAGAAAAAAACAAAATAAAGGACATATCTCCTAGTGAAAACCTCCCTGAGGTGCTAGGAGATGAGAGAATGGATGTCCTCGAGGTCCTTGAACTATATCAAGAAAGGTCACCGATCCTTGTAGAGGAATCGCAAGAAATGAACCTTGGAACTGAGGAGACACCAAAGATCACCTTTCAGGCCACGTCACTCACATCTGTAGAACGGGAAGCTTTCTTGGCCTTCTTCAAACAAAGGAGCCATAAATTTGCATGGACCTATGCTGATATGCCAAGATTGACCCCACACTAGTCATCCACCATCTTGTTGTACATCCTGATGTGAAATCGGTAAAACAAAAATTGAGTAAAATGAATCCACAAGTGGCACTCCTTGTCAAAGCAGAACTCGAGAAGCTCCTAGACATGGGATTCATTCGTCCTACCGACTATCCTGAATAGGTATCAAATATTGTGCCTGTAGCAAAAGTCACTGGGGGCATTTGCATATGCACAAACTTTAGGGACCTCAACAAAGCATACCCTAAAGATGACTTCCCTCTCCCTAACATTGACGTCATTGCCAATCTCATAGCAGGGCATGAAATGCTATCACTAATGGATGGATTTTCTAGTTACAACCAAATCAGGATTGTTGAACAAGACCAACACAAGACCACTTTCATATGTCCATGGGGAACATATTGTTGGGTTGTAATGCCCTTTGGTCTAAAAAACGCAGGTGCCACCTATCAAAGAGCAATGACCATGATACTTCATGACCTTTTCCACAACATCATGGAAGATTATGTTGACTACTTGTTGGGAAAATCCAAAACAAGGAATAAATATTTGCAAGTGCTACCTAAGATATTTGATCAGCTAGAACAATACAAAGTGAGTCTCAATCCTAAGAAATGCATCTTTGGAGTTACCTCTATAAAACTCCTAGGATATATTGTATCAAGACGACACATAGAAGTGGACCTTGTGAAAGTAAAAGTAATAGTTGAAATGCCTTTGCCAAAGAATCTCAAATAACTACATAGCCTCCACAGAAAGCTTCAATCAATAAGACGATTCATAGCCCAACAAGATGATGAATGTCAACCATTTCAGCATCTTCTTCGAAAAAATATAGCATTCATATGGGATGATAATTGTCAAAAGGCCTTCGAGCAGCTGAAGCAATATCTCACTACACCTCCAGTCCTAATTCCACCAAAGCAAGGACAACCCCTACTACTCTATATCTCCACAGCAGAAAAAGTGATAGGGGCCTTTTTAGCACAACATGACAAGAATGGAAAAGAAAGAGCTATTTACTACATCAGTTGCACCTTAGTGGCCTATGAGCTTAACTATACCCCTATTGTACAAGCATGCCTTGCCATTGTCTTCACATCTCAGAAGCTCTGACGCTACATGCTTAATCACAAGACAAAGCTCATAGAAAAAAAATGATCCACTAAAGTACCTACTATGTATAGCAACTCTCATAGGACGAATGGCTAAGTGGGTCATGATACTAAGTGAATTTGACATAGAGTATACAAAACTCAAGGCCATCAAAGGACAAGTCATTGTAGACCAGTGAGTAGATGCACCAATCCCTACAGAATATCCACTCCTTTCATAGTTTCCAGATAAGTCAATCTTTGCAGTATCACCTACAATAGAGTGGAAAATGTATTTTGATGGATCCTACACACACTGAGGCTTAGGAGTAGGAATCCTCTTCATAACCCCTCAAGGAGATTGTATACCAAAGTCCCACAAAATCACATATTCATGCACCAACAATATAGCAGAATATGAGGCTCTTGTCACCAGACTCCGAATGACTATCCTATGGAAAATTAAGAAACTAATGGTCTATGGTGATTCCCAACTCATCATTAAACAAGTCAGCAATGAGTACAAGACAAAAGATGATAAGCTCCTGCCCTATAAATGAATGGTATATGACTTCAAAGAATACTTCCATGAGATCCACTTTGAGTAGGTCCTGAGGCTAAACAATAAAGCAACAAATGCTATGGCTACTATAGGCTCTTTGGTCGATATGCAAAAAAATAGTCAGAAATGTGAGTTCCTTATTGAAGAACTACAAATGCCTGCATATGATGTGCCACAATTTGAATTAGTGTGTAAAATTATTGGTCCTCTATCTCCATGGTACCAAGACATTTATCAATATCTCCATGATAACATCATCCCACCAAACCTATCATCAAACCAACGTTGATCCTTCATTTGTCAAACCTCTCATTTCACCCTCATTGGCGACACACTATATTGAAAGAGTCTTGATGGTACCCTTTTAAGGTGTCTCGATTCTCAAGAAGATGAAACAACCTTACAAGAGGTACACAAAGGTATCTATGGGGAACACTCTAGTGGACCTACCCTTGTAAAGAAGATTCTAAGGATAGGATACTACTGGCCTACCATGGAATAGGACGCCCAACAATTTGTGAAGAAATGCCTTCCATTTCAGCAACATGGTGACCTCATCCATGCACCATCAAAAGAATTGTAGCCAATCATAACTCCATGGCCCTTTTCACAATAGGCTCAACCTCGTATGCAAAATCCATCAACCATCATCTAATGGACATAATTTTATTATCACTGCTATTGAATATTTCACCAAGTGGGTAGAAGCCATTCCACTCACTTACACCACTAGAATCCAAATCACCAAGTTCATCCTCCATTACATAATATACCACTATGGCATCGCCCTTTCCATCATCACTAACAATGGGAAATCGTTCACGAAAAAAGTTCACACTCTTTACAAAAAGTTCCACATCCAACATCACTTTTCCACACCGTATTACCCTCAAGGTAATGGTCAAGAAAAAGCTTCAAATAAAACCATCAAATACATCCTGAAGAAGAAGGTTAATGAACAAATCCATGACTGACGTCTCCAACTCAATCCTGCCCTTTGGGCCTATTGCACAAGCATATATACACCTATTCTGAAGCCATCATGTCGATCGAGGTCGACCTCCCCTCTCTTAGAATATCACTATAGAATATCATTACTTAGGAGGAGTAACGCATTGCGTGCTTAAATGACCTAGAACTTCTGGATGAGAAGTAATTGAATGCTCTTAATCACCTATAGGCCTATTAGAATTGCCTATGCAAAAGCTATAATAAGAAGATCAAGAATTTTTAGTTTGAGATAGGTGACCTAGTCCTTATGGAAAATCAAAGGAACCTACAAGAGTGCCACAAGAAGGGAAAGTTCAAGCCTAATTGGTTAAGACCCTATATCATCATAGCTAGCTATGGATTAGGAGCTTATTAGCTTGCAACACTTGAGGGGTAGCCTCTAGATGAGCTGATGAACATCATGCACTTGAAAAAGTTCTATGCCTAACCCATCGAGTATCCCAAGTCAAAAAATACAAAAATAAAAAAAAAATCCAAAAAAAAAATCAAGAAAAATCGAGTGCAATAAAGTCGTAAAAATGGTGAAAATCACTTCGGTGATGCCTTGGATAAGTACCATGGTGAAAACCTGTCTCAGGCACCATGTGTAGTGGCCAGTCCTACCATCTAATAAGTCCTCTCATCCATCATATCACTCCATATCCCCTCCATCCCATGGCTTGGAATCCTAAAATATTCAACATTGAACATTATATCCCTTTATCACCCCACCCGAGGGAGTTCGTGGATTCTTGTATACCCTCCTTGTACAACATAAAATTAGAAAAATCAAAAAACATTACAAAACCACAAAAATCCAAAAAAAATAGAAAACCATAAAATCCAAAAACATTAAAAAAACCAAAACCCCCCCAAAAATAAAAAAAATTATAAAATCCCAAAAAAAATCATCCAACTCATTAATTCCATCATCTAACCCATCTCAAACCATCCCTACATCATCACTACAAACCAAAACTATATATTCATCACCACCCGCATCTTAATGTGCCTTGATCCCATGGATACAAGGTATGTAGGCAATCTAGAATATGAAGGAAGTATCCAATACATAGGTACATAAGATGCACCCATCCAACCCGTTTGGATGATACTTATTCCCTCAGCTTATACTAAAGTTAAGATCAATACACTTGTTGAGCATACTTCTAAAAAGCATCATATCCCACACAAAAAATTAGCAATCAACAAACCAACTACAATCACGACACATGGCCTACTATCTTTTTGCCCATCTTACGACTTTTATCGTAATCATCCCAACGATTCTTGCCTTAATAGATATATTGTTCCTACAATAGGCAGAATCCATTATCCTATCAAATCAATACTTATATTAGAAAGAGATACAATGGTTGTTTGTTGGGTTCGTTGATCTTTTTGGTTATTGATTTTTATCTTTTGTCTCATTCTAGGGATCACTTCAACACTACCTTGATCTCACTATATCATGGTATGTGGCAAAAAAATACCTGGAATGGGGAATGGTCATTGTTTCTATATGTTGTTCTTGTGGGTTGGTCTCATTACTCTAAGTCTAGTATTCATATCTTGTAAAATGTAGGGTCGGTTCCAACATATTGCTTTTCTCTTACATCTAAGGTTCATCATACCTTTTATGTACTATGAACTTATGCTATGAGTCCCCTTCCCTCATCTAAAAAATATTGTACTACCTTGGGCATGCATGGGATCATCCTATTGTTTGCGGGTCCAGTCCATGCAAAGAAAGATATGTATCATCACCTTGGTCCTCCATACCTTGGTGAAAATATCCTCTTTGGCTATAATAAATCTAGGATTGCTCTCAAAAATATCAACACAATATCCCATCCCAAACCATCATCCTTAATATACCCATCATCCCTCACCCATCAAAATCATCACCTTGTCTTTGCATTTAATGTAGAAAAGGACCTAACCAATCCCATACCTTAATAACCCTATTCCATCACACAACCACCCTAACCAACCTAACAAACTTCCACCCTCCCATCTCACAACCAATCCTATCCAAGTTCCAGCCAACTCAACAAAACCCCTCTAACAATGTGGTGTCTACTGACCTAGTACTTACCATCCCTAAACATATCCCAACCCATCCCAACCATCCCAACCTATCCTAACCATCCCGACCATCTCTCATGGTTCTAAGCATTACAATGTACCATGATGAACATCCATAACATCATTTGCATTGCATCATCACTACACCATTACATTACCATATTATTGCATTATCCATCTATCATATTATGCATAATATATGTTTATTAATCTAAACATATATTTCATTCACATTCCATTTATCTATTTACATAATATATGTTTATTAATCTAAGCATATATTTCATTCACATCCCATTTATCCATTTACATAAAATATATTTATTAATCTAAGCATATATTTCATTCACATTCCATTTATCCATTTACATAATATATGTTTATTAATCTAAGAATATATTTCCATTTATCCATTTACATAATATATCTTTATTAATCTGAGCATATTTCCATTTATCCATTTGCATAATATATGTTTATTAATCTAAGCATACATTCCATAAAAATCATTACATCATCCACATCATAATCCATAAAACCATACAAATATCCATGTGCATACCATACATCATCATTATCATAAACATCATAAACATCCATACATAATCCATAATCATAAACATAACAAATGCATCCATAACATCATCACATAATCATAACCATCATAAATACATCACATAGAATCATAAATGCATAACCACATCATAACATATCGCACATATCGCTCAAAATCATATAATGTCATGATACAAAAATGTGCCCTGAAGGCCAAAGTATCTCAAGAATACATGAAGCCCAAAGGAGTACAAATCAAACATCAAATATGGGCTGAGGAACCTCTAGCAGAGTTAGTAGGAGAATTAGGACTGTTGAAATGCACAAGAGAACTGAGAGGGGGGGTGAATCAGTTGTCACCAAAAACTTAGTCTTCTTACAAATATCAGCAAATCACTGTTATTATGATTCAATCATGAAAGCATGAAATCAGAAACTTTAACACATTTACACATTCAACACATGAGACACCAGATTTTTATTTGGAAAACCCAATGAGGGAAAACCATGATGAAGATTAACTCACAATATAAATGATATATCAAAATTTACAACAAGGCTCACTACCAAAATGCTTATTGCAAAAGCAGGGGCTCACTACCAAAAGGGGCTCACTACCGAAGGTGGTGAACTGAGATAGTAACATCTACACCATGCCAGGGTTCAGTTCCATTGAAGCGCACTGACTCTTCTCCTTTTCTGCCTTCACACTTATCTTCACATCTTCACACACACTATGTTTTTTTCACGACTTCATTACATGTATTTATACAATTCATCAACCTTGGAATGTTCATCAAGGATGGCATTACAATCATCAACCATTGGAACAATCTCCAAGGTTAGCATACATACATAAATTAGAATAGGTCTAGACCTAAACAAATTTGTAGAGGAAAAGAATGAATGTGGACCACACCACTCCTTAGCTGGGACTCAAATGCAATCTCCCTCGCAACAACATGCTTCCACAATCTCCAAAGCATACCTGCAAGTAGTGAAAACAACCAGGTCGGCCAAGACTGGTGTTAACACTAAGACCTTTAGGAACACGCTTCAGCCATGATCCAAATTACAATTTGTAGACCAATAAAAAGGTAGGAACATGATCTAGAGACATCCACAAGCACCTTATAATCATCAAGAACTTTCGCACAACCCCCAAACACTCTATCTAGAAGATTCTTCAAACCAGACCACTTAAACATTACTGTCAACCTATGTCATAAAGGAAAGATCACTTGCGGAGCATTAGATCACAAACCATTTTAACTGAAGGCACATATCAACATCCCAAACTTAATCTCAGAACCACAAACTATAAAAATTAAATGCAGAGAAATGCGAAGCAGAATACATTATCCTTGTCACCATTAAATACTCAGAAAAGCAGTTTTTACTCTGGTGAACATAACTCACTCAAATCTTCATACTCAAGGCTCAAAATTGAAACATAGTAACTACAGACATCCCTTAACATAACTTCCAAACTACAAACAAAGATATTCAATCTACAAGATATGCAAAGCAAAACACTGTACTATTCTGGGAGATAGAACAGTTTTGCAATTGTACTGGCTTCTCAAACACTTGCTCAAACTTATCCAGATAACTTCCTTAGATGCTAACCTTAGGTGTTAACACCAATGACAACACTTAATGCTCATACTTGCAACAATCTCCCCCTTTGTCATTGATGGAAACACATGATGTGAAAAACCATCAAGACAAACAAACTTGTTTTGCTTCTTTACTCCCCCTTACTTTATGCTTTCTCTGGCTACAACTTTCTCAGAATCTTTCTCCTTAAGTTTTTCATGTGAACTTATCTCTCCCTTTGACATCAATGGAAAAGGGTGTTGGACCTTCTCACACTCTTTAGTTATGAAGGCTCACTCAAATCTTACTATCACTGCACTACTCCCCCTGTCAACAATACTGCAACACTTACTGCTCTTTATCAGGAACTCATATCAGCAACATCTACCTACTCCCCCTGAGGGGTAGCCTTCAAAACATCAATCTAGATCATAAAATAAGGCTTTGGGAACCACTGGACTGATGCACTTCCTATGCATCTTAGTTTAGAGGAGGGGTAATCACCCCTAACTTTTCCCTGTGATACTCAAAAGTATCCTTAGTAAAAGGCTTAGTGAAAATATTTGCAATATGATCCTTTGTAGACACATATTCCATCTTTACTTCATTCTCTATTACCTTTTCTCTCAGAAAGTGATACCTTATTGATATATGCTTTGTTCTTGAGTGCATCACTAGATTCTTTGAAATGTTTATAGCACTTGTATTGTAACAAAAGATTGAAATTGGCTCTCTATATGCAACTCTTATACCTTCAATGTTTGCTTCATCTGTAGCACTTGAGTACAACAACATGCTGCTGCAATATATTATGCTTCTACAGTAGATAGAGAAATTGAATCTTTCTTTTTGCTCAACCATGAAACCAATTTGTTGCCCAAGGAGAAAGCACCTCTACTTGTACTTTTTTTGTCATCAACATCTCTAGCCCAATCTGCATCTATATAATCACTAAGGGTAAAATCAATATCTTTAGGATATCACAATCCACAGTCTAAAGTGCCTTTTAAGTACATCATGATCCTCTTAATTTCCATCACATAAGACTCTCTAGGATCTTCTTGAAACCTTGCCACAAGATAAATTGCATGCATTATATCTGGTCTGGTATAGGTTAGATAAAGTAATCCTCCAATCATATACCTGTTGATTGGTTTGTGATGTTAGTCACAACCAAGCACACAAAACAAAAGTCACACAACAACCCTTGTTTATCCTGAAATAATAGATGAATTCCAAGAATTCATGATCCCAAGTCCCCGTCGATTAGTTCATAATCTGTTGATGTTACTATGTGGTTGATGTGTATTGTTGTTTTCCATTTTGGGGCCTTACATAGATTAGTAGATTCTGTTTCTACAACTATGCTATACAGGGAAGTTACTCTACATAGCATATATCTCCAAATGATGTCTCTAAGTTGATATTTGCATGAGTTCTACCCTTATTTGTGATTCTCTGCATGATATTTTCAATACTACATGCATTTAGCTCAAAATATGCTAATGATATTCAGTTGTCTTTGGGATGTCAGCATATTTTTATGTTCTGCTTCTGATTTATCATGATGTGCAGTTATGAAAGTGATTTCAATGAAATTAAAATGAGAAAAAGGGTTAGAGAGTGAGATTCCTAAAATTACTTGACTGAGATCATTGATCCACATACATGTTCCCATACAGCAATGGAGAGAAGAAAACTAAAATCATACTTCACCAGGACAGTCCACAAATCCGCATGATTCAGTGCAAATCTTCAAGGGAAAAGTTAACAACAACATGGAATGAAATGAAAGCGCTTCTATAGAACACAGCATTCACCAGTACATATCCAGAAATCAACTCGAAGACTACTTAAGGTTTACAATCAGGGTATAGTTTGAAACTTCATCTCCATACAGTATGTTCATAAAACAGGTACATTTACAATGATCTGAGGAAGGGACCTTGATTATTTCAACAATCCAGTCCTCACTAGTCTCAGTAATCCGATCTCTCCTAAAACTATTACAGGTCTAATTTTTGTATGATTGACCTCCTCTTCTTCCTCTTTCTAGAATAAAAATGGGCCCAATATATATATCTTTGGTTTTTCCCCAATCTGGTGCCCAAAAACCCTAGGAGATCAACGGTCAGCATCTTGAAATGCAGCATCCACCGGTAAGAAATGAATCCCGCCAAGAATTCGAGCA
This sequence comes from Cunninghamia lanceolata, assembly GCA_027924645.1. Lineage (NCBI taxonomy): Eukaryota > Viridiplantae > Streptophyta > Pinopsida > Cupressales > Cupressaceae > Cunninghamia > Cunninghamia lanceolata. Next base: position 25,102,108 of record BSBN01000582.1, read on the forward strand.
GCATACCCAGACAGGGCGCTGCTCCTTCAATAATGTTTCCATCTGCAAACTCCCCCGCATTGAAAGCTTCGTCTCCTTCTAGTGTGTTTGTCTTCTCAAGATCTAGCCCACCGCCTGGGACGTCATCGTCATTTAAAACCCTACCTTTGCATTCACCTGCACGCCGTTATTGTGTCGGCAACTCTGCTTCTTCCTAGCTACTCCAACAATCTATAATAAACAAGCAGGAATTAGCACCATCATTTAATAAATCAGAAAGAAAAATGAACATCTACATTAAATCAGGCTCCAAATACATAAACACAACCATCAGGCTCAAAAACCATGGAAAATGCACATCAAAATGCTTATACAACGTTAAAACCAGTCGGGTCAACCATCATTGACTAAAACATGCACTCGGGCTCCAAAAATGGATTCAAAAATCCAATCGCTTTGTTTCCCGCTCAAAATTTCCTTGTATATCGCAATATTCAAGTCAGACGCATACATCGAATTAATCAGATTTCAAACTGTTTGAAATCTGGCTTGTATGTATAACAATGCATCTTTGATATACAAGCCAGAATTATACAACGATTTAACTCCCTATCATTTCCTTTTCGCGTCCACGTAATGTATAAGTCATTGTATATCGGCTTTGTAGGTTGAAACATACAAAGTACGGAATATAAAAGGGCTTAACTCCTTTTAAACTTCTTTTGCGTCTGCGGCTTGCATATCGCAATGCATATCGGTTTGTATGTCACAACATACAAACGCAAAATATACAAGCCCTTAATTCCAATTTATGATTTTTTTCAATTCCGCTCAATGTATAAATGCGTTGTATCTTTAGATATTCAATTCAGACGTGATACAAGCATTTAACCAAACGTAATCCTTCGTTGAGATCCATCTTGTATATTCCTCGCAATGTAATAATAAACAAGGCGCAAAATATACAAGGGCTTTTCGTTTTTTTAATATTCAATTCAAATCTGCCCCTTGTATATTTTGGAATGTATGTATATGTTGCATGTCTTGCTTATACAAATCAAAACATACAAGGATTTAAGTCCGTTTGATAAATTTTCGGGTCCGCGTTGTATATTGGACCTTGTATGCTACAAAAACCCTCCTTTCAAATCCGCGGATATACAACGAATTTTCCATATTTAAAACCCACCTCATGTCCGCCATTGTATATTTCGTTGTATGTTTGCTTTGAATGTTTAAATATACTGTTAGGGTAAAATAGGATCAATCAATTTAACAATAATAAACCCAAACATCAATAGAATAATGAAACTAAGAAAGATTGAATGAAATGGAGCAATGAATAACACAATGCAAACCTTCCTTGTTTCAAAGCTTCTATTGTTCACCTATTAAAACCGTCCTTGCTGATATGAAGTAGGCCCTCAATGAGTGCACTCCTTTTGCTGTGTTGTAGGATGTCGGTAGTAAATGGCTATATTGATAAATAATGCTTTGGAGAGGAGCTTCAAAGCAAATGGTGATCTCAAGTAGATTGTATTGGGGGTGCCAAAGGCGCACTAGTGGATTTCTGCAGAGTAACAATACAAATAGTTCCTGGATGATTAGAATGGGAGGATGAGGTTTCTTTTATAGACTCAAAAGAATGAGGATCAGTGGTTGAGAAGAAGTATGATGATCAATGGCTGAGAATGGTTGAGGAATGTGCAACCAATAGGAATAGGACAAGTGTCGCACCTCCCTCATGAAAGAGGGGATTTGACAAAATTGATTGGAGAGTTAACTCCATTGATTGATCAGTTAGTAGACTTGATTAGTCAGTTGGAAGAATGGATTATGGGAATTGACTAAATTGATTGAGGAATTAACTCAATTGACTAGTTAGTTAACACTTTTGATTGATTAGTTAACTAACTTTGATTAGAGAAGAAATAGGACATGTGGGTGAGGGAAAATTAGATAATTAAATATTTAATATATTTAATTACATGTGCAACAGGGTGAGGTGGACAAGGTGAGGTGGAAAAGTGAGGTGTATGGGTGAGGTGGATTTTTGAAATTAGAACTTAGGATAGGGGGATTTAGATTAATTAAATAATTTAGGATTATTTAATTATGTGAGATATTAGAAGAATTTAGGGAATTTAATTAAATAAATTGATTTTATTTAATTATGGAATAGTGAACTGATTAAATAAATTTAGAATATTTATTTAATTGATAGAAGAAAGGAATAAATATTTAGAATATTTATTTAGAATGAATCGTGTCATTTTTAGGCATATACATTTTGCCCCTCTTTGATGCAATGCAGTTTACAGCGTTGCTTCAAAGAATAAATAGTCTGATAATGATACATGCCCTAGTTTGCCCCTGGTACAAGTTTAATGACGATAGGATGCCCCCTCGAGAGATTGGATGGGAAAAAGGGAGAAGGCATGAGACGGACAATCTCACGAAGAAGAAGGTTAGGTTTGAAGAAAATGGGTGAAGAAATTGGTTGGAGAAAGAGTCGAATGATGCGCAATACAAGATAGAATGATACCACACACAAGCAAGTAAGCAAGTATGCACAAATGATACAAGAAGAAACAAGGTATTGCCCCTGTCAAGCGGTAAACCAACTGATTAATTGATAACGATATACGACAGTGTTGTCATGGCGGGGAACGGTATATCCCTAGACCAACACGACAGGCATGTTGTCATGGCAGGGAATGATAGATCCCTAGAGAAACACGAAGGATAGTGTCTGGTTTCAAGAAATGAAACATGTCGTGTAAGACGCATGTATTGGTCTAATTTTGACAATGTTACATCATGTATAAGACAATTGATTGATTAACTGATCGAGTTGGTTTACGACCAGACAAGGATCAAGATCACTGATTGTGATTGGATCATTTGTGCAAGATTGACTTGACTTGATTGGTATGGATTAAGGATGGACCTGCATTTGGATCATTGCTTAGACTGACTGGACAAGGATGAAAGATATGATAGATAGAAATCTGATTGGTAGAAGAAAGACTCGATAGAAGGACTCACAAGCTTTGGTAAACATTGATACTCTACATTTTGTGGATCTTTTATTGCATGGGATATGGATGTATGGATGTATAAATGGATGTATAATGGATGTATGATGGATGCTTTGCTTTTGACATCTTGACGGTGCAAGTATTTTGAAGTGCTTTATTTCATCATTGGGCATTTTTTTGGTACTTTTTCTGAAATGTTGTAAGTTAATACAAGCATTTAGGTATAATTGAACCGAGATGACCTGAGTACTGCTTACATGGATTTTGATTTAGCAAGTTAATACAAGCATCGAGGTATAATTGAACCGAGATGACCTGATTACTTCTTGCGTATCAACAGACAAGGATTGCCCCCATTCATGTTAGACCTTTGATGTCCTCGATGATCTTTTGCCGATCATGTCCTTAGGCAAAGTGTCACACTACTAAAGTTTAATCCATAAACAGCAAACAAAGAAAATAATCATGCCCCCATCATAGCATCTCTAGATTTTGGCATCCTTGAGTAGCATAGAAAGACATGATAACAAAAATTAAGACTCTGTAACTTAACCATGATTCCAATCCACAAAACATTCTTGCATTTAGATGTGTTTTTCTTGCCATAATTTAGATAGAATCAGTTAGAATGCCTTAGGTGTTTGTTTGCTTTGCCTTGGATAGGTTAATGTCTTGCGTCAGGATTTCTGCTTGAAAAGAGCGTGTTTTGCTTGTGCTTGCTTGCCTGGTGAAAGATTGCACAATCCCCATTGGGGAGACGGACCCTAAGGGATTGACCTAGTGCCTCGGGGGCTCATTGCTAAATGGCCTTGCCTACATGACGACGCAGAGGCAACATAGTTCAGGGTAAACCCTAATGGACCATGGATGGACTAGAAGATAGACGACAAGAAATGGGATGGATGGGACAATGGGAGCCTCGGGGATGCATTAGAATAACGGCCTTGCCTACATGACGACGTAGAGGCAACATAGTTCATGGACTTAGACTTTGATGGACCTAAGATATGGATTGGATGAGACATGATATGGAACAAATATGGATTAGACATGAAACAGATATGGATTGGATAAGACACGATATGGAACAGATATGGATCAGGCAAGACACGATATTGAATAAATGATACCGATGACAAGGAAACACCACGAATAGGTAGATGTACGGGTGATAAAGAATGGAACGGGTAGGTATGAGGATGGGCAATAGCAGATAGAAGAAAACAAGGATGTGATCTCCAAGGACTATGTCGCATAAGAATAATATGCCCCATTGTAGGTAAATACTTAGGACTTTTCATGGCAACGCTTATGACAATAGGAGGATAAGAGGATAATAAAGGATTTGCTTGGTTTGGGAGGGATAAGGTATGTCAAGAGACATCTAAAACATTTTTCAACATTGTGCCCCCAATCTTTATCAAGACCAAAGAAATAGAGGAAAGGAAGATTAGGATGGATAGACTGGATAGTATAGGTAGGATAGGATATGAAATGGTACAGAAGGAAACTGATAGGAGAAGAGTGATAGGACGATGAGACAAGGTGCCTCCAAGTGTAGGTAAAGTAGAAGATCAATTTACACACGACGCCTGTTTGCCAGGTTTTCATCATGGTACTTATCCAAAGGCGCCTGTTTGCCAGATTTTCACTGTTGGACAAAGGGATTTTTTTTTTTTGAAATAGTTGGATGGGAGAAGGCAAAATATGGAAGAGAGGGACCCAAGTGCCTAGTTCCATGAAAGGTGATAGTCCCACTAGAAATATGTCATTGCATGGACCATGTCGAGTGTTCTCACAGATTCTGGTAGGAGACTGCATGAAAGCGAGATGGAGAAGGTAGATAGCGGATTATGTAAGGTGCGATAGTGGATAATGATGTGAAATATGGAGGACTTATGCAAGGATGGATGAAAAGTCTATGAAAAAGCATGGACCATAGGAATGGGATGAGGAAGATATGTAGGATAATAGTGGAAGGAAGGGGAGATGGAGGTATATGAAAATGTTATGGGATGGAAGGGAATCATGACCAACGGTTGCACATACCGTGATAAACATTGAAGTTGGTGATGGGAAAGTAGTGTAGGAAGCAACGGAGACTTTTACTTGTGGATGAATGACTTAGGCATGTAGGGATCATAGACTGAGTATTTTTATGATTTTTGCTTGTCATTTGGGATGGAAGAATTTGAGACTTTTGGATGGAATGCGAGAAAGTGGTTGGTTGAGATTCTTGAGAGGTAGATGCTTCATGTAACTTGAGGGCTTTTTGCTTAGGCACCCAAACCATTTTGTTTTTAGAGAGTACCTGTGAAGGTATGGGCTGGGGTGTATGCAGCTTTGGTGCAGCTTTAGAGGTAATCATTTCTTGGATGTGGATCCACACCTTTTTTAGTTTGGCATATAGTTGTGTGGGTGCATGTAGCTCTGGAGAAGGATGTTTCTTTGATTCTTGGCTTTTGTATCCTAGGTCATTAGGACTCTTAGGATTTTTGATTTGATAGGTAGAGGTATCCAAATGTTTTCCATTGAAATCTCTTGGGATGGTGGAAATAGAGTTGGTGGAAGCTCTTTGTTTAGAGCACATGTGCATTTGTTGGCCATGATTGGGGTTGTTAGAAGATTCATAGATGGATGAATAAGGTGTTGGAATAAGTGGTGGTAAAATGTATGGAGGGATATTAGGAGTTGGAAGTAGCAGAGGTAGATTGGATGGTGGAAGGTGTATTGTCACAAGCTTTTGACAATGGTAGGATGATGGAGGTGAAATGGCGACATACATTTTGGAGATATGATAGGGTTTGTGATGGAAAGTGGGGGATTTTGAAGGAGTGGAGGAAGTACCAACATCTTGAGATTGTTCACCTTGGGGTATGTATCCAAGGCCATATGAAGGAGGAGGAACATTGACATGGATGGGCTCCAAAATACCTTGTTCATGAAGGCCTAAGCCTTTACCTTGATAGTTCATATGTTGGAGTATGCGGTGGATAGTGGGATTATGTGTAGGTGGACCATTAGACACAAGTTCCTCATTGGATGGAGAAGATGAGATAGAGGATAATGGTTGTTGGTGTTCTAAGGAGGAACACTCATGAATGAAGGCGGTAAGACCAAGAATATACGGTGGGGGATTTACAGCATGGTTGATAATGGATGGTGGAGGAGTATTTTTGGTTTGATCTTCTATGCTTGCTTGGGAGGCAAGTGTCTCATCAAGGGAAGTGGAAGTTGTTGGAACTTGGATAGGACTAGATGGGGTTATAAGCTCAAGACCATGGAACACATAAAGTGGGCTTAGAGGATCATCATGGTCTGCTTGATCATAGATAGGCCCTTCATCATAGATGGGATCTTGATCATAGATAGGATTTAGTATGATGGGATTAATGTTCTCTTGTATATGTTCTTCATCAGCGATAATATCTTGATCATAGAAAAGACATAGGTTATGGAGGGGCCGAAATTGGATCTCTTGCTCATGTATAGGTATAGGTTGTTCATGGATAGCTTCTTCATCAAAGGTAGTTTCTTGATCATGGAAGAGATATAGGTTATGCATTGTTGGAAATTGGATCTCTAGCTCATGTATAGGTATAGGATTATCGAAAAGATACAGGTTATGTAAGGGTCGAATGGGAATGCTTTGATCTTGATTTAGACAAGGAGTTGATGTTTCCACATGCTCTAAAGTGTGCTCTTGACATAACTCTTGATGTGCTTGAATTGGAGTGGAGGTAGAAGACTCTTGGATAGGATCTTGGTCAACAACATGAAGGTGCGACAGACCTTGACTTTGGTGCATGGTAGGAGGCTCTTTGATAAGCTCAAGGAATTGAGGATCACATGAAGGGGTGGTAGGATTTGACATATTATTGGAAGCATCTTTTGTAAGGTCAAGGACCATATTTTGAGGACATGGTTGACTCTCTGCTAGTAGCCTTGGGATCACATCATTTGTAGGTGTATAGATAGGTGAATGAGGGGATTTTGCTTTCTCCCTAGCTTTTCTTTGGTTGTATAAATTTGGAAAAACTCTTTTCCACAAATCATCCGAGGATTCCTTGGTTGTCAGTTTAGAGCTTGGGGAACTCGATGGTGATGTTGGCATAGGACTGGTATGTTTTGGAATATGTGTCTTAGAAGACGGTGAAGGAGGACTAGTAGACAGAATGGTATACGATTTCCAACTTGAGGTGGTGCTTGCCTTGTCATGAGCATCATTAAGACGAAAAACAAATGTATGAGTTTGGGGCAAGGCGTAGCTAGTACTGACACGTTCAGCTTGTAAGATTGCCATTTCTTGTTGTATGACTTGGAGTTCTTGAGCAATTGCTATACGACCTTGGGGTGAGGTGTCTAAGGTTAATTGCAATTTCAGGTATTTGAGTTCTTGAGCAAGCTCTTCTAATTTAGTTGTCATCTCCACAGAAACTGACATAAGATTGAAATGGGTACTCAGAAAGGTGGAAAATTTTCTCGCAAAAGACGTGGAAGTACTCACTGTTACACATGCACTGGAATAGATGCGCTACGAAAATAGATATATGCGCTGCAAGTCAGGATATATGTGTCTACTGCTGAAATGTATATGCGCTGGAACAGTCAATGAAAGCACTGAAAGTCACTGCAAATGCACCGTAGGTCGGCACAGATGCGTAGGAACAGAGGACGGATGCGCCGCTCTGGCTTTTTTTTATTTTTTGTAATTTTTATTTTTTGGAATTTTTCGATGTTTTTGGTACTTTGGTTTGCACAAAAGGTCTTTTTGATCTGATTTTATGAATTAATAGCAAGAAAACATAGCAAGCACAAAGAGTATTTTATAGTTTTTTATTTTTTTGTAATTTCTGATTCTTTTGGACTGAAAGAATAAGTACACCCTAAGCTAGATAGGACAATATCTATTGAATCCTCTAGCTGTGCATATTCTTAGCGTGTAGCTTCAGGATCTAGTAGCACCGGCTCCCCTCCACGGCACACACTTCTCACGCATACTAGATCTAGGTTTCCTTAGGCTTGTACCCTCACCAAACCATAGGATTGTCCCTGCTACCTCTACTAGGAATCACATGAATCGAGGCTGTTTCAAGGGCTCCGCCCTTTGCATCAACAGATAGGGGTTTTTGGTATGCTGCACAGTAAGTTCTTAGTCAAGGCAACCGTTCGAGTGGTTACACATGCGGCGGCACTACTCTCCATTATGGAGTCTCCCAGCCTCAAAGGGTTATGCCTTAGAGGGTTTTGGGGGAGGTTGGCCGTCGGTGTAACACAGCAGCACTCGTTGCAGGAGGTTTTCACCTCAAGCACATTTATTTTAAGTCGATTGGTAGGGCTTGGCTTTAGCCTATTTCCACTCAGGGTCATTCCCACTTGGACAGGCGTGCATCCAAGGGCAGGCCCCTCTAAAGGTTAAACAATTGGAATAACAAGTCTGGCATTTTGGTCACCCAGTATAGGGGAGAGCATAAGCCTATTGTCATTCAATAAACATAGAAGACACTAATTAATCCAAACCTAGTTAAAAGTAGAAAAACTAAATGGGCTATTCTACTTGTGCACTCATGCGGTTGTTAACTTTGAAGTGTTTAAGACATAGCAATATTCATTCCCATTTGTAAGATAGCAATGATCTAACTAAAGAAGATAGCAATATGCAGATATAGCAATGGTTCAATTACTCTCTTCCTAGTTATGGACTAGATGAAATTTGCATGTATGCATTTTTACTTTCCTAATTAGAGTTAGATTAAAATTGTATGCAAGTTGCATGAACAATGGATTACTCCTTCCTAATTAGAACTAGATGAAAATTGTATGCAAGTTGCATGAACAATGGGTTACTCTTCCTAATTAGAACTAGATGAGAATTGTATGCAAGGTGCATGAACAATGGTTTACTCCTTCCTAATTAGAACTAGATGGAAATTGTATGCAAGTTGTTTTACTTTCCCCCTAGTTAATCTATGATGTGTGTGTTAAGGAAAATAAAACTATCCAGCTCTCAACCCTGTAGAAGATATATCAGAAGTTTCTTTTCTCCTTTCTTTGACAAGTGTTTAAGTCAAGCTGCATAGATAAATCATTAGTTTTCAAGAAAAAATGCTAGATTTAAGCTTGGAAAGATAGCTGAACTTTGACTGTAAAAATAGCTAATGAAATGATAAAATCACTTGATCAAACCTACTCCATTGTGAAGTTCATGGAATTACCTTTCCAACGAATGTTTATTTGCGCAATTACGAGTTCATATGCTCCTGTTATGGCAAAAAGAAAAAGATACCACCCTTATGGCATGTAGAAAAAGGTAGGATGGAGAATTGTTGGATAAAACAATGCACCCTATGGAAGCACCTTTCGGACCACTGGATAAAAGGATGCGGAAGCACCTTTCAGCCCACTGGATAAAATGATGCACCTTGTGGGAGCACCCTTCGGACCGCTGGATAAAAGGATGCACCCTGCAAAAAAGCTATTAGGACAGTTGGATAAAAGGATGCGGGAGCACCCTTCGGACCGCTGGATAAAGCGATGCACCCTACGGAAGCACCCTTTGGACCGTTGGATAAAAGGATGCACCCTGTGGAAGCACTCTTCGGACCGCTAGATAAAAGGATGCACCCTGCAAAAAAGCTCTTTAGACAGTTGTATAAAAGGATGCGGAAACACCTTTCGGACCACTGGATAAAGCGATGCACCCTACAGAATCACCCTTTGGACCGCTGGATAAAGTGATACACCCTACGGAAGCACCCTTTGGACTGCTGGATAAAAGGATGCACCCTGCAAAAAAAAGCTCTTTAGACAGTTGGATATAAGGACGCGAAAACACCCTTCGGACCGCTGGATAAAGCGATGCACCCTGCGGAAGCACCCTTTAGACTGCTAGATAAAAGGATGCACCCTCAAAAAAATCATAGAAATTTTTTTTTAGTTTCTGATTTTTGTGAATTAACAGGTGATTCTAAGGTTTTCGACCCTTCTGAGCACGTTGGTGATGTCAGTTTCAGCCCAGGAGGTCACCTTTTGATAGATCCTTGCAAAACTCAACAATGGTGTACGGGTGAGGTGGATTTTTGAAATTAGAACTTAGGATAGGGGGATTTAGATTAATTAAATAATTTAGGATTATTTAATTATGTGAGATATTAGAAGAATTTAGGGAATTTAATTAAATAAATTGATTTTATTTAATTATGGAATAGTGAACCGATTAAATAAATTTAGAATATTTATTTAATTGATAGAAGAAAGCAATAAATATTTAGAATATTTATTTAGAATGAATCATGTCATTTTTAGGCGTATACATATACAAGTCCAAAATGTACAAGGAATTAATCAATTTTCATAACTCCCTTCGGGTCCGCCAAATGCATAAAGTGTTTGTATCTTGGCAACGTATGTAAGATATATACATCGCGGATACATGCAATGAATTAACCACTTTTAATAGACTTCAAGTCTGCGCGATGTATATTTGCAATGCATACCACCGAAATATACAAGTCTACAAAGATACAATGATTTAACACCGTTTAATAACCTTTTCGGGTCCATCATGTATGAAGTGCCTTGTATATTTTACCTGCCAAACATACAACCGTGAGATACAAAGCGGATTCGAAACATCAATTCATTTTAACCTAAAACCACTTCGAGTCCACTTTGTATGTACAAATATAACACTAACAAATGCATACAAGGTGAAAAAGACATACAAATGACTTTGTATATGAACCCAACCGTAAATGCGACCAAGTATAAAATGACATTTGCATATACAAACGACTTTGTATATGGAAAGCGATATACAAAGGTCTTTGTATACTAGCGAACTCGCCTACAAAAGGCCTTGTATATGCAACCCGATATACAAAAGCGACTTGTATGTGCAAACAACAAACCCTTCCCTTGTACATTTTACCAAAATGCTCATAACTTGCAAAATATGGCAAATTTTAAGATGGTTCAAAAAGCAACCCTAGCTCATTTTTGACAAGGAATCCAACCATACTATGCACTGGTACTGAAATGCATTTCTTCTCTATTTTTAACAAGGTTTGCAATTTTAACCCCCTTTTTCCCTTTACCACCAAGCAAAATGACACACACAAGCAAAAAGCAAAAAGCCACAACAGGGGTCCTCATTTTGCTAAGGAGTAAAATGGGGTGTGTTGTGAATATCACAACAACTAGCAACCAAACAAAACAATCAAATTCAACCCATTAAAGAAAATTGAATGAAATAAATTAATAACTTCCAACTATCCTTTCTGCAAATTATTATTCAACTTGAGACTCAATATATTCAATAAGGTGCATGAATTTTCATTTCAGTTTAAGTGGGTGCACGTGGTTAATAAGCCTCATCTTGAAGATCAGTTGAACAAACCAGTGACTATAATTAGACTACATAGGTGAGGACATTCCCTCATAGCCAACCAGATAGAGCCTTGCTGCCAGTGAGCGTCCATATCCCCGACAAGGTTATCGTTACAATTCTCCTAAGTAGAGCCCCACTGCCAGCGAGCGTCTATAGCCCTGGTAGAGTTACTTAGATGGCTTAATCTAGATTTTCAGTATAATCCATTTTATTTATATATTTTTTTTGTATTTTGATAGAGACTTTATAAGATATTGCATTTGTAACTTCATGATGCAAGGAGTGGTCACTTGCTGAAATTAAGCTGAGAATTGTAATGGTAGCAAGGGTGACCTCTAATTTTTCACCTAATAGCTACACTGGTAAGTTCAACAAACCCAAGGATTTTAGGTGTGTCATTGTGAGAAACATTCCTTGAATACTCAACCCATTCTTATTGAATACAAAATTTCACAAGTTAAACAACTCTCTACATTCATGACAGTCACAACAAGTTATGCGTAGATTTCAAACAATTAACCAGAATGATCTGAATTTTCCATTGTTTTCAGTGGTTGTTAATCTGTTCCTTCATACTCTAAATCAAAAGAAGGATCCCTGCTGAGGAAACAAAACAAGCAAAATAAAGCCACTATACAAACAACTATACAAAGAAAGTACACTATGATACACATGACTGTCATGATGCAATCCTCAGGCCTAAAAATAGTGTTTGAGGAACTGTCTATTAACTGGTAATGGAACATCCTCACTTGTTAAGGACTTGAGCCTGTAGGTGTTGTCTCCTAGAATTTCAGAAATTTGAAAGGGGCCTATCCAGAGTTTGTCAAATTTACCATGATCACCCTTCCTTTCATGTGCTTTGTCCCACATCAGGACCAGATCTAAGATCCTGAAAGTATTGATTCTGGCCTTTTTGTCAAACTAGCGCTTGACAATAGCCTGATGTTTAGCAAATTGGTTAATTGCTACACTTCTTTTTTCCTCTAGGTGCATTAGTTGTAGCAATCTAACTTCCTATTAATTATCTATGCCTAGGTACTCTTGTGCAAACTGCAGTGTAGGAATCTTTAAGTTGACAGGGAGGATGGGATCCACCCCATATACTAAGTGAAAAGGTGAGTTTCCTAATGCAGCTTTATTCCTGGTTCTATCTACCCACAAGGCATATTTCAATAGAGTGTTCCATTCCCTGGGGTTCTTATCTATCAGCTTTTTTATGATGTTCAATAGGTTCTTGTTTGTGGATTCTGCTAATCCATTCCCTTGGGGGTAGTAATTTGAGGAGAATTTTAAAATGACCCCATGATCAAAAGCCCAACTTGACAATTTAATTGAAGCAAAAGCAGGCCCATTATCACATACTAAAACATATGGAACTCCATACCTGGTCACTATATTAGTTTCCAAAAACCTAATAACATCCTCAGCTTTGCATGTCCTACTGCTGACAGCCTCAGTCCACCTAGTACAATAATCAGTAATAGTTAAAAAATACCTGTGGCCTAAGGATGAGGGAGGATTGATGGGTCCTATGAAGTCCATTCCCCATTGAGCAAAGGGGCGCATCTCCATCACTGGCTACAAAGGTTGAGCAGCATATTTCTCTCTATTGGCAACAACCTGACACATATGACAGCTTTGATGTGTTCAGCTATATCTTTGAAAATTGTGGGCCAATAATACCTTGCCCTGAGGATAGCATGAGTGGTGGCTAACGACGACCCATGTGCAGTCCCAAATTTATCATGTAATTTTGTTAGCACCTTATCTGCTTCTGATCTTTCCAAGCATCTTAGGTATATTCCCTCATAGTTTTTCTTGAAAAGGACTCCTCCTTTTAACATAAATTTCAGCGACCTTATCTTCAGGGCTCTCCTCTGTGAGGCCTGCAATCTTGAGGGGCATCTCCCAGTGATCAGGATGTGCCTAATGTCTGAGTACCATTCTCTGTCATCTTTTGCATTTACGACGTATTGTTGGCTCAGAATATTGGGATCAACCTCGGATATCATCTGGCTTAATGTCTGCCCTCTTACCAGCCTCATAGGGGTAATGTCCATATCATACTCCTGGAGGACAGCGATCCATTTAGCCCTTTTCTCACTTGGTTCACTTTGCATTAGCAATATTTTCACTGCTGCATCAGGTACAACAACAATCACCTTACTTCTCAGGATGTAGTGCCTGAACTTCTTGACTGCTCGGACCAAAGCAAGCACCTATCTTTCAACGTCCATATACCTGAGCTCTGCGCCTCTGAAAGGGTAGCTCATGAAGGCTATAGGATTTTCTTCCTTTTCTTCATTTTTCTGTGTCAATACTGCTGCAGAGGTATGTTCTGAAGCAAATGAGTAGATGTAGAAGTCCTTGGTGTAATATGGACTGATCAGAACTGGAGCATTTGATATGGCCTTTTTAATGTCTTCAAAAGCTACTCTAGCTTCTGGGGTCCATTCAATTTTAGCATCCTTCTTAAGCATGGCGTTCAAGGGCCTGACTATCTCTGCAAAGCCAGTGATAAATTTCCTAAGGAAATTAATCTTACCAAAGATTTGAGCTCCGTCTTGCTTCCAGGCAGTTGTATCTTCATGATGGATTTTATTCTGTCAGGATCAATGATGATCTCGTCTTCAGTTATCAAGTGGCCTAGCAATTTCCCCATGGTCATCCCAAATATGCACTTCTTGGGATTCAAGGATATCCTGTACTACTCGCACTTCTTCAACACCTTTCTCAGGTCCTCTCCATGGTCCGCTCTATCTTTGGAGAACACCGTTAAGTCATCCATGTATATTACTATGCACTTACCAATCAAGCCTCTGAAGGCTATGTCCATTGCTCGCTGAAATGTGGCTCCAGCGTTTATCAATCCAAACGGCATGCGCCTGTAGGCGAAGATCCCCCATTTCATGGTGAATGCAGTTTTCAATCTATCAATTCTGTCCACCATCACCTAGTTGTATCTAGAGAAACCATCCAAGAAGGACATCATCTTGGTACCGTTCACAATCTGTAGGACTTCATCTAGAGAAGGCAAAGGATAATTATCCTTTTCAGAAGCTCGATTCAAGTTCCTGAAGTCCACGCACAGTCTGATGTCACCATTCTTCTTTCTCACTGGGACCAGGTTTGCCACCCACGTGGAGTGTCTCATAGGAAATATGATCCTGGCATCGAGCAGTCTTTTAACTTCTTTGAAAATGATTGGCTCCAGTAAAGCGTTGACAGGTCTTTGCTTTTGCCGAAAAGGCTTGGCGTCTGACTTCACAGGTATCGTATGAGTGATGACTGATGTATCAAAAGTTTTCAATTTGTCATATGTCCATGCAATGTCATGGATGTAATCCTTGAGGGCCTGAGTTATCCCTTTCAACTCTTCTTCTGTACAGACCTTCCCAATCAGAACATTTCTTCTTCTATCACCTTGCCCAAGGTCGACCTGCGAATACTGTCCCTCATCAGCGTTTTGAAGATCCCTTTGTTTCAGCATGCTGTCCAAATCAAATGCTCTCTCCATCTCTATTATTCCCCTAGGGATTTTGGTACTTGGTAGCTCCAGGATTTCTTCTTCCTCCTAGACATGATCTTCTAGATTCTTTTCATCAATGATCTGTGCCTCAAAAACATCTCTATTGGAAATAAAATCCAATATATGCTGATCATCTTCAAATACTTGGAGATTAGTTACATTATTAGGTACTAAAGGCACTGATACTAATTCAACTGAGAATCTTTTTAAACCTAATATGGATAGTGGCTCTAGAGTACTGGCAGCCTAGGCCAAAGCATCTGCTCTGTGGTTTTGCTCTCTGGGTACATGGGTGATAATGAATGCATCAAACTCTTCTATTAAGTCCCACACCCTGTGTCTGTAATTGGATAGCCTCCTGTAATTGCAAGAGTATATACCTCTTACCTGTCTAACAACTAATTATGAGTCCCCATAGACATGCAGAATTTTCACCTTCTTCCTAAGAGTGAACAGTATCCCATGAATTAGAGCTTCATATTCTATCACATTATTTGTACATGGGAACTGCAATCTGTATGCTGCCAAATAGGATTTTCCAGATGGGTTAATGAGGTCTATTCCTACTCCAGCTCCTTGTTTTGACTTGGATCCATCAAATCTGAGGATCCATGGCTCAACCTTAGCTAAAAGCTTGTCTGGTGCTTCCTTCTTTCTTTTGGCTCTGGCAGCCGCACCACTGGATATCCATTTTAGCTTTGGTGTCCCAGTTTTCTCAGACACCACCTCATCGGCTTTATGGGGAGTTGATACTTCTTCTTTTCTCTTATCACCAAGAGGAACATTCTCTGGACCAGGCAGCGTATGCCTTCTCAAGATATGCAGGCACAACGAGAAAGATGTCTCCGAGTGAGGTGCCTCATGCAACCTGCACCACTTCTCAATCAAGGCATCCTAGGGAGGCATATGCTGCTGCGTCATCTTTTGGATTTCTTTTGACAGAAACCCCTCAAACTTGGACAGATTGCTGCCACTATCCTCGTCAGAAAACTCGTAATCTGACTCCACTAAACAATCACTCCTAGGGGTGATTTTCTTTTTGTTCTTATCATTACCCCTGTTGCATACCAATATCTCTTCTGTCATCTGGATAGAACCTTCATCCTTTTGTGTGCATCCTCTTGTTCCTGCAGGAGACAAACATAAATCAGTATCACTATCGTTATCCATGGAACTCACTGTGGGTGAAGATGCTTCGCCATATGCTTGTTCCAACTCCAACATGTCTAAACAGGCATCACAAGTTTTTTTAGAATGAGCCTCATCATGCAACCTACACCATCCATCAATCAGAATATCGTGAACAGGCACACTTAATAATTGACATCGTTTCACCTATCTAAACAAATGCATCTCAAATTTCTTGAAATGATCCAGTTCTATTTTATTTCCAAGATTACAATCAGGCTCTGAATTTATTTCATCACTCCAAAGGTCACCATTATGATCATGTATGTCAAGCATCAGGATTTCTTCTATGCTGGCGGTTTGAGGTCTGATGGAGTAAACTCCAGGTTCCACATCCACATACATGATTTCATTGGTTCTGTTATATTCGGTGATCATGTGTCTCATGTGAGGTTCAGCTTCGATCTTTATCTGATTTGGTATACCCTTCCAAGGTAGCCACATATGGCTGAAATCAGTTGACATGTATCCGTTGAGGGTTTTTGACCAGTCTTTGCTGAGTAACATTCCATATGTATCAGGTATATCTACTACCTGAATATCAATATACTGCTAGATTCTGGGATCCGATGCTAGCTGCATGTGAATGTGGGTCAGTTCTCCTACCACACTTACTTCTATTTTGTCCAATTGTGTTACCTTCTTCAATGATTTAGTAGGATGTAACCCTAAAGTGTTACATATGGATAGGGGCATTACATTGGTAGATGCTCCTGAGTCTACTAAGCAGTTGTGCAAATTTTTACCAAACATCCTTGTGGTAAGGAGGAAGGGAGGTGACTCACTCTTGTCTTTGTATAGGGTCATGTGGGAGGTATCTGCAGCTTGAACAGTAACCGAGGTTTTAGGTTTGACGTTAACGTCCTTGGCAGCATGATCTTTATTTCTAAATTGGCCCAGCGTATGGCTATCTTCCTTTTGAGTAGAACCATCTAATGATTTCATGAAAGCATTCTTGATAGCAGGGGTTTTAAGCAACTCTGACATTGGCAGGCTGATCTTTACTTTTTTTATTTCATCTGCTAGATATGCAACCAATTTGTCAGATTCAGGAAGTGGATTTGCATCTTTTGATGCTGTGTTATGCGGTGTCAGATATTGAGCATCGACCTTGGGGAGTCCAGGGTTATTACTTGCCTTGGGATCAGGTGGAGTATTGAAATTGTTTGGAGGCAATGAGGTAGTCAAAGGATCAGTAGATCTGTTTGAGTTATTCCTTAAGTTGTAGTTATGCCTACCCTAAGGTTGATGTTGATAAGCATTGACTTCCTCATGCTCAATTGATGGCTCATTCTCATCCTCAAAGGGGAAAACATAGTTAGACTCAAAAGCCATGGCTGATTCCTCACATGTTGAAGTGTAATCCTGATGTGATGATATTGTCTGCTGATAAGGACAATGCATGAAGCTTTCTAGTACTAGGGCAAAATCATACTCACAGGGGACAATTTCATTTCCCTCTGCATAAGGTGGGTTACCTAAGGTACTGGCCACTTTGGCTTGGAATATGCTAGCAGCAATCCTAAATTGAGGACATTCCAACTCTGCATGAGCGTTGGTGTTATGTATTCTGCACCAGTTCGTAAGTGCTACCTCTGCAAGGTTTACTCTGGTGGTCTGCCTAGGTTCACCAGGAGGCTGATTATCTAGGAGTGATGGTAAGGAACCATTGTTAGGCCTGGTGTTCCACACTCTAGGCTGTCTAGGAGGATTATTGTTGCCATTGTTGTTATTGTAATTGTTCTTGTACCCCCTGTCAGGATAATTAGGTTTGTCATTAGCATAACCTCTGTTTTGATTAGGTTGAGAGTAGAAATTCTGATTTCTTAGAAGAGTGACCTTAGTAGTAAGTTTTCTTAACTGAGCTGATATTTCTTTGATTTCTTCCTTCTTTTCCTGAACCTTGGCCATCACATTCTCTATCTGGGGCTTGAAAAAGGAAGACCCATTGTTATTGTTGGATTGTTCTACACCCTGAGGCACTTGTGTTTGATATGGTAACATCTGGTTACTCCAACTTGGTGGGGGCATGACACTGAGTGGTGGTATTTGCAAAGGGGCTAGCATCACAGCTGAAGGCATCATGGCTCCATTGGTCTGTTGGTGGACAGGATATGTAAGATAACCAAGAAGTGTAGGGAAAGCAATATTTGGTGTGGGAGTAGGAGCCAATTGCTGACTAACTTTGATAGCTTCCTCAAAAGCCTGTGCTAAAGTTGTTACACCAGGGTGTGTCCTTCTGATAAACATGGAGGTTAGGGGATCTAAAGCTGAATAATAAATACTCCTAGCAGCCTCATCTGCTACAATGTAGGGAGCAACTAGTTTAGACAACATCTTCTGGAATCTAGCGTTGAAGTTTGCAATGGGTTCTCCTTCGCACCTCTTGATGGTGGCAAATAGATGATAGTTCATTGAAGGATCTATAGGCACCTTGAACTTATCCTTGAAAGCTTTCTCTAAGGCATCCCATGAATGGACTGAACCCTGACCTAGACTGGTATACCAGTTATAGGCCTCTTCCCCTAAGGAGAATGGAAACAATCCGCATACCACATCCTCATACTCAATTCTAGCCCTACAACAAGCTTCCTTGAAGGTCCTGACATGATCATCAGCATCTTGATACGGATGGTACCTAGGACAAATTTTATCTGGATTTTTAGGTAAAGCGTGATATGCATTGAAGACAAGCGATGACTCTGCTGTGAAAAATGACATCGCAACCGGTGGAGGTTGGATCTGGGGTATGACAGGTTGAGGCTGGGCCTGAGGTGTGATAGGTGGTCCTGTGGGTATTTGAAAGCCAATAGGGGTTACAAGAGCACGCTCTGGTGAGGCTTCTATCGCACTAGAATCAAGAGTGTGATGAATGTCCACAGTCCTAGGTCTAAATCCCCTGATAGGCAGTTCTTCGAAGAGTCCACTAGATCTGCACCTGGTATTTGGCCTGAAAGCCAAGATTTCTGAAGTTTTTAAGGCAAAATGGCGAGTTTATGGCCAGAATTCAAACCGCCAGGATGTTTAAGAAATGTATGCAGGAATCTACGGTTTCCTTTGTCAACGCCCTCCTTCTAGCACCAGTTTCCTATTGATTGGTTTGTGATGTCAATCACAACCAAGCACACAAAACAAAAGTCACACAACAACCCTTGTTTATCCTAAAAAATACGATGAATTCCAAGAATTCATGATCCCAAGTCCCCGTCGATTAGTTCATAATCTGCTGATGTTACTATGTGGTTGATGTGTATTGTTGTTTTCCATTTTGGGGCCTTACGTAGATTAGTAGATTCTGTTTCTGTAACTATGCTATACAGGGAAGTTACTCTACATAGCATATATCTCCAAATGATGTGTCTAAGTTGATATTTGCATGAGTTCTACCCTTATTTGTGATTCTCTGCATGACATTTTCAATACTACATGCATTTAGCTCAAAATATGCTAATGATATTCAGTTGTCTTCAGGATGTCAGCATATTTTTCTGTTCTGCTTCTAATTTATCATGATGTGCAGTTATGAAAGTGATTTCAATGAAATTAAAATGAGAAAAAGGGTTAGAGAGTGAGATTCCTAAAATTACTCGACTGAGATCATTGATCCACATACATGTTCCCATACAGCAATGGAGAGAAGAAAACTAAAATCATACTTCACCAGGACAGTCCACAAATTTGCATGATTCAGTGCAAATCTTCAAGGGAAAAGTTGACAACAACATGTAATGAAATGAAAGCGCTTCTATAGAACACAGCATTCACCAATACATATCCAGAAATCAACTCAAAGACTACTTAAGGTTTACAATCAGGGTATAGTCTGAAACTTCATCTCCATATAGTATGTTCATAAAACAGGTACATTTACAATGATCTGAGGAAGGGACCTTGATTATTTCAACAATCCAGTCCTCACTAGTCTCAGTAATCCGATCTCTCCTAAAACTATTATAGGTCTGATTTTTGTATGATTGACCTCCTCTTCTTCCTCTTTCTAGAATAAAAATGGGCCCAATATATATATCTTTGGTTTTTCCCCAATCTGGCACCCAAAAACCCCAAGAGATCAATGGTCAGCATCTTGAAATGCAGCATCCACCGATGAGAAATGAATCTTGCCAAGAATTCGAGCAGCATACCCAGATAGGGCGCTGCTCCTTCAATAATGTTTCCATTTGCAAACTCCCCCGCATTGAAAGCTTCATCTCCTTCTAGTGTGTTTGGCTTCTTGGGATCTGGCCTGCCGCCTGGGATGTCATCCTCATTTAAAACCCTGCCTTTGCGTTCACCTGCACGCCGTTACTATGTCGGCAACTCTGCTTCTTCCCAGCTACTCCAACAATCTACAATAAACAAGCAAGAATTAGCACCATTGTTTAATAAATCAGCAGGAAAAATGAACATCTACATTAAATCAGGCTCCAAATGCATAAACACAACCATCAGGCTCAAAAACCATGGAAAATGCACATCAAAATGCCTATACAGCATTAAAACCAGTCGGGTCAACCATCGTTGACCAAAACATGCACTCGGGCTCCAAAAATGGATTCAAAAATCCAATCGCTTCGTTTCCTGCTCAAAATTTCCTTGTATATCGCAATATACAAGTCAGACGCATACATCGAATTAATCAGATTTCAAACTGTTTGAAATCTGTCTTGTATGTATAACAATGCATCTTTGATAAACAAGCCAGAATTATACAACGATTTAACTCACTATCATTTCCTTTTCACGTCCGCGCAATATATAAGTCATTGTATATCGGCTTTGTATGTCGAAACATACAAAGCACGGAATATACAAGGGCTTAACTCCTTTTAAACTTCTTTTGCGTCCGCGGCTTGCATATCGCAATGCATATCAGTTTGTATGTCACAACATACAAACACAAAATATACAAGCCCTTAATTCCAATTTATGATTTTTTTCAATTCCACTCAATGTATAAATGCATTGTATCTTTAGATATTCAATTCGGACGTGATACAAGCATTTAACCAAACTTAATCCTTCGTTGAGATCCGTCTTGTATATTCCTCGCAATGTAATAATAAACAAGGCACGAAATATACAAGGGCTTTTCGTTATTTCATATTCATTTCAAATCTGTCCCTTGTATATTTCAAAATGTATGTATATGTTGCATGTCTTGCTTATACAAATCGAAACATACAAGGATTTAAGTCCGTTTGATAAATTTTCAAGTCCGCGTTGTATATTGGGCCTTGTATGCTACGAAAACCCTCCTTTCAAATCCGCGGATATACAACAAATTTTCCATAGTTAAAACCCACCTCATGTCCGCCATTGTATATTTCGTTGTATGTTTGCTTTGAATGTGTAAATATACAAGTCCAAAATGTACAAGGAATTAATCAATTTTCATAACTCCCTTCGGGTCCGCCGAATGCATAAAGTGTTTGTATCTTGGCAGCGTATGTAAGATATATACATTTCGGATACATGCAATGAATTAACCACTTTTAATAAACTTCAAGTCCGCGCGATGTATATTTGCAATGCATACCACCAAAATATACAAGCCTGCGAAGATACAATGATTTAACACCGTTTAATAACCTTTTCGGGTCCATCATGTATGAAGTGCCTTGTATATTTTACCTGCCAAACATACAACCGTGAGATACAAAGCGGATTCGAAACATCAATTCATTTTAACCTAAAACCACTTCGGGTCCACTTTGTATGTACAAATATAACATTAACAAATGCATACAAAGCAAAAAAGACATACAAATGACTTTGTATATGAACCCGGCCGTAAATGCAACCAAGTATAAAATGACATTTGCATATACAAACGACTTTGTATATGGAAAGCGATATACAAAGGTCTTTGTATACAAGTGAACTCACATATAAAGGGCCTTGTATATGCAACCCAATATACAAAAGCGACTTGTATGTGCAAACAGCAAACCCTTCCCTTGTACATTTTACCAAAATGCTCATAACTTGCAAAATATGACGAATTTTAAGATGGTTCAAAAAGCAACCCTAGCTCATTTTTTACAAGGAATCCAACCATACTATGCACTGGTACTGAAATGCATTTCTTCTCCATTTTTAACAAGGTTTGCAATTTTAACCCCCTTTTTCCCTTTACCACCAAGCAAAACGACACACACAAGCAAAAAGCAAAAAGCCACAGCAAGGGTCCTCATTTTGCTAAGGAGTAAAATGGGGCGTGTTGTGAACATCACAACAATACCTATACTTTTTCTAATCAGTCTTAGGTGATTCATCATTCTTGCTTAGCTTGCAACCAGTTACCATAGGGGTACATACTAGCTTAGAATCCTCCATTCCAAAATTCTTCAACAACACTTTGACATATTTGGACTGAGAAATAAAAATTCCTTTTTCTAATTGAGTAATCTGTATTCCTAGAAAGAAATTCATTTCACCAAACATAGACATCTCAAACTCCTTTTGTATTTCCTCTACAAATTTCTTACACATACCTTCATTGCCTCCAAAGATAATATCATCAACAAAGACTACAACAATTAGAATTTGATCATCATTGATTTTGACATAGAGATTACTATCTATAGTACCTTTATTGAACCTTAATTGCAACGAATACTTATCCAACCTTGCATACCATGCTCTAGGGGCTTGCTTTAGTCCATACAAGACTTTATTCAATCTGCACACCATGTCACCTTGGTCTGATGACTAAAATCCTTTTGGTTTTTTCTATGTAAACCTCTTCTTCTAGCTCTTCATTCAAGAATACAGACTTCACATCCATCTGGTACACCTTGAAATCTTTGTGTGCTACAAATGCCAAAAAAAATCTTATTGCTTCAATCCTTGCCACAGGAGCATAAATCTCCTCAAAATCTATACCTTCAACCTGAGAGTATCCTTTGTATACTAGTCTTACTTTGTTTCTTACCACTTCACCACTGTCATTCATCTTGTTTTTGAAGACCCATTTAGTTCCAATCACATTCTTATCAGTGAGTCTAGGGAACAATTCCCAAGTTTGATTCTTTTCTATCTACATTAGCTCTTCTTCCATAGCTTTTACCAAACTTTTATCTTTGCAAGCTTCACTAACAGTTTTAGGTTCAATCTGTGAAAGTAAATAGTAGTTCACCTATTTTTCTGCAACTCTTTTCCTTGTCAATACCCCTTTGCTTTTGTCACCAATAATCTGATCTTCAAAATGATTAATCCTTACATACCTGGGAGTCTTAACAATACTTTCTAGAGCCTTTTCTTCTTCAACTTGACTGTCTTGTTCAACTTTTTCTTCATTTTCTATAACAACAGGTTCATTTGATTCATAGCCACTCAGATATGATATTCTTTCCCTGTCTTCATCAACCTTCATAGTAGCACTCTCAATGATCTTTCTCAATCTCTTATTGTAGTTGTAAGGTCAGAAAATGTCCCCTTGGGGGCTTTTCCCTCATAAGGTTTAGCTCCCAAGTCTTTAGTATGCATTTAGGACATCTTAGTTCATATTTTTGCATCCCGATGGAATGAGACCTAGGTTCTATGGCAAATTGGACCTAAGTGGACCCCTTGAGCTGTATCCTACCCAAAATAGGGGGAGGACTTGGGCGCTCGCGCCCTAGTCTTGCCCTATTTTGGGGCAGCCCTGATTTCTGAGTGTCAGTTTATGACTATTACTTGGGTCCTTTGCTGACACGGTAAGTTTGAATTATGAAAATCTTGGCGGGAGTGTTTGTAGTTGCATATAAAAGCATGTTTAGGCATTCATTTGTAAACTAGATTTCAATTAGATGAATACTAGAAAGCTATTGTGTTCTCAAGGTGATTCAAGGCTTCAATTGTGTTGCAAGAACAGACTTGTATGTTTTGTGTGTTGATATTTACAGATTTGAGCATCAATTTCCTCATGGCATGAAGAGCCTCTTCCTCCATGAGAGCTTCACTACAAGGTGACATAACATTGTGTTTTCATCATTGATTCCTTTGGTTTTTGCCTCTGCCTCACAAGGGCATGCACTCTTTATCTGACAACGGTGTTCGGAGACTTAAGTGTCCTCTGGGGGCTTGACTGAGGCAAGCCTCTGAACACCACAACCCCCAAACCAAGTCTTATGTTTGCAGGTTACAAGTGTCGCATTTGGGAAAAGTGGAGTTGTAGGAAGGATTGACAGGCATCGAGGATTCAAGATCTGAAGAAAAGCAGGACAATGGAGCTCTTCCAGAACTTGGACGCTCGCTCCAGTGTCCTCCGCATCTGAGTTTTGGGAAATAGAAGTTACAGGGCTGATCAGTGTCAGAAGGATGTCCAGATCCCACAAAGAAACTAGCACCTTGGACTTGGGTGCCCGCTCTAGTGTCCCTGACTATTCCGCTTCGGAACCCTGAAAATAGGTATTCTGTGATTTGGTATTTTACTCCTGTCTGCAAGAGCTTTTTCTGTTATTCGTCAATTTGTTGTCATATTTGCATAATTAGGGTTTTAATGGTCAATTGAGCATAGGAGAAGGAAAATTGATAATTAAATTCCCTAATCCAAGTTTCTATACATCTGCAAGTGACCTAGGGTATGATAGTGCTCGTCAATCCTTGAATGTACAGTGGAGAGGCAAATTTAAACATCTAAACATTAAAACATTGACAAATCCAATTTTCCACTAAACATTTACTGAACCCATGTTTTTGGACTTAAATTTCAACTTGTTGAGTGTTTGTCTTTAGATTTATATTGATTTCATTCATTCATTTGGTCATTCATTCTATTGCATTGAGAAAAATTCAAAAAATTAGAAAAATTAGAAAAATACAAAAAAATTGCATTGTTGGGATTACTAAATTGCATCAATTCTTTCTAAATTTTCCTAATTCATGATTTTTGCATCAGATCTGATATAAACTACAAAAAAATATAAAAATTTGGAAATTTGCATTGCATTTTCATTATTAATTTGCTAGGGTTTTGAGGAAATTTTGATAATTTCATATAACCTAGTAATTCCAAAATCTAGAGTTAATAGGCAAAATCTTTTCTCAGATTTTACTACTAATTTTAGAGGCTCATTCAAATTAACATTTCACTGTAGTCTTGCATTTTAGTGTAAATTTGCATTTAGATTTAAAATATTTGCAATTTTGCATAGAAAATTTCAACAAAACTAGCAATTTTGATGCATTTTCATTAAATTTGCATGGGCATTTTGCATGTTCAAGATTAAAAATAATTTTCAGATCTAAGAGTATTTATTTTTCATCATAAATCAGACTTCAAAACATTTGCATAGCATTTTGTCTCAAGATCTCAAACCTAGGGCTTCAAAAACAACAATTTTCACTAAAATTAGCCTTATCGACTTTATAAACTTGCACCATAGGCGTGTTGTGAAGAGTATTTTTGAATTAATTTGCTGTTATCAAGGTAATAATTTTCTGTCCCTCCTGAAAAGCTCACAACACCCTTTTAACGAGCTCTTGTAGTGAAATTTGGTGAAAAACTACACATTTTGGTTATTTTTGCCCTAGGGTTTGACCTAGTTTGCACTCCAAGCGTGTTGTGATCAATTTTATGGATTGAGGTGACTGATATTATTTTATTATTTTTTGTACCTCCTGAAATTCATTACAACACCCCTTTTTCTAGGTCTTGGGGTTGAAAAACCGTGAAAAATAGCCTATTTTGCTATATTTTCACTAGGGTTTGACCTTAAGTGGCACTAAAAGCATGTTGTGTTGGTAATTTTGACACCAAGTGGCTATTATTATTGATATTATTTTCTTTCCATCATCATTTTCCTCACAACACCCTTTGTTATGCTCTTTTGCATTGAATTTTGGTGAAAAAAGTGCCTATTTTGACATATTTTCACTATATTTTGACTTGGCATTAACTTGAAATCACATCAAGAGTGTGTTGAAAAGGATAATTTTGCTATTTTGGACTGATATCAGACATATAACTTGCTTCCCTTGACTGAAATCCTCACAGCACCATTTGGTTCATTCATTTGCATTGAAAAGTATCGAAAAATCAAGCATTCTGGGCTATTTTTGCTCTTCAAAATCTGATTTGGCATTGATTTTAACGCATATATCATGGCTACTTCTTTAGAAGAGTTGTTTGCATACATCGTAGACATTGAGAATTTCTCTAAATTCACTGATAAACATCTTGAAGTCCTAGAACAAATAGCATACATTCATGATGTTGATCTCTCTATGTGTTCCACATATGAAATCCTTTGTCATATAGGTGACTTTGATAGCTTCAAAACTCTCATGGGACTATACCCTTCGATATTAGATGATCTCACTAAATTCATGATCAATAATACATATACTAGTGATGATCTTAAAATGTTAGATGAAGCCTTGGATAATTTTATGGGAAATTCTACTATAGCACCTATTGATAAAACATGTGAAGATAACTCTGGTTTACCTTATGATCCCTCTCCAAAGGTTATTCCCCCTCATGAGGACACTTTGATGCAAGAGGATGATTTCATTGACACATCTATTAACATCACATTATCAAGTCTTCATTCTAATGCTCACTCTGGCCAAGATGAAGCATTAGCAAATGAAGAGCCATCGCCAGTTTGCCATTCCAATGCTCTCCCTGGCCAAGAGGAAGCATTAGTGAATGAAGAACTCCCTTCAACAAAGAGCATTCCGTGGGTAGATGAGGAGCTTTCATCTAACATCAATCAAAACTCTATGCATGAGATTTCTATGGATCATCCTAGCAACCTTGTTCCTTTAGTTGATTGTTCACATATCTTGGATTTCACTAAGGAAGAGAAGACCTTTAATGTCCCTCATTTGTTTGAATATTCAAATCATTTGGACATCACTAAGGATGTAGTCCTAGTGGATGAGGAGAAGTCTCTCACATTAAATCCTTCAAGGATGGATGTTGAGATCAATCAAAAGAATTTGCTTCTCCCACCACCTAAGAGGATAGCAAATATGGGTACCAATGAACTTCAACATGAAAACATTCAACCTAACATTAAATTAAACCTTGAAGAACTTACAGCTGAACAACATGAAAACAAGAACAAAATTTGGGCTATAGTACCTTATACAACTCTCCCCTCTAGCATTAGAGATTGGGAAGACGGTGACCCACCCGATGATGACTTCTGATACGAAGACCTTACAGGTAAGTATCTCTAACCCTTTATTTCTCTCATGATGTGCTTCCCCCGTGATGTGCTATATGTTGTTTAGGCCTCCTGGGATGACCTCGGATTCTCCTGTAAGGTTTGGGATACCAGGAGACCACCTCTGTTGTGACCTTCTATTTGTATCATCATTCTTCTATATTGCCTCTCTCTAATTTCATTATTGTGTGTTGTGTCTTACGGACATAGAATCGCGGTTGGTGACTTGGGGCACCTTCCTACATGACTATACCTAAGACATTTGTTTCTCCTCTCTCATTTATTGTTTCCCTTCCTCTAGTGTTTCCATCTAGCGGGCGGATGACGACAAACATTTATAATGATGCGGACCTAGTGTCCCTTTCGAGAGCAATCAAAAAATGGACTTAGTTCCTAATATGACGATGGGGTTGTATATTTTATCCAATGCTTGGCTAGTGGAAGCACTCGTGCTTTCCGCGTAGTGAATTTGATGATGTTTCTATCGCATTTACAAACCTTAACAATACTGCTGCTCTATGCACCTTTGTTTGCCTTTGAATCTAGCCTTGGTGGTACTCGATTCGGAGAGCTTCGTTATATATTCTCACAGTTATCCTTGAACTCCAGATTCATTGTATAACCTTGGCTCTTTGTGTGGTTAATCATATGCATTAATGTTGTTGTTTATCATAATCTTGTAGACACTAACATGTTTCTTGTAGGGATGTGTTTGTGGGAACATTTGACGATCGTGAAGTACATGTCACCTCAGGGGGGCATGGACTTTGCGAAAGTCAGTGTTCCCTTGTGTGTTTTATTCCTACCTTAATGTGCTTGATATCGATACCTGATATCAACCACCTTAAGGTGGGGGCATATATAACGTAAGCTGTCTGTTATAGATGTTAGCAATGTGCTTGACCTCAGATGCAAAGACTTGTGCCCTAGAGTAGTGCATCGTGCATCCTAAGCTTGTTTGCAATCAATCAATCAATCATGTAAGCCCTCTATAGAGGCGACATATCGCATATATCCTTTTTATCTTAAGCCCTCTGCAGAGGCGGGGATGGTGTATTTCTCAGAGCAGATTGCATCATCCTGTCATTTTCAAAAGTCCTCTATAGAGGCAGGGAGCAGTTCTATGACTAACTCAACTCTTAAGCGTGTCTTTAGTGATTGTTGTGGTGAAGCCCAATCGTCAATTTGTGCCTGTAATGTGCCTGAGATGGTGTTGGACCCAGAAATAGGTACACTCCATCACTTGTCTACTGTGTTTTCTCCGTGTCTTCAAGTGTGTGTGTTTTGGCGTGCTTGTTTTGTGTGGCATGTTTGTTGCCCCATATGCAGAGACCAGCGCCCTTGGGTAGTGCTTCCTACATTTTTGGGAGGTTTTGTGTGTCTTGCATGTGTGTTGCCCCAAATATATAGAGACTTGCGTCTTAGGGTAGTGCATCCTGTATTATGGGAGGTTTGTTTACTTTCCAGTACTTGCATTTGCATTTCATATGTATGAGAAAAAGAAAAGAAAAGATATCATTTCTGTCTTCCATGCATTAATGTGTCTTCTATGTATTGACTATCATTCCTCATGTTCTACGTGATTGTAACTATCTTGTCTGTGTTTTGCGTGCCTATTACTATTTTCTATGTGATTGGCGTGTCTTCTCCATGCTTGGCGTGTTTGTTGTGTTTGTGACCTTACTTTAATGCATGTATGGGCCTCGCATTCATACATACATTAAAGTGGGGGCTAAATGTAATGTTAGAAAATCTCCCCTTGGGGGATTTTCCCTCATAAGGTTTAGCTCCCAGGTCTTTAGTATGCATTTAGGACATCTTAGTTCATATTTTGGCATACCGATGGAATGATACCTAGGTTCTATGGCAAATTAGACCTAGGTGGACCCCTTGATCTGTACCCTACCCAAAATAGGGGGAGGACTTGGGCGCCCGCACCCTAGTCCTGCCCTATTTTGGGGCAGCCCTAATTTCTAGGTGTCGGTTTATGACCGTTACTTGGGTCCTTTGTTGACACGGTAAGTTTGAATTACAAAAATCTTGGCGAGAGTGTTTGTAGTTGCATATAAAAGCATGTTTAGGCATTCATTTGTAAATTAGATTTCAATTAGATGATTACTAGCAAGCTATTGTGTTCTCAAGGTGATTCAAGGCTTCTATTGTGTTCCAAGAGCAGACTTGTATGTTTTGTGTGTTGATATTTGCAGATTTGAGCATCAATTTTCTCATGGCATGAAGAGCATCTTCCTCCATGAGAGCTTCACTACAAGGTGACATAATATTGTGTTTTCATCATTGATTCCTTTGGTTTTTGCCTCTGCCTCACAAGGGCACGCACTCTTTATCTGACAACGGTGTTCAGAGACTTAAGTGTCCTTCGGGGCTTGACTGAGGCAAGCCTCTAAACACCACAACCCCCAGACTAAGTCTTATGATTGTAGGTTACAGGTGTCGCATTTGGGAAAAGTGGAGTTGCAGGAAGGATTGGTAGGCATCAAGGATTTAGGATCTGAAGAAAAGTGAGACAAAGGAGCACTTCCAGGCTTGGGCGCTCGCTCCAATGTCCTTCGCATCTAAGTTTTAGGAAATAGAAGTTATAGGGTTGATCGGTGTCGAAAGGAGGTCCAGATCCCACAAAGAAACTAGCACCTTGGACTTGGGCGCCTGCGCCAGTGTCCCTGACTGTTCCGCTTCGAAACCCCAAAAATAGGTATTTTGTGATTTGGTATTTTACTCCTGTCTACAAGAGTTTTTTCTGTTATTCGTCAATTTGTTGTCGTATATGCATAATTAGGGTTTTAATGGTCAATTGAGTATAGAAGAAGGAAAATTAATAATTAAATTTCCTAATCCAAGTTTCCATACATCTACAAGTGACCTAGGGTATGATAGTGCTCGCCACTCGACCCTAGATCCTTGAATGTATAGTGGAGAGGCAGATTTAAACATCTAAACATTAAAACATTAACAAATCCAATTTACCACTAAACAGTAGTACCGATAGGCCTTACTCTTAGTAAAGTATCCAAGGAAAATTCCTTCATCACATCTAGCATCAAACTTGCCTAACTCTTCTTCTCTTCTGATATAGCATTTACTTTCAAAAAAATTGAAATATTCCACTGTAGGAACTCTTCCATACCAGAATTCATAAGGACTTTTAGTGCCATTACCTTTGACATGAATTCTGTTCTAAATGTAGACAACAATATGTATAGTTTCTCTCCAATACTCTTCCAGTAGGTTTGCCTCTATCATCATTTACCTAGCATCCTCTTAAACTGTCATGTTCTTTCTTTCAACAACTCCATTCTACTGAGGAGTCCTAGGAGCAGACAACTATCTCTTTATCCCATGTTCTTCACAGAAAGTATTAAAATCATTTTATGTAAACTCACCTCCTCTATCAGACCTTAAACATTTAATCCTCAATTCTAATTCATTCTCAACCATCTCCTTGAAAGCTTTGAACTTGTTTAGAGCTTCTAATTTATATTTTAAAAAGGTGACCCAAGTCATTCTAGAATAATCATCAATAAGTAACGTAAAGTACTTGTCTCCTTGAAAATTTCTTATTCTTGTAGGACCACACAAATATGTATGCACCAGCTCAAGCAATCTAGTAGAGAATTGTTCTTTACTCTTGAAACTTGTCCTTGTTTGTTTCCCTAATTGACATTCCTTGCAAATAGTGTTAGCAGGCTTCACAAGATTATGTAAATCTCTTGCAGCTTGTACTAAACTTATCTTCACCAAGTTGTCAAAATTGATATGACACATCCTTCTATGCCACAACCAACTCTCATCTATCTGAGCCAACAAATAATAGTCATTAGTTCCTCTCAAATGATAAATATTACCTCTAGTCTTCTTACCAGTAGCGATCACTGTTTCAAAGCTTTCCATATTCTTGCATCCATTATCCTTGAATCTCATATCATACCCTTTATCACACATCTAACCAACACTTAAAAGATTATGCTTTAAACCCTTCACATATAGAACATCATTTGTATTGTGCCTTCCATCAAAAGAAATAGATCCTCTTCCACATATCTTACTAGCTACATTATCTCCAAACCTAACCAATCCTCCATCATACTTTTTCAAACTTACAAACTTACTTTTATCACTGTTCATGTGATGTGAACATCCACTATCAATAATCCATTCATCCTTATCCTTCTCAACCTGGATAGACAAAGTACTTTCTTCCACTGGTTTTTCTTCCTTCACATAGCTAGCGGGATTAGTAGACACAGGTTCTTCCTTGATAGCAATAAACAAGCATTCATTTACACTAGTATCATCAAACTCATCATCTGTTGCACCATCATCATCATCCTCTCTAACATAATAGCATTTCTTTATCATCCTATGTCTACTTTCAAATTTCTTCTTGGCTTTCTTAATTCTCTTTAGACACCTGGATGCATAGTGACCAATCTTACCACAAGTAAAGCATTTGAATGGTAATTTACCTTTGAACTTACTAGTAGCTCTTTGCATTCTATCCACAAAGTTGGCTTCAATTTCATCTAATTCCACATCATACTTCTCAGATCTTGAGGTCTTCTCTAAAGTGTTGGCTTTGAAAGTAATCTCAGTCTTCGACGGAGCATCACCAAACTCTCTCATTTCAAAAGCAGTAAACTTTCCAAGCAATCAATCCTTTGTAATCTTGTTCACACTCATAAGCTCTTCAATTGCAGACACCTTGTGACTGTAGGACTTAGGCAATGACCTAAGAATCTTCAATACAACCTCATTCTCATCAATAGTTCCTCCAAGACCCTTGATTCCATTGACAATTTCATCAACTTTTTGCATGTAGATTGTTATGCTTTCATCATCACTCATCTTCATAGCTTCATACCTCACCTTTAGGTTTTGTAATTTGGCACTCTTTATAGAGTCATCTCCTTCATATAAAATTTTCAACTTTTCCTAGATCTCATGAGCAGTTTCCAGATCCATAACTTTCACTAATTCAGTATTAGATAAAGCATTTAACATAGCATCTCTACCCTTTCATTTAACTCATATCGTTTGACTTCATCTTCAGATGATGGACCATTTGGAAGAAGAGTATACTTTGTTTCTTCCATATTCCAAACATTATAATGAAGAGAAATAAGATGATTTTTCATCCATCCCTTCTAGATAGCATAGTCTGTTCCATCAAACTGTGAAGTATCCTTCTTGTGCGCCATCCTAGATCTACCTCAAGCTATTAAGCTTTCTTCCAAGGAACCTCTCTTTGATACCAATTGTTGAAATGCATAAGACAACTGAGAGGGGGGTGAATCAATTGTCACCAAAAACTTAATCTTCTTACAAATATCAACAAATCCTTGTTATTATGATTTAACCATGAAAGCATGAAATCATAAACTTAAACACATTCACACATGAGACACTAGATTTTTACGTGGAAAACCCAATGAGGGAAAAACCACGGTGAGGATTAACTCACAATATAAATGATATATCAAAATTTACAAAAAGGCTCACTGCCAAAATGCTCACTGCAAAAGAAGGGGCTCATTGCCAAAAGGGCTCACTCCCAAAAGGGGCTCACTGTCAAAGGTGGTGAACTGAGATAGTATCATCTACACCATGCTAGGGTTCAGTTCCATTGAAGCGCACTAATTCTTCTTCTTTTTTTCCTTCAACTTATCTTCGCATTTTCACACACACTATGTTTTTCATGACTTCATTACATGTATTTATATAATTCATCAACCTTGGAATGTTCATCAAGGTCGGCATTACAATCATCAACCATTGGAACAATCTCTAAGGTCGGCATACATATATACATTAGAATAGGTCTGGACCTAAACAGATTTGTGGAGGAAAAGAATGAATGTAGACCATACCACTCCTTAGCTGGGACTCAAATGCAATCTCCAATGCAACAACATGCTTCCACAATCTCCAAAGCATAACCGCAAGTACTGAAAACAATCATGTCGGCCAAGACTGGTGTTAACACTAAGACCTTTAGGAACATGCTTAAGCCATGATCCAAATTACACTTTGCAGACCAATCAAAAGGCAAGAACATGATCTAGAGACATCCACAAGCACATTACAATCATCATGAACTTCCACACAACCCCCAAACACTCTATCCAGAAGATTCTTCAAACCAGACCACTTAAACATTACTGTCAACCTCTGTCATAAAGGAAAGATCACTTGTGGAGCATCAAATCACAAACCATTTCAACTGAAGGCACATATCAGCATCCCAAACTTAATCTCAGAACCGCAGACTATAAAAATTAAATGCAGAGCAGAATACATTCTCCCTGTCACCATTAAATACTCAAAAAAACTATTTTTACTCTGGTGAACAGAACTCACTCAAATCTTCATACCGGAGGCTCAAACTTGAAACATAGCAACTACAGACATCCCTTAACATAACTTCCAAACCACAAACAAAGATATTCAATCTCTAGGATATGCGAAGAAAAATATTTGACTATTCTGGGAGATAGAATAATTTTGCAATTGTATTGACTTCTTAAACACTTGCTCAAACTTATCCAAATAACTTCCTTAGATGCTGACCTTAGGTGTTGACATCATTGACAACACTTACTACTCATACTTGCAACAAGGACAATGAGGAGGAGGTGGCTTCATAGGTGTCTGCTGTTGAGATAGCTACTACAACTGAGATGGTGGCTACTGACGCTGTGAAATCTACTGCATAAATATCTGAGAGTGGCCTGATTGATGAGAACCTAAAACCCCAAACCAGGTACGTTGGTTATAGCTCAATACCCTATATCCCTTAGGAACTGCTAGGCTCCATAGTAATACTCAGCTCTAGCTCTCTAATTTACCAACTTCTGCTAGGCTCCATAGTAATCGGGCCTCTACCCCCTATCTCATCACTGTCTTAGCATCCCTCCCCATGGTGATTTGCACTATCTATGCTTGCATCTGACTCTGGAGGTGGCCAATCTGTGCCTATAGACCCTATTGTTGAATACAAAGAATACTGAGAGGGGGGGAATCATTATTCTGTGAAACTTTTCTTTCACACATCCATTAATTTATTTACCAAATTCAATAACATGAAAGTAAAGTAAGCATAAGAAGAGCAACCACAAAGTCATAACACATGAACACTGGTATTTTTATGTGGAAAACCCAAAAAGAGAAAGACCACGGTGGGGGTTAACCCACAAAATTTTATTAGTGATAGCAATACCAAATTACAAGAGGCTCACTGCCTAGAAAAAGAGATGGGAAGATAGAAGGAATGGCTCACTGCCAGGAGAAGACTATTACAAGTGCATCTACAAAATGCTAAAGTGTAGTTCCAATTATAGCTCAGTATACAGACTCAAATGTCTTCATAATGTCTGCCCTACTTTTTTGCTCTGTTTCACATATACTCTATTCTTCTGCCCTTACTATTCTTTTTTTGGTCACAAGACTGTCTTAGATTGCACACACTTTGAATTCATAATCTATTTCACACACATTCACACACCCAATGCTGAAATCTATCAAGTATATATATTTACAACAAGATTTAACTCAAAACTAGGTCGGCCTGCCAGTGATGAAATGTGTACACAAAAGTTATACTCTGTCGGCTAGAATTCTTTACATGAAGTTATGCGAACCAATTCAAACCTTCAAGAATCTTCATATAGGTGTGGACCTATGTTAGAACCACTTAGAGTAATGATTCAAGTAGTATATCTTTACCGTACAATAATCCAACTAAGTGTCGACTTCATTCTTGAGTGTACTCTTAACATTGTTGTCTTGTCATAACACAACTTGTAATGTAGACCAAACTGGACTCCAAAATTCATATCAAACATTCATTAGACATCACTAATCATACCTTTGTAACCATAGATCATAATATTCTTATGTGACAAGATGCAGATCTTTGAACTGATGACTCTATCTTTGTGAAACACTGTCAGACTGAATGCCAATACTTGGAAGCTTGTAGATGATCTTCTGGTGAACTTCAGAATCTAAAAGTCTAGAATTAGATACTTCTCATATGTATTTACAACACCTCCAAACCGCATCAAAATAATAAATACTAGAGGAATGCAGACCAAAATATTTAGGTGTTCTTCACTATTTATGGCTTAACTCTGTTCACCTGGACTTAGGCATTTCACCATATGACTTCCAGAGGAAGTTAGAACTTGAACACTGGAACATAACATCACCAAGGGGTTGATTACAACATACTAGAACCACATACCTTGATCTTCAACTACGGAGGAGTATCGACTGAATTACCGTCACTGTCTCAATGTGTTGTCAATACGTAGTCAATTTGGCTAAGTTAATCTTATTGGACCAAAACACTATATACATCTTTGTCTCAGGAGTTGTCTCTAACATGTTAGGTTGTTGCCATCAATGACAATCATCATATCAGCAGTGTCTCTTGACTATGTTGCCAACAATCTCCCCCTTTGGCATTGATGGCAACACTTAGTAAAAAATGTTTATCTACTCCCCCTTACTATATACACTCTATTTTTCTTCTTCCCTTGATATGTTTAGCCATTTTTCACTAAATCTTCTTCTCCCCCTTTGACATGAATGGCAAAGGTGTATGTACAGGTAGAAAAATTGTGTCAAAACTTCAAAATTGTCATATTCTGCCACATATATATAGGTACAATCTTTAGCTTGATTAGTTAGTTGTAGGAGGTATAATATCTCTATAAATGGTCTTTATCATAGCTAACTCTCCATCCCATTTATTCTTTGCACTTTCCAAAATTTGAATGTGTACATTTATCAAAAAGACTAATTTTTCTGCCTTCTGCAAATCTAAGGGTGTATCAATTATTGATTTTGTCTTCAAAGCTTCTTCTGCAAGATTAGTCATTGAATCTATTTTAGGACTTATCAGCCCTCTTAACTGGCACAACTTGTTTTTAACTTCTTCCCTCTTTTTCATTAGATTGCTCAAGTCATTGTGGATATTTACAACTTGTATCTCTTTACTGTTTATTGATTCAACCACAGAATCATATGACAGAAATATTTGACAATTGGAGTTCTAGATCCTTGATTTTTCTTCTAACTCCTTAGTAACATCCAACCATGTCAAGAAATTTTTTTATATATAATGTGATTCCTTAATAGATTTCCCTATGTTTTTGATTCCATTGTCTAACATAATTTTATCATTATCCACCATGGTCTTCAATTCAGCTAACCTTTTCTCATTATATTCTTTTCTAACTTTTATTTCTGTAGACTTTTCAAATGACTCAAAATGAGAACTTACATATTTGATTAGGCCTTTGAGTTGATCCATGGTGGTAGAGATGTGTCCTTTTGGTATGAAGGCATTAACTTCTCTAGGATATTGGATGCTTCAGCAATGAGTTCATTATCCTGCATGTGTGACCTTAGCATCTCTTCTTGTGCCTTTGCTTGAACAATTGACACTAGTTTAAATTTTTGTATAGGAGACATTGAGGCCAAATTTATTAGTCCTTGTAGGAGCTTAGACTCATCCAAATCTTGTTGTCTCTCCAAAAGTTCTCTGGCAGAATCAACTGGGGCAACAACAATGTCTCTTGTCACTTCTTCAGACACTTCTTCTTCTTCTTGATTTTGTTCTAGAGGTTCCATGTCCATATTCTCTTGTTGACCAATATTTCTCTCTAGTGCAGGGTTCTCCTCAACTTGATCAAGTTCTTGATTATCAACTTTGATCTGCTCATCAATTTCCTCCTTTTCAAGATCATCAATCTGTTGTCCTGGAGGAGGGCTTGTTTCAGTTTAATCCTTTTTAGCGGTGTCTTGATCATTAGCAGCAGGGGTTTGATCAGATTCTTCCTTTTTTAAGGCTACTTCCTCAAGGTCTTCCTCAATTTTATTAAGACTTTTCTCTTCCTCTTGATCTTCTGTTACTCTATCTTTTACTGGAGGATTTGTATCAGTTTGCTCCAAGCCTTGATCCATGCTGACTTCTAGAATAGATGTGTCATCTCCAACACTTGTTTCTTCATTATCATATATGGTTGGGAGATGAAATTCCTTCAACACTCTTAAGGTGATCTCCTCAATCTCTTTGACTACTTTCTCAATGTCGACTGCCATTAGAGTGTTCATTCTCCTCTTTGTTTTGAATTCTTTATGAAGCACTTTGGAGATTTTTGCTTTTTCTTCAGAGGTGATTTTAGGATAGCTTTATTAGTGTTTGCTCTCTAAGCTCAATGTCCTTGTCCATAGCAGCTTCTTTTCTTGTAGACATTATACTTGCCAAGTTATCTAGAAGATCAAAAATTATCTCAATAAGAGCTTTGTTGTATATATCCAGATATTTGACAACAACAATCTCGATGATACTTTTGTCTACATCATCATAGTCATCATACAATTGGACAATAGGTTTTAGATTACCATCAACTGTAATGGCCTTTAATACATCCTCTAGGGTTATTGTAGCCTATACTTTCATAGACTCTACCTTCTCTTTCTTTCTTCCTTTCCCCTTACCGGAGGACTTGCCTTGGCCAGTACTGGAGGCTTCTGCTATTCTAACCTTCATCTTTTTAATCTCTTCATCAAACTCTGTTTCCTCCTCATCAACTCCTAAACTTACATGCATTCGTTTTACTTTTGTATTCATTCTTTTGTGGCTTGTTGTAGGAGTTTCCCCACTTGTAGAAAGTGTGGGGCCAGAGGATTCAGGTGCAGTACTGGATGCAGTTTGTGAAGTAGAAGCTCTTGTTCTCTTCTTAATAACTACATGCTCTTTTGATTTCATATTAGGCTCTTTTGGAGCCTCCATAGGTTCATCTTATTTTTCTTTAGCTATCCTTTCAGCTTCTGCCCTTGCCCTTATTTCTCTGATTTGTTCTTTGGTAAAACCCTTTTTCAGGGCATAATCTTCTGCCATCTTCTTGGCTTTCTTTGATATTTCTGGCATTCTCTACTTTACAAAGACTTTTCTTGAAAACTCCTCATAGGTTCCAAATCTCTCTTCTTTAGGGTCCCTAGTTTTTCTCAACATGTTTTTGGCATAGTTATCCAATATTTTTCCATCTACTTCATATCCCATTGGCATAATCCAAACTGTCCTAGGCTCAACAACCTCCATCATGCATTGGTCTTTAGTTACCATAAAGCAAATGTCATTTTTGTATTTGTCAACAATTCCCTTAGGAATCCTTTCCCTAGACTGCATAATTCTTTGAAAATTCTTGAAATAGCCTCATAGGGGTGTGGTTTAATCATCATAGCTTCCTATGCTTCTCAAATGATCCCTATTTTGCACTGCCATTGGTTGATTGTATAACCAGAACAAGTTTTTCATTCTGAGTAATTCTTGCATGAAGTAGAAGAATAGGCAGATGATCAACTTACCAAATTTGAAGGGGTATTTGCTTTCCTTTGTCTTCTTCAGGTTTTCCATTAGCTGTTGTTACAATAATTCATAGAGGTCATAGTCTGCATTCTCCTTAATCATCTGATAGGAAGTGTAAATAGCAGTACCGGAGACAAAGTTCTCCTGAATGGAGAAATAGACCTTATATCCAATCACCATTGATGCAAATCTTACTACATGATCTATAATATCATTTACTATTAATGCCCTCTTGTCAAAGTAGTCTCTAGTTGCTTTTGTTGCAGTGTTATTCTTTACAGCTTTTAATGGGGGAACACTATCGATAGAGTTTAATCCTGTCACAACCCTAATCGCATCCTTGGTGATCTTGAAGGGCTTTTCAAGCCACATGAACTCATCATGGATCCTGCTCAACACATATCAGACCCATTCATCTTTTGCAAATGTAGGGAAATCTTTTTTACTGAATGAATTTCTTCACTTCGAATGCCTTGTATTCTTCCTTCAACTCAAATTGGTCACCACTTAGATGATTTAGGTATAAATATGTGATTTTACTGTCACCATGTTCTTCTAGGGCAACATGAATGTAAGCCCTAACATCCTCCATGTGCATCACACCATGTGGTATACCTGAAAATGTACCCATTCGATTGACTTCTGTTGATTTGCAGGGGTGTTTCTTGAATTTTGGCCAAGCTCGCTCAGTGATATCAACAACTTGTGGGGTTGCCATTTTTGTAAAGATTTAAACAAACTCACAATAGGGTTTCAACTGGAAATACCTTTTTTTGTCAAGATAAGGTTTTCTTGACTTGAATCACTCTGTGTCACTTTGAATCTTTGGAGATCATTGAAATCACTCAGAATTCACCTTCAGTTTCACTTAGAGACTTGATGGCTTGAATGCAAAGTGAATTGTATGTCGAATGAGCTCATTTTTAACCTTTGATGTGAAAACCTAAGTCGTCATAAATGTTTGTTCACAAAAAGATGTCAAACACTTCATTGTAGAATATAGTCAATTAGGATTGCTCTGCAATACTTTGCATTAGAACTTTTTCTTCTAGAATTTCTTTCAAAGGATTTGTCATGTTGGATTCTACCACATATCTTCGTGTTGGATTCCAGCACCAACTTTCTAGCTGGGGAATTTAGATTTTTAACACTACTCCCTCTGAGCCAGAGCTCTCAATTTACTTCCCAGAAGAAGTATCTGCACCAGAGACTAGTGTGGATCTATTCTTGACTTCATTAGCATCTTTCCTGATCCAGATCTTACTCATCTCATTTTTAGTATGTACTGGATCAACCTTGTTCTTGCCCTTGACATCTGTGTACCCTATTTTCCCTTTCTCTGCAGGATGGTTTCTTGTTACATTTCTGCTTCTACAGAATCTGGCAAAGTGTCCTGACTTGTTGCAATTGAAGCAAACAACATTTTTCTGACATTGATTCCTTCTGTAATTTGGAATTGTCCTTGATCTGCACTAATTGGCCATATGCCCAAATCTATTACATGCAAAACATTGTCCATTGAAAGATTGACTAATCCTTGAATTGTTTGGATAACTTCTTGACACACTTTTGCACTCAATTAATTTATGACATATTTTCTTGTAGTTGAAACATTGACCAGAGAAAGATGAAACATTTTGATTCAATTTGCTTATACACTAAATAGCCCTATGACCATACTTATTGCATTTAAAACAGTGACCATTGAAAGATGGGTACCTTTGAGCATTTGGTTGCCTGACCGGAGGTTCTTTAGGTCTTCTTCTTTGATTCCTTACTAGATGGTCTATACCTCTTCCTTCTTTAGATCTATCTTTTCCTAAATTTGAACTTACTCCCTTTTCAAATCCCAAGCCTTGTTTATCATCTAGATACTTTTGACTAGCTAGCAACTTATCAAGTTTTGCAGAGCTTATTTTGAATTTTTCTTCGTAGCTATTGGCTACTTCTAGATCAAATTTCAAGAGCAGAATTTCTTTCCCTATTCTTTCACATTACTCTAACTTGTCCTTCACAACTTGATTCAAATATTCCTCATTCTTGGTTTTTTCTTCAATCACCCTGAGAAGACTCTTTGTAGAGTCACTTGCTTGTTTTAGTTGCTCACATAATTCTTTCCTTCTTTCCTGCGATTTACTGATCTATTCTTTTAATTTTAAAATGCAAACATCAACTTCTTTGATACTCTCCTCTAAACCCTTGATTTTAGCCTTGGAGTTGTCAAGATCTTCTAGAGTTGCTTTAAATTGTTCATTATTAATATATACTTGATTACCAATCTTAATGCTACCATGAGGATTCACTTCAGGATAAGTGAGATACCTTTGTGCTGCCATGAGTAAACCTTCCCAAATCTTCCTCAAGTTATTAGGCTTCTTCCAAGGAACCTTTCTCTGATACCAATTGTTGAATATAAAGAATACTAAGAGGGGGGGTGAATCAGTATGCTGTGAAACTTTTCTTTCACATATTCATTAATCCATTTACCAAATTCAATAACATGAAAGTAAAGTAAGCATAAGAAGAGAAACCACAAAGTCATAACACATGAACACCAGTATTTTTACATGGAAAACCCAAAAAGGGAAAATCCACAGTGGGGGTTAACCCACAGAATTTTATTAGTGATAGCAATATTGAATTACAAGAGGCTCACTGCTCACAAGAGGCTCACTACCTAGAAAAAGAGATGGGAAGATAGAAGGAATGGATCACTACCAAGAGAAAACTTCTACAAGTGCATCTATAGAATGCTAAAGTGCAGTTCCAATTATAGCTCAATATACAAACTCAAATGTCTTCATAATGTCTGCCCTGCTTTTCTACTCTGTTTCACATATACTCTATTCTTCTGCCCTTACTATTATTTTTCTAGTCACAAGACTATCTTAGACTGCACACACTTTGAATTTGTACTCTATTTCACACACATTCACACACCCAATGCTGAAATCTATCGAGTATATATATTCAAAACAAGCTTTAACTCAAAACTAGGTCAGCCTGCCAGTGATGAAATGTGTACCAAAAAACTATACTCTATCGGCTTGAATTCTTTACACAAAGTTATGCGGACCAATGCAAACCTTCAAGAATATTCATATAGATGTGGACCTATTTTAGAACCACTTAGAGTAATGATTCAAGTAGTACATATTTACTGCACAACGATCCAACTGAGTGTCGGCTTCATTCTTGAGTGTACTCTTAACCTTGTTGTCTTGTCATAACACAACTTGTAATGCAGACCAAATTGGACTCCAAAATTCATATCAAACATTCACTAGACATCACCAATCATACCTTTGTAACCGCAGATCATAATATTCTTATGTGATAAGATGCAGATCTTTGAACTGATGACTCTATCTTTGTAAAACATTGTCAGACTGAATGTCGATACTTGGAAG
This sequence comes from Cunninghamia lanceolata, assembly GCA_027924645.1. Taxonomy (NCBI): domain Eukaryota; kingdom Viridiplantae; phylum Streptophyta; class Pinopsida; order Cupressales; family Cupressaceae; genus Cunninghamia; species Cunninghamia lanceolata. The sequence goes on from BSBN01000582.1 coordinate 25,144,198, forward strand.
CTTGTAGATGATCTTCTGGTGAAATTTAGAATCTAAAAGCCTAGAATTAGATAATTCTCATATGTGTTTACAACACCTCCAAACCACACATCAAAACAATCAATATCAGAGGAACGCAAACTAAAATATTTAGGTGTTCTTCACTGTTTATGGCTTAACTCTGTTCACCTGGACTTAGGCATTTCACCATATGACTTCCAAAGGAAGTCAGCACTTGAACACTAGAACATAACATCACCAAGGGGTTGATTACAACATACCAGAATTGCATACCTTTATCTTCAACTATAGAGGAGTACTGACTAAATTACTGTCACTATCTCAATTTATTGTCAATACTTATTCAATTTGGCTAAGTTAATCTTACCGGACCAAAACACTATATACATCTTTGTCTCAAGAGATGTCTCTAAACATGTTAGGTTGTTGCCATCAACGACAATCATCATATCAACAGTGTCTATTGACTATGTTGCCAACACTTGTAATCTCTACAGTTATGAAAGTGTGTTGTCTAGCTTTGTTGTAACAGTTTCTAGCTCATGTTGATGTCTCATCACCTGCTCCTCCAGACTCACCGCCTAAGCCCTCAATGTCATTGTATCCTCCTCCTCATCCCCTCTTGGTCGCACTCACTAATGACTAGCAGATATAGTGGGACCAGGGCTAGTACCAAATGTCCCTACACCTGAAGTCCCCACCTATCCCTAGCTAGAAGTCCCTACCTATCCAGTTGGGAGCTAACCCACCTGTGGCCCCTAATCAACTGGTGCTTATGTAGTTGGAACCTTTCTAATGGGTACATCACTAACCTATGGTGCTTGTCCAACTTGAACATGTGGCACATGAACCTAAGGAGCTTTCCCAATTGGTATTTGACCTATAAGTACCTACCTAACTGCCACATGGGGTGCTTATCTAACTAGCCCTTGTCCTACCATTACTTGCCCTACAACTGCCATCACCAAAACATTTATTCCACCCCCCTCCTCCTCTACCTCCACCTCCTCCATTACGTACTCCTCCCACTCCTCCTCCTCCTCTACAGGATCTACATCTAGGATAGTAAGACGTATCGGCCTCATCTTCTGCCACCACATATCATATGTTGGAGTTGTCCATGCATCTACTGTCTAACTCCCCCAATCCCACTGCATTGATTGTAGTGCTTCCCATTCAAATAAATCAACTTGTGGCTATAACTCTGTAGACCAAGCTAGCCTATCTGCTGGTCCCTGTGCAAAAATAGTCATCACTTGAGACAAGTCATGCCTCATCCTAAATTGTTGCATCACATGCAACATAATGTATCTCTCAATTGTATGCTCCTTCTATCCCATCATATATTGAGGTTGAAAGGTATAAGGTATATGTATATGATCATCCAACCATAACTCCACTCCTATATATGATCGCCATATGACCATATCCATGTCATCCAATATCTCATCCTCCCCAGCCATGTATGCCAGAGAGGTGCTCTATACAAAATATATAGGGCTCAAACTATGCCCTCACATATGCGCACTCAAGCCTTAGGATATAGATATGCTCCCATGCCCAGACGTGGAGCAATGTCACCCCTCCCACCAATCTTACATCTTCCTGGTACACTACCAGGTGCATCTCATGGTAAAGTTGGGCTAGCAAGCAGGGCCCCAATGCAAATATTGTATCCTAGGTAATCATGGCCTCGATCACCCACTCCCAACCAATCGAGAAGTCATGCGACCGTCAATCTGACATCAATATGCCTCCAATCAATCCACAAACATATAACACAAACTAATGCCTTGCCCCCACACGAGTGGCCACATAACGCATCTCTCATCTATCCTACATATACCTCGACCATGATGGTGCAAAAGCTTGATCTAAGGCTGCTACTCCAAAGGGAACATCATATGTCACCCTCTCTCCCACTATGATGATCCTAAGGATCCTCCATATATCCTCTAGGGTGATAGTAATCTCACCCATAGGCAATAAGAAAGAGCAAGTCTCGCTCCTCCACCTCTCCACCAGGGCCATCATCATGGCCCTATGTGCCCATAACCGAGAGATTTCTAACATAGTGTGAAGGCCAATCCTTCATAACTAAGCTAAATCTACATCTACAAATTGTGCCCTCAAAACCATCATTGAAGGAACACGTCATTCTTACGACTGAAGTACCACTCCCTGAATCTACATCCAAAAAATCACCTAAGTCAACTCATTTTCCCTAAAACAAACACTTTGACATTAATCCAGAGCCTTATAATGCTAAACCATAAGGATGCCCTAATTCAGAGCCATATAGCGCTAATTCAGATAATGGCACTAATCTAGACCTCGATGGTGCTAAACCAAAGGATAGCACTAATCCCTGCCCATATTACGCTAAACCAGATAATAGCACTAATTTATGACCCAATGGTGCTAATCCACTATTTTACCTAAAAAACCTTGATTTTTCTAGCACTAAATGAGAACATAGTGCTAAACCCTATCCATATTGCGTTAATATAAAGGAAAGTGCTAACAGATAGCACTAAACCATGAAAACCCCAAAATTTGTGGTGCTAAACCACCCAACTTCTGAGGACTCATACAAGACATTGCCACCCAATTCATATAGCTTCTTCAAGCTTTATTAGTAATTAGATCAAATCTTGCTCTTGGAAAAGTAACACATTGCTTGCTTTTCTCTTGATACATAGATTTAATTTGCTTTCCTAGAGTAATTTTGCATTTGAATTTCTTAGATTAGTTTGAACTGATTTCTTATATTAATTTCATTTCATTGCATTTATATTAATTTAAATTTTCAATTTCATTAGATTACATTCAAAAATCAACCCACAAAAACACAAGAAAACATAGTTTAGATTGCATATGAAAATCATATAATTTGCATTAATTTTCCCTTTCTAGATAATCTAGCGGATGGCACTTAACCGCTTGAATTTTCCCTAAGGTGCTAAACCAAAGGATAGCACTAAATTGTTCCCTAATAGGGCTACACGGCTACGTGATAGCGCTAATCTACCTAACTACCCATTTCCCAACCCCCTAACCTAACCTGAAACCTGAAATCACAAAGTTAGGTTAGGACGACATACTTGTGGTCCAAACTCCTCCATGCGTCGATAGTCTCACACCCTCTCGGATTTATGCATGTGTCATAGGAAAGTCAGTTGTGCCATGTCTCCTAGTCTCCTCTCATCCAATCAGCTTAGAGTATGAAAATGTGGCATATTAGGCCCACACTTACTACTTATAGCTGCCATATCGGCCCTAATTCACCATTTTCTCTCCCTAGACCATAAATCTTAGCCTTTTTCCTATGTTTTTTCTTCTATTAACCCTACTTTCAGTCCTACATCTATTTTTCACCATCATTCCCTCCTTTTCAAGAGTTCACCTAAAAAAAATAGTTTTTTCACCCAACCTCTCGAGAGGGCATCCCTCATCCATTTCCACTCCTTCTCGTCAGTTGGGGAAAAATTCTTTGACTTGACCCCATTTCCCTACTAGGTCACGACACCACATCAAAGAGGGGCAAAATGTAGACACCTAAAAATGTCGCAACCCTTTAACCATTTTCATGCATCATCCATATCACTAATTTCCCCTTTCATTCGATTAATTAAATAAATTCATAATTATTTAATTAATTAACCCTACATCATCTCTGATCATTCCCCTTAGCCATTCATCATCAAATTACCTTTAGTCTTGAATTAATTTAATTAATTCAACACTATACCTTATAACATCATCCCAATTAATTAAATAAATATGTCAAATATTTATTTTGTTAATTTGTCCACTTTCCTAAAACTGATTAATTACGTAAATCATACCTATTTAATTAATCTGTCATACTAATCAACCTAAACCTAGCCTAGTTGATTAAATAGCCATTATTTAATTAGCTACCCTAGCCCACATGACCCCTAGACCTAAATTAATTAAATAAATCATTATTTAATTAATTCTAATCCTTCATTAGCTCATCCACTAATTTTCTCCAATGACATAAATTAAGTTAATCCCCCTGATTAACTTGGTCAAACCTTCATTAACACCTTCTCCCACAACCCATAAATAAAAAATTACCTTTTAATTCAAAAGGTCACATGACCCTTCCAACTCACCTTTCTATTTTCATGTTAAAATCTTCTCCATACAATTAGCTTACACATGTAAGGTCCCAAAAATGTGCATGTGTCACATGTCTCTCACCTTTCCACATAAAGTGGAATTTTAAATTCCATCTCATCCCAAGGAAATAATTTTTTATTTGCTCATAAGTCTAAATCACATTTAATGCAAAGCCTTCCCCAAAAATGAATTTAAAATTTATTTTTATTCCTAACACTCCATATTTGTTGATGAGATATTAGTGCTTGATCTCATCCTTTCATCTCAACCCTTGATTTCAACTTTGAATCCTAGCCCTTACATTCAAATCCCTCCAAATTTGCCTATAAATATGAGCCTCCATAAGCCATTTTCACAACTCAATTTCAAGTAGCCTTATTATGCCAAAATGCCTCCAAAATTTTTCTCTTGAGCTATTATTGTGTTGAGAATTTGAGATTCAATCCACATTTCTCCATCATATTGGGGTGAAGCTAATGAGCTTGGGTGCATCTCCTTCTACCTTATCAAGGAGTGAAGGACTTAAAGGCATTTGGGAAGGTATGATTATTAGTTTTTGAGTTCATTTCCATGTTTTATGATTTGTAAGATCTTTTCATCTTCACCAACTATAGGCTGGGTGAACCCTAACCACAATCTCTGCTCCAAGAGAGGCTAAGGGTGGTAGGAATGATGGTGGTGAAGGTGTTGAGATGGCCATGAGGGGCGTGATAGAGAAAAATGCCAGCGGAGGTAAAATCCCTGCCACCATAGAACCACACCCACACACCTCCGTAAAACCCTTGACATAAAAAGGAAGCACCACCAAAGACAATTTATGTTGCAAAGACTTGAATAAATAATGTAGATTAGGAAAAAGTTTCTCATCCCTAGACACTAAAACATCAAACTAGATGCCAGACAAAGCTAAAGAAACCCTGCAACAAATTGATCCAAAAAAGAACATACCAAAAACACTGCAATCAAACCCATGAACTATTCTAAGGAACATTCAGACAATCCAAATAGAGGCGGAGAGGCCAAAAATCATTCAATCTAAAAAAGTCACCCAAAATTTTAACTAGATCTACAAAATTTTGTTTTGCCCAAAAAATGTTTTTCTTGGGGAAAATCCGTATAGGCACGACCATACAGAATTTCATACAGGTGCTCGTTAGGAATTAGTGTTCACATGGGTTTGTTAGTAGTATTAACTCATTTATTAGGTTTGTTAGTATGTTTATGGTTTGTATAAGATATTGGTTATGTGAGTATTACGAGACATTAAAACAACTCATATATTTAGGAGTTGTTATAGAGGCTTCCTATAATATTGGATATGGAAATCCTATATATGTAATATATGTTATTGAATGAAATATAGAAGCAGAGTGTTATTTTGTTTATTGAATTTTATGTTTAGCTTCTATAATTTCTCTTCAAATCAATAACAGTGTGGTGTAGGTCCGCCCCCAAAAATTAGAAAAATTTCCTATGTCCAAAATTGATTTTTGGAAAATCAATCTTTATAGTTTTGGGCCTTTTAGACTCAATAGTGGGGTCTGTTTGGCTCCAAAATGCACCATTGATAGTGTTATGTGTTAGATTCAACAGAAAATACGAAGGGACTTGCAAGCTTGCTCTAATACCATGTTGGAGTAACTAAGATCACTTGTAAGAAAAAAAGAACTTCCACAAAGCTGAATTGGCACAAATAACAAGCCAAATAACTATCATACAATGATCAAAATGTGGAGCATATAAATGTACAATATAGACCTTGCATATAAAGACAAGGATGAGGAGCTGAGATAGTAGGACTAAAAATTTGACTACCCCTCCAAAGATGTGACACATGTTGACTCACTTGAGACGAGTGTAAGGACACATGTTGTGTGCATATGAGGTGAGACAAAAGTGTAAATAACCTCTAAGTGAGCTTAAGTGTAGTGTGAATAAGACCTAGTCAAGATAGATAGGTAAAAGAACTTTTCACACTAACAATGGCGTCAAGGGGAATCAAGACCAACATTGGCACACACCATGCTAGATTCTGAAGCTTGTGATTTTGATGGGAGATTTTGGATGCATGGAGTTTGGGATGTGTTGATGCAAGTGTTAGTCACACAACAAGAAATAAAAGTTTAACATATAAACCTTTACTTATCTTGAAGAATACGATAAATTCAAGATGAATTTGTGATTCCAAGTCTCCGTTGGTTAGGTCATGACCTTCTAATAGTCACTCAGGTTTGATGTGTTTTGTTGTTAATCATTTAGGTGCCTTACATACTTTGTATTTTCTATCCAATTTGCTCAATATTCACTAATGAGTAACCTGCTTCACTTGATCTGCATATATCTCAACACTTATGTAATCTTGTAACATAAAGTCAGGATTTATGCAAATATTCATAAATTCATTCCTAACTTCAAGTAATCCATTTAACTTTCTCCCTTATTTAGACTAATCATGAAGATATTTCTAACTTTGATTAGTTCTTCTAGAACTATCTCCAATTTGAGTTGATCGTTGCCTCTACACCTTAAATCCATTTAAGAATGTGCCTATAAGCAAATATTTCACTATTGTTTGTTGTTATTTGCATGATATTCACCATGATTTGCATTTACCATCATTATATGCTCAAAATATATGATAATTTGTATCAATTTAGCATACATTTACTATTTCTACTTAAAGTTCATCATTATTTGCAGCTATTTAAGACTAAAATGAAATGAAAAGTTAAAAGATAAGGTTCAAATAATGGAATCTTAAAATTTCTAAGTTTTGATCAATGATCCATACACGTACCCTACCATAGTCATGAAAATGAAATAAACTGAATCATACTTAACCAAGACACTCCACAGCTACATATGATTAGCATAGATTTTCAAAGGAAATTGATCACAATTTGCAATTAAAATGAAAACACTCCAAGAGGACACAACAATTCACCATCACAGATCAAGATCAACGAAGACTATGTAAAACTTGTTATCATGAAATAGTCTGCAATTCCATTTTCATTCAGTATGCTTAAGGGTATGTACATATGCACATGATCTTGAGAAAGAATCTTGATAAATCACAAAGAGTTTAAATACACAATCTTAACGCTTACAAGTCCAACAATTCAATCTCCCTTTATAAATGAGGATCAATATCCTTTTATAGAACAAGGATAAGATTAGTTACAATGATCCAATGGTTAGGATCCATCTAAAATAATCAACAATTAAGATTTCTCTAACCAAGTAAACAACCAAAAAATAGTAGCATGTGTTGCCAACTGGTAATTTGTAACTAGAAAATAATTTGGATAGAATATTCCCCAAGATATTCATAGCACATCTCTTTAGAATATTCTAATCCAAATCATCTGATCCATCTACGATAACCACCCCTATATCCAACTTCTTTTAGAATTCATATGCAAGCACCACGGTCTATATTTGGGATTTGTCTCCTATTTGGGCCTTTACTCTTGCATATTCCAATGCCTTCAATTATTCATAAAGGGATATTACCTTATCCACTCTATTATCCATCCTCTCGCTATATGTCTTTACCTTAACCTCTATTTCTACTATTTCATCCATAGTATCCTTCAAAAAATGAAGCACAAGATCTTGTTGTGCTAGCTTAAATCTATTCATGAATGTCTGCACAAATCCCTGTTCACCAAGCTTTCCTATTTCTACCATTGGGTTACCAAGTAGCTCCTCCAAAATCCTCATCTCATTAGACAACAGATTATGGATCTTTACACTGATATCTCCTATCTTAGATAGGCATGTTTTCAAAACATCCACCTCAAATTGTAATTCCTGGATCCATGTACCTAACTTAGGTAAGGTCTGGATGGTCAAAATTTTATTCTTTAGGATATCTTGATCCTCCATCTTTTTTGTTAGGATTAATGTTCCATCAACCTTGTAAATACTATGTCATTAATTACTCCTAATATTATTTGTAAATCACCCATAAGGGATGAAAGGTTTCACCAGCAGTGGTCTTGTTTTAGCTACATGTTTATATTCGGTCCTCGACGCTAATTCATCCATGACAAGGGGTCTGAGGGTTGTGCAACCCCTGCTACCCTAAAACAACATTTTATTTATATTTTATCATTGTAAATCTGAACCATTTGTCACTAGGTCATAGATTTGATGGTTAATATTATGTCAGTTTTCTTGCCCTAGAAGGCAACCCCCTTTTATAAGGATATTTGTACTACATTTTTCAATAGAGTTGAGAGTAATAGGCGCCGTTGGATTGAAAACTGAAGAAACAGAGGAAGTGTATGTCTTGTAATCTCATATTTGAAGATAATACAACTTGGAGCATCTTTCCTTGGTGGAGTTTTTTACTCAAAAGGGTTTCCTCCATGTTACATATTGTGTTATGTGTTTAGTTTTTAATGCATGTTATTTCTATGTAGTGGGTTTTATTTCTGTTGCAATCTCCATTGATTCTATATTGTTTAGAGGACATAAATAAAGTTTGAATCAGATTTCCGTTGTGTGGGTTGCACCTTCATTTCTAACATTTGGTATCAAAGCCTGGCCAAATTTTGATTATTGGGTGGTAGTGTAAAGGTTTTTTAGCTACAGTGGGAGATTTGGTTGTTGTTTGTTTGCATATCTTGTGTAGATATCATGGTTTCATCCACTGTTGCTTCTATCTCTTGGTTGGACATTGAAAAGTTCAATGGCACAGGGTACAAATTATGGAATCTAAAAATAGAGGATTTGCTAGAAGAAAGAAAATACTAGTTGGCTATTATGAAAGAGAAGAAACCTAATGATGTTGCTCCTGATGAGTGGGAAAGACTGGATAAAAAGGCACAAGGTACAATCTGGCCGTGTCTTGTAGATTTTGTTCTACTGAATGTTGTGAGTGAGCAGTATGCACATAGCTTGTAAAAGCGTTTGGGTGAGATCTACCAAGCTAAGAGTACGGTAAATAAGCTTTATTTAAAGCGTAAGTTTTTTCCATGAAAATGAAAGAGGGTGAATCGGTTGTAGAGCATTTGAATTTGTTTAATTTGTTATTGAGTCGCATCTGTAGATGTTGAGATGAATGAGGAAGATAAATGCATATTTCTTCTTTGTTCTTTTCCTGAGTCATAGGAGAATGTTATTTTGGCTATCACTACTAACCTCACAGATCCAGAGTTGGATGCTCTTGTTTCATTTTTACTGTCACATGAATTAGGAAGAAAAGTTTTGATAGTTCAGGGGATGCTCTTAATTGTCAATGGAAGGTCTATGGAAAGAGGACCAAAAGGAGAATAGAAAGGGTCTAAAGACAAGTCTAAGGGTCATTCTAAGACTCCTGGAAAGAAGAACAGAGTCAAGTGTTGGAACTGCGGAAAGAGACGACATTTCAAAAAATGAATGTAGAAACCCAAAGAAACAATGGGATTCCATTACTGATAAGTCTTTGAATGTAGGTGATGAGGTTTTACTTTCTACATGTAATGTTATTTCTCATGATTATTGGTTGGTTGAATTAGGATACTCATACCACATGAGCCTACATAAAGAATGGTTTTCCATATATGAAGAGTATAATGGAGGAAATGTGTACCTTGAGGACAACTCTACATATCCTATTGTTGGACGAGGGAAGGTAATGTTGTGTTTCAGTGATGGGATAATTAAGACCCTCCCTGATGTTTTGCATGTTCCTAGATTGGCTAGAGATTTGATTTCTATTTCAAAGTTGAATGATTTAGAAATGCATGTGACATTTGATAGGCATGGTTGTAGATTGTGTTGATATGCACCGGACAACTGAGAGAGGGGGGTTTGAATTAGTTGTCTTAAAAACTCAAACACTTCTACATTAAAACATTGAACACTTATCCATAATTATTAATATTTAACCATGAAACAATAAAATTAGAAACTTAACCACATATGCAGCAACAAACACAAGAGACACCAAATTTACGTGGAAAACGCTAAGGTGGGGAAAAACCACGGAGAGGATTAGCTCTTAATATATATTGTAATATTGAAATAATGATGATCAGGCTTGGTCACTCCACGGGCCTAATCATACTGACTCACTGTCATGAAGAACAACTAGGTCTAGCAGGCTCACTGTCTCAACCCTAAACCTAGAAAGATTACAATAAGGGTTGTTAAACCCTACTGGCGTCTCACTGCCAGGCACGCTACCATGATCAACACCTTTTTATGTTTATCATTGAAGTACAACAATTTCTCCACTCTACTCTCCCTCTTCTCTACTCTGTCTCTTCTTTACTCTTCCTCTTCTCTGCTCTGTCTTTTGGACCTTTCTTAAAATCTTTTCATTTTTGGTCCAGGACAACTTTTCCATGATTTAACTTTTCCATGATTTAGTTACAAGTATTTATACACTACATTAACCTTGGAATGATCATCAAGGTCGGCATTACAATCATCAACCATTGGAACAATCTCCAAGGTCGGCATTACAAACATTTACAAAACAGGTCTTCACCTATTACAACATTATGCAAGGGAGATGAAATAAAAATGCACGCGGATCACACCACACCTTATATGGGACTTAAACATGATCTTCCATGCTTCAATATGCCTTCACAATCTTCAAGAGATCTCCACAATCACTGGAATCAACCAAGTCGGCCAAGTTGGTTACACAACACACTATCCGGAAGTAATCTTCAATTTACACCTTCACAATTCTTCCACATGAACCAATGTAATGACAGGAACATGATCAGGAGGTCTCCACAAGCACGTTATAATCATTAGGAGAAACCTCACAACCCTTAGCCACTTTATCCATAGGAATCTTCTCACTAGAACACATGAACTTCTCCATCTTCAACTGTCATAAAAGGAAGATAGCTTGCGGACCACCAAAACATGAACCACTACAATTGTAGGCACTTATGATCATCACAAAATTTACTCTCAAACCGTAGAGAAAAATACGTTACTACAGAGGAATGCAGAGCATATTACTTTCTCCCTATCCCAACTGATCTTCTAGAAAAGGCAGACTTTACTCTGGTGAATGCAACTCTCTCAATTCTTCATATCGAAGGCTCAAACTCAAGATTCAGCAACTTCAGGCATTCCTTTGAATAAATTCCAATCTGCATAGTAAGATCTTCACCCAAAAGGAAATGCGGAGCAATCTACAAGGTTGTTCTTCAACTTTCCATTCATTGTCTATACTGCACTTCACTGTAGCTTACTTGTTTCTTCCGAAGAGGCCAATTTTCTTAATATCCTCAACATGCAGAGCTTCCTAACATGTAATAGAGTAAGATACAGTTGACACCAATGACAACAATGATATGTTGACATCAATGACAACACCGATTAGGCACATACTTGCAACAATATCCCCCTTTATCATTGATGGCAACATATAATGTGAAAAACTACAATAGCCATTAAGACAAGATTCTCCCCCTTTCTCTTTACACATCTGCACTCTTTGTCTATCTAATTTTTTCACATGACTTCTCTCCCCCTTTAACATCAATGGCAAAGGACACATACTTGCACTCTTATGCTCTAATCCAATCTCTCTTTTGAACTTTCTTCAATTGATTGCTCCCCCTTACTTGATACTTTCACTGACTGCAACTTTGGTTCTTCATGTGAAGTTCTCTCCTTCTTGGTTTGTCAATTCTCACTTTAGGGTCTTGTTGCTGCTGCACTGTTTCCTCTGTCAACAACACTGCAATACTTTACTGCTCTTTATTAGAAATTCATATCAACATCATCTACCTGCTTCCCCTGAGAGGTAACTTCATAATCCTCTTGACTTCAACAACCATCTCTAATTACTACCTGCACTACTACACCTTTTTTCTTTTATTTCTCTAACTACTCCCCCTTAGAAGTAGCCCTAAAAAGCATCAGTCCAGACCTCTGAGCACCTCCAGATTGATGCACTATTGTGCATCTTAGTTTAGATTAGGAGGGGTGATAACCCATAACTTTTCTTTGAGATACTCAAAAGTATCCTTAGGTAGAGGCTTGGTAAAAATGTATGCAATCTGATCCTTGGTAGAAATATACTCCAACTTGACTTCATTCTTTGTCACTTTTTCTCTCTGAAAATGATACCTGATAGATATGTGCTTTGTCCTTGAATGCATCACTAGATTTTTTGATATGTTTATGGTACTTGTGTTGTCACAAAAGATTGCAATGGGATCTTCATACACAATTTTGATGTCCTTCAAAGTCTGCTTCATCCATAACACTTGAGTGCAACTGTATGCTACTGCAATGTATTATGCTTCTATAGTAGACAGGGATATTGAATCTTGTTTCTTGCTCAACCAAGATACTAATCTTTTTCCCAAGAAGAATGCACCTCCACTTGTACTTTTTTTGTCATCCACATCTCTGGCCCAATCTGCATCAGTATATGCACTGAGAGTAAAGTCACAGTCCTTAGGGTACCACAAACCATAATCCATTGTACCTTTTAAATATCTCAGAATTCTCTTAACTGCCATCACATGTGATTCCTTTGGTTCTACCTGAAATATTGCCACAAGACATACTACATGCATTATGTCAAGTCTGGTTTGAGTCAGATAAAGTAATCCTCCAATCATAGATCTATACCTTTTCTAGTCTATCAATGGTGAGTTATCATCTTTACTCAACTTACAACCAGTTATCATAGGTGTGCAAACTAGTTTAGTATCTTCCATCCCAAATTTCTTTAACAACTCTTTCACATATTTAGATTGAGAAATGAAGATACCTTTATCTGATTGACTTATTTGCAGACCTAAAAAGATGTTCATCTCTCTAAACATAGAAATTTCAAATTCACTTTGCATTTCTCCAACAAAAACTAAGAACATACCTTCATTTCCTCTAAAAATAATATCATCAACAAAAATTGCAACAATCAGGGTTTGTTTATCATTGATCTTGAAGTAGAGATTATTGTCTGTAGTACTTTTACTGAACCCTATATGTATCAGATACTTATCGAACCACGCATACCATGCCCTGGGAGCTTGTTTTAATCCATACAAAGATTTCTTCAATCTGCATACCATGTCACCTTGATCTGATGACTGAAATCCTTTCAGTTGTTCGATATAGACTTCCTCTTCCAACTCTCCATTTAAGAAAGTAGAATTCACATCTATTTGATAGTCCTTGAAGTCTTTGTATGTTGTAAAAGCCAAAAACATCCTTATTGTGTCAATCCTTTCCACTGGAGCAAAGGTTTCTTCATAGTCTATTCCTTTAACTTGAGCGTATCCTTTGGATACCAACCTTGCTTTGTTTCTTACAACTTCACCATTCTCATTCATCTTGTTTCTAAAGATCCATTTGGTACCAATTACATTCTTGTCTGCTAGTCTGGGAACAAGATCCCAAGTTTGATTCTTCTCTATCTGCATTAATTCCTCTTCCATAGCCTTTATCTAATTCTCATCTTTGCAAGCCTCATCTACAGTTTTAGGTTCAATCTTGGAAATCAGACAAAAAATTACTTGTTCCTGTGCAGCTTTTCTTCTGGTTAAGACCCCTTTGCTCTTATCTCCTATGATTTGATCTTTAGAATGACTAATTCTTACATATCTTGGAGTTTTGGTAGCACTTACCAGAGATTTTTCTTCTTCATCTGAGCTATCTTCATGCTGCACCACTTCTAAAACATCTGGATCATTTGACTCATATTCACCTGATCCTGAAGGCCTTTCCTTACATTCATCAACTTTAACATTTTCACTTTCAATGATCTTATTCAACCTCTTATTATAGCATCGATAGGCCTTGCTCTTGGTAGAGTAACCAAGAAAGATTCCTTCATCGCATCTAGCATCAAACTTGCCTAAATCTTCTTCTCTTTTGATATAACATTTGCTACCAAAAACTTTGAAATATTTCACAGTAGGAAATTTTCCATGCCATAAATCATAAGGAGTCTTAGAGTTGTTACCTTTTACTTGGACTCTATTTAGGATGTACACAACTGTATGAGTTGCCTCTCTCCAATTTGCTTCTGGTAGATCAGCTTCCTTCATCATGGTTCTAGTGGCTTCTTGAACTGTTCTATTTTTCCTCTCAATAACTCCATTTTGTTGTGGAGTTCTAGGCGCAGATTGCTGTCATTTTATTCCATGTTTTTCACAAAAGAAATTTAATTCATTTGATGTAAACTCTCCTCCTCTATCAGACCTCAAGCATTTGATCTTCAAGTCCATCTCATTTTCAACCATTGCCTTAAAAGCTTTGAACTTATCTAGGGATTTAGCTTTTTCTTTCAAAGAGGTAACCCAAGTCATTCTAGAATAATCATCAATAAGCAACATGAAGTACTTGTCTCCTTGCAAACTTTTTACTCTGGTAGGTCCATACAGATCTATATGCACTAGCTCAAGTAGTCCTTCAACTGATCGGTCCTTGATTTTGAAACTTGTTCTTGTTTGCTTCCCAAATTGACACTCCTTGCAAATTGGATTAGCAGGCTTCACAAGCCTAGGTATATCTCTAACAGCTTTTGTGTTACTTATCTTCATAATGTTATCAAAATTTATGTGACACCACCTTCTACACCATAACCAACTCTCATTAGTCTGAGCCAACAAACAATAATTTTTAGTTCCTTTCAAGTGATAGATATTTCCTCTGGTCTTCTTACCAGTTGCAATGATTGTTTCGGAGCTTTCCCTGATCTTGCATCCATTGTCCTTGAAGCTTAAATCATAGCCTTTTTCACACATCTGACCCACACTCAGAATATTGTGCTTTAATCCCTTCACATACAAGACATCTTCAATATTATGCTTGCCATCAAAAGAAATAGATCATTTTCCACAAATCTTACCAGTTGTATCATCTCCAAACCTAACCAATCCACCATCATATCTTTCCAAACTCACAAACTTACTTTTGTCACTAGTAATGTGGTGAGAGCATCCACTATCAATAACTCATTCATCTTTGTCCTTAATACCCTGAGCAACCAAAGCACTTTCCACTGGTTTTTCTTCCTTCACACAGCTAGTAGAATTAGTAGACACAAGATCTTCCTTAATAGCAATAAACAAACATTCATTTCTAGAATTACTAGCATTATCAAGTTCTCCATTATCTGATACTCCTTCATCATCATCAAAATATTCAACATAATAACACTTCTTTTGGGTCCTAGGTCTGTTCTCATATCTTTTTCTATTTCCTTCAATTCTTTCAAGACATATGGAAGCAAAATGACCTACTTTACCATAGGAGAAACATTTGAAAGGTAATTTGCCTTTATACTTACTGGATCCTCTTTGCAGTTTGTCCACGAAGTTGGCTTCAACTTCATCAAACTCATCATCGGATGCTACCTTGTATTTATCTGATCTTGAAGTACTTGTTGGAGTGCTGGCTTTGAAGGTCGTCTCAACTTTCAGTAAAGCATCACCAAACTCTCTCATTTCAAAAGAAGTAAGCTTACCAAGTAGCTGATCCCTGCCAACCATTTTAACTTGCATGAATTCTTCAATTGTGGCTACTTTGTGACAATAGGACTTGGGCAGGGATCTAAGAATTTTCATAACAACTTCCTTTTCATCGAGAGTTCTACCCATGGATTTTATCCCTATAACAAGTTCATCAACTCTTTACATAAAGGCTGAAATGTTTTCATCATCATTCATCTTCAAACTTTCATATTTCACTTTCAAACTTTGTAACTTGGCTTCCTTCATAGAATCATCTCCTTCATACAAATTTTTCAACTTTTCCCATACCTTATTTAGAGTTTCAAGATCCACAACTTTCATCAATATTGAGTCAGATAAAGAGCTTAGCAGAGCATCCTTTGCCTTGACATCTATCTCATATTCTTTGATTTCTTCTTTAGTCGTCAGACCATTTTGAGGTATGGTGTATTCTATTTTTGTAGCTTTCCATACTTTGTAACCAAGACTAAGAAGATGGCTTTTCATCCAAGCCTTCTAGAGAACATAATTCATTCCATCAAAATGTGGCGTTTCCTTCTTGTAAGACATTTTGGATCTTCCTCAAGCTGTTAAACATTCTTCTGAGGAACTTGGCTCTGGTACCAATTGTTGATATGCATCAGACAACTGAGAGGGGGGTGAATCAGTTGTCTTAAAAACTCAAACATTTCTGCATTAAAACATTGAACACTTATCCACAATTATTAAGATTTAACCATGAAACCATAAAATTAGAAACTTAACCACATATGCAACAACAAACACAAGAGACACCAGATTTATGTGGAAAACCCCAAGGTGGGGAAAAACCATGGAGAGGATTAGCTCTCAATATATATTGTAATCTTGAAATAATGATGATTAGGCTTGGTCACTCCACAGGCCTAATCATACTGACTCACTGTCATGAAGAACAACTAGGTCTAGTAGGCTCACTACCTCAACCCTAAACCTAGCAAGATTACAATAAGGGCTATTAAACCCTACTGGTGGATCACTTCCAGGCATGCCACCATGATCAACACCTTTTTTATGTTTATCATTGAAGTATAGCAATTTCTCTGCTCTGCTCTACCTCTTCTCTACTCTTCCTCTTCTCTGCTCTGCCTTTTGGACCTTTCTTAAAATCTTTTCATTTTCACTCCAGGACAACTTTTCCATGATTTAGTTACAAGTAATTATACACTACATCAACCTTGGAATGATCATCAAGGTCGGCATTACAATCATCAACCATTGGAACAATCTCCAAGGTCGGCATTACAAACATTTACAAAATAGGTCTTGACCTATTATAACATTATGCAAGGGAGATGAAATAAAAATGCATGAGGATCATGCCACACCTTATTTGGGACTTAAACATGATCTTCCACGCTTTAATATGCCTTCACAATCTTCAAGAGATCTCTGCAATCGTTGGAATCAACCAGGTCGGCCAAGCTAGTTACACAACACACTATCCAGAAGTAATCTTCAAACACCTTCACAATTCTTCCATGTGGACCAATGTAATGATGAGAACGTGATCAAGAGGTATCCACAAGCACATTATAATCATCAGGAGAAACCACACAACCCTTAGCCACTTTATCCATAGGAATCTTCTCACCGGAACACATGAACTTCTCTGTCTTCAACTATCATAAAAGGAAGATAGCTTGTGGACCACCAAAACATGAACCACTGCAATTGTAGGCACTTATGATCATCACAAACTTCACTCTTGAACTGTAGAGAAAAATACTTTACTGCGGAGGAATGCGGAGCATATTACTTTCTCCCTATCGCAACTAATCTTCTAGAAAAGGTAGACTTTACTCTGGTGAATGCAACTATCTCAATTCTTCATACTAGAGGCTCAAACTCAGGATTCAACAACTTCAGGCATCCCTTTGAATAACTTCCAATCCACACAGCAAGATCTTCACCTAGAAAGAAATGCAGAGCAGTCTACCAGGTTGTTCTTCAACATGCCACTCACTGTCTATACTGCACTTCATTGTAGCTTACTTGTTTCTTCTAGAGAAGTAAATTTTCTTAATATCCTTAACATGTTGAGCTTCCTAACATGTAATAGAGTAAGATACAGTTGACACCAATGACAACAATGATATGTTGACATCAATGACAACACCGATTAGGCACATATTGTAACAGATTGGTGAGAGGAAACTTGGTGGTAGTGAAGGGGAAAAGATTGGGAACTCTGTTTAAGCTAGAAGCCACTACTATTTGTAATGCCTATTATGCATTTGAGGCTAATGCTAAAAATACATGCATGTTGTGGCATCATAGATCGGGCCACATAAGTCAGTCTGATTTAAAGACTATCTTAAATAAAAAATTGTTAGATGGTTTATCATATTCTAATGAGAGTATCAAATTTTGTGAACATTGTGTGTTTGAAAAACAGAATAGATCTCCATTTCCTTTAGAAAGTAATAAATCTAATGATAAATTGGAACTTATTCATTCAGATGTTTTTGGGCCAGTGGATGTTGAATCAATTGGAAAATCTAGATATTTTGTTTCCTTCATTGATGATGTCCTAAGGTTTACCTAGATTTATTTTATGCGTCACAAATCTGAAGTTTTCACTTGGTTTAAGGAATTTAAAAATTTAGTTAAAAATCAATCAGATTATAAGATAAAGGTTTTAAGATCTAACAATGGATTCCAAGGAAATTAATGAATTATGTAAGCATGCAGGTATTGTTAGACAAAAAACTACTCCTTATACTCCACAATAGAATAGAGTGGCAGAAAGGATGAATCAGACAATAATAGAAAGAACCAGAAGTATGTTGAGTGAATTATGATTGAATAAATGTTTTTGGGTAGAAGTTGTGTGTACTACAAACTACTTGATTAATAGATCTCTCTATAAGGCTCTTGTTTCAATTCCTTATGAAATGTGGATAGGTAAGAAACCTTTTGTTTCACATTTAAGGGTATTTGTCTGCAAGACTTATATTCATGTGCCTAAAGAAAAATGAACTAAGTTGGATCCAAAATCTAAAAAGTGTACTTTCATTGGATATGGTGATAATGTAAAAGGTTATAAGCTTTGGAATCCTCTAACCCAAAAGATTATCTATTATAAAGATGTTATTTTTAGGGAACTTAGTGTTATTTCAAAACTTGAACAACCAAAGGAAATAGAAGAAAAGGTGGAGAGAGTACAGTTTGAATTAGAGCGTGAAGATGCACCTCAAGAAGAACATAATGATGGATTGGGGGGTGAAGAAGTAGAAGAAGACTCAAGTGAAAGTTCTGATGAGGAAGAATCTATTGTGATATAAGAAGTTGGTATAGGTGAGCATGCAGAAGAACCTGAAGAGTCTATTACTCCACCTCTAAGAAGATCCACAAGACAACAAAACCTAGTTGACAGGTATAGCCCACCAAATTTCCATTGTGTATTTGCTTTATTGAGTACTGACAATGAGCCTAGATCCTACAGGGAAGCTATTCATGTAGATGATAGTGAGTCTTGGTAGTTAGCCATGCAGGAGGAGATGATCGATTTAGAATCTTACAACACCTGGGATCTTATTCATTTTCCTAAAGGAAGAAAGGCCATAGGTTGCAAGTGGGTCTTTAAGAAGAAGTTTGGAGCAGATGGTTCATTGGAGAAGTATATGGCTAGACTAGTAGCCAAGGGATATTCCCATAGAGAGGGAGTTGATTTCAGTGAATTATATTCTCTCTTGTTGCTAAATTAACTTCTATCAGATTTCTCTTATCCATTGTTGCAGCTCTTGATTGGGAAATAGAGCAAATGGGTGTTAAGACTACATTTTTGCATGGAGGTCTGAGGAAGAATTCTGTAACTACTTGAGCCTCCATGAAGGAGAAGTTTTTGCAGAAATATCAGGATTATTGTCATGGTAGAGACATGAAGGGGGTGACATCTTCAAGATGTCACAAAAAGAAGATGATCCCCTAGAAGATTATGTAGAGAGATTTCAATTTTGCCTCAAGAAGTCAAGGCAGAATAGGCTCTCTCCAGAGTCACTTAATCTAGTCTTCCTAAGAGGCGTGACGAGGAATGTATGGATACACTCAATCTAATTGGAGTAGAAGATATCTCTCAACTAGGATTTGATGAAATTTGTCAAATCTACAAAAATTATTCACACTCTATTCTGAAGAAAAATAGAGGTTTTAAAACCTTAACTTTAAGTAAACAATCCACTGGAGTCTCCAGAGTAGAGCTCAGCAATCTATTGTCCAACATGAAAGAGGATATCATAAGCCACCTAGCAACACAAATGGACACTCTACACATAAAGAAGAAACAAGAAGCATTAGAGGCAGCTTTGAGTGAATATTATCCACATTATTGATAGAAGAAGGCCAATTGCTGATGCAAGGGACTTGCTAGTATTTCTAAGGGTAAGAATGAGAAAGCAGATTTTAGAGCCATAAAAGATGAAGAAGGTCAAGTGTTCTACATTGCACAATGAAGGCCATGGTAGCAAAGACAAGGTATGCCTCAGGACCCCTTGACTAACTCCATGTCATTTGCACCACCTGTCTCAAATCCTTATAATTGGAATAATGCACCTTGGTATAACTAGCCACAACAACCATGGGCAACCATACAACTTAGTTGGACCCAACAGTAGGGGGTATGGCCACACCAGCCATACCAATCCTCAAATTATAATCCTCAATGGTAGGCTAATCAAAACCCATGGCCACAATAGTGGCATGGGAACCAACCTTGGCAAAAACCAAATGTGAACTACCTGTAACCACAACAAACCCTGCCTCAGCAACCTGCCCTTATGCTAAATAGAGCCTCACCTACTCCTACCTAGCCTAAAGCTACTCAATTGTCGGCACAACCTACACCTAACCCTAACAACAAGCCTATTCAATAGGCTTATACTAATGAGGCCACCCAATACCCAACCTATATGGTTGAAGTTACTAATGTGCACATACGCTTAGGAAATATGCTTGTTGGACCATCATCACCACTTATCATAGAACTTCCTGATGAGGAACCACCCTCTGTCATTGACAACAATCTGAATAACCAGCAAAATCCTTCCAAGCAAATCTCTCTGTAAGAAGAAACCATTAATAGAAACCCTCCATTTCTAGAGAGATTGAAAATGCACCCTCCACCAACTCCATCTGAACCTAATTTTGATTTCACGGGGTAGCTAAAAGATGTTTGTGTTAAAATTACCCTCATCCAAGCCATCAAGGATGTGCCCATATATACCAAAGCCATAAGGGATTTATGCCTTAAGAAACCAGAAGTAAGAGAAAAGATCCTCAAATAGTCCATGTTATAGGACAACTTGTTGATATCATGTTAAGTAACTTGGTTGTTCCAAAATATGCAAATCCTGGAAGCCCTATGGTTGGTGTGAACATCAATAGTACCCTTATTAAAAACACCTTGATTGACCTAGGTGCATCCATCAATGTAATGACAAAAGAAACAATGAGTAACCTTCATCTAGATAACCTCATACCTACTCGCACAATACTCCAGCTAGCAGATAGGTCCATAGTCAAGCCAGAAGGGGTTATTGACGATCTTGTTATCAGATTGGATTCATGGGAATACCCTACAAACTTTATGGTCTTGCAGCCCAAATCTAGCCTAGGAGGATATCCACTCATCCTAGGGAGACCCTGGCTGTCAACAGTAGATGCTTTCATACGATGTCGGTCAATAAATA
The DNA here is from genome assembly GCA_027924645.1 of Cunninghamia lanceolata. Classification (NCBI taxonomy): domain Eukaryota; kingdom Viridiplantae; phylum Streptophyta; class Pinopsida; order Cupressales; family Cupressaceae; genus Cunninghamia; species Cunninghamia lanceolata. The sequence goes on from BSBN01000582.1 coordinate 25,165,511, forward strand.
TGATAATTTCTGATGGAAATGTAATAAATAAGTTGGTCCTTTATCCACCTGCTCAATCTTTTGCTGATACGGAGCAATCCATTTGGCCAGACATAGGGCATCCTGACCAATATTATCTTTAGACATTAATGATAATTGAAAGAGACCCACTATTGGCTATTCAGGATGAAGATGAAGTACTTTCTAATGTCATACAAAATAATTATGGAACAGATAGACAACAAGACCCATGTCTAATATGTATGGCTACCCCCTTCACAATATTTTGCCTATAATCAATACTCCAACCTATGCTTCCTCTAGTAGAATGTTACATCAGTTACTACTTCATAGTTGTAGTCTCAACTTATGAGGGTTGGATATTGCCTATGTGGTGCCTATGGTAGCACCAGTTGACATTACACTAGTCATAACACTTAACATCAATAGTGAATTAACATTTGTCTAGAAGAATCAACTGATTAAAATGCTGCAAACTCATAAGACAACATTTGCATGGGACTATCATGATATGAAGTGAATTGACCCTAACCTTTGCATGCATAGGATATACATTAATGAAGGGTGTATACCAATTAGGCAACCTCAAAGAAGAATGAACCCCATAGTAAGAGACATAGTCAAGAATGAATTGCAGAAATTACTGGATGCAGGAGTCATATACCCAATATTATATAGCCAATGGGTGTATCTACTGGTAATAGTGCCAAAGAAAGGAGGTAAGTGGAGAGTTTGTGTAGACTACAAAGAATTAAATACTACCACTAGGAAGGATCATTTTCGTCTTCCTTTCATTGACTAGGTCCTAGACTCCTTGGCTGGTAAAAAATATTTTCCTTTTCTTGATGGATTCAGTGGATATAACCATATCAAGATAGCCCCTGAAGACCAGGATAAGGCCACATTCACATGTCCATGGGGGACAGATGCCTATTATGTCCTTTCATTTGGACTCTGCAATGCACCTACCACATTTTAGAGAGATGTTTTAAGCATCTTTGTTGACCTTGCTCATGACTCTATGGAAGTTTATATGGATGATTTTACCACGTATTGAGAGTCTTATGAGGAGGCCTTGAAGAACCTTGAAAAATTATTGCAAATATGTCAAGATCATAATCTATCCCTTAGTCATGAAAAATGTTTCATGATGATGCAGAAAGGAGTAGTGCTTGGTCACTTTGTGTCCAAAGCAGGAATTCAAGTGGATCCACACAAAATTGAAATCATTTCAACCTTCCTATTCCTCAAAAATAGAAAGATGTCAGAAGTTTTCTAGGTCATGTAGGGTATTATGGAAGAATTATAAAGGATTTCAGTAAGATTGTTGCTCCTTTATTTGTCTTACTCTCTACAGATGCAGAATTTAATTGGATAGCTAACTGTCAGATACCCTTTGACCATCTCAAAGAGTCATTGATAAAGACACTTGTACTCATAGGACCTAATTGGGAAATACCTTTCCATATACATAGTACATATGCTTTTGATTTTGTTGTAGGAGTTGTGTTAGGACAAAAAGAAGGGAATGTGGAATATGCAATTTATTACATCAGCAAGAATCTTAAAGGTACTGAACTTAACTATACTGTTACTGAGAAATAAATGTTAGTTGTTGTTTATGCAATTAATAAGTTCAGGCATTATATCACTGGGTATCCTATTTTCATTCACACTAACCATGCAACAATAAGATATCTTATGAATAAACCAGTGGTAAGTGGCAGATTGGTTATATGGTTATTGCTCCTTCAGGAATTTGATATCACCATTGTAACAAGCAAAGAAAGGCCAATGTTGTTGTTGATTTCCTCTCCAGGCTCACTACTTGTAATGAGGACCTAGTCATTAATGATTCTGTAATGTCAGAAAATGTCCCCTTGGGATCTTTTCCCTCTTAAGGTTTAGCTCCCAGGTCTTTTATATGCATTTAGGACATCTTGCATCATATTTTGACATCCTGATGAAATGAACTCTAAGTTTCATGACAAATGGGACCTAGGGGATCCTTTGAACTAGTCCCTAACCAAAATAGGGGGGAGGATTTAGGCGCCCACACCCTAGTCCTACCTTATTTCAAGTCAGTCCCAAATTTTAAGTGTTGGTTTGTGACCGTTACTTAGGTCCTATGCCAACACGGTAAGTTTGAATTATGAAATTCTTGGCGGGAGTGTTTGTACTTGCATATATAAGCATATTTAGGCATTCATTTGTAAACTAGATAGAAATTTGGATTCATGAGCTTGTGTAAAGGTGATTCAAGGCATTCATTGTGCAGCAAGAGCAGATTTGTGTTGTTTATGTGTTTGTATTTGCAGATTGGAGCAGTCATCTCCTCATGGCATGAAGAGCTTCTTCCTTCCATGAGATCTTTGCTACAAGGTGACATCATTTGTGTTTGCAAGAATTTATCATTTGGTTTTTACCTCTGCCTCCCAAGGGTACGCACTCTCTATTTGACAACGGTGTTCAGAAGACTTGAATGTCTCTCCAAGGTTTGACTGAGGCAAGCCTCTAAAGACCACAACCCCCTCCCCATTTTTTTGTGATTGCGGGTTACAGGTTGAAGAAGCAAAAAAAGTGGAGTTGCAAGAGAGTGTTGAAGAGTATTAGATTTGTAGATTAGAGTTGAAAATAGGGCCCTAGACTCGGGTGCCTACTCATTAGTCCTCTAGATTCCGCAACGGAGAAATCTCTACGACAATAGGAACAAGTTGCAGATCAAGTTCCCAAATCATGACAAAAATTAGGGCATTGGACTAGGGCACCTGCTCATTAGTCCATGACTATTCTACTTCCCAAACTTCAAAATCAGGTGCACATTCCTCTGTCATTTTACATCTTCCTATAGCAGCATTTTGAGTAATTTATTTGTTTGCTTCTGTATTTGCATAATTAGGGTTTTGGTGTATAATTGAGCATAGTTGAGCATAATTGATAATAAAATCACACAAATCCAATCTTCCCTGCATTCTTAAGTGACCTAGGGTCTGATAGTACATTTCCACTCAACCCAAAGTCCTTGAATGTAATTGGTGAAAGGAGGATAGGCACAAATAAACCTAATTACCATCTAATCAACCCTATCCAAATTTTAGTACATTACATTTTGGTGAACCCGTGTTATTGGACTTGTTTGCATATTTTTGAGTGTTTTACTTTAGATTTGCATTGATTTCATTCATTCATATCATCATTCATCTTATTGCATTATAAAACTTACAAAAAAATTGAAAATTTTGAAAATTTTGAAAAAATTGCAACTTAGGGTTTGCATGTTGCATCAATTAATTTGAATTTCATCAAATTTATGATTTTTGCATTATATATGAGATAAATTTCAGAAAATTATAAAAGTTCAATAGCTTGCATTGCATTTTCATCATAAAATTGCTAGGGTTTGGTTAAAAATTGTGAATTTTGCATATAACCTAGTATTTGAAAAAACTAGGGTTTGTAGGTAAAATCTTGTTTCAGATTTTTCTACTGATCATAGACACTCATTCAAAATTTCATTTGGCTGTAGTGTTGCATTTTAGTGTGAATTTGTAATTAGATCTCAAAAATTTGCATTTTTACATAGAAAATTTCAACAAAAACTAGCATTTTTATTGATTTTGCATTAGATTTGCACTTGCATTTTACATCTTAGGACTTGGAAATCATTTTCAGATCTGAGTGAATTTAATTTTCATCATAAATCAGATTTCAATACATTCATATAGTATTTTTCATTAAAATCTCAAACCTAGGGCTTGAAAACCCTTGATTTTCACTAGATTTGGCCTTATCGACTCTCTAGATTTGCGCTATAGGCGTGTTGTAAAGAATAATTTTGCATTAATTGGATGTTATTAGGGTTATTATCTATTTTCCCTCCTAAAATTCTTTACAACACCTCTTTATTAAGCTCTTGTATTGAAATTTTGGTGAAAAAATTGCACATTTTTGCTATATTTGCCCTAGGGTTTGACCTAGTTTGCACTCCAAGCATGTTGTAAAAGATTTTATAATTCTAGGTGACTGATATTATTTCTATTATTTTCTACACCTCATAAAATTCCTTACAAACCCCCTTTCATTAGGTCTTGGGATTGAAAAACTGTGAAAATTTGCATATTTTAGGGTATTTTCACTAGGTTTTTACTAGTCATCATTGTAGATTTACATCAAAAGCATGTTGTAAAGGGTTTAATTATTTCATTGGAATAAAAATAGACACATTATTTTCTTCCCTTGATCAAAATCTCTATAACACCTTTTCTTTCATATATTTGCATTGAAAAAGTACAAAAAATCAAGCATTTAAACATATCTTGTGTCTAAGGTTTGTGCATATTGCTGCATGAGTCTCATAACTCACTGCCCCAAGAGAAATTTTCCTTTAAGAAGAATAATAAGACACATGGGATCTAGTGCTCTTGAAGAAGTTGGTACATTGAACACCTTCTTTACAAAAGGAGAGACACAAATGTTACAAGATATTACACCTATCACAAGTACAATGGAAGAGCAAACTTTTCATGATGTTGATGATACTATTGAGGTGACAAGACATGTATCTAATGAGAAAATAGATAAACTTGATAAAGACCTAGCTGAATTCCAATATTATGTGCAAACTGAGAGGATAGTTGAAGAAGCTATACCCGTGATTCACCATGTAAGAGAATTGAAAAAAGAGGGACAAGATGGTGTTAATGCAATCCGTGGTTTAGCACATATTGTACAAACCAATATCATGCTAGTGACTGAATGTATAAAAGTTATAAATAATACTTTGTCACCATCTCATACACAAGTATCGACACCTATACCGACTACAGGAATGTCTACCTTTACGTTAATGATCTTAACAATGGATGTGAATGCTTGTAGTAATTCTACCAATGTTATTGGAGTATCTAATGGCACTAATTACAAAGATGTGGGATTTAATTATCAAAATTTGGTTTCTAAGGGGACCTATTCTATGAATAATTTCTCTCAACCACCTCTTCATCCCACTTATTCTCAACCTCCTGTTACATATAGTTATTCTCAACTACCTTCCACCTACCATTATGTCCAACCACCGTTGACCTATTCACAACCTCTACCTATCACATCTCAAGCTCAATCACCACCTCACTTTGGTTCCAATTCCTCGCAACAAACTACATCTCCCAATGATGCCATCCTAAACCAACTTTTCTAGGGCATGACTGCTTTACAACAAAAGGTAACAAATTTGAAAAATTCTTCACAACCTAATATACCAACATATCATTCCCGTAATCCTCTATCCTATGCAATTTTGAGAACTCCTATGTCCTAGAGGTTTGAGACACCCCACTTTGAAAAATATGGTGGAAAAGGTGATCCTAATACTCATGTGGTAGCATTCACAGCTATGTGTAGTGATTTCTATTTTGAAGAAGATTTGTTAACAAAACTTTTCCTGTAATCTGTCAAACATACTACTTCAGAATGGTTTTGCTCTTTGCCTCTGAATTCAATACACCCCTTTTCGTAGTTGGTTGATCAATTTTTACAACATTTTCAAGCAAACATTGGACCTCAAGTCTCTTTGATTGATTTAGTTCATTGCAAGCAAGGTCTAAAAGAAAAGTTAACTAAGTTTATTAGTCGATATCAAGCTCTATATGTACAAATTCAATATTAGATGAAAGACGAGGATATTTAGAAGGTGTTTATCACTAATCTACAACCTAATATTCATGATAAGATCCTCTTGATGAAGTATAACTCCATTCAACACTTATGCACCACCCTTCGCGATTATCAACTTTCATCTAGTCAGTATGAAAACCAAAACTCATTGGCTCAAGTTGGTCAATCCATGGGTGGATCATCATAAAACAACTTTAAGAGGAATAATAATAATCTCATTAGGTTTAATGGACTGAATACGAACAATTTTTCTAATGTGTCTGCTATCACTAATCTAAAGAAGGCATCATATCAACCAAGAAAGTTTACTCTGATATCTGAGTCCTATCATTCTATCATGAATCAAGCCATGAGTAATAAGCTTCTAAAGCTTCCCCTGATTAATCTTGTCAATCCTAGTAGAGCACAAGGACCTTACTTCGATGCTAATGCCTTTTTGTCATTTTCATCAGACACAAGGACATGATATTGAACGATGTATGCATCTTAAACATGAAATACAAGACCTCATTGATTCAAATGTCATATAGGTATCGAGTGTGAATGATAATGGAGATAAGTTGGTTGCTTTGTCGAATCAAAATTTACAAATCTTCACTAATCCTTTCCCTAAGCATACTGATAACATGTTGGAATAAGGTCTAGTGGAAGTAGATGATGATGATTACTTGGAATATGATAACATTGTGGGTATGATTGAAGCGGATAAGGAAAAGTTGGATAACCCACCTCATCCATGAAGAAATGGGATTTATGTTGAGGTTCCTCCTCCGTTATCCTATATAGGATCGGGAGATAACCAAAATGCATTAGAAAAAAAAATAGAATAACCAATACAGATGAGTGAGATGGTACAAAATGATTCTTGTTACTGTGTTAGACGGCTTCAACAATGAAAACTCGCTAAAAATTAGAAAAGAGTAAGATGAATGTCAGCAGTTGGAGATAATAGCAGTTCTCCTCCTCATAAGCAATAAAAAGTTTCATTTACACAAGGATTTAAGAAACAAGTATTGTATCATATTAAATAAGACTTTCATAAGAACCACTCAAACTTTGCACTCAACATGATCGAGTACCTCTCCAAGAGGTTTGCAAGTTCAACAATCTGATACAAATATCCTACAGGTAAGTATCTCTAATCCTTTATCTCTCTCATGATGTGTTATGTGTTGTTTAGGCCTCCTAAGATGACCCTAGATTCTCTTGTAAGGTCCGGGATACCAGGAGACCACCTCTGTTGTGACCTTCTTCTATTGGTATCATCATTCTTCTATGTTCCCTCTCTCTGATTACATTGTTGTGTGTTGTGTCTTACAGACATAGCATTGCAGTTGGTGAATTGGGGGCACACTCCTACATGACTGTCCCTAAGACACTTGTTTCTCCTCTCTTATTTATTAGTTCCCTTCCTCTAGTGTTTCTATCTAGCGGGCGTATGATGAAAAACATTTATACTGATGCGGACCTAGCATCCCTTTAGTGAGAAATCAAAAATTGGACTTAGTTCCTAATATGACGATGGGGTTGTAATATATTATCCGACACTTGGCTAGTAGAAGCACTCAATTTAGAGATTTTCGTGATATAGCCCCACGGTTATCCTCGATCTCCAAATTCATAGTATAACCTTAGCTCTTTGTTTGATTAATCATATGCATTGATGTTGTTGTTTATCATGATTTTATAGACACTGACATGTTTCTTGGAGAGATGTGTTTATGGGAACATTTGGCAATCGTAAAGTACATGTCACCTCCAGGGGGCATGGGCTTTGAGAAAGCCTATGTTCCCTTGTGTGTTTTCTTCCTACCATAACATGCTTGATATTGATGTGTGATATCAACCACCTTAAGGTGAGAGCATATATAAGGTAAGTTGTCTGTTGTAGATGTTAGCAATGTGCTTGTCCTCATGTGCAGTTTAAAGACTAGTGCACTAAGTACTTCCTGCACTCTAATTTTGCTTGCAATCAATCAATCAATCATCTTACGCACTTTGCAAAGGCGGGGATGGTGTACTTCTCGGAGCAAATTGCATCATCTTGTCATTTTCAAAAAGTCCTCATTGGGAGATGGGGAGTGGTTCTGTGACTAACTCAACCCTTAAGCGTGTCTTCAACAATTGTTGTGGTGAAGCCCAATCGTCAGTGCGTGCCTGTAATGTGCCTAAGATGGTGTTGAGCCTAGAAATAGGAACACTCCATCACTTGCCTGTCGTGTTTTCTTCGTATCTTCAAAGTGTGTGTGTTTGACATGTTTGTTTTGTTTGGCATGTCTGTTGCCCCATGTGCAGTTTAAAGACCAACGCGATGAGTGCTTCCTACATTTTAGGAGGTTTGGCATGTCTTGCATGTGTGTTGCCCCATATATGTAGTTTAAAGACTAGTGTGATGCATGCTTCCTGCATTATGGGAGGTGTGTTTACTTTCCTATACTTGCATCTGCATTTCATATATATGAGAAAAATAAAAAGAAAAGAAACTCATTCCTATCTTCCATGCATTAAACTATCTTCTATGCATTTACTGCTTTCTCCATGTTTTGTGTGACTGTAACTGTCTTCTCTGTGTTTTGGTGCCTGCTATTGTCTTCAATGTGTTTGGTGTGTCTTCTCCGTGCTTGGCATGTTTGTTGTGTTTGTTGACCGTACTTTAATGCATGTATTGGCCTTGCATTTATACATACATTAAAGTGGGGGCTAAATGTAATGTCAGAAAATGTCCCCTTGGGGACTTTTCCCTCTTAAGGTTTAGCTCCTGGGTCTTTTATCTACATTTACGACATCTTGCATCATATTTTGACATCCTAATGAAATGAACCCTAAGTTTCATGACAAATGGGACCTAGGGGGATCCCTTGAACTAGTCCCTAACCAAAATAGGGGGGAGGACTTGGGCGCCCATGCCCTAGTCCTGCCCTATTTTGGGTCAGTCCCAAATTTTAAGTGTTGGTTTGTGACCGTTACTTAGGTCCTATGCCGACACGGTAAGTTTGAATTACAAAATTCTTGGCAGGAGTGTTTGTAGTTGCATATATAAGCATGTTTAGGCATTCATTTGTAAACTAGATAGCAATTTGGATTCATGAGCTTTTGTAAAGGTGATTCAAGGCATTCATTGTGTAGCAAGAGCAGGTTTGTGTTGTTTATGTGTTTGTATTTACAGATTGGAGCAATCATCTCCTCATGGCATGAAGAGCTTCTTCCTTCCATGAGATCTTTGCTACAAGGTGACATCATTTGTGTTTGCAAGCATTTATCATTTGGTTTTTGTCTCTGTCTCCCAAGGGCATGCACTCTCTATCTAACAACAGTGTTCGGAAGACTTGATTGTCTCTCCGGGGGCTTGACTGAGGCAAGCCTCTAAACACCACAACCCTCTCCCCATTTTTTTGTGATTGCAGTTTAGAGGTTGAAGAAGTAGAAAAAGTGGAGTTGCAAGAGAGTGTTACAGAGTGTCAGATTTGTAATCAGAGTTGAAAATAGGGCCCTGGACTCAGGTGCCTGCTCATTAGTCCTCCAGATTCCATGTGGAGAAATCTCTATGATAGCAAGAACAAGTTGCAGATCAAGTTCCCAGATCTCGACAGAAATCAAGGCATTGGACTAGGGCGCCCGCTCATTAGTCCCCAATTGTTCTACTTCATGAACTTCAAAATTAGGTGCACATTCATCTGTCATTTTACATCTTCCTATAGCAACATTTTGAGTAATTTCTCTGTTTGCTTCCATATTTGCATAATTAAGGTTTTGGTGTATAATTGAGCATAATTGATAAGCAAATCACACAAATCCAATCTTCCCTGCATTCCTAAGTGACCTAGGGTCTGATAGTCCATTTCCACTCGACCCAAAGTCCTTGAATGTAATTGATGAAAGGAGTATTGGCACAAACAAACCTAATTACCATCTAATCAACCCTATCCAAATTTTAGTACATTACAGATTCTTTTCGAGATGAACACTTATTTGCACTGACTATACAAACTCCTTGGTATACAGATATAGAAAATTATCTAGTCACAAGGAAAACACCTCCACACCTCTCACCCAGAGAGAGGCAACACCTTGTGGAGCATAATTTTCCCTATTCATGGGTATCTAGTTATCTCTTCTATATAGGACCTAATCATATTATGAGAAGGTGTATTAGTGAAGATGAAGTGTATGAAATTATCAGAGCTTGCCATGTTGAACCCTATGGTGGACACTTTGCATCCAAGAGGACAACAATCAAAATTCTAAATACTGGATATTGTTGGCCAACATTACATAAGGATACAACTCTCTATAGAAGAAGATGTGACCACTGTCAAAGAATGGGCAGACCTACAAGAAGTGATGAAATGCCTCTACATCCACAACTGGTGGTCACACCATTTGATAAATGGGCCATTGATTTTATTGGACTCATAGGTCCACCTTCTAACCACAAAGATTTGTAATATACACCATTGGTCTAATTTTTTTTTATGTTGTTTGCTTCAGTGTTTGAGTGTTTATAGAAATAGACAGAGATGTAGAGTTGTATGTTTCATGATAGATATATTTGCAAATAAAATAGAACTGAATAACTCTTTGAAAGTGATAATATTCAGAAATCCACAAGCTGAAATATGCAAGATTTATTTTTTGAACTGAATAAATAATTTTCTCAAAAAAATGCACAACCTAGTTCATTAAATGACATTACAAATGTATTTCCAACATACCCACAAAATGCAACAATGAATAAGTATGATCTAGCAAATAAAATGCAAATTGGCACCACTGAAAATGGATGCCACTCCCAAGGAACCTCCCAATGGCTAAGAAAGATTTAACTCTTTATGCAACAATGAAAATACCACCAAAATGCATCAAAAACCCCAATCACCCTATTCATAAAACCTCACGCCATGCTATGAGGTGTATGGCCTGCTGCAAGGAAGTACGACCAACAATACCAACAACTTCAAAACAAAATGAAACTTATTTATTTCGTTCTGAAATTTGTTCATAAATATTACACCAAAATCTACAATGAAAAATCCAATGCAAAACCCCTAAATTTGCCATGTGAAGTTCAATGTGATTTCTATATGAAATCACTCACAAACCCTTCGAATCTGCTCCAAATCACTTGAAATTTAGACACCATTATCTCATATATATATATATATATATATATATATATATATATATATATATATATATATATATATATATATTATGGAAAGAAATCTAATATCAACAATGAATAGCCTCTCCGTGACAACCTGTAAATGCTTCCAATCAACTCAATGTAATCCCTGAAATGAGGTCACCAATAAATCCTACAAACTGAAATAAATCTTCACAAATAAGCCCAGTTGTGATCTCCATAATGAAACAACCAAGAAATCCTCCAGATTGTGTCTTTCGACAATGTAAATAATGTTGCATGTAAGGGTTTTCATCCTCAAAAACCTGAGATGAACCAAGTTCAATCTCCAAAACCACAAGGGTTTTAATCAGAGAAATAGCATAAACTTCATAATCCAAAATGAGCCCCTCAAATGTCTTTTTATATTTTTTCTACCAAACTCTCCAAAAGCTTCTATTTTAAAATTCACTTTTTAATTAAAAATCCATTTTAGCTCCGAAAAAGACCTTTTAATTAAAATAATGATAATTTGACACACAAGGTCCCTATTTAATGCATCCATAATTTAAGACATTTCATCTCAATTCTGATGAGCCATAACACTAAGGTTCTTTTAAAATATTTTAAATAATATTTAGCAACCTTAATAAAATAATTAAAATAAAGCCATTAATATACTCACTTTGTGGGAATTGCCGGAATGCATCAGAATCAAAAACTAACTGCATTAGAGTGATCCTGATGAAGAATAATGATAAACAGAGCCAATCAAGTGACTTACTATAAATAGATGCCCTCTCCAAGATTCTTGGAAAGCACACTAGAAGCCAAAAATCACCCCAAAAAGTGGCATATGAGTACTCTAGGCCAATTGAGCTCATTGGAGTCCTTAAATAACTCCTTTGATAACATTGACACACACCTACAAGGTCAGTTCCAACTACACTCCAAGAGAACCTGAAAATGGGGACAATACAATCCACCCTCCCCAAAGATTGTTTGTCCTCAATGATGCAGAGGAAAATGCAACAGAAGCTTACAAATGGGAAGGAGGAGTCATGAACACAACCAGCATGTTAAAATCCTGGACATGTAGCATGTAATACCTATCGGCTTAGCAGCATCATCATATTCGGCAAGCGCAAACATCCTCCTGATGTTCACTGTTCATCTAGCGCCAACCTCTATCGGCAGCATCATGATGTTTAGCATCATCTTCACCCTTCGTCAGTAGGATATGAAATATCCGGTTCCTCTCATATTGAAACATCCTGATGATGTTAACCAAACTTTATGCCGATGACTTACGCCGATGCCAAAACACTTAGCGACAGCAGGATAAACTTGCATAGGGTGATATTCGCAATATCCTGATGACGATGACGTCACTTGCACCCGACGATGATGTCAATGCACCTGATGATGATGTCAACAGGATATAAGACACTTATATCCTCCACAACATGATAATGAATATCCGGTGATCTTTTCAATATCCTGATGATGTCCTTTCCGGTCCTTAGCCAAAAGGTGAACTTCCACTCCTGCATGCGATAGCGATATGCGGATGATGGATACACATGAAAGATGATCCTGACGATGATATACACACTGAGTATATATCTAACTTATATCATCCTGATGCACTTGAAACATACAATCTTCAACAGCTTCATAACCCGATCTGGATAGCGATATACTCACAGATGTCGATGCGATTCACTCCATCTGGAAAAGCACATGCAGATCCCTGTATATCCGTCAGCTGCATGCAAACTCACAGAACCGTACAATTTCACAAAGAAAATATGATGATCGGGCCGGATCACCTTCAGATCAAAACTTAACAGTTTATCTTCCTAAACCCTAGCACATGAGGATGCTAGGTTGATTCATAGCATGCTACCAATCGATCTCCCACACAATGAGATGCATAAACAGAAAACTAAAATACAACCTAAACTAACATGCATGACCATTCCACCGATTCACAGAATCAACCGGTGGAAGGGTTGAAAGAATCCATTAACCTGTAATCAGAACAGAAATCAAAACATAAACAGCTGATAAACCAGATGATGCAATTGATGAGATCTTATTCAGATGAAACACAAATGTCCTGTTTCTACAATGTTTCACAATGTCTGGACTGATCTCTGGATTTCACTCAATCACCAGTACAACATAACATAACTACTACTCTCTCCTCTACTCTCTTCTCTGATCATGATTTCAAACCCTAACTGATCTGAGTTATTTATAGCAATATCCTACGAGTACTACCAACTCGATTCCCAGCGGCTGGGAGCTTCCAAACGGCTGGGAGAGGATAGCTCATACTACCTGATCATGAACTCTAACTGCCTGCACACTCTCCTAGGCTGATCTAACACATATGCATTGGTCCAATGGACCTTATTACATTATGAAGTCAAACATGCTAAAAATAGACTAATGTCCTGTCATGCGGACAATGAACCTATATCTTGTCTTGTAGGGGTGCTCCTGCACCATACTCCCTAGAAGAAGAAATCTCAAGTCCACTTGAGATGAGAGTATGAAGATCTGCACCATGTTTCTGGATCTGCTCTTCAGTCATCCAGACTGCTTCAGAATTAGGTTTTCCCTTCCAAGAGACTAGATACTCCAAGTACTGTTTGTTCCGGGTCTGTTTGACCACTCTGGTGTCCAAAACCTTCTGCAACTGTGGAGGATCATGCTTGGGAATGTTATCATTGACTGTATCCTGTAGGAGTTCCTGATCTACATCTGGATAAGACTTGTATGGAGTTAAATCACATACATTGAATATAGGGGACAACCCAAGATCAGGGGGGAGTTGTATCTCATAAGCATTTTGTCCATGCTTGTGCAAAATCTGACATGGTCCAACTTTTCTCTGCATGAGTTTAGTATATTTTCCCTTAGGAAGTCTGTCCTTCTTCAAATGAACCCATACCAAATCTCCAACATCAAACTGTACATCCTTCTTCTTTTTATCAGCATATTCCGTATACTTCAAGGTGGTTTGCTGCAGTTAGGTCTTGACTTGATCATGAACCTCTTTGATGGCTTCTGCAAAAGCTTCTCCTTCTGCACTAACAGGGTCTACTGTAGGTAGATCTCTCAATTCCAAAATTCCTCTTGGATGCATACCATAAACTATTTGAAAAGGTGATTTCCCTGTGCTCCTATTGACAGTATCATTATAGGAAAATTCAGCTTGAGATAGAATATTATCCCACTTTTCTCCATGTTGTTTTGTCAAACATCTAAGCAAATTCCCTAAGGAACGGTTCACTACTTCAGTCTGTCCATCCGTTTGAGGATGATATGCAGAGGAAAAAGACAAATTTGTTCCAAGTTTCTTCCAAAGAGTTCTCCAGAAGTGACCAATAAACTTCACATCCCTATCTGACACTATACTCAATGGCAATCCATGGATCCTAACAATCTCCCTGAAAAACAAATCTGCAATGTATGAAGCATCAGCAGTGGTTGTGCATGGCAAGAAATGTGCCATTTTGCTGAATCTATCCACTACAACAAAAACACTGTCAAACCCTTTCCTTGTCCTTGGTAAACCCAAGACAAAATCCATACTTATGCTTTCCCATGGTCTGGAAGGAATGGGTAAGGGCTGATATAAATCTGCATTAGTCGACCTGCCTTTAGCTTTCTGACATATCACACATGTCTCTACAAACTTTCTGACATCTGATTGTAACTTAGGCCAAAAGTAATGTCTTCGGACAAGATCAAGAGTCTTATCTAGACCAAAATGACCTGCCATAGCTCCACAATGTTTCTCCTTAATGATGTTTAACCTCATAGAACACCTTGGAATACATAACTGTCCACCTTTGAACAACAATCCATCCTGAATCAAAAATTCAGAGAATTCAGCATGATATTTCTCTCCAAAAGAAGTACATACATGATATATCTCCCCAAAATCTTCATCAGTCTCATACATGGTCTTTAGTGAATCAATGCCAACACTTTCTAACTGAATCTGGTTGACTGTTAAAACTCTCCTGCTCAAAGCATCTGCAACTTTATTCTTGGCTCCTTGCTTATGCTTCAATGTAAAAGTAAAAGCTTGTAAGGTTTCTACCCATTTCATGTGTATGTGGTTCAGCTTTTCCTGGTTGTTTATGAAACTCAGAGCCTGGTTATCTGTGAATACTATGAATTCCTTTGGCATCAAGTAATGCCTCCATTTCTTGAGTGACTGGACTAAAGCATACATTTCCAAATCATATGAGGAATACCTCTTTTTAGCATCATTGAGCTTCTCACTGAAAAATGCAATAGGTCTACCTTCTTGGCTGAGTACTGCTCCAATGGCCATGTGACTGGCATCACATTCCACCTGAAAGATTTTGTTAAAGTCTGGAAGTGCAAGGACTGGCTGCTGTGCCACCTTCTTCTTCAACGTTTCAAAAGAATCATCTGCTCTTTGAGTCCAAACAAATCTGCACTTCTGTCCTCCTTTGATGGTATCAAGCATGGGTACACAAATATGACTAAACCCTCTTATAAACTTCCTGTAGAAGGTTGCTAACCCATGGAAACTTCTGACATCATTCATAGTCTTTGGGGTTGGCCAAGACAATATGGCACTTACCTTCTCCTTATCCATTTGTAACTTTCCTTGTGAAATGACAAAACCCAAATATGTGATCTCCTCTTGCATGAACAAACACTTGTCTAAATTTATCATCAGCTGCTCTTCATGTAACCTCTTAAGAACTAAATCTATGTGTCTGAGATGTTCTTCTTTTGTGTTGCTGAAAATCAGAATGTCATCTAGATATACTATGACAAACTTACCAATGAACTCTTTCAAAACCTCATTCATCAACCTCATAAAAGTACTAGGTGCATTAGATAAACCAAAAGGCATAACCTTCCACTCATATAATCCTTCATTAGTTTTGAATGCTGTTTTCCATTCATCTCCTGGTCTAATCCTGATCTGATGATATCCACTCTTCAAATCTATTTTTGTAAAATACTTAGCACCTCCCAAACAGTCAAGTAAATCCTCTATCCTAGGGATTGGAAACCTATACCTGATTGTGATCTTGTTAATAGCTCTAGAATCTGTGCAAAGCCTCCAAGTACCTTCCTTCTTTGGTGCTAGTACAGCTGGTACTGCACATGGACTTAAACTTTTCCCAATCAGACCTGAATCCAATAATTCTTCAATTTGTCTGGCTACTTCTGCATTCTGTTCTGGAGTTAGCTTATAGGCTACTTTGTTTGGAAGTGTTGACCCTGGAATTAAGTCTATGCAGTGACTAATATCCCTGACAGGTGGTAGGGATCTTGGCATTCCCTCTGAGATGATACCTTTGTACTTATCCAATAGCTCTTGGATAGCTGGGTCTATGAACCTTTGCTTTTTCTCTTCCTTGACTTCTTGCTGCTGTTCTTTATTCACCCTCATACATGGGATTAGGGCATATGCAACTGCACCTTCTGCTGCTACTTCTTTCATGAACTGTTTACCTTCCATCAGCATTACCTTCACCTCTTTTCCTTTAGATTTCTCCTCCTTCTCCATCAATGGTAGTAACGTTATAACCTTACCATCTTTAGTGATTGTATATGTGTTTCTAATACCATCATGTTGTGCCTTCAAATCATACTGCCATGGTCTACCAAATAAAAGATTGCAAGCATCCATCGTGGTAATATCAAACAACAACTTATCCTTATATGCTCCAATCTGAAATTCTACCCAAGCCTGCTCTTGTACAATTGTCTGCTGACCTTGGGTAAGCCATGAGACTTTATATGGGGATGGTTGAGGCAATCTCCTAAGCTTAAGCTTTATCACCATTTCTTCAGACACAAAATTTTCAGTAGAACCAGAATCAATCAAAACTTTACATGCCTTACCTCCTGCTTTGCAAATAGTCCTGAAAAGAGACTTTCTTTGAGGGGATTCTTTGTTAGGTACCTTCATGGTAGTCACCATTCTTCTCATCATTAGAGACTCTCCACTTTCTGGGTATCCATAATTATCAGGAGCATTCACACTCTGAAAATCATTAGAGCCTGTCATACTTTGATTATCAGGTTCTTGGATCAGATTTGTTCTCCTTTCTCCTGTTGAGCTTGTGGCCTTTTCTGGACATCTGCTGGCTATATGGCCTTCTTTGTTACAGTTATAACATCTGATGGATCATCTGCCCTGGGATCTTCCTCTGAAAGGTCTTCTACCTCTGAAGTTTCTTTGCTGACTATAATTTTCCCTCTAGTTCTGACTATTGTTTCCCTGACTATTGTCATGACTGGATTCTCCTTGATATCCATGTCCATGTCCTTTACCTCTAAAAGGACCTCTTCCACCCCTTTGTTGTCTTCCTCTTCCTCTATTGTGTTGTTCTTGTCTTCTCTTTAACTTCTCTTCCACTTTCAATGCCAACTGAAAGCATTTCTGAACTGTATCTGGATTATGCAGATTTAAATCTTCTTGAATGTTGAACCTCAATCCATTAAGGTATCTGGCTACCTTCTCTTCTTCACTTTCCTTTACCTTTGTTTTCATACAAAGTTTCATGAATTCTTCTGTATATGAGCTGACATCTAGCTCCTTCTGCTTCAGGTTTTGCTTCCTCTTGTGTAATTGGATACTGTAATCCAATGGGACATAAGCTTCCTTTACTAATGCCATCATTTTCTTCCATGTAGTGACTCTACACTTTCCTTCCTGTACTCTATCATCTTGGACGAAATTCCACCATGTCAAGGCAGCTTCTTTCATTTTTGACTGGGCTATTTTCACCCTCTGTTGTTCTGGTATCTCCTCTATTTCAAAGAAATTGTTCAAGGAGTCTATCCACTCCATCACTGAATCAGGTTCCATCTTTCCTGTAAACACTGGCAAATCCAGTTTCACATCCATGGTTCTCCTCTCCATGGCCTTGAGGGCGTTCAACAGTGGTCTCTGGTCTGCAGGAACGACCTCCTCGTTCCAACTAGGGATCTCTTCTTCTTCCCTATCTTATTCTCTACTAGAACCTACTCTGTTCCTCAACTTCTCTAACTCATCCTTCAATTCCTGATTCTGAGCCTTCACGGCCTTGCTCTCTGCAATTTGTTTCTTTACCAGAACTGCCAACTCAATGTTGGTCATCCTTGCCGGAATCTCAGATGTTCCTTCTTCATCTGACATCCTGCTATATCCTGATCTTTTGCAGAAGATCCTTCCTTTGCTCTGATACCACTATGATGCAGAGGAAAATGCAACAGAAGCTTACAAATGGGAAGGAGGAGTCATTAACACAACTAGCATGTTAAAATCCTGGACATGTAGCATGTAATACCTATCGGCTTAGCAGCATCATCATATTCGGCAAGCGCAAACATCCTCCTGATGTTCACTGTTCATCTAGCGCCAACCTCTATCGGCAGCATCATGATGTTTAGCATCATCTTCACCCTTCGTCAGTAGGATATGAAATATCTGGTTCCTCTCATATTGAAACATCCTGATGATGTTAACCAAACTTTATGCCGATGACTTACGCCGATGCCAAAACACTTAGCGACAGCAGGATAAACTTGCATAGGGTGATATTCGCAATATCCTGATGACGATGATGTCACTTGCACCCGATGATGATGTCAATGCACCTGATGATGATGTCAACAGGATATAAGACACTTATATCCTCCGCAACATGATAATGAATATCCGGTGATCTTTTCAATATCCTGATGATGTCCTTTCCGGTCCTTAGCCAAAAGGTGAACTTCCACTCCTGCATGCGATAGCGATATGCGGATGATGGATACACATGAAAGATGATCCTGACGATGATATACACACTGAGTATATATCTGACTTATATCATCCTGATGCACTTGAAACATACAGTCTTCAACAGCTTCATAACCCGATCCGGATAGCGATATACTCACAGATGTCGATGCGATTCACTCCGTCTGGAAAAGCACATGCAGATCCCTGTATATCCGTCAGCTGCATGCAAACTCACAAAACCGCACAATTTCACAAAGAAAATATGATGATCGGGCCGGATCACCTTCAGATCAAAACTTAACAGTTTATCTTCCTAAACCCTAGCACATGAGGATGCTAGGTTGATTCATAGCATGCTACCAATCGATCTCCCATACAATGAGATGCATAAATAGAAAACTAAAATACAACCTAAACTAACATGCATGACCATTCCACTGATTCACAGAATCAACCGGTGGAAGGGTTGAAAGAATCCATTAACCTGTAATTAGAACAGAAATTAAAACATAAACAGCTGATAAACCAGATGATGCAATTGATGAGATCTTATTCAGATGAAACACAAATGTCCTGTTTCTACAATGTTTCACAATGTCTGGACTGATCTCTGGATTTCACTCAATCACCAGTACAACATAACATAACTACTACTCTCTCCTCTACTCTCTTCTCTGATCATGATTTCAAACCCTAACTGATCTGAGTTATTTATAGCAATATCCTACGAGTACTACCAACTCGATTCCTAGCGGCTGGGAGCTTCCAAACGGCTGGGAGAGGACAGCTCATACTACCTGATCACGAACTCTAACTGCCTGCACACTCTCCTCGGCTGATCTAATACATATGCATTGGTCCAATGGACCTTATTACATTATGAAGTCAAACATGCTAAAAATAGACTAATGTCCTGTCATGCGGACAATGAACCTATATCCTGTCTTGTAGGGGTGCTCCTGCACCACTCAAGCAATGCCAAAGCAACTCCTACAATCATTAGACTGGTCCAACTAAAACCAAAAATGATCCCAGGGTCCCATGTCAATCTCAGGAAAGAACCACCATGCTGACGCTACCACTCTGATCATAACTGTAAAACCATCATGCCAAAATTGCACTATCCTCTGCTGGAATCCCCAAAAGTGACCATCGTCAAAACCCAAACTAAAATACTTGGAAAGGTTGAAACCTATACCATGAAACAACTCATGCTGAAACATCACAGTAAGGTCCATATTTGCAATCTCACCGCCTATCATGGTTTTGGGCAACAAAAAATTAAACCTACTCTGCCATAAGGAAATAAACTCAACAAAACCTCTCATGACATCCGAAAGATGAAGCAGTCCAATCACAGTCATCACTCTAAAATCTATCAAGGAGGGAATGTCTCTACTATTGCTAACTAAAATCATATCATAGACACTTAACCTCCAAGTGTCATAAGAACGGTTCTAAACAGACCAATACACCCAACCCACTACAAACATCAAATCATCATCTGATGATATACGTGACAACACCATGAAATGTCTATAGTAACCATCACTCACCAAAGTGGAAACAAAAAATAACTTAACTATGGCCAGAGAAACTCTCACAACTAGTTGCCTAAAAGCCTGCCAAAGCTCAGAACCAATTGACTCAAAAAAAGATGTCACAATAACCATCATGAAGATATAAGGGCAGTGGCAATCAATCTAGAATCCAACTAAAAATATAAGAGGCATGAGTATATAAGTAACCAAAGAGTCATCTCCTATGATCAAATCACGTCCAGCAACCAACTCCAACCACCAAATACTCCACTGCTACTCTGAAAAGACAAACCAACATGGTTGCGGGTCAAGAGCTGACGTCATGTGTAGGTTGATCAGAAAGTGGACAACGGTGCTAACACTCATGGTTACAACTTGAATCCCTCTTAAAGATGAATCATAACATGTGGAAACTCACTGTCATGAACCCACAGTGAGGGAAAACTATCAAAGTTTGCATCACAAACCTTCATAAGATGAACTCTCTAAGTTAGGAAGGTCTGAAGTAAACAATAATGACTGTTATCCAAAAGTGAAATTAGAGAGGTACAATCTGATTTTAGTGCTCTACACTAAGGACAATAGCAGCCCCAATGCATTTCCCAAATATAAGCATGTGTGAGAAGCATTACGCTGCACCAAATCAACTTAGAAGTGGCTGAGAAACACTTCCAAGAAATTTCCAACTATAAAATTTCACTTCCCTAACAGAGAATAATGTGGCAACTTCTCTAAATGAAAGCAAACCAAAAAATGAATTGGCTGACCTACCACCAAACATCAAGCTCAAAATGGAAATACTGATCCAATCTTTTCCAAGGAACACACCCAATAGTGCCTAATCATTCACTAACCCAAGAATTCCAAGCATGGATACCCAACCAAGAATGATCTCCCAAAATCAATACATCCCATGAAGGAAATGCATCACCAACTACACATGAAAAACATGCAATACTACTCATCAACTTAGTTAAGGTATTAAATGACACACTTGTTGGCCAACTCCAAAACTTGAGACCAAACCTCATGCAAGAATGAAGCAACTCATAATGAATACCAACAAGGAAATGATTCTCAGCTGAAATCATTAATTTGCATACCCAAGTTACCTTCCAATTCCTCATGTAGCAAGGAATGATGATGCCTCTGCGTGTCATATCATCCCAAATGCAAACTTCATCTATCTCCTTATTTCCACATTTCATATTTGGTCATCTCCTAGGAGGGTAACCAGACTCCTCATAAAGTGAACTTGAATCAAAATCAAGTTGAGTACCACACTCCAACTCAAGTTCTAAATCTTCTCCTGGATCCCATACCTTGTTATTTTTTCCAAGTGCAATACTACAACTAAAAACAACTCCATCATCGAACTGAAAGAGTGTTTTTTCATAAGTTGTATCAACACCCATCTCAAATAATGGGTTATTAGTAATCACCACAAATTTATTCTTGCAATCATATTCATGCAAAGGAAATGAACTGCTGCTATGATGAATACTAAAATTAGAACCTTCATACCTGTCACTAATGACTCCAAGGTTGTCCCAAATCACTTGAGCCTTCCCATTATCATTTTCAATAGTAAATTGTGGATTTAAATCATCAAAATCACTAACCCTCTACTCAAAGTTAGCTTCATGTGTTGATAAATCAGATTTGTTCTCAAGAAATAAATCAACACCATCAATGCCATCCTCATTGCATGCATTGGGTTCTAAAATTCAAACATCATCATGATCAAAAGGATATTCATCCCATGTGAGATCCTCATCATACTTAGATGTCATCACACTTGGATCCCATGTGTTAAAAGGCTGATTGCTTTGTTCACTGTGCTCCTCCTGTGATGTTATCCCTTTGAATAAATCACTTTCCAACTCACCAATATTGATGTCAACATAAGCATATTTCTCCATAAGCTTGGTTTGAAAGTCAAATCCAAGGCCACCTGTGTTAACATCACCAGAATAAGATAAAGGATCATCAGAAGTTATTTTGAAGTCATCCTCATATTTGCTTTCTCCATGCCCTTCATCTGAAAATACATGAGTGAACTCAACACAATTATTTGCTCCATATGAATCATCAAGGAAGTCATTAGAATCATCACTAGTTGAATCCAAACTAGGATCCAAAGCTGTTGTTTTGTCCTTTTCTTCATGCACCACCTTATCCATAGTAGTTTCATGTACTTCTATGAGGTCATTCTGGTACTTGGTCATGCATGTCTCATGAAGTAAGTCATTTTCTCCTTTGTAGGAGAGTTCTTTAGCTATTCTATCTAATTTGTCAATTAACCTCTCTACAAACTCAACATAAGAATCAATCTAGTTATGGCCCAAAGTAACCAACCCATGATACCACCATTCATGTGCACTACCATCCAAGTGTAAAATTGCATATTCAATTACTTCATCTTCATCCATAGGATTAAGCTGAAAATAAGCATCAAGTTCTTTCACTCAAGCTCTTGCTGTAGTCTTTCCAAAACCATCAAAATAAGAAATGGACAACTTATTCACCTTCTTCTGCAACTCATGGTTGTTTTGTCTTTCTATGCTTCATTCTCAAATCTGAGTAATCCTGAAAAGACATCTTAGCTCGAAACTCTACACTAGAAGCCCACCAATCTTGCTAAATTTGATCCTAGAAATTATTTTGTGTAGGCTCATTAATTTGTGGTGGATTGTTTTGTGGGGTAAAAGTTGGCATGCAAGGTTTGGCATATGTTGTCCCAGCCATAGAACATTGATATACTGTTATGTTATTGACTGAGTTATCAATGTTTATACCACTGTTGTCATCATTGCCCTTATCATTTTGCTTCATCTGTGCAAGTATTTAAATAAACTATTGTTGAGTTTAGGCAAAATGTTGTCAAATTTTAACAAGATCATCATGGATCTCTTTCCAATTGGACACCTCAGATTTAAAATCTCTAACTACCATGACTTTTGAATGCAAGCATGCAACTGTTGAAACTTTGTTATGTAGTCATAAAACTGATGATCTTACAACAAATGTTAGTTTCTTGACAGGCTGGCAAGATACTCTATGCTCTGATACCACTATAATATACACCCTTGGTATGTTTTTTTCGATGTTGTTTGCTTCAGTGTTTAAGAGTTTATATAAATAGATAGAGATGTAGAGTTGTATGTTTCACAATAGATATATTTGCAAATAAAATAGAACTGAAATAACTCTTTGAAAGTGATAATATTCAGAATTCCACAAGATGAAATATTCCAGATTTATTTTTTGAACTGAATAAATAATTTTCTCAAAAAAATGCATAACCCAGTTCATTAAATGACATTACAAATGTATTTCCAACATAGCCACAAAATGCACCAATGAAGAAGTCTGATTTGGCAAATAAAATGTAAACTAGCACCACTAGAAATGGACACTACTCCCAAGAAACCTCCCAATGGCCAAGAAAGAGTTAACTCTTTATGCAACAACAAAAATACCACCAAAATGCATCAAAAACCCCAATCGCCCTCTTCATAAAACCTCACACCATGCTATGAGGGTGTATGGCCTATTGTAAGGAAGTATTACCAACAAACAAAGAGATATGGCCAGCCAAATAGAAACATGAACTGACAACTTCAAAACACAATGAAACTTCTTTATTTCCCTCTAAAATTTGCTCTTAAATATTACACCAAAATCTGCAACTAAAAAATCCAATGCAAAACCCTAAATCTACCATGTGAAGTTCAATGTGATTTTCGTATGAAATCACTCACAAACCCTCCAAATTAGCTCCAAATCACCTGAAATTCAGACACCATTATCTCTTTTATGTATATATATATATATATATATATATATATATATATATATATATATATCATGGAAAGAAATCTGATATCAAAAATGAATAGCCTCTCCACGACAACCTGTAAATGCTTCCAATCAACTCAATGTAATCCTTGATACGAGATACAAATAAATCCTCCAAACTAAAATAAATCTTCACAAATAAGCCCAGTTGTGATCTCCGTAATGAAACCACCAAGAAATCCTCTAGATTGGATCTTTTAACAATGTAGAGAATGTTACCTGTAAGGGTTTTCATCCTCACAAATCTGAGATGAACCAAGTTCATTCTTCAAAACCATAAGGGTTTTAATAAGAGAAATAGAATAAACTTCATAATCGAAAATGAGCCCCTCAAATGCCTTTTTATACTTTTTCCGCCAAACTCTCTAGAAGCTTCTATTTTAAAATTCACTTTTTAATTAAAACTCCATTTTAGCTTTGAAAAAGACCTTTTAATTAAAATAATGATAAATTGACACACAAGGTCCCTATTTAATGCATCCATAATTTAAAACATTTCATCGTAGTTCCGATGAGCTATAACACTAAGGTGCTTTTAAAATATTTAAAATAATATTTAGCAACCTTAGTAAAATAGTTAAAATAAAGCCATTAATACACTCATTTTGCAGAAACTATCGAAATGCATCAAAATCAAAAACTAACTACACTGGAGTGATCCCGATGAAGAATAATGGTAAATGGAGCCAATCAAGTGACTTACTATAAATAGATGCGCTCTCCAAGATTCTTGGAGATCACAACAGAAGTCAAAAATCACCTTGGAAAGTGACATATGTGTCCCCTAGGCCAACTAAGCCCATTGGAGTCTTTAAATAACTCCTTTGATAATTTTGACACACACCCACAAGGTCAGTGCCAACTGCACTGCAAGAGAACTTGAAAAATGGGGACATTACTGGAATATATACTTGTTTGCACAGATTACCTTACAAAATGGGTAAAAGTGAAAGCCTTGACAATAGATAGAGATAAAAAGGTTGTTGCATTCCTTTATGAAGAAATATTTACAAGGTATGTGGTCCCAAGGGAAATGGTCATAGACCAAGGACCCTAGTTTACATCTACACCAATTGCTAGCCTTGTTTAGGAGTATGAAATTAGGGATAAAAAGTCCACTCCCTATCATCCACAGTCAAATGGTCAAGTTGAGGTGACCAACAAAGAGCTTGAGGCAATATTGACAAAAATAGTTGCAGTTCATTAGAAAGATTGGGCAGCCAGGCTCTCTAAAGTAGTTTGGGCATATAGAACTACATGGAAGACAACAACAAGGTACACACCTTATGAGTTAGTTTATGGAAAGAAGGTTGTCCTTCCTATTGAGTTTGAATATAAAACACTGAAAACAATTGTCCAACTTGGTATGGGCATGTCAATAGCTCAAAAGGAAAGACTACATCAGCTTAATGCCTTGGAGAAGTTAAGGATGGAAGTATTTCATCACACTAAGTTAGTTCAAAACCAGAGAATCAAATGGCATGATTAGTATATCAAAACCAAGGACTTTTAGGCATGTGATTGGGCACTTCCCTATGACTCCAGATATAAAGATCATAAGGGCAAATTACAGATAAGATCATTAGGCCCTTATGAGATCAAAGAAGTTTTTCCAAATGGTACAGTCCAATTAATTACAATTGACCAAGTTGGATTCTCACTGATGGTTAATGGGCATTGATTGAAATTGTATAAGAAGCCTTTAAGTAAAGCTACATTTCTCTAGCAATTAAAGGCGAATATGGATAATGAAGATGCACATCCTCTTGCCTCAGATGAGGTCTCTAGCCAAGTAGCAACTAACAACAATGTTCTAGCACCAAATCTAGCTACCAGCTTGACTAAAGTTCCACAGAACTGTGCCTCCGATGAGGATTCCAGCCAAGTATAAATTGATCATACTATTCCAGTAATAGGTCAAGTTGCCTACTTGATTGAAGTTCCATAAGTAAGTTTGAGTTCTACAAACTTTGTACATAAATAAAAACACATAATGCACACACATCACATAGCAATATTAATAAAACAAGGTGATCTTCTATTCAGAAGTTCAGGCTCCATCATTTCAATACCATTCTACACTAGAACTCTCCTTTGGCATTCAACCACTTCATCGAAGGGACCTATAGCCAAAGGTAATCTACTATTCCATGGGACCTGTAGTTGCTGCACCCATAGCTAAGGGTTTTTCATTCACTTGGGATCTGTAATAGCTACACTCGCAACCAATGTACATGGGACCTGTTCATTTCACGTTCTGATTATGTGCATGCAGCCAATGCTGCCTACAACACCTTTCCTCATGGTATACGCATCCCGCCATCTTTCTGCCAGATTGTCAGCACACTTTGTCACTATCACATCATTGTGATTCGCTCTGGCTCATTCGTTTAGTACATCAACTCAATCTTCCATGTAATCATGTTTAAATGCAACAATTCTAACTTCAGCATCACCTCAATGGTATACATCTTCCTCATTGCTTTAATTAACATTTATTGCTACTTATTTTGTGACTTTCTTTATTTGCACATAATTAATTTTCCATATTATATTAATTCAACATGCTTTAAACCCATTCCTCCGTACCATTGTTTGTCTTCTCATTTGAGGACAAATGAAATTTTAGTTGGGGGGATTTTGAATTATCTTATGTATATACAAACTTCAAATCAAACTTCAAAACCCCTTACTCCATAATTATTACCATCTGTCGCATAACATACAAGCTAAACAAATCAAGAAAATGGCAAAAGCAATTGGTAATAAGGTGTTGGTGAGTAACATTTGGTATCAAACAAAGTATTGAGAACAGTGAATTGAGAATAGTGGATTGAGTGTTTTCTTGAGATATCATAATGGGTGGTGACCTGATTAGAAGAGAGCCTATTGTTCACTCAACACTATTGGTTGACATGGAGTCCTTGCCAATTTTTTCAGCAGGCAGGATGGTTGCAATATTTTCTCAGGATAACAGAGTATAATGAGGACATTATTCAATAGTTTGCAGAGACATTCCATAATGAGGAAGCTATAGTGAAAGGTTTAAGGGTTGACGTGACTATAGCTACTATAGCTAAAGTTACAAGGCTATGAGTAGCTGGAGAGGAATTTCCTGTAAGAGCAAACACCATTTATGTAAGGGCTGAGTTCATATGACCAGGAGAAAGGTTAGAATCGACATCTCAAGGTACCAAATGACTTTCATTACCCTAGTTTTTGGCCTCGGTAGCTTCTTGGATTATTAAATACCTTACTTGTGATGGAAGGCAATCTTTACTTTATATTGTACATTTTAAACTTTTGAGTCACCTTCGTCATGGAAGGATAGTGAATGTCCCAAATTTTCTGTTCAATTTGTTAAAATGGATGTCTACTAAATATAGGAGGAAAATTTGTCAGTCCTCATTATCTCATCATGGTTTGATTGTCCTATTAGTAAAGAGAAGTCTGTCTATCCATTACCCTAAATTTTCTTGGGAAAGATTTCTTGAAGTTAATCATGTTAATGAGGGGCTAGTGAGAGTTGAACTAGAGGTAGAAGAAGAGGCACAGGTAGAAAATTTATAAATAGGGGAAGAAGAGGAAGTGCATGCAACTTCTTCTCACCCAGAAGCTTCACCTGCCTGTTGCTATGCAACTGTTGAGAAGCAGCCAACTTCAAGCTTTGTTGAACCTATTGAAAAACTTGCTAGTTCCCCTGCACCCACAGTCTCACCAATTTCAACTCCATTGCTATAAGACATATCCTCATAGACTTCTAGCCACAAAAAGAAAAAGCTAAAACAAAAATTGTGGCTTGAAGCTTCTAACTCACTGCTTGCAGCATCTAAAACTCCCTATGAAATCCCTTCTATTTCAAAATCCATCAAGAAAAGGAAATCATCTTCTTCTAGAGTTAAGAACAAACAAGGAACTCCTACTTAATCATGTAGGCATTCATGTCACCTAAAGGAATAATAACTTTCAGGGGAACCTGAAAAGAGGAATGTAGTTGATCTTGATACAGACTCTGAGAGGGAGCACATGTTTGTTGACAGAGAGTAGAAAAATTTGGGTTATACACTTTTTTAGGAGTCTAATGTAGAGTCTGAGGAAGAAGATATATGGACAGCCGGAAAAATTCATAAACCTCCCTCTAAAACTAAAGAACCAGATTTCTCAATCCCTCAAGATGAACCTTAGGAAGAAGAGTTATTGTTAGACTCTAAAGACACAACAGAGGGTGAGAAAGATGAGTTACATCTAGCAATGGAAAAAATTATAGAGTTCGAGAAGAAACTAAAGGATTATCAATAGAAAGAAACTGGATTGAATGATAGGGTTAAAAAGTTAGAAGAACAGTTACATGTCTTCTAGAAATAGGGATCATGACTTCTGAACAATTGGCCCAATTGGCCATCATTATGATAAATAGAAGAAACCAAGAACCTATGCATCCAGAAGAGCATTCTGTAGAACCTTCTCCAGTTACCTTACTCTCAGTAATCTTAAAATCATGGAATGAAATATAGATAAATTAGTAAAGGAACAAGGTGAATTAGAGGAGAACACAATAAGGAAATTGAGATGAAAAATGCATAAATAAAGAGGTTGAAATTCAAAGTATGTAGAATGGCAGACATGACTATTCAATTGATGAGATGTAGGCCACCTGCTATGGTGTATGCCCTCTATTTACAAGAACAGTAAATGAGCTTTCAATTTAGCCAACTATATAGTGATGCCCCCGTCTCATTATTTACATCTGCCTTATTTTTGACAACTTACCAAAGAGCTACCCCTGAAATGCAAAAGCAACTATGTGAATTCTACCTACGTGAACTTGCCATTCCTTATGACACTCACTAGAATTCCCTTGTTGTAATCGGAGATGCGTAATTGAAGGCCTTAACCTCATTCATTCAAAATGAGCATAGGAGGGAAGAGTTGTTGCAACAGTATAATGAAAGAGAGAAGTCACTTCCTCTCAAATAGAGGGCAGAATCTCCAAATCCCCTGAAGATAGTGGAGGAATGGGTGAACCTGATTGAACATCAAGAGGTAGAAAGTAAACTATTGGGATGCAAAGTCGTGGACTATCATAAATTCAGGGAATTGGTAGAAAATATTGGTAAAAAAACTTTGGGTTTCTCACAAGGTAGATGGAAGGAATTGACACCAACACTACAGAGAAAGGAGCCACACTCAGTATTTAACTTGTTAGCAGTAATCTACAAGGCAAAGAGTTATATAAATTCAGCTAATGAGCATGGGATAACATGGTTACCACTAATCTTTCATCCTCCTCTACTGCTTTATCCTATTCCACACTAGATGGGATAGAGGACTAATCAGGCTAAAGAACAAGCTAGGTGGGAAAAATTGTCCAAACAGAAAGGATTCTATCTCAAACAGGATAGAGGGGTAGAGGAACCTACAAACTACAGAGAGATTTCTCTACAGTACTATCTGAGGACTTGGTTGCTGGAGGACCAACAACATGATTAGTTGGGGGTTGTGATGAGAACATGATTTGTCTTATTTTTATTGCTTTAATTACCTATTTCCCAAAGACATTTCTAGACTCATATATATCTATATAAATTATGTCTATGACTATCCTTAAAGACACTAAAGCATGAAGATGATATATAATATGTTGTTAATTAATGATGTGTAGATGATTGATTGCTCATGTAATATGTTAGCATTTTATGTTGATTTTAGTGATAGTGATGCATAAATACTATGTGGTGCACTAACTCCTTATGCAACAAAAGCGTAGCTTCATATCATGAAGAACATTGAACAATCCACAACTGAAGGAGATGTTGATATCCATAGAAGATGATATAGGTACCTATAGGCAAAGGAAGAAGATCTTGAATTGACTGGGATGAGTCATTCATGACTCCATAACAGTTATCCTTCAACGAATGATGCAAACCTAAATGATGAAGGAATCTAGAATGTATTATATGTTTTGTTTCTAAGTCATTGATTATTATTTATGGATAATGAAGAGATAGATTTGCAGTAGGACTGTATTATCTATGCCGTCTTCATGTTAGTTAGTTTCCTATTTCTAGTTGCTTTATAATAAAGTCATTTTCCTACGATGTGGGATAATGGACAGTAATGACATTTATTTTTCAGTAGCTTTATTCATATAAACAATGTTGATCTCGGTTAGCTAGATTAGATGAGATTAGATTTTTGTTCATACAGATTGAACAAAAAAATAGTATCAGATTTTGTTGTATCGATGTTACTTTTGCATTCAATAAAGGAATATGTGTTTTGAGTTATGTTAATGACTGCCGAGATTCAGTAGAGATTTAGCTAGATCTTGTGGGATCATAGTCACTCAAGCTGGCCACTTAAGGTACTGTGTTTCTCAACCTTATTCATATGTTTAGTTTATAAATTGTATGGTTATATATATTTGTGATTCATGTATGTTGTTATGAGTGATTTGAAATAGTTTAACTTTGGTAATTTATGTTATTGAGTCCATTCAATCAAGGTGATTACCAACTGAACCAACTGATAGTTACTCTCTTACAAAGAAGTTACAAAGAATTATTTGATTACTACTGTGTTAGATAAACTTATTTATTTTCCATTATTCATACATTTACTTATAGTATTGTATTTAATTTATTTAGTTCTCATACACAACTTCTAGAATAAAACTTAGGAATCCTCAATTGTACATACAGTACAGGCATCATCTAAGAAGAATACAATTCCCTAGTTTGACAATGTAAATGTAGCACATTATATAACTAATAGGTTGCTTGATATAGGATATGTCAGTCTGTTGAGTAGTGTGCATGCCCTTTCTACATAAATGTATTAGCTAATAATGGAGTTCGATAGGTCGTGCACCCCGACAAGGGTTCGGGTGCAGCACCCCCGAAACCACATTTTATTTATATTTTATCATTATAAATCTAGACCGTTTGTCATTAGGTCAAAGATCTGATGGTTGATATTATGTCAATTTTCTTTCCCTAGAAGGCAACCCCCTTTTATAAGGATATTTGTACTATTTTTTAATAGAGTTGAGAGTAACAGGTGCTGCTGGATTGAAGATTGAAGAAACAGAGGAAGTGCATGTATTGTAATCTCATATTTGAAGATAATACAACTTGGAGCCTCTTTTATCAGTGGAGCTTTTTACCCAAAAGGGTTTTCTCCATGTTACATATTGTGTTATGTGTTTAGTTCTTAATGCATGTTATTTTTGTGTAGTGGGTTTTATTTATGTTGCAATCTCCATTGATTGTACATTATTTAGAGGACATAAATAAGGTTTGAATTAGATTTTTGTTGTGTGGTTTGCACCTTCATTTCTAACATTCTTTACCTCTCTCAGCCTATCCAAGGCAGAATCACTTTTGCTAAGCCTCTATCTAGATGTTCTTTTTAGGGACTCTGCTCCTTTCAACCTAACCAAAGTGTCCCAATTAGACAAGGATGTCTTTATTACCTTCTCCCTTACATCCATGAACCATGTGAACCACTTGTTCATGACTTGGACTTGGTGCTTTTGAGCATCTAGACCTATTATTTCTTCTTGGCTTACTAAGGCCAAGGAAATAGGCTTCTTTGTTGTCTGCATTGCAGATGTTAACCTTGTAGGCTTAACTAATCCTTTGATGAAAGTCTGAAGTTGAGCATTTTGCTCCTTCAACTCCTTATTTTTAGCCTTCAGCTTCTTCATCCCAGCTACTATGGCTTTAGTGTTCTCCTTGAGCTCCTTGATGTCTTGATCAACTGTCGAATGTCCCAGGTCAATTGTAGTGACTTGGAATTCTTTTGCACTTATTTCTCCTTTGCTCTTATCCATAAGGGGGATAGCCAATTGTGTTGTTCCCTTCCCTATTGTAGAATCTCTATTTATTGTGGATATGACCCTAGCCTTGAGTTTGGGCTTGACATTATCTGATGTAAACAATGATTTAAAATCAAAAGGCATTGGGTCATGTACAAGAGGCTCTACCTCTGATGTTAGCCATGACAACATATTTGATCCTAACCTTATTTGGTCTGGCTACTCAATGTCATGATCATCATGTAATTCTATTTCCTTCTTATCTTGCTTCAGTGGGATTATTCCTAGATTCTTTGGTTGTTGAATCACTTCCTGATCACCACCTTTATCCCCATGAATTCCCTCCTGTGTAGGTGGATGTTGGTATGTATGTGATGCATCATCCTATTTATCCTGACCTACCCCACCACTAGAATCACCTGTAGGTTGTCCCTCTTTTTGATCCAGATGTTGAATATCCTGATGGAGATCCTCCATGCTCTGCCTTTGACTTATTTATTCATCGATCTCCTTATTCATTTGAGCCTGTTGTCTCGATGTGGACTTATGTTGTTCAGGTTCCTCTTCATCCATCTTGACATCTTACTATATTTTCTTAGCCTGGATGTCTATATCCATTTCTGTAGCTTCCTCATGTATTGGACTTTCCTTAACAACCTCTTCCTCTTCATCCCCATCTCTAGGTTGATATGAGAGATCTATTATCTTTGGACTAATGATGGTGTCTATTAGGACATCTAGATGCCCTGTCTGTACTTCTATTTCAAGAGATTTAGTCTTTTTAACTTCCATACCACCAAGTCCTTCCTGAGTTGTATCTCCATATATAGGTCCAGTATGCCTTAGCAAGCTCTATGTAGGATGGGTAGTCACATCTCTAGTGATCTTATCTTCAATCAAATCAATTGTTTGAACTCAGAGGTAAAGGTTGATCAACCTCCTTTTCCAATGCCTCTATTCTTGCCACCTTGGCTAATTCACTTTTTACCTTAATGATTTCTTCTGCTGACACATTGTGTTGTAATTCTCTGACCACATGCAATGTAGGATCTGAATGTTCTCTAGTCTAAATGCTAGTTGATTTGGAAGTAGACACCCTCATCATTGGGCCTTGATACCCAATCTGCTTGGGGATGCTTACCCCTTTCAACACATCATCATGTCTTTTCTCCATCTCTATGTCTGCATGTCCCTTCTCCTTTATTCCCATGGCTTTGGGTAGACTATAGGAATGGCTGCCTGGGGCACATCCCTAGGAGGTGATGGCATGGTAACAACTGTGATGCCCTCTGCAGTAAATTCTACTACAGCTCCTGAAGATCTTGGTTGAGCCAACTTAGCTTCCATGATCTTCCTTTTTTAGATAAGGAAATCATCAAAACCCTGCTCATCCCTATCCTTCATTTTCCTCTTCTTGTCAAGGGTGATGGCAACCCCTTTAGTTTTTGATTCATTAATCTTCTTGTTTACCCAATTCTTAGTTATCCCCATCACCTTGGTTGTGATAAGATCAATGGATGTTTCATCTCCTTTAGTCCAATCTGGGGAAGCTAGTGGCTCATTATATATTTTCCTATCCTCATATTCAAGATCTACAGTATCTTCATCATCCACCTTGATATGGGGTGGCACCTCTAGATATCCAATAGTCCTCATTAGGTTTAAGGTCAATCTATGATATCCTCTTTTCCCTACTTCATTCTCATCATCATAATCAGCCCAATAATCTTCTAAATGAGTGGAATTCTTGTATTTATTATTGATGAATCTTTCTAACCTGTGATATGGATCATAGTCCCTAACCAAGGGGAATAGTTGTAAGTGTAACATTTGTAGATCAACCTCTACCAGTTTTGCATTGTCTATTGAACCACACACAAACTAGTTTATGTCTAAGGGGAACTTCACATTCCCTCTCCCATATTTCCTATTGTATACTTCAAAGGTTGGAATGATCTGTTTGACTACCTCCATCAGGATCACCCTATTTGTGGGATATCTAGGTAGCATGAATGGGTTTCCAATGAAGCCTTCCATTCAGATGTATGAATATGTAGGGAATTGGATGAACCAGGTTCCATGTGGGCTTATCCTTTTTTGGGCTTCTACTGACAATCGTTTAGCCCTATCTCCTTTCATGAGCCAGACCAGATACATTAAGAAGCAATCGTTCACCACCTTATAATGTTGAATGGATTGCCTTCTCTCCAATTGGGGATAATGTTCCCAAGAAGTCTTCTCATGAGGCAACCGGCCTAGTCTGCCTATGGTCTGTAATCCATTGAAGGTTGACTTGCATGCACATGCATAAACCAAATATGAAGTCATATGAAAGATCATGTCCTGCTTCTTCCTCCATCAGATTAGTTTCTCGTACATGACATCACTAATGATTTTGGCCCACTACACAATCTATTTTTTCTCTATCACCATGCGGATCAATCCATACATCCATGGTTCAAATTTTCCTGAATTAGCTTCCCCATGCATCCAGCTAAGGAGCACTATCATATATTGAATTTCAGGGGAGAAATCATATTTGTATAGATGCTGGGGCATTTTTGCTACAACTTTAGCTTTATTTTCTAGGTCTCTCCATCCTAAGAAGGTGACCTTCCTAAAATTCATTAAGTTTCCATCATACTTTGTAGCGAGTGCCTTCAGATCAGGCACATCTATGCCCCTGGGTGTGGGTAAATTGAAGGCCTCTGTGATGCCAATGATCGAGAGGTTGGCATAAACCCTTCCTTAGTGTTTAATCCTTCGAGTGACCACATTATAATGTTTTGTGCACTCAATCACCAATTCAAGGGCCTCGACAGCGTATTGAAATCCTACCACGTAAAACATCCCTGTGGCGATGATATTCTTTAGGATGGGATGGTCTTCTCTACTCTGAATCCTCATTCTGAAAGCATCCAAATTTGTACGGCCACTATGTGTATCCTCAGCAAACCCATACTTACTGCATACACTCTTGAATCCTAGGGAACATATCATCCTTGAATTCTACATTTCATTTATCTATGCGGGGTTGCATCTCAACCCGTGAATTTAAAATATCCATGTCTTAAACTATGGTTTAGGTCATTTGACTGTCTTAATTCCTTCTAATTTCTAGGAGTAGTTAAACATGGCATTTCCAGGATGACATATATGCAAAACAAATCAATCCTTATTTATCTAATTTTGGCATTTTATCCTTTACCTCTATAAAAATATGTAATATCACCATGAAAATGACAAGAAAAGGTTTTTTGTCACATAAGTACTTGTTTATGAAGACATTAACCTACGTGTATGGAAGTAAGTAAAAAATGCAGTTAACATCAAACCCTCTGTATGGTTTCATTCTTCATCACAACCTCATTGTGGCCACTTACAATCTTTTGAGCTCTCCATGCGGATTCTATCTTTCAAATGCAACAATGTGAAGAATACAAGGAAAACTACCCTTTTAAATTAGTAAATTCTTCAACTTAGGGCCTATTAATTGCTTCAAATGATTAGGTGAATTCCTCAAGTGCAAACATGGGAGATTGCAACATGTGTCTTTGAGCATGCTTTCCAAATTTAAAAGCCAACAACTTCTTAAAATAGCATTAAATATGAAAAAGGGTGCAACTGGATATGAAAATGAATCGTCGATCAACATGTCCATATGACTTTAGCAAGAGGGTCAGGTCAAGAATCATTGACCAACATGATTCCATTGGGTTCTAATTCTATTTAAAATATTCTAAGATACACAAAATATCCATGTGACCACACGACTTAAAATTGTTGGTTGAGATCAGGATATGGATCCATGAGAAGGTATGGATATTTAAACAGACATGAAATATCCATGTCCATATGGATATATCAAGGTGAGATGATGTAATTGTTGTCACATAGAATTGCACCCTACTTGGAGAGAGTCCAAGCATTCTAATGACACAATGGGAATGAACTCAAAAGTGTGGGACTTTGTAAATTGAGATCAGACCTCCAGAGAAGGCTGGTTCCTCATTCTAAGCCTAATGCTTAGAGAAATAGATCTAAACCTAGTACTAATGCTTGCAGGGGAAAAGGGTTAGAAGGAAACTGAAATGAAAGGGTGATACACTAGATTTAGTGAGTGATAGTGATTCTGGAATAGAGACACAACAATGATCTCAATCATGAAGGGAGTTCACACAGACTTATAGGGTTCATTGAGGCTTCGATATGAAGATCTAACCTATAGAGGAGCCTCTTTACTCATAGAATAGATTATAACTTCAAGTAAAACACAAAAATTAGCACATAAGAGAGGCAAGAAATCATGCATATATTGATCGTGAAGGTCAGAAACTATTACAATACAAAATAACTAGTAGCAAGAAAGGACACACTATAGCTAATCACATTCATTGGTGGATAAACGGGAAGATAGCAGAGGCCAGATTCAGGTATAGTGAGTCACATTCCCTAACCCTGTAATTACACTAAGAGGTTTGACTACAAGAAATTTGGTAGCATAACAGCCCAAAATTTACCATCCTCTATGAATAATGAGGTTACAATGCATTTTATAGATCAAGTTCTTGTGCAGGGGACGCTAAGGTAGCTCCACAAGATCTAAGGTCATCAATGTAGGAACAAGGGCACATGAGCAGGGGCATGGTGAAAAGACAGGAACCATGTCGCTGGCAAGTCTGCAACCTGAGAAACGGTTGTCCACATGCAAAAGAGGGCAAAACATGAAGTGAGGAGCACAAAAGTCATTGCAGGCCACGAGGATATCTACCAGCGAGCCAGAGGAACCCATATGCATTGAAGAATTTGACCATCCACCATGAATGCACCCACAAAACTCACCAACCGGAGTTACTGTGAAAAATATCAGCCTTTGCACATGCCAAAACAGTCACTAGGACGTCCTATCGGCCGAGCATGCAAATCTAGATCATATTTTGAAAGTAAGAAAATTCCACTCAAAAGCCTGCCAGATGAAAGAGGAGGCAAAAATAAGCACTTTTGCCTTTTGAAGCATGTTGAAAATCGCCAGAATGCGGAAGATATTCACGGTCAAAGTTGCGGTCAACTGCATCTTGCACTTGTATATTGCTTTGCATATGCAATTGTATATGCACCTTACACTGCTAGGTTCACTTTATGCATTTATGCAATCCTCTTTCCTTTCGCTTTTTGCATATTCATACTTTGTATATATCGCACTGTCGGGGAGACCTTAAACATGTCTCACCGATATACACAAGTCTCGCCGATGGCCCCTTGTATCCATTTCTGTATCGCCATTTGAATCAGCCTTTGGATCAGCCTTGACATGTGGCACTATCTGATTGGCCATTGAGCTAAACATGGGACCCATCGCTAAACATTTGCATCTTTATTGGCCATCGGAGAGACCTCAAATTAAGCCACTAATAAGGCTTGTCTTGCTGAAAATCCTTTGTATGTGTCTTTGTACATCGCAATTGTATATAGGAGATACAATCGCATGTACATACAACTGTGGAAATCAATGGATTATCAGCCAGAATGGAAAATTAGAATAGGTCCGGCCTTGTATCCCTGCTTTTTTGCATTCTAGCATATACATGCACTTCAACATCAACTGCGGACCCCAACGGGTTATCTGCCACATTCAAATCCCCAGTCACGACCGGATTGTATGTATTCTCTTTGCATCACCTTTTGTATATTGCATATACAATGTGAATATACAAACAAAACTGCATACAATCACTTGTACATACAAACATTGCATCTGACCTTTGCTTGTACATACAAAGATGCATACAACCACATCTGCCTTTCTAAACCAAAATACATATTCTTTCAGGTCCAGGATTGTATCTCAGGATTGTATATGCCATTGCATATAGGGTTGTATGTGGGATGATACAATCGCATATATATACAAAAAAAAGACATACTTTTTGTACCTCCCCCTTGTATATTGCCTTGTATATGCATTTGTATATGCAATTGCATATACAAAGATAACCTGATGCACATTCACTTTTGTATCCTACCCTTTGTATCTAACTTTGCATCTTCCTTTGTATATACAATTGTATATGCGATACAACAGATATACATACAACGATACATACAAAGGTACATACAAAAATGATTAAGTATAAAACTAAGAATTATCTGCAATGGAAGGCACTTGAGGACAAAAGATTTCTGGGTTTTTTTGGGTTTTCTTCAAGGATTCTCTAGGTGAGATTTTTGGATTTTTTGTAATGTAGAGCATGGGTTTTTGAATAATTTAAGCTTTTTAGGGTCATTTTCTAAAGAATATTCAAGGAATATACAAGGTGAACTATTTAACTCTGGACATAGGAAAATAGGTCAACATTTTGGTGACTTCTCAGGGGTGCTTGCCTGCTAAGCATAAGACCAGTAGCCTTGCATATCCATTGGGCATAGGAGTCAAAATAACCTAGCACAAACTGATATCAAACCTGAGACATACCTGCTAAAACCCTCTAAACAACAAGACAAGACACAAGATAAACATAAAAACTACCTAAAGACAACTAACTACTTGTGCATCAACACTTGGAGGAAATAGAAAGACATACACAACCTATACTAACCTAAACTAATCAAAAGAAAAGGCTATACTAAACAAAGCCATTAACTGGTTCATGAAAGTAGCTGCCCTTTCTTTGCAACTTGCAATGCTCCATATGTTTGTGGGCAGCCAAGAAGAGGTGAAGAAATAACATATGTTCAACCAATTGTTGCAATGCCTCTTGAATAGAGAAAACAAATCCACTTACCCACTTGTGTTGATCATTCACACTGCTATTTTGGAGTGGATAGGACAGCTGAGTGTGCTTGCCCTCAAAAGAATCCTCATGCTCGGGTGCAAGAAAGACTTGTGATGCATTGTTGGTTTCCATCTTAGTTAGATGCCTAATAGGACATCCCCTTGAAGGTTTTGGATTGGTTGCTTCTTGTTCTTCATTTGGTATGATGGTGTCTTCCATTTGACTCTCATGTTGCTCTTGTGTGTGAAACAGCTGACTTGGGACTTCATGGTTTTCTCCTTCTTCCTTCAAAGAACCCAAGAAGGCTGATATAATGTCATCATGGCTGCATTCTTCAAACGTTTCTACCTTTTGTTCATGGTTGTCATGTTTCATGGCTAAGTTTGGACAAGAGAGAAGACAATTTGAATGCTTAGAAATAACGTCATTACCTTCACCTTGCATGATAGTTTGCCATGTTGACTTCTCCTCTATGGTCAATGGACCATCCTATTTCACTAAGATAGCCAGTAGCTCATCAAAGCTATCAGCTCTTAGAAGACTTTTACAAACAGCTGGCCCAAGCTCAAAAATCCCATTTACTCAAAGAAGTGCCCTCCAAATCAAGTTTTTCTTCTTCAACAAAGGAAGGCAAATGTTCAAACAATGACGTAGCCTCTTCCAAAAAATTTTAATTTGTTATATCAGCCTCAAACTCTTCTGTACAACAGAAAGGAAGCTCCTCCAACTAGCTGAGATCTTGCAAATCAGCTTCATGAAAGGTTTCTTGACTTGAGAGAATGGACTCCTCTTCCTGATTTTGAATTGGTATGAGAGGATTGGCTTTTACAAGGTTTGGTATTTTGTAACCAGGATGCTTGGTCCAAGAAGGCTGCCATGCTAGAGAAGTTTGAGGCTCTTTCATAGATTCACTTTGGTTTGAAGGATGGATTTGTTTGAAGCTAGGAATAGGAGAGAAATGTTTTACTTTGAGCTCTTGCACTTGAGCAAGAAACTATTTTATTTGTTTCTCCTTGGCTGCAAGTTGCATGTTCAAGCATTCTTCCTCATACACCCTTCTATTTACTGCCTCCTACTGATGACAAGAAATCTAATAGGACAACTCCTCTTGCTGCATGTTATATTGTGCTTCTCTATCTATTTCTAAAATTTGCCTTTGGAAATCCAGTAACAAACTCTTAATGCTACCCAAATCAGCATCATTTTGGGACTGATTAGGGAGGTTGCACATTTGATTTAGAGTAGAATGGGTTTCACAAGGATGACTATAGGAATGAACAGGCTACAAATAAGGGTAGGCAAGAGTGGTTTGAAAATGCTCCTACTGGTAATGCTGATTATAATCAGGCAAAGAACTGTTTGGAGGCCAAAAGTCTGAATTTTCATGAAATGGAGGAGAAAAACCATTGTGGTGTTGATAGCTAGACATTACAAGGGTAAAGCATGAAGCATAGGCAAGTCTAGATAACAAATTAGGAATGAATATGGACAACAGGGTCTTGAAACACTAGGATGTGAGTTAGAACACCAAATAGAGTCACCAGGTGCTAAAAAATACTTTCAAATGATAGAAAACTAACAAGTAGCACCAACCTCATTAGCTGCATGTAATCTAGACTGCTGAAACCAACTGATATGTGATTAGAGTTGCCATGGTGTTGTTTGTATTGCCTCCAAAGGCTAATAATACTAGGAGAAACACCACATCTCTTAGTACTTTGATGAGAAGTTCATTGAACTGGTCCCACCGGGCATGCTAGAAACTGTTGTCACATAGAATTGCACCCTACTTGGAGAGAGTCCAAGCATTCTAATGACACAATGGGAATGATCTCGAAAGTGTGGGACTTTGCAAATTGAGATCAGACCTCAAGAGAAGTTTGGTTCCTCATTCTAAGCCTAATGCTTAGAGACATAGATCTAAACCTAGTGCTAATGCTTACAGGGGAAAAGGGTTAGAAGGAAACTGAAATGAAAGCGTGATACACCAGATTTAGTGAGTGATAGTGATTCTAGAAGAGAGACAAAACAATGATCTCAATCATGAAGGGAGTTCACATAGACTTATAGGGTTGATTGATGCTTCAATATGAAGATCTAACCTATAGAGGAGCCTCTTTACTCATAGAATAGATTATAACTTCAAGTAAAACACAGAAATCAGCACATAAGAGAGGCAAGAAATCATGCATATATTGATCACGAAGGTCAGAAACTATTACAATACAAAATAACTAGTAGCAAGAAAGGACACACTATAGCTAATCACATTCATTGGTGGATAAACAGGAAGATAGCAGAGGCCAGATTTAGGTATAGTGAGTCACATTCCCTAACCCTGTAATTACACTAAGAGGTTTGACTACAAGAAATTTGGTAGCATAACAGCCCAAAATTTACCATCCTCTATGAATAATGAGGTTACAATGCATTTTATAGATCAAGTTCTTGTGCAGGGGATGCTGAGGTAGCTCCACAAGATCTGAGGTCATCAATGTAGGAACAAGGGCACATGAGCAGGGGCATGGTGAAAAGACAGGAACCATGTCGCTGGCAAGTTTGCAACCTGAGAAACGGTTGTCCACATGCAAAAGAGGGCAAAACATGAAGTGAGGAGCACAAAAGTCATTGCAGGCCACGAGGATATCTACCAGCGAGCCAGAGGAACCCATATGCATTGAAGAATTTGACCATCCACCATGAATGCACCCGCAAAACTCACCAACTGGAGTTACTATGAAAAATATCAGCCTTTGCACATGCCAAAACGGTCACTGGGACGTCCTATCGGCTGAGCATGCAAATCTAGATCATATTTTGAAAGTGAGAAAATTCCACTCAAAAGCCTGCCAGATGAAAGAGGAGGCAAAAATAAGCACTTTTGCCTTTTGAAGCATGTTGAAAATCACCAGAATGCGGAAGATATTCACGGTCAAAGTTGCGGTCAATTGCATCTTGCACTTGTATATTGCTTTGCATATGCAATTGTATATGCACCTTACACTGCTAGGTTCACTTTATGCATTTATGCAATCCTCTTTCCTTTCGCTTTTTGCATATTCATACTTTGTATATATCGCACTGTCAGGGAGACCTTAAACATGTCTCACCGATATACAAAAGTCTCGCTGATGGCCCCTAGTATCCATTTTTGTATCGCCATTTGAATTGGCCTTTGAATCGGCCTTTGGATCGGCCTTGACATGTGGCACTATCTGATTGGCTGCTGAGCTGAACCTGGGACCCATCGCTGAACATTTGCATCTTTATCGGCCATCAGAGAGACCTCAAACTGAGCCACCGATAAGGCTTGTCTCATCGAAAATCCTTTGTATGTGTCTTTGTACATCGCAATTGTATATAGGAGATACAATCGCATGTACATACAACTGTGGAACTCAATGGATTATCAACCAGAATGGAAAATTAGAATAGGTCCGGCCTTGTATCCCTGCTTTTTTGCATTCTAGCATATACATGCACTTCAACATACAACTGCGGACCCCAATGGGTTATCTGCCACATTCAAATCCCCAGTCATGTCTAGATTGTATGTATTCCCTTTGCATCACCTTTTGTATATCACATATACAATGCGAATATACAAACAAAACTGCATATAATCGCTTGTACATACAAACATTGCATCTGACTTTTGCTTGTACATACAAAGATGCAAACAACCGCATCTGCCTTTCTAAACCAAAATACATATTCTTTCACGTCCGGGATTGTATCTTAGGATTGTATATGTCATTGCATATAGGGTTGTATGTGGGATGATACAATCGCATATATATACAAAAAAAAGACATACCTTTTGTACCTCCCCCTTGTATATTGCCTTGTATATGCATTTGTATATGCAATTGCATATACAAAGATAACCTGATGCACATTCACTTTTGTATTCTGCCCTTTGTATCTGAGTTTGCATCTTCCTTTGTATATACAATTGTATATGCGATACAACAGATATACATACAACGATACATACAAAGGTACATACAAAAATGATTAAGTATAAAACTAAGAAGGCACTTGAGGACAAAAGATTTCTGGGTTTTTTTGGGTTTTTTTTCAAGGATTCTCTAGGTGAGATTTTGGGATTTTTTGTAAGGTAGAGCATGGGTTTTTGAAGAATTTAAGCTTTTTAGGGTCAGTTTCTAAAGAATATTCAAGGAATATACAAGGTGAACTATTTAACTCTGGACAGAGGAAAATAGGTCAACAATAACATCATTGGGACATAGAGGTTTTGGATAAGATAGGGATCTTACAAATAGATATATATCCATGCGGTTAAAATCCATATGATGTCAGCCACTCCTTTTTGGTTATTCTATGAGTCAGGCTCAAATGACTGCATCAGGATTTGGATATGTCAACAGCATGAGGATATGGATATTAAGGTGAGGGTGAAATATCCATGCGGATAACATTAGTAGGCTCAATGTATTACCTTGGGATGCATCTGGATGATGTCATCAATATATGGATACTTTGGTATGGATATTAGCAAATGAAATATCCATGTCAAAATATTTGGGTAATGAATGTCTGGATCCCGGATCGTTTATGCTAAGTTGAATTTGATGGGCTATCACTCAAATGTATACATCCATATGGATATGGATATTTGGGAGGGATGAAATATCCATGTCCAAATATCAATATGGATAACCTATATCTAGCTTACCATCATAAATTTGACAGGCTCAGAGATCACTTAAACACTTTAAGAACTTTTAGTCTCATTCATCATCCTCCACATTGGGTGATAGGATATGACGTCATTGGGATATGGACATTAGAGAATCATTAGGATATTACATTGGTAATATCCATATCCCTTTGACCAAAACTTTGACCGCACATATCTTTCTTGTTTCTTCAAATTTTGACATGATGTAAAAGGAAAAGTTAATCTAAATTCAATTCTCTACCCCATGGGGACCTTTCCTAGAAAACTTATTGAACTTGTCTTTCATGACCCTAATCAGGACATTACTTTTACCAAATCGCCCAAAGTAGGAAAACACACAAGAAAAAGCAAAAAGATGGGTCCCTATTTTGTTGAGGCAACATGGGGCATGTTATGAAACCTCACAACTTGCCACCAAAGAAAACAACTAAATTTCAACCCAATTTAGGAAGGAAAAACAAATCTAGACATAAAATTCTAGCCTTTGCTACTCATAAATATCAGGATTAGCTCAAATGAGACCATGTTTATTAATGAAACTGGGTTATGAAAAGAATGCAAGAGTGTTCTTTGATTTATTCCCTTTCATTGGATAGGTTGTGTTGACACCTATTTTAGTTTTAGGGTTTTGAATTAATCCCCTAAAAAGATTTTCATACTTTTCCCTCAAAACCCTAAGGCTTGCGGTCATTTTTCTACTTTATGTTCTATTTCTTCGTTGACCGTTTCTCCTAGTTGCCATTCACTTCAGTTTTCACTCAAGCCTTTAAACCATGAAGTGACCGGCCCCTTTTATTTTCCTTTTTTGTCGGGGATTTTTTTATTTCTAGAATCTAAGTCAGCGGGTTCAAAAGTTAGCAAACTGCCCGACTCCCCGGCTTGTCTCAAGGCCTTTTCAATCCCTTTGTTGTTGGGAGGTCATGAGTTTTCCTAACTTCCAAACTCCTGACTTGTAGTTAGCAAGTTCTAAGAGGCCCCGACTCCCCGACCTCAGCCTTTTCAAGCCTTTGTTGTTGCTGAGTCGAGAGTTTTCCTAATTTCTAAA
This sequence comes from Cunninghamia lanceolata, assembly GCA_027924645.1. Classification (NCBI taxonomy): domain Eukaryota; kingdom Viridiplantae; phylum Streptophyta; class Pinopsida; order Cupressales; family Cupressaceae; genus Cunninghamia; species Cunninghamia lanceolata. The sequence continues at coordinate 25,209,836 of BSBN01000582.1, forward strand.
CTCATGACTTGGGGTTTGAAAGTTCAGAAAACCCCCGACCTAGTGACTTAACCTTTTCACTCACCATTCTTTCTGGTGCCTATACCATGGTGCCACGAGGAGGGTTCAGATTTTTCTACAAGTCCTAAATTGAGATGGCTCTTCATGACACGTGGCAACTTTCTGGGATGCAAATTTTTAAAAGGAAGCACAGAAAAATCAAAGGCTCTGGAATGATTGTCTCCCACTAGCCCGTGGAGAATCTTTCCAAGATGTTGATCTCTAGAGGGGAAGCATGCGGAGGTCCATGTGGGGGTTTTTTACACTCGCATAGAGCAAAGGGGTTGACATCACAATACTTCGGTGGGGCTGTGAAAAGGATGACTGCAGTGTATATCGAGGGCCCATGGCCATATGATCTAGAACTCCACAGTTTAAAAGGACTAATAGGCATCCCGAGGGTGGGAAACTTGTAGGTGCAAGAAATAGAAACATTCAGGGGTCAAAAAATAAAGATTTTTCATCTTCTCAGCTACCCCTTCCAGATATTTTGTTGCAGTTATTGTTGGTAGATGAACATCCCTTCTCACCAAGATATTTTTTGACATAGCCAGCAGGAGGGAATTTATTGCAGCCTGGATTACAGCAAGAAAAATCAGAGGCTATATATGCATGAATCAAAGATGTAAAAAGAGTTGGTCAACTGGATATATTTTTCAGGTAGTCAAGTGCAGAACTCTCTGTAGGGTTTCGAAACACAAAAATGTTCCAATTTTTCAGTAGTGAAGACATAGGTTATGAAAGATTTTTGTATTGTTTTTAGCTATCAGTGTATGGACTTCTCCTTCTTCTTATGTAATCTTTTAAGGAAATCCTGAATTTATTTTAGGGTTTTCTCTTGTCACACTTAGTGGTATGATTGTAACCATTAATTAGATGAATGAACAGATTCTTAAAACATTACATGCTATGTGATGATCTCTTTAATGATTATAGATGACTGATTGTATCTTGATGAAGGATTATTAAGCATATTCTCCATTGATTGTTGTTTCTTCTTGCATCTAAATATTCAGAAAGTGCATGTTTCATTTCTCTTGTTGTTTTCTTTCTTCTGTTGAACTGTGAACTCCACAACCCAATATATTAGGCACCAATCTGAAAGTTTCCATGATCACCCACACTCTAAATAATCAAAACAAATTCATTATGTGTGAAGTGAGTAGTTAGTTTGTATGTCTTGGAAGCAAGCATATCTGCACTTTCTATTATCTATGAAAGTACACTCTTATCATCTATATAGGGGTTATTAGTGACAATCAGTTGTTTTAGGTCCAGTGACAGTCTTTGGGGCCTAGAAGGCAGTTTGCGTTTGGTTGTCCCATTATTTTTAGTTATTCATCTGGTTTGAACCTAATACCTGTTTAGGTATCCCCCTAGGAATATCCCTCCTAAGTTTAATCTGAGCTCAAAGTATAGAGGAGTTAACCTACTCCTATAGGTTACTCAAAATCACCTTGAACTTGTTGATAAACCTCTCCCATTCATCTAGAATGACTATCCCTGGCTTAAATGATTTGGGAATGTTTTAGGGTTTAAGGTTGCAGTTACTTTGGGAGTAAACAGGTTGAAAGGATAGTAAATAGCATTAAGCTAAATAGTTTGATTTAACCTTTTAAGAAAAAATTGGATAGAGCCTTGCTGGTAGTCAGGCGTCCATAGCCCTGGCAAGGTTATTGCCTATAATTCCCCTAGATAGTGCCCCACTACCAGTCAAGCATCCATATCCCTGGTAGGGTTATCTAGATGACCTAAAGAGAATACATCCTCTTTCCTTTTGGTTTTCAATACATTTTTTTATATCATTTCAGCTCATTGTTTGCACAGTAATGGCACATGTTGCTAAGGTTGGGAATTATAGTGGTAGAAAAGGCAACCCTTTAGATTTTTCACTTAATATGTACACTAACATTTTCAACCAGTCTTAGGAACCTTAAGATGTGTTCATTTGATGATTCCTTGGATGACCCTAGTTTTGATTGATAAAGATGATCTCATAGAATAAATTTATGCATACCTAGAACTGATAAGGTTACAACCTATGTAAAGACTTGGGGCTCCTTCCTAAATTTTATAAATTTCAAGGCTTTCTAGAGTGGCAAATGCCTAGCATCGTACCTAACCAAAACAGAGACTCAACAACAAAGCAAACAAACCAACCAACACACAACAACTGTTGTACAAACTACTGTACATATATACGAGTTCAGATCTCACCTATAAATCAAGCATGGAAATAGTGTTTGTGAAATTTCCCATTGACAAGTAATGGTACGTCCTCTCCAGTCAAGGTTCTTAATAAATAGGCACTATCTCCTAGTTTTTCTGCTATTTGGAAGGGACCAATCCATAGTTTGTCAAATTTACCATGGTCTCCTTTCTTTTCATGGGCTTTATCCCAAGACAGCATCAGATCAGATACTTTGAATGCTTTCACTCTAGCCCTCTTATCAAACCATCGCTTGACAACAGCCTGATGTTTGGAGAAGTGATCAATTGCTCGATCCCCCTTCTCTTCTAAATATAATAACTATAACAACCTAACCTGCATATTATCCTCCAAACTGAGATATTCCTAAGAAAACTACAAAGTAGGAATATTCAAATTAATAGGAAGGATAGGATCTACTCCATAAACTAACTGGTAAGGGGAATTCTCTAAGTCTGACTTGACTCTAGTCCTGTCCACCCACAAGGCATATTTCAATAAGGTATTCCATTCCCTAGGATTTTTCTCTACTAATTTCTTGATAATACTCAACAAATTCTTATTAGTGGACTCTACTAGCTCATTCCCTTGGGGATAATAATTGGATGAAAATTTTAATGCTATACCATATTCAAAAGCCCAATTGGAAAATTTCAATGATGAAAATGTAAGACCATTATCACACACTAAAGCATAAGGAACTCCAAACCTGGAAACAATGTTGTCTTCAAGGAACTTGATCACATCCTCTATTGTGCATGACTTACTACTTATCACCTCTATCCACCTAGTACAATAATCAATGATTGTTAGGACATACATGTGCCCAACAAATAGTAGAGGGTTGATAGCTCTAATGATATCCATGCCCCATTGTACACTTGTGCATCTCCATTACTAGCTGCAAAGGTTAAGAAACATACTTCTCTCTATTTGTAGCCACCTGACATATATGGAAAAATTTGACATGCTCAGCAGTGTCTTTGAAAATTGTTGGCCAATAGTATCCAGCCCTTAAGATTGCATGTATGGTGGCTAGATGTGAACCGTGAGCTGTACCAAACTTGTCGTGCAATTCTTGCATAACCTTAACTTCTTTTGACCTATCGAGGCATATTAAGTAGACCCCCTCATGATTTCTTTTGAATAAGATCCCTCCTTTAGTCATATAACTTTGGGCTCTGACTCACAAATTTCTCCTTTGAGATGCTTTCATTGGATGGACATTTTCCTGTGATTAGGATATGTCTTATGCTTGAGTACCAACCATCTTGTGTGTCTGAATCAACTGTATATTGTTGGCTAATTATATTGGGATTGGTCTCTATGATCATTTGCATTAAGGCTTGTCCTCTAACCAATTTCATTGGAGTAATGTCCAAGTCATATTCTTACAAAACTGTGATCCACTTGGCTCTTTTTTCTCCTGCTTCACTTTGCAGCAATAACATCTTAACTGCTGCATCTGGGACAACAACAATTTCCCTGTTCCTCAAGATATAATGCCTGAATTCCTTCATTGCCTTGACCAAGGCTAAGGCATGTCGTTCTACATCCATATATCTCAATTCAGCATCCCTGAATGGGCTGCTCATAAAAGTGACAGGTTTCTCGTCTATCATTCCTTTTGGGATCTTGTTGTCATGTAGGTTGAAAATATCTTCCACTCCCCAACCTGGATCATCCCCATCTTGTTCATCTATTACTTGGGCCTCAAAGACATCCTTATTTACAATGAAGTCCAAGATGTTCTAATCATAATCAAACACCTGGAAATTTATGACATTGTCTGGGACTGGCGGGGTTGACACTAATTCAACAGAGAATATTTTCATTCCTGAAATATTTAATGGTTCTAGCATACTAGTTGTTATGGCCAGAGCCTCTGTGCAGTGGGTAAACTTCCTTGGGACATGAGGGATATTAAATGCTTCCAAGCTCTCGATCAAATCCCAGACCCTATGTCTATAACTGGTCAAGCGCCTGTAATTACATGAATATATTTTCCTCACCTACTTGACTACTAATTCTGAATCTCCAAAGACATGAAGGATTTTAACCTTATTCTTTAATGCAAATAACAAGCCATGGATCAGGGCTTCGTATTCTGCTACATTATTGGTGTAGTGAAATTGTAACCTGTATGCGACTAGGAATGATTTTCCCTTCGGGTTGATGAGGTCAATTCCTACTCCTTCTCCCTGTTTGGATTTGGACCCGCCGAATCTTAATATCCAAGGCTTATCCTCTGGTGGATATTTATCCTAACCCTTCTTTTTCTTAACCCTAGCAACACTTCCTTTTGTAATCCATTTCAACTTTGAAGGTGCCTTAGAACTAGGTATCCGCTATTTCTCAAAAGTGTGAAAGGCAGGACACTCAGGTGTTTGAATGTCCACTGGACAAATGTTTAGATGGATGACATCTCTAATAGCATCAATGTATAGATCTAGAACTTGCTTCATTAGCACTATTGTTGAACTTGAGTTGACCATTTCTAATGTGACCCCCTTCTTCTCATGGACTTGATCTATCCATGTGGGAGTTGCCTCATTACCCTGGGGCGTTGTTCCCCTAAAATTCTTACTTAGATTACTTAATTTGTTCATCAAATATAAATGTTATTTTATTTTGACCAGCTCTAAGCACAATGCACAAGCAGTCTCTGAATGTGATGTCTTATGTAATCTACACCATCCTTCTAATAGTATTTGCCTAGGTGATACCTTCTGTAACATATGCCTCTAGATTTCCCTAGATAGATATTGCTCAAATTCTGTAAGACTACTCCCTCTGTCTTCATTTGATACCTCATAATCAGATTCAATCATACAATCCATCCCAGGTGTGATCTGACCTACCATACTACCTTATTTCATCACATTGCATATCATCACTTCTTCTACAATGACCTCTAGAAGTTCTACTCGGTATACTCCTTGTTCTACATTAGTGTATAATACATCATTGTTCCAATTATATTTGGTGATCATATGCTTCATTCTTGGTTTTTCTTCAATTTGAATCTGATTAGGGATCCCCCACCAGGGTAACCACATATGTGAAAAGTCAGTAGCCATATATCTATTATAGACCAATCCTTGTTTAACAGCATACAATAAGTATCTAGTATATCCACAACCTAGATATCTATAAAATGTTGAACCCTAGGGTTAGAAGCTAGTTGCATATGAATGGAGTCAATTCACCTATAACACTAACTTCATATTTATCTAGCTAAGTAACCTTTTTTAAAGACTTAGTATGAGAAAGACCTAAGATTTGGCACATAGACAATGGCATAACATTTGTGGATGCTCCAGAAGATACCAAACAGTTATGTAAATTCTTACTAAATATTTTTAAGGTAAGGAGGAAAGGGGGAGACTCCGTTTTTCCTTTGTATAATGATACTTGTGAAGTGTCAGCAGCATGAACTTGACCTTTGTCTTTAGGTTTGAAAGGGTTATCCTTATCCATGTGATCCTTGATTGGGGTACTATTCTAGATATTCTCTTTCATTGCAAGCTCATCCAAAGACTTGAGGAAAGCCTTCTTAATCACCAGAGTTTTCAGAAGTTCAGATAAAGACAAGATGATCCTCATCTTCTTGATTTCTTTTGCTAGATAGGCCACTAACTTGTTAGACTTTGATAATTCACTCATACCTTTGGCAACTGTAGATGATGAAGCAAAATGATGTTGGTTTACTATTGGGGGTGTTGGATTATTTCTAGCATTTGCATCCGGAGGAGTATTAAAATTATTTGGTGGAATAGAACCAATCAAAGGTCCATGTGGCCTATTATTGTTATTTATGAGATTATAGTTATGCCCCCTCTAGAACTACTGAAAAGAATGGACCTCATCAATCTCTTGCTCAGGTTCATTATCCTTCTCAAAAGGAAAGGTGTAGTCCTCAAACGCCAGAGCCATTTCTTCACATGCAAGAGTATAGTTTTCATGTGTTGTATTCATTTGTCTTTGGTAAGCTACAAAACTTTCCAGTACCATTGCACATTCATATCCTAGAGGTACCAACTCATTACCTTCAGGAAAATTTGTTTCTCTTTCAGTGTTCTAGACTTCTGCCTAAAATATACTAGCAGCAATCTTGAATTATGGGCAATCTAGTTATGCATGTGTGCTAGTGTTATGTATCCTACACCAATTATTCAATGCAGCCTCAGTCAAATTGACTCTAGTAGTATGCTTAGGCTTAGGAGGTGCCTTATTGTCTAAAGGTGATGGCAAGGTTCCATTATTTGGTCCAGTGTTCCAGACTCTTGGAGGTCGAGGAGCATTATTATTTTTGTAACCCCTATCATTGTTGTATCCTCTATAGGGATATCCCCTTTTTTGCTAACTCTGAGCATTAGACTAAGCATAGAAGTTATGATTCCTTAGACGTGTTACCTTAGTAGTTAGCCTTTTCAATTGAGCGGTGATCTCTTTGAGATCCTACTTTTCCTCTTGTACCTTCATCACTAGATTGTCCTGACTAGGCAAGAAAAAGGATCCACCATTACCATCTGACTTGGTCTTAGTAGGAGCATGTCTTAGATATTGAATTATCTGGCCATTTTCTTGAGGGGGAATTGCATTTATTGGTGGGATTTGTAAATGATTCTACATTGGAGCTAGATTCATCAGAGCTCCATTAATGTACTACATCTGGTTATGTACTGCAGGAAGTCCTATGCAAGGTAAAGGACCCTGCCTTACCTACTTCATCTCAGTATTAACCTTTACGGCCTCTACATAAGCACCATCTAGGTCAGTCACGACGGGATTTGCCCTTCTTAAAAACATGGCGGTTAGAGGATCTAAAGCTGAGAAGTATACTAATAATGTTGCATCTTCAGCAATGGCATATGGATTTATCAGCCTGGAGTAAGCTTTCTAAAAATGATCAATGAAGTTAGCAATGAATTCACCTTCTCCTTGCCTAATTTTAGTGAAAATGATGATAGACTGTGGTGGCATCGATCGGTATTTGGTATATGGTTTTGAATGCATTCTCCATTAGTATCCAAGCGTTAATAGATTTTTTAGGCAAATTCACATACTAGGTGTATGCTTCTTCTCCTAGTGTGTATGGGAACAATCTGTAGACTACATCCTCATGTTGTGCTCTTGCTCAAAAACAAGCCTCTTTGAAGGTTCTTAGATGGTCCTCTGCATCCTGATATGGATGATATTTAGGGCACAACTTGTTAGGGTTCTTTGGCAAATCGTTATAGGCTACAAAATGCAAGGATGAATCATTATTGAAGAACACCATAGGGATCTGCATAGGAGATATAGGTCACACAGGGGCTACTGGTGACACAAGAGGTCTAGGTTGAGCACCTACTAAATGTGATCTTGAAATAGAAATTATGCTATTTTCTTGGAAATAAACACGCATGGTTTAAAGGAAACTATTCTATTTGTTGTGAAAGAAACACACATGCTTGAAAGAAACTATCCATTTGCTGAAATGAAATTCAAAGGTAATTGCATCAATTGTCAAACTACAGCAATGAAATACTTTGAATACAACAATGTTGTTTGAATAACAAATCTCTTTTTAGTATTTTCACAATTTAAAGGACAAACCTACAAGTGACATTATCTAAGCAGTTATACAGAAAAGGAAAACACAACATAAGATTAACATGCAGAGATGATAATGATGAACAAAAAGACACAACAAAACAACATAGGAATAGAATACTGAGAGATCTCTTCAAAGTTGGGGAAGTGGGCCCTACTTCTCTAGCTAGAGATGATCCCCTTGAACTTAAACTATCTTCAAAAGAAATTCCCCTTCATTTTCATTCAAAACAACCACAAAATCGGCATGGATACACAAGCAAAAACAAGGAGTTTTCCTCCAGCTGAAAAGAAATATAATATGACTAACAATCTCACTAAAAACTGGAACTAACCAAGAGAGACTAATTGGATCCTATTTATACATTGGAGCATTTATTGAAAGGAATAACTGTACAAAATCCTAACTACAACGAACTCAGATTAAATAAGTTACTTTATTTAATACATCAACAGTTCCTTCTGCGATTTACTTCATATCATAAATCTGTATCAAATTAATCATTAGCGGGTTGAGTGATTTCCTAGAATGGCACGGGCACTGATGAACAGTTAATTCACTAACATGGACGTTGATTGATAGCTACTTTAGTTGTCACTAAACAAAGTGACATGTGGATTGGACCTTGGAGTTGCTAATAGGTTGCTTTTATTGGGGCATTGGTTATATTTGCATCACTAGATTCTTAAGTATCCCTAGGATTGGCTTTAGCAGTCATTGACTCAAGGGGAGGATGACTCTCTTGAAGTGTAGTGGCATCTGGAGCTTTTTGGGGTATAGGTTCTTCACGAAGAAGGGGGCTCCAGAGGGGTCCGAAGCCCACCAGGGAGTTCACTACTGTATTTGTTGTGCAATCACACACAACTTGTATAATAATTTCATAAGATATGCATTTGAAAAGTATAATTCAAGTAATTAGCCAAAAGATTTCATTGATAATATATATATGCCATAGAGTGATATCAAAGTATTTTGAAACAAAAAATATATAGAAACAGATGAGTCATATATTTGACTCATCATTGGCCAAGTTAACTTGTCCATCTAACACTGGCAACTGTAAAAGTTGCGGAGTAACCACCGGTTGGATGTGCATTTGCTGAGCCAAAAATCCTTAATTGAGTCAACCGAAGAGGAGGAGGAAGATGTATCTTTTCCTTTTTTTTGTTCTCCCCTACATCAACATTTGCCTGCTCCTCTTGTTGGCCAGGGTTACCCTATTGCTCTATATTCTCCAGAGGAGGACTATCATGCACAACATTGTGATCAGGAGATGGATTTCATTCTCCTTGGGCTACTTGCTCTTCATCTTGTGTTGCTTTCTCTTCCTTCTCCTCTTGAGGAACTTGTTGTTCTATGTGATGTGGAAGAGAAGCAACAACATGAGGTGGAGAAACAATGTTGTGTAGTAAAGAAACTTGTGGTTGCTCCACATTCTCATCTTCTTTTACCTCTTCCAAGATTTTTTGTCACATCCTTGGTCTCCTTATAAATTTTGTCTCTATCCTCTTTCTCCATGCTCATAAGGGTGTCTACCCTTTGCTTTGTCCTTAACTCCTGAGCTTGCATTTGATTCATTTTATCCTTTTCTTCTTGGGAAACATAAGCTCCAACCTTGTCAATAGCTTGTTGTCGTAACTCCACATCCATTTCTATGGAACTTTCTCTTATCTACCTCAAAGCTTGAGCTAGGCTCTCCAAAACCTTTTCAAGAATGGCATTCAAGGGCACATTATATTTGAGCATATACATTACTATAGCCTTTTCTATAGTGCTCTGATTTGGAGGTGGCACATCCATATATAAATATATTGTATCCTTTAGTATACCATAATGCACAATTGCATTGACTATTGTGTCCAATTGTAGAGGTTCATGTTCAGGTGCCATCGGAGGAGTTTTCTTAGACTTCTTGGTGCAGGAGCACCCCAAGACATTGAGAATCTGGAAGATTCTATGCATTTTCTATTTTGTCCAAATGTCATATTGTAAGGGCCTTAGCGCCATGTTGGCCAAGTAATGGCATAATATTGAAAGATTGTATAACATGTCATTAAAAGAATTGTAACCAAACTATAGGAATGTAACTGAATGGCAAAGGTGGTTCACTTTCCACCTTGTGTAACTACCAAGATATCAGTTTTTAAATAGTTGAGTCTGTATTTGTTAGACAGAGAGAGAGTAGAGAGGAAGAACAGATTTGTATGTATATTTTGGAGGAATAAAGAAATTTTGTGTCCTGGTCTAATTACGAGAATGTAGATTAGATTCATTCCACTGGTTAAGATTTCTTCGAAATCAGTGGAATGACCTCCATAGTGTTAGTTTGTTTTCTGTTCTGTATGTTAGTTGTTTCTGTGTGTTATTCGGTTACAAATGTTGCTGAGAAGGTTATCGGCTTAAGATTCATGTTCTGTCACTGAATATGCAATTTGTGTGTATATTGCATTTGTATGCGAGTATCAGTTTGTGTGTATCCTGCAATTGTATATCAGAGGTTGTATGAGTGAATGTGCATTTCGTAAGATGCAAATAGTGACGGGTAATAGCTGTAAGGGAATCGGCAATTGAAAGTCATGTTATGTTTATACAAGTTGAACCTATCGGCGTATCGGCAAAGAGAAATAAAGTCATGTCAATGTTTAAAGTCCCACCAAAGTCAAAGCCTTATATTGAACATGTCGGCATGAGATAAGATAGCAAAAAATCAAACTAATGTTAGGCCGACGGTTATAAGTCTCAGCGAAGAGTTCAATCCATCGGTGTATCAGGAGTCTAGATTAAAGTTGGGCCAACGGATATATGTCACAGTGAAAGGTTCAAAGGTTCACGTGGTTCAACGGGTTCAACGAGATATAAAGGTTCAAAAAGGGTTTGTTGGTTCAGCAAGCGTTAGTTCAATGGTTCAACCACTATAGTGGTTCGATATTTTGTGTTGTTTTAAGTGCTTCCACTGTAGCTCTGCATCAAAGTGGTATCAGAGCTAGTGAAAGATCTGGCAAAAGATTTGGTATCTAAAGGTGTTGTGTTTGATTTCTGAGAAGGCAGGCAAAGAGCTAAAGGAAAACTGAAGAGTTGTGTTGGTGAACATGTTGAAGATAGAGATTGTGGAAATAATTTTGAAGGCTGACAGTGGAGTTAGACTGTTGTAGATGCTCATGCCATCTAGTTGCTAGAAAGAATAGGGATTCCTGTGTGTGGGCAGATGATGATGAGGTATGTCAAGACCATTCACCAATAGAGATTTGGCTAGAAGAGGGTGCAGAGTGAGGCCACTAAGGAGAGAGTGGTAGTGCATCACCAGGATCTGCTGTTGGACGAGAGGAATGGGTCTGTGAAGTATCATGTAGGATGGACATCTGAGTGAGCATTGTGTTGTAGTCTGAGAATACTCCACTGATGGGAGTAGAAGGAGCCTGAAAATGCTCTGAAGTTGATGGTAGTTTGATTTTTATTGGTTGGTTGGTCACTAGTCCATTGATGTGAAGATTTGAAGCCTGAAGCCTGAAGCTGAAGAGTGAAGGATGAATCCAAACAAGGATGTAGGAAAAGATAGTTTTCTTTTTACAGGTACATTTCCAAGGGACTTAGAAATCTTTGTTGGTTGGTTGTATGGTGCAGGAGCACCCTGAGACATTGAGAATCTAGAGGATTCTATGCATTTTTTGTTCTGTCCAAATGTCATATTGTAAGGGCCTTAGTGCCATGTTGGCTGAGTAACGGCATAATATTGAAAGATTGTATAACATGTCATTAAAAGAATTGTAACCGAACTCTAGGAATGTAACTGAACGGCAGAGGTGGTTCGCTTTCCACCTTGTGTAACTGCCAAGATATGAGTCTTTAAATAGTTGAGTCTGTATTTGTTAGACAGAGGAAGAGAGTAGAGAGGAAGAACATATTTGTATGTATATTTTGGAGGAATAAAGAAATTTTGTGTCCTGGTCTAATTACGAGAATGTAGATTAGAGTCATTCCACTGGTTAAGATTTCTTTAAAATCAGTGGAATGACCTCCATAGTGTTAGTTTGTTTTATGTTCTATATGTTAGTTGTTTCTGTGTGTTATTCGGTTACTGTATATGCCTAAAAATGACATGAATCATCCTAAATAAATATTCTAAATATTTATTCCATTCTTCTATCAATTAAATAAATATTCTAAATTTATTTAATCGATTCACTGTTTCATAATTAAATAAAATCTATTTATTTAATTAAAATTCTTCTAAATGTCCTACACAATTAAATAATCATAAATTATTTAATTAATCCAAATTCCTCTATCCTAAGTTCTAAATTCAAAAATCCACCTCACCTTTACACCTCACCTTTCCACCTCACCTTGTCCACCTCATCAGGTTGCACATGTAATTAAATATATTTAATATTTAATTACCTTATTTTCCCTCACCCACATGGCCTATTTCTTCTCAAATCAGAGGTTAGTTAACTAATCAATCAAAAGTGTTAACTAACCTATCAATTGAGTCAATTCCTCAATCAATTCAGTCAGTTCCACAATCCACTCTTCTAACTGATCAATCAAGTCTGTTAACAGACCAGTCAATGGAGTTAACTCTCCAATCAATTATGTCACATCCCCTCTTTCATGATGGAGCTGGGACACTTGTCACATTTCTACTGGTTGCACATTCCTCAACCATCCTCAACCATTGATCTTCATATCTTCTCTCAACCATTGATTCCCATTCTTCTGAGTCTATAAATGAAGCTTCATCCCTCCATTCTAATCATCCAGGCTTTTGACATCGTTACTCTGCAGAAATATCACCAGCGGCCTTTGGCACCCTTTTATCATTCACAAGCTTGAGATCACATACTTGCTTTGGAGCTCATCTTCATTGCATATCACAATAGCCATTTACCATCGACTTCCTCAAACACAGCTTAAAAGAGTGCACTCTCTGAGGGCTCACTTCATCTGCGAAAGGACGGTTGTAATAGGCAAACAACAGAAGCATCGATTTCAGGAAAGGTTTGCCTTGTGTTATTCATTGCTATTTTTGTTTAATCTTCTTTGTTATTTCCTATTCTGTTGATGTTTGGGTCTTATATAATTCATTTGTTTGATCTGCATTTTACCCTTACAGTTACAAATGTTGCTAAGAAGGTTATCGGCTTAAGATTCATGTTCTGTCATTGAATATGCAATTTGTGTGTATATCACATTTGTATACGAGTATCAGTTTGTGTGTATCCTACAATTGTATATTGGAGGTTGTATGAGTGAATGTGCATTTCGTAAGATGCAAATAGTGACGGGTAATAGTGGTAAGGGAACCGGCAATTGAAAGTCATGTTATGTTTATACAAGTTGAACCTATCGGCGTATCGGCAAAGAGAAATAAAGTCCTGTCGATGTTTAAAGTCCCACCGAAGTCAAAGCCTTATATTGAACATGTCGGCATGAGATAAGATAGCAGAAAATCAAACTAATGTTAGGCCGACGGTTATAAGTCTCAGCGAAGAGTTCAATCCATCGGTGTATCGGGAGTCTAGATTAAAGTTGGGCCGATGGATATATGTCACAGCGAAAGGTTCAAAGGTTCACGTGGTTCAACGGGTTCAACGAGATACAAAGGTTCAAAAAGGGTTCGTTGGTTCAACAAGCATTAGTTCAATGGTTCAACCACTACATTGGTTCGATATTTTGTGTTGTTTTAAGTGCTTCCACTGCGGCTCTGCATCACTTCTTCTCTTTCTTCTTTGGCTGAGAGGTGCCTTCCTTTCCTTCTTCTTCTTCCTCTTCAACTTCCTCAATCTTGACCTTCTTTCTTTTATTAATATGTTTAGGCTTGGCATGCTTCTTTTCAGTAGTCCTCATCTGAGACAAGGTCTCAGATGCAACTCTTCTTTCTATAGGCATAGTATGTGCTGATCCAGAGGGCTATGGTACATTTATAGTTGCAAAAGTAGATCTACTAGTCCTTCTAGGCCCTTGTGTAGCTAGTGGAATTCAAGGGGCTTGTTGTGTATCCTCCACAGGGGCTTCAGATGTGGATTCTAGTGAAATACCCCACTTCTTATGCAACTCACCTTTATGCTTCTCAAGGTGCTCTTCTACATTTTTCTTATGCATCTTGTTTATTATATCATCATAGGCACCAAATCTCTCAGTAGTTGTGTCTTTAGGTTTTTTGAGCAAAATGTCAGCATAGGTTTTGATTTCTTTTGTTGAGACCTCATAGGGCACTCTATGAATCCAAGCAGTCCTAGTCTCAACTGCTTCCATGTAGGTATAATCCTTATCGACCTAAAAGGTGATTTGACCTTCATACTGCCTTACAACATTAGAAGGGATTCTATCTTTGGATTGCATGTTGGCTTGCAAGTTTTTGAAAAAATCCAGTACAAAGTACTATAGTAATTTGGATCACTAAAACCTCTTAAATGACTCTTAATTTGAGCAGCAACATGAATATGTTGTTGCCACACCTTTCCTCTAAAACCAAGCAATTCATTCAATAAATAGAATGCAAGACAGATGATAAGTGTGCCATACCTAAAAATGTACCCAGTTTCCTTTGTTCTTCTCACATTCTCCAAGAGTTGTTCTCTCATGACCTCGAAGAGGTCAAAATCTTTGCCTTCCTTAACCATCTGGTAAGTAGTGTGAATTATTGTACCAGTGGTGGATCCCTCTCTGTTTGTGCAATACACCTTGTAAGCTATACCCATAGTAGCATACCAGACACCTGGGTCAATTATATCATTTACCGTCAGGGTCCTCTTGTCAAATTTAGCACCTGTTAGCTCAGTGACCTCATTTTTAATTGATTTCATCACCAATACAGGTCTAGTGGAACTCAACCCAATAACTTCCCTAATTGCATCCTTAGTGATCATGTAGGGCTTATCAAGATACATCAATTCATCATGAATTCTACTCAAAATGTATCTCACCCATTCATGCTCATCGCAAAAATTAGAGAAATCATTCCATATGTCCAGTCGCTTGGCCGCCACATTGGCATACTCTAGTTTATAGTTAACATCATCCAAGAGGGTATCCCTCAGCACTTCAAATTTCACATAATTAATTTCATCCATCTTAGAATGAATATATATCCTAACATCTTATGTGTACCTCCATGGATTTTTAAGGAAATTCCTTATCTACCTCCGTGGCTTTTTAAAGAAACTTCTTATACTTTGATCTTGGTTTTTTAGTAACATCAACTAGTTGCAGAGTCACCATCTTAAACTTCTTTGAATTTAGAAACTAGGGTTTTAAGAAATAGTAGTTCTAATAAGTACCTTTGTTTTTCAATCACTAGGATTTGAAATTCACCAAGTGCTCTGAATTCCTTCTTCTCTTCTCAGCTTTAGATGCAAGTGCTTTGATTTTGAATGAGATTGAATTGTGCAAATGAAACATAAATATCTTTTCATTTGCCCTATCTTCTCACAATAAATGCACCTTTATTTGGTTAAGTGAAATGTTGCCAGAATGCTCTGTAAATCCACAAAGACTCAAAACCATTCTGCAATCCTCTAAATCTTGAGATTTTGTTCCAGAAATTTGGGGGAAGGAAACTATCTTGCCTTATCAACAACCTCATCTACCAATTTCATGCCAAAACCATCTTTGTGCCTAGCTTCCACTTGTAGAAGCCACAAACATTCAAGGAGGAATAAATATATATGTAGTGGTTAACTCCCCCTAACCCTATGCCTTTCCTTAATCAACTATGAAGTCTTTTGCATAAGGTAGAAGCACAAGTTCTTCCTTCTTCTCATCATTTTGATTTCCTTCTCCATATCTTTTCAATTTCCTTCTTTTGTTGAGTCACAGTTTCCTCTATCTTCTTATGCTGAGTAGGTGGTTTCATAGAACCACTTTTGTAGAATCTTGCTTTATGCCCAATGTTGTTGTACTTGTAGTAGATAGCAATGTATGAGTTTTCACTCATATAATCATTTCTCCTTACTTTGGTTCTACATTAAACAACCCTATGGCCAAACTTATTGCATGCATAGTGATAGCCATAAAAGGAATGAGAGATCACAACATCATGTTTTGGAGGCACAAATGAATTCGTCCTCATGTAATCATTTCTCCTTGCCTTAGATCTACAATCAATAGCCTTATGACCAAACTTATTGCAAGAGTAAAAATAACCATAAAAGGAATAAAAAAAACTAGGAGTAGTAGTCTACCTAGGAGGGAATCTCTTGAAAAATTTCTTCTGATTACTGACACATGAAGTCATCAATCATCTCTTGCTCCTCATCTTCAGTCTCTTTAGTGTACGGCTCTCCCTTTTCCATTTAAAACATAATCTCTTCAGTGTAGGGCTCTTCCTTTTTCATTTCAAACATGCTTTTAGGTACATCTATTTTTGAACTCTGAGCTCCCTCAAATCCAATGCCACCCTTGTTCTTAAGTGGTCTTTGACTACTAATTGTCTCATAAAGAATGTTGATGCTTTTCTTAAGTTTTAGACCCTTGTCAATCTGATCATTTGCTTTCTCTAGTTCTTTCCCTAGAGTGACAATTTCTTCAAGTTTGGAGCATTCAACTGATTTGGCATTGAGCTGAGATTTCATTTTGACAATTGCTTCTTCTGATTCTTTAAGCTTGACCTTATAATCTTTATTTTCTTTTCTTGTTGCATCCAGATCTTCTAGAGCATAAATGAGTTCTCCTTCAAAATCAACCTCACAATATTCTGGATTAAAGGTTGTCATGTCTTTATCATCTTCTGAAGGATTCTTGTCATTAAATAGTACTTTAGTTCCCATGTGTTCCACTCCAAGATCTACCTCGGCTGTTAGACTGCATTCATGGAACTTAGCTCTGATACCAATTGTTGAACATAGAAATATTGAGAGGAGGGTGAATCAGTACTTAATCAAATTCTTTTCTTCCAACAACATTCAAACTAATGTAAGCAATTGAAGCATGAGAAACACAAGACCACATAAGCACACAACCATAACACCATATTTACGTAAAACCATGGTGAGAAAGCTACTTTGATCTATTGTCCAAATCCAACCTCACAAATAGAAGATAGGTTACATTATCATTTATGGGCTACAAGTGGGACTTGAGATCAAGACCAGATGGGAGATGAAGGGGAAATGTCCAGTAGCCCACTAAAACTCCACAATTCTACAAAACACTCAAACAATGACTTAAAACCCCCACACTTAGATTTATTTTGGAATTTTTAGAAGCTCCAGTATGTGACAGGAACATGGGAGAGACAAGGTACAAATTCAAGGGCAAATCTAGCCAAGGTAGAACCCATTGACGGAAATCTTAGCTCAGTTATGAAAGGAAGCTAGGTGTGCAGAAATCGCTTCCTACACTAATCTAATGAGGAGAGGGCTATGCAAATTCAAATTTAATCCTTTCAACTACAGCAACATGAAACACATAAACGAGATATTGCAAAATTACACATGAACTAGAAAGAAGACAGAAGAAGAGAGACAAAGATTTACGGTGGGGAAAACCCTTATCGGGTGAAAAACCCCACACTCAAAAACCTGCACAATGTATTAACAAATCTGAAAGTTGTTTACAATACATTTGCAATGCAAGCTTCAATGGTGTTTGACACTCGTGTCTGGAGTCAAACCAGCAGCATAACAGTACCTGTAAAACCTGTAATACATCTACTCCTCTAAGCACCTGTTTATATATAAAAAATAAGGCAATATTGGACCTTTCTTGAGATAGGCATCCAACTTGGCCTCATGGCCCAAAACCCATGCCTAAGGACACTTGGTCAACATTGTAGAATATGCCTAACACTTTTCCACAGCTCCCATCCCAAAGGGGTCACCTATTTCCAAAATGGGCTATGAAAGATGCTCTTACGACCCTTACGATTGTCATAGAATCTGTCATAGCAGTTACAACTTACATCTGTAAGAGAATCTATCATACACCAGCTATAAATAGCATATTCTCTTACAACATGTCATAGTCCACCTTGGGGCACCCAAATATGCCTTTTTCAAAGATGCTTCATGACACGTGTCTTCACCTGTCTTACAACCTTCTATTTCTGACTCTTACATGTCATAACTTTGTCATAGGAATCCGTCATAACCATTTCGGTCAACATTCCCTTACACAACATCTAAGATGCTGACACATGGCAAAAATATCCTACCACTAAGTGGGACACCTATCTCCTCATGTGAGGATAAAATTACAAGTTGTCATCTTCCATGTAGGATGACACATCACCGTGCCACATCCCACAACATGACAATATGGAATTCACAATTAATTTACAACATAGGCAATGAATTAATAAATACAAACATAAATAATGCAAGGAATTACCAAAGTTGAGACACCTTAATTCCCAACAAGTTATCAATAATGGGTAAAACACTTCAAACACAACTATATGGTACTAAAATGGAAAATTTTCACCTTCTTGGGAAAGTACCAACACATTTTAGATTAATTAGCCTCAAACATTTTTTTGGGTCCTAGTTATTGTTGAAAACATAGAAGTAATGAGGGGGGTGAATTAGTACTTAATCAAATTCTTTTCTTCCAACAACATTCAAACTAATGTAAGCATTTAAAGCATGAGAAACACAAGAACACATATGCACACAACCATGACACTAGATTTACATGGAAAACCCTAGAAGGGAAAAACCATGGTGAGCAAGCTGTTTGGATCTACTGTCCAAATCCAACCTCACAAATAGAATAAAGATTACATTATCATTTATGGGCTACAACCCAAAGGAAGTTGCAACTCCTTGAATTGCTACGACAGTTACAACTTTTACACAAAGAGGCTTCAACCTCTGCAACAAACTACTAATCTGACTCACACTTATTGCTCCAACCTTCTACTGACCTTTCCAAACTCTGCACAACTATTTCAACTCTGCACATTCACAATACCAAGTTCCACAACATCAAAACACCTTCTGAAACTCTTCTTTGTCATCACATCACCTACAATCACCTCTACAACACTATCACT
The DNA here is from genome assembly GCA_027924645.1 of Cunninghamia lanceolata. NCBI lineage: Eukaryota > Viridiplantae > Streptophyta > Pinopsida > Cupressales > Cupressaceae > Cunninghamia > Cunninghamia lanceolata. The sequence continues at coordinate 25,228,676 of BSBN01000582.1, forward strand.
TTATATAAATTGATTCTTTCCACATTTCATCATCAAAATTTCTTCTATAGTTAGTTTATTTGCACATTATCATTGCTATCACACAATAAACATACAATACAACATTCAACAACTTTGATCTTATATTTATATCCTCCACAAGCTTCAAAAACTTTCTCCTTTGTCAGCTAAGATGAAACGTGTAAAATAAAATGTGCAATGGCCACAACAGCTCACAAACATTTGCGGTAAGTAGAAATCCAATGTGATTCAAAATCAAGAGTTAATCAGGACCTAATTTACTTTAGCACACTCTTCCACACTGGAACACACTTCCAAACACATGGCATAATCATCAACATACACCTAGTTAGCCCAACAAACACTTATCCTTCCTTGCATTTAGCTCCAGACATAAAGCGATACTAGAGGAGACAAAATTACATCATGCGGACCACACAATGAACATTATATTACTTACAAATCAATCCTATATTCTCCTTTTATCAATCCATGTTATTTTATGCTGGCGCAAATACTTGAACATTGATTCTGGTATCCTTAACATACTCTGCTTACACAGACTTGATGTAAAGCATTGAAGATCATACTTGTAGTAAACAAAAACTATTGAAATTTGAACTAAGCATACCAACCAGCCATATGAGCTTATCATTCAATCAACAGGGCCAAATACCAGTGTATGGTGAACTATGGTGGCATCTACTATCTCCCTCTACTTACCATAACTGTCAACAAGACTTGTCTTCATAGAGCTGACTCCGGAGAAGCATCTACGGTACAAATTATCACTTGAAACTTGAAACATGTATACCTTTTACTTATGTCTAGTTTTCCTCCAAACTGCAATATCATATCTTCATCTGCAGAGAAATGCACTTACTCTGTTTCATTACTGCCTTCACTCTTTTGCCTCTAAAACACTTTGCGGTAGACTTTATGATATCAAATTTGAACCATAGATACTTGAGAGTAATATCTAGCCATCTATTCAATCCACAAGTTTGTATCTTCAAGTGCAATAGAATGTGGTACATTATTTTGAGCCCATGACACCTTTCTAGACTGAACCAACACTTAGACAATTTTCCTTCAAACTTTCTGCAACTCTCTTCATCCAGCACCAAACAATATGACTTCATATCATCCAAAGGTCAACATATGCAACCAACAAAACCTTCATGAAATTCATTAACACAACACATCAAGGATAATGGTAACATACACAATTATCATGAACTTACATATGAACTTCAAAAGATAATGTATGACTGTGTATAGATGATACAGATCCTTTATCTCACACCATCATTGTTCCTCTGACTGCTTAGCATATTCACCTTTGCCTTTGCTTTCCACATTTCCACTCAGTTGACATTAATGACAACACATGTGCAACAATTATAATAGGTTAATCCTTGATCCTCAATTCAATTTACCATTTTAGGATGATATAGAATGTTGAATGCTTTAATAATGGCATTTATAGAGAGATCAACTAATTCTCTTACATCATTTGTCACTATTCTCCTTGGTCCTTCCTGATAATCCTTTGCACATTACTAACTCTAGACACTATATTGATGTAGGAAACCTTACAACCTATGTTATTCCATTATTAACCATCCCTACTACTCTACTTCATCCATACATCTTCTTCTAGAGTCTTCACGGTCCACATTCTCAATATTTGTATCCAATATGTCATCTTGTGATGAATTAATTTTTGAGGTTGGGGTAACTCCTTTGAACTCATACCTCATTTTATTTGCTCTTGACACTATCCTGCAAGACCAAAAAAATAGATTCCTTAAAATCTCAAGTAATTTTAAGTTTTAAACAATTTGTAGCATTTTACAAGTTTTTAATAGGCAATTGGACATCACATTAGCAGTTTAAAACTCTTCTAGTTCAAATAAATTCAACATGGAATGAACTCTAAGCTAAAACCCTTTGTAAAATAAAATTTTTGGAAAAAAAAAATATGGAATTGATCACAACATCTTAATATAAACATTATGCAATTAGGTTAAGTTCTACAAATAGATCACACGCTCGTTCTTTATCTTCATACACATGTTTGAATAAAATGTGGGTTTATGACAGGTTCTTGAATTTCACATTTTGTATTATAGTATCAGGTTGTTAAGTGAAAGTCTACATTTTAGTTTTCTCTTCATTCCTTTATCTCATCATCTTATCATTTTTTATAAGAAAGTGACATAGGACAAGAAGTAAAAAGCTAGTTTAAAATGACTTCCTATATATCAAAATTCCACAAAACATTTCCTTCAAAAGTTTTACTAAATGCTTCTTTTGAGTGTTTTCCTTCAAAATGAATAGGATGCTTCAAGAGTTCTGGATGTCATTTAAAAGTCAAGTTCTAGTCCTAGATTAAAATCCTACAAATTTTTGTGTTTCTACAAATGAGCCTTTTGCAGAGGATATGAAGTGATCCGAACATGAACACAACTTGTAACTTAACTTTTGACTTAAAATCCCACTACCAATTTTTAATATTCTTGCTAAGTTTTTGAGTTTTGTGCGGATTTTCCATACTTCCAGATGTGAACTATTGAAGACTAAGAACTTTAGTCCTAGATCAAATTTCTACAACTTTCCTTCTAGTTTGTTTAAGATTTTCAACATGTTTTCATATTAAGCCATTTAAGTGCGAATATGGGAAAATTAAGAGAACAAGATGTAAGATTTGCTTTTAAAAATTCCAATCCTCCTATGAATTTATGCAATTCTGAATCTTATAGGTTTAACACAAATTTTAGGTTAAATGATGACATATACAAGATTTCATTTTGTAGGGATAGTCATGGGATGTAGATATTTGAAAACTATCATAAAGTGGAAGCAAGACACATAATCTCTGCAAACCCATAAAACTCAAGTTTGAAACCTTAATTCAAAAAGAGGAATTTGTAGAAAAATCAAGGGTACCCGGATGCAAAAGACAATCTTGACATATCCTATAACAAGATAAAATTATGCGAACTAATAACTCAAAGACTTCTCAACGTTAAAAACCACTTTGTAGAAAAACTAAAGAGGACAAGACATTTGACAAAACAAACAAAAGATGCATATTTTGTACCAATTCAAGATCCCACAAACTTTACACAAGCCACTTTGTAGACACCTAAAATCGATACTTTGTCAATTCTGACCATTTCTTCTATAATTGACCATTTTCGATATTTATATTAATTAAATAATATTTTATTATTTAATTAACATTTTTCCAATAACCTTGCCATCCCCCTCCATCACCTAAAATCATTACTTCATCTAACCTAACCTTAGGCAAATAATTATTTGAAATTTATTTGTCTAAGACCTTATCCCCTTTCCTCCCTAAATTAAATAAATATTCATGTTTATTTAATTTGCTATTTTGTCCACTTTTGCTTACTCCACTATCTTCATCTATACTTGTAATCCTTTGCACATGAGTTTAATTAGGCCTAATCAAGGATTTGACCACCCCAAACTTCTGTGAGGATCCACTTGTTATACTATGTAATATACATGCATGTACATTGCAACTGGTACTCTAAGGTATGGCCAAATATTCCATTCCCTTTTATTCAAATTTTAAATTTGGCTTGTCCTTACACTTGTCAATATTAAATTTGAATTAAATCCAAACCATGCCTTTTCATTAATTCCTCCAAAGTACCTCATCTACTCCTTTAATCCTATCCATCCACTCTTTCCCAAATCAATCCTACACCAATGATTTTCCTAAAATTGTGGAACCTCCATTTGCATCCAATCTTCATTTTTCACTTGTCCACCTCTCCTTGCTTGAGAGCTCTCAAGCAATATGAGCCCTTGATCTTTATCCTTAATTCTAGCTTTCCATTTTGGCCTCTAAAAATCTATAAATCGGAGGTGCCTATAGCCATTTTAGAACAACACTTTGAATGCAACATTATGCTACTATTTTGAGCACTCATACGAGAAGAAATCAATCAATTATCTTGGGCATAAACACTTATTCAAGTGCAACAAAGGAGTTTACATTTGTGTTTTGCATTCATTTGTTGTGATTTGAATTCCTTTACTTGCCTAGTCTTGAGGTTGCATTAGATTGTGGATGAAGTACGTTGATGCTGATTTAACTTGTTTCTTAGGTTCACATTTTCTTGTATACATTTATGGCATGCCCGGTGGGACCCACATCCTTGTCCACTAATCAAGTTTGTGTGTTTTTAAGTGCTTTGACATGTAGGATTTGTGGTTCGGTGGCTTTTCTCCTAGTTCAACGGTTCTTTCCTATGGATTGACAGCTGCGTCTTGGACTTCAAAAATGCATGTTTAGTGCTTTTTAGTGTTTTATCATTCAGTTTTCTAATAGGGTGATGTATTTGTAGGGTGTTATGCTTCTAGAATTTGCCTAACTCTTCTGATTGTGCATGTTTAACAATTCTTCTTGTAGGATTAGGCATTTTAACAACTTTCACATCGTTCGGTGGCTCTGCTCCAATTCAACAGTTGTGTCTTGTATTTTGGCGACTCTCTGGGTAATAGTAGTATAGTGCTTTTATGTTTTAAAATGTGTTTCTATTATTTTTGGGTAACAATTTCTCTCAAGTTTTTGTCAAACATCAGTTTTATAGGGGAAGATGCTTCCAAAATCACCACTTACATTTCATATCACCTTGAAAATTGATTAAAAATCTATTTTCTATGTAGGACTTGCAATTCGACAGCTCTGTTCCCAGTTCAACGGCTCCATCTTGCATTTTAATGGTTGCATTTTGTTTCTAATCTTTTCATAGTTTTGATTCATATTTCCTTGGTCTAACATCCTAACTGTTAGGGTTAGCCGGCAGAAGATATCAATTAAATGCAAATAAAGATTAAATAGAAGAATGAAAAATACATAGAAATAATAATCAGCGAGAGATAAGTTTTAACGTGGTTCACCCAAACTCAGGCTACATCCGTCAACAAAGAGTCCAATATTATTATCCAATAAATCAAACCGATTACAACCAGCAATCCCTGCAACTCAATAATGTTGCAAAATGCTACAATACAATATCCACAAAAAACCCTAACCCGTAGCCGCTTTTATCAAGCCTTATGTCGGTTACAAAAATAGGGGGGAGCTGCCCCTTGACCCCGTAGGAATTTTGGGATAAAAGTGGGGAAAATTTAACCTCTGTGTCTGATTAGGCTCCATATAACAACACTAACATGCTTTGTTGGCTACTGTGTTGACTTAACATTCTCATTGCAACTTTTATCCATAATTCAAAGAACAAATCAAATCAAAACTACTAACATATTTTTGGTGTAGCACCACGGGCCAAAGATTTTATTTTCCACTAGTTTAGTTACACTAAATTAGCTTAGTGGGAAATTAATTTGTGTGCTTTGTCTTGGGATAGTGAGAACGTATGCTCTCCCCTCATACCCTTGGGTGATCTTGGGGATCAAAAATTCTTCACTCTCCCTTTTGTTTTAATTTGAATCTTAGGAGTTTTAGTGCATGCATGCTCTCTCATTGCACTTCGTGTGACCTTGGAGATCAAAAGTGCCTAACATTTCTTCCTTTTAGGAGGCTTATCTAGTGATTTCATCGCCCTAGAGGATGACCTCAACCACATGTTCCAACAAGGTATATAAAGGGGTAGAGCAAAATATGTACCTCAAAAAGGAGTCATTGTCGTGTTTGGCATAGCCCTGGACCCTTGGTTCGTTGAGACTTGTGAGGTGACAAAACTAGGAGAGACCCTCCTAGTTTTATGCATGTAGACGAGACCTTAGTTCACAAATTCAAGCCTCATGCATCTTGAGTGTATCAAGGATATCCCTAGAAGCCTTGCACATCCTATTTTAAGACCTCTCAGTCGTATAAGATTATGATGCATCGACCACCAGTTAGACTTGAAAAGTCACTCACTGCATGCAAGCACTTGTGCCCTCTAGAAATGGGTGTGCATGCCATGTATTCTCTCCACTCATGCCATTGAGTGATCTTGGGTGATCAAAAGTGGTTAGTTATCCTCATCATGGGACTTGCACGTTATGCCTAAAAAAAGGTAGCGAGGTGGGCTTGCAAGATTAAACACTTCTACTTGAATAAATCTAGGTTGTTCATGTGCTTGGCATATTTTCATGTGTGATGCCATTACATGCCTTTAATTGCTTAAATCCAACCAAAGTGCTTTTTGAGTGAAACTGTTTGAAAACGCTTAATCATAACTTTTGCCAAAATTTCACCTAGTTCAGTGTATCTGTCTATCTTTCAACGCATCTGTCACCTGTTTTGACGATTGTGCTCTCTTAGACCAAAATAGTCTCTAAAAACACAGTCCCAAAATCTGTCTAACTTCCATTCAATGTCTCCATCTTCATTTTGATGGTCCCGCTCTATCTTTTAGTGGCCTTGTTCCCATGTGTCAGCCCCCATCCAAAATCTGTCAAGCTTTAGATTAGCGGCCTTATTTCAGTTTTGGTGGTTCTACAATGGTTTTGTCTCTCGAGTCAAAATAACAGAACACTCCAAAAGTTGAGAACCATTTGCTATCCCTAACACACATTAAACACCAACTATCACCCTCATATCCACTTCAACCACAATACGTCAAAGTTCACGCATAAGCATTCGTCCAACCACACTTATCTCAAGTCAAGGATAAACATACACCCCATACACCCTTGCATATATCATTAATTACCCATCCAACATCACATAATTCCAAATTCATATCTTGAATTAGACAATCAAAGGCCTTAATCTTACATGACACTTTCTTGAGAACTTTGCCTATCTCAACATCGTAATCCACCTAAGCTTTTGTCGTGAGCTAAAGACATAACTTAAACCCAACTTCTTGCTTAGGAACTTAGCCTATCCTAAGTAGGAAAATCTAACGTCGCATCACCCAAACAAGGTCTCGATTCATAGTTTGAGACATAATATCCTCAAAACTTAAACATCCACATCTAAAATTCAACACGTCCTTTGACTTATGATAACATCTAACATCCCTTCAATTATTCACATTTACACCAATCACTTTCCTGCCCCCCTTCACATGATCCCAAACTAAAAAGCAAATGGATACCTGATGAAGACATAACTCTTCATGGAGTGCTCAACTCCAACCCAAAGTACACATAGCTCCCAACTCACCTCATAGCTCATTTACAAGTGATGTTGATAGCCTTTTTAACCAATTTAAAATGGAGAAACTTCAAATTTGACCCACCAATACTCACCCTGGTTTGTCGACTTCCTTAATGCCAAAAAATTACAAGATAAATTTGAAATCTTCATTAGGGAACATAAAGATCAATTCCTCGAACAACTTATTGATGAGGGATCTAGACTACCTCGGCATTTTGATCAAGACAAACTAAAAATATTTCTCCATAGTACACCTCCATCCCCCATAACTGACAATCCATGGGCAACAGGGGCTCGTACACTTAACCAAAACAACTCATCTATAACACTGAACAATAGCATGGGGGAAACATCCCTCCACCTCCAAACAATACTTCATCTCAGATATCACAACCACCCTATGGTATGTCACTTTACAATATCGCATCAACCCAATAGGTGCCTAGGCTTTCAAGCTCTTATCAAACGGAACTCACCAACTTCACAACCATTCCACAATCTCTTCCTCCTCTTTCTATTATGCAAAGAGAGACAAAAAATCACTCCATGTTACCATCAAACACTCACCATAAATCCCTTCCACAACACCAATCCACATCCCAACATCATTCCATGGCCCAAAATCCCTTAACAGGCTATATATCTCCCACTTATTCACAACCACCATCATACCAACAACAAACACATTATTCCTCTAACTAACAACCCCCACCAAACACATCATACTTCCAACACATCAACCATACTTATGTGCCGCTAACCCACACACAACAAATGGCGGCTCAATTTTCATACCAAACATATAATCCACCTCCAAAAAATGCCATCCAACAACCGCCACAAACATATAACATGCAACAACCTCCTCTTGCCACTCTTTTTGATCAATAATGGAAAGATATGAAAAATTCCCTTAAACACTTACAACTAGGGATGCAAAAGAAACATTATAAGTTTGAAGACTTAGGTCCCTATCCCTTTGATCGGTCAATGACAATGATCCCTTCCCCTCAACATTTCAAAATCCCAAAATTTGACAAGTACAAAGGGAAGGGAAACCCCGTGATCATGTCAAATACTTCTTCATGGCATGCCAAGAGGTTTCATATGATTACCAATATCTACTCCACCTTTTCCCACAAATCTTAGGTGGACAAGCCTTAGAACGGTTCATGCATCTACCCCAAGATTCCATTTCATCCTTTGTTGACTTATTTGAGAAGTTTGTCGCTCACTTCTCCTACAATGTTGAACATGAAATCACCATGTTAGACCTTTGCAATGCTAAACAACATGGTGAGGAAAGTTTTGTGGCTTACTTACAAAGGTGGAGATCTCTTGCTAGTCATCTCCCTTGGACCATGTCTAAGAAGCAAATGGTAATATTTTCATCCAAATTTTGAACCAAGAAATGTCCTTCCATTTACAAGTTCATTGCGCTTCCACCTTTGATGAAATCATTGACAAATGGGTCACAATTGAAAAAGCCCTTATCACAAAAGATTTGCTTAAGATATACAACAAAAATGACAATGAAAAATCCACCAACAATGACAAACCTAGGTTTTGGGCTAAAAATAAAAACATTATTGGTGATGGTGTTACTAATGCTAAACATGTATAAATCACACAACACTCAAGTTGTCCATAATGTTTCACAACCAAGAAATATAACTATACCACCTAGACAACCAAAACATAACGCTCCCAATAATCCAAAACACAAATACACCTCCTTAGGTGAACCTATTGAAATGATATTTCAAAAGTTGGTACAAGATGGCATGGTTGTATTTCCTACAACTAAACCATTTGATGAAAACCAACCTAAGCCCACATGGTATAAAGAAAATGAATATTGTGATTACCATTACATTAAAGGGCATTCCACTGCAAAGTGCATGAAGCTCAATAACTACATCCAAGACCTCGTCAACCAAGGTGATATCCAACTTGAAGGGGATAAGAACACTTCACCTAATGAACAATTGGGGATATATCAGAACCCCCTTTCTGATCATGGTCAAAGTTCGCAACCATCATCCTCTAATGCTAACCAAAATAATCACCAATCATAACTACTACAATCACACCCCGCCTCATTATGATAATGTTGTAGGTCACATTGATTTTAACTCCACATGAGTGTTAACCATCAAAATCAAGGGCCAATATCCCAATTGTGTCATCACCACATGACGTGGTCGAGTCACCATCAAAGCACCCTCTCCATCTTCTTCATAAGCTTCCAAGTATAGTCTCTTAGACCATCTTAGGAAGACTCTAGCACAAATATCTATCCTAGAGCTTCTCAAAACATCCCCCATCCATAGAGATATACTTGAAAAAGCCTTGCAAGAATCCCATGTTCCTAATGGCATCCATCCTGATCAATTCCAAAATCTTGTAGCCTACTTATCCTCCACTTACCAACTTACCTTTAGTCAAAACGACATGCCTCCCATTGATCCCTCACACAATAAATCCCTCCATATAGAGGTTCTCATTGCTAAACAAAAAGTGAAGTGTGTCCTCTCAGATAATGGGTTTAGATTAAATTTGTGTACATTAAAGTTCATAAAATAGTTGGGATATTTAGCAGTAGGCCTAGAACCACTGGTTATTGCAATCAAGGCCTATGACAACGTAGAGAGAATCTGAAGGCACCATTTTCCTTCCAATCCAAGTGGGTGTCATCCTTCAGCAAACTCTATGCCACATGGTTGATCTTGATCTTCCCTATAATCTCCTCCTCGATCACCCATGGTCGCCTACCATGCAAGCTATTCCATCCACCCATCATTGATGCCTTAAATCCCCTCATAATGGTGTAGAAGTAACTATCCAAGTTGATTCACATCCATTTGAGTATTGCAAGTCCTTGGAGTTTTCATACAACAAGGAATATCATTGTCCCAACACTCATGAGGCCAACACCAAGGAGGCATCATCTAGTGCTAACCTTGCATCTCAACCATCCTCATCCAAATCATCCCCGATCACTAAAGTTTAAAAGATCAAGAGTGTATCTAAAGGTTGTGGCAAGTATGAGCTTCATAACACCTTCCATGTGGAACAACTTCCCTTGTCCCCCAATCCTATGGTTGCCCATTCAAAAAGTTATAAGAAAAAACTATAAACAATTGGGGCCCACTACCTTCAAGTCTATAGGTACTCTTGAAGAAGAGCATATCATAGATTCCTTAGATTCCTAGCTATATCAGGATGAATTAGATGAAGAAGATGCAAATCTTGATTATTTAAAGAAAAAGTATCTTCTACCCCATCACATGTGCAAGAACACGCAATATCATGGCACATGACTTGGCATCAATGAACAAGGTATCAAGGAACCCATCTTGGTGGAAATATACCTAGAATCTTTTGGCTTGGGATATATGCCTCTTGGTACAAAAACTAAGGAGCCTCATGTTTCTTTCGCAGTCACAAATGATCCCCCTCCGGCTATCAAAAGCATTGCACCCAGAGTCATCATAGATTCATTTAAAGATTTAGACCTATCATACATTTCCTTGAAAATATCATCTTTACCATCAACCTTCCTCTCATCCATCCTGAGCTCATCACCTGGGACCAACAAGAATCACCACCTCTCGACATGTTCCAAAATGATGAGCCCATTATTGAATTCTTGGGACTTTGTGATAACATTCCAGCAAGAGATTAGAAAGCATTATACAAAATCTCTTTGAATGCTACCACCTACTTTGGGGATTAGGATGAGTTCCTTAGTCACACAAGCAAAAAATGAAAAAATGAAAAATCATCCCCTAGTGAAAACCTCTATGAGGCACTATCAGACACAAAAGAGAAGCATAAATATGTATCTCCTGGTGAAAACCTCTATGAGGCATCAAAAGATGAGGAACTCAACCTTCCCCCAATGCTTCCACATTGGCAGGAATGCTCAACAATATTGATTGAAGATACACATGACATCAACCTTGGCATAGAGAAACAACCAAAGTCACATACATGGTTACTTCCCTCCAGCCTACAGAAAAGCCTACTATATCCACCATCCTACAAAAAGCACCCAATATGTTCACGCGATCCTATGCTGATATACTAGGGTTAGACGCAACTCTAGTCATCCATCATCTTGTTGTGCACCCTGATGCTAAACAAATCAAGTAAAATCTCTATAAAATGCACCCACAAGTCACCCTACTAGTAAAAGAGAAACTACAGAAACTTCTGTAATTCAGCTTCATTCGTCCCATTGATTATCCAAACTGGGTGTCCAACATTCTCCCTATTTCCAAGAAACCTAGGGGCATCTATATCTGCACCGATTTTTGAGACCTAAACAAGGCATGTCCTAAGTATGATTTTCCTCTCCCAAACATTGACATCATAGTGGACCTTACAACGAGACATGAAATGTTGTCACTCATGGACAGCTTATCGGGGTATAACCAAATTAGAATAGCTCCTGAAGACCAACACAAGACAAGCTTCACATGTCCTTGGGGTACTTACTGCTATCAGGTGATGCCTTTTGGGCTAAAAAATGTAGGGGAAACCTATTAATGAGCAATGATAGTCATATTCCATGACATGCTACATGATATCATGGAGGACTATGTGGATGACCTCCTAGGTAAATCAAGAACAAGAGAAGGCCACCCTGGAGTCCTACAACACATATTTGAATGCCTTAGGGAATATAAGGTGCGATTAAATCTAAAAAAGTGTGTCTTTAGGGTTACATGAGGGAAATTACTGGGATTTATCGTTTCCAAAAGGGGTATTGAAGTAGATCCTACCAAAGTGATTGCTATTATAGAAATGCCTCCACCTAAGAACCTCAAGCAGCTCTATAGCCTATAAGGCAAGCTCCAAGCTAACTGTTGATTTATTACACAATTGGCAGACAAATGTCGGCCCTTCTCTCACCTTTTCCAAAAGGATACTCAGTTCAAGTGGGATTTAAACATGTCAACAAGCATTTGACAAAATTAAGGAATATTTGGCATCACCTCTAGTCCTCATGACACCAATCCCTGGGAAACCCCTAGTACTCTACATCTCAACAACATTAGTAGCACCAGGGGCACTACTAGGACAATAAGATGAAATAGGTCGTGAGCGAGAAATCTACTCCAACAAAACTTTAGTAAGCTATGAACTTAACTACACACCAATGAAACATGCATGCTTAGTTGTCGTCTTCAATTCTCAAAAGCTATGACATTACATGCTAAGTCATCCTACCAAACTCATCTCTAAAGTTGACCTACTTAAATATTTGCTCTCCAGGGCCTCTCTCAAAGGACAAATGGAAAAGTGGGTCATGTTGCTCAATGAGTTCAACATTGAGCATGTACATCAAAAGGATATCAAAGGATAGGTTGTTGCAGATCAATCGATAGAGTCTCCTTTAATAGATCACCAACCACTAGTTTTTGGACTTTCCAAATGAATCCATCTTCACTTTGACATAACAAAAATCTTGGAAATTATACTTTGATCGATCATTCATAAGTCATGGTGCATGCACTGGCATTCTGTTCATTAAACCTCACGGGGATTTCATACCTAAGGCATTTTGGCTTGAATTAACTTGCACAAACAATATGGAAAAATATGAAGCACTAATCACAGGCCTAAAAACAACTCAATGGAACAGCTAGCAACTATAGGTTTATGGAGACTCCCAGCTAGTCATCAAGTAGGTCAATGATGAGTATCACACGAAGGATGATAAATTGATACCCTACAAATGGATGATCGACAATTTCAAATAGTATTTTGCACAAATCTGGTTTGAACAAGTTCCTCACCTTCATAACAAGACTGCATATGCTATTGCAACCATTGGGTCCCTGTTGGATATGCCACATGACAATCAATGGTGTGAGTTCTTGGTTGAACAACTCCTAATCCCTGAATATAATGTCCCAAAATTAGAATTCATGTGTGATATTGTTGGTCCTGATTCCTCCTGGTACCAAGATATTTACTTACCTCCATGACCACATCCTTCCCCCTAACCTATTATGTACCCAACACAAAACTTTTCTTCACCACCCATCTCGCTTCACTATCCTAGCCGATACTCTTTATTGTTGAAGCTATGATGGCTCCCTCTTGCATTGTCTAAATATTAAAGAGGCTAACATTGTGCTACGGGAGGTACATGATGAAAGGAAGCAAGGTACACGAAAACAACTTTCTACACCAACCTAATGAGGGGAAGTAGTGCAAATTTTCCTTTAGATCTTTACAATTACAGATAAGATACGCAATTAATAGAGAGATTTATGCACATTCAAATGCAAGAACAATGCAAAATCACAACACAAGATATACATGGGGAAAACCCTTTTGGGTGAAAAACCCCACAATCCAAAGCACAACTCAATGTATTACAGTAATCAATGAATGGTTGCAATACAGTTTCAGAGCCAAGCTCTTTCAGGATTAGCCACAGTGTCAAGTTTGGAGTAATTTCGGCATCATTTCTATATCTGCAAAATGAACAACATACATCTCCAACTCCGAGCACCTGTATATAAAGAGAAGTAGTACAAATTGAGGTAGCTTCTAGAGAAAGTCACACAAGGAACTCATCCAAATACATGTGGCCCAATTTCCAAGGTTATAAAATATATGTATGATACTTGTAAGAGATTCTCTTTCATCCCTTACAACCCCCCAACTTGGGTACCTCAAATTTACCCAATTAAGGTATGACAGATGCTCTTACAATGTCATAAAATCCATCATCTATGACAACTCTTACAGTTGTAAGAGAATTTGTCATAACTAACTATTAATAGCAGATTCTCTTACAACCTGTCATAATCAAACTTGGGTGCCTACTTCCTCCATGCAAGATGCTTTCTAACACTTATATTCACCTATCATAAGATCTTCTATTTTTGGCTCTTGCATGTCATAGATTCTGTCATAGGAATCTGTCATAACTCATACGCATCATAGACCTCCTACAACACCCGAAATATGTCGACACATGGCAAAAGTCTTCTACCACAAAGTGGAACGCCTATCTCCTCATATGAGAATAAAAATACACTTAGTCACCTTCCATGTAGGATGACACATCACCGTGCCAACTCCCACAAAGTGACAATATCAGATTTGCATACAAAATACAATAATAGGCAAAAAATAAAATACAATTAAATAATAAATGCTAGGAACTTGCAAAGGTTGAGACACCTTAATTCCCAACATTCTCCCACTTGTTGAACACCTGTCGAGAGCCAATAGAATGACAGGATTCAACTGCTAGGGGTCAAGAGGCCCATAGACTCCAAACACCATCTGAACTTCTATGTGCTCACGGGATTCATCAAGGAATCTGCAACATTTACAAAAGTATCAATCTTCTCCAAATTCACCTTCCCATCCTCTAGCATATCACACACAAAGTGGTACTGCACATCAATGTTCTTGGTCCTCGCATGGAAAGTAGGATTCTTCGCCAAACATATGGCACTCTGGTTGTCACAAGAAATGATAATCTTCCCTGCTTCAAACCCAATATCAAAACACAATCTCCTAATCCAAATGGATTCCTTACAAGCATGAGTAGCTGCCATGTACTTTACTTCAGTCGTGGACAAAGCGACCACATGTTGCCGCTTACTCATCCAACTAATAGCACCACCAAACATAGTGAACACATAAGCATTGGTGGATCTCCTGCTGTAAATGTCTCCTGCCCAATCTGAATCCACAAATCCATGAATACTCATAGAATGTTGAGAACCAGTAGGATAACCATGATAGCACAAGGCATACTCGGAAGTACCCTGTAAATATCTGAAAACTCTCTTTACCGCATCCCAATGTATCCATCCAGGATTAGCCATGAATTGGCTAAGGACTCCCACTGCTTGGGCAATGTCTGGTCTTGTACAGACCATCGCATACATCAAACTGCTAACCACACTAGCATAAGGTACTCTGCTCATATCCTCCATCTCAGAAGGAGACTTTGGACAATCCTCAATATATAACTCGCATCAAAATATGAACACTCAAAGGTTTGCAATCTGCCATGTTGAATCTCTCCAACACAGTCTTCACATACTTACTTTGGCTTAACCAAAGTTTTTTGTTTGCTCTATCTCTTCTGATCTCCATTCCCATAATGTACCTAGCTACCCCTAAATTTTTCATTTCAAACTGTTCTGACAACTGAGACTTCAAATCAAAAATAAAACCTTTACCATTCCCAATTAGCAACATATCATCGACATACAACGTTATAATGAGAATGCGATCATTATCAAACTTGAAGTAAACACAATGATATGATTTCGATATCAGAAATCCAATACTCAACACAAAGGCATCAAACTTTTGGTACCACATCCTAGGAGATTGCTTAAGAACATACAAAGACTTTTTCAACTTGCAAACCAAATTTTCTTTACCTTTCACAATGTAGTGCTTTGGCTGTGACATATAAATCTCCTCCTCCAAATCACCATGAAGGAATGTCGTCTTCACATCCATCTGCTCCACCTTTAAGTCATATGTTGTTGCAAGAGATAATAGGAACCGAATAGATGTCAACTTTGCAACTGGAGAGAAAATCTCACCATAGTCAATTCCCTCCACCTGTGAATACCCCTTCGTGACCAACCTTGCCTTATATTTCTCAATGTTGCCATCTGAACCAAACATTTTCTTAAACACCCATTTACATCCAACAGGCTTTCTTCCTTCTGGAAAAGGTACCAAGTCCCAAGTATTATTCTTTTCCAAAGAAGCCATCTCTTCTTCCATGGCCTCCCTCTAGCAACCTGCATATTTCATACCCATA
This sequence comes from Cunninghamia lanceolata, assembly GCA_027924645.1. NCBI lineage: Eukaryota > Viridiplantae > Streptophyta > Pinopsida > Cupressales > Cupressaceae > Cunninghamia > Cunninghamia lanceolata. The sequence goes on from BSBN01000582.1 coordinate 25,244,656, forward strand.
GCCTCCCTTATGGTCCTAGGCTCATCAACATTAGAAATCAAAGCAAAAATACAATTGGAATCATGTAATGAATAACCAAACCTTTCAAGTTGTCGCCTTATTCTCGTGGACGTCCTCACAAGTTGAGGTTGAGGTTCTTCATCTTCTTCTTCTGAACTTATAGAGCTACTAGAGCTCTCCTCGTCATCAGATCCAACTAGTGTCTTCATTTCAACTTTCTCAGGGGTGGGAGGAAGCTGAACTACATCATCTTTCTTTTCTTATTTCTTTGGTTGTAGAACAACAGAAGAAGGATTGAGCTCTTTGAAGATCACACTTCTGCTATACAGAACTCTTTCAGCCACTAGATCCCATAGCTTGTATCCTTTCACACCGATACCATAACCAATGAAGATACATTTAACTACCTTGTTCTCCAACTTGGACCTCTTCTCCTTAGGCACATGTGCATATATCTCACAACCAAATAGTCGAATGTGTCTTAACGAAGGCTTCTTACCAAACCATGCCTCCATAGGGGTCTTGTTAATGAGTGCTAATGTAGGAGACCTGTTAATCAGGTAACAAGTGGTAGCAACAGCTTCAGCCCAAAACTTTTGTTCTAGGCCAGCGCCACTTAACATGCTCCTAGCCCTCTCCATTAATGTTCTATTCATTATTTCTGCAACTCCATTTTGCTGAGGAGTATATGGAGTTGTCTTATGCCTCTCAATACCTTGTTCTTTGCAGAACTTGTTAAAATCTGCTAAGCAAAACTCACCACCATTATCAGTTCTCAAACATTTAATCTTTCTATCTTTTTGATTCTCAACAAGAGCCTTAAACTTTTTGAATCTTGCAAAAACTTTAGATTTACTCCTAAGGAAATATACCCACGTCCTTCTACTATAGTCATCAATAAATGAAATTAAATATATAGATTTCAAAATTGAAGGAACATTAACAAGACCAAAAACGTCAAAGTGAACTAGATCCAACACCTCAGAAGATTTATGAGAATTATGGTAAAACTGAACACGATTTTGTTTTCCATATATGCAGTGTTTGTAGAAATCAAACTCAAGGTTACAATCATTCATACCCTCAATGAGATTTTTATTTTTCAAGGTCCTCAAGCCCTTTTCACCAATATGGCCAAGCTTTTGGTGCCACAACATTGTTTTCTCAATAGGAAGTTTCATTTCCATAGAATGAGCACCCTTGGGTACCTAAAAAGCATGACCATCAGAAGTAGATGCAACAGTCTTCTTGGTTGCTGGTTCCAATGGTGAGGATGAAGAATATGAAGCTCTCTTCTTCAAAATAGAGGCACTATTGTATTGAACTGTGCATGCATCAAGCTGAAACAGAATGCCAATCCGAACACCCTTAGCCAACACCATAGCTCCTCTCATCATCTTGCATCCTCCATTCAAGGAAACAACCTATACACCCACATCATTCAGTTTGCTTACAGATAACAAGTTTCGTGCCAACCCAGGGATATGCAGTACACCATTGATCCCCTTCACTTGACCATCAGGGAATCTGATTAGGACTCTTCCACGGCCAACTATATCTAGGTGAGAGTCATCACCTAGGTACACCTTACCACCATTGAACTCTTCATACTTCAAAAACCAATTTATGTGGGATGTCATATGAAACAATGCACCAGAATCAATTAACCACACATCCTTAGATGCATGTGTTGCCAAGGCAATGACAAGAGCTTCTCCATCATCTTGAGAGGACTTGTCAGAGTTAGAATCATGGTTTTTCTTCTTCTTCTTTTTCTACTCCTTGCAATCTTTGTGGAAATGACCATGTTTGCCACAGTTCCAACATAATGCCTTGGACTTTTCAGGAGACTTTGATCTCCCACGAGATTTGGATCTTCCTTTGTCTTATTTCTTCTTGTCCTTCTTTCCTTTTTCCTTGGACCTACCACGAACCGCAAGAGCCTCCTTAGCCGTTTTGAAAGACTTTCTCTGCATTTCTTCAGACAACAGCGAAGAAACCACTTCATCCATCTTGAAGATGGTAGTGGTACTCCCAATAGCCATCACAAGGTGGTCCCATGAATCTGGTAAAGAACACAGCAATGTCACATGGCAACGATCCTCCTCCATCTTCACACCAACAGAGGTCAACTGAGCAACAAGCATATTAAAAGAATTGAGATGATCTACCACAGATCCTCCATTGTCCATCCTTAGAGAGTACAACTTCTTTCTCAGGAATAGCTTGTTTACCAAGGACTTGGCCTGATAAGCATTACCAAACTTCTTCCACAACTCTTTTGCAGTTTTCTCCTCGTGGACATTCTGGAGCACAGAACCAGCCAAACATAGCCTTATGAGACCCTTGGCCTTCCGATCCATCTGATCCCAATTTTCTTGTTTCATGCTCTGGGGTTTGGTGTTAGATATCACGAGCCATAAATCTCTATCCACCAGCATATCCTCCATCTTGAATTTCCACAACTCAAAGTTGCCTCCACTAAATTTTTCAATCTTGAATCTCCCAGATGTGCTTGACATCTTCTCGCTGCAACAAGATCATAAAATGCTCTACAAGACTCCCACTCAATTGAAGATTAGTACAAAAAACCCACTACCCAGCAGCTAGGACCAAAACTGGCCAGGCTCTGATACCAACTGAAAGGAAGCAAGGTACATGGAAACAGCTTCCTACACCAACCTAATGAGAGGAAGTAGTGCAAATTTTTATTTAGATCTTTACAATTACAGATAAGATACACAATTAACAAAGAGATTTACACACATTCAAATGCAAGAACAATGCCAAATCACAACACAAGATATATGTGGGGAAAACCCTTTTGAGTGAAAAACCCCACACTCCAAAGCACAGCTCAATGTATTATAATAATCAAAGAATGGTTACAATATAGTTTCAGAGCCAAGCTCTTTCAGGAGTAGTCATAGTGTCAAGTCTGGAGTAATTCTGGCAGCATTTCTGTACCTACAAAATGAACAACATACATTTCCAACTCCAAGCACCTGTATATAAAGAGAAGTAGTACGAATGGAGGTAGCTTCTAGAGCAAGTCACACAAGGAACTCATCCAAATCCATGTGGCTCAATTTCCAAGGCCATAAAACATGTGTATGACACTTGTAAGAGATTATCTTTCATCCCTTACAACCCCCCAACTTGGGCACCTCAAATTTACCCAATTAAGGTATGATAGATGCTCTTACAATGTCATAAAATCCATCATATATGACAACTCTTACAGTTGTAAGAGAATCTATCATAACTGACTATTAATAGAAGATTCTCTTACAACCTATCATAGTCAAACTTGGGTGCCTACTTCCTCCATGCAAGATGCTTTCTAACACTTGTCTTCACATGTCATAGGATATTCTATTTTTGGCTCTTACATGTCATAGATTTTGTCATTGGAATCTATCATAACTCTTACGCGTCATAAACCTCTTACAACACTCGAAAGATGCCAACACATGGCAAAAGTCTTCTACCACAAAGTGGAACGCCTATCTCCTCATATGAGGACAAAAATACACTTAGTCAGCTTCCATGTAGGATGACACATCACTATGCCAACTTCCACAAAGTGACAAAATCATATTTGCATAAGAAATACAATAATAGGCAAAAAATTAAATATAATTAAATAATAAATGCTAGGAACTTGCAAAGGTTGAGACATCTTAATTCCCAACACATGATGGTATATGCAGTGCTCATACCAGTGGTATAGTCCTAGCCAAGAAACGACTAGATATTATTGGCCTCCCATGGAACATGACACTTGCAAGTATGTGAAGAAATGTAAACTTGTCAGCAACATGGAGATCTCATCCACACTCTGTCACATGCATTGCAACCTATCATAACATCATGACCCTTCTCACAGTGGGGCCTTGATCTCGTTGGAAAGATTCACCCCTAGTCCTCCAATGGCCACAAGTTCGTCATCACTACCACTAAGTACTTTACGAAGTGGGTCTAAGCCATCCCCCTCACCCTCACCCTCACCATTGGATCCCAAATTACCAAATTCATTCTTTACCATATTATCTATCGTATGGTATCCCATCCGTCATTATCATAGATAATGGCCAACCATTCAAAAATCATGAGGTTCACACCCTTTGCAAATGCTTCCACTTCCAACATCATTGGTCAATTAGGATCAAGCTTCCTTCGTTACACATAACATCATTGATGGGGAAGAATATTGTGTTGCACACCTCTAGGAGTTAGAGCTACTTGATGAGCGACGCAACAATGCCTTGACTCACCTCCAAGCTTATCAAAACCAATTTTGTAGGAACTACAACAAGAAAATAAGAGCATGAGCATTTGAAGTTAGTGACTTGGTCCATAAATAAAATCAAAGGAATCTCCAGGATGATAAAAAGAAAGGCAAGTTTGAACATAATTGTTTGGGCCCATATGTGGTTACTACTAAGTATGGCTCTAGGGCATATCAGCTGGCTACCCCAGAAAGAGAAGAACTAGATGAACCTCTCAACATTATCCATCTCAAGAGGTTATATACCTAGTTTGTTGAATATCCCATCAAAAAATACAAAACTAAATGAGCAAAAAAATACAAAAAAAATAAAAAATGAGTTAAAAATACAAAAAATCAAAAAATAGTAAAGAGAAAAAATACGTCCTATGGTGAAAACCACCTTTGGTGGCACCTTGGATAGGTACCATGATGAAAACCTACTTGCAGGTATCATGTGTATAAGCCAGACTCATTACCCTTCAAGTCACCCTTCTCCCACCAAATAATCGTCCTACAATGCTTCCATCCGTCATCAATCCGTTTAGACCTGGATAAAGCAAATGGGAGGCAAGTAAAATGGTTATAGAGGCTAAAGTGCACCCCTACCACACCTCCTCCACACCAACATCCCCCCATGTATTTCATAAGATACCGCATGTATAATTCTATCACATTCCCATCTATCAACCAATCATTCCCTGATGCCTCGCGTGGTTTTATTACATCAATAGTTAACACCGCCAACATTTCACCCTACTAGTCATTCAACCACCCATCCATCCAACCTCCAAACGAGAACAAGTCATAAAGATGTACGCTCCCCCTTCTTTTCCCCACCTTGATTCGGCCCACTCATATGTTCAATAGTTTTCACAATTATGGTTCACTACTTTCCCCATCCTCCATTTCCCTAAAATACCCCTGTTGTTAGGAGGTGTCTCAAGTCTCACACAAAATGTTTATGCTTGCAAACCAAAAGTGACATTATAAAATAGACGGATAGTTTGAGTACCTCATCCCCCTTGCACGTACCTTTTAGAAAAGTGTAATCAATGATTACAATGATGGTACTTGGTGAGTTGCCTTCCTCGTGTCGACCACATAAGCTAAACAAGTTTGATGTGCAAATATGCAAGGCATGTGCAACACCTTCATCTCTTCTCCTTCACCTATCCACACACCCCACCATATGCATATCCATCCTAGTCTACCCTGGTATGTGTTTTTCTATGATTGTAGACTACACCATCTTTCAAAAACCTAGCCTTACCTCCCCATCCCCAAATATATTTTGTTCCATCCCTCATTTTTCATATCTTGTTGATTTGTCACCGATTCTGAGCCTCATGCACTAGCTTCCACACAGATCCATCATGAATTTGATAGATAAAATGTAATGAATGGAACAATTCAACCCACATGAACACTCCTCATGACTTACACACTATTAGTGAACCAAAGGAAATCCTAAGCAACCTCAACCACATGCATTTATCACTTCCTTTTGGCTTGTCATTACTACCTCCATCAACCTTCATGGGATATATCATTCCCCAATCAGGTGTCATCTGTCCTACTTTGGCAAAAGGAATGATTGTTGTATGGTTAATTGACTATTGTTTTGTGTTTATCTTTGGTTATCTTTTTCAGCTCCCTATTCTATCCCCACGGTCACCATGATCCTTCATATCATGGTATGCTTTTGGGAAGTATGTAATAAGGGCGTGTTCTTTTTTCTTTCTAGGTGTTGTCTTCGTGGTTATCCTAGTATCCGGACCACCGAGGTTGGTATACGTCTTGTAGGGTGTTAGGATACCCTTATGTCTATTGGTTGTTTCATCAAGTTTACCACAGAGGTTGTTACATGTCCCGTGTTGTGGTGAGACAACCTCTTGTATGTTTCTTTTTGAGTCAATCCTATGCATGGGATACATCGTCACCTTGGTTCCTCATACCTTGGTGCATAATATCTTATGCTATATCAAATTAAGTGCTCACTACATTGCAACTTAATTAATGCACTCAAAGTTAATCCCCCCATCCTATTTGTCCCCATCCTATCTATCCATGTCCTATCTACTCATTTGATCCTTGATTATCCTTGTTACCCGTGTGCATTTGATTCTAATCTCTTTCTCCTTTGTCATGCCCCTTCTTTTTTTTGTCCATGTCATCCTTCTTCCTCATATATAGTTGTACAATGCTCTGTCACCTGCATCCATCCCACATGTGTGTAGGATTTTACCATACATCATTTAGCTCATACATCCCATAGTAGTTTGCATATCATTTCATTATATATATTAATCCATTACATTTAGTTTTCATATCATTTATTACTCTAAGAATTTATTTATCCATTAAATCTGTTGTATTTAGTTTGCATGCCATTAATCCATTTCATTATAATTCATTGCATTTAGTTTGGATGTCATTAAATCCATTTCATTTAGTTTGCATGTCATTAATCCATTTCATTATAATCCATTGCATTTAGTTTGCATATCATCAATCCATTTCATTATATATTTATTAATCTACACATGCATTCATCCATTAACCATTGCATTTAGTTTGCATGTCATTAATCCATTATATATTAACTTAAGCATTCATTAGTCCATTATCCATCATACATTTCATAATTAATCCATATTGCTTGATCCCATAGTAGTTTGCATATATTATATTTATTAATCTAAGCATTTATTCATCCATTTACACGGCCTTAATCCATTTTATTCTATTCATTTCATCCATATCATTTAAAATACCACATAAATAGTAGCATCCACTCACAATAAGCATACAATCCATAAACCCATAAACATGTAATTATGTGAAATCATCAATGACATAAACATCTATATACATAACCAATCTATGCATCACTACCACAATATCCATATAGATCAACTACATCACATACATACATCCATCATAAAATATAAGCATCGCATCATCATCAAATGCATATGAACATAATCAAACAATGTCCATCACATCATACATACATGTAGGTCAATCACATCATATATACATATATTAGTGTCATGGTACAACTGTATCATTATATATACATCATCAAAAAAATTGCATGTACATTAGCTCCGTAGAGCATCACATCATATAAATCACATATGTCAAACATACATACATATGTGTGTGTGTGTGTGTGTACACGAGTAGTTCTCCAATGATACTCATCACATACTTTTTCCCAAATATATGCTTACATGTGTTATTCCACCCTGTTATTTCAAAATGCTAATCTACATATCAACCCTTTGTGCACGGGTTGAGATTACGATCTCTTAAAGCCACTAATCGCAATGTTAAGTATCACAACAAGGTCATTAAATCAAACCATTGCTGCAAATTACCATTGGATTGAAAGAATCATTGCATTACTTAAGATTAAGAAGTAATTTAGTAAGAATTATCTCTTGCCAAACCATATAGATCTCCTTGACATTTATACAATGGCTTGTAAAAGGAGCAGTCAATCTCTACTCAAGCTTATCAATATCCACATAAATTACATTTATGCAATTGCCTAAGCCATGTTAAATAAATTGCTCAACTACCAAAACTCCTTTTACCAAGTGAAGTGAAGTGACGAGATTAGAGCAAAGAATATATTAAAACCCAAGGCAGAATTAACTATAACAAACTGTCTAGAAATAAAACCCAAGACAAAAATAAAACTACATAATTTACTGTAACATTAAAAAACACTTGGCATCCACTCTAAATGTTAAAATTAAAGTGATAAAAAACAAGCTAAATATATAATTTGATTTGAGCACCTGTTAATACAGAATACTTTGATAATATTCATTCCTCATTGAATTTGAATTCTAAAAGTCTATCAGTTTTTAAGAATGGTGGCATTCTATACTTGCTTGCTACAAATAATTAACTACGATGTCAAGTTGATCACCACAACACAAATAAAAGAATACTTTTTCTATCAATAAATTGAGCAGTGAAGATAAGTATAACCCATTACATTATTTTATGGACCCATTTAACTGTAACCTCACCAATCTATTTACTTACTACTTAGAAGATCCTGATTCTCCAATGGATTTAACAATATAACCATGAGAGATTTGGCATATCTTAGAACAAGAACATCACCACATGTTCAGCCATAATAACACAAAATTTACATGTCAAAAACAAAAGTGCAGAAAATAAATGCTATTGCCCTCACCATTCTTTATAAACGAATGCATATACGTAGCTCTGAGTTTCTTGGTGAAAAATAAGTCCTCAACTGGAATAGTGGTGCGAACAACCGGAGGTCACATGATAGTGATGATGACGGCAACGACGGAAAAGGAGGCGTGCCAATTCAAGCTCCCTCTCTCCTACATCAAGTTATATATTGAAATTAGGCATAATTCTAAGTTTCACAATGCGTAGTTGTCATAGTCTAATCTTCGCAGATCCAATCTCAGATTTCAAGTATTGGTCAAATCAATCTCTCTGTCCTACATCAAGTTATATATTTATTTTAATCATGTTATTATATTTTAGTTTGAAGTCTTAACTCATTTATCTAGATTAATTTCTAAATTAATTGATTTATTTAATTTAGCCTAAATATTTTTGAAGAGTGTGTTTATCCTCCATCCTCAATATGTATGAGTAAGTGAATTAATAAGGCAATTATAAATAACAAAATTGTCACAACTGAAAGGAGAGAATCACACTTTACCTTTTGTAGAGAGGATTCAAAGAAGGGCTTAAATTTGATGGTTGTATGGTCATATTTGGCTATTTTTGCATTAAAATACAATCAAAATTTTAAGAAGATTGTATTACATGAAACGGTAGATTTTAGATAGAATGTCAAATTTTCTATAAAGCTATTCTGATATATGTATCTAATTTATATAGAATTTTTCTAATAAAAATATGTCTTAGTATTTAAAAGTGAAGTTTGAGTAAATAACTGTCATGAAAAATTTGCCTAACAAGCATAGTCAACAGTCAAATTTAGGCCCTAATTTCAAAGGAAACTATATTCTCTTTATCGTGTTCCACTTGTATGATTTTAAGGCTCACTTGTGTCCCACTATATTCTCTCTCCATCTCAAATTTCTCAACTTTACATACTAAAATTGGACTTTACATGATTAGGAATTCCTCGTGATTAGAGGTCTCATTTCTACAATGGTAGACTCAAGCGCACCCATTTTGATGGCCTCCATGCTGGCTTCTACAAAGTGTGACATGGCATCTTCCACATAAGCATTGGCTTCTCTCACATTCATACATTGCCCAATTTCATCCGGATAACTCTTGAAAATGTGGCCTCTATTAATGATTGCAACAAGTTGTTCTATTTCCTTCTGGAATTCACTCAACTTCCTTGTTTCATAGCAAGGCTCGAACTTAAAGTCCTCACCTCTAGCAGCACCACTGTCATTTAACAAAACAAAACTTTAATGGTCACTATACTAAATTGCTTGGCGGTTTTGGTAATTTTTACCCATCCTACACAATTAAATATCCTAGAAATATATGAGCATTGTAGTTTAAGAATAGTTTATCAAGTGAATCGAATTCCCTTGGAAGAATGAAAAGTAGGCATTGAATATAGTATTACCCTTTTTGTTTATATCTATTTTGTAGGTAAGGCAGCAATCATGTCTCACATGTTCTTTTAGTGCTACCAATCCTGGGAAAACATTTCCTGAAAGAAATTTTAATAAGGTAAATTCCTAATACAATTTTCTCATAATTTATCTAATACAATTTTCTCATAATTTATCTAAGAAATAAACAAGAGTAGAGACATAACTGTAGTGGAACAAATTTTTAGATTTCACAGTTTATGTTTTTGCAAACCTTTTCAAATATAAATCTTAAAATACCCTTTCAGACCCACTTTGTTAGTTGGACAAAGAATAGAAAACAACATGGAGAATAGAATATTTTCATGCGAGATATTGTGCAAAAGATCAGAAAAACTTGACTTAGTTCCCTTTATGATTCTAGACATTCCTGCTCGTGTAGTTAAAAACGATTAGATTAAAACCTTTGAATATAAAAAATATTAACTTAGTGGATAAAACCAAGAAATGTATTCCAACATATTATGCAGCATTAGCCTCGTAGTGCTCTGATTTTCATGAAAAAGTTCATAATCACAAAGAATGTTATACTTCGACAATCGATTCAAGGTATCCCCTGGACATTTATCACACTTTCAAAAGTCCCAGCCCAAGCATCTCAGTTTCCTTACATTTGCAGGTATAGACGAATGCTTAAACTCTGGATTGGGAGTAGGCCCACTGGTACAATGAACCATTGCACAAAACCAAAAATAATAAACTCAGATTCACTCAAGAAATTCAATCAAAGCTTGATGAGTTAAATTTAAAACTAAAAACAATTTCTCACCCAAAAAGAATTAAAAAACCCCATAGATTTTGCAGAAGCTAAATATCATCTCAAACATAACTAAACTATAGAAACTTTGGTAGGCACATTTTAACAACATCAGGGGCGTTTGCACAAAAGACTTTCCAAATAATCCTCCCACACCCTTCAATTACAGAGGAAGAATGCCAGTGCCATGGTCAACACGCCCCCTAATGATAGACAACCGATACAAAGTAGAGTGCAGACAAAAAGCATGGCATAAACTGGACACGTTTTAAACGTACATGCACAAAATTGAGTGCAAATCTAACGTGATCTCCATCTACACAACTCGATTTCGGGAATACTATGCACGAAATCTTATTGAAAATATCTTATTGTCTTTTGGTGGAGAGCACAATCCAATTTAAACAGTGCAGACGTGTAAGATGTTTACCCAAGTCTTTAAACGATGATAAAGAGATATTTTCAAACCTTGAGAATAAGAGAAGACAGAAAAGCTTACGCACGTATTTATTTTTTATTTTTTTTATCATTTATGACATTGTTTTGAAAATGAATGGTTAAGATCATTTTGATGGTAGTCCTTTTAATTTGGACCATCGATCTATGTATTTCATCTAGTGCTCCTCACTAAGGGAACGCCTATTGTCGTAAATATTGCAATTTTTCTCTTTTGTTTTGAATTTAATTTTTGTTTTGGATTTATGTTTTCACTTGGGCATTTTTTTCAACAGATTTTTCTTGTCTGCTGGATAGCCTAGGGTGTGGATGTGGTAATTTTCCTTAATTTTTACACTTCAAACATATCTGGTGACCCGGAGCTTTGCTACGAGGCTTTCAATGATTACACTTACATTCGTCACATTGCCTATGGTTAACATTATTCCAATATTTACTCAAACCCATGAAATACATTCTTGTGGGTTTCCATTTAAGTCATACCCATGCAATGCCTTACTGCATACTTTGTGGGTTTTCTTTCTAAGCCAGACAAATTTCTTGTCGATTTCCATTTTGATCCATACTGATGAAACGCATGGCTGCATTTATTTGGAACTGTTTATCTAGCATTGTGAATGCATTGTACTTTACAGAATAATGCAGATTCTTGACAATCTTGTTGGATTCGATGGAGAGTGTTCTATACTCCAACTAATTTTTATATACTCCAATCCTACTGGATTCTATCTAGATTTTTTGATACTGTACCGAAGGCTGCATCTAGAATGACAGGTTTTTTTTTGTGGGTTCTCATTTTAAATCACACCTATGAAATGGCTTGCTACATTTGTTTTTGGGTTCCCATGTTGAGCTACACCCACGAAATGCATTTCAATGGGCTCCCATTTTAAGCCACGCCTTAGAAGTTTTTGGTGGATTCTGATTAAAAGCCATGCCCATGAAATGCTATTTTAAATTTACAAATGCTTTTGTCTTCCCTATAGTATTCTGATAACAGTTGGCCTCAATTAATCCCATTTATCGGGCTAATGTGGATTGCTGAATTGGGATTTTGAGAGATACTTTCCATGTATGGTATCATAGTAAACTTAGGATCCCAAAACCAATTGGTACCTAGGTCTCTGGGTTAGGGTATGTGTAACATTGCAGTCACGTTGTGTATGTAAATGAATTGACTCTATGGGACTTCGAATTTTGATCATTAGTTATCAATTAGCATCTCAAAGACTAGTTTGTTTTATGTCACACATCATCCTGATCCATGGGAGGTCCTCCAATCCGAGTTTTCAAGCTTATGCTGTTTTCACATTTGGGATCATGGTATGGAGGCAAATGCTTCATTGTGATCTGAAGTTTTCATCATTGGCCAGAAATTATGTATTCTTCAGTTGTTAAGATGTTACATGCTAGACGGTAGTACTTTGTAGGAGACAAACATCCTAGTTCGTCAGTTATTGTGCCTTTTATTTTGTTATCATGTATTGCTCTTAATTGAAATGACCTCAAGAGATTCAACATTATGATAAGTAGCTAGAAAAAGCAATTTGTCAACCATCAGGTCCATGTGATCGTTAGACATATGAGCATACAATATACTAAATAGTATTACATTTAGTAAAGTATGCTTAACTGCGAGTTCCTGCTAAGTAGATGTTACAAGATTTATGATTTCTAGCATCATGCTGTTTTTCTTCTGAGTTTACATTCTGTTTAGTTTCTATGTTTTTTTAATATTCAAAGATTGTAGTCTAGTTTTCCTCATGGAGCTTTGATTATGGCTGCTGCAAGCATGTACAGTTCTCATGAATTGAGCTTCTCTATTTAAAATCTGAGATTCATATCTTCTTGTCTCAGTTTTCTGCGTAGTGTTGGATATAACAATGTAAGGGAAAGTACATCTTTGAGAGTATAAAGCCTCTCATCCAATTTGATGGCCAGAGTCATGATTGGTTTCAACTCCATTGTTATCACAGCTGTGGGTTGCAATATTTGCAAAGGATGGTCACCTTGGCCAATATTCACAAGAAATACCTTTGGGGCATATGCAACACTATTGGATTTAAATGCCACTTACGAAATCATATGGATAAGTTTGGTTGAACAATAGAGCAGTTTATGCAATTTAAAACTGTTATACTTCAAATTAGTTTGATGGAGCTACAGCTATGCAAATTTCCCTTGTTTTCTTGGGTTTGTTGCTTTTTCTTGAAGTTGAAGCCTTCAAAGTTTAGTATGGCAGCTTGTGAGAGGAACTAGGAATACATGAAAATTGTGCGATGTGATCAGAATTACCAGATCGATAATTGTATTTTCTGTAATGTGATATATGTCTTTCTTTAGACACAAATATTTTGAGTCCCACTTATATGCAATCTAGTGTAGGACTTATGGGCAACTTTCTGATTTCTCTTTAATCCTGTGCATATGACAGCGGCCTTTGGAGTAGTCTGCCATGTTATTTCGACATCTTTACTTGGTATTACTGCAATAACTATGGCAAACACCATTGCGGGAGAAGAAACAGTACACCAACTTGCATCTTTGTTGCTCATCATTCTTGGTGCCAGTTATGTTCTACTGTTTTTTTTTTAAAAGGAGGTCACAACCATTCCGACAATCATTATCACAAACACCTCTATGTAGGGTATGTTGTTCATCACAACCAGTTGCACAATGAACACAATTTGTCAAAGCAAAAAATTATTTCATGTAAGAAAAGAGGGCAATGTTGGTTAATTAGAAATTTTAGAAACTTTGTTTGCAAAATGAAAAGCATGGTTTAGTTGCTAAATGCACCATTTGGTAGAGGTCATGCTAAACAAAAAGTAGTCATGAAAAATTCAAAAGAAATGAATGGATCATTCTAGTTGAATAGTCAATCCCTGTATAACCCAGTTCACAATCATATACTCTATTTGAATTGCATGTTCCATGCCCAATGCAATTTGTAGAGCAAGTTCCTGAAACAAATAAACCCTCTCTGATAACTTCACAATTATACAGATGATAGCAATGATATCTAAAATAACAAAAAATTGCATTTCCACTACCTCATATCAAATAAAAAAGGACTTATTTGTACTATAGTCATTGCCAATAAATCCTAAAAAAGCAGTGACATTTTATATAAATGCACTCCCCATTATAGTTACATGAGTGAGGGCATTGACCATGTAAGGCCAAAGAATTATCCCCACAGAGTTTGTCAATAGTAGGGCACAATAACTCCCTGTCATCAGAGCTTCAAAAAGTCAAAAAGGGTAGTAAACATAAAGAATTCATCTAATAGCCTAAAAATGTTTCATATTAGGGAACAGTTCAAAGAATACTCTTCATTTTCTATATGTCAAATGAAAATATCATCAACTGAGCTCCAAATTTATGTTGCTTAGGTTACAAGAATTACATTATTTGATTATGTGGATGGAGAATAGATGTGTAGACATCAAAATTTAGCTGGAGAGCGAGATTATGATTGAAAATTAATAGCCCATTTACTGTTGTCAAGATGTAATGCAGCCAGGGTCATATCCTAGCAAAGCCTCACTTTGATCAATTAATTCATTGCCACCATAGTATCTTCCAAAGCCAGACTGCTAAAATCCTCCACCGGTGCACCCACTTACCAACACTTGGTCTTCCCCATCACAGCATAAAACCATCATCTTTAGTGCAAAGAGAGAATTAGTATCAGTTGCTGATGGAAAGATCAAAACAGGTTAAGAGGAAGATGCATTTGCAGCACTCTGCATGTGAGTGCAGAAGCTTGCCACACTGTATTCTCTCACCATGGTTTGTTATTATTCCATGACTGGAGTAAAATTATTGTTTGGATGTACTTCAACATCCATCAAAACCTGGAATCAAATAGATCAAATGAATAACCTGCTATAACTAGAGAAATCAAGATCAAATGATTTTGGAGCTTAAACAGAATTTTCACGGTTAACAATCCTCATTACGCCGAGAGGCGAAGCCTAGAGGTGTTTACAATGGCAGCACAAGGATGTGTGTACATTTTTATTCATGCTATTTATATTGACGTGTAGTGAACTGTCATACAGAAAACTAATTTAGTTTAATATTTTAATATATAATAGTAGCTTTACATTACATTCAAAAGATTTAATATAGTGGCGTAGGTGGTTATGGTTTGAGTAGTGGCAGGAGAGAATAGTGGGGTCGGTAGTTATGGTTTAAGTGTAGAATACTGCTGCTTTTTTTTTCATTCTTGATACTGTATGCTCTAAAAGCAGAAGCACAGAGGCCGCCTATATTTCCAGCGCTCTATGTATTTGCAGACTCCACGGTAGATACTGGTAACAACAATATTATAAAAGAAAATTAGTAAACAGTTGGATCCAGAAATTCATCTTTTAGTTCTGGTATTGAACAATTAGTTTCTCAATTGATGTCAAAGTTCCAATGGATTGTGCAGAAAATGGTGTTAAAATTGTCTATTGAGGACGAGAAAAGCAAAAGAAGGGCCTTCAAGGCAGTTGCAGGGGTAGAAGGTATCATTACTCTCCTTGAAATCATTGATATAATTTTATAACAATTTTGTCACATAGAGTGAAAAAGAGAATGAATGAAAATTTGTATTGCAGGGGTGGATTCTGTGGCTGTGGACATGAAAGAGAAGAAGACACTGTAATTGGGGATGCAGACCCTGTGTATTTGACATCAAAGCTCAGGAAATTTGGACACACAGAGCTTTTAAGCCTGGGGCCTGCCAAGGAAGAGAAAAAAGAGACTCCCAAACAGAAGCAAAAGAAAGAGGAGAAAAAACCAGAGCCTGCTCCAACAATTATGTATTATCCTGCCGGTTACAACTACAGGCCTTATGAGTACACTGTAGTTCGTGATGAGTATAGTTCTTGCACTATCTGCTGAATATTTATATGCAGCGCATATAGTTTTTCTTTTGCAGATGGGCAGTTACCCTCACTTGGGAGACCTTCAATTTGAGATGCCAAACCTTATGTGATCTGCTGCACAATAGGCAAATGCTAGAATTGGAATCTTCCTCAGACGGTTATGTTAGGGAGGAAATTTTCTATGGCTGATGTTTATGCTGCAATACTGATAAAATTTTCAGGTAAAACCAAAGCTGAAATGCAACGCCCATGATACCATTTTGGGTACAAAGAGTTTAATTTCGGTTAGTAATTAGGAAAGTAACCAGTGAGCCTCGTACAAATTTGGCCTTTATGTTTTAGTTTTTGCAGGTTTGGATTATTTCTTGGTAAATTTCAATTTTTTTTCCAGATTGATTAAGTTTGATTTTTCTTGCAACTCAAGAAGTTAAGAAGACCCTAATCCCCTTAGCAATTTTTGGTGAATTTGAATTATTGTTTGGTAAAGCTCATTGTTCTTAAGATTTGTTAGGTTTACCTTTATTTTTAGTGGGTTATAATACATTTTTCTGCTGAAGCTCAATGCTTTTCTGTGAGATGTTTATGTAGCCTGCAAATCAAGAACTATGTAGCCCTTACTCTATTGGACTCCTACCCAACATTTGCCTTGATTTTTTTATGGCGTTGAATCATTTTTTAAGAAAGCTCATTGTTTTCTGACAGATCGGTTGGTAGTTTCAACTTTACTGTGCAAATAAAGAATTTAAAAAGCACCAAGTCATTGACTTACAAAATCTACCTTGATTTGTTGCTGTTTGATTATTTTCTGTTGAGATCAGTAGTTTTTGTGAGATTGATTGGGTTTATCTTTCATCCGCAACTCAATAATTGTGAAAACCTAACTTATCTGGATCCCTGGTAAAGAATTGTGTTAATGTTTTATGTGTTTGAATTAATTTTTGGTAGAAGATCAATATTTCTGTCAGATTGATTAGTGTCAATTTTACCTTGCAAGTCAAAAACAAAGAAGCTCAAACCCAATTGGCTTCCTACTGAAAATGTGGTGTTACTTTCTGTGCATGTTTTAATTATTTTTTGGCAAAGCTCAGTGATTTCATCAGACTTGAGATTTGTTAATTTCAAGTTTACCCTACAAGTCAAAAGTTAGAAAGCTCCAATCTAAGTGGGCTTTCTACCAAAAATTGACCTTGCCTTTTTGTGGGATTTTTTTTTTTTTTCATAAAGCACAACGTTTTTTTGTCAGGTTGATTAGGTTTAGCTTTCCCTGCAACTCGAGAATTGAAAAAATTTAGAAGCCCTAACTCTATTATCTTCATACAAAAACAGTGCCTTGATTCTCTGTTGACAGAAATAATTTTTTGTGAAGTACATTCATTTTTGTCAGTTTGAGTAGCTTTAATTTTGCCTTGCAAGTCAAGAATGAAACAAACCCTAACCCTGTTGACGTGTTAAAGTTTAAACCAAAAATATGCCTTGATTGTCTGTGGGTTTAAATTTTACTATTTAAATAATCTTTTGCTGTGGCTCAATCTTTTTTGTTTTATCTAGATTGATTAAGTTTAGTGTGACCCCGCAAATTAAGAACTAAAAGAACCTGTAATATTTTTGTTAAGGTGCAACATTTTGATCAGATTGGTTAGTTTTATTTATAACTTGCAAGTCAGCATTGAATCAAACACTTTCCTATTGGTTTTCTACAAAAAATATGCCATGATTATCCGTGGGTTTAAAGTTTAAATAGTAGTTTGGTGAAGCTCAATCTTTTAAAAGAAAACAATTAGATTGATTAGGTTTAGTGTGACCTAAAACATAACATTTGTTTTTTTGTGTGTGCAGACTATTTTTTTTGGAAAGCTCGATTAGGTTCAGATTTTAACCTGCAACCTGATAATAAAAAATCCTTATCCCTGTTTGTCCCCTATCTTTTTGCTTATTTTGATCCCTGTGAAGATGATGGATTTTACTATTATTGAAGTAAGTCATCATTACATCACAATTGAGCCTAATGTGCTTTAATATGTGTAAACAAGGTGTTTTTCCTGGGAGCTTCTTCATCTGAGAGATGAATAGAAGGTGTTTTTCTTATGCATTGAATTTTTGTAGCACCTTCTTGACCAAGCCTTCTTCTCAATCTGGACAAGCTATTGCCGGTTATCTTATGTTAATGTTTCAAGTTCGTACTTACTGTGATAGAATGGCAGTGACTCAGGTAGGTACTGCGCAGCAAGTGATCTTCATTTATGGGGCATACTTACCTAGAGATTTGTTAGAGGAGGGCATTCTACAGATTCCATGGCACCTGTGCTTAAAGTTTTTTTGGGAATATTGTAAGTAGTAAAATATTAGAGATTTGAGGTCAGGATTAGATGTTTTTTGGATTGATCATAGAGGTGGGTCTTGTGCAAGGTTAAATTTAGGGTTAGGATTAGGTTTAGAATTAGAGTTAGGATTAGAAGTAGGATTAAAATTAGGATTGGTGTTAAGCTTAGAATTAGGGTTACAGTTAGAATTACTGTTACAATCTTTGTTAAACCCTAAATGCTTTAATTATAATTAGGAATAGAATTAAGATTAGGGATATAATTATAATTATGATTAAAGTTAAGGTTAGAGTTAGAATTAATTTAAACCCTAAATGCTTTAATTATAATTAGGATTAGAATTAAGATTAGGGATATAATTATAATTATGATTAAAATTAAGGTTAGGGTTACAATTAGGGTTAGGTTTAGGGTTAGGATTAGGATTAGAATCAGAATCAATGTTAGGGTCCATAGGGTTTGAATTGGGGTTAAGGTTAGGGCTACGATTAGGGATAGGTTTAGGTTTAGAATTAGAATTAGGATTAGACCTAGGATTAAAATTAGGGTTGGTGTTAAGCTTACAGTTAGGGTTAGGGTTAGAGTTATAATTAGAATTAGTGTTACTATTACTGTTAGGGTTAGGGTTTCGGTTATAATTATAATAATGATTAAAATTAGGGGTTATAATTACAATAATGATATGATAAGGATTAGCCTTACCATTAGGATTAAAATTAAGGTTAAGGTTAAAATTATAGTGATTAGAACTAGATATAAATATAATATAATATTATTTATAAATGTTATTCTAACTGTACATGCATGCTGATACTATTTTTTTAATTTTAATTATCACACAATCATGTCATTAAATTTAAAAATTAAATATGTTATGAAACCTTAAAATAATTTTTATTTTTATTATCACACAATCATGTCCTTAATTTTAGGAATTAAATATGTTAGGAAACTTTAAAATAATTTGCTTTATTTAATAATTATTCTAATTTAAATGCTTTATGAAATATGCGGAAAGTGCGAAATATGCGAAGTGTGCGAAATGCGAAGCCTTACATTCAAAAAGCAACGAAACATGGAAATTTTTAGTCGTCCTCCGCAGCTCATTCCAACCATGGGAGCTCGACGAATAGATTCAACATCTTATCCTCCCTACCTCCTTTCGCCAGCGGAGCTAATAGAATACCTGTTAAGGAAAAAGGGTCGGGGAAGGAGAATCCTAAACTGAACAAGACCAATTCAAGTTACACGGCTAGGGTTCCAGCACTCTATCAATCCTTTGTTACACAAAAATCATGCGAGGTCTATCCAAGAGCGGGTAGATTTCATGGAAACCCTCGCAATATGATTAGCATAGCGGAGAATGGAGATAACTTGTGGCAGATGGTTAGGAATCGTAAGGAGCGACGAGCCATGAAAGAGAATAGAGGCACAACAGTGATGGATACCCTCGGTAAGAATTTATGGGTGATCCCCATTTCGAATTCTTTAAGATTGGCGACAGGGGCTAACCGTGTGAAGCTAGGGCATCACACTAACCCTATTCACCCACCTCCTGAATCCAAGCTTCCAAGGACTTCTAGCCGGATGCCACCCAAAAATCCTTCGCCTATGAACATGAATCACAGTGTTTTTAAACCCCAAAAGCAAGCAGAGCTTAGTACCAAAAACCCTATCCCTCATTTTCGACCACCACCTGTAACACGGCCTCAACAGAACCCTATCCCTCCGGCCATAAAGGAAGCACCCACCCATGCGAATTTAAAGAACATCTTCACCGATGGTATGTGGGAACATTGCAGAGAATATGGGCTATTTGCAAAATGGAGCGGAGTTGGGCTTCCAATGAGTGACATTGTGCAGTGGTTTGAAGAAAATTTCAGGGGCCAGGTAAGTATAACCAATCTTCCTAAAGATTTCCTTTACATTGATTGTAATAATAAGGATTTAAAATACAAGCTTCTATCTAATAATCACCTGCAATTTAGGGGGCATTACTTTAATTTTTTGGACTACAAACCACGCTTTAATCCTAAAGATGTGGATAACATTAAAACTGTTAAATGGGTTAATTTACCCAATATTGCCTGTAGAGCTAATGCATAGTTGCATACTCATGAAAATTGGGGATTGTTTAGGAGGATTTGCAGGCCTTGAAGTAGATTTTCTGAAATCCTCCAATGTTAAGCTGCTTGTTAAGATGGGCTTAAATACTTAAGCCCTCAGGCCCATACAATTAATTACAAACCATTCCACCTATGTCATTAAACCTTAAATTTATCGTGGTTATGTCGAAGCTAATTCAGCCCTAGATAAAGAGGGCAAACCAATTTTTGCAAAGGTTATGGATGCTTCAGAAAAATGCATGATGGCCGAGAATATTTCTCAGCTAGCAGATAATTTTGTAGTCACTCTTAATAATGTGTCTGGGGGGTTTACTGTAAACCAAATAGACCCTGCTAAACCTTGCTCATCAAGAGGTAAATATAAGCTCAGATCTAATAGACCTCCCACTTATAAATTTTGGCCAGGAACCCATCCCTACTAGCAGTCCCATTCCTATACCTCAATCAGCCTTACCTCTCAGCCTCATAGATGAGATAGGAGTGGAGGAAGGGAAAATTTTGGAAAACAACAACATAGCAATCCCCTTATTGGATGACTTCAACATCAAGGAAAGTTGGAAGGATGAGGGCAATAAGACCATGGGGAATGAGGAGACACCACTAGGTAACATTGTCTTGCCTGCTGTGAGTAATATGCAGCCTGTCTTCAATACTGAGATAAACAGAGGATCCATAATTGATACTAGAAACGATGGTGATAAAGAATTAGATCCTAAGGTCTCACTCTATGTAAAAGGGGATGGAATTGCAGAGAGTAATACTAGTAGCGTAAAAAAGGATAAAGAATTAATGACTGTTGTAGCTTCAAATCGCAACATAGATGCTGACAAAGGAAATATGTCAGATTCCATTAGAGTAAACCCTTTGCAGTCAATCAACACTAAAGAGGGTGCCGGAATAGGAGAGAGTAATATGTGCACCAAGGATAAGGAGGGATAGAAGAGCTCAGCTCCCCCACAATGTGACCTAATTAATCCTATTATGGGAGACAACATCCATTCTGAAAATAGGACATATCTTAAGGAATATACAGTCGCTACTACAAACCTTACCACAACCACGTTGAAAAAGGATGGTAGAGGTGAAGGAACATTACATGACTTTATCAATATGGAGAAAATAAACAAAGAAAAGCAAGCTCTTATTTCTCATATCATGGAGTTGGACGCAATGGATACACTTCAAGATGAAATTGAACCAGGCATTATCTTTCATGAGGAACAGCCCAAAACCACTGTCGAACATAATGAGATTGAAAGGATAGAAAATGCAGAATTCTTTTGCTCTGAAGAAGACCCTCCTGTTCTGGAGTTAGAGCATACACCAGTAAAATTGGGTTTGGAATCATGCTACCCAAACAAAACCAGTCTAGATTGTGGCAAAACTCCTAAGAAAAGAGGTAGGAAGCCTAGTACGATACTACTCAATCAGGCTGGGTCAGCAGAGGATCAACTTAAAATCACATCACTTTTGCAAGCTAGGAAGGGGAAGAGCCTTCCCACGGGGAAATGAAGGTTATCACTTGGAATGTTAGGGGCATTAATGCCCCTAACAAAAAGCGCTTACTAAAGCGCGCTTTAAATACTTTTCAGGCAGAACTTGTAATGATTCAAGAAACCAAGCTGAGTCAGGAAGATATATCCTTATTCAGTAGAAGCTTGGGTATACGTAAGATCCATAGCAGGCCAGCTGAAGGGGCTTCAGGGGGACTTGCTGTCATCTGGGATCCTAGAAAAATGTCTTATGAAAATATAGCCAATAACAAGAACTGGCAAGGGGGATGGGTGAAGAGTGTATGTAACAACATATCCTTCCTACTTCTAAACATTTATTGTCCAACCCCCTCTCTAAAAAAGGAGCTATGGATGGAAATAAGTACATTTCTCAATAACTATCCTGATGAATCAGTCATCATAGGAGGAGATTACAATGTCATACTCTACAATCATGAGAAGAGAGGAGGTTCATCTGTACAGTCACAATCACAATTGGATTTCATAAATTGGGTACATACCATGAATCTGATGGAAATCACAGCAAACAATGGCAATTATACCTAGAATAATCGGAGGTCTGGTTTTAGCAACATAGCAGAAAAATTAGACACGTTTTTCTTCAGAGGAAATTTAGGGGCTTTTCCAGGTAACTTGTCTGCCTCTATACTGCCAAACGGAGGTTCTGATCATTTCCCGGTAGCCTTATCAATTGAGGAAGAAACTAAGCCGAAAAAGTGTCCTTTTAAGTTTGAAAGGATGTGGCTACAAGATCCAGATTTCTTGGCCTTAGTAGAAAAGTGGTGGAAGGAGGAAGTAGTGGAAGGATCTAAGGTGTACTGTTTTAACACCAAACTAAAGAGAATCAAATAGAAGATCCTTCAATGGAATCATAGTCATTTCAAAAATATATTTCGAGAAAAAGAGTGCATAGAAGAAGAAATCAATGCACTGAATCAGACGGTCATGGAACATGGTATGAATCAGGAAAGTTACATGAAGGAAAAAGAGTTGCTTGGTAAGTATGAAGAACTCCTATCCAAAGAAGAAACATACTGGAAACAAAAATTAAGAGAGGTATGGCTGGCATTAACAAAATTTCCAGCATTAAAGACTCTAATGGCATTGTACAAACAGATCCTAGTATTGTTTCCTCAGAGATAGTTATTTTGAAAACCTGCTGAATGATTATGAGGGATCAGACCTTCATTCACAGCAAGACTTGCTGAGCTGTATTCCCAAAATCATAACTAATGAACATAATAAAAAATTAAACCAGAAATTTACCCTGTCAGAAGTTTAAGTGGCACTAAATCAACTTCATCCGGACAAAGCTCCAGGCCCGGATGGCTTCACTGCAGTCTTCTTTCAAAAATGTTGGCCTTTTTTAGGAGTTGAGTTAACAAGTGCTTTAGAAAGTATGAGAAATTCTGGCAACATCTTAAGTGAAATAAATAACACATTTATAGCTTTGGTACCTAAAACAGAAAATGCTGAAAGCCCGGAGGACTTCAAACCAATATCTCTGTGCAATACAGTTTATAAGATCTTCTCCAAACTATGGGTCAACAGAATTAAACCACTTCTCCCCTTATTAATATCGGAAGAACAGACTGGGTTTGTTCCAGAAAGATCAATTTATGATGGGGTAATAATCATTCAAGAAGCAATACACTCTATCCAGAACAATTTAGACCCTAGTATGTTAATAAAATTAGATATCAGAAAAGCTTATGACAAGGTCAACTGGAGGCACCTATGTAAGGCTTTGGAAGCATTTGGCTTCTCTAGACATTAGATCAAATTGATTTTCACGTGTATCTACCCCAAAATTCTCTGTTTTAGTAAATGGGTCCCCTGAAGGATACTTCAGCCCCTCTAGAGGCCTTAGGCAAGGTGATCCATTATCACCTTTCCTCTATATCATTATGGCTGAGACATTAGGAAGAGCTATAACAAAAGCACAGAATATGAACTCAATCACTGGGATAAAGATCACAAATGGTATCGCTAATACAACTCATCAGCAATTTGCTGATGACACATTTCTAGCCGGTAAGGGGTCTAGGAAGGAAGCTAGGAAGTTCAATGAGATATTGACCAATTATGCCAAAGCAGTCAATAAGGATAAATCAGAAATCTTCTTCTTCCATATGGACAGCAGGGGAGAGGCAGCAATTTGCAACATCCTAGGTTACAAAAAAGGTTCGCTTCCTAGTAAATATCTAGGAATTCCATTAGATAAAGGGATAAGGTCAAACAGACTGTGGAAACCTCTTGAGGAAAAGATGGAGAAAAGAATTAATGGTTGGAAAGGCAAATGGCTTACATCAGCAGGGAAAGCAACCATGCTGAAATCTATCCTTGAAGCCCTACCAATCTATCAAATGTCATGCCTCTCCCTGTCTCAAGAAACTAAAACTAATATGGAAAAGAAGTTGCGTAATTTCTTTTGGCAAGGTACCTCTAATAAGAAAAAGTTGGCACTTATTAGTTGGGACAAGCTCTGTAGACCTAAAGACTTTGGAGGCATAGGCTTCAAGAATCTAAAAGATTAGAATAGGGCTCTGGGTGCTAAACTAGTGTGGAGGCTATATAAAGAATCCAATAATAAATGGACCAGAATATTAAAGAGGAAATATCTCAGCAATGAATCTCCTAATTGCCTCCTTAGGACAGCAACTCCTCCAAGAGGCTCAAGGATCTGGAATTTTATCATTGAATGCCAAGACATAATTAAGGATCAGCTAACTTGGGATATCCACGTTGGTGATAAGGCTCACTTTTGGACTGACTCCTGGGGGGATATCCCGCCATTTGTAACAATCCAAACCTTGCAAACATTAGAGACTTCCTTGAAAATAACTGGGATCGTCAAGTGAAGGATTATATGGTGTTCCTAGAATCCACCCCCTCTCTAGGATGGTCTTGGAAACCCTTTGAGAATCTGCCTATTCCAAAGAGTGAGATAGAATTACAAAAGATCTTATAGGAAAGGGATATTACTCCAAAACTAGGAACTGATAGACTGATTTGGATGGGAGCCAAATCTGGGGATTATAATACTAAAGATGGGTATGTATAGTTAGTCAAAAAGCTAAACTGGTCAAAGTCTGAAATGCCCAACCATCTATGCTGGGATAAGGTATGCCTCCCAAAAGCAGGTTTGTTTCTTTGGGCAGCCATGCAAGGCAGAATCCTTACGGCTGATTGGTTTAAAAGGATTGGGTTTGAAGGACCCTCCAAATGTGTATTATGTGAACACAATGAGGAATCTGTGGATCACTTACTTCTCGAATGCCCCTTCTCTTATTAATGTTGGCAGTGGTTATGTAATAAGTTGGGCTGGTCATCAGCATTGCCTAATAATCTGCTGGATACTCTAAAGTGTTGGCCTGATCTGTGTCACAAGAGTCTTTTTAGGTGCATGTGGAAGATTGCTCCATCCATACTAACCTGGGAAATATGGAAAGAACGAAATAGACGTATATTTCAAGGAAAAAGTATGGATCTCAAGAACTTGCTTAACAAAATTGAAGCATCCATAGTTGAGACAGTGAATAATAGACTAAGAAATGGAAATTTAAATAATGTTGAGTTTACATTTTGGGACAGTAAAATGAGGAAGAACTGGTTTGGATTGTCCATTCCTCCTCATTATTACAATAAATCTGACGACAAGCAAACTAAGAGGGATCTATGCCAATGGTCCAGGCCTGATGTAGGATGGCACAAACTCAACTTTGATGGAGCATCTAGAGGAAATCCGGGGGTAGCTGGAATAGGGGGTATCATCCAAGATTCCAATGGGGAAATTTGTGCAAAATATGCCAAGCCCATCACCATGGCAACAAATAACATAGCGGAAATTACTGCTCTTGTGGAAGGACTTTTGCTATGTCAAAAGTTACATCTTAAAAAGGTAGCAATTGAAGGTGACTCCTTATTAATAGTAAATGCCCTTAGGATAGGCAAAACTCCTAATTGGAAGTTGCACTCTAAGTTGGAAAAAGCAATAGAGCTCCTTGATTTATTTGAGGAAGTTACCATCAATCACATCTACCGAGAGGGCAACAAACTGGCCGATGAACTGGCAAACCAGGGTGCTGATGGGGTAGAAATAGAAAGTATATTCACACCTCCATGAAAAGTCTAGTTTATCTCCAAATATTACACTCCAGGTTTAGTCTTTGATATAGACTTTCTTATATATATATATATATATGCCTGAATGTTTATATTTGCATAGATGAATGTATATACATATATACGTTTACATATTTATGGATATACATGTATACACATACAGATTTAGATATCCCCATATATATCTATAAATATTTATACGTATGTATGGTTGTACATATATACCTCCTTATGCAAATATTAGCATTAGCATATTTGCTAACCCCTTTATCATATATGCTGATATGTTTATACTTACAATGGCTTCTGTATATGCAAGCATATATACGTGCACATATTTATGGAGATTGGTATATATATCCATAAGTATTTTTATGAGTGTATGTTTGTATATACAATACCCTAGGTAAATATAAACATAAAACTCTGTAGTAGGAAGGATTAGATATGCTCTATCAGAATCTGTATATACTTAGACCTTTCATATCCACGTGAGCCTTGCAACACTTTATTCTTTCCACCTTAAGGATCACAGCGTCCATACATGCTTTCTTATCATTATTCGGCGATTACAGTCATCGTTACTTGGTAGAGGGTAAAGGAAAGATCTAGAATAGTCTAGCACTTGCCAGCAGCCTCGTCTATCTTTAAATACAAAACATTCTTTGGGATTGGATACAGATGGTATTTCAAGTAGAGGAATGGAAACCAACTTTAAGTTGTTCCATATTTCTGGAAGCGGACAATTATACTCTGAATATGTTTTAATGATTGCTCATCTATGATCATGGATGATTGATTAAGAGCTTTTCAAGTGATGAAGCTCGGGGCATTTGATTAAATGAATTTGATCTGAGTATTCATACATATGTCTGTATTAACATGTATATATTTATATAGACTTGAGTCACATATATATGCATGTTTTATTGGCATGAAACAGCAAAATGGATCTTGGATTAAAAAGATATTGAAAGGTCTGAGCAATGGTTTAAAATCGGTCTTTGTCAAGTATGCAAGGATTAAATGGGCTAAATATCTAAATAGTCAAGGGACAATTTAATTTAGAAAGTTCATACATACATATGTATCCATATATATGTGTGTATATATACTTATACAGGTACAAACAATGCAAATCAAACTATAAATATGCATATACACATAAGTATGCATAGGCGTGTACGTATGCACTTATATGCTGATGCAGCACAATGCTGCATAATGATGTTATGACAAGATTGAGTATATCTGTTTCTTTTTCTGTACCCTGGCTAAATAATGCAGGAAATTATGAAATAGAGTTTAAAATGGAAGTTAAATGTTAGCATTAAGCTTAATTTTTGACTCATTTAGTGTGGCATGTCATTTGATAACTGTTGCAGTAGATTGATACGAATTATGGTTTGCTGTAGTATACGTAAATGTTCTGATTATGGAATTGATAGGGTCAACTTAAAGAATACCAAAGGAATTTTATGAGGTTTATGCTAACACTTTAATAAGTTGTCTTGTGTGGAAGTGTATATTGTAGTGATACGTGTGATATAGGTCAAGAGGGAATGGTGTCGATGAAGGGCAATAAAGAACAGAATCAGATATATGAAGATAAACCAATGGCAGCAGGACAGTAAGTGGGAGTAGGCACTTCAGAAAGAGATATATGATATCTCCAATGCAGCAGATCCCCGGGTGGATAAGTTTTAGTTAAAGCTCCCTGCACATAACATGAATGTGAACAGGGAGCACACTGGCAAATCCATATGATCCTCACTTAGCATTATATGTAATGTATATGAAACTCCCCCATTATCTTCAAACTGGGGTGATTGTAATATTATATCTATTTATTTTTAATTTTGGAGCAATACCGAGAGGTTTGATCTGGCCGCATCTTTCCTCCCGGTGCTCCTAGTGAGTCAGTCTGTAATTAGGTTTAAAAATTAATAAAATTATATGGCTAAGGCCTTTTACCGAGAAAAAAACAAAAAAAAAATATTCTAATTTAAATTATTTATTGTCATTTAAAATATGAAATAATTATTCTAATTTAAATTGCTTATACTGATTTAAAATATGAAACTATTTGGGCATAAAATAATAAACATTTATAATAAAATAATAATATAAATACATTATTATAATGTTTACTAATATTATACTACTTTATTATGATTTAAAATTATTAAATATACAATAATTACAATTATAATTTAAAATAAATTAATTAAAAGATTCCTCGAGATGGATACTTCTCGGCGTACTTTAGATATATTTTTAAAATAATTTTTAAATATAGCTATACTAGTTTCTAAAACTAAATAGGTCAAATAACCATCCTAATCTAATTGGAGATGCCGAGATCAAATGAACTAGTGGCAAAAAGATTTTCTGCAAATATTAACCCAACAAATCATGATACATGTTGCTAAACCTCAAATTATTACGATTTTTGTGGATTCAAATATTTAATCATTAGGAGTTGGGTATTTTGGTCACCAAAGCATTAGGGGTTTTCCACTTCAGCATTAACTTGTCAATTTACTTTGACCATTTTCGGCCAAAATGGGCTCCTTACAATCTACGTATATCAAACTACTAGCAACTGACAGTAGAGCTTCAACATTAAAACCCAAATTTCTTCATCTTTGTTTTCGTGTCA
Organism: Cunninghamia lanceolata; assembly: GCA_027924645.1. Classification (NCBI taxonomy): domain Eukaryota; kingdom Viridiplantae; phylum Streptophyta; class Pinopsida; order Cupressales; family Cupressaceae; genus Cunninghamia; species Cunninghamia lanceolata. Next base: position 25,273,418 of record BSBN01000582.1, read on the forward strand.
ATTTTTCATTGATCCAAAATAATTGCAAGTGTATCTAAGTTGCACTAACTATTTCCAAATGAGGAGATCCCTATACCTATCTACCACTAAAAGTGTGCTCAAGAGATTGAAGTCTCTAAAGAATTGCTAAAACTGCATTACCTGCAAAAAAATCACTTTCATAGTGAAAACCCTACAAAAGAGAGTTGGTGTCTTGAATAATTCTCCAAAGCTCAAGCTCTTGGTCTCATTTTCTAGGGTTTCAAGCTGAAAGCTTACAAAAATTTTACCTTAAGTTCAAAAAAATGCAGATGCAAGAAATAGCCCCTTGCAACCACCGTCCCAATTTCCATGTCAGGGAATGCCGCTTGTCCTATTCACCACATTGCAGACATGCTTTTCCCCCGTCATAATCTCTTCTAAAACAATACTCTTGGAAATCTTCTTGCGTCGTAAGCTGGACAGCACTGTGTCTATGTTCTAGCACAGCAGTTGAAGACCCCAACGCCTCAGCCCACAAAAAAATATGTCCCCTCCAGAGATCCCCACAAACAAAACATTGGAAGATACATTGAATGCATTGACTCGGCTTCAAAAATGAGGTGGTGATTGCTAATCTAGGGTTGTAATATTATCTTGTCATCTACCAGATCTCATCCAATTCTTGTCAGACTAAGTTTAATTTCTGTGGATTGCGAATGAATTCTGCCATGGCCCATTCTAATGTTGCAGTGCTCATTTCAGTACCAGCCATAAACAATTCCTAAAACCAGAGAGCACAATTAGAGATCTAGAAAATACAAGAGATTTAAAAACTTTTATTTATTTGAATCTTTTTAGTACTCACAAACATCAAGGCTCGAACACCAACAAGAGTGAAATCTTCACTTCTGAAATCTAGCAGAATATTTAGAAAATCCTTCTCTGAGTCACTATGTTGAACACTTTGGCTGGTGGTGGCAAGTCTTATCTGTATGACTATTTTGAAAAAGTCATACATGGCCTTAATATGCCTAGCCATCTCACGGGAGACGCCCTGGGGTCAAGGAACCAAAGAAAAGGATAAAAGTCTACCAAATTGGGCATTCCGCTGCGCTTCATCATTTCCCAGTGTTGTTATATGGAGCCTAATCAGACTCGAAGGTTAAATTTACCCCACTTTTATCCGAGGGATTTTCCCCCAAATTCCTACGGGGTCAAAGGGCAGCGCTCCCTGTCGCGATACAGGGCGGGGTCGAGGGGCAGCGCCTCCGAAACCTCACACAGTTTTTTATTATTTTATAAAGGCACCGGGAGTTAATTTTTCATTGGCCGACATAAGAAAACCCTATTTTTGTAACCAACAAAAAGCTTGATAAAAGCGGCTAAGGGTTAAGAGTTTCTATTGATTGTATTGTAGCATTTGCAGCGGTATTGAGTTGCAGGGATTGCTGGTTGTAATCGGTTTGATTTACTGGATAATAATATTGGACTTTCTATTTGGTGGATGTAACCCGAGTTTGGGTGAACCACGTTAAAACTTGTCTCTCGCTGTTATTATTTCTGTGTATTTCCATTCCTCTATTTAATCTTTATTTGCATTTAATTGATATCTTCTGCCGGCTAACCCTAACAAGTGGTATCAGAGCGGGTTGTATTCGATTATCGTCTGCAGGAAAGTCTCACGGTTGAGTGGCAGCAATGGCAGACGAGGGTAAATTGAAGGCCGATAAATTCAATAGGCAGAACTATTAGTTATGGAAGATGCAGATGGAGGATTACCTCTATCAAAAGGATTTATGGATGCCGTTGGAAGGAGTAGCCAAGAAACCGGCAACAATGAGTGATGAGGATTGGAATCTTCTTGACAGAAAGGCATTGGGAACCATTCGGTTGTGCCTGGCACCATCGGTGGCATTCAATATAACGGAAGTGAAGACAACAGATGGTTTGATGAAAGCTTTAGCTAAATTGTATGAAAAACCCTCAGCCTCAAATAAGGTATTTCTCATGAAACGTTTGTTTAATCTGAAAATGGTTAAAGGTGGATCTGTGATAGATCATTTAAATGAATTTAATACAATTGTCAGTCAATTGACTTCTATAAATGTAAAATTTGATGAAGAAGTTAGAGCTCTCTTGCTATTATGCTCTTTGCCTGAAAGCTGGAATAGTTTGGTAATGGCAGTTAGTAACTCTATTTCTAGTTCAAATACCCTGAAATTTGATGATGTTGTTGGTGTTATTCTGAGTGAGGAAATTCATAGGAAAAGCTCAGGTGGATCCACATCAGGCAGTGTTTTGAATGCAGAAAACAGGGGCAGATCAAAGGAGAGAGGTAAAGGTTCTGGAGGTCATGGGAAGTCACAAGAAAAATCAAAGGATAAGAGATCCCAAACCAGAGGACAGAAGGATTGTTGGTACTGTGGGAAACTAGGTCATTTGAAGAAAGATTGTTGGTCTCAGAAAAATAAAAGAGACAAACAAGAAGGCAAATGTGGGAAGTAATAAATCTGAAGATGATGCTTTGATTCTTTCCTGAGATAATGTTAATGATGCATGGGTTTTAGATTCAGGGGCCTCATTTCATGCTACGCCCCATAGAAGTTATTTTCTTGATTATGTCCAAGGGGATTTTGGGCTGGTTTATTTGGGAAATAACGAACCCTATCAGATTGTTGGAAAGGGAAGAATCAAGATTAAGTTGCAGAATGGGAATCATTGGCTACTACAAGAGGTAAGACAAGTTCCAAGGCTTAGTAGGAATTTAATTTCAGCAAGACAGCTAGCTGAAGAAGGTTGCATTGTTACATTTACTGATAAAAATTGAAAGGTTTCAAAAGGTGCCTTAATAGTAGCAAAAGGTGTGAAAGTAGGCACCTTATATCTTTGTACAGGTCATACTATTCCTTCTACTTTAGCTGTTGCAGAGAAAAACAAACAGGTTCAGAAACAGTTGCTGCAGGTTCGTAGGAAGAGACTGAAACAGTTGCTGCAGGTTCTAAGACAATGTTGTGGCATAACAGACTTGGGCATATGAGTGAAAAAGGTATGAAGGTACTTCATTCTAAGAAAGTTTTACCAGGTTTGAAATCTATTAATATGGATTTCTGTAAAAGTTGTGTATGGAAAATAAAAGAAAGTCAGTTTTCTCAGAGATGGGAAGCAAAAGAAAAATGAAAAGTTGGAGTTTGTGCATACAGATAAATGGGGACCAGCTCAGGTATCTTCTCTCGGTGGCTCTTAGTATTATGTTACATTCATAGATGATGCAACTAGGAAGGTATGGATTTATTTCCTTAGGCAAAAATCTAATGTATTTGAAACATTTAAGAAATGGAGAAACTTGGTTGAGAATGAGACGGGTAAAAGATTAAAATGTCTCAAATCTGATAATGGTGGTGAGTATTGCAACAAAGAATTTGAGGATTATTGTTCCTTTAATAGAATTTGTAGACAGAAAACGGTTCCAGGGACTCCACATGAAAATGGAGTGGTTGAATGCATGAATAGGACAATAATAGAGCGTCCAAGGACCATGAGATTGCATGTCAGGCTGCCTTTAAATATGTGGGCAGAAGCTATCAACACTGCTGTATATTTAATTAACAGAGGTCCTTCAGTTCCTTTGGGCTGTGGTATTCCAGAGGAAGCATGGACAGGCAAGAAGGTGAGTTAGTCTTTTCTCAAAACCTTTGGATGTGAAGCATTTGCACATGTAGATTCTGAAAATAGAACCAAGCTAGATGCAAAATCAAAAAAATGTACCTTCGTTGGATATGGCATTGATGAATTTGGTTATAGGTTTTGGGATTTTGAAAATCAGAAAATTGTGAGAAGCAGGGATGTTGTATTCAATGAGAAGGTGTTGTACAAAGATCAGTTGCAGCAGCATGAGAAGAAAGAAAAGGATTATGTGGTGTTAGATGATACTCTAAATAGCAATGTTCCAGTGGTTCCTCATGCTCCGCAACAGCGACCAGAAATACCACAAACTCCAGTGAATGTTAGACGATCAACAAGGCTAAGTAGACCTCCTGAAAGCTTTTCTCCCTCTTTGTGTTCTATTTTGTTAACAGATGCTGGTGAACCAGAAGGGTATGATGAAGCTATACAGGTGGATACACAGGTTCAATGAGAGCTTGCAATGAAAGAAGAAATGGACTCCTTGCTAAAAAATCAGACTTGGGAATTATGTAAGTTGCCTGCAGGTAAAAAGGCTTTACCAAACAAATGGGTTTATAGGCTGAAAGAGGAAGATGGAGGTAAGAAAAGATTTAAAGCCAGGTTAGTTGTAAAAGGATTTGCACAGAAAAAGGGCATTGATTTTGATGAGATATTTTCTCCGGTTGTCAAGATGACTTCTATTCGTACTGTTTTAAGTATTGTGGCTGCTGAAGATTTGCGTTTGGAACAGCTAGATGTGAAAACTGCCTTTCTCCAAGGTGATTTGGAGGAGATATATATGGAACAACCACAAGGATTTGAGGTCAAAGGTAAGGAGAAACAGGTGTGCAGATTGAAGAGTTTATATGGCCTGAAACAAGCACCTCGGCAATGGTATTTGAAATTTGATAGTTTTATGGCTGAGCAAGGCTACAGCCGGTGTAATTCTGACCATTGTGTTTATTTTAAAAGGTTGGCTAATGACAGCTACATTATTTTATGTTTATATGTTGATGACATACTTGTAGCTGGGTCTAACATGGATCACATAAAAGAGTTAAAACAGCAGTTAGCACAGTCATTTGCTATGAAGGATTTGGGGGCAGCAAAACAAATCCTTGGTATGAAAATTTACAGAAATAGGAAGAACAGAAAAGTGACTCTATCTCAGGCTGATTATGTTGAAAAGGTGTTGCAGAGATTCTATATGGAGAATGCAAAAGCTGTCAGCACACCTTTGTCTAGTCATTTGAAATTGACTAAGGAGATGTGTCCAAAGACACAAGAGGAGGAAGAAAAAATGTCCAAGGTACCATATGCTTCAACTGTAGGAAGTTTAATGTATGCCATGGTATGCACGAGACGGGATATTGCACATGCTATAGGAGTCGTTAGCAGGTAAATGAGTCATCCCGGATTGGAGCATTGGAATATGGTAAAATGGATTCTCATATATTTGAGAGGTACATCCAATAAACACTTATGTTTTGGGGGCTCTAATACTAATTTAGCAGGTTATGTAGACTCAGATTTGGTAGAGGATATTGATACCAGGCGGAGTACTACAAGTTATGTCTTTACTGTAGGTGGGACAGCAGTGAGTTGGATCTCACGGTTGCAAAAGGTGGTTGCTTTATCCACCACAGAGACAGAATATGTAACTGCAACAAAGGCAAGCAAGGAAATGATATGGCTGAACTCTTTCATGGCAGAATTGGGCAACCAACAAGCTACCAGTTATTTGTTTACGGACAATCAGAGTGCCATACATCTTGCAAAGAATTCTGCCTTGCATTCAAAGACCAAACACATACAGTTGAGGTATCACTTCATTCGGTCAGTGTTGGATGATGGACAGTTAAGGCTGGAAAAAATACATACAGATGAAAATCCAGCGGATATGTTTACAAAGGCAGTGACAAAAGAGAAGTTGAGCTCCTCTTCAGCTTTGGTTGGTCTTCTAGACTGAAAATAACAAAAACAGAACAACAGAGTCCAGGGTGCTTATTTCCAGTGGGAGTTACGGGGTCAGTGGTGTTATGATCAATCTCCAAGTGGGAGATGATATGGTGTGGAGTCTGATCAGTCTCCAAGTGGGAGATTGTTGTTATATGGAGCCTAATTAGACTCGGAGGTTAAATTTACCCCACTTTTATCGGCGCGGTTTCCCCCCAAATTCCTACGGGGTCAAGGGGCAGCGCCCCCAAGATGGGGTCAAGAGGTAGCACCCCTTGCGGGGTCCAGAGGCAGTGCCCCTGGTGCGCTCCCTCACACAGTTTTTTATTATTTTATAAAAGCACCGGGAGTTATTTTTTCATTGGCCGACATAAGAAAACCCTATTTTTGTAACCGACAAAAAGCTTGATAAAAGCGGCTAAGGGTTAGGGTTTCTATTGATTGTATTGTAGCATTTGCAGCAGTATTGAGTTGCAGGGATTGCTGGTTGTAATCGGTTTGATTTACTAGATAATAATATTGGACTCTGTTTGGTGGATGTAGCCCGAGTTTGGGTGAACCACGTTAAAACTTGTCGCTCGCTGTTATTATTTCTGTGTATTTCCATTCCTCTATTTAATCTTTATTTGCATTTAATTGATATCTTCTGCGGGCTAACCCTAACACCCAGATGGTATTTTTGAGCCCTAAAGAAGATGGATTATGCGGATCTAAAAAGCTTGTGCTGAAGATCATGTTGCCTAACAAATTCAGAGACGTGCAGAACACCGTCCCCATCCACAACCATTCCCTTGTCCTCCAGAATAAGCAAATCGTACCAAATACTTGATCTGTTCATTCAAGGCAATTTGGAGTGCATTCTCGAAAAAGTTTTGCACTAACAACTAACAACAGGATCTCTATCAGAATATTTCCCAATGCCTTTTGAAGATGTTTTCTGGTAACCTTTTAAATGGTTTTCAGGTGTGAGAGAAGCATGAGACAGGTTTGCTAGCTAATTGTGGACTTGCAAGTCCACTTAAAAAAAGCCTATTGGCTTATTACAAGACTCAAGGAGTACAAGAGGCACACTGAGCAGGCCAAGAAGCCGCACGCTTCAGGCCTATGCCAATAAAGAAATTGAGCGAACATTGGCCTACACCATCCACATTTAGCTTCTATAAAGATGATTAAAAATATGCTCCCAAGGGCTATTGCAACTGACAACAGACACCTGAATAATCATACTCATTGAGTGGCAACCAAATCAACAACAGAGATGAAGAGGCCATGGAAGCCAAAGGGAACCCTTTGCAGAAGCTTCACGGATGCCACAATTTCCAATGTAGGAAACTGCACATCCATCAACACAAATTTGGAAATCTAGGTGTCGTCGTTATGACTAAAGACTACAATATATCCATCGGCCAAAAAAAACCTCAAGTTGAACATTAAAATTGGCCAAAAAACCGTTGAAAAACATGATTTAAATGTGACTTAATCGCAATTTAGGCATGAAAAAAAGGTCAAACATCGTTGACCCTGTATTTTTAAAAACACACTGCAACAATTTGCGGTTAATCACGATTTTTGCTTCTATGGTAAAGAGCATTGAACATGCATGCAAATGGGAGACTTAGATTTGCGTGCATGAGTGAGGCGCTTGGATTTGGGCCCATGGTATTGGAAACCAATTGATTGTTTCCGGTTTGCCTTGTGCCTATAAAACAAGCATTTGGCATTGTGTTTGAAACAGGATTTTGGTGAGGGGTACATGCTGCTAGAATTGGATCAAGGATAGGATTTAATGACATTAGATCAGCACAAGTTAAATCTCTTTGTATTGCAAACAATCACTTATTGTTAATATACTGAGTGGTGTTGTTGCTTGTTGGGTTTTTCTCGAAAGGGTTTCCCAAGGTATATCTTGTGTTCATTTGTGTATGCCATTCATTTACATTCTATTAAAATAGATTGGATTTTGTAACCAGTTTAGCATAGCTTCTCTTTATTGGTTATCTCCATTTTCTTTCACCATAAATCCCAAAGCAATAAAAATTGTAACTAACAAACATAAAATATAAATATATTGTGTGGATCATATTATATGTGGGAGAAATAAGCAATGTGGTGAAAGAGAGTAAATAAGTGTTCCTGGGAGACATGTACCCCTGTTTATTACAAGGTTTCAGAAATGGGACATTCTAGGGACAGGTACAGAATGTCCTCTCCCCGTCCCTTTTTTTGGCAGATTTTGGGGACATCTTCCCAATTTGGGGGATGTTCGCCACTTATGGGGACCCCAATGGGACAACCTGATGCCCCAGGGATGCCAGGACATCCCCCAAGGGCGTCAAATTTAACACAGCAAAAGCAGAAAAAATGGCAATATAATTCTGAAAACCCTAGAAACCAAAAATGTCTTAGCTTTAAAACTGCCATGTAATTATTAAATGGGACTCAAATCTGTAATGTCCCCTTTTAGAATAGTCCTGATTTCTTTACCTGTATACAATAATAATCACTAGAAAGGGACATTAGAAATATTAAAAATCAATAAATTAAGATAAGATTCAGTTATTAGCATCATTCATATTAAATTCATCTATCATAGCATAATTAATAGTGGAATCAATACTTCATAACATAAATAATGAGATCAATTCATCATAGCCTAATCAATATTTAGTTCAATCCATAACAAAATTGATATTCAAACCAATCATAGTCTAAACAATATATAGTTCAATACATATATTATACAAGCACAAAGTATACACACCATACACGAAGCACATAATTCACAGAGCAGACATATAATCATTTCAGGGTTATTCCAAATGGTCAACCACATAATGAAATTCTATAAGAAAGCATATAGGGCGCTGAGAGTCTGTCCTCCTCAATCAAGCCCAAGGGCGCGGTACATCCATTTCAGGGTTTTCAGAATTAAGATATTCAGTAAAGATCAATAAATTAAGATAATATTCAGTTCTTAGCATCATTCATATTAAATTCATCTATCATAGCATAATTAATAGTGGAATCAATATTTCATAACATAAATAATGAGATCAATTCCTCATAGCATAATCAATATTTAGTTCAATCCATAACACAATTAATATTCAAACCAATCATAGCCTAAACAATATATAGTTCAATACATATATTATACAAGCACAAAGTATACACACCATACATGAAGCATACACGTAATTCACAGAGCAGACATATAATCATTTCAGGGTTATTCCCAATGGTCAATCACATAATGAAATTCTATGAGAAAGCATATATGGCGCTGAGAGTCTGTCCTCCTCAATACATACACGTAATTCATAGAGCAGACATATAATCATTTCAGGGTTATTCCCAATGGTCAATCACATAATGAAATTCTATGAGAAAGCATATAGGGCGCTGAGAGTCTGTCCTCCAGTTTAGCATAGCTTCTCTTTATTGGTTATCTTCATTTTCTTTCATCATAAATCCCAAAGCAATAAAAATTGTAACAAACATAAAAAATAAATATGTTGTGTGGATCATATTATATGTGGGAGAAATAAGCAATGTGGTGAAAGACAGTAAATAAGTGTTCCTGGGAGACATGTACCCCTGTTTATTACAAGGTTTCAGAGACGGGACATTCTAGGGACAGGTACAGAATGTCCTCTCCCCGTCCCTTAGATTTTGGGGACATCTTCCCAATTTGGGGGATGTTCGCCACTTATGGGGACCCCAGTGGGACAACCTGATGCCCCAGGGATGCCAGGACATCCCCCAAGGGCGTCAAATTTAACACAGCAAAAGCAGAAAAAATGGCAATATAATTCTGAAAACCCTAGAAACCAAAAATGTCTTAGCTTTAAAACTGCCATGTAATTATTAAATGGGACTCAAATCTGTAATGTCCCCCCCCTTTATGATAGTCCTGATTTCTTTACTTGTATACAATAATAATCACTAGAAAGGGACATTAGAAATATTAAAGATCAATAAATTAAGATAATATTCAGTTATTAGCATCATTCATATTAAATTCGTCTATCATAGCATAATTAATAGTGGAATCAATACTTCATAACATAAATAATGAGATCAATTCATCATAGCATAATCAATAACACAATTAATATTCAAACCAATCATAGTCTAAACAATATATAGTTCAATACATATATTATACAAGCACAAAGTATACACACCGTACACGAAGCACGTAATTCACAGAGCAGACATATAATCATTTCAGGGTTATTCCCAATGGTCAACCACATAATGAAATTCTATGAGAAAGCATATAGGGCGCTAAGAGTCTGTCCTCCTCAATCAAGCCCAAGGGCGCGGTACATCCATTTCAGGGTTTTCAGAATTAAGATATTCAGTAAAGATCAATAAATTAAGACTATATTCAGTTCTTAGCATCATTAATATTAAATTCATCTATCATAGCATAATTAATAGTGGAATCAATACTTCATAACATAAATAATGAGATCAATTCCTCATAGCATAATCAATATTTAGTTCAATCCATAACACAATTAATATTCAAACCAATCATAGCCTAAACAATATATAGTTCAATACATATACTATACAAGCACAAAGTATACACACCATACACGAAGCATACACGTAATTCACAGAGTAGACATATAATCATTTCAGGGTTATTCCCAATGGTCAATCAAATAATGAAATTCTATGAGAAAGCATATAGGGCGCTGAGAGTTTGTCCTCCTCAATCAGGCCCAAGCAGACATATGATCATTTCAGGGTTATTCCCAATGGTCAACCACATAATGAAATTCTATGAGAAGGCATATAGGGCGTTGAGTGTCTGTCCTCCTCAATCAAGCCCAAGGATGCGGTACGTCCATCCCGGACAATTCCACCCCTTGGCCCAAAAGTTGCAAGAACTTCCATCCATCCAACTTGGGTGGCCTACTTGATGAAGGGACCAGTGCTGCTATTCGTCCCCTAATATGCATTTCACATTCATTCCAAATGTGATGGCTCATTTGGGTAATATAAAGTACCTCTTGGTGGATTTCAAATTCAGTTCAAGGATTGTAATATATGAGAAAGCATATAGGGCGCTGCAAGTCTATCGTCCTCCACCAAGCCTGAGGGCACGGTGCGTCCATCCCGGATAATTCCACCCCTTGGCCCACAAGTGGCAGGAACTCCCATCCATCCAACTTGGGGCGGCCTACTTGATAAAGGGACTAGTGCTGCTGCTTGTCCCCTAATATGCATTTCTTATTTATTTATTTCTGAGTATGTCTTCTTTGCTGTTAACACTTATTGTATAGCAGATATATATATATACTTGATATATTTCCTTTTGCTTGATTCTTATATGACTTCCTTCCAATGAAGATAGCTTTCCTTGATTGCTAATTGATACTTCAGATATTTGATGGTTTGATTGATCAATAATAGAATCATAGAATCATAGAAGGACAGAATAATCGAATAGGATGATTATAGAATGGTAGAGTGGCTGCAATAAATAATTCCCTGCCATTATCCATTATTGTATATATATATATATAGCACTGCTGATATATCCCTTGCAGGTTTACCTCTGCCTTATATAGTTTCTTGCTGATCTTGTTGATAATGAACCTAATATCTGGTATCGTATTTATGAGGGTTGATACTTGGAGAGATGATGATTGGTAATCCATCCAATTCAGTGAGCCTGTAATAAACCATGCATATAACCCGTGGCCAATATAATGAATGGTAGGTATGTGGAACTGTTGATAATTGCATGGTTACTATGACTTCATATGATGACTCTGAAGTTTAGTATGTGGACAAGAGATTGATCTCTGCATGTTATTTGATGTTTGTATCTTTATATCTTGAATTAGGTTGTTCTTGTAATCTGAGACTCAACTTTGTACAATGACATTGTGTCTTCATTGTTGATATTTCATTGATTGCAGTTGTTGCCATAACTTTAATCGCTGCATTCTTACTTCATAACCGCTGCCTTAAACCAAATATAACTGCCTTATGAAATGTAACGTTGCCCATTCATAATCACTGCCCATTAATTCATTAATGTTCTCTGCTCCCTTATAATTGCTGCTCTTCATGTTTAATAATTACTGCCTCTAAATCACTGCATTTAATCGCTGCCCTTAGCATCATTGCTGCTCTCCATAATATCATCGCTGCTTTTCATGATATCATCGCTGCTCTTGAATGATCTTCATATATATATTCTATTCACTTGTATCATAGCTGCACTTCACAATTCTGCTCATACATACATTCTTCTTCACATAAACTCCATAATTACATCTGCTCAAATTCTTCCTGTTATTCTGCTTTTCATATGCTTTAAACCAGAATGATATTCATTGTATTTCCTCCTTTCTAACTCAAACTTTCCATACCTTTATATACCCTATCACCTACATGAAGGGAGGCGACTCTTTCTTGAAAAGAGGCGATTACATAGAGAGTCGGCCTTGACATTAAATTTAATTTATTTTAAACCTTCCACAATGAGCGCTTATATCAAGAGGTCGACTTCTTTATTTGCTTTTAACCTTCACCAAGGATGTGCCATCATATTGGGTCAGCCTAGATAAGAAATTAATTTATATAGTATTTTCCAATGGTGGGGCCATTAAAAGGAAGAGTTGGCCATGAGAAGGATTGTAGTGCTTCCTTTAAAAACAAGTCACTGCCATGTATATAGATGAGGTCAGCTATGTAGAAACTATAGTTAGAGTGCTGCCAACTTTTGTAATGTCCCTTTAGCAAACATATTTTGAGAAAGGGACATTTCAAAATCCCTCTTTTTCAAAACATTCCAATACCCATTGCCCTTATCTTCACAGCAATCCAATACCCATTTCATGCCCCATTGCAATTTAAAAAACTCAAAAGAACCCCGGTATGTACATGGGATCATGGACTCTTCCCTTTGTCAAAGGCATGCTTCCATTCAAATTTCATTAAACAGGCACTCTGCCCATTTTTATGTTGCGTGAACTTCAGTGACAGTATGTGACAGAAGGGCTGATCAGAAGGAGTTTAAGGCTTGTTATCTCATTTGGGTTTTGAATGAATTGAATTTATTGAAACCCCTGCTTTTTGTGGAACAGTCCTTTTTATCAGACAGTGCAGGGAAGGCTCTGGTTAGGATTTATGATATGTCAATTGACATTGTTATTAATTATCGGCTGTGTAGTGTGTTCTCAATTATGTATTTATAAATTATTTTATATATCCATCCCCCGTTATCCCTGAAATTTAGGAAAATGTGTGCCATCCCCAAAACCCCGTCCTTGTGCCCCCGTCCCGGAAGCTCAGAGAAACACCGATAAATGATCATATAACTTATTGATTTCATATAGATAGAAGTCATTGGTGAAAGTGCCTCGATATAAACAGTTTCCAATGTACTCAAATCACAGTTAAAAAAAATGCATTCATTTTATAAAATTGAGCACTCATTATTCTGGAGAGGCATCAAGTTCACGATACAACTTTTACAATGTTTCATTTACTAAAAGTTTCAAATTGTTGAAAAATCAGCAACTAGGTTGAACTAAATGGCTGAAACAAAAGCAATTGAAAGCTCACTTCAAAAATCTTAGCATACCTTACTTGAAGAGCAATAAGACATGGAAAACATAAGTCAAATTTGTTTTAGGGCCGAAACTTCTGTTGGAAGCCACTGAAATACCGTGAAGCCAACAAAATTTTCCTTCTATCCTCCTAAAATGGTGTCCCTGCAAAGAACCAAGTCGAGCTATATTGGTACCCGTGTGCATAGAGCCTCCTTGCTCTGAAGGGTTGCTAACATCATTGCAATTCACTGTAATTTCCAGAATGACTCCGATCAATCTTGTGTTATTCCAACCCATTCTGTGAATATCAGCAACTAATATGTGTGTGATGGTTTCTACCCTGAGCCTCATCAGCTCAAAATCAAAGATCATAAGCTCAAAATCGAGTACTTTTCCTTGAGATCTTTGTGGTACTTGAGACATTAGATATGGCCTTTTCATAAACTCCATATAGTGTCGCAGACTGAGGATGTCCTTCCACAATCTTGCTAAGAAACTTTGCCTCGGGCATAGTGATAATCGAAGAAAGCTGTTTGGCATTAAAATGCCCAAGCCCATCCAAGGATTTGATTTCTTGCAAAACTAGAAACCTAGGCTTTATAACCTTTTCCAAATTCTTTTCTAAGAGCCGAGACCACTTTACCACAGAATTTGCGAGGAGTCCCACGTCATTGATAAGAAAATGCATTGTCTGCCTGACCCTTTCTGTGGAGAAACCAAAAGCCAAGGGCCTGGTCCTAAATAATTCCATAGTTTCTTCAGAGGAGAGCCCACACAGTTGAAAATTGTGTATTTTAGACTCTAATGATTCCATGCGTAAAGTGCACACGATGCCCAGGAGGTGTCTGTACATTTTGCTTTGTTTATGGACGCCGATCTTATGAATGAGCTCAACTTGGGCAGGCGTGAAAGAAGGGCATCGCAGGAGGTTCGGTCTCAAAAATAAAAACCTGGCGAGTTCCATCCCACGAATACCATGTCCCTCCCAAAAGGCAACCGAGGGTTTCATGGATTTCACCAGACTATATGTAAGAATTGAGGGCCTTCTTAAGACGACCTTGACGAAGAGTTCGTGGGTCTGAAATGTACTTTTGAGAAGCGTAATCTTAGGAAGAAGCTCGTGCTCGAGGCTGCTGGACATCACCCGCGGCGCGACCGTCAAAACCTTTATCAAATTCTCCCCCTCAATCCCCGACTCTTTCAGTAGTTGGAGCTTGGGTTTTAACACATTTTCTACGCTAGTCGTCAGAAGACGGGTCATAAGCATCATCATTTTTGCGATTTGATCTGGTTTGAAGCCATTACTTTCCAACATGCAAACATATTGCTCTACCTTTTCCAGGGATTTGAGTTTCTGCAAACTCGGGTAGGCTTTAAACATACGTGAGATATCGGTCGGAGGGATGTTAAATTTGGTGGCAGCAAACTGAGCAAAGGGGTTTTGCAAATGCGCAATGTCATCGGGACTGATAATTTTAGTGGAGAATTTCTTAGGAAAAATGTAAGTAAATTTTCCTACCGTGACTGAATAAACGAAAGAGCGAGAGAGAAAGAGCTTCTTCTTCATCATGGCTACCCTGGTGTTATGAGAGATTCGATCCTGTTTTAGGACTTGCTGCGAATTAAATGCAAAGAATATCTGAAAGCGTATGGGAGGAAATGGATCATTTTATAGTCTAAAATGTCAATCTCGTTTTGGGTTTAGAGGTGGCTTATAACATATGAGACTACCTCATACTTCCAATATAGTATGTAGGATGCAGCGAACTGTGCTTCTAATATGAGGCATACATACCCTACCTCCTTAGGATTTGAACTTGTAACCTCTTTTTCAAGAAGGCAATTTTTTTTTTTTTCAATAGTTTAGATGGCTCTATGTTAGCAAGCAAGGGAGCTAGCCATAGCAAGCTTATGATAGATAGGAATAGCCATAGCTAACTTATGATCTATCATAAGCTAGCTATGGCTAGCGCCCTTGCTTGCTAACCCCTGTGGTGATGGTGGTCGCGCTACTGATGGTGCCCCTCAAGGCGGCCCTATCACCACTGAGGCTCTTGACCTAGTTGATGTTGAAGCCCCTGACCTCAAATGCTCCACAAAGCTAGGTGTCCTTTGTCTTGGTGGCACTACTTACTCATATAATGACCAATAGTAGGTTGCCTCCTATATAGCCTATGCAACATCTCTCTGTGCACTCGACATCTCCTACAAAAAATTTCCCATCCCTTATGGCCCTAGCAACCCCCTAGTGATATCTCTCTCCTATCGCAAACTGGCCATGTCTACATATCATCTCTGAAGTTGAACCTGCAAACCATTGCTCTCCACCTACAAGGCATCCCTCTTTGCCTATGACCCATCCTGCTCCAACTACAATCCATCCCACACTGTCACAGGGCTGTCTCTCTCAGCTTGCAAGGTATCCATATCCCCCTGCAACATGTCCCGCTCTACTCACAACGCATCTCACTAAGAGTTGTGGCCAATCAGGTCTCCAAGGCCTCCACTCCATCCCCTCTATCTCCCTCGTCTCCTCCCCCACCCTGTCCAACTACCTGAGGTGTCAGTGGTACCTGTGGTAATTGTACCCTTCCATCTTTACATCATGTGACCTCAACAAGCTCAATGAGCCCTAGATACCACTACTATGAGCCCTAAATACCAGCCCCCTACATCTATCTACATCTAATGCATGCCCTCTATGCAGCAAATCTACCCTCCAAAATAAGTGTGTCAATAACACATTTGTATATGTACCTGAATTGTACACTAATTGGGTCCTAATCAGTACCTGCAATATCTGGTAAACATCCTCCAATGTGATAGTCATATCCCCTTTAGGGAGATGGAATGTGCTCGTCTCTGATCTCCACCACTCAGCCAACACTGTCAGCATTGTTCAATGTGTCGGATCATCGACATCCTTGCAACATACTCCAAACTGCACTCTCGTAGTATATCACGCTCGGCATCACCAAACTGATCCATCAACTTTAATATTGTAGATCTCCTCTCATGTATCACCACCAGTCCCATTCACTCTTGCACATCATATTCACACATATTAGCCCTTGTCAATCATCTAACCATCTACCCTTGCTATCCCATTCCTAATTCTACCTCCCATTTTCTTCCATTTTCCTAACCAGACAGAATCACCAAAAAATAGTGCACAACTGTTGATTTCTCCACATAACCGCTCCAAGTCGTCTTTCCCATACTAAATACACCTGCCATCATAGACCACACAACTGTTGATTCTTCTACAAAGTTGCCTCACCTAATTTCTTCCCTTTGCGCAACTACCTTGCCGCACGAAACTAATACAAGTTTTGGCAGAATCATCGAAACACTCTGCAACTGTTGTGCTCCTTGGCATATCTGCCACACTTCTTAATGCATACACCTCATCGCATTTCACATGGTTCAGTGGTTGCGTTATTCATCCTAGGCTACTTGCATTTATTGCACCCAAAACCCACAAATGCCAAAGTTAGAGCTACATACCGGTGGCCCTACTCCCTCCGGATGCCTGTACCTCCTCACCTAATCCACTCGATGCTCTACGACTGGTACATTTGCCATATTTGCTCCACTCCTTTGCTCTCCTCAATTTACCATGGGTTATGGTAAAAATGAATACTTTTTAACACCCCCCCTCCTACCCAACTCTATTAATTCACCCCATCTCATTATTTTTCTCCTATTTCTTCATCTTGGCTTCATTTCTCCCTGTTCTTCCATCATTCATGATTTTTTGTCCTCTATCCATTCTTCACCTCCTTTTCTTATTTTGAGAGATCTCCTAGACACCTTTTTTCTCGTGTGACCTCTCGAGGGGCATCATCCTATTATCAATTTCCTCTACTTTTCTCCTATATATTAATCGACCGGGGCATATTTTTCCCCTTATTTCTTTGAGTGTCCTATGTTTTTTTTTTTTGAAATAATATTATTTTAACACCATTTCAAAGAGGGAAAAAATGTAGACACCTAAAATTGACACTTAGGTTTAGCTAGTCGGGGATTCTTTCTTAGGACCAGTGTTTTCTTTGTGTGGCCTAGGGTAAAATTTAATGGGGTTGAGGATTCTTTGAAAGATGGCACTAGTAGGGTTTTTTCCACTAGTGCCTGTAGAGACAAAAAATTAGCCCCTGGTGTCACGGGAGCTCAGCTTTGTTTAACAACACATTATGGACAAACTTTTTGATAGATTAGAAAAGGAAGAATGAGAAGTTAAGCTTCATCCTATGTCTCAAGTGGTTCAACATAGGAAAAATGATAGTAATAAACTTTCTTATATCTGTCCTCCAAAGTAACGTTCCTAATTAAGACATCAATGACCACATGCCATGGATTTGGGAGGTCTTCTTTCTTGAATTTGTTTTGAAATTGGCTCACCACTTCTTTCCCTCATAGGAATTTATCCATGTGCTTCACATTGCTTTCCTTGTTATATTTTTGCATTCTCAATCCTTCCCTTTTTAAGCCTATAGCTTCAGTAATTAGTTATTCTAAAATTGTGAAGGATAAGCCTTGAATGTATACGGCCTTATTCTTCCAAGACCTAGTGAACTCCCTGGAGAGAATAAAGTCATCCATTTTTAGCCTCCAAGAAACTGGTTAGGTTGCCTCCACAAAGTATGTTCCACAATGTGGCATTATATTTTACCCTCTCTCAAGAGGAGGGTTCAACTCTCAACATCTCTCCACCCATGGCCATGGGAAATAACTGGTCCCTACAATGGAAGTTATCCTTCAAAAACACCTTCAAAGTGTAGTAAGATGCTATGATAATGGCCTCAAAGTTTCATTTGATTTTTCATTTAATGAACCTATCTTTTCCTTCCCTCAACTCTGCTTCATGATTGTTCCTTTGCACCCTTTCAATTATAGGGCTCATATGGATTAATTCCCACACCAAGTTGGAATAGAGTTTAAATTTTGTCATCATTGTTATGTTTGGCATTGATGCTCTCCTAGATTTTTGACAGAATGCACAACAGGTCATTCTAGTGCATGGGCCCATGAGTAGTACTTTCCAAGTTGTAAAGGGTGTCAACAACTTGATTCCCTTCCTAATAGATATGGGATGTAGTAATTTTGTTGAAGGTTTTAGTCAAGTCTATAGCATCCAAAATTATGTTCTTTAAGAACCAATGAGGTGGCGCCTTCATGTTTAACATATCCATAATGTTTTTTGAATCCCCCTCCACAATTATGTTGGAGATTCCCATTTTGCTAGCAATCATAAGGCCAATAAGGGCTACCATGGATTCAAATACATCATTGGTTTGGGTTCCTATGTTGTGTGCATAGATGGCTAGCATTGCACCTTTGTTGTTTCTAATGACTCCACCAACACCAACTTTCTTGGGGTTTCCTTTAGAGCTTCCATCAAAATTCAACTTAATCCACCAAGGCTCCAGTGGTATCCACCAGGTAGATTTTCTTCTCAGGGTTTAGGCAATGTCTATATTGTCCAAGGGGGGTTTGAACATCTAGTTAGCAATAATCCTTTTAGCCACCTCCAAGGGGGCACTCTAGGTTTTTTGATCTGAGATGCAACAACATTTTCAGTGATTGATCTTGTTATTCTCTTCATGATTATGTTCCATGGCTTTCATTTCTCATGGAATATCTTGTTATTCCTCTCCTTCCAAATAGCCCAACAAAGGTGTGGTAGGGATTGGTTGTAGAGTCCCTTTAAACTTGGGTGATTAAAGGGAGGTATCTAGCTAGTTATTGACCGTGGAGTAGAAATCACTAGGCCAGGCTCACTAGGTCTCAAACTTTTGCATGATGCTTGCTTCAGGTTCCAACCAAATAGGTAGTTAATGAATAGATGATTGATAGTCTCTTCAAATTTCTAGCATAATATATATCTATTAGCAAGAGAGAATCCTCTGTGGTTTAGATTGTTGACTATAAGAATGTTATGTTGGATATAGGCCCACCGGAAATTAATTTTTGGAATCATGTTAGTAATTCCAAATAGACTTTCAATTGAAACTCATAATTTGTTGTGAGGATATGATGTTGAAGTTAGACTTGACAAATTAGGCTCCACTAGGATCAACAGTCTAGATTATGGTGTCCTTTATGGAAAATAAATTGAATCTAAACCCACTAATTTTGTTAAATCCTTTAGGGTAATAGTGTAAGCAAAACCATTGTCTTCATTGGGTATTTTCCATTTACTGGTGTCATTTTCATTACCCTAGTAGTTGGCAACAAATCTTCCATATCTCTATGTCATAGTTTTTTTCAATCGAGCACAAGGATGACAAGCAACTAGGGGGGTCTAGAATCTATGGGTCTTTCCAAAATCAGACAATCTCCCCATTAACCACTATCCATTTGATTCCCTTGTTCAGTAGTCATATGGATTTAGAGATATTATTCCAAATGGTGGACCCTGGGGGTATGTGATTCTTGTTGATGAAGGATAGGCTATCAAGAGTGTCTAAGTACTTAGCCTACATGATTTTGCTCCATTTTAATTTATTCATTATGAGTTTCCATCCCTCTTTGGGCAAGAGGGCCTTGTTCATCTCTTTGACCTTTCTTAATCCCAACCCACCATAGCTCTTTGGGAAACAAACTTGGTACCAAGCCACTAGAGTAATCCTTTGTTTGTCTTATGTCCCTAACTAAAGCAATCTTCCCTCGATTTGTTCAAAATTTTCAGCCATAAACTTCAAAACTTTGAAAAGAAATCACGAATAAATAGGAATACTTTGTAAAGAGCTCTTGACGAGTTGCACCTTACCTACATGGATGAAGAGATTAACTTTCCAAGCCATGAGTTTCTTTTGGATTATTTCAAGAAGATTGTTCCATATCCCATTGCTGATTTTTCTATAGCTTAAAGGCATTCCAAGGTATGTCGTGGGCAATTGATTAATGTTGCAACCAAGAATAGCTACTATTTGGGGCTAAATGGAGTAGTTGGTGTTGAAGAAGTATAGACCATTTTTGTCAAGATTTATCTTTTGTCTTGAAATAGTTGCATAGTCTTCTAGAATTATTTTCTAGTGCTTAGCTTTAGCAATAGAGGCCCTTCCAAGAAGGATTATGTCATCAACGAATTGTTCATGGTATGAGGGATTTGACGTATATGTTGGTTTAAATCCCTTTAGGTTTATGTTCTTTGAAATGTTCTTTCCCAACACTTTTGCCAACATAATGAAAAGGTACGGGGATAAGGGATTTCCTTGTCTTAAACCTCTTTGGGATGCAAAATGGCCATTAGGAAAACCATTTATGATGACTGAAAAATTGGGAGTAGTGAAGCAACATTCATCAACTTGAGGATCTTCCCTTTGAACCCAATTATCATTAGAACTTTTGTTGTGAAGTTCCATATGACTCTATAATAGGCCTTAGATATGTCGAGTTTGGAGGCCATTCCTTAACTTCTACTCTTATACCGGAGTGGAAAACTTCATAAACAAAGATGAAAACATCTAGGATTTGTCTGTTGGGTACAAATCCATTTTGGTTCTTGTGCATAACCTTGTCAAAGAACAATTCTATTCTTAGCACCAACAACTTGGAGAATATTTTGTGACAGTATTACACAAATTGATTGGTCTAAAGTTATAAAGACTATTAGTTCCTATTTTTTTAGGAATGAAAACTAGGAATGTGTTGTTGACTTTCTGAAGTAAGTTGCCCCTTTCAAAACATTCTTGAACAACATCGATAACATCCTAGGAAACAATATCCCAGAGGGTTTGGAAGAAAGCTAGGGGAAATCCATCAAGCCCAAGGGCTTGATAAGGATCAAAGGAGAACACAACAACCTTGAGCTCTTCCAAAACACTTTTCCCATGACGTCCAACTCTTCAGTAGTAATAGAATTAGGGATGATCTCGATAAGTCCTTCTTCTTTGAATTGGTTGGTTGAGGGAGTATTGTTGAGCAGGGTCTAAAGATACTTGGTGCCTTCTTTTGGGATGTTTACTTCTTTGGTGATCTTAGTCCCATCCTCTAGGAAGAGTTCAATTTTTCTATTATTCCTCCTATGTTAAAGGGTTGATTGATGGAAGAAATTAGTGTTCTTGTCTCCAAATTTGAGCCATTGAACTCTAGATTTTTATTTCTAGAAAATTTCTTCCCTAACATAGATATTCTTAGACAACTTCATCTTCATCTTTTGTTGGATATCAGTGAGTTTGTATTTCAACTCCTTTTTTTCTCAAAACTGTTTCCAAAAGAGAATTTGTTCCACTCCTTGACTACAAATTCTATATCAAATTGAAGGCTACTTCATGTTGCCCCTTCTATATCAATTTACCACCAGATTTTTATTTTCTCTCTAAAGTCTGGGTGTAGAGTCCACATTATCTCAAACCTATAAGGATATCATTCTTTTTGTTGGTTCCCAAATTTGATGCAACCCAAAACCCTAAAACATTTCATAATCACCCAGGCCAGGGGTGTCGTCAGGGTGATTAAAAGAGGTTTATCAACAAGTCAAGGGTGATTTTGACCAATTGACAGGAGTGGGTATACTCCTCTACACTTTAGACTCAGATAAACCTAGTAGGGATATTCCTAAAGGCATGAAATAGAACACAAACAAACAAACACAAACATAGCCAATGTACACGTGAGCCCCAAAGTTGTCAGTAGGTAAAAAATTGGTGGGATCTAAAGGAAAATTGGAAAGGAAAAGAAAAACTAGGAAAGCTAGGGTTAAGAGGTGAAAAAGAGGGGAGGAAGTGGAAAAAGAAGTCAAATGGGCACAAAGAGATGACGATGAGAGAGAGAGATGCATAAAATTCATTTTAACTACTTTATAACATGCTCGTGTTTTTGCCTGTTTTGGAAAATTCAATCCCTAAGGGTTGGATTTGCCTTGGGGATCCAACCCAAAGGGTTGGAGGTAGCTTTTGGATTCCAAGGACATGTTTATCACAAAATTAGAAATTTTAACCAAATATCGTGCATTCTCCCCCTATGGTTTACACATTTTTCAATGTCAATACAAGAAAATGCCAGGACAACTTCAAGTTTTTTATTATCTTTCTAACCATGTATTTTTTTCAAAAATCTAATAACATTAAGGTTTCCATCTTCATGTTCTTTTGCTAATGTGTTCTTTTTTTTCAGAAAACCTATGTCTAGTATTTTCGGTGTCATTTTTTACACATTTATCAAAATTCGAAACAAATTACATTTTTAGATTCTAGACTCAATTCTATACACATTGAATTTTTTTTATTAGTTTTCAAAAAAAATTGGGGGGGAGCACGCTCAAATTTTCATTTTTCATGTGTCCACTTTGAAAATTCATAAAAAAATCACATCTTCATTAAAAATTAACAGAAAAAACAAACATAAACTACATGGTGTTAGCTAATTTTCCACCATTGTGATTTGTCTAATACTTTTAAAAAGTTGACATTTTTGGGAGAGCACACCATATACTATGTTATATTTTTCTAACAAAAATAGGAGCACTTTATGTGTTCCCCCTATTTGAACCTCTTAATCTCCACCATTTTTAGAAAAAAAATTAATAGTTTTGAAACTAGACTCGGAACACTACAAAACTTTTTCTTATCAAATTTTCTAATTTTGAGTGTGGTTATCTTCAATTTCTCATGCAAGATCAAATTTTTTTCTGATTTCAAAAAATAAAAATAAAAAAAATAAAAAATAAAAAATAAAAAAATAAAATAAAAATAAAATTTGACCCCCTTTTGGTCTCCCATTTCCATGCACTTACCCTTATTTAAACTTGGTGGGACCAAGAGGAGTAGAAACATAATCTTGATATCTCCACTATCACATGGGAGACCTTTAGGCAAATATTTTGTGCTCATTTCTCCAATTGAGATGAGCTAGCCATGATCTCTTATCACCCTGAACTTGAAACTGCAAGAAAACACAACCCACTCCCATTGCAAAAAAACCCAATCACACACTCCAAGAGAGGCATCCCCTTCTCTAATCAAGTCAACCAAGGTTTGATACCAAATGTAGAACATGGTTTAGCTAAATAGTGAATGTATGTAGAAAACTTAAAGCATCCAAGTTCATTAATTGTGATAAATTATAAATGGATATGAAAATAACCATAAAATATATGCAAACCATAACACAAGATATATGTGGAGAAACCCTTAATAGAAAAAACTCCACAATTAAAGAGATCCAAATCTCGTATTAATCCTTCAAATGAGTTACGCTAATACAACTTTTCTCTCTAAATTCATGTATCGCTTCGTTACTGCTATAACTTGCAAAATAACTTATCCAACCTCCTAGACCAAGCTCCAAGTTATAGAACAATCACAAGATGAAACCTTGAGATGGTTTTGAAAACCATTTACAAGCCCAAGATAGGTATGACACACAAATTGGTTAGACTCAAAACTCAATGCCTCCCTTAGTCTAAGATGCCCCCTGACTATTAATAGTATATTCCTTACAAGTTGTCATAGTGTCATAACATAAAATATTTGACTACACAAACTTGGATGCTCAATTTGTCCTTATTCTTCTATGTATTAAATGCTTCATGACAAGTGTCTAACATAGTCATAAGTCTACTCAAGATTCCATTGTAATCTTCCTCTTACATGGTCTTACATGTCATAATAATTTGTCATATTTTTTACACGTTTATCAAATTTTGAAACAAATTGCATTTTTAGATTCTAGATTCAATTCTATACACATTGAATTTTTTTTATTAGTTTTAAAAAGAAATTGGGGGGGAGCACGCTCAAATTTTTATTTTTTCAGGATGTGTCCACTTTGAAAATTCATAAAAAAATCATATATTCATAAAAAATTAAGAGAAAAAACAAACATAAACTACATGGTCTTAGCTAATTTTCCACCATTGTGATTTATCTAATACTTTAAAAAAGTCAACATTTTAGGGGGAGCACACCATACACTATGTTATATTTTTCTGACAAAAACAGGAGCACTTTGTGTGCTCCCCCTATTTGAACCTCTTAATCTCCACCATTTTTAGAAAAAAAATAATAGTTTTGAAACTAGACTCGGAGCACTACAAAGTTTTTTCTTATCACATTTTCTAATTTTGAGCGTGGTTATCTTCAATTTCTCATGCAAGATCAATTTTTTTCTAATTTCAAAAAAAAAAAAGTAGCTACTTTTGACCCCCTTTTGGTCTCCTATTTCCATGCACTTACCCTTATTTCAACTTGGTGGGACCAAGAGGAGTAGAAACATAATCTTGATATCTCCACTATCACATGGGAGACCTTTAGGCAAATATTTTGTGCTCATTTCTCTAATTGAGATGAGCTAGCCATGATCTCTTATCACCCTAAACTTGAAATTGCAAGAAAACACAACCCACTCCCATTGCAAAAAAACCCAATCACACAACCCAAGAGAGGCATCCCCTTCTCTAATCAAGTCAACCAAGGTTTTGATACCAAATGTAGAACATGGTATAGCTAAATAGTTAACGTATGTAGAAAACTTAAAGCATCCAAGTTCATTAATTGTGATAAATCATAAATGGATATGGAAATAACCATAAAATATATGCAAACCATAACACAAGATATATGTGGAGAAACCCTTGAAAGAAAAAACTCCACAATTAAAGAGATCCAAATCTCGTATTAATCCTTCAAATGAGTTATGTCAATAGAACTTCTCTCTCTAAATTCCTCTACCACTTCGTTACTACTATAACTTACAAAACAACTTATCCAACCTCCTCGACCAAGCTCCAAGTTATAGAACAATCACAAGATGAAACCTTGAGATGGTTTTGGAAACCATTTACAAGCCCAAGATAGGTATGACACACAAATTGGTTGGACTCAAAACTCAATGCCTCCCTTGGTCTAAGATGCCCCCTAACTATTAATAGTATATTCCTTACAAGTTGTCATAGTGTCATAACATAAAATATTTGACTACACAAACTTGGATGCTCAATTTGTCCTTATTCTTCCATGTATTAGATGCTTCATGACAAGTACGTCCAACATAGTCATAAGACCACTCAAGATTCCATTGTATTCTTCCTCTTACATGGTCTTACATGTCATAATAATTTGTCATATTTTTTACACATTTATCAAAATTTGAAACAAATTACATTTTTAGATTCTAGACTCAATTCTATAAGCATTGAATTTTTTTTATTAGTTTTCAAAAAAAATTGGGGGGGAGCACGCTCAAATTTTTATTTTTTTAGGATGTGAACACTTTGAAAATTTATAAAAAAATCATATATTCATAAAAAATTAAGAGAAAAAATAAACATAAACTACATGGTGTTAGCTAATTTTCCACCATTGTGATTTGTCTAATACTTTTAAAAAGTTGACATTTTAGGGGGAGCACACCATACACTATGTTATAATTTTCTGACAAAAATAGGAGCACTTTGTGTACTCCCCTATTTGAACCTCTTAATCTCTAGCATTTAAAAAAATTAATAGTTTTGAAACTAGACTCGGAGCACTACAAAACTTTTTCTTATCACATTTTCTAATTTTAAGTGTGGTTATCTTCAATTTCTCATGCAAGATCAATTTTTTTTTATTTCAAAAAAAAAGTAGCTACTTTTGACCCCCTTTTGGTCTCCCATTTCCATGCACTTACCCTTATTTCAACTTGGTGGGACCAAGAGGAGTAGAAACATAATCTTGATATCTCCACTATCACATGGGAGACCTTTAGGCAAATATTTTGTGCTCATTTCTCCAATTGAGATGAGCTAGCCATGATCTCTTATCACCCTGAACTTGAAACTACAAGAAAACACAACCCACTCCCATTGCAAAAAAAACCAATCACACACTCCAAGAGAGGCATCCCCTTTTCTAACCAAGTCAACCAAGGTTTTGATACCAAATGTAGAAGATGGTATAGCTAAATAGTGAACGTATGTAGAAAACTTAAAGCATCCAAGTTCATTAATTGTGATAAATCATAAATGGATATGGAAATAACCATAAAATATATGCAAACCATAACACAAGATATATGTGGAGAAACCCTTGAAAGAAAAAACTCCACAATTAAAGAGATCCAAATCTCGTATTAATCCTTCAAATGAGTTACACCAATACAACTTTTCTCTCTAAGTTCCTGTACCACTTCGTTACTGCTATAACTTGGAAAATAACTTATCCAACCTCCTAGACCAAGCTCCAAGTTATAGAACAATCACAAGATGAAACCTTGAGATGGTGTTGGAAACCATTTACAAGCCCAAGAGAGGTATGACACACAAATTGGTTGGACTCAAAACTCAATGCCCCCCTTGGTCTAAGATGCCCCCTGACTATTAATAGTATATTCCTTACAAGTTGTCATAGTGTCATAACATAAAATATTTGACCACACAAACTTGGATGCTCAATTTATCCTTATTCTTCCATGTATTAGATGCTTCATGACAAATGTCCAACATAGTCATAAGTCTACTCAAGATTCCATTGTAATCTTCCTCTTACATGGTCTTACATGTCATAATAATTTGTCATATTTTTTACATGTTTATCAAAATTTGAAACTTTAGATTCTAGACTCAATTCTATACACATTAAATTTTTTTTTTGATTAGTTTTAAAAAAAAATTGGGGGGAACACGCTCAAATTTTCATTTTTCAAGATATGTCCACTTTAAAAATTCATAAAAAAATCATATATTCATACAAAATTAACAAAAAAACCAAACATAAACTACATGGTGTTAGCTAATTTTCCACCTTTGTGATTTGTCTAATACTTTTAAAAAGTTGACATTTTAGGGGGAGCACACCATACACTATGTTATATTTTTCTGACAAAAACAGGAGCAATTTTTGTTCTCCCCCTATTTGAACCTCTTAATCTCCACCATTTTTTTTAAAAAATTAATAGTTTTGAAACTAGACTTGGAGCACTACAAAACATTTTTTTATCATTTTCTAATTTTGAGCGTGGTTATCTTCAATTTATCATGCAAGATCAATTTTTTCTGATTTCAAAAAAAAAGTGGCTACTTTTGACCCCCTTTTGGTCTCCCATTTCCATGCACTTACCCTTATTTCAACTTGATGGGACCAAGAGGAGTAGAAACATAATCTTGATATCTCCATTGTCACATGGAAGACCTTTAGGCAAATATTTTGTGCTCATTTCTCCAATTGAGATGAGCTAGCCATGATCTCTTATCACCCTGAACTTGAAACTGCAAGAAAACACAACCCACTCCCATTGAAAAATAACCCAATCACACACTCCAAGAGAGGCATCCCCTTCTCTAATCAAGTCAACCAAGGTTTTGATATCAAATGTAGAACATCGTATAGCTAAATAGTGAGCGTATGTAGAAAACTTAAAGCATCCAAGTTCAATAATTGTGATAAATCATAAATGGATATGGAAATAACCATAAAATATATGCAAACCATAACACAAGATATATGTGGAGAAACCCTTGAAAGAAAAAACTCCACAATTAAAGAGATCCAAATCTCGTATTAATCCTTCAAATGAGTTACGCCAATACAACTTTTCTCTCTAAATTCCTATACCACTTCGTTACTGCTATAACTTGTAAAACAACTTATCCAACCTCCTAGACCAAGCTCCAAGTTATAGAAAAATCACAAGATGAAACCTCGAGATGGTTTTGGAAACCATTTACAAGCCCAAGAGAGGTATGACACACAAATTGGTTGGACTCAAAACTCAATGCCTCCCTTGGTCTAAGAAGCCCCCTGACTATTAATTGTATATTCCTTACAAGTTGTCATAGTGTCATAACATAAAATATTTGACCACACAAACTTGGATGCTCAATTTGTCCTTATTCTTCCATGTATTAGATGCTTCATGACAAGTGTCTAACATAGTCATAAGTCTACTCAAGATTCCATTGTAATCTTCCTCATACATGGTCTTACATGTCATAATAATTTGTCATATTTTTTACACATCTATCAAAATTTGAAACAAATAACATTTTTAGATTCTAGACTCAAATCTATACACATTGAATTTTTTTTTTTTTTTTTTCCAAAAAAAATGGGGGGGAGCACGCTCAAATTTTCATTTTTTTAGGATGTGTCCACTTTGAAAATTCATAAAAAAATCATATATTCATAAAAAATTAACAAAAAAACAACATAAACTACATGGTGTTAGCTAATTTTCCACCATTGTGATTTGTTTAATACTTTTAAAAAGTCGACATTTTAGGGGGAGCACACCATACACTATGTTATATTTTTCTGACAGAAATAGGAGCACTTTGTGTGCTCCCCCTATTTGAACCTCTTAATCTCCACCATTTTTAGAAAAAAAATTAATAGTTTTGAAACTAGACTCGGAGCACTACAAAACTTTTTCTTATCAAATTTTCTAATTTTGAGCGTGGTTATCTTCAATTTCTCATGCAAGATCAATTTTTTCTGATTTCAAAAAAAAAGTGGCTACTTTTGACCCCCTTTTGGTCTCCCATTTCCATGCACTTACCCTTATTTCAACTTGGTGGGACCAAGAGGAGTAGAAACATAATCTTGACATCTCCACTATCACATGGGAGACCTTTAGGCAAATATTTTGTGCTCATTTCTCCAATTGAGATGAGCTAGCCCTGATCTCTTATCACCTTGAACTTGAAACCACAAGAAAACACAACCCACTCCCATTTTAAAAAAAACCCAATCACACACTCCAAGAGAGGCATCCCCTTCTCTAATCAAGTCAACCAAGGTTTTGATACCAAATGTAGAACATGGTATAGCTAAATAGTGAACGTATGTAGAAAACTTAAAGCATCCAAGTTCATTAATTATGATAAATCATAAATGGATATGGAAATAACCATAAAATATATGCAAACCATAACACAAGATATATGTGGAGAAACCCTTGAAAGAAAAAACTCCACAATTAAAGAGATCCAAATCTCGTATTAATCCTTCAAATGAGTTACGCCAATACAACTTTTCTCTCTAAGTTCCTGTACCACTTCGTTATTGCTATAACTTGGAAAATAACTTATCCAACCTCCTAGACCAAGCTCCAAGTTATAGAACAATCATAAGATGAAACCTTGAGATGGTTTTGGAAACCATTTACAAGCCCAAGAGAGGTATGACACACAAATTGGTTGGACTCAAAAACTCAATACCCCCCTTGGTCTAAGATGCCCCCTGACTATTAATAGTATATTCCTTACAAGTTGTCATAGTGTCATAACATAAAATATTTGACCACACAAACTTGGATGCTCAATTTGTCCTTATTCTTCCATGTATTAGATGCTTCATGACAAGTGTCCAACATAGTCATAAGTCTACTCAAGATTCCATTGTAATCTTCCTCTTACATGGTCTTACATGTCATAATAACTTGTCATATTTTTTACACATCTATCAAAATTTGAAACAAATTACATTTTTAGATTCTAGACTCAATTCTATACACATTGATTTTTTCTGATTAATTTTTTTTAAAAAATGGGGGGGAGCACGCTCAAATTTTCATTTTTTTAGGATGTGTCCGCTTTGAAAATTCATAAAAAAGTCATATATTCATAAAAAATTAACAAAAAAACAAACATAAACTACATGGTGTTAGCTAATTTTCCACCATTGTGATTTGTCTAATACTTTTAAAAAGTTGACATTTTAGGGGGAGCACACCATACACTATGCTATATTTTTCTGACAAAAACAGAAGCACTTTGTGTGCTCCCCCTATTTGAACCTCTTAATCTCCACCATTTTGAGAAAAAAATTAATATTTTTGAAACTAGACTCAGAGCACTACAAAACTTTTTCTTATCAAATTTTCTAATTTTGAGCGTGGTTATCTTCAATTTCTCATGCAAGATCAATTTTTTCTAATTTAAAAAAAAAAGTGGCTACTTTTGACCCCCTTTTGGTCTCCCATTTCCATGCACTTACCCTTATTTCAACTTGGTGGGACCAAGAGGAGTAGAAACATAATCTTGATATCTCCACTATCACATGGGAGACCTTTAGGTAAATATTTTGTGCTCATTTCTCCAATTGAGATGAGCTAGCCCTGATCTCTTATCACCCTGAACTTGAAACCACAAGAAAACACAACCCACTCCCATTGCAAAAAAACCCAATCACACACTCGAAGAGAGGCATCCCCTTCTCTAATCAAGTCAACCAAGGTTTTGATACCAAATGTAAAACATGGTATAGCTAAATAGTGAACGTATGTAGAAAACTTAAAGCATCCAAGTTCATTAATTATGATAAATCATAAATGGATATGGAAATAACCATAAAATATATGCAAACCATAACACAAGATATATGTGGAGAAACCCTTGAAAGAAAAAACTCCACAATTAAAGAGATCCAAATCTCATATTAATCCTTCAAATGAGTTACGCCAATACAACTTTTCTCTCTAAATTCATGTACCACTTCGTTACTGCTATAACTTGCAAAACAACTTATCCAACCTCCTAGACCAAGCTCCAAGTTATAGAACAATCACAAGATGAAACCTTGAGATGGTTTTGGAAACCATTTACAAGCCCAAGAGAGGTATGACACACAAATTGGTTGGACTCAAAACTCAATGCCTCCCTTGGTCTAAGATGGCCCCTGACTATTAATAGTATATTCCTTACAAGTTGTCATAGTGTCATAACATACAATACTTGACTACACAAACTTGGATGCTCAGTTTGTCCTTATTCTTCCATGTATTAGATGCTTCATGACAAATGTCCAACATAGTCATAAGTCTACTCAAGATTCCATTGTAATCTTCCTCTTACATGGTCTTACATGTCATAATAATTTGTTATATTTAACCTCCATGAAGACTAGTCAATATGCTTTTACACACCTCCCAAGATGCTGACACATGACCAAACATGCCAAGATAAAATTGGTATGTCGTCATGTGAGCACAAAATCCACTAAATGACAAAAACCATGTCATGTCCAAATGGGATGCCAACCCCCATGTGAAGACAAAATAGTGAATGCATACAAAATTATTTAATTTGAACATTAGAATTATAAGGTCGAGACATCTTATCCTAACACAACTTTCTAAAATCCTAGCAGTGTAATTTGTCAATTTTATCATATTATATAGTCTCTAATTCATAAGGGATTATAGGAAATTCTAAATTAACTAATTCTAACTTAAAATCCTATCCAAACCAAAAATTGAGCTTCAAGAATTGGAAATATTAGATAAATAAATTTCTCGAAAACATGCCTAAAGAACGCTGTTGTAGGAACACGTATTGCCGAAATTCTTGAGGCCAAAGTAGCATTCACCTTCAAGAAATTGATCTCCACGTGCCCTTTCCAGTCTTGAGTTATTGGTTCCCCTAATTATACGACCATCACTTGTTGCTATTGAGATGTGGGAGGGTTTTCTCATAGATGTTTATTAAAATATCAAGAAATCATTTATATACTACCTACAAATTTATTTTGTTCTAGTAACATTTGTAATCTTTAGAATATATGCCTACAAAATTCACTTGCAACTACAACATTTCACAAAAATCCCCCTTTCCTTAATCTTTGATGGATGTCCATACCCTGTTCCAAAGCTCCCATTTTCACACAAGTTGCAAGGCTATTGACAAAGGTCACTGAGTTTGGTCTTACACCTGCCAACTGCATTTGCTTGAAAGTTCTTAGAACCTTTTCAACAAATCCATTTTGTGTGTATCCTCGAATCATTGTATTCCATGAGACTATTTTGTAAGGTTTTTAATTGTTACTAGAAGTGTTTAGAAGATCATTGTTAGCTTCAAAACTATAACAATCATTTGTTTCTAACATATGATATCTTAAAAACCTTTAATACTGATTGGTTGTGCATTTTCTATTTTTAATTAATCAAAAAAAATTTAACCAAAAAAATTTCCTAAACCCAATCAAAAAATTCAAATTCAACATTTTTTTTAAAGAAAATAAATGATGGCACACCCATTTTGAAAACATAAACCCCTCTGAAAACATAAATCCAAAACAAAAGAGAAAAATATGCAATTTTTACATTACAACAATCATGAGAAAAAGTTAACTAGCATAAGCCATCTAAACTCTTTATCATTTTACCTATCTAAAAAACCTTCAATACTGATTGGTTGTGCATTTTCTATTTTTAATTAATCAAAAAAATTAACCAAAAAATTTCCTAAACTCAATCAAAAAATTAAAATTCAACATTTTTTTTAAAGAAAATAAATGATGGCACACCCATTTTGAAAACATAAACCCCCTCTGAAAGCATAAATCCAAAACAAAAGAGAAAAATATGCAATTTTTACCTTACAACAATCATAGAAAAAGTTAACTAGCATAAGCCATCTAAACTCTTTTATCATTTTACCTCCCATACTCTTTTGGATATTCTTTGCATTTAATTCGCAGCAAAGCTCTAAAACAGGATCGAATCTCTCATAACGCCAGAGTAGCCATGATGAAGAAGAAGCTCTTACTCTGCTCTCGCTCTTTCGTTTTTTCAGTCACGGTAGGAAAATTTACTTACATTTTTCCCAAGAAATTCTCCACTAAAATTATCACTCCCGATGACACTGCGCATTTGCAAAACCCCTTTGCTCAGTTTCCTGCTACCAAATTTAACATCTCTCCGACCGATATCTCACGTATGTTTAAAGCCTGCCCGAGTTTGCAGAAACTCAAAACCCTGGAAAAGGTAGAGCAATATGTTTGCATGCTGGAAAGTAATGGCTTCAAACCAGATCAAATCGCAAAAATGATGATGCTTCAGACCAATATTGTGACGACTAGCGTAGAAAATGTGTTAAAACCCAAGCTCCAACTACTGAAAGAGTCGGGGATTGAGGGGGGGAATTTGAAAAGGGTTTTGACAGTCTCGCCGCGGGTGTTGACCTTCAGCCTGGAGCACGAGCTTCTTCCCAAGATTACGTTTCTCAAAAGTACATTTCAGACCCACGACCTCTTCATCAAGGTCGTCTTAAGAATCCCCGCAATTCTTAAATATGGTCTGGTGAAATCCCTGAAACCCTCGGTTGCCTTTTGGGAGGGACATGGTATTCGTGGGATGGAACTCGCCAGGTTTTTGTATTCGAGATCGAACCTTCTGCGGTGCTCTTCTTTCACGCCTGCCCAAGTTGAGCTTATTCAGAAGATCGGTGTCGATAAAGAAAGCAAAATGTACAAACACGTTTTGGGCGTCGTGGCCTCTTACAGCATGGAATTATTAGAGTCTAAAATGCACAATCTTCAACTCTGCGGGCTCTCCTCTGAGGAAACTATGGAATTATTTAGGATTAATCCCTTTGTCTTTTGTTTTTCCACAGAAAAGGTCAGGCAGACAATGCAGTTTCTTATCAATGACGTGCGACTCCTCGCAAATTCTGCGGTAAAGTGGTATCTGCTCTTAGGAAAGAACTTGGAAAAGGTTATAAAGCCTAGGTTTCTAGTTTTGCAAGAAATCAAATCCTTGAATGGACTTGGGCATTTTAATGCCAAACAGCTTTCTTCAATTATCACTATGCCCGAGGCAAAGTTTTTTAGCAAGATTGTGGAAGGACATCCTCAGTCTGCGACACTGTATGGAGTTTATGAAAAGGCCATATCTAATGTCTCAAGTGCTACAAAGATCTCAAGGAAAAGTACTCGTTTTTGAGCTTATGGTCTTTTGATTATGAGCTGATGAGACTCAGGGTAGAAACC
Source organism: Cunninghamia lanceolata (assembly GCA_027924645.1). Lineage (NCBI taxonomy): Eukaryota > Viridiplantae > Streptophyta > Pinopsida > Cupressales > Cupressaceae > Cunninghamia > Cunninghamia lanceolata. Next base: position 25,307,271 of record BSBN01000582.1, read on the forward strand.
ATGACACACATATTAGTTGCTGATATTCAAAAAATGGCTTGGAATGACACCAAATTGATACGAATCATTTTGAAATTACAGTGAATTGCAATGATGTTAACGATCCTTCAAAGCAAGGAGGCTCTATGCACACAGGTGGCAGTATAGCTCCACATGGTTCTTTTGAGGGACACCATTTTAAGAGGATGGAAGGAAAATTGTGTTGGCTTCACGGTATTTCAGCGACTCTAAAACAAAATTGACTTATGTTTTCTATGTCTTATTGCTCTTCAAGTAAGGTATGCTAAGATTTTTGAAGTGACCTTTCAATTGCTTTCGTTTCAGTCATTTAATTCAACTTAATTGCTGCATTTTCAACAATTTGAAATTTCTAGCAAATGTAACATTGTAAAAGTACTATCGTGAACTTGATGCCTCTTCAAAATAAGGAGTGCTCTATTTTATAAAATGTATGCATTTTTTTTTTTCGAAAATTTGTGATCATGGGATTGGGGTACAAGGGCGGGGTTTTGCGGATGAGATGCAATAGTGAATCTCTCACACAACTCCTAACCCAAATCCTCACACAGAAAATAATTAAGTGCAACAATTACTCATATCAATTTCTTTCAAACTCATAAAAATTGGATACAAAATCCACACAAAACAAAATCAACAACATTCATTACAACAAACTTTGCAATAAAACATTACATATGTGGCCTTCATGGCCTCCCATCTCTGCTTCAAAATTCCTTTTATTCTAACCTCTGAAGTGAGGCATTACCACTCAAAACCTTTATAGCCACCTCAACTGTGATATCTCTCAGCGTAATTTAGATATATTTCTTTAAATATAGGTATACTAATAATAGCATAAGCCATCTAAACTATTTATCATTTTTCCTCCCATACACTTTTGGATATTCTTTGCATTTAATTCGCAGCAAAGCCCTAAAACAGGATTGAATCTCTCATAACGCCAGAGTAGCCCGATTGGCAACCATGATGAAGAAGAAGCTCTTCCGTCCCTTACTCTGCTCCCGCTCATTCGTTTTTTCAGTCACGGTAGAAAAATTTACTTACATTTTTCCCAAGAAATTCTCCACTAAAATTATCACTCCCGATGACATTGCGCATTTGCAAAACCCCTTTGCTCAGTTTGCTGCCACCAAATTTAACATCTCTCCAACTGATATCTCACGTATGCTTAAAGCCTACCTGAGTTTGCAGAAACTCTAAACCCTGGAAAAGGTAGAGCAATATGTTTGCATGTTGGAAAGTAACGGCTTCAGACCAGATCAAATCGTAAAAATGATGATGCATATGACCCGTCTTCTGACGACTAGCATAGAAAATATGTTACAACCCAAGCTACAACTACTGAAAGAGTCGGGGATTGAGGGGGAGAATATGATAAGGGTTTTGATGTTTGCACCGTGGGTGTTGTCCAGCAGCCTCGAGCATGAGCTTCTTCCCAAGATTACGTTTCTCAAAAGTACATGTCAGACCCACGACCTCTTCATCAATGTCGTCTTAAGAAGGCCTTCAATTCTTACATATAGTCTGGTGAAATCCGTGAAACCCTCGGTTGCCTTTTGGGAGGGACATGGTATTCGTGGGATGGAACTCGCGAGGTTTTTATTTTCGAGACCGAACCTCCTGTGATGCTCTTCTTTCATGCCTGCCCATGTTGAGCTCATTCATAAGATCGGTGTCCATAAACAAAGCAAAATGTATAGACACCTCCTGGGCATCATGTCCACTTTACACATGGAATCATTAGAGTCTAAAATACACAATTTTCAACTGTGTGGGCTCTCCTCTGAAGAAGCTATGGAATTATTTAGGACCAGGCCCTTGGCTTTTGGTTTCTCCACAGAAAAGGTCAGGCAGACAATGCATTTTCTTATCAATGACGTGGGACTCCTCGCAAATTCTGTGGTAAAGTGGTCTTGGCTCTTAGAATAGAATTTGGAAAAGGTTATAAAGCCTAGGTTTCTAGTTTTGCAAGAAATCAAATCCTTGGATGGGCTTGGGCATTTAAATGCCAAACAGCTTTCTTTGATTATCAGTTATCACTATGCCCGAGGCAAAGTTTCTTAGCAAGATTGTGGAAGGACATCCTCAGTCTGCGACACTGTATGGAGTTTATGAAAAGGCCATATCTAATGTCTCAAGTGCCACAAAGATCTCAAGGAAAAGTAGTCATTTTTGAGCTTATGATCTTTTGATTTTGAGCTGATGAGACTCAGGGTAGAAACTATCACATACATATTAGTTGCTGATATTCAAAGAATGGGTTGGAATAACACAAGATTGATCGGAGTCATTCTGGAAATTACAGTGAATTGCAATGATGTTAGCAACCCTTCAGAGCAAGGAGGCTCTATGCACACGGGTGGCAATATAGCTCGACTTGGTTCTTTGCAGGGACACCATTTTAGGAGGATAGAAGGAAAATTTTGTTGGCTTCACGGTATTTCAGTGGCTTCCAACAGAAGTTTCGGCCCTAAAACAAAATTGACTTCTGTTTTCTATGTCTTATTGCTCTTCAAGTAAGGTATGGTAAGATTTTTGAAGTGACCTTTCAATTGCTTTTGTTTCAGCCATTTAGTTCAACCTAGTTGCTGAATTTTCAACAATTTGAAAATTTTAGTAAATGAAACATTGTAAAAGTTGTATCGTGAACTTGATGCCTCTCCAGAATAAGGAGTGCTCAATTTTATAAAATGAATGCATTTTTTTTTACTGTGATTTGAGTACATTGGAAACTGTTTATATCGAGGCACTTTTACCAATGACTTCTATCTATATGAAATCAATAAGTTATATGATCATTTATCGGTGTTTCTCTGAGCTTCCGGGACTGGAGAACAGGGGGCACAAGGAGGGGTTTTGGGGATGGCACAAAATTTCCTAAATTTCAGGGATGACGGGGGATGGATATATAAAATAATTTGTAAATACATAATTGAGAACACACTACACAGCCGATAATTGATAACAATGTCAATTGTCATATCATAAATCCTAACCAGAACCTTCCCTGCACTGTTTGATAAAAAGGACTATTCTACAAAAAGCAGGGGTTTCAATAAATTCAATTCATTCAAAACCCAAATGAGATAACAAGCCTTAACTCCTTCTGATCAGCCCTTCTGTCACATACTGTCACTGAAGTTCAGGTAACATAAAAATGGGCAGAGTGCCTGTTTAATGAAATTTGAATGGAAGCATGTCTTTGACAAAGGGAAGAGTCCATGATCCCATGTACATACCCGGGTTCTTTTGAGTTTTTTTAAATTGCATTGGGGCATGAAATGGATATTGGATTGCTGTGAAGAGAAGGGCAATGGGTATTGGAATGTTTTGAAAAGGAGGGATTATGAAATGTCCCTTTCTCAAAATATGTTTGCTAAAGGGACATTACAAAAGTTGGCAGCACTCTAACTATAGTTTCTACATAGCCGACCTCATCTATATACATGGCAGTGACTTGTTTTTAAAGGCACCACTACAATCCTTCTCATGGCCAACTCTTCCTTGTAATGACGCCACCAATGGAAAATACTATATAAATTAATTTCTTGTCTAGGCCGACCCAATATGATGGCACATCTTCAGTGAAGGTTAAAAACAAATAAAGACGCCGACTTCTTGATATAAGCACTCATTGTGGAAGGTTTAAAATAAATTAAATTTAATGTCAAGGCCGACTCTCTATGTAATCGCCTCTTTTCAAGAAAGAGTCGCCTCCCTTCATGCAGGCGATAGGGTATATAAAGGTATGGAAAGTTTGAGTTAGAAAGGAGGAAATACAATGAATATCATTCTGGTTTAAAGCATATGAAAAGCAGAATAACAAGAAGAATTTGAGCAGATGTAATTATGGAGTTTATGTGAAGAAGAATGTATGTATGAGCAGAATTGTGAAGTGCAGCAATGAATAGAATATATATATGAAGATCATTCAAGAACAGCGATGATATCATGAAAAGCAGCGATGATATTATGGAGAGCAGCAATGATGCTAAGGGCAGCAATTAAATGCAGTGATGTAGAGGCAGTAATTATTAAACATGAGAGCAGCAATTATAAGGGAGCAGAGAGCATTAATGAATTAATGGGCAGTGATTCTGAATGGGCAATGTTACATTTCATAAGGCAGTTATATTTGGTTTAAGGCAGCAGTTATGAAGAAGTAAGAATGCAGCGATTAAAGTTATGGCAACAACTGCAATCAATGAAATATCAACAATGAAGACACAATGTCATTGTACAATGTTGAGTCTCAGATTACAAGAACAACCTAATTCAAGATATAAAGATACAAACAGCAAATAACATGCAGAGATCAATCTCTTGTCCACATACTAAACTTCAGAGTCATCATATGAAGCCATAGTAACCATGCAATTATCAACAGTTCCACATACCTACCATTCATTATATGGGCCACGGGTAATATGCATGGTTTATTACAGGCTCACCGAATTGGATGGATTACCAATCATCATCTCTCCAAGTATCAACCCTCATAAATACGATACCAGATATTGGGTTCATTATCAACAAGATCAGCAAGAAAATATATCTAAGGCAGAGATAAACCTGCAAGGGATATATCAGCAGTGCTATTCATATACAATAATGGATAACGGCAGGGAATTATTTATTGCAGCCACTCTATCATTCTATAACTCTATCATCCTATTCGATTATTCTGTCCTTCTATGATTCTATCATTCTATTGCTCTATGATTCTATTATTGAATCAATCAAACCAGCAAATATCTGAGGTATCAATTAGCAATCAAGGAAAGCTATCTTCATTGGAAGGAAGTCATGTAAGAATCAAGCAAAAGGAAATATATCAAGTATATATATATCTGCTATACAATAAGTGTTAACAGCAAAGAAGACATACTCAGAAATAAATAAATAAGAAATGCATATTAGGGGACAAGCAGCAGCACTGGTCCCTTCATCAAGTAGGCCGCCCCAAGTTGGATGGACGGGAGTTCTTGCCACTTGTGGGCCAAGGGGTGGAATTATCTGGGATGGACGTACCATGCCCTTGGGCTTGGTTGAGGAGGACAGACTTGTATACAGGTAAAGAAATCAGGACCATCCTAAAAGGGGACATTACAGATTTCAGTCCCATTTAATAATTACATGGCAGTTTTAAAGCTAAGACATTTCTGGTTTCTAGGGTTTTTAGAATTTTATTGCCATTTTTTTTTCTTTTGCTGTGTTAAATTTGACGCCCTTGGGGGATGTCCTGGCATCCCTGGGGCATCACAAGGTTGTTTGGGATGGCAGGTTGTCCCACTGGGGTCCCCATAAGTGGCGAACATCCCCCAAATTGGGGAGATGTCCCCAAAATCTGCCAAATAAAGGGATGGGGAGAGGACATTCTGTACCTGTCCCTAGAATGTCCCGTCTCTGAAACCTTGTAATAAACAGAGGGACATGTCTCCCGGGAACACTTATTTACTCTCTTTCACCACATTGCTTATTTCTCCCACAGATAATATGATCCACACAACATATTTATATTTTATGTTTGTTAGTTACAATTTTTATTGCTTTGGGATTTATACTGAAAGAAAATGAAGATAACCAATAAAGAGAAGCTATGCTAAACTGGTTACAAAATCCAATCTATTTCAATAGAATGTAAATGAATGGCATACACAAATGAACACAAGATATACCTTGGGAAACCCTTTCGAGAAAAACCCAACAAGCAACAATACCACTCAGTATATTAACAATAACTATAAGTGATTGTCTGCAATACAAAGAGATTTAACTTGTGCTGATCTAATGTCGTTAAATCCTATCCTTGATCCAATTCTAGCAGCATGTACCCCTCACCAAAATCCTGTTTCAAACACAATGCCAAATGCTTGTTTTATAGGCACAAGGCAAACCGGAAACAATCAATTGGTTTCCAATACCATGGGCCCAAATCCAAGCGCCTCACTCATGCATGCAAATCTATCTCCCATTTGCATGCATGTTCAATGCTCTTTACCATAGAAGCAAAAATCGCGATTAACCGCAAATCGTTGCAGTGTGTTTTTAAAAATACAGGGTCAACGATGTTTGACCTTTTTTTCATGCCTAAATTGCGATTAAATCGTGTTTTTCAATGGTTTTTTGGCCAATTTTAATGTTCAACTTGAGGTTTTTTTCTGGCCGATGGATATATTGTAGTCTTTATTCACAACGACAACACCCAGATTTTCAAATTTGTGGTGATGGATGTGCAGTTTCCTACATTGGAAATTGTGGCATCTGTGAAGCTTCTGCAAAGGGTTCCCTTTGGCTTCCATGGCCTCTTCGTCTCTGCTGTTGATTTGGTTGCCACTGAATGAGTATGATTATTCAGGTCTCTGTTGTCAGTTGCAATAGCCCTTGGGAGCATATTTTTAATCATCTTTATAGAAGCTAAATGTGGATGGTGTAGGCCAAATGTTCCCTCAATTTCTTTATTGGCATAGGCCTGAAGCATGCGGCTTCTTGGCCTGCTCAGTGTGCCTATTGTACTCCTTGAGTCTTGTAATTAGCCGATAGGCTTTTTTTAAGTGGACTTGCAAGTCCACAATAAGCCAGCAAACCTGTATCATGCTTCAAAACCTTCTCTCACACCTGAAAACCATTTAAAAGGTTACCAGAAAACATCTTCAAAGGCATTGGGAAATATTCTGATAGAGATTCTGTTGTTAGTTGTCAGTGCAAAACTTTTTCTAGAATGCACTCCAAACTGCCTTGAATGAAGAGATCAAGTATTTGGTACGATTTACTTATTCTTGAGGACAAGGGAATGGTTGTGGATGGACAGTGTTCTGCACGTCTCTGAATTTGTTAGGCAACATAATCTTCTGCACAAGCTTTTTAGATCTGCATAATCCAACTTCTTCAGGGCTCAAAGATACCATCTGGGAAATGATGAAGCGCAGGGGAATGCTCAATTTGGTAGACTTTTATCCTTTTCTCTGGTTCCTTGACCCCAGGGCATCTCCCATGAGATGGCCAGGCATATTAAGGCCATGTATGACTTTTTCAAAATAGTCATACAGATAAGACTTGCCACCACCAGCCAAAGTGTTCAGCATAATGACTCAGAGAATGATTTTCTAGATATTCTGCTAGATTTCAGAAGTGAAGATTTCACTCTCGTTGGTGTTCGAGCCTTGATGTTTGTGAGTACTAAAAAGATTCAAATAAATAAAAGTTTTTAAATCTCTCGTATTTTCTAGATCTCTAATTGTGCTCTCTGGTTTTAGGAATTGTTTATGGCTGGTACTGAAATGAGCACTGCAACATTAGAATGGGCCATGGCGGAATTCATTCACAATCCACAGAAATTAAACCAAGTCTGACAAGAATTGGATGAGATCTGGTAGATGACAAGATAATATTACAACCCTAGATTAGCAACCACCACCTCATTTTTGAAGCCGAGTCAATGCATTCAATGTATCTCCCAATGTTTTGTTTGTGGGGATCTCTGGAGGGGACATATACTGTCAGTTGCTAGCTGTTTGAAGAAATTTGGGTTTTAATTTTGAAGCTCTACTGTCAGTTGCTAGCTGTTTGATATACGTAGATTGTAAGGTGCCCATTTTGGCCGAAAATGGTCAAAATAAATTGACGAGTCAATGTTGAAGCGAAAAACCCCTAATGCTTTGGTGACCAAAATACCCAACTCCTAATGATTAAATATTTGAATCCACAAAAATCGTAATAATTTGAGGTTTTGCAACATGTATCATGATTTGTTGGGTTAATATTTGCAGAAAATCTTTTTGCCAGTCTAGTTCATTTGATCTGGGTATCTCCAATTAGATTAGGATGGTTATTTGACCTATTTAGTTTTAGAAATGAGGATTGTTAACTGTGAAAATTCTGTTTAAGCTCCAAAATCATTTGATCTTGATTTCTCTAGTTATAGCAGGTTATTCATTTGATCTATTTGATTCCAGGTTTTGATGGATGTTGAAGTACATCCAAACAATAATTTTACTACAGTCATGTAATAATAACAAACCATGGTGAGAGAATACAGCGTGGCAAGCTTCTGCACTTGCATGCGGAGTGCTGCAAATGCATCTTCCTCCTCACCTGTTTTGATCTTTCCATCAGCAACTGATACTGATTCTCTCTCTGCACTAAAGATGATGGTTTTATGCTGTGATGGGGAAGACCAAGTGTTGGTAAGTGGGTGCACCAGTGGAGGATTTTAGCAGTCTGGCTTTGGAAGATACTATGGTGGCAATGAATTAATTGATCAAAGTGAGGCTTTGCTAGGATATGACCCTGGCAGCATTACATCTTGACAACAGTAAATGGGCTATTAATTTTCGATCATAATCTTGCTCTCCAGCTAAATTTTGATGTCTACACATCTCTTCTCCATCCACATAATCAAATAATGTTATTCTTGTAACCTAAGCAAAATAAATTTGGAGCTCAGTTAATGAGATTTTCATTTGACAGAAACTGAAGAGTATTCTTTGAACTGTTCCCTAATATGAAGCATCTTTATGCTATTAGATGAATTCTTTATGTTTACTACCCTTTTTGACTTTTTGAAGTTCTGATGAAAGGGAGTTATTGTGCCCTACTATTGACAAACTTTGTGGGGATAATTCTTTGGCCTTACATGGTCAACGCCCTCACTCATGTAACTATAATGGGGAGTGCATTTATAGAAAATGTCACTGCTTTTTAGGATTTATTGGCAATGACTATAGTACAAATAAGTCCTTTATTATTTGATGTGAGGTAGTGGAAATGCAAATTTTTGTTATTTTAGATATCATTGCTATCATCTGTATAATTGTGAAGTTATTAGAGAGGGTTTATTTGTTTCAGGAACTTGCTCTACAAATTGCATTGGGCATGGAACATGCAATTCAAACAGAGTATATGATTGTGAACTGGATTATACAGTGATTGACTATTCAACTAGAATGATCCATTCATTTCTTTTGAATTTTTCATGACTACTTTTTGTTTAGCATGACCTCTACCAAATGGTGCATTTAGCAACTAAACCATGATCTTCATTATGCAAACAAAGTCTCTAAAATTTCCAATTAACCAACATTGCTCTCTTTTCTTACATGAAATAATTTTTAGCTTTGACAAATTGTGTTCATTGTGCAACTGGTTGTGATGAGCAACATACCCTACATGGAGGTGTTTGTGATAATGATTGTCGGAATGGTTGTGACCTCCTCTTCCGAAAATAAACAATAGAACATAACTGGCACCAAGAATGATGAGCAACAAAAGATGCAAGTTGGTGTACATCTTCTCCCGCAATGGTGTTTGCCATAGTTATTGCAGTAATACCAAGTAAAGATGTTGAAATAACTGATGGTGATAGTTTGTCATTGATGTCAAAAGGTATTGAGAAAGTTGAGTTGTGCAAAGTATCATCAGGCTACAGGTCATTTGTGGATCACTTGTACTATTGACAAAAGTTGTTCATGATCATGCATTTAATAGTTGTTCATTGCTTGGTTAGTTCACAAAGATGTGGAGTTGTCAGGGATGCAAAGTGTTTTTGATCTTGTGCATAGATCTTCAAGGTTGGGTTAGGTGACAGAGGTTAAATACAGAGATCATTCTTTTGATGGAATCAGGGATTGTTTGATGTCAGTAATTGAAGCAGAGATTGTATATTCTTCATTGGAGAACATTATGGTATGCTTCATGCTTTTGGGTGATCATGCTTGTCGTATTGGTTTGGTAAAGAATGTTTGGTTACAATGTGGAATGTTTCATATGATGTCTTCATGGTTACTATGTGGGCTTTCATGCTTCTACCTCAGTTGGTTATCACAGCTATTGCTTCATGATCTTGTTGATAATGTGTTGACTTGTCTTGGGTATCTTCAAGAAGACTTAATATCTATTTTCCTAATTTTCTTGGAGTCACTATAGTCTAAAGTCCTTGATATATTCCTAATTCATGTGCATCAACATCCTAATATCTAACCACCTTCACTTGAAAGCCCTTTATTTTATATTTGTTAGTTGACCTGCAAGTGAAGGTCAAGTCATTTAAAATGACCTGTTAGAGAAGGTCTTAAGTCATGTCTTTGAGTGGCCCCACCAAAAAATCCAAATATGCCATATGAAAAGTTTTTTTAAAAAAATTTAGAAATCTTTTTCTAAACTTCTATTTTGGCGGTCTCTTCATGTCATCCATTTCTGACAGCTTTTTAATTTTTTTTTTTAAGTTTTGTTTAAGAAAGTAAAAGGCAAATCAAGGAATATCTTCAACGAGTTTTTTAAGGGGGTTTTTTTATGAAGTTTTCTATATTTATGCTCTCCTATTTGTGGCAAGTGGAGTAAGGTGCTGTTTTTTAAAAAGGGATATATTTTTAATGGAAATTTGTTTCCTTATGGCAGTTAAGACAAAAAGTATTTTTTTAAAGTTTTTTTAAGAGACAGATTTTATTATGAAGATGGATTTGAGGATAAAATATTTGGAAGGATTTTTTTTTGGGAGCAAAATGTATTGAAGTTTATTGAATTTTTTTTGAGAGAAGACAAAAAGATTTTTATGAAAAATTGCAGAGATAACAATGATGCAATGAGAAAGATTTTTTACAGATTGAAGATTTTTTTTGAGGCAGATTGGTTTTCAAAGATGAATTGATTTTTTTTTGATTTTATTGAAGATTAAATAAGATTGCAGGAGTTTGCAAAGAGGAAGAGAGGAAGAAAATGAACAGTCATAGGCATGAAGAGAAAATTAATGTCTTCAGAGATATAGAATATGAAAGGTTTTCATGAAGATATTTTTGAGGAAGATCAACATGATTGAATGATGTTTAATGGAGATAATTTGTCTTGTGAGAAAATCAAATTGAAGATTTTATTTGTAGGGGAGATGAAGAAAAGGAAATGTGTTTTTGCAGAGAAGATCAAGAGGTTTTGAAAAAGAGGATAATGCAAAGATAATTAGATTGAATTTTTTTTGTGTTTTGGGGAATATGAAACATCGTGCAGAGAGAAGATGAATGAAGAGATAGAAATATTTTGTTTATACAGAGAATATATTTTTATGTAGGATTCAATGGCTTCAATAAAGGGGTTTGTCTTCTTGCACATGGAGATCAGATTAGAAAGAGATTTTATTTTCTATTTCAAGAGCAAATTGAAATATCTTATTTCAATTAAAGATTTTTATATGACTTTAATTATTGTTTTAGACGAATTGTCTGTGCAGAGAAAGTGAAAAGTTTCGAAATTTTTGAAGAAGATTTACATATTTTTGCAAGGGATAATTTTTAGGGATAATTTGAAATAAAAAGAACATGAAAGGGCTCTAAAGTGGACAGAGAAATAATTTTTTTTTACAAGAGATTGATTTTGTACAGAGAGAAGGTGAAATGTTTTTTGTTGGTAGAGAGGTTGTAAATGATTATCTTGTATATAATGGCTGTGCAGGTGGATTGGTGAGTGAGTGTGGTGATGTGGATCAATATGGAGTATTGAAGATATTTTCAGTTTATTGTATGTGAGATTATGTTTGCGCAGGAATGGATCAAACACAGTATGAGGACATCTAGCAATAAACTTACAGATTGAATCATGAAGATAAACATTGAACCATGAAAATAAAGTGCAGGTGAATATGCATCAGGTGAATCAAATTTGCAGAGATAAGAGTGTTGTAAAGATTTGTAAAAGGAATTGTTTTGTATGGTCTTGATTTGAAAATCAAATAGGAGGTATAAGGGTGTATGATGAAACACAGGTTGCATAATGGTGCAAATCAGATTGAATAGCAATCAATTCTTGCACACAGAATTTTATGATGGAAAATTGTCTATGCCAGTGAGGCACAGTATGCCAGTGAGGCTTATAGGTCAGTGAGACCTTAACATTTGTCAGTGAGACACATATTGTAGCCAGTGAGGCTTCTTTGTAGCCAGTGAGGCATGTTTGATTAGTTAAGCCAGTGAGGCAGTTCAGAGTGGTTTTTCTACCCCTGGAGGGTTTTCCACTCATGCAATTCTTGTGTCATAATCTTCTCTGTGTGTGTATGATTTACTTATGAAGTTTTGTTCTCTTTCTGTGTTCACAGTTATGTGCATATGTATTTGACAAATCAATGCTATCTTTATCTCTTTATGCTCTGAAAGTTAAAGTGTGTAAAAAGATTTGAAAATTCACACAACACTGATTCACCCCCCCTCTCAGTGTTGATTGTACTCCTACAATAACATGGCAGACTACTCCAAAGGCCGCTGTCATATGCACAGGATTAAAGAGAAATCAGAAAGTTGCCCATAAGTCCTACACTAGATTGCATATAATTGGGACTCAAAATATTTGTCTAAAGAAAGACATATATCACATTACAGAAAATACAATTATCAATTTGGTAATTCTGATCCCATAGCACAATTTTCATGTATTCCTAGTTCCTCTCACAAGCTGCCATACTAAACTTTGAAGGCTCCAACTTCAAGAAAAAGCAACAAACCCAAGAAAACAAGGGAAATTTGCAGAGCTGTAGCTCCATCAAACTAATTCCAAGTATAACAGTTTTAAATTGCATAAACTGCTCTATTGTTCTACCAAACTTATCCATATGGTTTCGTAAGTGGCATTTAAATCCAATAGTGTTGCATATGCCCCAAAGGTATTTCTTGTGAATATTGGCCAAGGTGACCATCCTTTGCAAATATTGCAACCCACAGCTGTGATAACAATGGAGTTGAAACCAATCATGACTTTGGCCATCAAATTGGATGAGAGGCTTTATACTCTCAAAGATGTACTTTCCCTTACATTGTTATATCCAACACTATGCAGAAAACTGAGACAACAAGATATGAATCTTAGATTTTAAATAGAGAAGCTCAAATCATGAGAACGTTACATGCTTGCAGCAGCCATAATCAAAGCTCCTTGAGGAAAACTAGACTACAATCTTTGAATATTAAAAAAACATAGAAACTAAACAGAATGTAAACTCATAAGAAAGGCAGATGTTTGGGGACACAGAGGTTCCTTGGTGGAAACAAGTGTGGAACAAATTTTCTTGGCCCAAGTGCAACTTTTTCATGTGGTTGGTGGTTCAAAATCGGTGTCTTACTTGGGATAATTTGTGCAAGCGTGGGTTTCAGGGTCCCTCGATGTGTGTTTTGTGTTGTAATAGTGAGGAGAGTGTTTCTCATCTTTTCTTCCAATGTTCCTTCTTTAGGGAAATATAGCACTTATGGTGGGGTGTTTGGAATCAGGCTTGCTGGCATGTCTGCTCTTTGGCAGATTTTTTTGCTCGTTGGGGCAAGGCCCCAGTTAAGACTTCTTTTCTTCAAATTACTTGGATTCTTGGACCGACTTTTATTATCTATAATATTTGGTTGGAGAGGAATCGCATGATTTTTTGAGATATGAAGTTGGTTGTCCAACACTTGTGGTGGAAAATTCTTCATTCTTTGGGAGAAATTGTTTCGGCAAAGTGTGACTTCACTGAGGGTGTGGATCCAAGAGATGTTTGCTGCAATTGTCTCAATCTTCCTCTTCAGAGTGGTGCTTCGAAGGGTGCCGGTCAGGTCATGAGAAATAGATGTAGACATCCTCTTTGGAAGATAAATAGGGAGGGGCGTTGGTGTCCTCCTCCACAAGGAGTGCTGAAAATCAACACTGATAGTTCTTCTTGGGGAAATCCTGGTCATGCTGGTATTGGTGGAGTTGGGTAGGATAGTTCTGGGACTGTTCAGTTTATCTTTTCTGTTTATAAGGCTTTGCATACTAACAATTTGATGGAGGCTCTTGCCATTTTATATGCTGTGGAGCGCGGATGCGATCTTGGGTGGAGAAGGATCATTTGTGAATCCAATTTTCGGGTGGTGGTGACTTTATTGAATAGGCAGCAATTAGAAGATGTCAGTTGGCATTTAGCTTTGATTATTAAACAGATTCTTAATCTGTGTGCTTCTTTGGAATCTATTACTTTCTGTCACATTCCTAGAGAATGGAACAGAGTAGCAGATTGTTTGGCCAAATGGGCCTCTAATCAAATGCAAAATTGGAACATTGTGGATAGGGGTCAATTACCCCTAGATTTGTTTCAAAAGTTGGACCACTTAGTGGAGATTGATAGGGTTGTGTAATGCCCTTGCTTTGTACTTCTTTTGTTTTGGTTTGAATAAATTTTTACCCCTCTTTTAGTTAAAAACACTCAGAAGAAAAACAACATTATGCTAAAACTCATAAATCTTGTAACATCTACTTAGCAGGAACTCGTAGTTAAGCATACTTTACTAAATGTAATACTATTTAGTATATTGTATGCTCATATGTCTAATGAACACATGGACCTGATGGTTGACAAATTGCTTTTTCTAGCTACTTATCATAATGCTGAATCTCTTGAGGTCATTTCAATTAGGAGCAATACATGATAACAAAATAGAAGGCACAATAACCTACAAACTAGGATGTTTGTCTCCTACAAAGTAGTACTATCTAGCATGTAACATCTTAACAACTGAAGAATACATAATTTCTGGCCAATGATGAAAACTTCATATCACAATGAGACATTTGCCTCCATACCATGATCCCAAATGTGAAAACAACATAAGCCTGAAAACTCGGATTGGAGGACCTCCCATTGATTAGGATGATGTGTGACATAAAACAAACAAGTCTTTGAGATGCTAATTGAGAACTAATGATCAAAATTCCAAGTCCCATAGAGTCAATTCATTTACATACACAACGTGACTGCAATGTTACACATACCTTAACCCAGAGACCTAGGTACTAATTAGTTTTGGGATCCTAAGTTTACTATGCTACCACACATGGAAAGTATCTCTCAAAATCCCAATTCAGCAACCCACATTAGCCCGATAAATGTGATTAATTGAGGCCAACTGTTATCAGAATACTAGAGGGAAGACAAAATCATTTGTAAATTAAAAAAAAACATTTCATGGGCATGGCTTTTAATCAGAATCCACCAAAAACTTCAAAGGCGTGGCTTAAAATGGGAGCCCATTGAAAGGCATTTCACGGGTGTAGCTCAATATGGGAACCCAAAAACAATGTAGCAAGCCATTTCATAGGTGTGGTTTAAAATGAGAACCCACAAAAAAACCTGTCATTCTAGATGCAGCCTTTGGGACAGTATCAAAAAATCTAGATAGAATCCGGTAAGATTGGAGTATAGAAAAGTTAGTTGGAGTACAGAACACTCTACATCGAATCCAACAAGATTGTCAAGAATCTGCATTATTCTATAAAGTACAATGCATTCACAATGCTAGATAAATAGTTCCAAATTAATGCAGCCATGCATTTCATTAGTATGGATCAAAATGGAAACTGACAAGAAATTTGTCTGGCTTAGAAAGAAAACCCACAAAGTATGCAGTAAGGCATTGCATGGGTATGACTTGAAATGGAAACCCACAAGAATGTATTTCATGGGTTTGAGTAAATATTGGAATAATGGAAACCATAGGCAATGTGACGAACGTAATTGTTTAATCATTGAAAGCCTTGTAGCAAACCTCCAGATCACCAGATATGTTTGAAGTGTAAAAATTAGGTAAATTGCAACATCCACACTCTAGGCTATCCAACAGACAAGAAAAATCTGTTGAAAAAAATGCCCAAGTGAAAACATAAATCCAAAACAAAAATTAAATTCAAAACAAAAAAGAAAAGTATGCAATTTTTACGCCGATAGGTGTTCCCTTAGTGAGGAGCACTAGATGAAATACATAGATCGATCGATGGTCCAAATAAAAAGGACTACTATCAAAATGATCTTAACCATTCATTTTCAAAACACTGTCATAAATGATAAAAATAAATAAAAATAAATACTTGCGTAAGCTTGTAATGGTCACCGTCAATTCTGCCTTGGTTTACTGATTTCTAATGGTTTGACATTTCGTCAAACAGTTGTCATACAAGCAGGTTATGATTGAATATATGAGATTCTCTTGTCTAAATGCTTGTTTGTATGATTATTTTGATATTGATTTTATTTGCTCCATGCATTTCCCCTCCAATGGACAATTAAAACACTCTTTGACATTGATCAACTAACCATACTATAATATATAATTTGCAACAACATTTCTGCAGATATTGAATATGGAATATCCATTCAAAATAAAGATTTTAAATGCATCATAAAACTGATTGCATCAATATCAACATACTCGCTGTTGTCTTCATATAGTGATGTTCATAAAATGTCAATCAATGAAAGACAACTGATATAAATGACTAGGAAGAATGCTGGGACTGCTACTACTAAAGTTTGGTATCAGTTTTAGACTGCTGTAGATGCCAAGAAAACCACACAATTAGCCCAGAACATTATCACATTACAAACCCACACTTCAAAAGCTGGTAATATCTTTTACTATATCAGGCAACCATATTACAAGGAGGAAACAAGCATAGTTTGAGCCTAATCAGTTGCTGTCATCTAAGTTCCCTGCTGGTACTACATCCAGGAAACCATAAAATTGTTCATAACCCTTCATGATCATCAAGTTTCACTTTAGAATTTTTTGGAACAAATTCATATAACTCAGGTGACTCCAAAGAAGGCAATAGACCACCCAATAAGACAGCGAATGATTTCTCAGACTCCCTCATACCTTTGGGTGGTACGGCAGCTTGACAAGAAGTATGGCCCAACACAAAACAACACCCAACCTGCTTACTCAACCCAATTTTGTCTTATTCTGCCCATCAACATCCAACAAAGACCCTTCTCAAACATTCTATCAATATAAAAAGTTTTTCATGTCTTTGTGAGTACGACCACCATTGTACGACACTACTGGAAAGCATCATGAGCCCAGAACACCACTAAAGCAATGAAACTACCAAAATCATTCGCCAAAATTATCACTACAAGTTTCTAAATCTATTCAAGGCTACAATACTCAAAACTGATCAATTCACATCATATTCCATTTATACCCAATGTGATTTCTGAGTGAAATCACTAGTTTCCTCAACTAGGATTGGTCTCACATAGCTGAAATTGAAGATATTGGAGACTAAACAGCCTCACAGAGACCTATGCTAAACGGCAAGGGCATCCAATTCAAAAATGAATAATCAAATCTCCATGAAGAGCTCCCAATGAGCGAATGGTACTACTTATCTCATTTTCCCCATCACCCCCACGCTCAAACCAAATAAAGAAAAATCATTAAATACTCATATCTGAGCGCTCCACTCATCATCTCTAAAATAAGCCTCTACTCAAGGAGGGCCCCACCAAGACCAACACTCCACTAAAGGCAGTATAAAAATATACTTTTAAAAGAGTATAAGTTATATAATGAGTATATTGTAAATGGGGCATTTAATAAATTATAATAATCTTTTAAAAGGGACATTACAATTTGCCCTTCCCAAAGATTGCTTGACCTCAAGCAATGCCAATACAACCTCCAACAACAGATTGATCGATACTGGAGTCAAGAATGATCCCAAGGTCCCAAATCAATCTACGAGATCTATAGTCCCATCTACTGCAGACACTATCTTGCAAGGTACCAATACGAGAGACCTCCTGAAAATCTTCTATAAGAAGAGCAATGAGCAATCAGATACTACATCAACTCAGTCAACTCCTCAAGGAATTGCTCTTCAGACAACCCCGACTGTATCACCGCACGAATACGCTCAAGAGAGTCAACATCAACTCACATTCCCAATCGTTGCTGGACTGCAAACCCTAGTGATCCCTGCGTTCTAGGTCAATCTCAGGAAAAATCCACCATGCTGACACTGCGCCACTTTGATCATAATTGTCAAACCATTGTGCCCAAACTGCATTCGCCTATCTTGGAACTCAATACTATGTCCACCAAAAACCCAACTGAAATACTTGAATACGCTGAATTCTATACCACGAAACATCCGCTGCCAAGGTATCTCAGTGAGATCCATAACTGCCATCCTTGTACCAGACATGACCCTGGGAATGCCTCTGCGGTCACCAACTAATAACATATCATTGACACTTAATCTCCAAGTGTCAGGGAAACAATTTCGAACGAACCAATACACCCAACACACTGCAAACATCATAGCATCATCTGATGATGTACATACCCACATCCTGAAGTGTTTGTAGTATCCATCACTCAACGAAGTGGGAATAAGAGATAACTGAACTGTGGCTTGGAAAACACCCTCCACCAGTTGCCCAAAAGCCTGCCAAAACTCAGAACCAATCAGCTCAATTAAAAATGTGGAAATATAGGGACAACGGTAATCCATCTGAAATCCCACAAAAAATGTAGGTGAGATGAGTATGGATGTAGGTGAAGAATCATCCTCTATGATCAAATCATCTCTACTAACCAGCCTCAACCATAGAGTACTCAACTACTGACCTAAAGAAGCCGTCCAATTCACCTAAGACAACACCTCATGGCTGGAAAGTACTCCTAGATCCCATATCCTGTAATCAATTCCACTCTCCTTACCAGAATCGGTTGGGTCTCTGTCATCCAACTCAAATAAAGGATTGTCATGAATCAAATCAACGTCTAACTCCATCAAAGGAGTATCAGACCAATCATCTGGCTGATCCAAACCCTTGTGTTCTAATTTTAAGGGACAATATGCAAGTTCAAATTCCTCTTGAATGCAATCAAGCTCCTCTATTACCTGTTCTAGCTCCTTGGCCCTTTCTCTGTTCTCCTGCTCTCCCAACTGTTTGGCCTCATAGAGTTGTTTTTCCACTACAAGAAGAGTCATTTGAACATCCTTCAAGGAATCCTTTGTTGCACTAAGCTCAAATGTGAGCTCATCTAACTTAGCCTCATTTTCCTTGTACAAACTCAAAGCCTTATCAGCAATCTTGGTAGCCATATCTTTTTCATAGATCATGTGTAGGTATGCTGATTTCACTTCCTCCATAGTGCTCTTAACATTATGCAAATTAGCAAGGGAAACTATCTGCTCACAATGACTCCTTGGTGTATTTTGAATTAAATTCTCCACATGCCTATGTGTGTCATCAAGTCTAGATAAAACTTGTACTTCATTTTCTGCTGACACTAAGAATTGAGTTTTCTAATCGTGAGCATGTAAGGACGGTGAACTGCTGTTATGTTGCAAGTAAGAGTTAGAACCTTCACCATACCTTTCAGCGGTGACTCCATGGCCGTCCCAAAAATCTTGTGCCTCTCTATCCAAGCTTGTTCCATCATCATCTTCTAACTCGTGATCAATTTCAGCTTCATACATTATATTTTCTGATTTGTACACAAGATTATGCTTTTCAAAATCAGCTTCCTCAATTCTATTCTCTTGGCAAACCTTATGTTCTAAGATAAGAACATCTTCATGATCATAAGGGAGTTCATCCCAATATGGATCGTCATCAAACTTAGGTGTCAACACACCTGGATCCCAACGATTAGAGGGCTGATTGCTTTGTTCAGAAAAAATAAGTGCCTCATGTGTGATGGATTCTCCGAACAAATCATTCACCTAATCACCAACACTGAAATCATTAGGTACACTCCTCTTCGTATATTCTGATTGTGAGTCAAATTGATACTTACTAGTGTCATCAAGGCAGCTAATAGTCTCTGAAACTTCATTTGATAGATCTGATTTTGTATCCAGAACTGTTGTTTTGTCATCTTCATTGAGCACATTCTCAACATTTGTAGATGCTTGCCCTTTAGAAGTGGAATTGTCTTCATATGTTTGATCAATAGTTGCTGATTTGACAAATTCCATATCAAATTCATTATCATCTTCGAGACTCTCACTTGTAGATGCACTAAGTGATTCTTCTTCGTTTCGACAATCTCTCTTCTTTCTTCCTTTTTTCTTCCTCCTCTTTCCTTGTACTTCTGATGTAGTGTATAAGACCCTTTCTGTTAGGATCTAATATTGCACTTAATTCCATGTACCTATCAAAGGAGTATTCATTTTTGAACCTGTCAGGAAGTGCTTGATATTGATCAAGAGCTTTGGTAGCCTCTTGTTCATAATTCTGAGCTCTCTCCACTATCTCTTGAATAGGTTCTATATCTCTGATACTCTTGTATTGGGTGCTGTTGGCTTCTTTACTTTGTATTGGACCCTGAATTAGATTCTAATCCATCTTGCTCATAAGTTTGTCTATCATATTGGACATTTGATCCAACTTCTTCTCCATTGACTAGTTTTTCTATGGCACTTTTGTTGCATGCAATGTTTGGACAATGCACACAGGCTGGCAGGAAACCAGCTTTGATACCATTGTAATGGTCACCCTCAATTCTGCCCTGGTTTACTGATTTCTAATGGTTTGATATTTCATCAAACAGTTGTCATACAAGCAGGTTATGACTGAATATATGAGATTCTCTTGTCTAAATGCTTGTTTGTATGATTATTTTGATATTGATTTTATTTGCTCCATGCATTTCCCCTCCAATGGACAATTAAAACACTCTTTGACATTGATCAATTAACCATACTATAATATATAATTTGCAACAACATTTCTGCAGATATTGAATATGGAATATCCATTCAAAAAAAGATTTTAAATGCATCATAAAACTAATTGCATCAATATCAACATACTCACCGTTGTCTTCATATAGTGATGTTCATAGAATGTCAATCAATGAAAGATAACTGATATAAATGACTGGGAAGAATGCTGGGACTGCTGCTACTAAAGTTTGGTATCAGTTTTAGACTGCTGTAGATGCCCAGAAAACCACACAATTAGCCTAGAACATTATCATATTACAAACCTACACTTCAAAAGCTGGTAATATCTTTTACTATATCAAGCAACCATATTACAAGGAGGAAACATGCATAGTTTGAGCCTAATCAGTTGTTGTCATCTAAGTTCCCTGCTGGTACTGCATCCAGGAAACCATAAAATTGTTCATAACCCTTCATGATCATCAAGTTTCACTTTAGAATCTTTTGGAACAGATTCATATAACTCAGGTGACTCCAAAGAAGGCAATAGACCACCCAATGGTGCAGGAGCACCTTGGCTTTGATTAAATTGTATGCTTCAACATTGTATCAAGGTTATATTGATTAATTGTTCATGTGTCTAGGTCCTTAGGAGGAAAATATTTAATGTTTTGTGTCAAGTTTGGAAAGAATGTAAAGATTGCCAATATAAATTTGGAAAAAATAGTCAAGTTGCTAAAAAAGACAGTTTTGGGAATATCAAAGGTCATAGGTTAGTTTCCTTCGTTGGAGAAGTTGGAAACTGAAGAGTTAAGTGTTGAAATGCCTTTATTTAGGCCTTGTAACATCAAAATACCTTGGAGGTGATTGGAGATTTCAAATGAAATAGAAAAAAAATAATGCTTTTTTGTGTTTTCTTCAGAAAATTGCTGTCTTCTTGCATTGTACGGCCCTGTACGGGTAGGGAGCCATTTCTAAGTGATTTTGCATGAAAGGTTTTTCAATCACCTTCCCTTCCCTTTTGGTTGCATGCATTTTGGTTTCGTTTTGCACAAGATATTGCATTTTTTGTGTTGACAGTCCAAACCCTCTGTTGGGTAAACAGTGAACAAGATAAATGAGTTTCTTCCTCATTTTGTCCTTGCATGTTGCAAGATCCTTGATGTGGTGATGTGTGCCTTCGAGTTTTAGAGGTCCCTGACCAAATCTCTAAGATTGGGGTGAAGGAAATCAAGTTTTTATGACTGTTTTTCTGTGACAGTCCAAAAAACAGTGTTTTTAAAGACAGTGAAGAGGTATAAGTGTTGGGTTTGGTGAAATATTAGTTGGAAAGGTGTTTGCATGATTAAATAAGCATGAATGGACCTAATTCCACATGTTCCAAGTGTTTTTTGGGAGAGTTTGAAGGTGGAGGTCATAGAACCAATAAGCCCTGTTAGTATTCAAGTCTATTTAGGCCTATTTAGCACAGCGACAGTCCTATTTTGGATAGTTCCTTCCAAAGTAACCTACATTGATTTATAGATATGTTTTAAAATGCCTTAATGGGTACTCAAAACAGGTTTTAGATGTTGGAAATGAGGTCAGGTTTGAAAGTTATGGTAAAAAAACAGTAAATTTATGATTTTTTAAGTTTTTGTGCTATGAAACAAGGGATTTATGAAGGAAGAGTTGCCTCAAAGAGTGATAACCTTGTAAAGTGAGTTGATTGAAACCCTTTGATATGAAATATGCTATAAGGAGTTGTGTTGTTCTTTATCTTCTACATCAAATTGGTATCAGAGCTCAGAAGATTCTAAGCGTGTAGATAGAGCGCCGAAGGAGGCAATCTACACCAGGATTTTGGGGTAACCATTGGTTTTTACTACCTGATTCTTGTTGTGAAGTTTTATGGTTGCAGGTGCAAGTTCACTCACTGCAGTAGGCAGACAGGAAGGTCTGTCAAGAGGGCCAGAGGAGATGGTCCATTGGTTGTCGCCAAAAGTCTCTAGGAGAGAGGTAAGAGAGGACTCCCAGGTGAGGGACGGGAGTGTTGTAGTAGGAAGGAGTGGACTTCTGATGCACCTTGGAGGCAGCTAGTCAAACTCCATTAATAGGAGTCACAATTGGAAGGTAAAGAGGAAGCAGAGGAGGCATCAAATCAGGGTTGAAGACATAAAGAGGCAAAAGTCATTTGAAGCAGACCACACAACTCTTGGGACAAGAGTTTTCTTCATGCTGAGGAGTATGGTGCAGAAGCACCTTGGCTTTGATTAAATTGTATGCTTCAACATTGTATCAAGGTTATATTGATTAATTGTTCATGTGTCTAGGTCCTTATGAGGAAAATATTTAATGTTTTGTGTCAAGTTTGGAAAGAATGTAAAGATTGTCAATATAAATTTGGAAAAAACAGTCAAGTTGCTAAAAAAGACAGTTTTGGGAATATCAAAGGTCATAGGTTAGTTTCCTTCGTTGGAGAAGTTGGAAACTGAAGAGTTAAGTGTTGAAATGCCTTTATTTAGGCCTTGTAACATCAAAATACCTCGGAGGTGATTGGAGATTTCAAATGAAATAGAAAAAAAAATAATGCTTTTTTGTGTTTTCTTCAGAAAATTGCTGTCTTCTTGCATTGTACGGCCTTGTATGGGCAGGGAGCCATTTATAAGTGATTTTGCATGAAAGGTTTTTCAATCACCTTCCCTTCCCTTTTGGTTGCATGCATTTTGGTTTCGTTTTGCACAAGATATTGCATTTTTTGTGTTGACAGTCCAAACCCTCTGTTGGGTAAATAGTGAACAAGATAAATGAGTTTCTTCCTCATTTTGTCCTTGCATGTTGCAAGATCCTTGATGAAAAGGACTGTGGTGATGTGTGCCTTCGAGTTCTAGAGGTCCCTGACCAAATCTCTAAGATTGGGGTGAAGGAAATCAAGTTTTTATGA
Source organism: Cunninghamia lanceolata (assembly GCA_027924645.1). NCBI lineage: Eukaryota > Viridiplantae > Streptophyta > Pinopsida > Cupressales > Cupressaceae > Cunninghamia > Cunninghamia lanceolata. Next base: position 25,330,654 of record BSBN01000582.1, read on the forward strand.
CTGTTTTTCTGTGACAGTCCAGAAAATAGTGTTTTTAAAGACAGTGAAGAGGTATAAGTGTTGGGTTTGGTGAAATATCAGTCGGAAAGGTGTTTGGATGATTAAATAAGCATGAATGGACCTAATTCCACATGTTCCAAGTGTTTTTTGGGAGAGTTTGAAGGTGGAGGTCATAGAACCAATAAGCCCTGTTAGTATTCAACTCTATTTAGGCCTATTTAGCACAGCGACAGTCCTATTTTGGATAGTTCCTTCCAAAGTAACCTACATTGATTTCTAGATATGTTTTAAAATGCCTTAATGGGTACTCAAAACAGGTTTCAGATGTTGGAAATGAGGTCGGGTTTGAAAGTTCTGGTCAAAAAACAGTAAATTTCTAATTTTTTAAGTTTTTGTGTGATGAAACAAGGGATTTATGAAGGAAGAGTTGCCTCAAAGAGTGATAACCTTGTAAAGTGAGTTGATTGAAACCCTTTGATATGAAATATGCTATAAGGAGTTGTGTTGTTCTTTATCCTCTGCATCACCCAATAAGGCAACAAATGATTTCGCAGACTCCCTCATACCTTTGTGTGGTACGACAGCTTGACAAGAAGTATGGCCCAACACAAAACAACACCCAACTTGCTTACTCAGCCCAGTTTTGTCTTATTCTGCCCATCAACATCCAACAAAGTCCCTTCTCAAACATTCGATCAATATAAACATTTTTTCATGTCTGTATGAGTACGGCTACCATTGTACGGCACTGCTGGAAAGCATCATGAGCCTAGAACACCACTAAAGCAATGAAACTACCAAAATCATTCGCCAAAATTATCACTACAAGTTTCTAAATTTATTCAAGGCTACAATACTCAAAACTGATCAATTCACATCATATTCCATTTATACCCAGTGTGATTTCTGAGTGAAATCACTAGTTTCCTCAGCTAGGATTGGTCTCACACAACCGAAACTGAAGATATTGGAGACTAAACATCCTCACAGAGACCTGTGCTAAACAACAAGGGCATCTAATTCAAAAACGAATAATCAAATCTCTATGAAGAGCTCCCAATCACGCTCAAACCAAATAAAGAAAAATCATTAAATGCTCATATCTAAGTGCTCCACTCATCATCTCTAAAATAAGCCTCCACTCAAGGAGGGCCCCACCAAGACCAATGCTCCACTAAACATAGTATAAAAATATACTTTAAAAAGAGTATAAGTTATATAATGAGTATTTTGTAAATGGGGCATTTAATAAATTATAATAATCTTTTAAAAGGGACATTACAAAGCTTTTCTGTCTTCTCTTATTCTCAAGGTTTGAAAATATTTTATTATCATCGTTTAAAGACTTGGGTAAACATCTCACACGTTTGCACCGTTTAAATTGGATTGCGCTCTCCACCAAAAGACAGTAAGATATTTTCAATAAGACTTTGTGCATAGTATCTCCAAAATCGAGTTGTGTAGGTTGAGATCACGTTAGATTTGCACTCAATTTCGTGCATGTACATTTAAAACGTGTCCAATTTATGCCATGCTTTTCGTCTGCACTCTACTTTGTATCAGTTGTCTATCATTAGGGGGCGTGTTGACCATGGCACTGGCATTCTTCCTTTGTAATTGAAGGGTGTGGGAGGATTATTTGGAAAATATTTTGTGAAAATGCCCCTAATGTTGTTAAAATGTGCCTGCCAAAGTTTCTATAGTTTAGTTATGTTTGAGATGATATTTAGATTCTGCAAAATCTATGGGGTTTTTTAATTCTTTTTGGGTGAGACATTGTTTACAGTTTTAAATTTAACTCATCAAGCTTTGATTGAATATCTTGAGTGAATATGAGCTTATTATTTTTGGTTTTGTGCAATGGTTCATCATCCCAGTGGGCCTACTCCCAGTTCAGAGTTTAAGCATTTGTCTATACCTGCAAATGTAAGGAAAATGCGATGCCTGGGCTAGGACTTTTGAAAGTGTGATCAATGTCCAGGGGATAGCTCGAATCGATTGCTGAGGTATAACATTCTTTGTAATTATGAACTTTTTCATGAAAATCAAAGCACTATGAGGCTAATGCTGCATAATATGTTGGAATACATTTCTTGGTTTTATCCACTAAGTTAATATTTTTTATATTCAAAGGTTTTAATCTAATCATTTTTAACTACACGAGCATGAATGTCTAGAATCATAAAGGGAACAAAGTTAAGTTTTTCTGATCTTCTGCACAATATCTCGCATGAAAATATTCTATTCTCCATGTTGTTTTCTATTCTTTGTCCAACTAACAAAGTGGGTATACGACGACATTAAGAGTTGTGTATTCTTAATAATTTTCTGAAAGGGTATTTTAAGATTTATATTTGAAAAGGTTTGCAAATGCATAAATTGTGAAATCTAAAAATTTGTTCTACTACAGTTATGTCTCTACTCTTGTTTATTTCTTAGATAAATTATGAGAAAATTGTATTAGATAAATTATGAGAAAATTGTATTGGGAATTTACCTTATTAAAATTTCTTTCGGGAAATCTTTTCCCAAGATTGGTAGCGCTAAAAGAACATGTTAGACATGATTGCTGCCTTACCTACAAAATAGATATAAACAAAAAGGGTAATACTATATTCAATGCCTAGTTTTCATTCTTCCAAGTAGGGCCTAAATTTGACAATTGTATCACTATATTTAGGCATTTTTGCTGTAAAATACAATCAAAATTTTTAAAAAACTGTTATCATATGAAAGGAGGGATTTTGGACAAATTGTCAAATTTATATAGGATTATGATGATTTATATATTTGATTTTTATATGATTTACTTATACTAAGGCATGTCATAGTATTTAAAAGGCACAATTGAATAGATAACTGTCACAAAAAAATTGCTTGACAGGCAAGGTCGACTGTCAAATTTAAGCCCTGCTTCCAAGGGAATTCGATTCACTTGATAAACTATTCGTAAAATACAATGCTCATATATTTTGAGGATATTTAATTGTGTAGGATAGGCAAAAATTACCAAAACTGCTAAGCAATTTAGGATAGTGACCATTAAATTTTTGTTTTGTTAAATGACAGTGGTGCTTCTAGAGGTGAGGACTTTAAGGGCGAGCCTTGCTAATGAAACAAGGAAGTTGAGTGAATTCCAGAAGGAAATAGAACAACTTGCTGCAATCATTAATAGAGACCACATTCTCAAGAGTTATCCAGGTGAAATTGGGAAATGTATGAATGTGAGAGAAGCCAATGCTTATGTGGAAGATGCCATGTCACACTTTGTGGAAACCAGCATGGAGGCCATTAAAACGGGTGTGCCTGAGTCTACCATTGTAGAAATGAGACCTCTAACCACCAAGAACTCCTAATCATTTAAAGTCCAATTTTAGTATGTAAAGTCGAGAAATTTGAGATGGAGAGAGAATATAGTGGGACACAAGTGATCCTTCAAATCATACAAGTGGAACACAATAAAGAGAATATAGTTTCCTTTGAAATTAGGGCCTAAATTTGCCGTCGACTATGCTTGTCAGGCAATTTTTTCATGACAGTTATTTACTCAAACTTGCCTTTTAAATACTAAGACATTTTTTTATTAGAAAAAATTATATATAAACTAGATACATATATCAGAATAACTCTATAGAAATTTTGACATTCTATCTAAAATCTACCCTTTCATGTAATACAATCTTCTTAAAATTTTGATTGTATTTTAAGACAAAAATAGCCAAATATGACCATACAACCATCAAATTTAAGTCCTTCTTTGAATCCTCTTTGCAAAAGGTAAAGTGTGATTCTCTACTTTCAATTGTGAAATTTTTTGTTATTTATAATTGCCTTATTAATTCACTTACTCATACATATTGAGGATGGAGGATAAACAAACTCTTCAAAAATATTTAGGCTAAATTAAATAAATCAATTAATTTAGAAATTAATCTAGATAAATGAGTTAAGACTTCAAACTAAAATATAATAACACGATTAAAATATATATATAACTTGATGTAGGAGAGAGGGCGATTGATTTGACCAATACTTGAAATCTAAGATTGGATCTGGGAAGATTAGACTACGACAACTATGCATTGTGAAACTTAGAATTATGCCTAATTTCAATATATAACTTGATGTAGGAGAGAGGGAGATTGAATTGGCACGCCTCCTTTTCCGTCGTTGTCATCATCATCACTGTCGCGTGACCTCTGGTTGTTCGCACCACTATTCCAGTTGAGGACTTATTTTTCACCAAGAATCTTAGAGCTATGTATATGCAGTCGTTTATAAAGAATGGCGAGGGCAATAACGTTTATTTTCTGCACTTTTGTTTTTGACATGTAAAAGTTGTGTTATTATGGTTGAACATGTGGTGATGTTCTTGTTCTAAGATATGCCAATTCTCTCATGGTTATATTGTTAAATCCATTGGACAATCAGGATCTTCTAACTACTAAGTAAATAGATTGGTGAGGTTACAGGTAAGTGGGTCCCTAAAATAATGTAATGGGTTATACTTATCTTCACTGCCCAATTTATTGATAGAAAAAGTATTCTTTTATTTTTGTGCTGTGGTGATCAACTTGACATCATAGTTAATTATTTGTAGCAAGCAATTATAGAGTGCCAACATTCTTAAAAATTGATAGACTTTTAGAATTCTCATTCAATGAGGAATGAATATTATCAAATTATTCTGTATTAACAGGTGCTCAAATCAAATTATATATTAAGCTTGTTTTTTATCACTTTAATTTTAACATTTAGAGTGGATACCAAGTGTTTTTTAATGTTTCAGTAGATTATGTAGTTTTATTTTTGTCTTGGGTTTCATTTTTAGACAGTTTGTTATAGTTAATTCTGTCTTTGGGTTTTAATATATCCTTTGCTCTAATCTCATCACTTCATTTCACTTCACTTCACTTGCTAAAAGGAGATTTGATAGTTGAGCAATTCATTTAACATGGCTTAGGTAATTGCATAAATGTAATTTATGTGGATATTGATAAGCTTGAGTAGAGATTGACTGCTCATTTTACAAGCCATTGTATAAATGTCAAGGAGATCTATATGGCTTGGCAAGAGATAATTCTTATTGAATTACTTCTTAATCTTAAGTAATGCAATTATTCTTTCAATCCAATAGTAATTTGCAGCAATGGTTTGATTTAATAACCTTTTTGTGATACTTAACATTGCGATTAGTGGCTTTAAGAGATCATAATCTTAACCCATGCACAAAGGGTTGATATGTAGATTAGCATTTTGAAATAACAGGGTGGAATAACACATGTAAGAATCTATTTGGGAAAAAGTATGTGATAAGTATCATTGGAGAACTGCCCGTGCTTTGAATGTTTTCTAGTTTAAGAAGGGGCATAGTGGTATAAATATTAAAAGGAGCATTTATGGGTAAAAGCACAAACTTGTGTCACATTTTTATAAAGGAATCGGCCAACACAAAAAATTTCAACTTCGACCTCATAAAAGTGGCATTTATGTTTTAAATTTCAAAATGATGTAAATTAATGAAATGTAGAACTCATGATGAATTTTATGCTTATAATTTTTCAAGAGATTAAAAATTATTTTGATAATTTTTTTTATAAATTTAAGAGTAGATTTTAAATTGCTAAAAATTTTAGGAAAAAGTGACGTCGAGTCCACATCACAAACAAAAAATCAATCTTATTTTTTCTTAATTTTTTTTCTCAAATAGATTAGTTCAATATCTAGTGCATGGAAAAAACTAGTTTTCAATGCATATTTTCCTTTAATAACGTTTTAAAGTCAAACTTACTAGAATTTGATAGTTTTAATTCCACATCAACTTTTGTGTAAGTTTTTTTATTATTTTCAAAAAATCAATTATACCCTTTTGGAGATGACTCTTTTCTCCAGTGTACCATATAATTTTCAAAAATTTTTGATGTGTTTTTTAATTTTAATTTTAATTTTTTCTAATTAGTGTCATCTTTGATTATAACAACCTTCTTGCAATAATTTAAAACAAAACATATTAAAACTAATCAAAATATCAAAAAAAATATATACTTGGATTAAGGACTCGAAGCTCTGCAAAAATATATTTTTAGTTTTTTAAAATAATCCATTCTGACTAAAGAAATATTTAGTCCAAGTTGAGAGTTTCAGAAAATTCTAAAAAAGGAGGAGATGACTGCTAAGTAGGAAGCCAAATAGATAGTTTCGGGCAAGTCGAACTCATACGAGTTTGATTCCCCAGAAACTATATTTTTCCAACGTCAACACCCTAATTTGGTTGGCTGATTTTTTTTTTAATTCAAATAACTTCATATAAATATAGGTTCATTTTTGCTTATTTTTTCAATTCAAGCATTATGAGAAAATACAAGAAGCAATTAGAAGATATCAGTTGGCATTCAACTCTGATTATAAAATAGATTCTTAATCTATGTGCTTCCTTGGAATTTGTTACTTTTTGTCACATTCCTAGAGAATGGAATGGAGTTGCGGGTTGTTTGGCCAAATGGGCCTCCGATCATCTGCAAAATTGGAACATTGTGGATAGAGGTCAATTACCCTCAAATTTGTCTCAAAAGTTGGACCACTTAGTGGAGATTGACATTTGTGTGTAATGCCCTTGCTTTGTACTTTGTTTTAGTTGGAATAGATTTTAACCCTCTTTTAGTGAAAAATACAAGAAGCATTTTTTTTTTTGCAATAAAAGCTACAAAATATTTTTTAATTTTTTTCAATTCAAGCATTTGGAGAAAGCACACAAAAGGAGTTTGTTTGGCAAGAGAGACTACAAATTTTAAGGTACAATGATTCTCAACTTGTCATTGATTAATTGTTTAAGTTTATAGGTGTATTTAATGTTCATATATATTGGTTTTGAATAATAGATTAAAACTATGTAGAAATTAAACTCTGACTTATTTATTGGGATGTCATGCATGTGTATGTGTGTGTAGGTGAATTAAAACAAGCAATTTGTGATGGGGAATACAAAAACTAGATCAAGGTTGTATGATTGAAAAAAAGATGAAAAAAAACTAAATAGGGGGAATTTTGACTTTAGGATCATCTAGTCAAGAACAACCCATTGAAATTATTGATGAACAAGTACAAGAAGAAATTGGTACTAGTGATATAAATTTTTTGTATGGAATGAAAAATCTTATGGAAATGGATGAGGATTCTCTTTTTAAGATTTCACTTGAACATATGTTACCTGAAAGCACAATAAAATTTCAGTCAAATAATTTGGGATGCATTTTTTGAAGATAAATCTCTAATTGGAAGAGCACAATTATGTGCAAAATTATTTAGGTGAAAAGGAATGACCCTTGTTTTGGAGTTGTTAAGGGTTGATAAGAAGAAAAACTCTTTAGATTTATTAAATCAGATAGTAATTGAAAACTTGCAAGAAGTATTGGATTCTATTAAAACCAAGAGTCGAGCTACTGATTTAAGTGTTGCATGTAGAGCATTGATGACTGTAATTTCTAGTAAAAGATTATCACATAGAAGACAAGTTCAAGCAATTGTCAAATTAGTAAATGTATCTAGGAGAATTGTTCAAAGATATATCAAGAAGAGAAATAGATTAGATGAAAACATTAAAAATAATTGGGTAAATATTTGTCGACTCCCTCAGAAAGATAGAATTTCAGAGGATGTAAAATAAAAAGTAATTGGATATTGGACCAACCACTCCCGTGTTTCTTCCAATAAAAAGGACACTATACAAATAAAAGGTGAAGATGGTACAAAAATTTCTCATCCAAAACATTTTATAGATACAACACAAAGTAAACTTTTTGAAGCATTCAAGCAAGATTTTCCACAAGTGAAGATTTGTCAAAGGATGTTTGAGAGTTTACGACCATGTTTCATATGTATAAATAAAGTACGCGAAACTTGTTGTCGAAATCATGTTGAGTTTCATCTACACCTACAGTCATAAAAAAGTTATGGCAATAGTACAAAACAATTTGTGAAGTCTATCTTATGTGAAAAATCAAAAGATTTAGATGAATTCAATGTACAGTGTATAAAAAATACATGTATAGATTGTGGAAATTTGAGGAAACTTTTAATACTATTTGAAAATATTGATCATTCAATGCCAGTTGTTTGGAAGAAATTTGAATATGAGAAATACTCAACAAAATTAGGAGTTGAGTCCAAAAAAATTATTTTGAGAGAGTGAATTGCCCTACAATGAGTTTATGGACTCTAATTTTCGTATCATATATCCACATATCCAACATTGTCACTGCACAAGATGGCAAGCTAAACAATTTCGTGACTCAAAGAATTGTTTTCCACCGAGTTGTACTCTCTCTCTATTGTAGATTTTTTCTGAGAACTATACATTTAGTCATCAAATTGAGATTCAAAGTTAATATTATCATTCAGAGCAAGTTGCAATCTTTGCACAAGTTTTTTATAGACATGTTGAGTTACTTGTAGATGGTGAACAAAGTAGCAAAGATGAACGAATTATGATTAAGGAGGTTCACTTTTGTATCAGTGATGATACAGGTCATGATAGAAGCTATGTAGCACATTGTTTTAGAATATTTTTTGAAGATTTGAGATGACATGGCATATGTGCATTACAACACTAGATTTGGTCTGATGGATGTGCTGGTAAGTGTTTTTTATTAATTTAGCTGGAAAAGATGGTCTATAACCCTTTACAAGGCAACCCCACGAGCAAAGCAAAGCAAGGCAAGCAGCAACAGGGGCTGCACCCAAACCAAACAAGACAAAAAAAGAATAGAAACAACAGAGAAACAACGACCGAACGACAACCAGAACAAGGGGACCTAAACAACACCAGGTCTCGAAGGAAAACAATCCAACTCCCTTGACTCTCAGTCATGAAGCAGCAACAAACTTAGGTAGTCCTTTCTACTTTCTTTGGACAATAGTCCAAGAAAACTTTGAGTCAAAATCCTCAGAGTGTGGTGAGAGAAGGGGCCCCACAGCGACCCTTGCAGTTAGAGGGCAATCACGCGCTGTAGACAATAGCGCAGAAGGAGAATCATGGACTGACAGTGAGCTAGTAGCAAAAGGGACCAAGGGGGCCGACGACTCATCAGGGGCTACCAAAACATGTCTGACAGGAGCATCGATATCAACAACAGTTAAAGTCACCGGAGGCACTGTAGGAGGTTGGGGTAGAACCTGCTCCTGAGAAGGGACACTCACCTCGGACAACACGCCCTCCTAGGAAGAATCATTAGACAGGGAAGCATTAATGGTTAAGGATCCATAAGCACATGCTTCCACCAAGTTGCCGCACTCTTGCACTGAGACTGAGGGCAACCAGAGGGTAAATGACCAACGGAGAAACAACACCTGCATCGAAAGGGGAGACCCTCATAGTCTAGAAGCTGTGTCCAAAACCTGTTCTCCACCATGAAGACCACATCACCACGGAGGGGTTTGGAAATGTCTAAATCCACTAATATGCGAGCCACTGTAGAGTGCTCTATCTTCGAAGTAGTAGCATCAACCTTCAACAAATGCCCTATAGTATTACCGATAGCTTCATAGCAAGAATCCTCCCAAAATTGGAGAGGGAGATTCAATAATCGTACTTAAATAGGTTTGGTACTTAGCGTCTTAGTGAGGGGATTGAAGGAATGGGACCAAGGCTTAATGAACAATGAATGATCCCCCCGCATCCAACTCTTGTCCAGCACATCTCTCTCCTTAGAAGAATCGAACATCTCTATGAAAAATCCCCTAGCATAGCGATACAACTCGATTGGTCCAACAACAAGCGGCTTCCAAGATTTCAACACCCAGTTATGTAGGTTGGGGAGAGAGGGCCACAACCCATTGAATTTGTAGGTAACTCCATGCCTTAGATAATACTCCTCATTCTCAGAGACCTCCAAGCCACAAATCATCACTGGAGGATGTGTTGGTAAGTGTTGATTTTATTTGTATTTTTAATTTTTAATTTTTAATGTAAATTTATAACTTTAATACTTGAATCAATTACTTATATATACATATAGTTTTTAACTAATTTTTGGTTTTCAAATTGTTGTTTATATAACTAAATACAGGACAATTTAAGTATGCAAAAACATTTAATTGGTTAATGTAACAACATGCTAGATATGACAAAGTTTTTGTAGATTTTTTTTTAGAGTAGACATGGAAAAGGAGAGCATGATGGAGCATGAGCATGTGTGAAGTGTGCACTTCGCCACTATGAACTTGCAGGTAAATTTGTACCATATGAAATTTATGTAAATTTAAAATTGTTGAATACTTCACCTTGACATGAACTTGCAGGTAACACCATATGGAATGCAAATGAAATTGTTGAATGGTGCAAAAGTCATTTTGATGTCCGTGACTCAATATACAACAAACACTATTTTTGGGAAGTTAAAGGTACATGTGTAAATTGAATATGTTATTTGAAAACTTTATTTAAATTCAAGTACACAAATTAATTAAATTTGTTAATACATGTAGATATTTGTTTACACAAGTCTTAATTGGATGCTTGAAATTAAATAAATATTAAAGAAGTAAATTTAGAAGTTTAGTCTTAATTGGATGAGCTTGAATTTGTTCATACACATATATTGACTGATCGAATCTTTATAATTGTCAAACAATTAATGGTATTATAAATTTGCATCAAGTCACGACTACAGGACATAGCAAGCCTCTTGCTATTCACGTGAGAAAAAAATCATGTTTTTGTGTTGACTGCATTGAGAACAATGCAAATATTCTACAATGCGAGAATATTAGAGATGGATATGTTTCACAATGGGAAATGAAACAAATAGTATCAATGCCTCCTTTTGAAGATAGTGACATTGTAGATGTCTATGATCCTCTATATTTAGCTGATTACAAACGCGGGATTTAGTTGTTACAGGTAAATTTTAAATATAAATTTAAATTAAATTTTAACTTACAAAAATTTGATTTATATTCTACCTAAGTCAAGAGTCATTATAAATATTTGAACATGATTTACATTGAATCTAGATAATGTACAAACATGTTTACTTGTGGTATGTACAAGAGATATTTTTGATGTGGTTACAGAACTTGACAATACATAAGGTGTAGATTACTATCTACTAAGATGAACGCAACCAAAATCTAAATTGTTAGAATCAACGATAGATGGTGATGGACAATCTTATCCCATTGGATCAGTCATTGTTGAAAGCACATATTATCTATAAATATAGATAAAAATGATACTATATTTATTGATTATATGCCAGGACAAAAGGTTATACATTATAACCACTTAGTTATATCAACGAGATTAAATTTTGAAACTTTACAAAAAAGAGGACGTGACCAACAAAAGTGGAGGTTGTTTATTGAAGATCATGAAAAGATTTTAGAGATAATAAAATATAGAGAAGATCCAGATTATATGTACCAAGAGTTTTAAGTTATGTGGACATTATAAGTTACATTATTGAAGAGAAAGCTAGACCAATCAATACATGGTATGAAGGTATGAACACTAGATAGATATATAAATAAATTAGTTTTATTTTAAAATTTATGATTCTTGATAGTTGTTTCCTTTCAAATTTTAATTTTGATGGTTCTTAATGAATTTTAGAATCAAACATGATCAAGAGCTACAAACTCTATTTTTATTTACATAGATTTCTATTTTTACAATTATTTAGTTGTTCAAAAGGATTTCAACTTATTGAACAAGTCATGTTGTTCCTGTATGATCTCTAAATTATATATATACTCTTTAATTTAGGTATATTAGGTCTTAGGTCTTAGGCTTAGGGTTTAGGGTTTTAGGTTATAGGTGTCTTAGGTCTTAGATGTCTTAGGTGTCTAGGCACGTCTTAGGTGTCTTAGGTCTTAGGACTTAGGTGTCTTAGGTTTCTTAGGTGTCTTAGATGTCTTAGGTGTCTTAGGTCTTAGGTGAGGTCACATGAGCTTCCACCTTCACATGGTTGGCCTTGTTAGTGTAGAATTTAAATATTTCTCGAAGTTAAGGGAAGCTCTTTTTTTTGTATCTATATAGAGTTCATAATTTGCATGTTCAAATGAGCTACTTAGGCCACGACCTTTTAAAGTTATGTTATTGCATCATGTGAGTTTGATGGATCATTATATGTAAATTTATCAATTGAGAACTTCTTTTTTAACTTTTTTGTATGATCATTATCATTTAGGGGCCTCAAACTTAACAAGCCTACATTAGATATCTATCTAGTTCATAATTTACATGTTCATTTAATATGTTCATAATTTACATGTTCATTTAATATGTTCATAATTTACATGTTCAAATGAGCTACTTAGGCCACGACCTTTTAAAGTTATGTTATTTCATCAGGTGACTTTGGTAGATCATTATATGCAAATGTATCAATTGAGAACTTCTTTTTTAACTTTTTTGTAACAAAATATCATTTAGGGGCCTCAAACTTAACAAGACTACATTAGATATCAATCTAGTTCATAATTTACATGCTCATTTAATATGTTTATAATTTACATATTCAAATGAGCTACTTAGGTCACAACCTTTTAAAGTTATGTTATTTCATCATGTGAGTTTGGTAGATCACTATATGTAAATTTATCAATTGAGTTCTTTTTTAAGTTTTTTGTATCATTATCAGTTAAGGGCCTCAAACTTAACAAGTCTACATTAGATATCTATCTAGTTCATAATTTACTCAGTTCACAATTTACATGTTTATGTTCATAATTTACATGTTCATTTAATATGTTCATAATTTGCACATGTGCATTTAACTGTGGTGACTACAACTTTCTTCAAATTTGATATTTACATATATTCATTAGATTTGAACAATTCAAAGGTATACATTGGAAGCCACCATCAAAAAGATTATTTAAGAATTAAGATATAATTTGTTATAATTTCATAACTTTATACTAACATGTGGATGTGCCTGATAGGTCTCTCTAGATAACTATCTTCTTGGAAGTAACTAAATATAACTGTCAACTCTGATCAACAATCATGGCCATTTATTGTTTCTAAAGAAATGGACGAAGTAGTACAGATAAACTTTATGGTTGTAAAGCAAATGCTAAGAAGATTTGAACAATTCAAAGGTACACATTGGAAGCCACCATCAAGAATATTATTTAAGAATTGAGATATAATGTTATAACTTCATTACTTTGTACTGACATGTGGATGTGCCTGATAGGTCTCTATGGATAACTATCTTCTTGGAAGTAACTTTATAACTGTCAACTCTGATCAACAATCATGGTCATTTATTGTTTCTAAAGAAATGAACGAAGTAGTACATATAAAATTTACATTTCTTCATCCATTTCTTTAGAAACAATAAATGGCCATGATTATTGATCAAAGTTGATAGTTATAAAGTTATTGAACCAAGAAGATTGTTATCCAGAGAGACCTATCAGGCACATCCACATGTTAGTACAAAGTTCTGAAATTATAACATTATATCTCAATTCTTAAATAATATTCTTGATGGTGGCTTCCAAAGTATACCTTTGAATTGTTCAAATCTTCTTAGCATTTGCTAAATACAACCATAAAGTTTATCTGTACTACTTCGTCCATTTCTTTAGAAACAATAAGTGACCATGATTGTTGATCAGAGTTGACAATTATATTTAGTTACTTCCAAGAAGATAGTTATCTAGAGAGACCTCTCAAGCACATCCACATGTTAGTATAAAGTTATGAAATTATAACAAATTATATCTCAATTCTTAAATAATATTCTGAATGGTGGCTTCCAACATACCTTTGAACTTATGAAGTAATTTAAATAAGTAATGATTAAATAATTATTATAAATAATTAATTATAGTTTTATTATATTAATATTGCAATTACAAATGCTACTAGCGTAAATGTATCTTTCTAAGAAAAATCTATGTAAATTTCATCATAAATAAATTCCATCATATATAAGTAATTTAAAAATAGTGTTATTATATTAATATTGCAACTGCAAATGCTATTAGCATATAGGTATCTTCCTAAGAAAAATCTAAGTAAATTTTATCATAAATAAATTTCATCATAAATAATTAATTTAAAAATAATGTTATTATATTAATATTGCAACTGCAAATGCTACTAGCATACAAGTATCTTTCTAAGAAAAATCTATGTAAATTTCATCTTAAACAAATTCCATCAAAAAAAATTTCATCATAAATCAATAATGTCCAAATGTCCAAGATATAAAACTAAAATATAAAACATACACATGACTCATAATTTAAGAAAGCCTCTAGATATAAAACACACACACACACATGTAATGTCCAAATGCAAATATAAAACATGCACGACTCACAAGAATGTCTCTAAAATATATTCATAATGTCTGGAAATGTACAAATATAAAACATGTGACTCATGTAATAACAACTCATGAATGTCTATATAGATCTCAGCGAGTGGATTGAGCCTCGCTATGTCTCGAGCCCTATCTTGATCCCTGACCTGAGCCCTGCACATGAAACACCATAAAATTTTATATATATAATGTTTCAATTTTAAATAAATAATTAATACTTGACAAATCTCTAAATTACTTGAAATCCATGGTCTAGATCATGTAGAGGATGAGCTTTCACATGAGTCTAAAAAGAAGCATGACCTAATCCTGGAACCTATATGACATGTACATGTATATATACATGTGTATTTAGTTAGAAAACTTGTATTTGATGTGTGTATGTAAAACGTTAAAGATATATGTGTACTTAAAAATCAAGTATATATGTGATATAGGTGGTTTTTAAATACCTCATGATGATGTCTAGGATCGCCAACATACTGCAAATCTCCATATCTAGGTGCTAAGACATCAACACGTGTCTAATACACATTCAATTCATACATGTACACATGATTTCAATCAAGAGTCAGAGCTTGAACATGTGCATAATTTAATTTAAAATTAAACTTATAATATGAGATCTATATATATATGAATTTAGATTATAATTTTTAAAATAAATCACCTCAACTGCAGCATCAAGGACCCTCCCAATCCCACTGAGCTCAAAAGAACAAAGGGGGATCGAGAGAAATGTAGATGGTGTAAGCTCCTTAGTGCCAAAAAGAAGCCTGCTATGCTCACCTCCTATAATATTAGGTGTAGTAACCTCAACCTGACCTAGAACATGATGAGGGGTGGAGCATGTAGGACCAACTAGAACATCCTGATATCCGCCCAAACCCTGTGAAGTTGCCTCATCATGACTCCTCTTGTTGGAATACAATGGATCACTGATCTTTTGCAATCAATGTTCTTGTCAACTTCACACTTTATGAGATTCTGCCTCTGTATCAAACATTCTATCATTGTAATCTCCCATCATCATGCTCTGTAACATACATCTCACAATGTTCTTGATATCACATTACATGAAATATTCTACAAGAAACCCTCATTCATCATCTACATTCATTTCTCATGTTCACTGTGCTCAAAAAGAAACATTGTCATCTCTGTTGTCTGCACATTTCATTGACTGTAAATAGGGTTTTCTTTATGTAAAAACTACCATACTAATATATATACATTTCCCCTCACATTCAACATTTCTTGAAAAACCTCTCTCTCACTTCAAAACAAAAACCTATCCTCCTTTCAAAACTGACTCTGTATAATTGATTTTGTGATTAAATTCATAAAAAGGAATACACACATTAATGCTCTAAATTTTACATCATGCATTCTTCATCAGGTTGCATCATGAACCCAAAACTCTTTTCACTTGAAACCCCTAAAACATTGTAATAAGAAACAATTACACAAATGAATCACAAATTGTAATACATAGAGTGCCCATCAAACTTCTCTGGCCGATATGAAATTTAAATCCCCATCATTGATTCACCTTTTCACGCCTGGGTTGAATTGATTAAACACCATAGATTTGTTATTGGTGCCCAACTTAAAAAAACCTATTGGATAGAACTGGTTTCCCTAGGTAGGGGGACTGTTCAAAACATGTCTTTGAACCCTTAAGTAGTCACTTAAGCGACTCTTTAACCTTCAACAACAAGTCAACTACGAAATAAAACATAAAGCAACTACCCGTATTAAAAGAGCTTGTGCATGTTGAACTCTAGGGTTTTAGGAGACTAAGATAGGCAAACCTTGACAAGACATTGAACTGTTAACAGATATGCCTGTGAATGTCAAAGACACAACATGGACAAAGATACAACATGGATCATTTCATGTGAAACTTCTGATGTAGACCTCAATGTATGGGAACCATTGTTAGGAACCTTCAAGAATTTCAAAGTAATTAGGACCTTCCATCATAAGAACTGAACACAAACACCTTCCCATAAGGATTGAACACAAACATAAACATGGTCTACAATAGGTCCACTCAAGCAACCTCCAAACAACTTCTTGCCACTTGATCATTTCATAACAAGAAATTCAAGCATGATACTGCCAATCAAATCAACTGAGATTAACTGAGCAACCAATTCAACTGAGTTCATCACTGATATGCTAATCAATCAATTCAATTAAGATCTCCTGATGACAATAAAGGACAACAAATCTCTCGATGACAACAAAGGCTCTTTTGACATCAATGACAAACCTATTTCCAACACCTTTGTCTACCAAAATTTTTCTTGACATGTCTAGATATACCATCAAGTGGGATCCCATACTCATCGTTGATGAACTGGTATGCATCCAATAAATCATTGGCAAGGCATCTAGTCATATTACGCAAAACATGCTCTCCACTAATTCGTGCCACATCATGTGGCGATGGTATATCAGCATGAATGTAATGATCAGAGATGGTCGATGTGGCCTCAGTGGGAGGAATGCGATTCCACAGATGTAGCAAATATTTACCGACATGATCAGATGACAACTGATCAACCTCATTGGTAATAGTCATGACGCTCTCAAAAATCTTGCATCTCGAGGGAGTTAGTGTTGGTTGTGTGGCTTCTGTTAGTTCTACATGTTTTGGAAGAACTAAAAGTTGTGGACCAACTAAGAACCCCTTGTTCACAGGAGGTGGCAACTCTGGTCGTCTATACTCAACTTTGTCTGCAAACCTCCCTCTCCCCTATCCAACATGTTTAGGGAAAGATGTATAATTGACAAATAAATGTAAACGAAACTTTGGATATAATTGTTTGCAAAAATACAATGGTAACTCATCATTGTTAGGCCATTTGTGATGTGCTGCCAAAAATCTAGGATAGATAAAAGGACCCACAATTGGATCCTCACACTTGGTGGGGGAATAGCTTCTCACTCTCTCTCATCCCCTATAAGATGGGAACAATTTGACAACATTATATACTGAAACCAGCCTAGAAATAGATGACCATTTCTCATTGCCGCCAACATTCTGAAAAAGTGACGCATAGAACATGTCAACACTAATATGATCATAAGGGTTGTATGATCGAACGATGCCGATCACACATGTGATCTCCTCTCGAATCATAACCAACTTGTCTCTATTTGATAAGTTTGGTGTGTTATGCATTGTTCAGTCAAGTTCACTCAAAGCATTTTCAAACCTCTCAATAGTCTCAACATATAAAGTAGAACTATCACTAGTGTCGCCTGGATGATCAGACTGATGTGAAGTTTGATCATCCATGTGTCAAAATATCTGCAACATGATAAGTAAAATGTAATCTAATTTAAAAAAATTAATAATTAATTAAATTGAAACTAAAATAAATTTAATTTCTAAGTTTGAAACCAAACCTAATTTAACAAATATAAATATAAATAGAATCTAAGTAAAAATTAACTTAATTTAAATGAAGTATTAAAACACTTACAAATCATACACAATGTGTAAACTAAAATCTATATCTACTCCAAACTTGAGGTTGAGGAACATTTTTGGTAGAAAAGTAAATTAGAATGAAAGACAATGTATAACATCGTAATTTTAACAGTTCAAATAATTACATGATCAATGCATAAATTAAATATAGGGGAGACAATTTACCAAGAACCAACTTCTATCACCTTTCTTAATTTGACAATACAACACAACCCATAATAACTTTCAATTGAAAGGTTGACTTAAATACAATAATTCATAAGGGAACTAGTTACACTAATCCATATTTCATTGTGTAAAAGTGGAAACAATAACTAGTCTTATCCAGTATATTAGAATATAGGAAGACCTCTTCTTGCATGCTCATATTTGATCCGTTAATTACTATTTCATATATCCTCTTCCCCTTGGGGGGGAAATTATCTATTCTTCCCTTGGAGGCATCTTCTCTTATGTTCACATCATTAGCTTCTCACTAGGGGCATCTCATCATTGTCCCACAGTACCTCAATTACATGAGCATTATCCTATCATATCCTATCTTATCTTATCAAACTTTACAAAGTTATGATTTACTATGTAGAAAGGACACCTGACCTAAGGGCTGGACCTAATGCCTTGGGGGCTCATCCATGATGGCCTTGCCTATGTACGTGTACTGTAGAGGCTTCATAGTTCGATCACAAGAAATTTAAACTGAAAGGTTGACTTAAATACAATAATTCATAAGGGAACTAGTTACACTAATTCATATTCCATTGTGTAAAAGTGGAAACAATAACTAGTCTTATCCAGTAGATTAGAATATAGGAAGACCTCTTCTTGCATGCTCGTAGTTGATCATTTAATTACTATTTTATATATCCTCTTCCCCTTGGGGGTAAATTATTTATTCTTCCCTTGGAGGCATCTTCTCTTATGTTCACATCATTAACTTCTCACTAGGGGCATCTCATCATTATCCCACATTACCTCAATTACACGAGCATTATCCTATCATATCCTATCTTATCTTATCTTATCAAACTTTACAAAGTTATCATTTACTATGTAGAAAGAAAAAATGACCTAAGGGCTAGACCTAATGCCTCGGGGGCTCATCCATGATGGCCTTACCTACGTACACGCAACATAGAGGCTTCATAGTTTGGTCACAAGAAATTTCAACTGAAAGGTTGACTTAAATACAATAATTCATAAGGGAACTAGTTACACTAATTCATATTTCATTGTATAAAAGTGGAAACAATAACTAGTCTTATCCTTTAGATTAGAATATAGGAAGACCTCTTCTTGCATGCTCATAGTTGATCCTTTAATTACTATTTCATATATCCTCTTCCCCTTGGGGGAATTATCTATTCTTCCCTTGGAGGCATCTTCTCTTATGTTCACATCATTAGCTTCTCACTAGGGGCATCTCATCATTATCCCACATTACCTCAATTACATGAGCATTATCATATCATATCCTATCTTATCTTATCAAACTTTACAAATTTATCATTTACTATGTAGAAAGGAAACCTGACCTAAGGGCCAGAGCTAATGCCTCGGGGGTTCATCTGTGATAGCCTTGCCTACGTATGCGTAATGCAGAGGCTTCATAGTTTGATCACAAGAAATCTCAACTGAAAGGTTGACTTAAATACAATAATTCATAAGGGAACTAGTTAAACTAATTCATATTCCATTATGTAAAAGTGGAAACAATAACTAGTCTTATCCAGTAGATTAGAATATAGGAAGACCTCTTCTTGCATGCTCATAGTTGATCATTTAATTACTATTTCATATATCCTCTTCCCCTTGGGGGTAAATTATCTATTCTTCCCTTGGAGGCATCTTCTCTTATGTTCACATCATTATCTTCTCACTAGGGGCATCTCATCATTATCCCACATTACCTCAATTACATGAGCATTATCCTATCATATCCTAACTTATCTTATCAAACTTTACAAAGTTATCATTTATTGTGTAGAAAGGAAAATTGACCTAAGAGCCAGACCTAATGCCTCGGGGGCTCATCTGTGATGGCCTTACCTACATATGCGCAACACAGAGGCTTCGTAGTTCGGTCACAAGAAATTTCAACTAAAATGTTGACTTAAATACAATAATTCATAAGGGAACTAGTTACACTAATTCATATTTCATTGTGTAAAAGTGGAAACAATAACTAGTCTTAAGAAGGAAAATATAACTTGACTCAGGATAATCAAGTCAAATTTACATGACATGAATAGCATACATGGACGAAGCCACAATAGACTTAACTAATGCTCTCAAGCACTCCTGACTCATCTCGCACATAAGATGCACTATCCCTACTTAAGAATAGAAGGGTTACATAACTCATTTGATTGGGATTTTAGAAGGAACTTAGGTTACAATAACATCCTAGAAACTCACTTAACAACATTTAGGAACTCACTTAACAAATCGCATTTATTTTCTATATTCACAACTTATGGTTTGTGGTAGATTTCTTACTAATACATATACCCATAAAAATAATAATAAACATAACAATGTTATTATCTAAGACCAAGATGAAATCAACACTAATAAGCTAATACAATATTATACAAGATAAAATCATAATTAAATAAGCAAGATAATGGTACAATAAGCAATTACATTTAACTTTGACTACAAAAGATCCTAAACGAACTTATTCTACAATCTCACAATATAATGGTTAAAACAAAATTGAAGGAAATACAAATTAAACAAGACTTGCTACCATTCAAAGCTTGCAAGAACCCTTTACCTCTTCATTGATTACAACTTTTTCTCTTCTCAGATTATCTTCACATCATTAGCTTCTCACTAGGGGCATCTCATCATTACCCCACATTACCTCAATTACATGAGCATTATCCTAGATCATATCCCATCTTATCTTATCTTATCAAACTTTACAAAGGTATCATTTACTATATGTAGAGGTCTACCACATTATCCATACAAAAATGTGATGCAAGTGGGACTCCCATTGCTATACATAACTCAAAATCCACACAAACTCACCACACAATAAAATGCAAACAACTCACATATGTTTCATTTATTGAAATCAACAACTTCATACAAATTACATAAAATATCAGACTACATAAATCTGAAACATCATTACACACACTTGGTCTTTCATGGCCTCTCCCAAGAAAATCTAATCAACAATCTCTCTTTCCTTTCATCCATCTCTCTTCTCCACATTTATTTTCTAAACAATTCTCTTCCTCATAGTTGTGCCCCTCTCATGGGCAAGTTTTTTTTCTCTCCAAAACCTCCTCAAAACTTGTCCATAATCCCTTCCACGTTTTTCTTTAAAAACCATCAATAATTGCTCAAGAGTGGTGCCCAAGTCCCCCCAAGGATAGCTCTTCTTATTCCATGTTTAGGAAACCTTAAATGAGTCATTTAAACTTCCATTAACTCCTCCAGGTGTTGTTTTTACTCAGAGGGGCATTTTTCTCTATTCTGAACATTTTAAAAACTATAAAATCTTGATTTTTTGCCTCTTTGATATTCCAAACACCCTCCCAATGGAAGTTACAACAAAAGAAAAAAATAGAAGGATGTAAAAGGTTGTAAATCAATATTAAACTCTCTTAATGCCCAACAAAAAAAAAAAAAATTAATTTGGTGCTTTGAGTGCAATCGGGTGTTGGAAGGCGAAAAAATTCAAACATCTCTAAATTGAACAAAAATTGGTGTGTAGGCTTCAAATGATGTCCCAAGATTCCCTGCAAATTTTTTTTGCTCCAGCTTTCAAGAATTTCAAAATATTAAATTTTCTATGAATTGTCAACACATTTTTTTACAAACTTTCGGTATTAAAATTTTCAAACTGTGAAAGATATTGATATGATTCTTTTTGCACATTTGACATGGTACCTCCAGAAATGTCCCTACAAAAGGATTATTCTCCAACTCTTACAGATTTATGGGAATAAATTTTTGAAAACTCCTCACAGAGCCTCTGAAACAGCGAACCGACGAAAAATTGAAAATTGTAATTCTGATCAAAGAAGAGCTTTCAAGATGCTGAGAGATATAATCATAACCACACACACACCAAAAATGAAGAAAAACAACTGTAAATTGTTTTTGGGTTGATGATAGCCCGGATGCTCCTGCATCAAAATGAGAATTGTGTATTTATCATCTTGTTTCCATCCTATATCCATTGTATATATATTTGCTTATCCTAATGTTTACATCTCTATATATGTTTTAAGGCATAAGCTCTTCTATCCTATGGTGAAGTTACATTGCCTTGATGTGGTAAATTGTAAGAACATACATACACATGGACATTAAAGAATATTATTAAGAAGAATATGAAGACTTTATCCTTTTTTACAGTGTATACTTGCATTAGTATAATGATATATTTGATATAATTCTATTTTAGCATGCTTCTTCCACTTACTGTCACCAACCCACAAAAGTGGGGGAAAAAATTAATATAAAAAATTGAATACCCTACAACTTCCTCATTACATTTTTGTCTTCATTTTAGTTTCTTCTCCATAGCATGTTTTTTCTAGGTCCATTTTACACCTATTTTTGGCCTCTTAGTCATCACAAATTGACCTTATACGCTCCCTAGACCTTCCTAGATCACCCTAGACCACCTCCAAAAGTAGAAATTCATACCCTGTAAGGAAATTTGCACCCCTCTAGTACATCGACTACACCCCTAATGTAGATGAACTTGTGGAATTCTTTTGCCAAACTTTTACCATTCATTCATGCCCTAACCCTAACTACATTTTCCTATGTACAAACCCTAAAACCTTATTTTAGGTTTGGTATATAAGCCTATGTTTTTTGACTTTTTAGTCATTTAAATGACCTAATTAGACATTCTTAAAAAAAAAAGTTTCTCTCTCCAATCCAAAGGCAAATTGTAGGTACACATTGTTAAGACAAGAAGGAAAAAGAGCTACCATTATAGATTTGAAGCTATAGTGTTGTTGTCAAGCACCTCCCAAGAGCACAATCTATAGGATAAACCTTCACACTACAAGAGAAGAAAATCTATTTCACCAGAATGATGAAAAATATTAATGAGATGCAAAATAATGTACATAACCTTGCTTATAATGGCAAGGAAAAAGTGAGTAAAGAGATAACTGACAATTACCAACTAATAAACTAATATGCACCTAATAATGCAATATGTTGCCTAAGTAAAACTTAAGCAAAGTAAATGGTAAAACCCCATTTACTCCAACACCCCCCTTAAGTGCAACTTAGGGAGATTATTATACAATATGAGAAAGATGCAATATGGGTCCCGGCTACACAACCATGTTAGGTACCCATTTACAATGCAAATGCAATAAAATACAATCTCTCAGAAGCAGAGAAAAGAAGAAAACCTAGTTGGACAAAACTCCTCTCCAAAAGAGAGAAAAGAAAAACAAGATGATGCATGGAGGACTCACTAGTACCCCAAGGACTACATACATCATGTATATACAATCAATGATCCCCCCATAGGAAGGAAAAAGAGAGACATTATATCCCCCCATAATTAAGAAGCTCTAATGCCGATGCAGTATGCCTGGAAACAAAAGATGATCCAATGCCTACAAGCAACACCTCTCCCCTTAGGAAGAAACAAGTCCACTAAATGATGAAGAATCCACTCCATGTCCAACTGAAAAAAGGAGGAAGGAAGTCTCCAAATAAGAATCTCTAAAGACTGAGTAGGAGTATCCAAGCATGAATAATCCACCACATAATCATGATAAAAAGCAACCAAGAAATGTGACAAATCAAGTGAAAGAGAATACTCATCAATGTCAATCTCCAAAGAAGATGTAGATGTATCAACAACAATGTTGGAACTGTCATCAAAGAAGAGAGAAATCCCCTCAAATATGTCTACAAAATCTGCAAGATGAGACTCTACAAACAAGTCAGAAATACCTGCCAAATACTCATCCAATCAGGCAAGATCTGAAAAACTATGATCTACCTGCTCAAGAGTAGAACCCAAATCTAAAGAAGAAGGAGGTGAAGGAGGAGGAAGTTCAACACTAGTCTCAAGAACACCAAGATTCAAATGACCAAACTTCTCCTCACAAACATGATTTACCCTTGATGGAAGGGTATGAACATTAGTCAAAGGAATATCATCATCAGGAGCAAAATGAGAAAAAAAATACAAGCGAGATGCATGATCCACAACCCCTATAGCTATGATATCTCTAGTCTCTATGTCCCAAATGTATACATGATCATGAGTGAACTCATTTGTCTTACCTTGTGTACCATGAGTAATTTGATAAATTGAAAGGAGATTAGTGGTCAAAGAGGGTACACAAAGAACATCATTAAAAGATCCTTCACCCATATCAATAGAACCTTTCCCACAAACCTTCATGTATGTATTGTTACCCATCAAAATGTTAGATGAACTAAAAGGCTCAAAAGAAGACAACATATCCATAGAAGATGCCATATGATGAGATGCACCTGAATCAAGAAGCCATCTCCCATTTTCAGGAATAGTGGAAGCTAAGAGTGCTTTACTTTTCATCCCATTAGCAAATCTTGCATTCCCTGACTATGTAGATGAAGATGCTGCTAAATGTGATACAGAAGGAGAAGAAGAAGAAGACTTTGATGAGGGCAGCAGGATGTTCTTCTGAAGAATGCGAGTAAGCTCATCAATCTTCTTAGTATAACACCTATGCTCATCATGTCCATATTTCTTGAAATAAGCACATTTGATCTTCTTCTTTTGTGATGGTTCCTCTTTAGAAGAGGTCTTGGTCTAAGGAGTAGGCTATGAAGGAGGATCCTTAACTTTCTCTTTAGACTTAGAATCCTTATTCTGTTTCTTGTCCTTGCCATTCAAAGCCTTAGGATCTTTTGCAAGAAGTGCTTGATTCTTCTTAAGTGTCAGTGTGCCCATTTGTGCCAACTTTGCTTGTTCCCTTGTAAATTGTGTGCAAAACCATCAAGAGAAGGCATTTTCTGTGCACTACCTAGAGCATCCATGGTAGCATAAAATACAGAAACAAATACAGAATAATCAAGACCTAACTTAGAGAGAGTAGATAGAATCAATTGCTCATCATCCTTTTTAACCCTACATTCAGACAACTACAATATGAGAGAATTAAGCTTGGTGAAAAAGTCTTGGATATTGTCAAAATGTCTAGGATCTAGATTCATTAGTTCATTCTCCAAATAAAATTTCCTCATCTTATTTGTCTTTCCAAAAAGATTCTCTAAGGTAGTCCAAATATCATTAGGATTCTTACAAGATAACACATGATATCTCAAATCAGGAGAAATGGACATAATGAGAGTACCAAGAGATTCATCTCTTTGATCAAACCATTTTCTCTTTTCAACAGCACTAGTGGGTTCAAGATCTTGGTAAAAAGTAATTCTTTGCAACTTCAATTTTAACAACAAAATCTCTATATCAAATTTCTACTTAAGATAATTTGTTGTAGTTAGAAGTTCTACTTTAGGCAAATCAATGATGAAACAAGAGAATGCAATACATATTCTTCACAGTATAAACAACCAACTCCTTTGTTCACAAGAAATGAAGCAAAACTAAGATCATACTTCAATGGGACAAAATGAGTATCAAACCAAAAAATATCTAAAAATTACCTTGTCCACTACAAAGTTGATGAAAACACCTTTCCATTGATATCTGGTTTGCAAAAATTGGCCTTTGTTTGCAAAAGTTATGCTATAAAGGCACTTTGGAGGTAGTAGCAAGCACCTGAGGGCTCAATTCTAGTCGCCCATGTGACCACAACGAGCACAAGGGCAAAAAATTTGGGCCTCTAGGGCCGAGTGAATCTCAATATTCAAATTATGTGGCGGGTTCTTGGGCCACATGAAAGCCAAGTCAGCCAAGCCAAATCACCACTTGCTCAAGCCGAGCATACAAGTCACTAGCATACAAGTGTTCAATCACCATGCGCAAGAGAGATACAAAACAGAGCCTCATGAGCCTATTCTCACACTATGATAAGGGTCGTCAGGCTATAATAATAGCCAAAGAAAGCTTCGCACCAACAATGTGGGATAAATGCTCCTCCAAATGCCTAAAAAATGTGAGAATGGGCCCACCTTCAACGTTGCGCACGGAGATAAAACCCTAATCACAAATATTTATTTGGAAACTATGCAAATGCATAAAGTCTGTGCCAAAATATATGTATTGCTGCAACTTTAGAATGTATAGAAGTCTGAAGTCAAAATGTGTTGAATCAACCAATCAATGGAGAGATAAAAAGAGTCTTTGGGACATCCTCAAACACCTTTTGATGCACCATAACTTCCACAACAGCCTACAATGAGTTCAAACCTCAAATGATTTCAGCAACCACCACCTTTATACGCACTTCAGTCTACTATTTGCAAGGCAACACAACATTGAGGGGCAATGATCTGTTCATTGAAGGGTGTGATATACATCTATGACCATTGAAGGCTCCACAATGGACTGATTAACATCATTGAGACAATGATTCAATGGATAAGGCTAATGACCATCATAGAGGAAGTTCGCAACCAATGTTCAACACGCTTAGACAATGAATCACCATAAGGAAACAACAAAATATCACTGTTGAGGTAGCGAGCAACTTGGAGGAGCAATGATTAGTATTGGTGGCATCATTGTATTTCTTATTTCAATGGAAAATAATAGGTGAAATAGAAATTTTAAAAAAATGTCAAAAGCCAAAAATCGCGATCCACCAAAAAAGAAATTGCAGGCAAATAATAATGATCTCACCAATTCACTGATGAAAACTCTCAATGGAAGAAAATGCAAATAGTCAGCTCTGATACCATGTTGGTGTCAAGCACCTCCTAGGAGCACAACCTACAAGATAAACCTTCACAATACGAGAGAAGTAAAGCTATTTCACCAGAATGATGAAAAACATTAATGAAATGCAAAATGATATACATAACCTTGCTTATAAAGGCAAGGAAAAAGCTAGTAAAGAGATAACCAAGAACAAATACCAATTAATAAACTAATATGCACCTACTAATGCATTATGATGCCTAAGTAAAACTTAGGCAAAGTAAATGGTAAAACCCCATTTACTCCAACACCTCCCCTTAAGTACAACTTAAGGAGATTTTTATGCAATATGAGCAAGATGAAATATGGGTCCTAGCTACACAACCATGTTAGGTACCCATTTACAATGCAAATGCAATAAAATGCAATCTATCACAAGCGGAGAAAAGGAGAAAACCTAGTGGGACAAAACTTCTCTTCAAAATAGAGAAAAGAAAACAAGATGATGCATGGAGGACTCACTAATACCCCCTAAGGACTACATACATCATGTATATACAATCAATGATCCCCCCATAGGAAGGAAAAAGAAAGACATTATATGCTCCCCATAATGAAGAAGCTCCAATGCCGATGAAGTATGCCTAGAAACAAAAGATGATCCAATGCCTACAAGCAACACCTCTCCCCTTAGGAAGAAACAAGTCCACTGAATGATGAAGAAGCCACTCTATGTCCAACTGAAAGTAGGAAGGAAGTCTCCAAATAGAAGTCTCTGAAGAGTGAGTAGGAGTCTCCAAGCATGAATAATCCCCCACATAATCATGATCAAACTCAACCAAGAAATGTGACAAATCAAGTGAAAGAGGAAACTCATCAATGTCAATCTCCAAAGAAGATGTAGATGTATCAATAGCCATGCTGGAACTGTCATCAAAGAGGAGAGAAATCCCCTCAAATATGTCTCCCAAATTTGCAAGATGAGACTCTAGAAACAAGTCTAAGATACATGCCAAATACTCATCCAATAAAGCAAGATCTGAAAAACTATGATCAACCTGCTCAAGAGTAGGACCCAAATCTGAATAAGCAGTCGATAGAGGAGGAGGAAGCTCAACACTAATCTCAAGAATACCAAGATTCAAATGACCAAACTTCTCACAAACATGATTCACCCTTGATGGAAGGGTATGAACATCAGTCAAAGGAATATCATCATCAAGACCAAAATGAGAAAAAGAATACAAGCGAGATGCATGATCCACAACCCTTGTAGCAATGATCACTCTAGTCTCTATGTCTCTAATGTATACATGATCAAGAGTGAACTCAACTGTCTTACCTTGTGCACCATGAGTAATTTGATAAACTAAAAGGAGATTAGTGGTCAAGGAGGGTATACAAAGAACATCATTGAAAGATCCTTCACCCATATCAATGGAACCTTTCCCACAAACCTTCATGTATGTATTGTTACCCATCAAAATGTTAGATGAACTACAAGACTCAAAAGAAGAGAACATATCCATAAAAGATGCCATATGATGAGATGCATGTGAATCAAGAAGCCATCTCCCATTTTTAGGAATAGTGGAAGCCAAGAGTGCTTTACCTTTCATCCCATTAGCAAATCTTGCATTCCCTAACCATGTAGATGAAGACGCTGCCAAATGTGATGTAGAAGGAGAAGAAGAAGAAGACTCTGATGAGGGAAGCAAGATGTTCTTCTTCTTAAGAAGATGAGTAAGCTCATCAATCTTCTTAGTATAACACTTATGCTCATCATGTCCAGATTTCTTGCAATAAGCACATTTGATCTTCTTCTTTTGTGATGGTTCCTCTTTAGAAGAGGTCTTAGTCTCAGGAGTAGGCTGTGAAGGAGGATGCTTAACTTTCTCTTTAGACTTAGAATCCTTATTTTGCTTCTTGTCCTTGCCACTCGAAGCCTTAGGATCTTTTGCAAGAAGTGCTTGAGACTTCGTAAGTGTCAATGTGCCCATTTCTGCTAACTTTGCTTATTCCCTTGTGAGTTGTGCTGCAAAACTATCAAGAGAAGGCATTTTGTGTGCACTACCTAGAGCATCCATGGTAGCATAAAATGTAGAAACAAATATAGAATAATCAGGACCTAACTTAGAGAGAGTAGATAGAATCAAATGCTCATCATCCTTTTTAACCCCACATTTAGATAACTACAATATGAGAGAATTAAGCTTGGTGAAATAGTCCTGGATATTGTCAAAATATTTAGGATCTAAATTCATTAGTTCATTCTCCAAATGAAATTTCCTCATCTTATCTGGCTTTCCAAAAAGATTCTCTAAGGTAGTGCAAATATCATTACGATGCTTACAAGATAACACTTGATATCTCAAATAAGGAGAAATGGACATAATGAGAGTACCAAGAGCTTCATCTCTTCAATCAAACCATTTTCTTTTTTCTACAACACCAGTGGGTTCAGGATCTTGGTCAAAAGTAATTCTTTGCAATTTCAACTTTGACAACAAAATCTCCATATCAGATTTCCACTTAAGATAATTTGTTGTATTTAGAAGTTCTACTTTAGGCAAATCCATGATGAAACAAGAGAATGCAACAAATATTCTTCACAGTATAAACAACCAACTCCTTTGTTCAGAAGAAATGAAGCAAACCCAAGATCATACTTCGATGGGCAAAAATGAGCTTCAAACAACAAAATATCTAAAAATTGCCTTGTCCACTACGAAGTTGACAAAAACACCTTTCCGTCGATATTTGATTTGCAAAAATCGGTCTCTATTTTCAAAAGTTATGCAAAAATTAAAAAAGGCCTATAAAGGCACTTTGGAGGCAACAACAAGCACCTGAGGGCTCAATTCTAGTCGCCTATGTGACCGCCATGAGCACAGGGGCAAAAAATTTGGGCCTCTAGGGCCGAGTGAATCTTGATATTTGAATTATGTGGTGGGTTCCTGTGCCACATGAAAGCCAAGTCAGCGAAACCAAATCACCACTTGCTCAAGTTGAACATACAAGTCACCAACATACAAGTCTCCAATCACCACGCACGAGAGAGAGACAAAACAAAGCCTTGTGAGCCTCTACTCACACTATGATAAGGGCCGCTGGGCTATATTAATAGCCAAAGAAAGCTTCGCACCACCAATGTGGGATAAATGTTCCTCCAAATGCCCAAAAAATGTGAGCACGAGCCCATCTTCAATGCTGCGCATGGAGATAAAACCCTAACAACAAAAAATTATTTGGAAACTATGCAAATGCATAAAGTCTATGCCAAAATATATATATTGCTGTAACTTTAGAATGTATAGAAGTCTGAAGTCAAAATGTGTTGAATCAGACAATCAATGGAGAGACAAAAAGAGTCTTTGGGATGCCCTCAAACACCTTTTGATGCACCATAACTTCCACAATGGCCTGCAACAAGTTCAAACCTCAGACGATTTCATCAGTTGCCACCTTTCTACACACCTCGGTCTACTATTTACAAGGCAATGAAGCATTGAGGGGCAGCGATCTGTTCATTGAAGGGTGTGACATACATATGTGACCATTGAAGGCTCTACAATGGACTAATTAACATCATTAAGACATCGATTCAGTGAATAAGGCCAACAACCATCATAGAGGAAGTTTGCAACCAATGTTCAACACTCTGGGATAACGAATCACCATAAGAAAACAACGAATTATCACTATTGAGGTAGCCCACAACTTGGAGGAGTAGCGATTAGTATTGGTGGCATCATTGTATCTATTATTTCAATGCAAAATAATAGGCAAAATAGAAATTTTAAAAAAATTCAAACGCAAAAATCTTGATCCACCAAAAACATTGTAGGTAAATAATAATGATCTCACCAATTCACAGATGAAAACTCTCAACAGAAGGAAACACAGATAGTCAACTTTGATACCATGTTGGTGTCAAGCACCTCACAGGAGCACAACCTGTAGGATAAACCTTCACAATATGAGAGAAGCAAAGCTATTTCACCAAAATGATGAAAAATATTAATGAGATGCAAAATAGTGTACATAACCTTGCTTATAAAGTCAAGAAAAAAGCCAGTAAAGAGATAACCAACAACAACTACCAACTAATAAACTAATATGCACCTAATAATGCATTATGATGCCTAAGTAAAACTTAATCTAAGTAAATGGTAAAACCCCATTTACTCCAACACCATGAACTGGCGAACCATTGTCGGTGAAATCGGTGGTTGACGAACTAGCCGATTTGCTGAAAAAAACTTAGTTTTTTCTTTTTCTCCTTCTCCATCCCTTCCTTTCATGGTGAAAACCTTTGTCAACGAACCTCATGGTTTGCGAACCAACACTTTCACTGACAAAGGCTTGCTTTTACTTCCTTTATCTATCTTTTTCTTCTCTTTGTCTTTCACCTCTTACTCTCCCTCCGTCAGTCAACAAATTGGCAAAATAACAAACCAAGGAACCATAGGAAACAAAGTTGGTGAAATCGATGGTTCGCAAACTAGCCGATTCACTGAGAAAGACTAACACAGATAAATTTTCAAAGGAAGGTGAAGATGAGAAAAGCATGCAAATCATGAAAACATGAAAAAGAACTTGAAAACTAAGATTTATACCTTCCCAAATGCTTTGAAGTCCTTCTCACTTCTTGATAAGATAAGAGTTGCACCCAAACTCAGATTCACCCAAATGCAATGGATAAATGTGGATTAACTCTCAAATTCTCAACACAATGATAGCTCACAAGAGGAAGATTTGGAGGTATTTTGGCATAATAAGGCTACTTGAAATTGGATGATGAAAATGGCTTGTGGAGGTTTGTATATATAGGCAATTTGAGGGGGGATTTGATCCAATGATGGAGACTAAAAGATGAGATCAAGGGTGGAGATGAGATGAGAGGATGGAGGGTTAGGAATATATTGCAATCTTTTATTCATTTTTGGGGAAGGCTTTGCATTTAATGTGATTTAGACTTATGAGGAAATAAAAATTTATTTCCTTGGGAGGAGATGAAATTTAAAATTTCATTTTATGTGGAAGAGTGAGAGTCATGTGACACGTACATTTTTAGTACCTTACATGTGTAAGCTAATTTTATGGAGAAGAGTTTAACATAAAAATAGAAAGGTGAGGTGGAAGGTCATGTAACCTTTTAGATTAAAAGGTAATTTTTTATTTGTAGAGTGTGGGAGAAGGTGTTGATGATGGTTTGACCAAGTTAATCAAGAGATTAACTTAATTAATATGGCTGGAGAAAATTAGTGAGTGGGCTAATCAGGGTTTAAAATTAATTAAATATTGATTTATTTAATTAATTTTGGTCTAGGGGTCATGTGTGCTAGGGTAACTAATTAAATAATTGATATTTAATCAACTAAGCTAAGTAAGTATGATTTACTTAATTAATTAGGATTAGGGAAGAGGATAAATTAACCAAATAAATATTTAACATATTTATTTAATTAATTGGGATGAAGTTTGTAAGGTATAGTGTTGAATTAATTGATTTATTCAAGACTAAAGGTAAATTGCTGATGGATGGTTAGGGACTTTGTGGGGTTAATTAATTAAATAATTATGAATTTATTTAATTAATCAGATGTGTTGGGACTGAAATTCCCATGCTACTTCTTGGCAATATTAAGTTTCAAATCATCCAAAAATTTCAGTATGTAAGCATATATAGAAAAATCCACAGTTGTTTTCAAGCAGAAATTAAAAATTAAGTGATAGAAATATTTGGATTTGATCTATTTTGATTCCTAAAGATTTAATATAACATGGTTGAAGTGCTCATGAACCATAAACAAGGAAGTGAAAAGTTACAAACCTTGTTGAAAATAATGGAAAAATGGCATTAAGTTCCAGAGCTGAATATGGGTGAATTCCTTGTCGAAAATGAATAAGGGTTGCTTTTTGAACCATCCTAAAATTCCCTGTATTTTGCAAGATATGTGTGTTTTTGATAAAATGCATGGTGGTATGGGTTTGTATGTTTGTATATACAAAGTCTCTGATATACAAAGTGGTTTGTACGTTGTGTTATTGTATGATGCATATGCAAAGTCCCTTGTATACTGGGTCGTGATATGGTCGCATAAAAGAGTCATCGGGTTGATTACTTGTATGCATTTGGCTAATGTTTTATTGTTACATACAAGGTGGACTCGATGAGGTTAAAAGTTGAGGTGTATTTTCCGACAGAACGCAACATACATTGCGATACATACAAGGCGATATGCATTGCCCGGAACCGAAACAATTATGAATTAACATTAAGTCTTTGCATGTTTGCGCTTTGTATGTATGTTGCGGTATACATACATTGCGGTATATACAAGACATCACTCATTATCATTGGTCCTCTTTACCGTTTCTAACAGTCACCCTTTGCATCTGGCGAAAGATACATTCCTGACATACATTCTAAAAGATACATTCTCGATATGCTTTTGTGATATATATATGCAATGTACATTTGGGGAAACAATATAAAACTCATGCCGATACACAGTAATATACAACGCAGAACTTAGATGAGAATTAAATCGGGTTAAAGAGATGCATCGAGACTTTATGTATATTGGAGGATGCATATACAAGTCGGAGTCGAAAATAAATGAACCACGGTTCATAATAGCAAGGAATCCGGAAAGGAGATACAATTGAATTCGGGCATTGTATATGAAGGTTGGATACAAATAGTGGGTCCCGCCGCTTGCACATTGGGCTTGTATAATAACAATGTATATTTTCGATATACAAACCCATATGCAAGCGAGGATACATTCTAAAGATGCAAGCCGCGGAACCAAAGGTTTATTAAAGTTGAAACATTCGTTGTATGTTTGTGCATTGTATATGTCTAACATACATTGCCGATATACAATGCATTGCATACAAGTGGTGGAACTGAAAGATCATTTAAAAGAGTTAAATGCTTGTATATTCCACGCTTTGTATGCATATTTCGAACATACATTGCATTTAATACATACAAGTCAGAATTCAGAGAAATTTAAATTTAGTATATATGACGTCTCACACCGGGACTTTATGTATATCACCAATGCATATACAAGTTTATATAAGCCCAGATTTGAATGACATATTAAATATTGTGAATTTTAGCTTGGGTCGCGCTTGTATATATATAAAAAAAATGTATTCGGTATACAAGGAAGAATGTTATTCTTACAATGATGTAGGAGGTCTTGCCGATACAAAATACAGAAACCCTAAAAACGACATTAAAATCTGAATGGTTAAGATATTCTTCTGACATTTGAAATATGGGTTTTTTGCAGGATATACATAGAGGGGATCAAGTTATATAAGCACCCACGAAAGGATATTGAGGAGCTGAATAAAATATCGTTAAGGGAAGTAATTACTTAAGTAAATACCTATGTTTAAATAAATTTGTTTTGATTATTTGATCAGAAATTAATTTGTGTTTTATCTGGTCTTTTTAGGAATAATAAAGAAACCCTCGAAGGATATTAAGCTGAACTACAATTAAAGATTTTTGTTTGACCCTGAAATGGTTATCCATTTGATGATTAAAGACGAGTATTAATTTTCCTAAATCTGTTTTATTAAGATAAATACTGTTGTTCGGTTATCAACCATCACAACTATTGTAACTGGTCTGAAGCTTGTATGCCTCTCTTTATAAGAGATGACCAAGACTAGAATAGAGAGAGATAGAAAAAGGATAGAATAGAAGACAAAAAGATTTTAGAATAGAATAGGGGATACTATAGATTAGAATTAAATAGCAGTGCTAGTTCACTTTTAATATATTTTATTTCTGGTAGACCATGTGCAAGCTTTCTCTGATGAAGTCAAGTCTGTAAGCATGAAGCAGTGATTGCAAAATTCGGTATCAACTATCTGTTAAATTTATTCAATTATATGACTATCTTCTTTCAAAGTTTTCCCTATTATTCAATTTGAGTTATCAAGTATATCTTCAAGTTGTCTATGCACATTTGTTGTTATAGTGTGATAAGATTAATTAGTTTCTGCTTTTAGAATTAAATCCTTTAAATCTATCATAGTAACTGTGAAGGAATTATCGAGAACAAAATATCTGGTAATAGTGTGCTGAGGAGGATGTCGATTTTTTACTCTGCATGTCGAGCTAGGGCATTCGTGCCCTAGCCCGATCCTCTGGTTTTTTCTTGGCTGTGCGAAGTGTGGGGAGTGCATACGTTTTGGAGAGGTATGGGGTTATGTTTTTTATCAATGCAAAGTTTTTTTTCATTTGCATCGGTATATCTTTCTCCCTGAGCGTGTGGGGGTTTTGTGCCTGGTTGGTTTGGGTCTGTAGTTTGAAGGCAGTGCTGGGTGGTGGGTCAGTTAAACCCTAGTGGTGGTTCTTTTTTCTCGGGGGCCTACTTGCCCGCCTTGGATCTTGTTTAGTTTCAATGCCGATCAAGGAGTCTTCAGGGGCTAGTCCCAAGATGGATTTTCGCTCAGCAACGGTTGGTGCAAATTCTCCTTTGCATGCTTCGAAGGTTTTTAATAATAACTTGTTCTCACCAGATCCGAGGTTGGTTGGTTCGGGTTTGTCTGGTGGTACACAGATTACGAAGATCAATGGATGTCTTGAACGTTGTGAGGAGGCCAAAATTGATTATCCCATTGGAGATGATTGCGGAAGATATTGACTATTATTCGAAGCATGCATTGTTGTGCAAGTTTATGGGGATGCGGGTTTCATTATAATTTCTTGAATCGTGGGCCCAACAGACTTGGATGCTAGAGGGAGAAATGGAGGTTATGCTTTTAGCAAATAACTTTTTCATGGTTTCATTCAATTGCTTGGCGGATCGCAACAAGGCCTTTGAAGGAGGGCCCTATTTTCATAATCAGATTGGGTTATTTATTAAATCTTGGCATGCGGGCTTTAATCCTACTGAAGAGCTTCTGAACGGTGTGGGTTCAGCTTCCAAGGTTTCTTGTGGAATGTTGGTGGGATGATGTTTTACACTTGTTGGCTTCAATGTTAGGAAAACCAGTTGGTGCTTCACATAAGACTCAAGTTAAAAAGGTGATGACTTTTGCTCATATCTGTGTTGAGATTGATTTAAGTAAACTTTTGCCAGATTCAGTGGATATGTGTGCGGGTCCTTACTCTTGGGTGCAGCAGTTGGACTATGAGACTCTTCCTTTTCGGTGTCGTCTTTGTCATGAATATGGCCATCTGCAGAGGAGATGCCCAAAGGCTAGGCCTGTGGATTCCCAGCCTTCTCAGCCTCACCGCAATCCCCCTAGGGTTGAAAAGAGGAAGGAACCCATTCCTGGTGATGTGGATGGGGCTGATGGTTTCGTTCCTGTCAAGGCTCAAAACAGGAATCGAGGTCAAAAGAGGACTATGAAGGAAAGGCAGGATGAAGATTCTTTCAATAGATTTGAAGTTTTAGATGATCTTAGCCAGCAGGAAGTGAATCCAGGCTTGGTGAATCTAGATCAGGGTGCTTTGGGCATAGGACAAGAGGGGCTTCTTTCTGAAGCTACTCAGGTTTTGCAGGATAATAGGGCTTTGCAAATGGACACAGATGTTCAAATGGAAGTCCAGGTGGAATTGGTTCCTATTATAGTAGGGAAGAAGGGTGGTGAGGATGGATCTCCTCTTGTTTCAAAAGCAGGTACTGAGGGGGTGAAGATTATTAAGTCCTCTTCTTCTCATTTGGGTCTTCATCAAAAGGATCCAAAAAAAGGGGCTGGGGAGAAGTCTTCCAAGCTTGGTAGAAAGAAGGATTTGGATAAGATTAAATTAATAGGGGAAACTTTGGTAGAGTCAGGGTCTGTTAAGGCTCTGGATTCTCATTTTCTAAGTCCCTTGAAATGATTGTTCTGTCTTGGAATGTAAGGGGCTTGAATAGTGGCCCTCGACAAAAAGCTGTTCGTGATTTGGTTAGAAGTCAATCTCTTGATGTTCTTTTCCTGCAGGAGACTAAGGTATCAGTGGAGTGTATGTTTGGGTTAGTGCCCAAGTTGTGGGGGAGTGGAGAGTGCCAGTGTATTGGTGCTCAAGGGTCTGCTGGGGGAGTGGCTTGTTTATGGAATCCTTAGAAGATTTGCCCTCTTTGGTGGTTGTCCTTTCAGTCTTCTATCTCTATGATTGCTTCTTGTTTTGAGATGGGGGAGTCTGTTCTCTTCTCCAATATCTATGCACCTACTGAACTTTAGGGTAAACAACTTTTGTGGTCCCATATCTAGTTTGTCTGAAGCGTGGTTCCTTTCCATCCATGGATTATGGCTGGAGACTTCAATGCTATTTCTGAGTTGGTTGAGAAGCGGGGTGGTATTGCGAGGCTTGAGCCTTCTGCGTTGCTACTTCAGGATAACATCTCAGCTTTAAATCTCATGGATATCAAGCCCATTAATGACTAGTTTACTTGGAACAATTGAAGGATTGGGAATAACTGCATTGCAAAATGACTTGACCACTTTCTGGTTTCTTGCTACTGGGTTGGTGGGTTGTGGTTTTCTAGCTTTGAAATTTTGGATTGGAGGGGCTCAGATCATTGGCCTATCAAGCTGGCTATTTCTTCAGCTCGTGTGCCTCGATCTCCTTCTTTCAAGTTCCAGCTTATGTGGTTGTGTGACTCCTCTCTCCATGACTATATTGTGTGGTGGAGGTATGGTAGACCTGCTTATGGTACAACAATGTATACTTTTGCTAAGTTACTTCAATTTGTCAAGTATCAACTTAAATGTTGGAATCGACAGTGCTTTGGAAACATTTTCCATGCTAAGACTGCTGCCCAGGCTGAGTTGGATGGTATTACGAGGTTGATTAGGGAGGATGGAGTGACTGAGGACCTGCTGTGGGAAGAGACTAGGGCTTTGAAAGCACTAGAAGAGTGTGAGCTTTGAGAGGAAGTTTTTTGGAAACAAAAGGCTCGGATTGAGTGGCTTCAGGAAGGGGATAAAAATACTACTTTTTTCTTCAACTTGGTGAAATCTAGGAGACATGGCAATTCTATTTTTGCTCTGGTGAATGACAGGGGTGAAACTCTTTCTTCTTTTCATGAAATCACATGTGAAGCTATGCAATATTTTGCTTCATTATTCAGGGAGGACTCACAAGGGGGTTCTGATAAGGAAGCTCAAGTCCTTTCTTGTATCCCTTCTTTGGTTTCTAGGGAGATGAATGAGCATCTTATGAGTGATATTTCGATTGAGGAGCTAGAGGGGATTGTGTTTCAAATGAAGAGGGGGAAAGCTCCTGGCTCTAATGGTTTCCCGATTGAGTTCTTTCAAGAATTCTGGGAGATTATCAAGTTGGACTTGTTGGCAGTTGTTCAAGAGTCTCATAAGAATAAACAGATGTTAAGGGCTTTGAATTCTACCTTCCTTGCTCTTATCCCAAAGTGTGATGGGGCGGATAGGTTAGGTCAATTTCATCCTATCTCTCTTTGCAATGTGATTTATAAAATTATCTCTAAATTGATTGCTGATAGGTTGAAAAAGTGGCTTAAATTGCTGATTTCTGAGGAACAGAGTGGTTTTGTGGCGGGACGTCAGATTCTGGATGGGTTTGTTATCGCAACTGAAACCATTCACTCTATGGCCAATTCCAAAGATAAGGCAATGTTCATCAAGCTTGATATGGCTAAGGCTTATGACCGCGTTTGATGGTCCTTCCTTCGGAAGGTTCTTGGTGCTTTTGGTTTTGGGGATGAGTGGATTTATTTTGTTATGAGTTGTGTTACTTCGGTCTCCTTCTCTGTGTTAATAAATGGTGAGCACTCTGAGCTTTTTGGTGCCTCTCGGGGTTTGTGGCAGGGTGACCCCCTCTCTCCTTACTTGTTTCTTCTTCTTGTTAAGGGTCTGGGACGCTTGTTAAGAAGGAATGTGGAGTTAGGTTTCATTCAAGGGTGGGGGTGGGGAGGTGGTTTACCTCCACAGTCACACTTGCAGTTTGTTGATGACACTGCTTTGATGGGTATGGCTACAATTAGGGAAGCTTCGAATTTGTGCAAGGTGTTGGATGTTTATCTTGTAGCTTCGGGCCAATTGATTAATGAAGATAAGTCTTCCATCTTTTTCTTCAATACTCTAGGTTCCATTTAGAGGTAAATTGCTCATATCTTGGGATTTCAGACTGGGGTTCTCCCTTTGACCTATCTTGGTATTCCCATCTCTATTGGAAGACTTCCCAGAGAGTCTTGGCAGAATATTCTGGATAAATTTCGTGTAAAAGTTAATCATTGGACCCATCATTGGTTGTCATTTGCGGGTCGTGTTCAGTTGCTCAAGTCTATGGTGCAGGCCCTCCCCATTTACAGATGTATGATTCAGGTGGCCCCTTTGGGTTTTGTTAGGGAATTGGATTCCTTAGCAAGATAATTTTTATGGGCTGGTAGCTTATTGTCCTCTAAATGGAGCCTTGTCAGATGGGACATAGTTTGTAGCCTGAAGTAGCTTAGCGGCCTTGGGTTAAGGCAGTCGTCGTTGTCAGGGATGGCGTTGGCTGCTAAATTGTATTGGCAGTGGTGTGTGGAGCAGGATGGGATCTGGGCCAAGTTATTAACTCATAAATACTTCTCGGGGATCCCTCAAACTAATATTCCTCGTTATCCCCTGGTGGGGAAAGGCTCGGTGATTTGGAGTACACTCAAGAAAGGGGCTGCTCTGATCAAGGATGGCTTATTTTAGATTTGTAAAAGAGGGACAAAAGCTCATTTTTGGTTTGATTCTTGGGATGGTTTTCCTCCCATTGTTTCTCAGTTTCCTAATTTGGTGACTCTATGCCAGAGGTTCTATGAGGTAGGATGGTCAAGGGCGAATGACTTCAAGTCCTTTTCTTCTCATGGGTAGCTGGTGGTGGCAAGATGGAAGAATCCTGATGAGTGGCCTGTTGTTGGTATGGAGGAGGAGTGTGCTGAGCTTCATAGTATCCTTTCTCATAGACACTGTAGCTCCCTCCAGGAAGGGGATGTTCTTTCTTGGTCTCCTAATCCTAAGGGTGTCTATACTATTGCTTCTTGATATCAGGTGTTGTTATCTCACCAGCTGGATGGGGTGGAGGTTCACTGGTGGAAGAAAGTGTGGAATAAGCTTTCTTGGCCAAAGTGTAACTGCTTTATTTGGACTCTGGCTTGGAATAGGTGCTTGACATGGGATAATATTCAGAAGTGAGGTTTTTCAGGGTCCTTCTATGTGTGTTTTGTGTGGATGTGGAGAGGAGGACTCCTCTCACTTGTTTTTCCATTGTCCCTTGACTTTGCAGCTTTGGAATTGTTGGTGGGAAGTTTGGAAAAGACCCTGTGTTCATGTGTCCTCCCTGGTGGATTTTTGGAGTAGTCTGGGTAGACCTCCTATGGCCTCTTTCTTGCAAGATGTGTGGTATGTTGGGCCTTCCTTCATACTCTGGCAGATTTGGTTGGAATGGAATCGAAGAATATTTCGAGGTGAGAAGCTATTGATTCAACAAGTTTGGCAAAAGATTATGGGTATGATTCGGGAGACGGTGGAAGCTAAGTGTGATGTGGTGTTCCCTTTAGAGAAAGGGGATGTTGAGTTAGTTGATAGATTGGGTATTCAGGGGTTGTCTCCAGCTTCTGCTTGTGTCAGGAGAGGAATGCGGGTGACTAAGAAAGATCAAAGGGTGGGGAGTTGGCTACCCCCTCCAGTTGGCATTCTGAAGGTCAATACTGATGGCTCTTCAAGGGGCAATCCTGGACCTACTGGGATTGGTGGGGCTGGCAGGGATTTTTCAAGATCGGTGGTTTTTTTCTTTTCTGTTCATGAAGAAGTGCAGACTATCAATCTTATGGAAGGTTTGGCGATCCTCTACGCTTTGGAGAGGGCTTATGCTTTGGGATGGCGCAAGGTTATCTGTGAGTTTGATTCATAGGTTTTGATTAATCTGCTGAATAAACATAAGGTATCTGATGTTAGTTGGCAGTTGGCTATGATGGTACAACAAATTTTGTAGATAAGTTCTTTGATGGAGATGGTGTCTTTTGTCCATATCCCAAGGGAGTGGAATAGGGCAGCAGATTGTTTGGCTAAGTGAGCCTCTGAGCATTTAGATGGCTGGAAGATTGATGAGTGGGAGCAGGTTCCTCATGAGCTCTAACATGACTTGTAGAGGATTCTTGCTGAGGATGGGAATGGTATTGGTGAAGGATGATGTTGTTTCATGCTTTGTATGACTGTTTCTTATGGATTCCTGGGGCCTTGGCCCTTTGATGTTTTGTAATGCTCTTTTCTGAATTTTAATAAAGTTTTTACCCCTTTTTATTAAAAAAAAAACTCTGAAGGAATTATCATGGATCTGTAAGAAGAGTCATATAGTTAGGGTTTGTATTCTGTCTCTAATTTTTGATAAATCTGTTACAATTGCAGTATTATTATGATAGGTTCCTTCAAAGAGGGATTAAATCCTTTTAGATGAATGCAGGTAATTTGATTTTGTCAATTGGATATATATAAGTATGGAATACTAACTATTTCCTTGCAGGGTTGTACAAGTTACATACCTATTCTTTCATGCCAGGTAGTTCAAGTTTTTACCAAATAAACAGTCATTTATTTCATGATCATACTAACTCTATATTCAATAAGGCACTGGTCTAGTATTTTCATTATCACTTATACAAATTCATTTTAGATTTACTTAGTTAGATTGCATTATTG
This sequence comes from Cunninghamia lanceolata, assembly GCA_027924645.1. Classification (NCBI taxonomy): domain Eukaryota; kingdom Viridiplantae; phylum Streptophyta; class Pinopsida; order Cupressales; family Cupressaceae; genus Cunninghamia; species Cunninghamia lanceolata. Next base: position 25,371,980 of record BSBN01000582.1, read on the forward strand.
TTTTAGCATTACAATTTAGATCATTTAGGATTAACTTGTTGTCTTTTCATCTATTTACAATTTGTGCCATTATCAATAGTTAGATTAATTCTGATCAAAGTAGTGATCATCTCTTTATCTGCTTTATTAATTAGAGGTTTACCCACCTAGGTCCGACAGAGCCTGAAGTGAAGGGGGTTTAGCCATATCTACCCCGTGTCAGTTAGCAAAAAATGTCAAGAGAGCCTGGCAACCTCTTAGGGTTAACAACCTACGTTTTTGAGACCTAATAGAATTGGCGACTCTGCTAGGGAGTCAAGTGAAAGTATTAGCCAAAAATTCTGAAGTTTTTCCCATCCGAGTCGTAACAGAATTGGCGACTCTACTGAAGACAAAACATAGAGAAACCTAGTGGTAGACCATATTATAAGAGTCAAATAATTAAAAGGCATAACTCTGCTAGTGGAAGGAAAACCCAGAAGATTGACTAGTCCTCTAAATATAGGTGGCGACTCTACTCAAAACTCAAATTGTTTTTCTGATAAAAGTATCATAATGGATGGTAGGAGATCTAAAGCTGATTTTAAAAAACTGCAATCATCCCCACCTTTAAGGGCTCCTACTAAGAAGACTAGGATATCAAGTCAGTCTCGTAGTACTAATAACCAAATTTCTCCAGAGAATACCTCAGAACAACCAATAACAACTCATAACAGCTTCACTCCCTTGCATGAGTTAGATGAATTCCAATCGAAGAATCAATATACTCAGTTTGATCATAATAGATCTGATGATGTCCTTGCCTGGTACAGACCTTCCCTTCAAGAACAACTTGAACATCAAGCTTAGATTGAGAAAGAGATGGACCAAAATCAAGTAGAACATGACTACCAAGCGTCACTATAATAGGGTGAAGAAGCTCAAGATGAATTCATAGATCAGGTAACATCCACACAAATCCTTAATACTCAGCCAGAAGACATGAGAACTAAGGATCAGATACAACAAGAGGTACTTAGATTACAGGAAAAACTTGAGTGGGCTAGATTGAAAGAAGAAGAAGAAAAAATGAAACAAGAACTACAACAAATGGGATCTAGAACTAAGATAACCAGTTCAAAGTATGTGCCTCCCTATAGGCAGGGTGGACATGTTCAAATGAACAATCAAATAGGGTTACATCAAAATGCAAGTAGTTCACATACTTCAGCAGCACCACATGTTAGCCATGCCCAACAAAATATTCCACCGCAAAATCTAAGACCATCCAATGCACACAACCCATCTTAGCATATAGCTAATCCCTATCCACCACCTGGTCATCACCAAATTCCACCTCACCATCAAAATGTAAACATGGCACCCCACAATACATACAATAATCCTCCTCTGCAAAATAGTCAAATGCAAGGACCTCCACCTGCAAATACTGGGAATGTTCACCAACAATATCCACCGCCAGGGCATAAACATAACAATCAATATCAGCAACCTCCCCCACAACAGAATATGTATCATCAACAATATGCCCAACCCAATATGTATCCACAACCTTCATTTGGATACGAATATTATCCGCCATACCCAAATATACGACCTCCAAATCCTACGAGTATGGCCAGACAATTTGATTTGATTGGATATCAGCTATATCCTTATCCCATGGATAATAGTTGGAGGAACAATGTGCCTAAGTTTACAGGAAGCAGTAAATTGACTGCGGAAGAACATATCAAACGATTCAATGCTTTTATACAGGACATTGGTAACGAATATGAAGATATAAAAATGAAACTGTTTATGATATCTCTTACTAATGAAGTAAGAGACTGGGTAAATAGCTTACCAGACGCTTCAATATATTCCTTGAGAGACTTCCATGATCAATTTTTAGAACAATTCAGAAATCAACGTGCCCCAAAATTTGCTCTTCATGAACTAATAACTTTTCAAAAGTATCAAAACGAACAGGTGTATGATTTTAATTTGAGATTCACTAAACTGTATAACAAGTTTCCACAAGAATCCAAATTGAACAACCAAGCAGCCCTTAGCATATACTTGAAAGCATTTGACCCAAAGACAGGTTATGAACTCAGGGGCAAAAGTCCCAGAACTTTGGCAGAAGCACAAAAAATGGCTCTCACTATTGAAAACAATAAAAAGGCTGCTAGTAGATTGGAAAAAGAGACAATATAAGAGTTCCTCAAAATCCTAATCCTCCTGCAAACAAGCAAGAATACTCACATAAGAATGAAAGGCCAATACTCCATGATATGCCATATCATTCGAACTAGAAAGATGGAAAGCCCGTGGATACTAACAGGAGACATAACTATGGAAAAGACACTCCTGACCCTTTGAAGAAAAGTGGAGTCCATATGACAGAAAATAGTCCATGGTGTATGCCCTGTAATTTACCACACTCTCCTAATTATTGTGTGGTAGCAAAATCAATACAAAAAAATGAGACATCTTATAACCCTAAGATGGATCATCACACTATAAATATGTTGGGTATCACACCTTTCACTATTGAAGAAGATTATTTGTCCGGCGAGGAAGTAGGGTATGAATATGATGTAGGAGCACAAAAATATAATGTGAACATAGGAGAACAAGAAGTATTTTCTGACCATGAAGAAGACTTAGGGAATTGTGGATATGACCTTAATGCAACACAAAGCTACAATTGGTGAAAATCTTCTAAGGAAGAGAGAAGGGCCTTAACATTAGCTGCGGTAGTACAAGCCAAAAATAGCTATAATCTAAGAAATAGAACAATAAATGTTGAACAAGGAACTCCCAGAAGTATATTTATAAAAAATTAGACTTCTGGTGAAAATGATAAAAGTAAAGCTCAAAAAACACCTCATGATACACCTCCTATTGACACACCAAACAAAAAGAAGGACATCACAAAAATTGAGGAAAAAGGGGCAAACAAAAGTTGATAGGTCGGAACTAAACATAAATCCCTCATTTGATATTGCTCAAGCTGTTTCTCAAATGAAAGTATCTGTGCCACTTCTAGAAATGATGAATGTGGAAAAATATAAAAATATAGTGGTGAAGATGATATCAAATGTATCAAACAAAGGACCCAAACAACATAGTTCTAAAATAAATACGCAACAAGAATCTATCAAAATACCTGAAATATACCTGGGTGAAACATTAATGAAAAATCCATCTCAAGTAGATCCATTCTATATTACCTTGCTGATAAACAACAAATTAGTCAAGAACTGTATGCTTGATTCAGGAGCAGCAGTGAACATAATACCCATGGCTATTATGAAAGAGTTAGGAATGTGGATGGATACTACATTCGGTAAATGTTATGCAATGGATAACAGATCTGTCCCCGTTGTTGGAATCATGAAAAATGTTGAGATAAAATTAGCATCTCATCCTGAAGCCTCTTATAAAATTGACATCACTGTGGTAGATATCCCACCTAACTATGGAATGTTGTTATCTAGACAATGGACTGCCATGGTAGGGGGAAGTGTGTAATTAGATTTATCTTATGCTACTATCTCATTGGGAACACAAGCAATTAAACTCTATAGGGAGCCAAGGTATGAAGACATTATAGAGAAAATTAATCCAAATGAAATGATTTGTTTCTGTGACATAGACTTCAGTACATTCAGGGTGGAAGAACAGTCTAAATTGCATAATATAGACCTAATTTACTACGAAGCCAAAATCGATGAAAATAAAGTATGGACCATGTATTTAGATGGTGCATGTAGTAAGGCAGAAAATGGAGCCGGGGTGTTGTTTATATCACCGTCAGGAAAAACATTCAAATATTCCTTTTCTTTGAATTTTGAGTGCACAAATAACATAGTTGAATATGAAGCACTTTTAATTGGGCTAAACATTGCTAGAAAACACAAAATCAAATTGTTGGCAGTGTATGGAGATTCTGAATTGATTATTTCACAAGTCAAAGGTAAATATTCTTCCAAAAACAAAAGACTGAAACAATATAGAAATGCAGTTCTAGATGATACAGAATTGTTTGATGCCTTTTCAATAAGTTGGATAGATAGGTCAAAAAATATGATGACTGACTTCCTTGCAAACATAGCTTTGAAAAGGGATGATAAATTACCTTGACGGGTATTTCAGAAGTTGAGCTCAAAACAAGACCAACTATTCCAGACAACATATATAACTGGCAGGTTTTTGATAGTGATGCTGATTTACTCAAATTTTTGCATTATATAGATCAATATGAGAATCAAGAGATTGATCTTAATGCTTTTGTTGAGAAGAATGATGGTAAAGAGACTTCATTTGGGAAAGAAATTGTCCAACTTAAAACCAATAAAATTCCAAAGGGTTTAGTAGCATTAGAGAGAGTTTTTGATGCAAATGATTGATCCATATCCAAAGAAGTAACAATAAAGGAGGATGATGTGGAAGAAATAAATTTGGGAACTGAATTGTAACCTAAAAAGGTCTACATTGGAAAGAAAATAACCCCTACAATCAGAAGCATGTTAATTACATTATTGAGAAAATATAAACTTGTATTTGCCTGGTCCTATGATGATCTTAAAGCTTATAGGGAAGATTTGTTCCAGCATGAAATCCCTCTGAAGCCAGATGCTAAGCCTTATAGACAAAAATAGAGACCCATCAACCCAGTGTTAGAACCAAAGATGTATGAAGAACTCATGAAGCTCAGGGAGGCTCGCATCATTAAACCAATTAGGCATTCATCCTGGGTCTCAAATTTAGTGCCTGTTAGGAAGAAGAATGGGGATATTAGACTTTGTGTTGATTTTAGGAATTTAAATATTTCTTCCTTAAAAGATAATTATCCGTTACCCAATATGGAAACTTTACTGCAGAGAGTTACTGGCTATGAATTGTTATCCATGATGGATGGTTTCTCCGGATACAACCAAGTAAAGGTTAAAGAATCTAAACAATACAAAACAATCTTTACAACCCCATGGGGAACCTATGTATACATGAGAATGCCATTTGGCCTTCCAAATGCTGGAGCCACATTCCAGAGGGCAATGGACATTGCTTTTGCAGGGCTAATAAATGATATCATGGCTATATATCAGGATGACCTCATTGCATATTCAAAAAAGGCCGAAGATCATGTGAATCACCTTGAGAAGATATTTATTAGAGCATTAGAATATGGTGTTTCCTTGAACCCCAAGAAATGTAAATTTGCAGTCACAGAGGGGAAATTGCTTGGGCACATAGTATCCAAAGATGGAGTCCAGATTGATCCCGAAAGAGTAGATACAATAGATAAAGTTCCTATCCCAAAGACAGTCAAGGCCATACAATCATTCTTTGGACATATAAACTTTGTGAGAAGGTTTATACCAAACTTTACAGAAATAATTAACCCTATATCTAGAATGTTGAAGAAAAATGCAAAGGTTAATTGGACAGATGAATGTATAGAAGCTTTTGCATCCAGAAAAAGAGCAATTAAAGAAGCTCCAGTGCTAAAGTCTCTTGATTTCAGTAAACCTTTTCAGATCTTCTCATTTGCATCTTTTCATACAATAGCAGCAGTTATGTTACAAAAGAATAATGAGGTTTATGAGTAGCTTGTTTCTTTTTTTAGTAAATCACTCCAACATGCAGAACTTAACTATGATATCACAGAAAAACAAGCTTATGCATTGGTGAAAGCTGTCAAAGCATTTAGACCTTACCTAGTTGCGGCTAAAGTGATAGCTTATGTACCAAATGCAGCAGTCAAAGATGTGTTCATGCAGAGTGAAGTAACTGGGAAGAGATGTAGGTGGATAAATCGACTTCAGGAATTTGATATAGAAATTCAAATCACAAAGCTAGTAAGGGGACAAGGGTTAGCAAAACTAATGACTGAAACAAACCTTGAGGCTGCCCAAGTATATACTATTGAAAATGAAGAAGACATGGTAACAAGTATTGAGAAAACTCCTTGGTATACTGACATAGTGTACTACCTCAAACACATGAAATGCCTTGAAGGATTTGACGATAATAAGAAAAGGACTCTAAAATTACATGCTTCAAAATATGTGCTTATAGAGGGAGATCTTTATTGGAAAAACAAAGATGGTATCTTATTATTCTGTTTAGATGAAGATCAAGAAAAATCTACCTTAAAAGAGGTGCATCAAGGAGTGTGTGGTGGCCATTTCTCAGCTAAAACCACAACACATAAGATATTAAGGACTGGATACTATTGGCCCAAGTTTTTCAATGATGCCTATAGTTTTACCAGGAAGTGTGAGGCCTATCAAAGATTCTTAGGAAAGCTAAAATATCAAGGGGCATTACCCTTGAGACCTATGCAATCTGACGCCCCATTTCACCAATGGGGAATTGATTTTATAGGAGAGATTATGGAAAAATCAAGTGGTGGTCATAAATGGATATTAGTAGCCACTGACTATTTTACAAAGTGGGTGGAAGCAATATCCACTAAACAAGCAACTAGCAAGGTTGTGATCAACTTCCTATTGGAAAACATTTTAACTAGATTTGGGGTACCTTTGAGGCTTATAACTGACAATGGAATGTATTTTAGATCGGATGAGTTTAAATTTTTTTGTAAATCTTATGGCATTACGATCTCATATTCTTCTCCCTACCACCCACAAGGTAATGGACAGGCTGAATCTAGCAATAAGAGTATTTTGAAGATTGTAAAAAGAATGTTGGATAACAACAAGAAAACCTGGGATTCTAAGTTGAGATTAGCACTATGGGATGATAGGATCACAATAAAGAAAGCAACTGGCAAATCACCATTTGAACTAGTATATGGAGCTCATGCCAGACTCCCAATACACAACCTGCTGCTAGTGTGTAAGAGTATCCTCCAAGAGGATTGGGATGTCCCAAAACTGATGGAGGAAAGGCTAGAACAACTAATGGAATTAAACGAAATGAGGGAATAGGCAATAAAATAGAATAAAAAAATGCAAATGCAGATGAAGTACTTATATGACAAAAAGCAACATTCAGAAAATTTGAGGTGGGTGATATAGTGCTTATTTGGAATGCCATAAATCAAGAAAAAAGGGAAGCATGGGAAATTCGATGCCCTGTGGATTGGACCTTTTGTCATCAATGGTAAGGCAGGGGAGGATTCATATTATGTATAGAACATGTCTGGTGAGGAGCAATAACTGCCAGTACATGGGCATTTTTTGAAACATTTTTTCTCTTAAAAAGAACCCGAGAGAAAAGAATTTCCAGCGCATGGGCAATTCTGGTTAAACTCTCTAAATGGTCTTTTCCATGCATGGTAGTTTAGAAGAGTTAAATAACTTGCTTAAAGATATCTCTTATCAAGAAATAAAATCTTTTCATAAAACAATAACCCAGGATCTCCACCACACATCATAGTTCACCCGTAGTCAAATGAAGAAGGCATTGGTCTACTCCTCCAAAAATCTGGGATCTTGCTATGCCCACAAGGGGCATACATCCCCAGAAAGAGCCACTGTTGGGACTAAAATTCCCAGGCTACTTCTTGGCAATATTAAGTTTCAAATCATCCAAAAATTTTAGTATGTAAGCATATATGGAAAAATCCACAATTGTTTTCAAGCAGAAATTAAAAATTGAGTGATAGAACTATTTGGATTTGACCTATTCTGATTCCTAAAGATTTAATATAACATGGTTGAAGTGCTCATGAACCGTAAACAAGGAAGTGAAAAGTTACAAACCTTGTTGAAAATAAAGGAAAAATGGCATTAAGTTCCAGAGCTGAATATGGATGAATTCCTTGTCGAAAATGAATAGGGGTTGCTTTTTGAACCATCCTAAAATTCCCTGTATTTTGCAAGATATGTGTGTTTTTGATAAAATGCATGGTGGTATGGGTTTGTATGTTTGTATATACAAAGTCATTTGTATATACAAAGTCTCTCAAATACAAAGTGGTTTGTACGTTGTGTTATTGTATGATGCATATGCAAAGTCCCTTGTATACCGGGTTGTGATATGGTTGCATAAAAGAGTCATCGGGTTGCTTACTTGTATGCATTTGGCTAATGTTTTATTGTTATATACAAGGTGGACCCGACAAGTTTAAAAGTTGAGGTGTATTTTCTATCAGGTCCATTGCTTGTATGTTATGTTTGATAGAATGCAACATACATTGTGATACATACAAGGCAATATGCATTGCCTGGAACCGAAACAATTATGAAGTAACGTTAAGTCTTTGCATATTTACGCTTTGTATGTATGTTGCGGTATACATACATTGCGGTATATACAAGACATGACTCATTATCACTGGTCCTCTTTACCATTTCTACCAGTCACCCTTTGCATCTGGCGAAAAATACATTCCCGACATACATTCTAAAAGATACATTCTCGATATGCTTTTGTGATATATATATGGAATGTACATTCAGTGAAACAATATAAAACTCATACCGATACACAGTAATATACAACCCGGAACTCAGATGAGAATTAAATCGGGTTAAAGAGATGCATCGAGAATTTATGTATATTGGAGGATGCATATACAAGTCAGAGTGGAAAATAAATAAAACACGGTTCATAATAGCAAGGAATCCGGAAAGGAGATACAATTGAATTCGGGCATTGTATATGAAGGTTGGATACAAATAGTGGGTCCCGCCGCTTGCACATTGGGCTTGTATAATAACAATGTATATCTTCGATATACAAACCAAAATGCAAGCGAGGATACATTCTAAAGATGCAAGCCGCGGAACCAAAGGTTTATTAAAGTTGAAACATTCGTTGTATGTTTGTGCGTTGTATATGTCTGACATACATTGCTGATATACAATGCATTGCATACAAGTGGCAGAACCGAAAGATCATTTAAAAGAGTTAAATGCTTGTATATTCTGTGCTTTGTATCCATATTTCAAACATACATTGCATTTAATACATACAAGTCAGAATTCAGAGAAATTTAAATTTAGTATATACGACGTCTCACACCGGGACTTTATGTATATCGCCAATGCATATACAAGTTTATATAAGCCCGGATTTGAATGACCTATTAAATATTGTGAATTTTAGCTTGGGGCCGCGCTTGTATATATATAAAAAAAATGTATTCGGTACACAAGGAAGAATGTTATTCTTATAGTGATGTAGGAGGTCTTGCCGATACAAAATACAAAAACCCTAAAAACGACATTAAAATTTGAATGGTTAAGATATTCTTCTGACATTTGAAATATGGATTTTTTGCATGATATACACAGTGGGGATCAAGTTATATAAGCACCCACGAAAGGATATTGAGGAGCTGAATAAAATATCGTTAAGGGAAGTAATTACTTAAGTAAATACCTATGTTTAAATAAATTTGTTTTGATTATTTGATCAGAAATTAATTTGTGTTTTATCTGGTCTTTTTAGGAATAATAAAGAAACCCTCGAAAGATATTAAGCAGAACTACAATTAAAGATTTTTGTTTGACACTGAAATGGTTATCCATTTGATGATTAAAGATGAGTATTAATTTTCCTAAATCTATTTTATTCAGATAAATACTGTTGTTCAGTTATCAACCGTCACAACTATTGTAACTGGTCTGAAGCTTGTATGCCTCTCTTTATAAGAGATGACCAAGACCAGAATAGAGAGAGAGATAGAAAAAGGATAGAATAGAAGACATAAAGATTTTAGAATAGAACAGGGGATACTATAGATTAGAATTGAACAATAGTGCTAGTTCACTTTTAATATATTTTATTTCTGGTAGACCATGTGCAAGCTTTCTCTAATGAAGTCAAGTCTGTAAGCATGAAGCAGTGACTGCAAAATTTGGTATCAACTATCTATTAAATTTATTCAATTATATGATTATCTCCTTTCAAAGTTTTCCCTGTTATTCAATTTGAGTTATCAAGTATATCTTCAGGTTGTCTATGCACATTTGTTGTTATAGTGTGATAAGATTAATTGGTTTCTTCTTTCAGAATTAAATCCTTTAAATCTATCATAGTAACTGTGAAGGCATTGTCATGGATCTGTAAGAAGAGTCATATAGTTAGGGTTTGTATTCTATCTCCATTTTTTGATAAATCTATTACAATTGTAGTATTATCCTGATAGGTTCCTTCAAAGAGGGATTAAATCCTTTTAGATGAATGCAGGTAATTTGATTTTGTCAATTGAATATATATAAGTATGGAATACTAACTATTTCCTTGCAGGGTTGTACAAGTTACATACCTATTCTTTCATGCCAGGTAGTTCAAGTTTTTACCAAATAAATAATCATTTATTTCATGATCATACTGACTCTATATATAATAAGGCACTGGTCTAGTATTTTCATTATCACTTATACAAATTCATTTTACAATTACTTAGATTGCATTATTGTTTTAGCATTACAGTTTAGATCATTTAGGTTTAACTTGCTATCTTTTCATCTGTTTATAATTTGTGCCATTATCAATAGTTAGATTAATTCTGATCAAAATAGTGATCATCTCTTTATCTGCTTTATTAATTAGAGGTTTACCCGCCTAGGTCCGGCAGAGCCTGAAGTGAAGGGGGTTTAGCCATATCTACCCTGTGTCAGTTAGCCAAAAACATCAAGAGAGCCTGGCAACCTCTTAGGGTTAACAACCTGCATTTTTGAGACCTAACAGGATGAAATGGGAAGTTAGTGATATGGATGATGCAGAAAATTGGTTAAAAAATTGAGACATTTTAGGTGTCTACATTTTCCCCCTCTTTGACATGGTGTCGTGACCTAGTAGGAAAATGGTGTCAGGTCAAAGAATTTTGCCCCAGCTGTCGGAAAGGAGTGAAAATGGATGAGGGATTCCCCCTCGAGAGGTAGGGTGAAAAAAATATTTTTTTTGGGTAAACCCTCGAAAGAAAGGAATAGTGGTGAAAAATGAATGCAGGATGGAAAATAGGGTTGGCAGGAGAAAAATAGAGGAAAAAGGTTACAATTTGTGGCCTGGGGAGAGAAAATGGTGAATTAGGGCTAACATGGAAGCTATAGATAGTAAGTGTGGGCACAGTATGCCACATTTACATACTCTAAGCTAATTGGACGAGAGGAGACTAGAGGGAGCTATGGTACAACCGATTTTCCCATGACACATTCATCGATCAGAGAGGGTACGAGACTACCAGTGGATGGATGAGGCTGGACCATAGGTATGTCGTCCTAACCCGACTTTGTCATTTTGAGATTTGGGTTAGGTTAGGGGGTCAACAAAGGGGTAGTTAGGTAGATTAGCGCTATCGTACAACCACGTAGCACTATTGGGGCATGGATTAGTGCTATTGGGTAGTTTATCCCCAAAGGCAAAAAGGAAAATTTTAGTAGTTTAACGCCATCTGCTAGCGGTTTAGCACCAGAAATTTGGGGTTTATGTGGTTTAGTGCTATCTGAGTACAATTTAGCGCTATTGGGTCTATTAGTGTAATATGGGGTTAGATTAGTGTTATATTTTGCTTTAGCACCAAAAATTTTGGGGTAAGATTAGTGTCATTGGGTCAAGAATTAGCACTAATGGATTGATTAGCGCAATTTTAGTCTGAAGTAGCACTATCTTCTAGATTAGCGCAATTGATTTCTGAATTAGCACCATCCTTTGGATTAGAGAAATATGGCTCTGGATTAGCGCCACCTTCTGGTTTAGCACTATTAGTAAATGGATTAGCGCCATAATGTTGTTTTGGGCAAAAGGGGTTGACTTGATTGATTTTTTTATGTAAATTGAGCGATGGGTGCTTAACGAGTTCCTTCAGTGGTGGATTTGAGGGGATCGCTTACAAAATGTAGATATGGCTCGGTTACATAGGATCAAACTGCATACTATCTCAGAGATGCCTTGGTTATGGGCTTATAGGGCCATGATGATAGCCCTGGTAGAGAGATGGAGGAGTGAGACATGCTCCTTTTTGCTTTCGACGGGTGAGATCACTATCACTCTAGAGGATGTATGGAGGATCCTTAGGATCCCCATAGTTGAGAGAGGGTGACCTATGATGTTCCCTATGGAGTAGCGACCTTAGATCAAGCGTTTACGCCATCACAACCATCATACATTCAAGATATGTGGGAGATGAGATATGCACGCACTCGTGTGGGTGGAGTTGGGCATTATGTCTTATATGTTTGTAGGTTGATTAGAGATATACTGATGCCCGATTGACAATCATGGGACTTTTCGGTTGGCTGGGGCAGGTCATCAAGGCTATGGTGACTCAGGAGACAATGTTTACATGGGGGTCTGAGATGCACCTAGTGGTGTATTAGGTGGGAGATAATTTAGAAGGGGTGACATTGCTCCACGTGTGAGTGTGGGAGCACATCGCTATCACGAGGCCCGAGTGTCCACATGTTTGACCATAGTGGGAGCCATGGGTGATGGCCTGCAGGGGTGTTCTCTGGCATACACAACTGGGGGACAAGAGATATTAGGGATGATTGTTTAATGACATGGACACAGTCATATGGTGACCATACATAGGAGTGGATCCTTGGATGGATGATGATAGGAACATGCCATATACATTTCAGCCTCGATATATGATGAGGTAGACATAGCACATTATTGACAGATATATTCTGTCACATGTGATGTGATAGTTTGGGATGTGATAGGATTTGCCGTAGGTTATAGCTATTTTTAGGCGAGTTCGAGCAGATGTATTGTGGCCTCTAGAGTTACATTCTTAGGTGGCTTTACCAGATCGGGCAACATTGCAACCAATGCAGTGGGACTAGAGGAGCCAGGTAGTAGATGCTGGTATGACACCAACATATGATGCTTGGTGGGGGCAGCATAGACCGGTACGGCTTACATGCCCAGATGTAGATCCTACGGAGGAGTGCGAGGAGTATGTTATGGAGGAGGTGGACATAGAGGAGAGATATGGAGCTAGGAGGGATGGGGGGAGGAGGATATGGGATAGAGGTTTGGCAATGATAGTTACAAGACGGGTGACTATAGGGCAAGGGCCAGTGGGGCAAGCTCCAGTTGGACAAGCGCCCATTGGATAGGCTTCACTTAGACAAGGACATGTTAGACAAGCTCCAGTGTGGAAGGCACCTATTGGACATGCTCTAATTGGACAGGGACCTATTGGACATGCTCCAATTGGACAGGCACCTATTGGACAAGTACCGGTGATTCAGGTGGAAGCTACTTAGATAGGCACATCAGGTGCAAGGCCATCTGGGACAACTCCTGGTCCTGATCCCTCTACATGACGGTGGGTGTGACAGTGGCAGGGGATGAGGAGGAGGACATGGACTCCTTGAGGGCTATAGTTGCTAGTTTAGAGGATGAGGTGGCTCAACATAGACAAGAGTTAGATGAGGTGATTGTAGAGTGGGACAATGCTTGTGGGGAGGTAGAGAGGCTGTAGGATTTACTGTTTGCATGGGGGAGGGGATGGTGGTGATGTATCTATACTTTAAGAGAAGATTGGGTAGCTACAGAGTCAAATGCAGTCACAGATTGCCTAACTTATTGTAGAGAGAAATGCTAAGAGGGTACAACGACAGGGAGCAAAGGCCCGATTACAAAGAGCTGAGATTAGGTCCTAGCAGGCTGAGGTACAGGTGACCCAACTACAACAATATGTCTCACAGATGGAGGGTGTTATTTTTGGCACCAACATGGTGCAGATGTGGGGGGATTACACAGTGGTCCAGCAGCAGCTATCTGAGGTGTAGCAGCAGTTGGCAGATTAGAGGGCATGTGCCAAGTATTACTATGGCACATATCAGATGACTGTGCTTGAGGAACAAAGGGTACCGAGATACATCCAACGTAGCCGGTCTGGTATGTCAGGTTCTTATAGGTCCCGATGATGCCAACTATCTATGCAGTAGCCTTTGTAGCATTAGTAGCCACCACCCTAGCAGTAGCAAGCACCTATGGGACCACCTCTACCTCGACCACAGAGTTTAGCAACACACATATCTCCTCCTAGTTCTTCCACTGACTCTGCTAGAGATTCTTCAACCCATGGTTGATATATATTTGTATGTCTTTGGGCTTTGTATACTTTGATGTACTTTTAGCCCTCGGGGCACATATTGTATCATGACATTATTTTTGATCAAGATATGTATATATATGATTTTGGCAGGGATACATGATGTGTTATGCATGGTTTGATGATTATGATGATGATTATGCATCGATGTTATGATGTTTATGAGGATTGATGTATGATGTGTTTATGATGGTTTTATGGTGTAGACACTGAAAATTGTCTAGGTCTTGTTTACACATGACCTTGTATATCTTTGCCCTAGGTCTTGGTTACACAACACATTGTTGACATGACCTTGTGTGTTTTCCCCTAAGTTCTAGTTCATCCTAGTTCATCTAACCTCATCCCACTTAATCCCATTTATCCCTAGGTCCTAGGTCATCCCACCTCATCCCACTTATCCCACTCCTAATTCTATCATAATTACTTAGCCAATTAATTAAATAAATCATATTTATTTAATTAATTCCCCATCCCATTTGTCCAACTTAATCACCTTCTTGATTAATTAAATAAACCCACTTTATTTAATTAATCCCACTTAATCATATTCCAATTAACTAAATAAGTCCCATTTGTTTAAATAATAATACCCCCTTCACATGTCTCACATAATTCAAATTAAAAATTTGAAATATTCCCTCACCTCTTATCGCATTACGACACACGTCACATGTCTCATCTCCCACTTAATATGCCATCACATGTGCAAACTAATTCAAATAAAATATTTAAATTAGATTCCTTTCATTCTCCTTCGCACGCTTGTCACATGACTGATTTCTTGATGTGCAAGGAAACCTAATCAATCCTAGCCATCCATATCATCTAAACCCTAATCGATTTTGTCCATCCATTCAAACTAGGTATTTCCTATAAACCTAGCCTCCTCAAAGCCATTTGGGGGATCAAAGCCATTTGGGGGATGCAATCTAATTTCATACTATTATGTTGCCAAAATCTTGAGCAACCAACATTCAACCATATCCGTTAATCTCTTCCTTGCATCCATCTCCATCTCCATCTTGCATCTTTCATCATATTGCATCCATCATCTTGCAGGTATCAATCAAGCTGTCATCTTGTGCATATCATTCGAGGTGTATTGAAGGTTTGGATTTGGCTAATGCATGTATTTGTTTCATCATTTCAGCTAATCCAAATTTTTAATTTACACATGGTTTATGGATTATGTATGGATGTTATGATGTATAGATTTATGATGTTTATGATGACGATGATGTATGATGTGTTTATGATGGTTTCATGGATGATTATGATTATGATGTGGATTATGTTATTATGATGTGGATTATATGCATATGATTCTATGAATGAATTAATGAGATGGAAATGAAATATATGCTTAGATTAATAAAAAATATATTATGTAAATGGATAAATGACATGTAATAGAAATATGTGCTTAGATTAATAAACATATATTATGTAAATGGATAAATGACATGTAATGGAAACATATGCTTAGCTTAATAAACATATACTATGCATGATAAGTGATGTGATAGATGGATAATGCAATGTAATGATTGTGGTTTTTGATTAATGTAATGGTAATGAAATGATATGGTAATTGATGTTAATGCAATGATGTTATGTGTACATGATAATGAATGTTAGTCATGATACATTGTGATGCTTAGAATCATGGTGAGGAGGTTAGGTGTTTGGGAGGTGGTTGGGCTAGGTTGGGGATGGTGAGGATAGGTTTAGGGAGGGTGAGGATAGGTTTAGGGATGGTTAGGGATGATGAGGATAGGTTTAGAGATGGTTAGGATAGGTTGGGGAGGGTTTGGGATGGTTAGGGATGATGAGTACTAGGTCACTAGATGCCACATTGTTAGAGGGGTTTTGTTGGGTTGGTTGGAATTGGATAGAATTGGTTATGTGATGGGAGGGCAGGTGTTTGTTAGGTTGGTTAGGGTGGTTGTGGGATGGGATTAAGTGATTAGGGGATGGGATTGGTTCGGTCCTTTTCTTCATTAAATACAAAGACACAGTGATGTTTTTATGGATGGGAGATGAGGGTAGATTAGGGATGATGGATTCGGATGGGGTATTGCGTTGATATTTTTGAGAGCAATCCTAGATTTATTATAGAAAAAGAGGATATTTTCACCAAGGTATGAAATACCAAGGTGATGATTCATATCTGTCTTTGCATGGACTAGACCTGCAAACAATAGGATAATCCCATGCATGCCCAAGGTAGTACAATCTTGCCTAGATGAGGGAAGGGGGCTCATAGATTAAGCCCTTAGTACATAAAAGGTATGATGAACCTTAGATGCAAAGGAAAACAATATGCTAGAACCAACCCTACATTTCACAAGATATAAATACTAGACTTGGAGTAATGAGACCAACCCACAAACATGGCACACAAAAGCAATGACCATGCCCCATTCCAAGTGTTTTTTACCACATACCATGATATAATAAGATCAAGATAGTTTTGAAATGATCCTTAGAATGAGACAAAAGATAAAAATCAATAACCAAAAAGACTAACGAACCAAACAAACAACCATTGTATATCTTGGCAAGATAAGTGTTGATTTGATAGGATGATGTATTCTACCTATTGGAATGATATATCTATTAATGCGGGAATCAATTGGATGATTAGGATAAAAGTTGAAAGATGGGCAAAAAGATAGTAGGCCATTCATTATGATTGTAGTTGGTTTGTTGATTGATGATTCGTGCATGAGATATGATGCTTTTGGAAGTATGCTTAGCAAGTGTATTGCTCTTGGATCTAGTATAAGCTCAGGGAATAGGGACCATCCAAACAAGTTGGATGGGTGCATCTTATGTACCTGCATACTGATACTTCCTTTGTATTCTAGACTGCCTACATACCATGTATCCATAGATTCAAGGCACATTAAGATGTGGGTGATGATGATATGTAGTTCTAGGTTGTAGTGATGATGTAGGGATGGTTTCATGGAATTGATGAGTTGGATGATTGTTTTTGGGATTTTATAATTTTTTTATTTTTTTGGGGTTTTTGTGGATTTTCTAATGTTTTTGGATTTTTCAAATTTTATGCTGTATAAGGGAGGCATACAAGGATCCTCTTTTCCAGGAATCTACCTTGGGTGGGTGATGAAGGGATGGGATGGGCGATGCTGAATGTTTATGACTCCAAGCCATGGGATGGAAGTGATATGGAGCAATATGGATAAAGCCGAGGACTTACTAGATGGTAGAACCGATCATTACACATGGTGCCTAAAATAGGTTTTCACCATGGTACGTATCCAAGGCATCACTGAAGTGATTTTCACTGTTGGACGGCTTTATTGCACTCAAATTTTCTTTATTTTTTGATTTTTTTGGGTTTTTTACTTTTTCAATTTTTATTTTATTTTTTGACTTGGGATACTGGATGGGTTTGTTAGAAATGAAGGTGCAAACCACACAATGGAAATTTGATTCAAACCTTATTATCCTCTAAATAATGTATAATCAATGGAGATTGCAATAGAAATCAAAATCTATTACACAGAAATAACATGCACTAAGAACTGAACACATAACACAATATGTAACGTGGAGAAAACCCTTTTGAGTAAAAAACTCCACCAAGAAAAGAGGCTTCAAGTTGTATTATTTTCAAATATGAGATTACAATACATGCACTTCCTCTCTCCTTCAGTCTTCAATCCAATGCCACCTGTTACTCTCCAATATGATAAAAACATAGTACAAATATCCTTATAAAAGGGGTTTGCCTTCTAGGGCAAGGTAACCTACAAAATATCGACCGCTAGATCTATGACCTGCGACCCCCCGTCACAGACAAATGAGCATTGTGTACCAGATATAAACATATGGATGAAACAAGATAACTACTAGTGAAACCTTTCATCCCTTATGGGTGATTTACAAACAATATTAGGAGTAATTAATTACATAGGATTTACAAGGTTGATGGCACCTTAATCCTAACAGGGTTAGGCATAGAACTTTTTTAGATGCATGATATTCATCATCTCATCAAGAGGCAACCCCTCAAGTGTTGCAAGCTAGTAAGCTCCTGATCCGTAGCTAGCTATGATGACATAGGGTCCCAACCAATTGGGCTAAAACTTGCCCTTCTTGTGACATTCTTGTAGATTCCTTTGATTTTCCATAAGGACCAGGCTGCCTATCTCAAACCTACGGTTCTTGATCTTCTTATTATAACTTCTACATAGGTGATTCTGGTAGGTCTGTAGATGATTTAGAGCATTCAAGCACTTCTCATCCAGAAGTTCTAGCTCTTTTAGTCTTGCAACTCTATATTCTTCCTCAGTAATGATGTTCTACAGTGACATTCTAAGAAAGGGGAGCTCGACCTCGATTGGCAGGATGGCTGATGAGTACCAAGTAGCACCCATAAAATACATCTTTTTACCTATCTTTTTCTCCTTTCCAATCCCATATTTCTTGATGTCTGCACCTGAATAGGCTAGCAAGATTGTTCTAAATAATGATTAATTGAAGAGAAATTACTTAGGATCACAATTTCTGATTAAAGGACTAATGTGCATGGAATTTATGGAAATATGCAAAAAAACTTCTCTTTTTGAATCAACAGCTGTAGATGTTTGGGATGGAAATTTTGTGCATCTCCAGAGGTAGTCCTAATGATCTCTGAAGACAATATCAGAATACCACGACATCAGAAGTTTTGAAGTAAAGAGGAAAAACATCTCCAGAGCATCTCTAGAGCTGAGCAAGAAGGCCACAATTATATCTTTGGAGCTATAGACAATATATCTCTAGAGCTGTAGACAGAGACATACATTTCCGGTACCTCTGTAGAACAGAGAAGATTTCCAGCACAGCTGTTGGTCAGGCACTTTCAGCAATGATCGTGATACCCCTGATATTACTCAAATCATCTCCTGAGTGATTAAGAGCCATCTCTAGTTAACTGCTGGGAGTTTTTATCTCTTTTTAGTTTTTGCATGAGTTAGTGATGAAACTGATTTAATATCCATATTTTCAGGGCCTCACTGTCCAAACGTATTAAGACTCAAAATTAGATTCAGAGTGGACTTTTGTTCCACTCAATCTTTTTTTATTGCATGGTTATTTTCCGTAGTTAGACAACTAGTATAATAAAGAGATGGATGTCATCTCATAGAAGAACGGGTAGATAAGATAAGTGATATGTCATCACTCATTTTATATATACTTACAGAAGCTGTAGAAAAAGGGTGACTTTTATTATTCTAATTTTCTGTAATCTCATTTGGATATCAATATTTCTCTGAATATAAAGTGAATGGAATTGGACTAAATTAAGTTGTGATATTATTCTTTTGTGCTGATTTCTTACTGTAGTCTTCAACCCTAAGGGTACGGAGCAATGGCCTACTCTCACCTCCAAGGCAGAAGGCTAATACCACTATTTTGTCATTTCAGATTTTGCTTTATAGAATACTGACTGATTTTGATAGATAGATGCATGTTGCAGTTTATAGATTTGCTTTGAGTAATTTATTGTTTAATTATGTTTCTAGTATTCTTTGAATTCATTTAGTAAGTAGATATATCAATCCCTTTAGCTAGCGAAAACTAGTAACTTTAGAATCCCTAATTGCAGATAGCCGAGGACACAGCCCTGAATTTTGACATCTGAAATATGATTAAATGATGAGGTACAATGACCCTTGTCATTTTTGGCACCATTGCTATGGATAATTGTGTTAATTATAGAAACTTAGCTAAACAATTTTTAGGTTAGATTTGTATTGTTAGAGCTAGAGATTCAAAAGGAAGATACATAAACAAACACCCCATCAACAAACTATAGGAGAAAGCAGTGGGGTGGTACAAGATCTTGTTGAAGAAGAAACCTAGAACCTACCTTGGAAGCTACACCTCAAATCAATAATCCCTTAGATCCTCCAAATCTTCCACTCGTTGATTATATCCAAGAATTACAACAAAAGTTTCAGGCAGATCCTTTGATAGAACCTAATTTCCTAGAACCTCAGAGAGAAGAACCAATACTAGACATGGATGATAATAATGATAATCATGAAGAGGAGGAAAATTAGGCTCCAAGAAGCTTCCCATATCCCATTGTTCTGGCTGCTGGAGACAATGCTCTTATGAAAAATATTTCACTAGCACACTTGGCAAATTTCATAGGTCTTTCTTCTAAGGATCTAGATTAGTTTTTGTTTGAATTCAAAGTGGTATGCCAAACTTATGATTATGGATCTGATAACCAAAAACTCAAACTGTTCCCTTCAACCCTAAAAGATTCTGCGATGAGATGGTTTATGGGTTTACCCTAGAACTCTATTCATTCTTGGGATCAGATGGAAACATAGTTTTCAGGAAAATAACAAGATTACTATAGAGTCAGTAATAAAAATGAGGAATTGTTCAAAATTAAAGAAGGAGAGGAAGAGACCTTAGAGGACTATGTGGACAGGTTTAATTTTGCCTTAAGAAGGTATGGCAACCCAGTCACTCACTCTTTGGCCAGAACCCTGTTTGTAAAAGGATTGGATAAAGAATCAAAACATGCACTAGATCTGATGGGAAAGGGAAATATCAACAAAATGGATATACCTGCTATAGAAGAACTCTGCAGGAACTATTCTAGAACCCAAGATGGATTGAGATCATCCAAAAACTTCAAAGGGAAGAATGAAATAGGATAGTTAATGGAAGAGATTGCAAATCTAAAAACAAATATTTTGGTCCAATTAAATACCACATTAGATGGGATTCAGACAAAAACTAGAAAACTGAACCTCTCTCCATCTATTGTCCTAGGTGTAGAAACAAGCATCTGTTGAGAGAATGCCCCTTAGACAAATCAAAGATTTGTCAGATCTGTGACAGGGAACATCCCACCAGTCAATGTAGTCAACTCCAGCCTTGAAAAGGTTGAGTAAGAAGAATGCTGTAATAGAAGAAGAATTGAACTATGTGGGACAAAAATAGGCTAAAAATTTCCCTTATAATCAGTATCCAAACCAACCTTCTTACATGGCTCCTTCTAATTGGGGAAATAATCAATAGAATCTAATTTGGAATGGGCCTCAGAGTAATCCTCCTTGGGGAAAACAGGATTGGCCAAATCAACATTGGAAAAACTAAAATTGGCAAAATCAGCACTGGGGAAATCAATAGTGGCCACCATAGTTTGAATCACAAAACATGCAACCTCAATGGGGTCCTCAACAGGGATATAATCAACAATACTAGGGACAACCTAGATGTTTCCAACCTCAACAACAAGCATTACTAACTGGACCCTCCAACACACAAGGTCAGTCACAAAATGAGCCAGTTAGCCAACCACCCTTACCAGCTCAGCCTATACCAAACCCACGAAATAAACAGGGGGCAGTTGTTTACATGACAGAGCAAGAAAACATGGCTAGTATTAACGCTATATATCCAAATAATCTCTAGCTGCATTCTAGGAAAGAATTCCCAAGACCATCTCCTCCAACTATAGTTGAAGTAACCAATGATGAGGAACCTGAAAATCCATCCACTCAACTTCTAGAGGAGATTACTACCGAAAAAGTGCTAAAAGAATCATGCTTGGATAACTTCAAAGTTGCTCCTAAAAGACTGACTCCAGAGAACATTCCTAGACATACTTCTGATAAAAGCTCCAGAGATGGAAAAACTAGCACCATACTCAGAACGGATCAAATAGCATGTTCCCCGGAAAAAGATCTTACAAAAACAAGTCCAATCTAACATGGAATCAGAACTATTACAAGAAATCAGGCAACTGAACATTAAAATTCCTCTCCTCCAATAAATCAGAGATGTACCATAACTAAATCAATTCATTAAACAACATTGTGTCAAAACACAGGGCAAGAAGAAAAACTTTCCTTCTACAATCCAGGTGGAAGGGAAAGTAGTAGATCTATTGATGGGAGAAATGATCCTCCCAAAATATGGAGACCCTGAAAATCCTATCATAACTATTTTCATCTCAGGGGTAGAAATTTCAAACATTTTGGTTGATTTGGGAGCAACAATTAATGTGATGATGATTCATACAATGGACACATTAGCTCTATCAGGTATCCAATCCACGACTACAATCCTTCAACTTGTTGGCCAGTCAGTAGCTGTTCTGAAAGGAGTAATTATTGATGTACCAGTTGTGATAAAATCATGGGAATTTCCAGTAGACTTCCTGATATTAGAACTGAGAAACCAAAGAAATGCTTATCCATTGATTTTAGAAAGACCATGGCTGGCTATAGTAGCAGCATCTATTGATTGTCGAATTGGGGATATGGTCATTTCTAATGGGATAGATTTGAAGAAAATATCATTGTATCATCCAACTAAACCATCAATACATTATACAGGAAGAGTATGGGTGGATGAACTAGATAACAATGACAACAGTGCCTCAGTATCTATGGTAACCATCAAGGAACATTTGGGAGAGTTGGAAGAAGAAATCTACTATGATACAACAGAAGACATTACCCACATCCTAATAAATGAGGATGTGATGGAGCTTGCCCAAGATTCTAGGAGAGAACTTCTCACTTCTAGTCATTGTACCCTAGCAAATATCATTCCTTGTGGGGAGACCTTTTACAGAGACTTAGCCACGTTCCACATGTTGCTTCCACATTCTTGTCCCCTCAATACCATGACTCCAATGTATGGATTAACTACATCCATGAATCAAATCACAAAATAGGTCATGATTTTACCACGGAAAACACTTAATATCAATACTCAGTTAACAGCAAATCAGGAAGAAAAACTTATCCAACTTCTAATTTCCCATTCAACAGCTTTTGCTTGGGAATACCAAGATATGAAAGGCACCCCTCCTGAGATCTGTACCCATCATTTATACATTGAGGATATCAAACCTGTTAGACAACCCCAGAGAAGGTTGAATCCTACTTTAAAAGACATTGTTAAGACTGAAATAGAAAAATTACAGCAAGTAGGGTTTATATATCCAATCTCAGATTGTCAATGGGTCCCATCCCTAGTCATAGTGCCTAAAAAGAATGGGAAATGGAGGGTGTGTATTGACTATAGGGATCTAAACAAAGCTACAAAAAAGGACTACTTTCCCTTACCATTCATTGACCAAGTATTGGACAACCTTGCTGGGAGAAAATATTTTTCTTTTCTAGATGGATTCAGTGGGTATAACCAAATTCAAGTAGCACCTGAAGACCAGGACAAAACCACTTTCACCTATTCTTGGGGAACTTTTGCTTACAAAGTTCTTCCATTTGGACTATGTAATGCCCCAGCAACATTTCAGAGGCTTGTTTTAGCTATTTTTGCTAAACTAGCTAATGAATGCATGGAGGTCTATATGGATGACTTTACTATGTGTGGGGATAATTTTGAAGAAGCTCTCACAAACCTTGAGAAAGTACTAAAATGTTGTGAGAAAAATCAATTATCCCTTAGCCATGAAAAGTGCTTCATGATGGTGGAGGAAAGAATTGTACTGGGACACCACATTTCAGCAAAGGGGATCAAAGTGGATCAAAACAAGATAGAAGTGATCACACAATTGCCTTCACCCAAAAATCAAACAGATGTTAGAAGTTTTCTGGGTCATGCAGGCTACTATAGGAGATTCATAGAAAATTTCAGCAGAACAGTTGCCCCCTATTTACCCTACTTAACAAAGACACAAAATTTCTATGGATAGAAGACTGTCAATCAACATTTGAAACCTTGAAAGAGAAGCTTACTGTTACACCAATTTTGAGAGGACCTAATTGGACTTTACCATTTCACATACAAACTGATATTTCAAATGAGTCCATTGGGGCAATTTTAGGACAAAAGGAGGAAGGAGAGAGTATGCATGCCATTTATTACATTAGCAAAAACCTTACCTCTATAGAAAGAAATTACACCACAACTGAAAAAGAATTCTTGGCAGTCATCTATGCTCTAAATAAATTTAGGCATTATATCACTGGATATAAAATATTTGTACACACTAATCATGCAGCCATTAAGTACCTAATGAATAAGCCAATAGTAGGTGCAAGGATCATTAGGTGGTTATTGCTATTGCAGGAATTTGATATTACCATAGTTGATAATCCAGACAAGTTTAAGTTGGTTACTGATTTTCTGTCAAGATTGTGTACAAGAGGAGAAAACCAACTAGTGGAGGAGAGGTTCCCAGATGAACATCTTTTTTCTATCTCCTCTACTGTACCTTGGTTCGCTGACATAGCTAATCTTTTAACTATAGGTTGTATCCATCCCATTTTACCTCAAAACAGAAAAAATGCTTAGTTAAGGAAAGCTTATCTTATAAATGGTTAAATGGATTGTTGTTTAAATGTGGTCCTGATTTCATTTTATGCAGGTGTTTGAAAACTGATGAAATTTTTGATGTATTGAGAGCATGTCATGATGAACCATCTGGTGGGCATTACTCTTCCCATAGAACTATCCACAAGATCCTAGGAGCTGGTTACTACTGGCCCTCTCTTCATAAGGATACTAAGAAGTGTGTGCAGTAGTGTGACCAGTGCCAAAGGATGGGACATCCAACCTTCACCCAGGAGATGTTATTGCATCCTCAAGTAATGATGGAATCGTTTGAACAGTGGGGTCTAGACTTTGTGGGACCAATTTCTCCACCATCATTAGGTAAGGAGTATATTCTAGTATGCATAGACTATGTGACTAAATGGGCTGAGGTTCAAGCATTGCAATTTGCATGAGAAGAAAAAGTTGTTGATTTCCTTTATAATAAGATTTTCTTGAGGTTTGGAGCCCCAAGATCCATAGTTTCAGATAGAGGACCTCAGTTTACTTCACAGGTAATCAGAGCATTCATAGATTTATATCAAGTCAAGCACAGAAAATCTTCACCTTACCATCCTCAAGCCAATGGGCAGGTAGAGGTGACTAATAAGGAATTTGAAAATATTCTGACAAGGACAGTAGCAATAAACATAAAAGATTGGGCTAATAGATTACCTGAAGCAGTTTGGGATTACAATACCACTTGGAAGTCCACAACAAAGTTCTCACCATATGAACTAGTTTATGGGAAAAAGCCTATTCTATCTATAGAATTTGAACTCCAGACACTTAAAATTGCATTGGATATTGGTCTACCATTGTCCATAGCCCAACAGAACATAATTCTTTAGCTCAATGAGTTGGATGAAATCCGGACAGAGGCCATTCAAGAAAACAGAACTGGTTCAGTATCAAAGGAAGCAATGGCATGACCAACACATCAAGAGGAGGACATTTCAACAAGGTGATTGGGTTCTTCTTTATGATTCTAAATTCAAGGAGTTCAAAGGGAAATTACAAACTCATTGGATGGGTCCTTATCAGATAAAGAAAGTTTTTAAAAATGGAACAGTACTGTTGGAACCTATTGATGGAAGCACAGACACATTCTTAGTGAATGACCACCGAATCAGACTCTATAAAAGACCATCCACTAAAGAGGAGTTCCTCAATGATTTGTGTTTTGATATAGGGGACACCTCCTCTGTCACAGTTTTGGACTAGTGAACAAAAAAAAGAAAAAAATAGGAAAAAAAAAGAAAAAAGGAAGAAGCTTGAAAACCCGCAAATGGCGGCCTTCTAAAAAAAATAGAAAAAGATGGAAAACCAGTAAATGGTTGTCTTTCTCGACCAAGGGAATTGAAAACCAGCAAATGGTGGTTCCCTTTTTCATGCCATTTGAGAATAATCAAGCTACGGAGGTGATCAGGTGCCGGGAGTTACTCAAACACACCTTCGACGCTTCGTAGATTAGGAGCACCTTCGACACTTCACAAACTAGGAGCACCTCCGACGCTCCACCAATAAAGAGTTATTGACAACCATAATAAGTGGGAGGGGACCCACCTCTCCAGGAAATAAAGTAGAGACGTTATTCGATGAGGTCATCATGACTCATCCTCTACTTTATGGAAGGAACAAAAAAAAAGTGAACACACATCTCGAGAGAAATCATTACTCTCATTTGTACAGGTACTTACAAAGACTGTGTTGATGTCACCCTGGATACATGGATTCTCTAACCACTCAGCGGGAATGATTGTAGGTTGCATGACAATGAAGGTGATTGACGTCATTTCAAGCCACAAAAAGCTGCTCAGGTGCCACGTCGCGTCAAATCTTATCAATGCCACAACATCTCAGCCAAGTACATCATGCCTCATCATTAAAAATGGTTCAGGTAATTCTATCTTAATTAAGCATTAATTAGTAACTGTCTTGTCATTCTATTTTTGGGTGTCGTCATTATGACACATCCTCCTACCATTATTTTCCTTTCCAAATTCATGCATGCCGCCATCTTTGTTGTACTATCACCATGCCTACGGAGTGTCCCATCACTCTATTTCATTTATGACCACATAAGCACTCTAACTAATTTTAAGTTCTTTCTCCATAATCCTAAGCCGTTAAACGAATTGACATAATAATCCTCATTCAAAACTGTAACATACCCTGAAGAACAGAGTCAGCTGAAACAGTTCTCCAAAGCCTACGGAGTGAGGAAGGATTATAAGCACAGAGGATAGGAAAAGAATTTAGAAATGGGGGTTAAGAAGAAATCAAAGCCAAAAAGTGCTATAGGCCTTTTGTAGGATGATGCTGCAGCAGACATTCTGAGGAATGTAGGATGGTTGGAATTTCTGGAAAAATTTGAAGGGTTTCAAGAAGATATTGTTGATGAGTTCCTAAGAAACCTAAGGGACAATCAGACAACTGTAAGGGGAGTTCAAATCAATCTCTCTGCAACCACTATCAGTCATATTTCTAGGTTGCCTGAACAAGGTGAGAGATTCTATCATCTGAAAACTTTATATGCTAATTTGATTAGGAATTTCTCTGTTGAAGGAGAACCTACAATACAATTGCATTTAAATAAAAATGAGGTTAAAGGAATTCTTTGGTCCTCACTTCCAAACCCTTGGCAATCTGTAGCTACATGGCTGATGAAATATTTCACGTGTGATGGTCAATTTTCCTTAGTTTTAGGACCAATAATGAAAATGTTGATTTTTCTGAGGCATGGGAATTGACACCCTGAATTTAGCATAAACATTCCCAACTTTCTGTACTCTGCCATTAGGGCAACTGCAAAAAAATATCAACAAAACAAGGGTCCTATGAAACATCATGGCCTCATTTTTCTGATAGTTAAACACCACTTTCTGTCTCAAGCTGATGGAGAAGAATTATGGCAAACATTTTTTGAACAAAATCCCCAGGATAGAGAGCTAGAGAGGGCACAGGTAGAGGGTTAGGGTTCCTCTACCCAACAAGAAGAAGAGACAGAACCTTCAACCTCCTCTCTAGCTATTGAAAAAGGAAATAAGTCCTCTTTGGAGGCAACTTCATCTGCAGCCCTTGTTTCTGATAAGAAGAAGAAAGGCAAAGAAATTAAAGAGCCTGCTCTTGAGCAAACTCCATACATGACTCTCTCATCCAAGAGGAAGATGACTCTGGTTGAGGAATCTTTCCCTAAGAGACTAACATGGGAGAGGTCAGGGCAGAAAGCAAAGAAAACCCCAAAGAAAGATGACTCTAGAATACACTATTGGACTAAAGAAGCATCCCATGATTCTGATGAGATGCCTCTAGTGAGAAAGAAAAGAATGAGAGAAGTTTCCCTAGAACCATCTGTCCATCTGGGTTCAAGTCCAACTTCAGAACAATCTCTCGCTCCGGAGACAGAACACAGGAAAACTTTTACTATTTCCTCAAATTTTGAGGATGAGACACCTTCTCTGGAGGCACCTGCCCCACCTATGCTACGAAGAAGCAAAAGAAAAAGGCAGCTCTCCCAAACTGAGAAAGATACTGCTCTCCTAGCTGAAGTGCTTCTGGGTTTCAGAACTTTTGAGGAGAAAGTTGGGCCTTCATCAGTGCCAACACAAATAGAGAAAACCTAAGAAAAACCTTAGGACAGGGAGGCTATAGGGAAAGATAAAACAAAGCAATTGGGTGCAGCTAACAGTGCAGGACAGATGGCTATGGAAGATCCTGATGTGTAGTAAACAAAAGAAGAAACATGAACTTTCTCTCACCCCTCTAATCAAGAGGATATTGAGATTTCAAAAGAGCAGTAACTGTTGGAAGAAATTGATAATCTAAAAGGATTACTTTGGAAGAAAAATCAGATTATCACTAACCTCAAGAAGGTCAGAATGGAAATAGAGATGGAGCAAAACAAGTAATTAAAAAACTACAAACAGAGCTCCAGAGTAAAGACCAAATAATTCAAGAGAGGGAAGTAGAATTGGAAGCCCAGAAGATAGAGACAGCTAAAATCATGACGAAAAAGGAGATAGAGGCAGTATAAAGTATTTCTGATCTTACCAAGGCTAGAGATAATGGTCTCATAGTAATTGCAGCATTAATTGAGAAAGTACAGAGCCAAGATAAACAATTGACTTGGGCCAACAACAAAATAGATAATCAAGAGGAGTATATTCATGAGTTGGCTGGCCCAGGGGCAACTAGTGAACAGGAGGTACAAACAGATCCATATGTGGGTCCAATCCCCATTGATATTCTTAAGGCCCGGTTTCATTGGGAAAGGAGATGTAGAGAATATGAGGCTTCTAAGCCTGTGCTGTAATTACAGAGGGAAGTTACTGCCATGACAAAAAGAGTGGAAACCTTGGAGGAAAGAGTCATTCAGATAGCCTCCATTTCTTTTGAGATTTTATCTTGCAGACCTCCAATGTCATGTCCCTATATTAGTAATTTATAATTGAATCCATTATGTATTATTCATTCAAATTAAAGATATGAATAATATTATAAAGGGAATATATTTAATATATTTAAATAATATTTATTTAAAACAATTAATAAGATATATTATTATTATATTTATAAATAACACATATAAATAATATAATATAAATCATATATCATTTATTATAATGATATAATATAAATACAAATATTATTATTATTATCTTATATTAATATAAATAAATAATATATTATAAATATATCTAATAATATAAATACAAATAATATTATTATTATCTTATATTGTAATATAAATATAAATAATATAATATAAGTCATATATCATTTATTATGATATAAATGATATAATATAAATAATATATGATTTATTATAATGATATAATATAAATAAACATCTTTTAACCTATCCTCTTATGATAAGGGAGTTACGTATGGTTAGAACTAGTTTTACCACAAAAGGGAATTAATATAAAGTAATAAAAATTATAAGATGGTAAGTATGTCTTTTACCACCAAGCATAATAAGAGACGTGCCTCTTTGAATATATCTTTTGAAAGGGAAATAAATAAAGGTTGTGAGATAGAAGGAAAACATCATCAGAAGAAAATATAAAAAGAGTATCTGATAAATACATATATTTAGATCTGCATTATATATATATATATGAGTCATAAGTAGGAAAGATATCATAAATTAATATATAGATATGTGCATCAGCAACAAATAAGAGGAATGATTCAAGTATATATATATATATAGAGTAGATAAAGGATGTGATGTTCCCATAGAGATCGGCACGATTAAACATTATTAAAAATTATATTCATGATAACACTATAATAATAATGATATTATAATAACAATAATAAATAATATATATAATACTATTAATAACATATATAATAATATAACATAGAGATATTATTAATATTATATAAATATTAAAGAATAGGCATGAGGCCAACTCAAGAAGAGTTGCAACAGACAAAAAGGGACATTACAAATATATCTCATGTTGTATCATATATTACTGTATAACACCATTCATAATAATAAAGGCAAGTTGTATGTTTTGGGAATGTGTGTGGAAATTGCATGTATTGTGTTTATGATTTAACTAGGAAGGGAGAATGCATAAACTTTAGTAGATTGCCTATAAACCCCATCTAAGGTTCAGTCCCCATAGGCCTGAGACAAGGGTTTGGGCATTATGCCCTTGTAGGCCTGAGTCAAGGGTTTGGACCATGGAGGGATGGGGGTCCCACATTGGAACATACCCCCATAGGCCCGAGACGAGGGATTGGGCAAAAGGACCAGCCCCCATAGGCTTGAGTCAAGGGATTGGGCAATAGGACTATGGTAGGCCTTTAGGCTACTAAGGGCTTATGTCTTCCCCTCCCCTGGCATGATGAATGTTTTCTTTTACCTATGTGTTTTAAAATGCAAGTGTGTTTATGTTGGACTGATGAATACTAGATATTAAAACTGACATGTAGCAATATGGACTTGAATATATATGATGCTATAGGTACCAATTCAAAAGAATGTGTGATCTATTCAATCCAAGGTTACCCCATTAAAAGAGAAGAAACCTTAAACCTAATTCACAAGCGAATTCTAGGGCAAGTTGGGTAAGGGACATTACAATGGTATCAGAGCAGTCATCCTGCCATCCTGTGAATAATACTTAATTAAAAAAATAAAAATAAATAAATAAATAAAACAACTTGTATAACAATAAAATTCATTAAGTAAATATATTAAATGAAATAGTAAAATAAAGTAATTAAAATACAATTTATAAATAAATATGTAGTAAGATATCTCTAAGTTCTCATAAAGTAATATATTTGAAAAAGTTATTTTCATCTCAACTTAATGTTATTTAATAGCTATAAGATTATATCATAATATATAACCCCATATAGTAAATTCAATTAATATTATAAATATTATATGTTGTATAAATACATCATATATAGTTTATATATAGATGTATTTTCAAGAACACATATATAAATTAACTAATTTGTGATCATAATAACCATGTGATTAGATCCACAATCCTATTAAACATAACTATAACATTTAAAAATAAATAAATAAAAATAAAAATAAATTATATACTTTAATATTAAATTTATTATTACCCTTTTTTATGTATACTTTAATATTAAATTACTTATACTTTCACCTTAGTTGTGATTGCTTGAGGACAAGCAATTTTGAGTGGGGAGGGTTGTCATATCCATATATTAGTAATTTATAATTGAGTCCATTATGTATTATTATGAATAATATTATAAAGAGAATATATTTAATATATTTAAATAATATTTATTTAAAACAATTAACAAGATATATTATTATTATATTTATAAATAACACATATAAATAATATAATATAAATCATATATCATTTATTATAATGATATAATATAAATACAAATAATATAAATAAATAATATATTATAAATATATCTAATAATATAAATACAAATATTATTATTATTATCTTATATTGTAATATAAATATAAATAATATAATATAAATCATATAGCATTTATTATGATATAAATGATATAATATAAATAATATAAAATAAATAATATATGATTTATTATAATGATATAATATAAATAAATAATAATATAAATAAACATCTTTCAACCTATCCTCTTATGATAAGGGAGTTACGTATGGTTAGAACTAGTTTTACCACAAAAGGAAATGTCTTTTACCACCAAGCATAATAAGAGATGTGCCTCTTTGAATATATCTCTTGAAAGGGAAATAAATAAAGGTTGTGAGATAGAAGAAAACATCATTAGAAGAAAATATAAAAAGAGTATCTGAGAAATACATATATTTAGATCTACATTATATATATATATATATATATATATATATCTGAGTCATAAGTAGGAAAGATATCATAAATTAATATATAGAGATATGTGCATCGGCAACAAATGGGAGGAATGATTCAAGTAAAAATAAATAAATAAATATATATATATAGTAGATAAAGGATGTGATGTTTCGATAGAGATCAACACGATTAAACATTATTAAAAATTATATTCATGATAACACTATAATAATAATGATATTATAATAACAATAATAAATAATATATATATATATATATATATATAATACTATTAATAACATATATAATAATATAACATAGAGATATTATTAATATTATAACAAATACTATAATATATAAATATTAAAGAATAGGCATGAGGCCAACTCAAGAAGAGTCGCATCAGACAAAAAGGGACATTACAAATATATCACATGTTGTATCATATATTACTTATAACACCATTCATCTAATAAAGGTAAACTGTATGTTTTGGAAATGTGTGTGGAAATTGCATGTATTGTGTTTGTGATTTAACCAGGAAGGAAGAATGCATAAACCTTAGTAGATTGCCTATAAACCTCATCTAAGGTTCCGTCCCCATAGGCCTGAGACAAGGGTTTGGGCATTATGCCCCCATAGGCCTGAGTCAAGGGTTTGGACCATGGAGGGATGGGGTTCCCACATTGGAACATGCCCCCATAGGCCCGAGATGAGGGATTGGGCAAAAGGACCAACCCCCATAGGCCCGAGTCAAGGGATTGGGCAATAGGACTGTGGTAGGCCTTTAGGCTACTAAGGGCTTATGTCTTCCCCTCCCCTGGCATGATGAATGTTTTCTTTTACCTATGTGTTTCAAAATGCAAGTGTGTTTACGTTGGATTGATGAATACTAGATATTAAAACTAATATGTAGCAATATGGACTTGAATATACATGATGTTGTAGGTACCAATTCAAAAGAACGTGTGATCTGTTCAAGCCAAGGTTACCCCATTAAAAGAGAAGAAACCCTAAACCTAATTCACAAGCGAATTCTAGGGCAAGTTGGGTAAGGGACATTACATCCAAGTGCCAATTATGCTATGTTTTTACAAGAAAGGGTCCTGCAAAGAAAGCTAACTTCAGTCCTGTCTGATCTGCCTGAGAACACATAGACAATAGAGGGGTTCATGGAAGCCTATACAAGAAGTTCTGATGAAGGCAAAAATTATCTGTGTGAATTATATCTGCATGGATTCTATGTTGACGACATGACCATTCTTAATTATTTTGTAGGAGATTTCTAGCTCAAAGCAATCATGTCAATGATGAGGAATCATTAGATTTGGAATGAGTGAATGGAGGCTCACCTCAAGAAGGATACATAAACAAATCTTTTCATCAGAAAGGAGTGTCCAAACCCTCAAACTTTTGAGATCAAATTCAGGGCAGATGTCTATCACCCTGAAAGTCAGAACAAAATTTTACCATTATACCTAAAAATTCTGCAAGAGTGTTCCATTGATTTTGGTCTTTTTATGAATAGTTCAACTAATCTAGTGCTTGCAATTGCAAAGAAAAGGTGGAATATTCTGACCTTAGAGTAGAAAATGAGAGAGGTGGTAACCCCTGCAAACTTAAGGTTATTTATGAGGAAGGAAAGGTTAATATCCAAAATGATGGATAAGCATAAACATGAGTGGATAGGTGGGCGTTTCAGGCCCCCTCTCATAATTGAGCCACTCCCTGTCTGGGCTGAGCATGTAATGCCCCTCGCTTTTTGCCTGTGACAGATGTTATTTTCATGTTTCCTATGATAGTTCTGGTTTAGATGATAGTCTTGTAGCACGTGTTTACAGTTTCGAGATGTTTGGACTCTTACGTTATGGTTTATGATCTCCTTGAGCTTGATGGACTCTTTGATATTATGCTAGCTGATTATGGATCTATGTTAGGATGATGCTTGTTTACTTGTACTTTGTGCTTTCATAGTTGATGGACATGATTATGGATTGATGTTACTCTTAGTTTAATATGTTGTTCGATCATGATTATGATGTATGTCTGGTATTAGTTATTTAATGATGTGTTACTTGAACGGAACAATGTTGCATTACTCGTGTCCGAGTACCCTGCCACGCTACGACTTCCATTCATTATGCTTGTGATTACATGGTTATATATGTATATATGCACAACCTTGTTGTTTGTTGCAGGATGCAGGTACCGGGCATGGACTCCACCTGAATTGCCAGGTCTGAGCGTGCCCTAGCCAATGGAATTGTGGATTAGAGTTGACATGAGGTTCCCCTAATTAGTCAACATCCTCAAGGAGGATGAGCTTTCAGTGTTGTACCCTGTCGTCACCATCAGTGGACTGTTGTCGTCATTTATCGTTATGTCATGTGGCTTCACTTGGGTCAGGTATCACCTTGTAAATTAGGGTATATCCAATTTGAGTGTCAATCCATGCATGATTAATATTTCATTTAAATAAAGTTAAATTAAAGCTTAAATTAAATAAACATTGCTAGGGGATTATGTGTGTGGTTTATTAATTATAAATAATTTAATTATTGATAATTGGTAAATAAATAAATTAAACTAGATAAATGATTTAACGAAATATTAAATTACAAATTGTAGCGGATTAAAATTAAACAGAAAACAAATGCATATGTGAAAATGAATAAACATCTATAACATTGATAAAATAAATCTAAACTAAAGTAATAGTGTGGTAAATTTGGATTACGGATATTTTAATGGTAAAATGGAATTGTTAAGGGTAAAATGATCATGTCTTGGAGGGAGAGATCCGACCAAACCTATTAAATTTATATCGGATCATGATGAGTTTATTTAGTTCGTTATTGAATAGACATTTATTAAATAAAAAGGAAATTAAATTTAGTCAAGAATTAATAAAATTGCTTCTCTATGGATAAAAATAATTATTATCCAATGACCTATGGGTTTGTTATTGCTATCTCTATTACTATTATTATCACTATGATTATTTAGGTACATTATTAAACGTAATCAGTTTCTGATAAATATCGCTAACATTTTTTTGGTTTAAAAATTAGGGTTGTCACATTTGGGGATATGCAAATTTATTTTAGGTGCCGTCATTGGTAAAATTGAGGAATTGGGAGTCTCGGAGATAGTTAATTTTGTACCCCACGAGAGAGTGGGTTGTGGGGGAAAGGAAGGAATGTCCCTGCATTTACCCGAGGAGTCCGTTCCGGGTTTTGAGATAGTGGGATGCCAGAATGTCCCCGGCATTTATCCGGGGAGCTGAGTCCTGGTTGGGAGAGTTTTCTGGAAGAGAAGGAAGGAGGGGCTGGCAGAGGAGAAGATATTTTGGGAAAAGCTTAACAAATTTCAGGTATGCACTATATATGATATATGCCTATTTCTTATGAAATTTTAACAGAATTAGGTTAATTGTGTTTTCTCCATTGAAGGGATTTACTCAGGTTTGGTGTTAGATTTTTGTTAATGGCAGACTTGAAATCCTCGTGACTGCCAACCTATCTTCAGTCTGAAACTTGTCACAAATCTCCATTCTGCTTCAGATTCATTTTAGTGGTTCCCCAGTCTCCACCTCCGTGCAATTCTACACAATTCCACCCAATTGACCATTTTGCACTTAAATCACAAAAATCTTTTCTCTATTCTCCGTGATTTCAATCCACTAAGCCTCGGCCCACAATCACTCACCTATGCTTTTAGTGTGTTCCTTAATATCATGGTCATATCCTCTTGTCAGAGGGTCTTGCCTGGTGATCCTCTCAGTGAACATTTTCCATCAGAGGGCTCCCACGGCATTAAAACTGGTGCGTGCCCCCCTAGTCAAACTATACCCGCATCTAAGTAGTTAGGTAGGGCTTACATTGTAGCTAAAACTGTGTTGCTGTCCAGCGCTCCACTTATTAGGTTATAACTCACCACACAATGCATAACAGATACATTACAATTTATTTGGTTTAAATCTTCACCACCCTACGTTGTGCAAACAGAATGTTGCATCGACCCACTTGCTCCCCAAAATACCAAAATGGAATTCAATGGCTGTTTGGGCACTACAAGTTGATTAAACTAAAGACAATTTAAAATATTTTCATATGCAAAGGTTACTTTCATTGTCATTGCATCGATTAAATAATAAATTTATCTTAGGCTTGGGCGTAAATGATGCCTGACATTTGGCTATCATATTGTTTCCTATTTTGTACATCTGTGTAACACATTTCTAAGTCATGGGCCTGTCCAAATGGAAGAGCTCTACATCTCTATGGAAATCGCTATATGGTGGAGATAGCTAGTTGCGAACTGACTTTGTAAAATATACACAGAAGCATGCATTTGTGTAAAAATTAGAAAGATACGTCGCTTAAGCAAGGCTTCGAGCGTATCTTTACCTATCATCTACATACTTTAATCCATCCACAGTCCTAGATAACCCACACAACTAGCATTGAATTTTAAGATTTTCTACCAACACTCAACTATATATTCTGAACACAACGAAGTCTTGGACTGAGATCACCTCAGATGAAACATTATCATCTGAACACAGCTAAAGTGGAAGAAGAATCTCAATCGTTTGTATTTGACTCTCCCAGTCTAGAATGGGTGTCGGTTGAGACTCTTCAAGCACTAGATCATCACCACAGAGAACATGTTGAAGAAAAATATCGATCCTTAGCAGCAAACTCTACATATTGTCCTCAGATTGGACCTCGGGAGAGATGGGCTTTTTGTAGCCTTGTCATGACATTTTGCTTCAAAGAATCCATCGAACCAAGGAAGGAAACAATCAGGTTCTTCATTTTCTATTACACAATAGTTGTATTCTAGCTCAAGCGCTGAAGTGGGAACATGACCCTCTAATTATTGCGTTTCCTCAATAAAATTCGCATTATGTATGTAACTGGGACAAACAACAATAATCGTTATTGATCTCGTCATAATCAAATGCTGCGACAGTTGTAAATAGGCAACCCAATCGTGCCATATCTTCACTTCTCCACCTTGTTCACACATCTATCAGAGCATTTCCACTATGATATTTGACAGATGCTGAGCGTCTGGTTATACACTTGCAATCTGCATCCTTACTGGGAAGTTCTTGAGTCGTCACCAATGCTGTGCGTAGCTTGCACCTCCCCACACAATACGCTGTTGATTAGAGGACACCAACGACACTTTAGGGTTAGGTTGTTTGCCACGGTATTTCCCACGCATAGGATTCACTTAGAGAGTTCTTACCTTTAGGGTTGCCTTTCATAAGTAAA
This sequence comes from Cunninghamia lanceolata, assembly GCA_027924645.1. Classification (NCBI taxonomy): domain Eukaryota; kingdom Viridiplantae; phylum Streptophyta; class Pinopsida; order Cupressales; family Cupressaceae; genus Cunninghamia; species Cunninghamia lanceolata. Next base: position 25,408,946 of record BSBN01000582.1, read on the forward strand.
TTGCCGTGTCTTGAGTAGTTTGTTCTATTATCCTTCCTCAGATTTAAATCAATGTTCTTTTCTCTATACAAACTTAATGCTTATATTCATTCTTATTTTGAGTTTAATCACTATTTGATTAGTAGTTTAAATTAAATGTAGGTTGAATAGTATATTTATTCACATGATATAATTAGATTAATTTCGGAGATTACGGGATTAAATTATGAGATTTTTGACCTGTCAATATGGTTGATATAGTCATAATGCAACGATACAATTTATATAATGTTAGAATGAGGTGGTTAATTATCTACAGTAAAATTGTAAATAAGATGTAACGTTAATTATTTAACGATCTGTGGAATTTTAATATAATTATTGTTATCACTGTTATTATTATTATTACTATTATTATTATTATTATTTTTTTTAATATTATTATTATTATTATTATTATTATTATTATTATTATTATCACGTGATTTATTTAAATCAAGCCATCGAAATTGATATAATCTATCATCGGGATTATTAAACAATAAATTTAAATGTATATTAGATTTGGGATAAGTGAATATTCAATATGTTGATTCGTAGAATGGATAAATGCATTTAACGTAGTATTTAATCTGTCACCTTCTCTTTATTAATGACTTGTTGAACTGGATTTCATTCATTGTAAATATACTTTGGTATTCTCATGAATGTTGTAATAGATAGACAATGGTATGTGATCAATAGGTAGTTGTAATCGTTAATTACGTAGAAGTGATTTACATTGTTCCTCTCTTGGTTATAAATTAAATTGGAATACTCAAACTTATCCGTATGAAATGAATTTTAAACTTTCCTTATAATCCTTTAATCAATTTGAGATTATAATACTGACAATAGAAGTTTATTTTAGTTACGATCAAACTACAGGCTTTATCTTGATGATTGATATACCAATGTAACAACTTAGTCAAGTACAAATTGCTATAGTGGAAGTAGTTGTAAGAAGGCATAATTGGATCATAAGTATAATTGATTCTCGTAATATGTTGATTCAAACTGTGGGTCATAAAACCGTTCTTATAGCCTTGATTGTGTATCTTCCCGTGTGGCTAGAGTTCCAGAGGCTTAGTTTGGGATGTCTTGAATTCATGTGTTGTGTTGTTAGATGTCTTGAGATCATGCTGTTATAAGAAGCCTTGTCGTCTCTAGTTATGTATGGATTAAATGGCAAATGAATGATAAATGCACTTCTTGTGGTTGTATTGTTATCCAACTGATTGTACTAGTCCTGTATCCAGTGTTGTGGTAAGATGTGGAATAGGGTGACATGGAAATCTTAGAGTTGTAATGAATATGTGTTATCATGGGCAATGGTCTAGGAGTCCTGCCCTTATAATTATGTTATGGAGGGTTAATGCTTTGTAATGTTATACATGGATAGTTATTATGCAAGATGATCAATGCCTTGCATGGTTCCGTACCCTCGTTGTTGTGATGTCTTGCTATGCTTGTTGTGTAGGGTTTCCTAGTTGTAGTTAAGGGAGTGGCTTCCAATGTGGGGGCCGGTGCCAAGGGGCTAGCCAAGGTAACCCATTGGGAGTTGGTAATTTAGTGATAACATAATAAAATGCCTAGGGGTTGGGTAGTTTTCACATTAACAAGATAATAAGATGTTTGGTTCCTCACTCATGCCTGTAGTGCTAGTTCAGACAAAGGATGAGGGGAGAAGGCCGGGATTGGCAGATCTACTTCCTTGTCATCATGAAAGGAAGGTTGATTCCGCATGCGTCATCCTATGGGGCCGGTGTCTAGAGAGAGACTGCCTGGGTAACCCATGTTAGGACCATGCGATGACACTCTCCTTACTACAGTCTAGCACTCCCTAGTTGTATTCTCCCCATTTGCTAAGTGTTGCCTCTGGAAGTACTGTTGTGTTGTTTGTGATGGTGACTTGTGATAGTCATGTGTTGTCTCATAGCCTACTATCTACCTGACCGTATGTTGTAGTGGGGACCTCATGTTAACTCCTAGCTCGAGGGGTGGACCTCAGGGTTCCACATGGTTGGGTGGAAGAGCTTTATCCATTGGTTTTTTTTCCCCTTGCCGTTACTTGTAAGCGAGAGGGGACACTCCTTGTGTATCAGACATCAGATCTTGTACCTGTTTTGAAGACACTTATTGTGCTCATGTTCTAGCCGGTGTATTAATGGATTCAGATTGTATGTATTCAAATGTCATCAGAATAGTAATGATGTAAATTACACAATGATGTACTCATTTGTATAGATTTGGAATATGTGCATGTAATCTTGATTAAAGTTCAGTATCTAATTGATGTCACGAAATGGAGATGTATATGTGTAATCAATATTGTAATAGAGTTAGAATGATTTGTCAATGTTATTTATGCATGTATATTATGTTGGTTATTTGTCAAGTAGTGCAACCATGGCACCTTGGGTGACAAGATGATAGTTAATGATGTGTATTGAACTGCTAAACCTTACTTGTTATCTTATTCAATTTTTTTTTTTTGCTTTGCTTGCTTAGATGTATTGTCTTCCAAGGTGTTCGTGGCGGGGCACTACAAAGCAGATGGAAGATGAGAAATTGCAGGAGTGGTTGAAGCATGTTGATTAGTACAGGGGAAATAGTAATACCAACCACACCACTTGGACTACATATGCACAAGACTACAGCTTGACTGACAAGCTACTCCACCAGAATAAGTCCAGATTGTGAGAAGCAGGAGGACATGCTAAACCTTAGGTATGGGGGGTATGATGAGTGCCAAGTAGCACCCATAAAATACATCTTTTTACCTCTCTTTTCTCCTTTCTGATCCCATCTTTCTTGATGTCTGCACCTGAATAGGCTAGCAAGATTGTTCTAAATAATGATTAATTGAAGATAAATTACTTAAGATCATGATTTCTGATTAAAGGACTAATGTGCATGGAATTGATGGAAATATGCAGAAAAAATTCTCTTTTTGAATCAACAAGTGTAGATGTTCAGGATGACAATTTTGTGCATCTCTGGAGGTAGTCCTAATGATCTCCGGAGACAATATCAAAATACCACAACATTAGAAGTTTTGAAGTAAAGAGGAAAAGCATCTTCGGAGCTAGATTGAAGTCTGGAGCATCTTCGGAGCTGAGCAAGAAGGCCACAATTATATCTCCGGTGCTACAAACAATATATATCTAGAGCTGTAGACAGAGACACATTTCTGGCACCTCTTTAGAACAGAGCAGATTTCCAGCACAACTGTCGATCAGGCACTTTCAATGGTGATCGTGATACCCCTGATATTACTCAAATCATCACCTGAGTGATTAAGGGCCATCTCTAGTTAACTACTGGGAGCTTTTATCTCTTATTAGTTTTTGCATGAGTTACTGATGAAACTGATTTAATATCCATATTTTCAGGGCCTCGCTGCCCAAACGTATTAAGACTCAAACTTAGATTTAGAGTGGACTTCTGTTCCACTCAATCTATTTTTTATTGCATGGTTATTTTCTGTAGTTAGACATCTAGTATAATAAAGAGATGGATGCCATCTCATAGAAGAACTGGTAGATAAGATAAGTGATATGTCATCACTCATTTTATATATACTTATAGAAGCAGCAGAAAAAGGGTGACTTTTATTATTCTAATTTTCTGTAATCTCATTTGGATATCAATATTTCTCTGAATACAAAGCGAATGGAATTGGCATGAATTAAGTTGTGATCTTATTCCTTTGTGCTAATTCCTTACTATAGTCTTCATCCCTAAGGGTGCGGAGCAAGGGCCCACTCTCACCTCCAAGGAAGAAGGCTAGTACCGCTGTTTTGTCATTTTAGATTTTGCTTTATAGAATACTTACTGATTTTGATAGATAGATAAATGTTGTAGTTTATAGATTTGCTTTGAGTAATTTACTGTTCAATTCTATTTCCAACATTCTTTGAATTCATTTAGTAAGCAGATAGATTAATCTCTTTAAATTAGTAAAAGTCATTAGAATTAGCTAGAGAAAACTGGTAACTATAGAATCCCTAATTGCAGATAGCCGAGGACATAACCCTAGATTTTGACATCTAAAATATGATTAAATGATGAGGTACAATGACCCTTGTCAATGGCTTTGGAACCAAATACTAAGGAGTATGGAGTGTCTCCTGTAGGGGTACAATTCTTGTGTGGTAGTCCCAAAGGGCGGGATGGAGTTGGAGGTGCCAGTCACAACTAGCTTCAATAATCATTTTATTGGAAGCTTCATCTTGACTGTTACCTTGGGGTTAATATAGCGTGGAAAAGTGATGTTGCATGTGGAACTTTTGGCAAAAGTTACTTCTTAGTTCTTGAACGGTTTCCCGTTATTGGTGATGATGGAAAGGGGGATGCCATAGTGGCATATTATGTAATGGAGGATAAATTTGGCTATTTGTATTCTGGTGGTATAAGTGAGTGGAATGGCTTCTACCCACTTAGTGAAATATTCGGTAGTGGTGATTATGAACTTGTGTCCATTTGATGATGGTGAGTAGATTTTGCCTACGAGGTCAAGCCCCCACTATGAAACGGGCCATGGAGTCAGGATCATCTACATTCCTGTGATGGTGCATGGATGAGATCACCATGTTGCTGACATGGGAGACACTTCTTCACAAATTGATGGGATTCCTATTTCATGGTAGGCTAGTAGTATCCTTTTCCTAGAATCTTTTTCGCTAGAGTAGGTCCACTAGAATGTGCTCCACAAATATCCTCGTGTACCTCTTGTAAGGCTATTTTGGCTTCTCTAGAATTGAGGCATCGTAGAAGAGTACCATCAAGACTTTTACAATATAGGATGTCACCTATGATGGTGAATCAAGAGGCTTGGCAGATGAAGGTTCAACGTTGTGCAAATGTAAGGTTAGGTGGAATGATGTTGTCGTGGAGGTAAAGGTAGGTTTCTTGATACCATGGGGATAAGGGACCAATAATGTCACACACTAATTCAGATTGGTGAACATCATAGGCCGGTGTCAGGTGCTCTTCTATCAAGAACTCACAGCTTTTGTTGTCTTTCTTCATGTCAACCAAAGAACCTATGGTACCCATGGCATTTGTTGCTTTATTGTTCAACCTTGGTACTTGTTCAAAATGGATTTCATGAAAATAGTCTTTGAAGTCATCGATCATTCTTTTATACGGTAGGAGCTTATCATCTTTTGTTTTATACTCATTATTGACTTGTCTTATAACTAGCTAGGAATCACCATAAACTTTGAGCTTCTCAATCTTCCATTGGATAGCCATACGGAGCCCTGTGATTAATGCCTCATACTCTGCTACATTGTTGGTACAAGGAAATGTGATTTTGTAGGACTTCGGGATGGTGTCTCCTTGAGGGGTAACAAATAGGATACCTGCCCCCAAGCCACGATGTGTATAGGATCCATCAAAATACATTTTCCATATATCTGTTGTTGGTGCTACCATGAGGATGGACTCATCCATAAATTTTGAAAGAAAACCCTGCTCTGTTGGGATGGGTGCATCAGCTAATTGATTTGCAATTACTTGTCCTTTGATGGCTTCTATTCTATATATTCAATGTCAAAGTCACTTAGGATCATTACCCATTTTACCATTCGTCCAGTGAGAGTTGCTCTTGTCAACAGGTACTTTAGTGGCTCAGTTTTTGCAATGAGCTTGGTCTTATGATTGAGCATGTAATGTCTTAACTTCTGAGAGGTAAAGACAACAACAAGGCATGCTCATTCAATGGGTGTATAGTTTAGCTCATACACCGCTAAAGTGTGGTTGATGTAGTATATGGCTCTCTCTTTTCCTTATTCATCATGTTGTACCAACAAGGCCCCTATCGCTTTTTCAGTTGTGGAGATGTAGAGTAAAATGGTTGTCCTTATTTTGGTGGTATAAGGATAGGTGGTGTGGCGAGATATTATTTTAGCTGTTGGAAGGCCTTCTGACAATTTTCATCCTATACAAATGTTGTATTCTTTCTAAGAAGTTGTTGGAATGGATGACACTTATCTGCTAGTTGGGCTATAAATCATCTGATGGACTGAAGCTTTCCTTTAAGGATGTGGAGTTGTTTGAGTGTTTTGGGTGGAGGCATCTCCATTATGGCTTTCACCTTCATGGGTTCAACTTCAATACCTCTTCTTGATACAATATATCCTAGGAGTTTGTCGGAGGTGACTCTAAAGACACATTTCTTAGGATTAAAATGTACTTTGTATTGCTTTAGGCGGTCGAAAATCTTTGCTAGCACATTCAAGTGTTCTTCTCTTGTTTTGGACTTTCCCAATAATTCATCTACATAGTCTTCCATTATACTGTGGAATAGGTCATGGAAGATCACTTTCATGGCTCTCTGATATGTAGCTCTTGTATTTTTCAAACCAAAGGGCATTACGACCCAGCAGTAGGTTCCCCATGGACATATGAAGGTTGTTTTGTGTTGGTCTTCTTTTGCTATTTTGATTTGATTAAAACTGGAGAATCCATCCATGAGGTATAACATTTCATGCCTGGTCATTAGATCAACAATGATGTATATGTTTGGAACCGGGAAGTCATCTTTAGGGCATGCTCCATTGAGATCTCTAAAATATGTGCATACACGAATGCCCCTAGTAACTTTGGCTACCGGGACAATAGTCAACACCCATTCAGGATAATCGATAGGTCGAATGAATTCTACATCCAAGAGCTTCTTGATCTTATCTTTGACCAATAGTGCAATTTGAGGATTCATTTTCCAGAGCTTTTGCTTCATCGGTTTGGCTTCAGGATGAACAACGAGATGATGTACCACTAAGGCAGGATCTGATCTCGACATATCAACATAGGTCCATGCAAAGTGATGACTTCTTTGTTCGAAGAAGGCCAAGAAGGCCTCTTGTTCTACTATTGTAAGGGATGTTGCTCGGAAGGTGATCTTAGGTGCCTCTTCGATACCAAGGTTCATTTCTTGTGATGCTTCCACAAGGATTGGCGACCTTTCTTGATATAATTCCGAGACTTCAAGGAGGTCCATTCTCTCATCCCCTAGTACCTTGGGGAGGTTTTCACTAGAGGATACATCCTTTGTTTTGATTTTTTCATCATTTGAAAGTGCCACAAAGTGGTTTTCACTAGGATATATTATTTTTATGTTTATAGTTTTGTGACTAAGAGATTGGGTAGTCTCCCCGAAGTATGTGAATGTGTTGAGTTCCATTATGTATCCAGCTCTATGATCTCCAAGGTGTAAGTGGTCTCTAACCCCTATGAATTCTACAATGTCCATTTTGTGTAATATCAAGGATAGGAGATCCTTGTTAGTCCCAATCTATGAGTTGGGGTAGACTAGAGTAAGGTTAGTGGATGTTGATGGTGTAGTTGATAGGGTGTAAATAATGCATATGGAGGATTCAAAGAATTCATTGAAACTAGAAAAGGAGTCTTGATGGTCCTCTTCGTTGATGTTATCCATCGTAGGGCAAGCCTTACCAACCTCACTCAATATATACTCAAGTTTGGTGGGGGTAGATTCTTGTTTTCCATACCCTAGTCCATGGAGATAAGGATTCTTTGTTGCTTGAATAGGCTCAATAATCCCTTGTTCCTGTAGGCCCATGCTGCCTTGTCCTTTATAGCCCATGTGTTTGACAATTTCGAGTGTAATGTCCCCTTCCTAGGTGAATTTCATGATGAGTAATTTAGCCTTTATCTCCCGAAGGCTAATTGACGAAATAAGGGAGATATTATAAGCACTAAAATAATAAGATTTTTCTATAAGCCTCTTGAAGTGGGATTAAAAAAAGTATAAAGGAAGGGGCAAGGTAAGCTTCCAAGCATCCGATTATTGTCATTTGCATTTGATGAGTTTTGTGGAGCCAAGGGTTTCTGCATATTGTCTACTTGGTCTTTGGGAACAAAAACTGCCATAGATTAGCATAACTGAGGTGGTGAAATATCCTCCTAAGGGTTGCAAATTGGAAGGGATACTTCAATCCTTTCATTTGTGCTTAAATCTAAAGTATTAACCAAGGGTTTTGAGGTATTAATTTGTAGATTAGAAGTTTTTTGTTGGCTGCTACAATGCTGTGAATAGTGACGTAAACAGTGATTCGCTATAGTAACTTGGTGCATGTTGATGAGTATATGCATTAGATTTTGGCTACCATGACTTCTCAACTCAAGGGCAATTTGTATATCAGGTTCTACATTGAATTTACATCATTTAAATTGGTCATTTGGCATTGTAATGGTGGCTGTCATAAGGTAGCTGTAGATGCACATTTTATATCAGATTTATAATACTCAGACTTTAGGAGTTGCAAAGCCAAGAGTCTTGGTGAATTCATGCTAGCATTGTACCTGAGGATTGCATTTTAATAAGGAGTAACAAGTTGGGAGTCATATACTAAATGTAATGATCATTTTGCTAGCATTATAGTATGCATGCCAACTGTTTGACAAAATGTCAATTGGATGTAGGTGTTGATTTATACTTGCATAAGTCATCTATTGCTTTTGGAAAAATACAAAGACACTTGCATTTCATGCTATACTTGTAGTTTAATCATTTAGCATTTATTTCAAGGCATTTGCATCATCTTATGTTCAAATTTCATCAAGCAAAGCAAACTGAAACTCAGAAACAACAAGAACATACTTTGCATACAAAGTGTTTGAAAATATTCCTTGAGTCCACAATCAACAAGTTAAGGTTAGAATTAGCAAGGGATATTACAGTGGTATCAGAGCAGTTTCCTGCCATCCTTTGGGTTTGAAATTGGTTCCATTAATGCAACAAAGTGGTAGGTATAAGAGGTATACAACTAGAGAAGAAAGGAAGCAAAAACAATGGCCACAACCACCTGAACAGGACACTTTATCGGCTGCTTTAGTAGCAAGACAGCGAGAGGTTGGTTCATTTGGCACTATGGGTGAAAGAGGTGAAGGTAGCCCTATCAGAAATAGAGGAAGAAATGATGAAGAACAGGAAACATGTGAGCTCTTTAGACAAATGGCTATGGGGCAGCAACAGGTGGTAGATGCTGTGCGGGCACTTACTACAATGATACAACAAATGAACCCTCAGAGAAAGCGAAACCATGAACCAGATGATAATAGGAGTGTGGTTGCGACACCTAGGGCACAAGCATCTTCTCACATGGCAGATAAGCCTACATGTCCTTAAGGAATGAACAAGAAGAGGAAAATGCAGAAGAAGAAGGAGAAGAAATGCTCACGGATACTCTTATGGCAGCCAATGATGAATGGGAGTTGTTGACACCACAGGTTAGGGAGTACATGAGCTTTGATAGGTTTGTAAGTCAAAGAAGAGAACACTATAGGGGAAAGCAAGAAAAGAGATCGAGAAATCAAAATAATGATTTGATGTATGCCGCCAGTAGAGTTACATTGCCCATGTTTGATGGTAGTGGGAAGGTTACATCTCAGGCTTGGATTCATAAGCTAGACACCCTCTTGACTCTTAGACCCATGACAGAAAGGGATGCAATAAAATATGCTACTTTTCACTTGGAGGGAGCAGCCCACGATTTGTGGTATCATGGATTAGAGACATTGCATCATAATAGTATCACTTAATATTAGAGTTTGTTGATAGATTGGTGGAACGCTTTGATAAGAGAGATCCAGAGACATATTTTAGAGACTTGGCACAACTTAAGCAGATTGGGAGTTTGGAGAGTTACATTAGTGAATTTTAGAAATTATCAGTCATGGTCTCCAATATATCTGAGAGGAGATTGGTTGTGCTATTCATGGAGGGCTTATTGGAACCGTTGAGAGGATGGATAAAAGCTTGTGATCCCTCGACACTGCAGGAGGCAATGAAAAAAGCTAGGAGTATGGAACTTGCAGCCTTGCAAAGTAATTACTCATCTAAGGGATCCTCCTCATACCAGGACAACAAGACATTTCCCAAGAAAAAAGAAACTCCAGACTCAAAGGGAAAGTCAACAACACCTCTAGATTGTGAGACATTCAATGATTTATGAAGGAAAAAGTTGTGCTTTTACTGCAAAGGACATTATGATGCAAACCATGATTGTCCTTTAAGACCTAAGGGAAAAGAAAAAGGATTATGTGGGCATTCTATGAGGATTCAGAGTCAGACCAGCAATCTGATCAAGAGGAATCCAATGAGGAAAAACTTGATGATGAGACAGATAAGCATGAAATTGAGGCTGAAAATGTTGAGGAAGCGAATTTTCAAGAAGCACGCCTTACTAGCATATAGCAAGAGGGCTCATTCAGGATGCACAGGGTTTTAGCCAGACAAAAGATCATTACCTTGCTCGATACATGTGCCACGCATAACTTCATTGATGTTAGGTTGGTTAAAAGACACAAAATTCAGATAGAGGGATTTGAGAGCATAAGAGTAAAATTTGCTGATGGGTATACACTTAAGTGTGACAGGATGATTCCAGGTCTTCCCATGCGACTGAATAACTTTGAGTTTAAGGAAGATTTTTATGTGGTAAACATGGGAGAAATCGACATGGTTTTAGGAATGAAATGGCTTCATGATATTGGGGAGTTTACCATTACCCTTAGGGAAATGGAGATGAGGTTTAAGGTGGATGGGAAGACTCGTGCTAAAAGCCATCAGGGATACTAGCTGCAGGATGATATCTTTTAGAAAAATGGAGAGACTTATGTGCCATGACATGGTTGAGTGGGCAGCACGGTGTATTCTAATACCAACACAGGAAGAGAAACAAAAACCAGCCTATCACCCAGATATACAGGAGTTGAGGATCAAACACTCCAAGGTGTTAAGTGATATTCCACCAGGCAGGCCTCCAGACAGAGGGATTGAGCACATAATAGAATTGGAGGACAGTGTTAAACCTATGATGATCACTCCTTACAGACACCCCAAGCGGCTAAAAGATGAGATTGAAAAAATAATTAAGGAGCTGCTAGCTATGGGGCACATTAGGCCAAGCAAATCACCTTTTGCTTCAACAGTAGTCTTGGTCAAGAAAAAGGATGGTACCCTTCAGATGTACATCGATTACAAAGTGTTGAATAAGAGGACAATTAAGAACAAGTACCCTATTCCTCGCATTGATGAGTTGATCGATGAACTTCATGGTGCTCGCTATTTCTCAAAAATAGATTTGAGATCAGGTTATCACCAGATTAGGGTCAGAGAGTAGGACATCGAGAAGACAACATTTAGGTGCCATCGTGGTCATTTTGAGTTTGTGGTTATGCCATTTGGGCTAACCAATGCTCCTGCTATGTTTCAGTCCACTATGAACAGGGTTTTTCAGTCACAGCTGAGGAAGTTTGTATTAGTCTTCTTTGATGACATTTTGGTATACAACAGAACTTGGGAGGAGCATATCGCCCATTTGGATATAGTGTTGGGAATTCTTAACAGGAGTCCTTGTACACCAAGGAATCCAAATGTGATCTGGGCATGACAGAGTTGCTATACTTAGGCCATATCATCAGTGCAGAAGGTGTGCGTATGGACCTTGACAAAGTTAGAGCTATTATTGAGTGACTTACACTTGAGAATCTTACTCACCTTAGGGGATTTTTGGGTTTGTGTGGCTTCTACCGTAGATTTGTCAGTGGATATTCACGTCATACAGTACCACTTACAGATTTAATGAAGAAAGGAGCATTTGTGTGGACACCTGAGGCAAATGAATATTTTGAGAAATTTAAACAGTTGATGACTACTTGCCTTGTTCTTGCCTTGCTAGATTTCACTAGACCCTTTGAGCTACAGTGTGATGCTTCGGGTGAGGGGATTGGTGCAGTCCTTATGCAGGACAAGCATCCGATAGCTTTTGAGAGCAGGAAGTTATGGGGTCCAAAGAGGAGCTACAGTATTTATGATAAGGAGATGTTGGCCATTATGCATGCATTGGCCAAATTCAGGCAATACCTTGTGGGCAGCAAGTTTTGCATTAAGACAGATCATAACAGCTTGAGGCATTTCCTAGGACAATGAGATCTCAATGATCGTCAGCAGAAGTGGGTGAGTAAATTGCAATCATATGACTTTGACATTACTTATGTCAAGGGAACTCAGAACATAGTTGTTGATGCTTTCTCGCCATTTCCATTTGAGCTATATGGTGGAGATTCCAGAGGATTGGAGACACTTGATTGTGGCAGAGTATGCCAAGGACTCATGGGCTTCTAGCATAATTGAGGGGTCAGTTTAGGACGACAGGTACTCAGTTGTAAATGATCTTATCATTTATAAAGGTAGGATATTTTTAACCCCAAGATCGGAGATGAAGAATACAGTGATGAGGTCTTTTCATGATACACCTATGGCAAGGCATCCCGGGTACTTCAAGACTTACAAGCAAGTTCGAGAGTGCTTTACTTGGAAAGGGCTCAAGACAGATGTTCTTCGGTATGTCAGAGAGTGTCATGTTTGCCAACAGAATAAACAGGAACACACATACCCTGCAGGTTTACTTCAGCCACTTCTGATTCCTGATAGGAAGTGGGAGTGTTTATCCATCGATTTTATTACCGGTTTGCCCAAAACCCAGGGACGAGATTGTATTTATGTGGTTGTTGATCGATTAAAGAAATATGCTCATTTCTTTCTGATCACAGCTACATACTCAGCTGCACAGGTAGCTGAACTTTTCTTCTGTGAGATATTCAGGTTGCATGGGTTACCTTGGACTATTGTTAGTGACAGGGATAGTTGGTTCTTGAGTCATTTTTGGCAGGAGTTATTTAGACTATGTGGGACAAAGCTTACTCCGAGTACCAGTTACCACCCACAAATGGATGGCCAGACAGAAATTGTGAATAAGTAGGTGGAGGGATATCTCAGAAACTACATTGTAGGGCAACAAAAGGGTTGGGTTAAGTGGATATACCTTTGTGAGTATTGCTACAATACCACTTACCATATTTCGATTCAGATGACACCATTTATGGCCTTGTATGGTTATGAAGTGCCTAGTCTCCTTGACTTGCTGATGAGTGACAGTAGAGTGCCTAGTGCAGGAGATATGTTACATGAGAACCAGGATATTATGAGAGCTCTTCAGGAAAATATCCAAAAGGCATAGAATCAACAGAAGCAGTATGTTGATCAGAAGAGAGTTGAGTGGTCATTTGAGGTTGGGGATATGGTGTATCTGATGTTACAGCCCTACCGATAATCCACTCTCAAGAAGAGTGGTGCAAAGAAGCTCAAGCCGTGTTATTATGGCCCTTTCAGGATTATTCGGTGAGTTGGTGATGTGGCTTATGAGTTAGAATTACCAACAGATAGCAGAGTACACAATGTTTTCCATGTGTCATGCCTCAAGAAGGCATTAGGTCATCACATGGTTCCTTTTGCTACCCACCCTTGGATGATGAGGGGAAGTTGATTCTGGTGCCTGAGGCTATTTTGGATGTTAGGGAGAGGCAGTTACGTAGACGGGTCATCAGAGAATACTTGATCAAATGGAGGGATTTACCAGTTAAGGATGTCACTTGGGAAGGCGAAGAGATTCTTTAGCATCTAGAGTTGAGATTGCTTGGGGACAAGCAATTTCAGGAGGGGCGGACTGTAATGTCCCCTTCCTAGGTGACTTTCATGATGAGTAATTTAGCCTTTATCTCCTGAAGGCTAATTGACAAAATAAGGGAGATATTATTAAATTAATTATTTTATAAGGTTATTACTTAATTTTAAATCAAAAGGTAACCTTATATTTAATTAATTTAATATAATGACTTAAAATACACATTATATCATTAAAGTCACTAAAATAAAATAATAAGATTTTTCTAGAAGCCTCTTGAAGTGGGATTAAAAAAAGTATAAAGGAAGGGGCAAGGCAAGCTTCCAGGCATCCGATTATTGTCATTTGTATTTGATGAGTTTTGTGGAGCCAAGGGTTTCTACATATTGTCTACTTGGTCTTTAGGAATGAAAACTCCCATAGATTAGCATAACTAAGGTGGTGAGATATCCTTCGAAGGGTTGCAAATTGGAAGGGATACTTCAGTCCTTTCATTTGTACTTAAATTTGAAGTATTAACCAAGGGTTTGGAGGTATTAATTTGTAGATTAGAAATTTTTTGTTGGCTGCTATAGTGCCGTGAACAATGATTCGCTATAGTAACTTGGTACATGTTGATGAGTATATGCATTGGATTTTGGCTACCACGAATTCTCAACTCAAGGGCGATTTGTATATCAGGTTCTACATTGAATTTACATCATTTAAATTGGTCATTTGGAATTGTAATGGTGGCTATCATAAGGTAGCTGTAGATGTACATTTTATATCAAATTTATAATACTCAAACTTTAGGAGTTGCAAAGCCAAGAGTCTTGGCGAATTCATGCTATCATTGTACCTAAGGATTGCATTTTAATAAGGAGTAATAAGTTGGGAGTCATATACTGAATGTAATGATCATTTTGCTAGCATTATAGTATGCATGCCAACTATTTGACAAAATGTCAATTGGCTGTAGGTGTTGATTTATACTTGCATAAGTCATCTATTGCTTTTGGAAAAATACAAAGACACTTGCATTTCATGCTATACTTGTAGTTTAATCATTTAGCATTTATTTCAAGGCATTTGCATCATCTTATGTTCAAATTTCATCAAGCAAAGCAAACTGAAACTCAGAAACAACAAGAACATAGTTTGCATACAAAGTGTTTGACAATATTCCTTGAGTCCACAATCAGCAAGTTAAGGTCAGAATTAGCAAGGGATATTACATCGAGACCTTTTCCATATATCTCGGTTGGGAGGATGAGAGCTTCTTATTGTTCATATTCATCTTTGTACAACCATGGGGATATATCTTTGAGGACGTCTTGTTCCATGAAGTGCTTGCGCTCAAAGATTAGGGATGGCTTGCATTTGATGATGACTGTGGAGACTTCATTTTCCTTAGGGGCATGGAATGCCTTAGGGGAAGGTGGGAGTAAGCCTACACAAAATGTGCCATGTAGATCATATTCACCACATCCCATGTCACTCATCTTGATCTTGACCTCAGGAGGGGTGGGTGATTGTGATGTGGGTGCAATATTTGAAGGATCGTTGTATGAGGTGGAAGGTTTTAAATCGGTGTTAGAGGTGGATACTTTGGTGGCATTGTTACAAAGGGCAGAAGGTTCGATCATGTCCTTCCAAAAAGTTGCAATATTGAAAGGGATGAAGATCTGCGTAGATAGTAACCTCTGTGTTGTTAAATGGGAATTTGAGACATTGGCTTACATTTGATGATGACCATGGAGACTTCATTTTACTTAGGGACATTGAATGCCTTAGGGGAAGGTGGGAGCAAGCCTACGCAAAATGTGCCATGTAGATCATATTCACCACATCCCGTGTCACTCATCTTGAACTTGACTTTGGGAGGGGTGGGTGATTGTGATGTGGATGCGATATTTGAAGGATCATTGTATGAGGTGGAAGGTTTTGAATCAGTGTTAGAGGTGGATACTTTGGTGGCATTGTTACAAAGGGCAGAAGGTTCTATCGTGTCCTTCCAAAAAGTTGCAATATTGAAAGGGATGAGGATCTACATAGATAGTAACCTCTATGCCGTTAAACTAGAATTTAAGACATTGGTGGAATGTAGAGGGAACGGCTTGCATGGCATGGATCCGTGGTCAGTCAAGGAGGATGTTGTAGGGGAGGTCAAGATCAAAAACGTGACATTTGGTTTCTAGAATTTTGTCCCATTTGGATGGGGAGTTTAATGGTGCCTTCAGACGATCTCTTGGTATCATTGCATCCCTTTATGGAGATGCATTCACTAGAATCCACAACCACATCAGAGTATCCCAAGTGTTTTAATAATTTGAGAGTGCAAAGATTTAGGTTGGACCCACCATCTATTAAGACTCATTTTATAGTGTGTTTATGGATAAGGACTTTGATGTGGAGAACTTCGTTGTGGGATGCATTAGATGCAGGAAGATCTTTTTCAGAGAATGTGAGATGATGTGGTGAGGCAATGTGTCCCACCATGGCTTAGAATTTATCGACAGTCAGGTTGTTAGTGACATGGGTTTCTGTTAAGGTTTTATCAAGGACATCCTTATGGAGGGGAGACTTATGGAGCAACTTAAGAATGGAAATTTGTGTGGGGATTTTTCCAAGGTGATCGAGGAGATTGTATTTATGAGTAGATGGAGGATTAATAGGTGCAAAAGTAGTGGCTAGATCATTAGTGGGGGCTCCTCGAATGGAAATGTGGCCGCGTTGGGTAGTGAAAACACAATTGGGCATTTTGGCTTGAATGGTAATGGTGTTGACTTGGTTGGATGGTTCTTCTATACGACCCATGACAGAATTAAAAGAAGTGGGAGGTGGAACTATGTTGTAGGATTGATTAGAGGATGAGGCTTTTCCCTTGTTGTGATCTAGAAGTGGATCCTTGTATGCCCCTAGGTTTGTGTTAGGTGATTGTTTAACATGTTTATCAATGGTTATGTCACCTCTATCTACAAGGTCTTGGATGCAATGTTTTAACCTCATGTAGTTAGATGTCTTATACCCTTTAACACGGTGGTATTCACAATAGGCATTCTCATCAAACCAAGAGGGTTTGAATTAATTATTGTCATAGGGGCTAATGGGTGGTAATGTGATCAAATTCGCCTTGATGAGGTTTTGTCAAAACATATTTAATGGGTTCACTTGGAGGTGTGAATCTCCTCTTGGGTGCATTGTTTTTCTTAGGGGGTCCCTTAGGAATATTTACATTATTTCTCGTGGATGAGTTTGATGGTGTGGTGGTTTGTACATTTTGGACGCTCTTAACATCAGTGACACCGTCATTAAGGGTATTTTTGTTTTTGCTCCAAAAGCAGGGTTTTCCATGGGATGGGTGGTTGTTGTCTGTGTTGGGGGTGTTGGTGTTGTTGCCATTGACTTTGTTGTTGTTTTTGTTGTCGTCATAAATTTTTAAGGCCCCCGCAATGAGGGTTCTCTCAATGGTGGTTCATTTGTCTATAATCTCTTCAAAGGTTGACGCGCATTGGATTTGTAAATGGAAGCCCATTTTTTGATTTAAATTCATCACAAACATGGGGACTAATTGTTTCTCAGGAATAGGCCAAGGGAGTTTGCTTGCTAGGCTTCTCCACCTTTGTAGAAAGGAAGCGAAGGATTCCCCATTCTTTTGTTTTGTGTTGCTAAGGTCTGTCATAGATATTTTGTGTTTGAAGTTGTAGGAGAAATGATTAACAAATTTCTTCGTGAGCTCATGGAATGTTTTAATGTTGGGGGGAAGATGAGCAAACCATTTGGTGGCTTGACCACCTAGGCTTCTAGGAAAGAGTCTCATAAAGTATGTGTCATCATATGATACTTCTAGGCAAGTAATGTAAAACACCCTAAGGTGTTCCCTAGGATCCCCTTTCCCTTTATACTTGTCAAATTTTGGTGTCTCAAATTTTTTAGGGAAAGGTGGTATGGGGATGGTTTTATCAAATGGGTATGGGCAAATATCTTTGAATGAGTATTGTTTTCTTTTGTGCCCATGTTGCATATCATCAAACTTTTGAATTAAATTTTGCACAATGCTTGATAGGTCTTGGGTAGGATGTTGTTATATGGAGCCTAATCAGACTCGGAGGTTAAATTTTCCCCACTTTTATTAGCGCGGTTTCCCCCCAAATTATTTAATGGGAGTTTGGGGGCAGTGCTCCCAAGACGGGGTCAAGGGGCAGCGCCCCTAGCGCGCTATGACTTTTATTATTTTATAAAGGTGTCAGGAGTTATTTTTCTATTGGCCGACATAAAAAAACTTATTTTGTAACTGACATAAGTCTTGATAAAAATGATTAAGGGTTAGGGTTTCTATTGATATTCTGTTGTAGCATTTGCAACAGTATTGAGTTGCAAGGATTGCTGGTTGTAATTGGTTTGATTTGCTAGATAATAATATTGGACTCTTTGTTGGTGGATGTAGCCCGAGTTTGGGTGAACCACATTAAAATTGTCTCTTGTTATTATTTCTGTGTATTTTTCATTCCTCTATCTAATCTTTATTTGCATTTAATTGATATCTTCTGCATGCAATTCCTAACAAGTGGTATCAGAGCAGGTTGTGTTTGATTATCATCTGCAGAAAGGTCTCACGATTGAGTGGGAGACTCACGGTTAAGTGGGAGCAATGGTAGATGAGGCTAAATTGAAGGTAGATAAATTCAATGGGCAGAACTATCAGTTATGGAAGATGTAGATGGAAGAGTATCTCTATTAGAAGGATTTATGGAGGCCATTGGAAGGAATAGCTAAGAAATTGGCAGCAATGACTGATGAGGATTAGAAACTTCTAGACAGAAATGTACTGGGAACCATTCGGTTGTGCTTGGCACCATCTGTAGAATTCAATATAACAGAAGCGAAGACAACAAATGAACTGATGAAAGTTTTGGCTAAATTGTATGAAAAACCCTCAGCCTCAAATAAGGTATTTCTCATGATGTGTTTCTTTAATCTGAAAATGATTGAAGGTGGATCTGTGACAGATCATTTAAATCAGTTTAATACAATTACCAGTTAATTAACTTATGTAAAAGTGAAATTTGATGAAGAGGTGAGGGCTCTCTTGGTTTTATGTTCTTTGTCAGAAAGTTGGAATAGCTTGGTAATGGTTGTAAGTAACTCTGTCTCTGGTTCAAATACTTTGAAATTTGATGATGTTGTTAGTGTTATCCTTAGCGAGAAAATGCGATGGAAAAGCTCAGGAGGGTCCACATCAGGTAGTGTTTTGAATGCAGAAAGCAGGGGCAAATCAAAGGAGAGAGGAAAAGGTTTTGGAGGTCATGGGAAGTCACGCAAAAAATCAAAGGACAAGAGGTCCCAATCCAGAGGATAGAAGGATTGTTGGTACTATGGGAAACGAGATCATTTGAAGAAATATTGTTGGTCTTGAAAGAATAAAGGAGACAAACAAGAAGACAATAATGAGGCAAATGTGGTAAGTAATAAATCTAAAGATGATGCTTTGATTCTTTCCCTAGATAATGTTGATGATTCATGGGTTTTAGATTTAGGGGCCTCATTTCATGCTACGCCCCATAGAAGTTATTTTCTTGATTATGTCCAAGGAGATTTTGGGCTGGTTTATTTGGGAGATAACAAACCCTGTCAGATTGTTGGAAAGAGAAGAATTAAGATTAAGTTGTAGAATGAGAATCATTGGCTACTACAAGAAATAAGGCACGTTCCAAGGCAAAGTAGAAATTTAATTTCAACATGGCAGCTAGGTGATGAAGGTTGCACAGTTACTTTTAATGATAAAAATTGGAAGGTTTCAAGAGGTGCCTTAATAGTAGAAAAAATTGTAAAAGTAGGCACCTTATATCTTTGTACAGGTCATATTGTTCCTTCTACTTTAGTTGTTGCAGAGAAAAAATAAATAGGTTCAGGAACATTTGCTGCGGGTTCGTAGGAAGAAACTGAAACATTTGTTGTAGGTTCTAAGACATTACTGTGGTATAACAAACTTGGGCATATGAGTGAAAAAGGTATAAAGGTACTTCATTCTAAGAAAGTTTTACCAGGTTTGAAATGTATTAATATGAAATTTTGTGAAAGTTGTGTGTATGGAAAACAAAAGAGAGTTAGTTTTCTCAAGGATGAGAAGGAAAAGAAAGATGAAAAGTTAAGAGCTTGTGCATACAGATGTATGGGGACCAGCTCAGGTATCTTCTTTCAGTGGCTCTCGGTATTATATTACATTCATAGATGATGCAATTAGGAAGGTTTGGATTTATTTCCTTAGGCAGAGATCTGATGTATTTGAAACATTTAAGAAATGAAGAAGTTTGGTTGAGAATGAGATGGGTAAAAGATTAAAATGTCTTAGATTTGATAATAGTGGTGAGTATTGCAGCAAAAAAAATTGAGGAATATTGTTCCTTTAATGGAATTCGTAGGCAAAAAATGGTTCCAGGGAGTCCACAAGAAAATAGAGTGGCTGAGCGCATGAATAGGACAATAATGAAGTGTGCAAGGGGCAAGAGATTGCATGTTGGGCTGCCTTTAAACATGTCGGCAGAGGCTGTCAATATCGTTATATATTTAATTAATAGAGGTCCTTTAGTTCCTTTGGGCTGTAATATTCCAAAGGAAGCATGGACATATAAGAAGATGAGTTATTCTTTTCTCAAAACCTTCAGATCTGAAGCATTTGCACATGTAGATTTTGAAAATAGAACCAAGCTGGATGCAAAATCAAAAAAGTGTATTTTTGTTGGATATGGCATTGATGAATTTGTTTATAGGCTTTGGGATGTTGAAAATCTGAAAATTGTGAGAAGCAGAGATGCTGTATTCAATGAGAAGGTGTTGTACAAATATCAGTTGTAGCAGCATGAGAAGAAAGAAAAGGATTATGTGGTGCTGGATGATACTCCAAATAGTGATGTTTCATTAGTTCCTCATGCTCTGCAACAACAACAAGAAATACCACAAAATCCAGTGAATGTTAAATGGTCAACAAGACTAAGTAGACCTCTTGAAAGGTTTTCTCCCTCTTTGTATTCTATTTTGTTAATAGATGCTGGTGAACTGGAAGGGTATGATGAAGCTATGTAGGTGGATACAAAGGTTCAGTGGGAGCTTGCAATGAAAGAAGAAATGGACTCTTTGCTAAAAAATCAGACTTGGGAATTATGTAAGTTGCCTACAGGTAAAAAGGCTTTACCAAACAAATGAGTTTATAGGCTAAAAGAGGAAGATGAAGGTAAGAAAAGATTTAAAGCCAGATTAGTTGTAAAAGGATTTGCACAGAAAAAAGGTATTGATTTTGATGAGATTTTTTCTCCGGTTGTCAACATGACTTCTATTCGTACTGTTGTAAGTATTGTGGCTACTAAAGATTTGCATTTGGAACAACTAGATGTGAAAATTGCCTTTTTCCATGGTGATTTGGAGGAGATATATATGGAACAATCACAGGGATTTGAGGTCAAAGGTAAGGAAAAATTGGTGTATAGATTGAAGAAGAGTTTATATGGCTTGAAATAAGCACCTCGACAATGGTATTTAAAATTTGATAGTTTTATGGATGAGCAAGGCTACAACCGGTGTAATTCTGACCATTGTGTTTATTTTAAGAGGTTGGATAATGACAGCTACATTATTTTATGTTTATATGTTGATGACATACTTGTAGCAACGTCTAACATGGATCACATAAGAGAGTTAAAACAACAGTTAGCACAATCATTTGATATGAAGGATTTGGGAGTAGCAAAACAAATCCTTGGTATGAAAATTTGTAGAGATAGGAAGAACAAAAAATTGACTCTATCTCAGACTGATTATGTTGAAAAGGTGTTGCAAAGATTCCATATGGAGAATACAAAAGCTATCAACACATCTTTGCCTAGTCATTTGAAATTGACTAAAGAGATGTGTCCTAAGACACAAGAGGAGGAAGAAAAAATGTCTAAAGTACCATATGCTTCAGCTATAGGAAGTTTAATGTACGCTATGGTATGCACGAGACCGGATATTGCACATGTTGTAGGAGTTGTAAGTAGGTATATGAGTAATCCCAGATTGGAGCATTAGAATACGGTAAAATAGATTCTCAGATATTTGAGAGGTACATCCAATAAACATTTATGTTTTGGGGGCACTAATATTGATTTAGTAGGCTATGTGGACTCAGATTTGGCAGGGGATATTGATACCAGGTGAAGTACTACATGTTATATCTTTACTGTAGGTGGGACAACGGTGAGTTGGATCTCCAAGTTGCAAAAGGTGGTTGCTTTATCCACCACGAAGGTAGAGTATGTAGCTGCAATAGAGGCAAGCAAGGAAATGATATGGCTACAATCTTTCATGGAAGAATTGGCCAAACAACAGGCTAACAATTATTTGTTTACAGACAGTCAGAGTGCATACATCTTGCAAAGGATTCTGCCTTGCATTCAAAGACCACACACATACAACTAAGGTATCACTTTATTCGGTTGGTGTTGGATGATGGAGTTACGACTAAAAAAGATACATACAGATAAAAATCCAGCGGATATGTTTGCGAAGGCAGTGACAAGGGAGAAGTTGAGCTCCTCTTCAGCTTCGGTTGGTCTTCAAGACTGAAAACAATAAAATCAAAACAACAGAGTCTAGGGTGTTTATTTCTGGTGGGAGCTACAAGGTTAGCAGTGTTATGATTAGTCTCTAAGTGAGAGATGATATGTTGTGGAGTCTGATTAGTCTCCAAGTGAGAGATTGTTGTTATATGGAGCCTAATCAGACTCGGAGGTTAAATTTTTCCCACTTTTATCGGCGTGGTTTCCCCCCAAATTATTTAACGGGGGTTTGGGGGCAGCGTTCCCAAGACGGGGTCAAGGGGCATCACCCCTTGCGAAGTCCAGGGGCAGTGCCCTTGACGCGCTCCCTATCGTGATATAGGGTAGGGTCGAGGGTAGCACCCCCAAAACCTCAAACGACTTTTATTATTTTATAAAGGCATCGAGAGTTATTTTTCTATTGGCTGACATTAAAAAACCCTATTTTGTAACCAACATAAGTCTTGATAAAAATGGCTAAGGGTTAGGGTTTCTGTTGATATTGTATTGTAACATTTGCAACGGTATTGAGTTGCAAGGATTGTTGGTTGTAATCATTTTGATTTCCTAGATAATAATAGTGGACTCTCTGTTGGTGGATGTAGCCTGAGTTTGAGTGAACCACGTTAAAAATTATCTCACTGTTATTATTTCTGTGTATTTTTCATTCCTCTGTTTAATCTTTATTTGCATTTAATTGATATCTTCTGCATGCAATTCCTAACATAGGGGGTGGTTGTGGTACGTGTGTTTGTTGTTGTTGGGTTAATTGTTGAAGGAAAGTTGGGGATTTGTTGATGTTGGTGTGGGGTTTGGTTTTGATGTTGTTGGTAGGCAAGGAGTTATTGTAGGACGTGTGGTGGAATTTATTGTTGGTTTTGGTTTTGTAAGGTTTGAATGGAAGATGATACAATGGGTGTTTGAGAAATGGGAGGTTGGGAGACAGGGGGTTGTATGTATGCAAAATTAGATGAAGGGTTGTTGCATGGATTATTGTTGGATGTATTGTAAGGTGGTTGGGAAAATAATTGCGTCATGAAGGCTATAGTGTTGGCATCGAATTGAGGTACACTTGTAAAAGCACTTGCGCACATGGTGTTGTTAGGGATGTTGAGGGTGATTTGGGGAGTGGATGTGGTTATAGTTGATGTTGATGTGGAGATAGGGATGGATAAGGTTGATGTGGAGGTAGGATTTGATGTGGTGGTGTTCAAAGTTTGGGATGTGTTAGGGATATTGTTGGATGAGGATGGTTGTGACGAGGTAGGTATTGCGGCACCATTTTGAATCAAGAATTTAAGATATTTAGCGGGGTCCGACTTTAAGACTCATTCTAGTATATCCATGGAGTCGGGATCTTTATGAAATCTATTACTTCTTGATCAATATTATTGGAGTTGGATGGTGATCCTAGTTGTTGGGCTCCGAAAGGGTTTATCATAGAATTGGCATCAAGGGATGATTGATGTTGGATTATAGGGACATTATTTTGGTCAATGTTAGGCATCCCAAAATTAATTCTAAAGGGTTCCATTTCCTTGTTTTTCCTAGCTTGGGACCTTGTCAAGGGCATGCAATGGATTGGTTGGTGATGAAAGATGGGTAAAGCTTGTGACCTTAGAGAATTGATTTCAAACTATTGGACCCAAGGATAAATGAAAAGATGAGTTGACAATGAGAGATGATGGATGAGGTATTAATAGATTTGATTTTTGACGAAGATGAGTGAAGGTTATAACCTTAGAGATTTAGAAAAGATGGATGGATAAATATTTCTTGGACCAAAGGCAAATGGATGTGAGGGTGATTTTGTGATAGATTTTGAGGATGATTTTTGCATGGGTGATTAAAAGGGCAAATTTGGGGATGATGATTTTGAAATGGATGACTAAGGTATACTTAGAACAATTTGTATGATGATTGACCAAGGATACTTTAGATGATTTGGATAGTGGTTTTGGATGGGGTTGGATGATCAAGGATGTTGGACAAATTTGATGATGTTTTGAAAGGATGTTCAAATCAAAGGAGAGCTCAAATAAATCTAGATCTTTTGGATTGCAAAGGATGTCCTCTTATTACCTAAGGTAGACTAATGACCTTAAGTAAAAAGGGAAAATGATTGTTTTACTTGAGGGTAGACTAATGACCACCAAGCAAAATGGGATGCCTTAGAGTTTACCAACTTAAGAGTTGTCTAGGCTCCTAAGTTACTTAATCTAAGGGTTGATAAAAGACTAATTTATAAAAGAACTTAAGGTAGACAAATTCTTAATCTCCCTATAAATTAGAGGATGATAAAATCTAGACTTAATCTTGCACAGATTTGATTTGAGGGATGCTTTTGGATGTTGGTTTGATTTTGATTTTTGGATGTTGATGATTGATATTGTTGATAGGTTTGATTTTGGATTGATGTTTTGGGATAAGGTTGATTGATTTTTGATGTTGATTGATGTTTGTTGATGGTAGATAGGATTTGGACACTGTTGATTGATATTTGGGATGAGGTTGATTGGAATTAGACCAAGGTTGGGGTGATTTTGAAACTTTGATTTGGATGGATTTGAGATGAAATGGTTGGACAATGATTAATTTGGTTGGAATGGATGAGATGGAAAAGGTCCAAAATGAAAATCAAGATGTTTCTCTAAGGTCAAATAGATAATGGAGGATGATGAACTTGGATTATGGTTTGGATGAAAACACTCTTGGATTAGGATGGAAATGAAGTTAAAGGTTGATAATTGATTTGGATTTGAGGTGAATGAACTATGGTCAACGGTTCAATATCAAAATGATGTTTCTCTAAGGTCAAATAGATAGATGTAAATGGAATTGGACAAAGGATGGACTAGGTTGGAGATGGAAAATATGGACAAAGGTTGGGTCCAAATGGATGATTTGATTTTTGGGGCGATTTTGACAAGGTTTCCAAATGCTCAGGTCAAATTAAGCCCAAGAACTTAGGTAAAAATTAGTTGGTGGCTTTTGGACATGGTACAAAAGTGACACTAATTCAAGCCCAGATGGCACTGATAGAAGGACAAATGGCACTAACAAAAGATCAAATAACGCTAATGGGTGATTGGATAGTGCTACAGAGAGGCGCTAATAGTCAGGCATATGGTGCTAAACAATGAGCATATAACGCTGATTGACAGTCAAAGATTGAAACTTGATTGTTTTGATGGCAAACTAGGATTTTTTGGTTCAAATGTTGGATTTGAGTGAGGTCAAAGGTTCAAATGTTGGACTTGAATGATTTCAAAGGTTTCTTGGCAATCAATAAATCAATTAAGAGAACACAATGGCTTGACTCAAGGTGGACTTTAGATAATTGGCTTGTACAGGCTTCGACAAAAAAGACACACCATTCACATGAACATCCTAGAATTAGTCAAATGGGAGTGTCATACCTTGTAGATCTCACAAAATGGTCATGGGTCAACCTTAACTCAATAGTGAACAAAGGTTCCCACCCCCATTAATACCTCCGTGCCTTATCTTAGATAGATAGGAAAAGTAAGGTCATGGACAACCTTAACCCCTTACCTTGGAGACTTTCATCTTGCCCATGGTAGCCCCTATCTCAAGTAAAGAAGTACAGTGAGCAATCTTCCCCTCCTATTGCAATGGTGCACCACAAGGTATGATGACCGAAATGTCTTAAACTATGATATTACAAGCTTTTAGGGATTCCTCTTCATACACAAGGTACATGAGGCACAAGACGGTGAACACTAGTCCGTTGAAGGGATGTGAAAAACCACTTCACCTTTTGTCCGGAATCACCCGGGGGCCCAAGACTGTCCCAATGACAACGCAACTAGATTGGGGTACAAGTTTCCTTCTCCCCCCTTTGATATACCTTGTTGGTACACGTGGTTGAGGTCATCCCTTGGGGTGATGAAATCCCCAAGAAGGCCTCCTAAGAAGAAATTACCCCTTTCTTTTGATCACCCAAGATCTCACTAGGTGTGAGGGGAGAGCATATGCAAAAAAGGTAACCCCTTCGGGAATAACACTTAAAAGCGATAATAGAGTTTTTATCCCCAAGATCACCCTAATGTGCGAGGGTAGAGCATACATCTACATGCAAACCAAATATGACAAACAAAGTTAATTCCCAACTAAGTTGGCTTAGTGCAACTACTCTAGTAAATACAAACAAGGTCTTGGACAAGCGAATTTACACTAAATTAATTAGTAGTTTTGAAACTATGCCTTGGACAAATGTTTTAGGTACTTGCACAAACCTGTTAGAACTCTGCACAAACTTCAAGATGTTGTCAGAAAAATGACACTGATACAGAGTTAAATGGTACTAAAACAAACTTAAATGGTGCTAAGAAATAGGATAATGGTGCTAAAAGGAAGCATATGGCAATGAAACAGTAAATGTCTGTGTTAAAATAGAGATAAACAACACTGCATTAGATACACAAAGCACTAAAGAACAGATAGAAAATGCTAAAAAAGTTGAACATAGCACTGAACCAGAAACATATAGCACTAAGCAGATAGTGGACTGTGTTAACATGATAGTGGTGCTAAAACAGAGAGATATTGGCACTAACAGGCAAGCATATTGCATTGATTCAAAGACAAATAGCGCTACTGCAGAAGAAAATAGTGCTAAAACAGAGGAAAATCATGCTAAATGATAGAGACAGAAAAATGTTGTACCTGACTATCTGGCCAAGGACTCAGTGGCGTGATTCTAAGTGCAGATGGCGCTAATCCGCAGAAAACCAGGGACCTGCACAAAAATAGAAACCCAACTTGCATAAAATGATGAAATAAAGGTGCTAATGAAGCCCACAATGTTAGACAAATAGGGATACAACAGTTCCTTGGTCCAGAAACAAGATTAGTTGTGCTAGATTTGTAAAAATAAAGTTAAGACTTAGGTATTTTCAAAATATGTTAAATGAAATAACAAAACACCCTAAGACCTGCAAAAAACTCTATTAGACAACAAACACCAGTCCTGTAAAACAATGATTAGTTCAGAAAAATAGAGACCGCAATGTTAGTAAGTTAAAGAACTTTGCAAATGTCATGAAAATGGTTCTGAAATAGACGCTAATAATGTTGTTTCAGACACAAATAGTGTTGATTCAGACGCGGATGGCACTGAAACAGAGACGAATGACTTTAATCCATGAGCGAATGGCACGATTGCGAGAACGAATGGCACTAAAATAGACATGCATGTCAAGAAACTAACAAAACACTCAAACAAAAAGTTAGCTTAAGACCCGAGGGTCTCACCGGGCATGCCAAATGAAGATGAGAAAAGCATACAAAGCATGAAAACATGAAAAAGAGATTGAAAACTAAGATTTATACCTTCCCAAATGCTTTGAAGTCCTCACTCCTTGATAAGGTAAAAGGAGTTGCACCCAAACTCCTTAGCTTCACCTAAATGATATGGAGAAATATGGATTAACTCTCAAATTCTCAACACAATGATAGCTCACAAGAGGAAGATTCGGAGGTATTTTGGCATAATAAGGCTACTTGAAATTGGATGATGAAAATGGCTTGTGGAGGCTCGTATTTATAGGCAATTTGAGGGGGCATTTGATCCAATGGTGGAGATTGAAAGTTGAGATCAAGGGTGGAGATGAGATGAGAGGATTAAGGGTTGAGATTTGATCAACAAGATTGGAGGGCTAGGAATATATTACAATCTTTTATTCATTTTTGGGGATGGATTTGCATTTAATATGATTTAGACTTATGAGGAGATTAAAAATTATTTCCTTGAGATGAGATGGAATTTAAAATTCTATTTTATGTGGAAGGTTGAGAGTCATGTGACACATGAACATTTTTAGTACCTTACATGTGTAAGCTAATGTTTAGTGGAAAATTGGATTCGTTAATTTTTTAATGTTTAGGTGTTTAAATCCGCCTCTCCACTATACATTGAAGGATCTAGGGTTGAATGGCAAGCACTACCATACCCTAGAGTCACTTTCAGATGTAGGGAAACTTGGATTAGGGAATTAATTATCAATTTTTCCTTCTCCTATGTCCAATTGACCATTAAAATCTTAATTATGCAAATACGACAACAAATTAATGAATTATAGAAAAGCCTCTTACAGACGAGAGTAAAATGCAGAATTACAGAGTACCTGTTTTTGAGGTTCCGAAGAAGAACAGTCGGGGACACTGGAGCGGGTGCCCAAGTCCAAGATACCTACTTTTTTAGGGAATCCAGACCTCCTTCGGACACTAATCACCCTGTAACTTCTATTTTCTAGAATTAGTCTGCGGAGTACATTGGAGCGAGCGCCCTAGTCCTGGAAGTGCTCTTTTGTCCATTTTTTCTTTAGATCCTGAATCCCTGATGTCTTCCCAGCCTTCCTGCAACTCCACTTTTTCCGGATGCGACACCTGTAACCTACAATCACAAGACTTGGTTTGGGAGTTGTGGTGTTTAGAGGTTTGCCTCAGTCAAACCCCGGAGGACACTTAAGTCTCCGAACACCGTTGTCAGATAAAAAGGGTGTGCCGTTGTGAGATAGAGGCCAAAAACTAAATGAATTAATGATAAAAAAATAATGATGTCACGTTGTAGTGAAGCTCTCATGGAGGAAGATGCTCTTCATGCCATGAGGAGATTGATGCTCAAATATGCAAATATCAACACATAAAACATACAAGTCTACTCTTGCAACACAATGAAAGCCTTGAGTCACCTTGAGAATGCCTAAAGTTCATGTAGATTGTAGATCTCAAAATGAAAGTAGAAAACATAAAACAAGTGCATAAACAAACATTATACATTTCACAAATGAGTCACAAATCCTTGATAGGGTGGAAAGAGTTGCACCCAAACTCCTTAGATTTACCCAAGTAGATGAAGAATGGAATGTGGATTTGCTCAATGCATTCAACACAATGTAGATGAGGGAATGAATGATAGATTGATAGATTGGTGAGAGAGGCTAGAATAATTTTGCAATTATAATGGTATGATGAAGATATTTGAGATAAATTTGGGCATGATAAGGATGTAAAAAGTTATTTCAAATGGCTTAGAGAAGGGTCTCATTTATAGATTTTTAAAAAATAGATGGAGGGTGAAGATTAAAAGATGAGATCAAGGGCTAGAAACGCTTGAGAGTTAGGGTTTGGATTGAAGTCATAGCCTTATGACAAGTGTCACAAGGGGAGTGGATGAGAGAGATCAAGGGTTGAGATTTGGTCAATGGTTTTGGAGGGCTCTCATTATTTGTGAATTTTAAATTCACATTGGGAAGAGGTGTGGAGGATAGAAATGAATTAAAAATTCATTTTTGGGAAGAGTGGATATGACAAGTGAATTAAAAATTCAACTCATGGGGGAGTGTGAATTAGAAATTCACTTCTATGTGGAGATGTGAAGGTTGAAGGACACATGTACACTTACATGTGTAAGAGGGTGATAAATGATGTGTAAGGAAGATTTGACCCTTTGAATAAAAAATTGATTTTTATTCAAAGGTGTGTGGGAGGATGGGCTAAGCAAGGTTAATTAAGTGTTTAGCTTAATTAATTTAGGTCTAGGGGGTGGGTAGGCTAGGGTAGCTAATTAAATAATTGCTATTTAATTAATTAGGCTAGGTTTAGGTTGATTAGTAGGGTAGATTAATTAGATAAGAATAATTTATCTAATTAATAGGGATTAGGGAGATGGACAAATTAGCTAATTAAATATTAGAAATATTTATTTAATTAATGAGGATAGTATTGTAAGGTATAGTGATAAATTAAATGAATTAATTGATCACCAAGGATGGGTAAATCGTTAAGGGTAGATGATTAGAGATAAATTAATTAAATAAAATAAATTTATTTAATTAATAGGAGGGATAATTGGTAGTGTAGAGATATGGGAAATTGGTCTGCGGAGCAAGTCAATTTTAGGTGTCTACATTTGCCCCTCTTTGAAATGGTGTTACGGCTAAGTAACATTATTTCAAAGAAGTTAAAATATAGAGTTGGATTGGATAGAAAAAAATTTTGGTTTGGAAGAATAGGGTAAGGTTTGAGGATAATTGGTAAGGGTGATGCCCCCTTGAGAGGATAGGCAGGTTGTAAGAACACAATTGTGCTCTCGAAATGGATGGAACAGATTGGTAAAAGTGGTTGGAGGATAAGGGGTGAGAAGAAAGAATGATAATGGACTGATGATTAGATGATAGATGGATTCGAAAATGGATGATCATTGTGTTAAACATGATTTAGAGCAATCATAGGTTTGATATAGCAAAGTAGATATTTTCATCAAGGTATAGAAGACTGGGGTGATGATGTTTATCCAACATTTGCATGGACTAGACACGCAAATAAGAGGGGGATCCCATGCATACCCTAGATAGTACAACCTTGTCTAGATAAGGGAAGGGGATTCATAGCATAAGCCCTTAATACACAAAAGGTATGATGAACCTTAAATGCATAAGGGGATCAATATGCTAGAACCGACCCTACGATCTACAAGATATGAATACTAGCTTGGAGTAATGAAACCAACCCACAAGCACAACATACAAAAGAAAGACTATGCCCCATTCTAGATGCTTTCGCCACATACCGAGATATAATGAGATCAAGGTAGTTTTGATGTGATCTTCGAATAGGACAAAAGATAAAAAAACCAAAATTCAAAAGACCAACGAACCAAACAAATAGCCATTGTATCTCTTGCCAAGATGGATGATGATAGGATAGATTCTGCCTATTGTAGGAACGATGTATCCAAGGCAGGAATTAGTTGATGATTGGATCATGCTTAGTTGATGTTGTAAAATTGGCTCAAGATATGATGGTGACAAGTTGTGGTTAATGTTGATTTGATAGTTGATGATTTTTGTTAAGGGATGATGCTTTGATAGGTTATGCAATGCTTGGATCTAGTGTAAGCTCAGGGGCTAGGGGCCATCTAAACGGGTTGGATGGGTGCATTTTATGTACTTGAGTACTGGGAACTTCCTTCGTATTCCAGACTGTCTACATACCCTGTATCCACGGGATCAAGGCACATTAAGATGCAGGTGGTGATGATATGTAGTTATGATTTGTGGTGGTGATGTGGGATGATTAATGTTGGAAGATGATGTGTTATTGTGAGGATGTTGGAAGATGATGAGATGTTGATGGAATGATGTTGATTTTGTGAGGGATTTTTTTTTTGGGTTTTATGGAATTTTTAATTTTTTTGGATTTTTTGAGATTTTGGAAAGGGCATGGTTTATTATGATGGTTGCATTTGATTGCATTTGGATAGCCTTTGCGCTAGATACCAATGACAAGGGAACACCAAGTTTAGAGGTGGAGGTGATGGGGTTGGGTTGGGGGATTGGCGATGAAAGGATAATGGATAGGAGATTTTGATAAATGGATAGTAGATTTTGATAAATGGATAGATACATGTGGATAAGGGGGAGGATGGGGGATAAAGGATCTAGTAGGGATACATGATAAGTAGATGGAGGGATTGTTAGTGGAAGGTGATAGAGAGGAGATTCATGATAGATGGATTGGAAGATAGAGATAGGGATGCAAGATTGCTGGATGAGAGATGGGGATAAGGATTTACTCCAAGGGCTATGTTGCAAAGAATCATATGCCCCAATGCTTAGGATTTTGCATGATGGGTCCATGTTTGAATGGATAGACTTTGTAGTAGATGGATGGAGGATATGCTTGGAAAGGGAGTGTGTCGAGAGGTGTCCAAAGCAAGTTGTTGATATTTTGCCCCTTGTCTTTATCAAGATCTAAGGAGGAAGATATAGTGGATAGGATGGATGGGAAATGGTAGGATAAATAGGGGATGGTGGATATGAATATGATAGGATAAAAATAGATGATGGATAGGATATATAAAGGATGTGGATGAAAGATATGATTTTGCCCCCAAGTGTAGGGATACAAAAATGGATGGAGAAGGGGTTACACACGACGCCCACAAGGGGTTTTCATAATGGTACTTGCCCAAGGCGCAACGAGGAGTGCTTTTCACCATTGGATGGATTTTTTCTCTTTACTATTTTCTTGATTTTTTTGATTTTTTTGATGGAATGGGGACTCTAACGTCTGTTTCCATAGCAAGGCGACGATGGTCCCATGTTAGGTAGCATTATGGATGATGATTGCATAGATGTTGGTAGATAGGAGAAGATGGAATGTATGGTGGGTAGTGGATTATGATGTGGATTATGCGGATTATGATTTGGATTATGATGTGGATTATGCAGTAGCATGGACCATAGGAATGTGATGGGGAAGATATGTAGGATAGTGGGTGAAAGATGGAGAAATGGGGGTATGTGGGAATGTCAAGTGGTGGAGGGGAACCAAGACCAACGGGTGCACACACCGTGATGTATTTGAAAGCTTGTACTTTGGATGTGGAGTTGGGAGTAATGGGGATCGGGATAGGGTATTTTTGGATGGTTGATTTGGGGTTTTAGGTACCCAAATGGACTTAGGAATTATGGAATTTTTAGATGGGGAGCGGGATGTTTGGGATTGTGGGGTAGATTGGTATGTGGATGCTTCATTAGAGTTTGGTGTTTTTTGTTTTGGGACCCACACCATTTTTGTTTTTGCGTTTTCTTGTGATGGTGTGGGCTTTGATAGCCTTTTGGATTTTTGATTTTTCTTGGAAGGGATAACATCTTTAGGATTTTGTGCTTTACGAGTCAAGGCATTCAAATTTTTATTTTTGAATCCCATGGATTTGATGGAAGCTTCATGTTTGGATGATGTGCGCTTTCGTTGGTCTTGATTGGGGATTTTAGGGGATTTATGGATAAATGGATGAGGGGATTTGAGGATAGGGATATTAGAAGTTGGGAGAATGGGAGGGTAAGAGGATTTGTGGATAGGAATGTTTGGCGTTGGTAAGATAGGAGGTAAAGTGGATTTGATAGGGATATTTGGAGTTAGAAGTAGTGGAGGTAAATTTGATGGAGGAAGATGGACAGTCACATGCTTTTGCAAATGATAGATGATGGAGGAGGGATGGCAACATATGATTTGGAGGTGCGATAAGGTGCACCGTGTTTGGGATTGGATGAATGGGTTTTGGAGGATGAGTGGGTGGTACCATCATGTTGATTTTGTTTGCCTTGGGAAGTATAGCCAAGGCCATGCAAGGATGGATGGAATGTGGTGTGGATGGGCTCCAAGATGCCTTGTTCATGAAGGCCCAAGCCTTTGCCTTGATAGTTCATATGTTGGAGCATGCGACATGCAATGGGATGTTTGGTGCTTTGGAAACAAGACGCGAGTCCATTATTTGTTAGAGAAGGATATATGGTGGATGGAAGTTGTTCACCTCCTACGAGGGAATCACCGCGGATGAAGGTGCTTTTTCCAAGTGAATAGGAGGATGGATTTGGGATGAGATTGGTAGATGGAGGTAAAGGATTCATGGGGGATGGTAAAGGGGTGTTAGAAGATGGTGTGAGATCAATAAGTTGATCAATAGATGGGAGGGGATTGAGGATGGGATTAGATGGGATGGTTAGATCTTGATTAGGAGAAGGGGTTGATGTTTCAACATGCTTTGGATTTGATTCTTGACATAGCTCATGTGCTTGGATAGAAGTGGGAGTGACTTGGATAGATGTGGTGGGTGCTTGGATGGATGTGATAGGTGTTTGGATGGATACGATAGGTGCTTGACTTATGGGTTCTTGAACATGGTTGTATGATGGTTCTTGAGTTATGATAGGAGATTATTCAAGAGGTTTGGTGGGTGTTGGATTGCATGAGGGTGTTTGATTCCTTGCTAACAACCAATGGATGGTATCCTTCGTGAGTGTATGGGTTGAAGAACAATATAACAAATGGATAATGATGGTGGATGGTGTAGGATTAGGATTGGGATTGGATAGGGGGTGATGGGATTGGGTAGTAATGGTTCTTGGATGGGTTCAAGGATAGGTGTGGGACTAGATGGTGGTGTTGGAGGGGTGGGGGAGGTGAAGGACTCTATAGCTTTGCTTTCATTTTTTTATGTTCTTTGGAGTAAATCCCACAGGGATTCTTTAGATGTCGTGGGCTTAGGATTTGGAAGATTTAATGGTAGATTAGATAGTGTATGGGTGATAGGGGTTGATGGATTGGGAGATACATAAGGTGGTGGATTAAGGTTGGTAAGATTGGGGGGATATTGTGATGGGAGGATTGGAGGATGGGGATTGGGGGATTGAGGATTTGCGTGGGGAAATGGTTGTTGATATAGGCTTTGGATTTCGGATATAAGGTGTGATAGATTGATGTTCCCTTGATCAAAGTTAGCATGACAAAGGTTGGGGGATGGATAAGTTGGAGGTATTGATTGGTTGGATAGGTACGCTGGCATGTATGTGTAAGGGGATGGAGATTGATATGAGGGTAAAGGTTGATATGATGGAGGTTGGTATGAGGTTGATAGTGTGGATATGTAGGATGTTGAAGGTTGATATAATGAGAGTTGATATGATGAAGATGGGGTAGGGGTTTGGGATTATCCAATGATGAGGTGTGCTAAGGGTATATCTCTAATGCCATTTTTGCATTTTTCCTTAGCACTAGGATCCATGTTCTCATAGATTTTTCTAAGTCTTTGTAATTGTTGCATTGCTACATAAGGATCCATTTTGTTGGAGAGATATGAGATGAAATGGAGGATTGCAATGTTGGGGATCAAGATTCAAGACCTTATGATGATTTGATTTTCTTCAAAGGATGGATGATTCTCTATACTTAAGGTGGACTAATGACACTTAAGTAATAGAGTTGATTTGGGTTGATTGGATTGGATGATCAATTAAGGTCTTGATTTTTTGTTGGGTTGATTTGGATTTGGAGTTTGATAATGATGTTGGGGGATTTGGATAATGATTGGGATCGATGTTGATTTGGGTTGGATTTGGACTATGGTTTGGAAGATTATGGATTGATGTTGGTTGGACTTTGGATTTGATTTGGATGAGATTGGTCAAGTGGATGAGGGAAATGGGATTAAAATGATGGCGATGAATTGGATTAAGGATGATGAGGGTGATTAGGATAAGATTGAATTGAATGATTTTGGATGGAAGTGATAGGTTTATTGAATGATGATGTGGATATGATAGGTGGTTAGGATGATTAGGATAGATGGGTGATTGGATTAAGATGAAGTGGATAAGAGTGATTAGGATGGTGAAGATAGATTATGACTAGAGAGGAAGTGGATTAGAATTTGATCAAGCTCAAATAAAGGGATTGGATAAGCTCAACTTATGGGGTTTGATAAATGGGGGGATGGTTTAGTGGTGTTGGGAGGAAAACCCAGCCCGACGTGAGGGGGGGTGCGAGGGGCTAGACGTGATCCCCTATTGACAGGGGTTCAGGGGCGTAGCCCCCAACTTGAATTTTTTTGAAAAATGGGCTTATAAAATTGATGTTTTTGATGGAAAAATTTGATTTTTGACATGGATGAAGAAGGCGCTAAAATAGACAGAAGTGGCGCTGAAACAGAGAGGAATGGCGCTATGAGATAGATAGAGCGCGCTACAGGATGAATAAATGGCGCTAAAACAATGGAAAATAGTGCTAAAAGACTGTGAAGTTTTTGGAAATGGTTTGATTGATGGAGGAATTTGATTTTTCTTGGCAAGTAGATAAACAATCAAGAAAGAAAACACAATGGCCAAAGGTTTTGTTTGTGAAAGATTTATCAAGCATGCACAACCTAAGGTGAAGCACGGATAATATTTGTCGAACAAGTAGAAGGATTTTGGCTTCTAAAACAATGGTTCGTAGTGGGGATACATTTGGGGGATCGGCACCTTACGAGCATCTGATAAACCACTTAAGGTTTTGACTAGCTCTACTAGGGGTTTCATATAAACAAGGTACTACTCCCTTTGAAGTTAGCACCGAATGATAAATGTTCATACCAATTAGACTTGGCTTTCGCCTTATCCTCAATTTACATATAGTGGACCGGATGAAAGTACCGCTTGGGGTCGCCAATGAGTTTTCCGAACGGATGTGTCTCAAGGGCAGGCCCACTTCCTAGAAAAAAGATGATAGAACCATTTCTCTTCACCCAAGATCCTTTTGAAGGCAAGGGGAGAGGATACTTTGATTCTACCCTATGGGATAACACAAACGTGCAAGTACAAACATGACAAACATTTCTCTAATGTTCTTTTTAAACCCAAATTGAAATGTGCCTAAAGTTGTTTGTTGCAAACAATGATTAATTTTAGAGCACCAAAATCAACTATTTTCTACACTAAGGCACACAAGGATTCTTTTTAGGTGCACCAAAATAAAATGTTTGATTGTAGATTGTTTGCAAGCCAGATTCATTTTAGGTGTACCAAAGATAAATGTTCTTTAAACTAAGAACACGATGTTCATTTTAATGCACCAAAAGAGATGTATTTGGTCTACTAAATCCCTGCAAAAGATGTTAGTTGATGGTCTTGGATGATCTGAAATATCCTACAGTAAAGGGGACCAACCTTGCACAGATCCCTAAGCTAGTACAGAAAAATAGCGTCAATCCAGAGGCAAGATAGTGCCAATATACAAGATAGCGCCAATACAGAGACAAGATAGCGCCAATATGAAATATAGCGCCAATACAGATACAAGATAGCGTCAATATACAAGATAGCGCCAATATACAAAAAGGTGCCACAATAACAAGAAATAGCGCCGATGTGGCTGAAGATGTAGTTTGCTTGATTGTTACAAAAAAAGGCGCCGATCTGGGCCCCGTTAGCGCCAATACGAGATAGTGAGGGTCAAAGGTCTCAAAAGGATTGATTTTAGTTACAAAAATGATTGACCAAGGGGGTTACTAGTTGTTTTCAGTTCCTAATCATGAAAATACCATAAATAATGCCTCAAATGATGTTTTAAACAACCACATAAACAAGGATTAGAAAACAAGATATTGGATAGATTTTAGGAAAATTTTGCCATAGTTTCTCTTTGTCTCTGTGTATTTCCTGCAAAAACTGAGAGTTATAGATGCTAAAAATGATAGAAGGCAAGAAAAACACAAAAGATTCAAGCCAAAATGTTAGTGGTTTTGTCGTGTGAAAATAGTGCCAATACAGCTGTAGATAGCACCAATTCTAGCAACAATGGTGCCACTGTGCAGAGAAATAGTGTCGATACCTACAAAATGTCTTGAAATATATGCAAAACTCACAAAAGATGTTAGATAGGGACCTTGTGGGTCCCACTGGACGTGCCAAGGTAGATTGTAGATCTCAAAATAAAAGTAGAAAACATAAAACAAGTGCATAAACAAACATTATACCTTTCACAAATGAGTCACAAATCCTTGATAGGGTGGAAGGAGTTGCACCCAAACTCCTTAGATTTACCCAAGTAGATGAAGAATGGAATATGGATTTGCTCAATGCATTCAACACAATGTAGATGAAGGATTGGATGATAGATTGATAGATTGGTGAGAGAGGCTAGAATGATTTTGCCATTATAATGGTATGATGAGGAGATTTGAGAGAAATTTGGGCATGATAAGGATGTAAGAAGAAGTTATTCCAAATGGCTTAGAGAAGGGTCTCATTTATAGATTTTTAGAAAATGGATGGAGGGTGAGGATTAAAAGATGAGATCAAGGGCTAGAAATGCTTGAGAGTTAGAGTTTGGATTGAAGTCATAGCCTTGTGACAAGTGTCACAAGGGGAGTGGATGAGAGAGATCAAGGGTTGATATTTGGTCAATGGTTTTGGAGGGCTCTCATTATTTATGAATTTTAAATTCACATTGGGAAGAGGTGTGGAGGATAGAAATAAATTAAAAATTTATTTTTGGGAAGAGTGGATATGACAAGTGAATTAAAAATTCAACTCATGGGGGAGTGTGAATTAAAAATTCACTTTGTGGAGATGTGAAAGTTGAAGGACACGTGTACACTTACATGTGTAAGAGGGTGATAAATGATGTGTAAGGAAGATTTGACCCTTTGAATAAAAATAATTTTTATTCAAAGGTGTGTGGGAGGATGGGCTAAGCAAGGTTAATTAAGGGTTTAGCTTAATTAATTTAGGTCTAGGGGGTAGGTAAGGGTAGTTAATTAAATAATTGTTATTTAATCAATTAGGCTAGGTTTAGGTTGATTAGTAGGGTAGATTAATTAGATAAGAATGATTTATCTAATTAATAGGGATTAGGGAGATGGACAAATTAGCTAAATAATTATTAGAAATATTTATTTAATTAATGAGGATAGTGTTGTAAGGTATAGTGATAAATTAAATGAATTAATTGATCACCAGAGATGGATAAATCATTAAGGGTAGATGATTAGGAATAAATTAATTAAATAAAATAAATTTATTTAATTAATTGGAGGGATAATTGGCAGTGTAGAGATACAAGAAATTGGTCTGCGGAGCAAGTCAATTTTAGGTGTCTACAGTTCACAATGATCATCTAGTTTACAAATGAATGCCTACACATGCTTATATATGCATCTACAAGCACTCCCGCCAAGATATTTGAAATTTAAACTTACCGTGTCGACAAAGGAACCTAATAACAGTCACTAACCAACACCCAAAAATTGGGGCTGCCCCAAAATAAGGTAGGACTAGGGCGCGGGCGCCCAAATCCTCCCTCCTATTTTAGGCAGGGTACATCTCAAGGGGTCCACCTAGGTCCTATTTGCCATGGGACTTAGGTCTTATTCCATTGAGATGCTAAAATATGAACTAAAATGTCCTAAATGCACTTTAAAGACCCAGGAGCTAAACCTTATGAGGGAAAAGCCCCCAAGAGAACATTTTCCAATGTTACATTTAGCCCCCACTTTAATGTATGTATAAATATGAGGCCCATACATGCATTAAAGTAAGGTCACAAACACAATAAACACATCAAGCATAGAGAAGACACGCTAATCACATAGAAAATAGTAACAGGTATGCAAAACACGGAGAAAACAGTTATAGTCACGTAAAACACAGAGCAGACAGTTAATGTATGGAAGACACATTAATGCATGGAAGACAGAAATGATATATTTTCTTTTCTTTTTCTCATATATATGAAATGCAAATGCAAGTACTGGAAAGTAAACAAACCTCCCAAAATATAGGAAGCACTACTCGAAGGCGCTGGTCTCTTCATATGGGGCAACACACACACAATACATGCAAAACCTCCCAAAATGCACGAAGCACTACTCAAAGACGTTGGTCTATGCATATGGGGCAACAAACACACCATACAAAACAAGTACGCCAAAACACACACTTGAAGACAGAGAAAACACGGCAGACAAGCGATGGTGTGTTCCCTATTTCTAGGCTCATCACCATCTCAGGCACATTATAGGCACACACTGACAATTGGGCTTCGCCGAAGACACTTAAGCGTTGAGTTAGTCACAGAACCGCTCCCCACCTCCATAGAGGACTTTTGAAAATGACAGGATGATGCAATCTGCTCCAAGAAATACACCATCCCCGCCTCCACAGAGGGCTTAAGAAAAATGATATGCTCGATATCCCCCCTCCACAGAGGGCTTACATGATTGATTGATTAATTGCAAACAAACTCAGGATGTACGATGCACTACTCGGGCGCATGTCTATACATCTGAGGTCCAACACATTGCTAACATCTATAATAGATAGCTTACCTTAAATGCCCCCACCTTAAGGTGGTTGATATCAGTTATCGATATCAAGCACGTTAAGGTAGGAAGAAAACACAAAAGGGAACATCGACTTTCGCAAAGTCCATGCCCCTCGGAGGTGACATGTATTTTACGATCGCCAAATGTTCTCACAAACACATCCCTGCAAGAAACATGTTAGTGTCTACAACATAATGATAAACAACAACATCAATGCATATGATTAACCACACAAAGAGCCAAGGTTATACAACAAATTTGGAGTTCGAGGATAACCAGGGGCTATACCATGAAGCTCTCCGAATCAAGTATCACCAAGGCTAGATTCAAAGGCAAACAAAGGTGCACGGAGCAGCAGTATTGTTAAGGTTTGTAAATGTGATAGAAACATCATGAAATTCAGTATGTGAAAAGCACGAGTGCTTTCACTAGCCAAGCGTTGGATAAAATATACAACCCTATCGTCATATTAGGAACTATAGTCCATCTTTTGATTGCTCTCGAAAGGGACACTAGGTCCGCATCAGTATAAATATTTTTCATCATCCACCCACTAGATAGAAACACTAAAGGGAAACAATAAATAAGAGAGGAGAAACAAGTGTCTTAGGGATAGTCACGTAGGAGGGTGCCCCCAAGTTACCAACCATGATGCTATGTCCGTCAAACACAACACACAACAATGAAATCAAAGAGAGGCAATATAGAAGAATGATGATACAAATAGAAGGTCACAACAGAGGCGGTCTCCTAGTATCCCGAACCTTATGGGAGAATCCGAGGTCATCCCAGAAGGCCTAAACAACACATAATACATCACGGGGGAAGCACATCACAAGAGAGATTAAAGGGTTAGAGATACTTACTTGTAGGTTCCCTTTTGGGCTAGCGGGTATCATGAATCTTGATCTTTATCTTAATGGTTAAGGTGTTATCACTTCTTCTCTCTTCCATATGTTCATGAGTTTGCGAGGGTAACTGTGTAGGAAAGGTTTCTCTTAATGATGGTTGAGAGGGGATGTTGTCATTGTCTATGTCATCTATAGGAGCATTTGAAATGCTATTTAAATGAGCTTGTGGAGGTATCTGAAAAGTACCCATTTCAATCCCTATATAGGGTGTTGGAATGGCTTGAGTAAGAGGGATAGCTTGTTCTTCCACATTATGTAAGATTTCATTATTTCCCAAAGTATGTGACAGTTCATGATCCGGTTGTTGGTTTAGCATGTAGTTGAGAAATTCTTGAACATCTAGTGGTAATCCAAGCAAATGGTCACAAAAAGAGTCTACGTCATCCAAAGCTTCATCCTGATTAGGGAGAACGGGTAGAGATGGCAAAGTAGTGTGGAGAAATGTATCAATGATGTCTCTTTCTTGTGACAATATATCCTCACCAAGTGGGGTTATGTTGGGACAAGTCTCTTTGTTTGATGAATCACCCATTGCTATTTCATTTTCATGGGTCTCAGAAAGGATTTGCATTATATCATCCTGAAACAAAGGGAGAGTGGGAGTAAAATTATCATCACTACTTTCCCCATGGTGGTTTTCAGCTATAAATTTTTTTAGATTCTCCATTATTGAAGGGAAAACATCTATAGTCTCACGAAAGTTATCGAAGTAAGCTATTGATCGAAGGATATCACATGTAGTAGTGTTGGTTATGTCAATGTCATAGATGTATGTAATTTGATGCAAAACTTGAGGATTTTTGTTAGTGAATTTGCAAAAGTTATCATAGTTTACCATGTACTCATATAAGTCTTCTAAAGATGTGCCATTAGGAGGATCCATTAATGCAAGATATATGCAAAAACGCTTGTTGATACTTTTCGATGCAAATGAATGAAACAAAGGATGCTATGAAGATTTCAGTCAAGGGCAACAGGTTATATGAATGATATCATTCCAAAACAGCAGTATAATCACTCTCAACACACTCTTGATGCAAATCCAAGATAATGCCAAGTCAAAATGTAGCAAAAAATGTCAAAATAGATACTTTTTTCACCAAAATTCAATGCAAAAAGAGCATAACAAAGGGTGTTGTGAGGAAAATGATGATGGACAACAAATAATATCAGTAATAACAGTCATTTGGTGCCAAAATACCTAACACGTGTTTAGTACCACTTAAGGTCAAACCCTAGTGAAAATATAGCAAAAATAGGTTATTTTCATGGTTTTTCAAATCCAAGACCTAGCAAAAAAGGTGTTGTAAGAATTTTTAAGAGGGATAGAAAATAATATCAGTCACCTCAATCCATAAAAATGATCACAACACACTTGGAGTGCAAACTAGATCAAACCCTAGGGCAAAAATAGCCAAAATTTGTAGTTTTTCACCAAATTTTCAGTACAAGATCCTGTTAAAAGGGTGTTGTGAAGATTTTTATGAAGGGCAACAAATTATTACCCTAATAACAACAAATTAATGTAAAAATATCTTTCACAACACACCTAAGGTGCAAATTTATGGAGTCGATAAGGCCAAAATTAGTAAAAATTGTCATTTTTGAAGCCCTAGGTTTAAAATTTTGGAACAAAATGCTATGTGAATGGTTTGAAGTTTGATTTTTTATGGAAATTACATACTCTTAGATCTGAAAATGATTTTCAAGCTTAATCATGCAAAATTCCCATGCAAATTTAATGAAATTGCACCAAAATTACTAGTTTTTGTTGAAATTTTTAATGCAAAAATACAAATAATTTAAATTTAAATGCAAATTCACACTAAAATGCAAGACTACATCCAAATACAAATTTGAATAAACCTCTAAAATCAGTATAAAAATATGATAAAATATTTTGCCTACAAACCTTAGATTTTGGAATTACTAGGCTATATAAAATTGACAAAATTTCCACAAAAACCCTAGCAATTAAATGATGAAAATGCAAAGCAAGACTTTAATTTTTTGTATTTTTATATAGTTTAGATCAAATCTAATGCAAAAATCATGAATTAGGAAAATTTAGGAAGAACTGACACAGGTTAATAAGCCCAACAATGCAATTTTTTTGTATTTTTCTAAAAATGTTCAATTTTTTTGAAATATTCTCAATGCAATAATGTAAATGACCAAATAAATGAATGAAATCACACCAAATCTGTAGACAAACACTCAGCAAGTTGTAATTTAAGTTAAAGACACGGGTTCACCAAAATGTTTAGTGGAAAATTGGATTCGTTAATCTTTTAATGTTTAGGTGTTTAAATCCGCCTCTCCACTATACATTGAAGGATCTAAGGTCGAATGGCAAGCACTATCATACCCTAGAGTCACTTTCAGATGTAGAAAATTTGGATTAGGGAATTAATTATTAATTTTTCCTTCTCCTATGTCCAATTGACCATTAAAACCCTAATTATGCAAATACGACAACAAATTAATGAATTACAGAAAAACCTCTTACAGACAGGAGTAAAATGTAGAATTACAGAGTACCTATTTTCGGGGTTCCGAAGTAGAACAGTCGGGGACACTGGAGCGGACGCCCAAATCCAAGGCACCTGCTTTTTCAAGGAATTCGGACCTCCTTCGGACACTGATCAGCCTTGTAACTTCTATTTTCCAAAATCAGTCTGCGAAGGAGACTGGAGTGAGCGCCCTAGTCTTGGAAGTGCTCTTTTGTCTATCTTTTCTTCAGATCCCGAATCCCTGATGTCTTCCCAGCCTTCTTGCAACTCCACTTTTTCTGGATGCGACACCTGTAACCTGCAATCACAAGACTTGGTTTGGAGGTTGTGGTGTTTAGAGGTTTGTCTCAGTCAAACCTCGGAGGACACTTAAGTCTCCGAACACTGTTGTTAGATAAAGAGAGCGTGCCCTTGAAAACCAAAGGAATCAATGATAAGAACACAGTGATATGTCACCTTGTAGTGAAGCTCTCATGGAGGAAGATGCTCTTCATGCTATGAAGAGATTGATGCTCAAATCTGCAAATATCAACACATAAAACATACAAGTCTGCTCTTACAACACAATGAAAGCCTTGGGTCACCTTGAGAATGCCTAAAGTTCACAATGATCATCTAGTTTACAAATGAATGCCTACACATGCTTATATATGCATCTACAAGAACTCCTGCCAAGATATTTGAAATTCAAACTTATCGTGTTGGCAAAGGGACCTAATAACAGTCACTAACCGACACCCAAAAATTAGGGCTGCCCCAAAATAGAGCAGGA
Source organism: Cunninghamia lanceolata (assembly GCA_027924645.1). Classification (NCBI taxonomy): domain Eukaryota; kingdom Viridiplantae; phylum Streptophyta; class Pinopsida; order Cupressales; family Cupressaceae; genus Cunninghamia; species Cunninghamia lanceolata. Next base: position 25,452,885 of record BSBN01000582.1, read on the forward strand.
CTAAGGCCCGGGCGCCCAAGTCCTCCCCCGTATTTTAGGCAGGGTACAGCTCAAGGGGTCCACCTAGGTCCTATTTGCCATGGGACTTAGGTCTCATTCCATCGAGATACTAAAATATGAACTAAAATGTCCTAAATGCACTCTAAAGACCCGGGAGCTAAACCTTATGAGGGAAAATCCCCCAAAGGGACATTTTCTAACATTACATCTAAATTTATGGAGAAGAGTTTAACATGAAAATAGAAAGGTGAGGTGGAAGGGTCATGTGACCTTTTAGATTAAAAGGTAATTGTTTATTTGTGGTGTGTGGGAGGTGTTAATGATGGTTTGACCAAGTTAATCAGGGAATTAACTTAATTAATATGGCTATAAAAAATTAGTGAGTGGCTAATCAAGGTTTAAAATTAATTAAATAATGATTTATTTAATTAATTTTGGTCTAGGGGTCATGTATGCTAGGGTAGCTAATTAAATAATTGATATTTAATCAACTACGCTAGGTAAGTATGATTTACTTAATTAATTAGGATTAGAGAAGTGGATAAATTAACCAAATAAATATTTAACATATTTATTTAATTAATTGGGATGAAGTTTGTAAGGTATAGTGTTGAATTAATTAAATTAATTCAGGTCTAAATGTAAATTGCTGATGGATGGTCAGGGACGTTGTGAGATTAATTAATTATATAATTATGAATTTATTTAATTAATCAGATGAGAGGGGAAGTTAGTGATATGGATGATGGAGAATATTGGTTAAAGAGTCGAAACATTTTTAGGTGTCTATAGAAGGAATACAAAAAGACTTGGGGGGACTTTTATTTAGAAGTTTTCTGGAGGGAACCCATTTAAAATAGTCTCAGATCAGGTATAAATAATGGGTTTAAGGAACAAAGGCACAAGCTAGGATTTTAATGGATTTAGGTAAATAATGCATGTTTGGGAACTTGGTTTTTTCTGGTGCCAACACTGGCTATGGTTGGGGACATGTGACAAACTTGACATAGTGAGAATCCAAAACATCTCCGGGCAAAACAAAAAAGCAAAAAACAAACAGGGGGGAAACAACAGAAGACGTATTTACAAGTCAACATATAGTCATAGGCATGAGGGCACAAAAGAAAGTTGACTATATTCAAAATTTTAAAACACTGCAGACCAACCTTGCAAAAGACTAGTGAAACTACTTGTCCTTGTCGAAGACAAACCTATTGAAGGAGTTGATCTCCCTCAACCTTTTGTTGCACTGATCACCCAACATCAACAATAAAAACTCCTTGCGTGCATGCACATGCAAACTACAACTATTCATACCATCATGCTGAAAATAGAAATGACTATCACCGCTATAGGTAATAGGGCCCATCATCATGCTGACCCACATAGCAATACTCACCTTGAAGATCCTTGTTAGCATGATGCATATCTAGACATGCATAAATATCAGCATGAAGAAAATATCCTCTTGAAAATGAAGTTGAAATGCATCCTATTCAATTGTGGCCTCAAGTTGGGTTGTGTCATATGACTATTCAAGTTCGTGTGACCTAGTTGCACCACAAATGCTAATATATTCCTCTATGATTGAATCAAAGACTTGATTCAAATCCAATTATGCACTATCAGCATATAGATCAAAAATTTGAGGCATTCTGAGTGAAAACTCACAATCTTCAAGTTGCCTCTCTATTTTGTATTCCTTGACACACTCTGCTGTGTAAAAACTGTTGTTGAGAAAGTCACTCACGATTTGCTCCTCCTCACACTGCAGATCAACAACTTGACCCACTTGAGAAGACCCAACTTCAATGTTATCAGGCCTAACCAATGAGCTCAAAAATGTGCTCTCAACACAATCAACATCAATTAGAGATAACTGCCCCAAACAAAGCTCTAAAAATGCATCTGTGACAAATTCTTCATAGTTGGAAATTTTTACCTCAACATCCTTGGTAATTGCAGTAATGTCTCCATGAGGTCTAGCTGAAGCATAATCAATATGAGAATGAAAACGACCCCCGCACAGTTGAGATAGGGTCTCACATATATCTGCATGCTCCTCATCCTCACAACTCTCACAGGCAAGGTCTTCAGTTTGAAACTCATTGGTTGCACCATCATTTATCTCTACAACTCTATCATCCAGTGCAACCAGATCTACATCATCCTCATGCAAACAGGGGTTGATGGCCTCAATGTCATTATTAGGGATAAAAGAGGGCAATACACCAAACAAGAGACCAACCTCTTGTTCACTATCAATATCATTTACATGCATACACTCTCCAGAACTAACTTTAAGAACTAATTGAATGAGCTCTTCATCATTGTGTACATACCCCTCTTTGTCCACTTGGTTACCATAGGCAACAAGATCATATTGATAATAAGGCATTTGATTCTCCCTTTTCAAAGCTAATAGCTCTTCAAATCCATCAAACTCTAAGTCACTTTCAAAAAGAGAATTATCCATGCATCAATGATAATCAAGGATTATGCTACCAAATGGATTTGCATGCTCTTCATAGAGGACATTGTGCCTTATACACATACCTTCATCATCATTTGTATCATCAATGTATGCACGCTTTGCATAATCAATTACCTAAACTGATTTATTCAATTTTTTATTTGCATACATACCTTCTTGGCGGTCCACAGTACTACAACAAGTAGCAGCGTCATAATCCTCTTTGCTAGATTGGGAATCATCGTTGATTTTCTCATTTTCATCATCCACTAATGATTGATCCAATTGAAGGCAGGTGCAAACACTACTATTTTCATTTGCACCACTGTCATACACCACACCAACACCTTCCTTTACCCACCTGCACACACAATCATCAGTTGACATTGTGCTTGAATCACGTGAGATATCCACATCCCTGTGGCCTACAACAACTTGTTCATTACTAGCCACTCCTGCATCTGAGGATAAGGATTTTGCAATCATATCCCCCTTATTTCTCTCAACATAATCAATGAACAAGTACGTCTGTTGCATGCTCAAAAGATTGAACTCCTCCCGTATAGAATCCGAGCCTAAGGTAACATCATAAGCTCTTAGATACATGTCGATACAAATAGGTGAATCAGGCTTGAAAGCTTTTAGGATGTGGGATAGGGCAACTGCAAATCTGTGGCTAAGCTCCATGTTGGACTCTCCCTCTTGCATTCTGAGGTTTTCTAATTCTTGGACAAGGTCAGCAGGGTCCAGATGCAATACAAACACTTCAAATGTAGCAACAAGTGCATTCCATGAAGCAAAGAAATGTTCAGGAAACCTTGATACTAGTCCCTTGCCTCTCCACAGTCACCTAACAAAGAACCTCATCCACGTGTCTTCATCATTAAATTGATGTTCAAGCATGAAACCAGAAAAAATTCCAACATGTGTATCTCTTGCCTGAAGGTTATACCCATTATATATCGGCATCAATTTGAAAATCTCAGGGTTCATTGTTTGCCTATAATAATTGACCCAAGAAAGGTCAAGTTGCTTGTAGATGGGATCACTGGGGGCAGAGATATTTGTTTTTCTATAATAGTAGGGTGTTTACTTGATTGTAGGCCCTAACCCTCTCTTCACATTGCCTTTCAATCTCATTGAGGGCATCTATCCTTAACATGTTTTTACGTATTGATGCCTACATGCCTGAATGTGCGTTTCCATTAGGTGTTGGATTGTATGAACAACAAGGACCTTCATCCTCGTCATACTCATGGATACTCTCTCTATCATAGTATCTAGGGCTTTCATCATATGATACATTTGAAAATTTTTCCCTAGGGTAAATTTGTTCATTCCATTCAGCCATAGCTGATTATAAATCACTTGTATAGGGAGAAAATGAGAGCAAATAATACATGTTCCTTTACTGAGAAAGAAACCATGGTTCAAAGCTGGAAGAAAAAACATGTACCTTAACCAACTATAGTCTCTTTGAAATATGTACATGAACACATGCACACAACAACAACACTTTGTTCTCTTCAACAACAGTCGCCACCTCACTGAGTGAGGAAATCCCTTGAAGTGTGATTGATCTTCTGGCCCACAAAACTGATTCTGGGTTGCTCACACCAGCAAAGTCCTCACATTTTCTAATGCAACACTTTACACTCATCCCCGACAACGGCACCAAAATGTTGGTGCAAGTTGACAGGTTGTCAACTTACCCAAGCACGATGCACAAATTGCAAATCACCGGTACCAATGTCTTCAAATTTCTTCGACCTTTCAATTCATCCTCGGTAATGGCACCAAAATGTTGGTTCCTAAAATTGTTGCGACCCAAAACCCTAAAACATTTCACAATCACCCAGGCCAGGGGTGTCGTCAAGGTGATTGAAAGAGGTTTATCAACAAGTCAAGGGCGATTTCGGCCAACTAACAGGAGTGGGTATACTCCTCTGCACTTTAGACTCAACTAGACCTAGGAGGGATATTCCTAGAGGCATGAAATAAAACACAAACAAACCAACACAACCATACCCAATGTACACTTAAACCTCAAAATTGTTACTAGGTCAAGACAAATTGGTTGCAAATGCCTTTGATTAAGTTGATTACTGCACTATGCATTTGCACCCAAACATGGCAATATTACACTCCTTGAGATGACTCCACTTAACTTCACATACACAAGATACACAGTGCAGGCATACATGTACATGATTCACCAATGATTAAATTTTTTATCACTTCAGATTTATCCCTGATTATTACACTGAATCATGAACAACATGAGAAACCCTAAACTAAACCTACTCCTACTCCTACAGCTAACGGGACGAGGGTTTGATTAAAAAGTGATTGATCCATCCCCAATATGGACCGATGCCTACTCCAATGGGCAACAGAGTTATAGAATGCAAGGAGGAAAGAAAATATGCAGTAGAGGATCAATGAAACCAAACATATATTCACATACATGGCACAAATAGATTTTCATGTGATGGACATACTTAATAATCCAAGAAAATGATTCATATGCAACAAAAGGAATGGCAAATACAAAGCCTTGTATTAACTTGAATGCTGTCACACATCTCCAAACCTTGGTTACAATCGTGCCCGCAAATGTGGCAAGGGAAAACATATAGCTGCAATTATACATTTGTCAAAATCATTACAAACTCCCATGGAGACATACCATTACGTGTAGAATTGCTTTACACATCCTTCCTACATTATGATGAATACATCCCTTCACTTGCAGACCAGACTGACGTGATTTGATGCCCAAAAATCTTCCTTAGGCACTTCCAGACCAGACAATTGGTTCAGTGACCTACCCCTAAAACATCTCTGAATCATGTATATAAAAGGTTTAATGCAACAATTGGGCGCCAATTACCTACCCACCTACACCAGCATTAACTCTCACCAACTTCCATTACTTCACTGCAACAAATCCGATCTACCCTGCCGCCAACCTGTACATCTTCAATTTTGCATTCATGGTGGCTAGAGAGTAGATGGGCATTTGAAAATAAAGCCTTTTACAATTCTTTAAAATATTCCAAACTACCTTTAAAATATTTTAAAACCATTTCATGCTTTACAATACATTTGATTTTCACATTTGATCATCACTTTTGATCTCCATTTTGCCTTTTATCGGCAAATTTCCTCTACCATGAACTATCTTGTCCTTCCTTTCCTTTCCTTCCTCATTGTTCCTTCATTTTCCTTAAAGATTTTTTGCCACTTCCTTTATCGACGAATTGGGCAACCGACGAACCTTGCGGTTCACAAACTTCCAACTTTGTCGACAAAAGGCCTCATTTCTCTTCATCTTCTTCTCTATTGGCCAATCAACGAAACTATGAACTAGCGAACCATTTTCGGTGAAATTGACGGTTGACGAACCGACCAACTCGCCGACAAAAAATTAGTTTATTTATTTTTCTCCTCCGCCTCCCTTTTCGCTTTTCTCCCTACCTGTGTCAGCAAACCTCACGATTCGCAAACCAACACTTTCGTCAACAAAGGCTTGCTTTCACTTCCTTTATCTATTTTTTTCTTCTCTTTGGCTATCACCTCTTACTCTCCCTTGGTCAGTCGACACATCGACAAAATGGCGAATCAAAGAACCACAGGAAACAGAGTCGACGATTCGTGAACCAACCGATTCGCTGACAAAGACTAACACTTAGATAAATTTTCAAAGGAAAGAAAACAAAAAGACTTGGGGGAACTTTTACTTATAAATTTTTTGGAGGGAACCCATTTAAAATAGTCTCAGATAGGGTATAGATAATGGGTTTAAGGAACAAAGGCACAAGCTAGGATTTTGATGGATTTAGGTAAATAATGCATGTTTGGGAACTTGGTTTTTTCTGGTGCCAACACTTTCTTTACCTCCATTTCCCAATCAAGTAGAAGAGAGTTATGGTCTGGCCTAATTCTCAGAAGAGCTAAAAGGTTACATTTGTCCATAATATTCTAGTTGGAAGAAATAAAGTATCAATCTAATTTAACTTGGATCAAATGGAAATCCGTTCTATTGTTGGACTAGGTGTATAAGGATCCCCTAAGATCAATGTCCAATAAACTCCCCGCAACCATGAAATCAGCCATGTCTATCACGCTATCTAAAAAATCATCATTGCCCCACCTTTTTTAGAGGGATAAAGGGGAGAGTTGAAATCCCCCACCACCATCCAAAGCTTATCTCCAATATTTTTTTTGAAGCCGATTAGGTCTTTCCACAATGACCCTTGAGATCTTGAGTTGGGGGCATAAATGTTGGTTAGATACCATAAAATCCCAATGGCTTTGTGTCAAAATTGGATTGTCAAGAAGTTTCTACTCATGGAAATAAGGGTCCCTTTCATCTAAGACTATTTCCACATAATAGAGATCCCACCTAAGCCCCCTTTAGTTGGCATGGCTTCTTGTCGGGCATAAGGCCATATGTATTTACTGGAGTTGTTAAAAGAGATTTGAGTCATTTTGGTTTCCTGGATGGGAAGAATATTAGAATTAATTTCCTTCAATCTATTCTTATGAATAGATTGCCTATGAGAGTTGTTCAACCCTCTTATGTTCTAAGAGATTATCTTCATTTTTTTATTCCCTACATGATGACATCTCTAGGGTTTGCTACTTTTCATTGGCAACTTCCCGAGCTACTTCCTTCAACCTAGTTTCTCTCAAGGTTGGCCTTCCTTTGTTTGGGCCTAACCCAACATCCATTGTTCTTTTGTTGTCCTTAATCTTCTACGACTTTTCTTTACCAAAGAAGGAAAGTTGACTGAATGGTGACTGACAATTCATTTCTTTAGGTTTTAGTATCTTGTCCTCCTCCTTCCCAAGGTTCGGAAGGTTCTACAATTTGTTCCTTATCATGTTCCTGGAGAAAAATATCTCCTTCTAGGATCTTATCTTCAGGCTCATCAGACAAGGAAATGATAGCATCCACTACGGGTTGCTCCATCAGGGTTTCCTCTCCTTCCCCTGGCTTAGGTTCCCTTTCCCAAATTTCCAATGTTTGGTCCAATGAAATCGTTTCACTTTGGAGCTCATCCTTTTTTTGATAATGATTCTTTCCCTTTTCTTTCTTTAGATTCCATAGGAGACTTGGAATTTGTGGGACAAGAATCACACATATGCCAAAATCTTGAATAGTTTTGGGAGAATAGCACCACATTCTCATACTGAATGGTTTGGACCCAACGACCAAACATGGATTCCAAAGCAATTGTAGTGGGTAAAACCTTGTTGATGGCAATGTTGACACAACACCAAGTGAGCACCAATTTGCTTCTTTTTTTATGTTGTCCAATGTTAGGAACTAGCCAAAAGAGTTGGCTATCCTTGTGATAATTTCTTCATCCCAATACTCAAGGGAGTCCTGTCAATTGAATCCAAGTGGGTGCCATCGTGCAGAGGTCAACAAAGGGATCAAATCCTAGTTTCCATTTGCATAAGGAAAAGCTAGATTTTTGTCATGACCCGATGATAAGACTTTGTTTAAATTAAAGATTTAAACAATGCAATTTAGGACAGCGAATTACATATGCAGCGCTTAGTATAATGTATTAAGGAATAAAGACAAAACTTAGAAAGGACAAAAGAAGATAAGACAAAATTCACTAGAGACAAATTAATAGAAAAGACAAGGCAACAATTTTCACAAGAGGTGCGGTTTCCATATGAGACAAATATTGTTAAGGCAATGATTTGGCTAAGGGTTGCGATTTGTCATAAAGGAGTATAATATAGTTGAAAAAACAACATGCTATGAAAAGACACCTCCATTCACCAAAACACATATCATTTGAGGAGGTATAAGTATGAGAGGTTTGAATCATTTGAAGGCATCATTCCAGCGAAAAGTATTCAAGGATTAGTAACTCCTGAACAACAGTAACAACAACAAAAAGAAGAAGAATATACAGACTGCAGCAAATTCTGCCTGACGCCATCAACCAATAGTGGTATGTTTCCTCATGTAATATTGGTAAATATGATACAATCTGTAATTTGAACATGTTACCTATTGTTTGCACAATATAGTTATTACCTATTGTTACCTATTGTATGCACAATATTTATTGATCATAATAATAACAGTCTGTATGTCTGCATGAAACTAAGTTATCAATTATTGCTAAATAAGACATAACAGACCTGTGTCACTGATTAATATGTAAGAATAGAACATATATACATCATAGAATTATATTTATGCTATTTGACTGTGGTAACCCTCCATGATGAGGAAATTGAGAGCTTACGAAGAGGGGAAATGGCGTTGGGATCATCCTCTAAGTACGCCACACCATGGTGGATGGCTGAGGCCTGCCACATGTGGGCCAAGAGGGCATGGGAAGTTGTTCTTGGGCTTAGAAGGGATTATTTTCGGGACACCCTGTTGTAGCCCAACCTTCCATCGTGGAAATTAATTGAATCATAAGAGGAAATTGTTGTCACATAGAATTGCACCCTACTTGGAGAGAGTCCAAGCATTCTAATGACACAATGGGAATGATCTCGAAGTGTGGGACCTTGCGAACTAAGATCAGACCTCCGGAGAAGGCCGACTTCCTATTTCTACGCCTAATGCTGCAGGGGAAAAGGGGGAGAAGGAAACATAAATAGAAATTAGGTGATACACCAGGTTGAATAAAAGAACCCTCACAGAATTGAGAAAATGCACAAAATGACTAAATACAACCAATAAACATACACAAATCAAGATGATTTTAAACAGAGGCAAGGAGCAAGAGATGATTAGAAGGAATTAAACATTCACAAACGCATCATTCTTAGATCACACAGAGTCAAAAGAGCATGAAGAGGTAAAATAACCAGCATGTATTTAATCAAAAGGCAAAGTTACAGTAGAGGAATGCTCTGTTTGGAATCAGAAGCATAGATTACTAAATCTTCCAACCACTTTTCATCTCATATTTATGCATATATAGCATTTTGCATTTGACCTAAGTCGGTTACAATGAATTCTTCCCATGGGCTCTGTCAGAAAATATCATCGCCAGAAGGGACGTCCACTTGCAAGAAGTTATGGAATAAAATATCTGGAACAGGGCAGGTGGAAGATATTTTGGGCCTTGAATGTGAGCAGCTCAAACATCTATCTTCAACAATGAATACATAAAATATCTGAAGCATGGCAGTTGAGAGATCGGATTTGTATTGATGGCGGATGGGACATATCGCCCCTTGACAAAGCTTTTACAACATTTTAAATTTCCGACCCTTTGAATTCTCTGTATTGTCATTGATTCTGTGTTTAAGGGATCTCTGCAAAACTTAATTTGGCCTCTAAGATGTCTTGTTGCCAAACACATGAAGATCTGTCAGCAAGACATAGAGTCCATACGCATTGAAGAGTGAAGCCATCTGCCATGAATCCACCTACAAAGCCTACCAACTGGAATAAATGCAACAATATCAACCCCTGCATATGCCAAATCGGTCGCTGAAACGTCCAGTCGATCGAGCTTGCAGATTTGCATCAAATTCTAAAAGTGAAGATATCCTCCTCAAAGCCCGCCAGATGAAAGAGGAGGCAAAACAAGCATATTTGCCTTTTAGAGCGTGTAGAAATTCCTCAGGATGAAGGAGATATGGGCGATCAAAATTACAGTCAACTGCATCTTGCATCTGTATATCGCTTTGCATCTGCAATTGTATAATGTTGTATCTTGCAATTGTATATATGATTGCACATGCACTTTTAGGTTCACTTGGTGCAACATACAAAATCTCCTTCACTTTTCTGCATATACAACTTTTGTATATATCGGGCTGTCGGGGAGACCTCGAAAAGCGCCTCACCGATGTGTATTTCATCTTGTATCGGCCATTGTATATGCGACTTGAATCGCCATCTAAATGAGCCTCTTAACCTGCCTTTGAATCTGTCTGACACATGGCACTATTTGATTTGCTGCTGAGCTGAACCTGAGACCCATCGCTGAACATTTGCATCTTTATCAGCCATCGGAGAGACCTCAAACTGAGCTGTCGATAAGGCTTGTCTCGCCGAAAGTCCTTTGTATGTGACTTTGTATATGTGATTGTATATGAGATACAATTGCATGTACATACAATTGCGGAACTCAGTGGATTATCAACTAGAATAGAACTTTAGAACAGGTCCGGCCTTGTATCTTTTCTTTTTTACATATTGGCATGTACATGCACTTCAACATACAACTGCGGACCCCACCACTAAGTTTGCCAAATTTAATTTCCCAGTCGGGTCCGCATTGTATGTATCTTCTTTTGCATCACCTTTTGTATATCGCATATACAATGCGAATATACAAACAAAACTGCATACAATCACTTGTACATACAAACATTGCATCTGACCTTTGCATGTGACTTTGTATATGACCTTGTATCTGCTCTTTGTATATACAAATATACAATGCGAACATACATACAAAGATGCATACAACCGCATCTGCCTTTCTAAACTAAAATACATATTCTTTCGGGTCTGGGATTGTATCTCAGAATTGTATATGCCATTGTATATAAGATTGTATGTGCAAAGATACAATCGCATATACATACAAAAAACGGACACACCCTTTGTATCTCCCCCTTGTATATTGCCTTGTATATGCGCTTGTATATTGAATTGCATATACAAAGATAACCTGATTCACTTTTGTATCCCGCCTTGTATATTGTCTTTGCATCTTCCTTTGTATATACGATTGTATATGCGATACAACAAAGATATACAATGATACATACAAAAATGATTAAGTATAAAACTAAGAATTATCTGCAATGGAAGGCACTTGAAGACAAAAGATTTCTGAGTTTTTTTGAGTTTTTGACAAGGATTCTCCAGGCGAGATTTTGGGATTTTTGTAAGGTAGAGCATGGGTTTTTGAAGCATTTAAGCTTTTTCTCCTTCTATTCAGGTTTTCTCTGATCGGATCTCTTTGATAGGAGGGAAACATGAATATTTTGGGGTCAGGCAAAATATGACAACATTTTTGGCGACCTCTCGGGGATATTTGCCTACTAAACATCAGACCAGTTGCCTAAATGTTATCCATTGGGCACAGGGTCATACAGAGACTTAAAAATACCTTTGACAATCAATCTTGACCTTAGTAACTCAGCATATCAACAATGAAGAACACTTGGAAGACCAAAACCAAAACAAAATGCTGAAAGAAACTCATCTAACTGTGCTAGACAACACTTAGGGAAAACAAAAAGGGATCTAAACTATTGTGCAGTAGCACTTATTGAAAGCAAGAAACCTAAACTTCTGCTTACAAGACAACTCATACCTCAAAACACTTCTTCAGGTGTATCCCATTGACTAGGATAGGCAAATTTTCTCCATCCATGTTTGATAACTGAAATGCATTATGCTTATTGCATTCAGTAATGATAAACGGGCCACTCCACATGCTATCAAACTTGGAGTGCTTCTCTGCCCTGCTTTTCAACTCATCCCATTTGAGTACCATATCACCCTCCCTAAAATTTCTGGGAGTGGCCTTATCAAAAATTCTTTTTGTCTAAAGCTGATGATACTCCATAGCTTTCATAGCTTTATCTCTCATTTCTTCAAGCTCCATAAGTTGAGCATATCTGACAGCCATGGGGTCTTCTTCAAACATCTCCAGTTGATTCATGATATCAAGTGCTAGCAGCTTCACAGACACAAGCAATCTTGCCTCTTTTCCATAAACTAACATATATGGGGAGTTTCCAATAGACCTCTTCGGAGTTATTCTATCTGCCCATAAAGCAGATTTCAGATTGGTGTGTCAGGTTCTCTAGTTGTCCTCCATTGATCTTTTGATAATCCTTATGAGATTCTTATTTGTGGATTCAGCCAAACCATTACCCTGTGGGTAATAATTTGATGAAGTGTTCAAATAGATTCCATTCTTCACAGCCTAGTCAATTATCTTAAATCCAACAAAGGCTAAAACATTGTTTGAGATAATTGACTCAGGTACTCCAAATATAAATACCAAATCATACTAAAAGTTCAAAACAACATTCTCATTGGCTTCCTTCAAAACCACTGCTTCAATCCACCTTGTGAAATAGTCTATTGCTGTAAGTACCCACCTGTGGCCTAACGGTGGGTTAATGGGACCTATAAAATCAATGGCCCATCTCATGAAGGGTTGTTCTACTTGAATCGGCTACAGAGGTAAAGCTGGCAGCCTTTCTTTGTCTGTAAAAATGGCACATTTTACACACTTTCTGGCCCATGCATGAGCATCCTTGAATAAGTTGGGCCAGTAATATCCAACTCTCATTATTTTCCGAGCAGTATTCCTTGGGGCAAAATGACCCCCTGTTGCTCCATCATGAAACTCATGCAACACCTTGTTAGTCTGATCATTATCAAAGCATCTTAACAACACACCATTAAAATCTTTTTTGAAAATGATATCATTAATCAAAACACATGGAATAGACTACAGTCTAAAATATCTTCTCTTGGTTCTATCTAAACCTACTGGACATTCACCAGTTTGCAAAAAATGAGTCATGTCATTAACCCAACCTGTTCCAACTGCTGTTGTATCATTCTGATGTTCATCTTCAATGATCAGAAGCACCTCTTCTTCCTTCTCTGTTTCATTTTCAGCCCTAGTAACAAGTTGTTCACTGAGTCCTCTACCTCTGATGAGCTTGGTTATCTTGATATCTACGTCATATTCCATGACTTTGGTAATCCAACCAGCCCTTTTCTCATTAACATCCTTACTTAACAGAAATTCTTTCACACCAGGGTGAGCAACCATCAAATGTACATTATTGTTAGAAATAAGATGCCTAAACTTCTTGAGACTCTTTACCACCACAAGGACATGTTTTTCAATGAAACTATACCTCTGTTCATACTCCTCCATTCCTTGACTAAAGAAAGCAATTGGCTGCTCAAAGCCTTCACTTTGCTGTTGTACCAGAATTGTAGAAATTGTATCTAAACTGCTATAAACATACAAAATAAAATCTTTTGAGAAATCAGGATTTACCAGAGTTGGTGCAGCCGATAATGCTTCTTTTATGGACTCAAAGCTGAGTTTGCCCTCTTTTGTCCATCTGAAAACTGCATTTTTTTAACATAGAGGTCAATGGCTTCAACAAATTTGCAATGTCAGGTATAAATCTTCGCAAAAAATTAATTCTGCCAATAAAACTTTGCAGTCCCTTCTTGTGACTGGGTAAAGGCAGCTCCAAAATAGCTCTTACCCTTTCTGTATCAATGGTAACTCCCTCTTTTGACACAATGTGTCCTAAAAGCGTGCCTTCATGCACAACAACAATGCATTTCTTGGGATTGAGAGATATCCCAAACTCTTTACATCTCTCAAATACTTGTTTCAGGTGGGATAAATGTTTAACTGCATCCTTAGAGAAAACTATGATGTCATCAAGGTACACAAGTACCGATTTATAAAGCAAACCTTTAAAATCCATATCCATAGCTCTCTGAAAAGTAGAGCCAGCATTTGACAGACCAAAAGGCATCCTTTTGTAGGCCATGGTGCCCCATTTGGTGGTAAAAACAGTTTTAAACTGATCTTCCTCCTTGACTAATACTTGATTATAATCGGAATATCCATCAAGTAAGGAGAATCTTTCTGAACCAGCCACTACTTGCAGAATTTGCTCCATTGAGGGCAATGGATAGTGGTCCTTCAAGGAGGCTCTATTAAGGTCTTTAAAGTCAACACACAGCCTAATCTCTCCATTCTTTTTCCTCACCGGAACAAGATTTGAGACCCAAGAAGTATGCTTGATCGGAAAAATGATATTTCCCTCGATCAGCTTGGTTAATTCCTTAATCATCAGAGGCTCAAGTTTTGGATTTAAAGGTCTTTGTTTCTGCCTTACAGGTTTTGCACTTGGCTCTAACTCTATAGTATGCTGGACAATATAAGGGTCAAACCTCTTTAAGTCTGAGTATTCCCAAGCAAACACAGCCTCAAATTCTTGACAAAGAGCAATAAAAGCTTTCCTATCCTCAGGTGAACAGATTTTACCAATTTTGAGAAGCTTACCTTTAAAATTTTTTGGCTCCTCGCAATGTTCCTCTTTGACCTGCATGCTGGTCTTGCTCTTTTTTCAACTGATCATCAATACAAAAAATGGATTCCAAGGTTACCAACCCTCTGGGCAGCTTATTAGTCTTTAACTGAACAACTTGATCATCACCATATTGTTGTTTGAGTTTGTTTTGATTCATCACAGAGAACTCATCCTCTTCTAACAGGAAACACAGAACCTGCTCATCACTCTAAAAAACCTGCCAATGAATGTTATTGTCAGGGATAGAGGGCCTATCAACTATTTTCACATGAGGCTGTACCTTTTCTCTTTGAATATCACTGGAGATATCGAACTGAGCCCCAATCGCAGCTAACCTATCTGCATGATAGTTCTAATTTCTTGGAATAGAGATTAGATTGAAAGCGTCAAACTCCTCAATCATATCCCATACCCTATGTTTATAGCATTTCAAAGCATCATTCTTTGTAACATGCAGTCCCCTCACTTGATTTACAATAAGTTCGTTGTCCCCATACACCTGCAAACAACCAATTTTCCTCTTCCTTCCCCACTGCAAACCTTGAATCAACCCTTCATATTCAGCAGTGTTATTTGTACATGAAAAAGCAAAACGGAAAGCGGAATAATATCTGTCACCTTGTGGAGACACAAGCATTGCACCACCACCAGATCTATTCCTATTCCTAGAGCCATCAAAGTACATTTTCCATACCTCATCTTGCTATTCTATCTGATTTTCTGCATTCTTTACAAGGTTTGGAATTGTTGTTTCAGGCTCGTGTAGCATGTAAACCCCCATACCAGTTTCTTGAATGTGTTCCTCAGGATCATCTACAATATTTTCTAAGGCCCACTCCTCTAACAACACTTCTGGTATACTCTCAGCTTGTAGTTCTTGAGCAACAACAAGCTCATGATCATTAGAAATAATGCAATTTGCATTAACAACACTTGAGACATAAGGCTCTATGTGATCTTTGGCAAGCAATTCAGATTTTATGGTCACTTTTGTGCCATATCACGTTCTAAAAAACATGTGGGACTAATCTAAGGATAAATATCCTCCTATCTTGGTTGTGAAATCCCTTAAAAAACACATAGCAAAATAAGGAGGTAAATCTATGATGAACACCTCTTGAGAAATGGAAACATTTGGACAGGTATGCAAAGTGAGACCTAGATCTTTTATCACACCTACAGTGTTAACAGTTGTGCCATCTAGCTGGAGCACACCCTTCTCAAAGGGCTGGTATTTCAATCCTAATTGGTCTGCAATCTATTTTGGCATTACAGAACTACTTGCACCACTATCCACCATGCAGTTATGTACTAACATGTCTCCTATTATTAATGACAAAAAATAGAAATGGTTTAGCACTCTTATTTCGTTGTTTACTGTTGTCTTGGGATGAATTGGTAAGAACAGCCCTAGTTGGGTCAACAGTTGCATCATTTGACACTTTTAAATCAAACAAGGCAGATTGTAACATGTCCTTTTGACCTGGGATGGCTAAGGAATCCCACATAGATATTGTCATGTTCATTTTCTTCATATTTTCAATGACATTAAAAGGTGAAGTGATGTTTACCTTCTTATGTGACTTTGCAGCAGCAATATCAGCCTGCAAATGAGGTTGTTCCCTGGCAGTTGCTTGAGTATTCCTTTGCAAAATATGGGGAATTTGGGATGTAGAAGGATCAACAGGTCCTTTTCCTTTTTTTGCTACTTGATCTATCTCATAACCCCTCTTTTTAGCTCTTGTATTTGTTGCAACTAAAGTATCATCTCTGTTTACGCTACAGAAGTCATCTCCCTGCCAGTTTAGGAAGGCAGTATCATTCTGAGGCTGTTCTTGCTACCGTACAGCCCCATCATTTAGTGTGTTTGGCTGTGAAACTGCAACATTTGTACCATTAGAGCCTGATTTATCACTCCATTTAAACAGGTTGCCTGACTGTGTGGCTGATTGCATGGAAAACACCATTCATACTCGGCTGCAAGGTTATTCTGAACAGGGACAAGGTCTCTAACTGCATTAATGGATATGGGATTATAAGGCTGGAAAGGCTTCTGGTTCACATTCTGCTTGGCACCCTGGTAATTGCTTTTATATGGAGGCCTATTGGCTTGATATGGTTGGTTTTGCCCCTGATAAGGCTAATTTTGCCCTTGGTTGTGTCGCTGACAAGGCTGTCTGTTCTGGGACTACTATTTTTTATGTTCACCAGCGCATTCTCAAAAGTTTGCAAGATATTCTCTATCTTCTGTTGGCTGTTTTTGATCTCTCTTAACTTTTGTGATGAGCTAGAAACAACAGTCTCAAGATTAGCAGTACTTGACAATGCTGTTGCAGCAGGTAAAAGGGCAAAAGACGGGATCGGCAAAGGCATTGAAGCTTGAATCTCGGGAAAAATGGGCACTGGTGGTCTAGGTGCTATTTTCCCAGCCTGAATCAGGTTGTTTTCTGCCCTAATAGCTATTTCATATGCATCAGGGAAACTTGTACCTCCCAACGATTGTATCATTACTGAAATGTCACTATTTAGACTTTCAAAAAATATAGAAATACATATTATGATGAAGGCCTTACCGTGGCAGGAATTCTGTTCCATGTCTTCTAAAACTAGAAATTGAAATCCATCATTTGCTCCTGGGGAGCTCTTTTTATTGTAGTCAGTTGTTCAACTAGCGATAAGTTATCTGACTTATTTTGAAATTGTTTGTTCAACTTATCACCTAGATCATCCCAAGTTCCAATGGTTTGCACTAGTAAACACCTGAACCATTGTAATGTTTTTCCTTTAAACGAGGCAGCCAGCAGCCTGATGGCTACATTTTCTTGAGTTATATGATGAACACCACATAGAGAAGCTACGTCTCTAATGTGCTCGATTGGGGTAGTTTGATCCTCCCCAGTGAAATGGGGCAGACTCTTCAAAGCTGCCATGGGTATATTATCATGCACTGTCAAATTCAAGGGGCTGCCCCTATCAAAAGCCACAAACGGCTGATTCCTTGCCATTGGAACAACTGGAGGTAGGTTTGCTTGAACCGGTACAGGAACTACAGGTACTACTGGCCTGAAACTTGGTGGGGTTGATTATATTCTTTTTGAAATCGGCATCCTTACCATAGTTCTACTCTGTCTTCTAGGCGAAAACAGCTGCAAATAATCAAAGAAACTCGAACTCCGAGTTTGTATTTTTCTCATAAAAAATGTAACAGCATTGATCTACTTGTCCTTTCTCAGTATGAGTCGCCAGATATGCAGAAAATTGCCTCTTAAAAGCTTGATAATGCTGGTAGCATATCATAATCAGCAATATGATTGTAAGGTCCCACCGAGCGCCTGATAGAAACTGTTGTCACATAGATTTGCACCTTGCTTGGAGAGTCCAAGCATTCTAATGACACAATAGGAATGATCTTGAAGTGTGGGACCCTGCGAACTGAGATCAGACCTCCGGAGAAGGCCGGCTTCCTATTTCTAAGCCTAATGCTTAGAGGAAAATATCTAAACCTAGTGCTAATGCTGCAAGGGAAAACGAGGAGAAGGAAACATAAATAGAAATTAGGTGATACACCAAGTTGAATAAAAGAACCCTCACAAAACTGAGAAAATGCACAAAATGACTAGATACAACCAATAAACATACACAGATCAAGCTAATTTTAACAGAGGCAAGAAGCAAGAGACGATTAGAAGGAATTAAACATTCACAAACACATCATTCTTAGATCACACAGAGTCAAAATAATATGAAGAGGTAAAATAACCAGCATGTATTTAATCAGAAGGCAAGGTTACAGTAGAAGAATGCTCTGTTTGGAATCAGAAGCATAGATTACTAAATCTTCCAACCACTTTTCATCTCATGTTTATGCATATATAGCATTTTGCATTTGACCTAAGTCAGTTACAATGAATTCTCCCCATAGGCTCTGTCAGAAAATATCATCGCTAGAAGGGATGTCCACCCACAAGAAGTTATGGAATAAAATATCTGGAACAGGGTAGGTGGAAGATATTTTGGGCCTTGAATGTGAGCAGCTCAAACATCTATCTTCAACAATGAATACATAAAATATCTGAAGCATGGCAGTTGAGAGATCGGATTTGTATTGATGGCGGATGGGACATATCGCCCCATATCGCCCCTTGACAAAGCTTTTACAACACTTTAAATTTTCGACTCTTTGAATTCTCTGTATTGTCATCAATTCTGTGTTTAAGAGATCTCTGCAAAACTTAACTTGGCCGCTAAGATGTCTTGTCGCCAAACACATGAAGATCTGTCAGCAAGACACAGAGCCCATACGCATTGAAGAGTGAAGCCATCTGGCATGAATCCACCTACAAAGCCTACCAACTGGAATAAATGCAACAATATCAGCCCTTGCATATGCCAAATCAATCACTGAAACATCCAGTCGATCGAGCCTGCAGATTTGCATCAAATTTTGAAAGTGAAAATATCCTCCTCAAAGCCTACCACATGAAAGAGGAGGCAAAACAAGCACATTTGGCTTTTGGAGCGTGCAGAAATTCTTCAGGATGAAGGAGATATGGGCAATCAAAGTTACGGTCAACTGCATCTTGCATCTGCAATTGTATAATGTTGTATCTTGCAATTGTATATACGATTGCACATGCACTTTTAGGTTCACTTGGTGCAACATACAAAATCTCCTTCGCTTTTCTGCATATACAACTTTTGTATATATTAGGCTGTCGGAGAGACCTCAGAAAGCACCTCACCGATGTGTATTTCATCTTGTATCAGCCATTGTATATGCGACTTGAATCACCATCTGAATCCGCCTTTGAATCTGCCTGACACATGGCACTATCTGACTTACCGCTGAACTGAACCTGAGACCCATTGCTGAACATTTGCATCTTTATCGGCCATCGGAGAGACCTCAAACTGAGCCACCGATAAGGCTTGTCTCGCCGAAAGCCCTTTGTATGTGACTTTGTATATGTGATTGTATATGAGATACAATCGCATGTACATACAATTGCGGAACTCAATGGATTATCAACCAGAATAGAACTTTAGAACAGGTCCGGCCTTGTATCTTTTTTTTTTTGCATATTGGCATGTACATGCACTTCAACATACAACTGCGGACCCCACCACTAAGTTTGCCAAATTTAATTTCTCAGTCGAGTCTGCATTGTATGCATCTCCTTTTGCATCACCTTTTGTATATCGCATATACAATGCGACTATACAAACAAAACTGCATACAATCACTTGTACATACAAACATTGCATCTAACTTTTGCATGTGACTTTGTATATGATCTTGTATCTGCCCTTTGTATCTGCAAATATACAATGCGAACATACATTCAAAAATGCATACAACCGCATCTGCCTTTCTAAACCAAAATGCATATTCTTTCGGGTCTGGGATTGTATCTTAGAATTGTATATGTCATTGTATATAAGATTGTATGTGCAAAGATACAATTGCATATACATACAAAAAATGACACACCCTTTGTATCTCCCCCTTGTATATTGCTTTGTATATGCGCTTGTATATTGAATTGCATATACAAAGATAACCTGATTCACTTTTGTATCCCGCCTTGTATATTGTCTTTACATCTTCCTTTGTATATACGATTGTATATGCGATACAACAAAGATATACAATGATACATACAAAGGTACATACAAAAATGATTAAGTATAAAACTAAGAATTATCTGCAATGGAAGGCACTTGAAGACAAAAGATTTCTGGGTTTTTCTAGGTTTTTGGCAAGGATTCTCCAGGCGAGATTTTGAGATTTTTGTAAGGTAGAGCATGGGTTTTTGAAGCATTTAAGTTTTTTCTCCTTCTATTCAGGGTTTCTCTGATTGGATCTCTTTGGTAGGAGGGAAACATGAATATTTTGGGGCCAGGCCAAATATGACAACACATAATGGTTTTGATAAGGGGAACAGTGATAGGATGCCTCACTAGGCACGCCACCCCATATGGATGGCAAGAAGGCCACATGGGGCCAAGAGGGGTAAGGTACCCGCTCTTGGACCTAGGGTAGAGGGTTTCTTGGGCACCCTGTCAAACCATTTTGCTCCAACAAGAAAGAATTAGAAACCCAAAGATTTCAATATGTATTTGACATGATATTTATTTCTTATTATAGATGTTACTAATCTGATTGCAAGTCTTAGACAGGGAGTTGTACCACTAATCTTACTTGCCTTGTTCTCTTTAATTATTCCAATAGGGAGTATCATATAATATTATCTTGTAAATATTCTCTAACTCTGTTTTGTAGGCACCCAATCAAGTTATAAACTCCCTTTGAGATTGAGATATTAGGATAGATTTAGGGCTTCCAAATTTTGGGGCATTACAATTTTCCCAATAGCCAAGGGCCTCCAACTAGAGTCATCATGCAATCTTTAGAAAGAGAAAAGCTAGAGATGAAGAGGCCTTTCAATAGAGCACTTACCTCTAGATGTCATTTGATCTTCCATTTGGTAGCAATCTAGCGGCGAATTAGGTCTAGGTCATTTGCCAAAGAACCTACCAACTAGCGCATGATCCATGTTTTGAATAACTATCAATAATACTTGATCTACTATTTTGACTGTCAATCCCTCCCCCAACTCATTGATAAAGATACCACTAGGTGACTTTAGAGCCAAAGATTGAAGTAATCTTGCCTAAGATTTCCCACCCTACTCTTTGGCAAAATGCATCTTTTTACATATCGACCCTCCCTCCGATACAGGGGACGATCCAAGTGGGAAGGAATCCTTGTTTGCCTTGTTAGCCATGGGAGGTCCTCCAGTCTGCAAAAAGGAACCATGCCCAAATTAGGACTCACTCGAATCATGCCCAAAGCCGATTTCAAAATCTGTCTCTCCCATTTAACTTTTTGATATATCTAAGATTCTTAAAGAAATTTTACTAGATTAAAATTATGGACTTTTTCCAAATTTTTAATAGTACATTATCAAAAATATCAACTAATAAATTTCAAAACAAAAAAATACGGTACAAATTGTTGGCAAATGGTCAGTGCTCCTCGTGGGATTCGTGACATGGACTAACCGTCTCCAGTGGATTCATTAACTCTGGCGCTTGTATCGGAAACTGAGAGGTCGACCTTTTGGTTTAACAGCAATCGTGGGCCAACAATTGGTATCAGAGCGAAAGGTCACACATTCGAATCCCCCCGGGTAACACTAGGGGGAGTTTGTTGGCAAATGGTCAGCACTCCCTGTGGGATTCATGACATGGACTAACCGCCTCTTGTGGATTCATTAGCTTTGGTGCTTGTATCAGAAATTGAGAGGTCGACCTTTTGGTTTAACGACAATCGTGGGCCAACACAAATTTGTCATGTGTTATTAGAGGTCATATTCAAGTGAAAAGTAATCTAAAAACAATAGAAAGAACACAATTATATTTTCTTCCTATATACATTCTTGTAGTCCAATAATTGGGATAACATATCCACATGAAGGAGGAAAGTTTGCCATGCACTTTTACACGGATGTTAGTGTCTGGTAGTGTAATTACAATGTTCTCAAACAAATGTGATTGCATCCAAAGTTCATAACAAATTTGGTATCCCTTCTCATTTGTGGGGAGAAAATTTATAGAGCACGACTATTTTTTTCAACTCCTAATTCAAATTATGTATTTTTATATACATTCAATTTTGAAAAAACATATTAAGTTTCCAAACAAAGCATGGGTATTTATTGATCAAAATAAACAATCAACATAGCATAATGAATAAACTCTTAGTAATTGGTTTATAATCATTTAAGTTTTATGTGCTTGTTATAGTAAACATGCCCAAGTGACCTATAAATGTAATAAATTAGTTTGTTACCACCAAGGCTTTCCATCAATATCAATTTCTTGGTGAAGATGTCCACCAAGAGAAAGAAAACAAATTAACTCCGAAAATAAGAGAGATGTAAAGTTCATTGGAGAAAAGAAAAGAGAAGTAAGGTGTGGTGGGCTTATTGGTTTGATGGATATTAGATCTACTTGGATCAAAGAAGCCGTGTTCAAACAAGCTTCTTCTTGAAAAAAAAAAAGGAAGGGACAATACATATAGCCAAAGTAGTTCAAATTATAGAAGTAAAAGCTTGGAATCAAGACCTAGATTTGACAATGGCTCACTAAACAAGCTTCTTCTTGGAAAAAAAAGGAAGGGATAGTAGATGAAACCAAAGTAGTTCAACTTATAGAAATACAAGCTTGGAATCAAGACCCAAATCTAACAATATCTCACTGTTGATGTGTCGTCACTCCAATGAAAGTATAAGTAAATATAAATAAATTATTTGAAAGAAATATATTATGGAGCTACAATAGTTGCATTCATACAAGCAACATAGACAATATCAGTACTATCCAAGAGTTAAGAGACCTTCCTATGTATTGCACAAAATAGAAATGGAAGAGGAATTAACGTGGCTCAAGTGAATTTGATGTTAGTGCTTTAAAATTTATGAAGAGAAAACACTCTACTGGTAAAAACAAAGACAATGGTCTCATTTCCAAGATTTTGTTAACACCTAAGAAATATTTCATTCAAACCCGCACAAATATATAAATTGTCCAAGTACAATGGGAATTAATAAAATGGTACCATGAGAAGTATAAAATTTTAGTTTGCTTTCCATCCCTAAACTATAGTTTAAATGTTCCTTGGCATGGAAAAATACCTATTGGGGATGTGTGTGGCTTTCAAAATATTATTGAAACGAATTTAATATTGAACAAGAATGTTGAGTGACCCACAAATCCTATGTGGGGCCATCAAATAAATAAGGAAGTTAAGAAAGAGAGAGGGTTCACCATTATGGAATGAAATTCATGACAATAATTTGCAACATGAGGTGGAGGAAGTAACGAATCACTTGCAGTCACTCTTTTTGTAGGTGGGATCCAAATGATAGGGGATGCATAGCAACCAACCTAGTGCAAGGTGTGTATGTGCAAGAACAAAGCAAACAAGTGAATGCCTTTGTTCCAAACATTGAAATGGAAACATTGTGGAGCTTCTTAAAGTTCAAGCTTATTCATCCCCTATTGTAAGATGGCTCCATTTCCAGTGTGGTCTACAAATGGAGCAAAACGGTCCTAGGCGCCTAGTCCCACCCATCGGGTGCACCTGTGATGTCCCGATAGTAAGATATTGTTTTTAAAGATTTAAACATCACGATAAGTCGGTGAAGTTGCTTTCTTGAAATATAGGGTTTGTCAGGTCCCTCCCATAATCAATGCTTTTCGAAGTAATTATTTAATAAACATATGTGTTATTAATACATAATATTTATTAAATAATATTTAAAATATAAATTAAAATCTAATATCTGAATTGGTGCTAAGAATAAGTTCTAAATCTGAGTTTATATCCAAGAGGCCATTTTTGAAGGCAATGCAAGAATGATATTTATACGTAATGAATGAGATCCAATAATTCATTTGAATACGAACAAGGATGACAAGGAACGAATCCTATTCATATAAGATAGAGTGATCAATATTGTTAAGAGGATCGATTAATATATGAAATGATAAGAGCCTAGTTATATCTGATGCTCTTTTGATTCCTTTAACTCTACTGCCACCTATGAAGGTTTGAAAGATCGATTGTATGTTACATCCGCCACAGCCTTGGAGGAATCATGGTAATTATAATGGTGCAATTAGAAGACCATTCCATAATTAAAGCTAGAACAATTGGAAGGCAAAAGCGACTGTCAATGCAATGGCATGCATCATATGCAACGATCCTATATGTAGAGATTATTAATTAAAACAGTGATCCCTTAAAGAAGATATCAATGCAGCGGTTAGTATGCATAAGAGAAACACGTAGTTATGCAACAACAACAATTAAGAAGGATGATCAATGATAAAGGAAACACTTAATGAAATCAGTATTAAGATCCTCAAAAGCCGCTGGTTAGTTAAGGAGTGTAGTGCTTATGAAGGGACAGCATAAAAGTGGCGACCATTGGATGAAAGGTCACCGATCTTGATATAAAGAGGGTTGGGGGTCTTCGCTCTAAGATATCTCAGGCAATCAATAATAAGCAGCAAGAATCAGGAAACAATCAGAGATATTTAGCAATTGGACTCAGAAATAAAAGCAGAACTATGACATTCACATATTGATGATTCAAATATGCAAGTAAGGCTATATTCAAGGCCAGTGTATTTATTATGCATCAATATCTTTTAGATATAAAATATATGGAACCTCGTCATGGAGGAAGGGAAGGTGACATAGGTAAGAGGGTATTAGGTTTCCATCTGAGTACCCCACCTTGGATGGATGTCAAAGCCCTGCCATCAAGGCCAAGAGGGTCAAAGTCCTGCTCTTGGGCTTAGATTGGATAAACTGAGAACTCCGCTATGATCCCCGTACCATTCCTACCATGATGAGTTATTAATTATAAGTGATAAGGCATGGATAGGGAAGTAAGACCAGCATTCTGCTAAGTACCCCACTTTGGTGGATGTCTAAGTCTTGCCACCAAAGCCAGGAGGGCCAAAGTTCCGCTCTTGGGCTTAGTATGGGTTGGCTGGGTCAAACCTATCATGTCCCTATCTCGATAGTGTGGGAATTGTATTATGAGTTTGATATATTTGCAGCTAACCCTAACAATGGCATTAGTTTATATGTATATATATCGTACTTGTGTTCTCTATGTGATGATTGCAGGAGTTCTATTCAAGAGCATAATGAAGAAATAACTACTTGTAAGTGATCTCCCTAACCCTAATGTATCATAATTGTGATTGTAGGGTTTAATCTAGGGAAAATCTAGAAGGGGGCATTACAGCACCAAACATTGTTGTGGCTTTCAAAGGAGTGGTTAGGAAAGTAGAGACCTTGGCTAGAGATCTACTTCTCAATCTCAACATCCTCACCAACAATCTCCACACCACCTATTGCTTCCACTGCCTTTAATGTAGTTAATACAAAATTCAAAAGTTTGACAAAAAAAATTGTGGCTTCACAACTAAAGAGACATTAGGAGCTCTAACACTGCATTATTTATCATTCTATGACATTTCCCTTCAAAATAACTTTTTACAATCTGATATCTTTGTACAATGGGGTAATGGTGATGGAATTTGGGTGGTGGATAAAGGGTAACGAGGCAAAGAAGACATGGCTATAGAATTTGAACCAAAAATGTGGTGTTTGATTAAAACTTTATTGTATGGAAAAAAAATCAAGGGACTTTTTTTGGCACTAAATTTATTTTGACCACATGAGACAAAATAAATTTTATTTTTTTAAATGTCGCAATTATGTATTTATTGCAAATTTGATGGTCAAGATCATTTTGATGGTAGTCCTTTTAATCTCCATCATTGATCTATGTAATTCATCTAGTGCTCCTCCCTAAGAGAACACCCATTGATGTAAAAAGCAACGAGGTTTAGCATTTGTTGCTTTTGATTGCATATGGGTGTATTGTGCGACTGTATGGGCTGCTAGATTGGATTGTCTTTCAATAGACCCCCTAATCTAGACTGCATCACTTACAATTTTACTGCAACTGTCTATACTTGTAAATACAATGTCATTTTGGGCATAAATTCATAGGCCATTTAACAATCTCTATGGACCTTGGGGACACACCCCCTACATTTTCAGACCTTGTCCCCTACTGGAAATGTTTTAGGGACACGATGATGGGTTGAAAACATCCCCCAACTATCCCTGATTTGCTGAAAAAAAATAGAAATGTCCCTGGGATGTCAAAAAAATTTAGGAAATGCCAAGGGACAGCTAACCATCCCCTACAGTGCAAACTTTTTAAAAAAAGCATTTAAAAAAAAAAAATGCTTGATGCTTTAGGGTTTCTGTGTCAACTAATATCTCTAATATACTTGGCTCTTAGTCAACTTGCATGACTATCATACCCATCTCTCCATTAAACTTGCATCTCTGTAATACATAGTTCTTTGTCATACCTGATCTCTGTGATATTTGTTCCATGTCATCTTGTTCTCTTTCAAACTAGATTCTCCTTGTTAACTTATTGCCAGTCTTGTCAGGACAAGAAGCTGAGAATGAGGATAGAGCTATGTTTGCACATTGCTGAAGTTACTGTGAGAATATTGGGTGAATTTTTATCAATGCACATTCTTTCTCCTATAAGACTATCTAGACATGTGGATGGATGAACCTATGGTTTGACACTTTGATGTTCTTGGGTTAGCCATGGAACTGGGTAATAAATAAATGCTTCTTGTTCCTTGTTTGGCTATTACAAGTGTTGGTATCTAAGAAACTTGAAATGTTTAGTTGCAATTTTGATTGTACTAGGGCTTCTTGTAGTTGCAAGGTCTTCTGAGATGCATAAGTAAATGGGAAGTTGACTCTTGACCATTGACAACTCTTGGACTTTATTGTTGATTGGTTGTTGTTTGTCGTCTTGTTCTTTATAAGTGGACTATGGGGATGCTTGGGGTACATGTTTCAATTGCTCAATGAAAATGTGACTGTGTTACGTGAAAGTTGGGTTTGAGCCATCATTTGTTTGTGGTTAAGCTACTCACACTTGTTGAGCTGGATCCTATCTGAATTTGTCATGGTAATGGCTACTTAAGAAGCACCCAGTGGCAAGTCTCACTAGTTGAGTCACAGGGTCTTGTGGTTCCATCACTGTGTTAAATCAAAATGTAGTGACTTATGAGTACTTGTGAGCATCTGGTGTTGGTTCATTAAAAAGATGGTACGGTTCATTGGCCTTGGGTTGGGGATTGCGGTTGGTAGTAATAGGTTGGGACCTAGTTCTCTACTATCTCCCTCATCTGTCTTGACTATTGGCAAGGAAGCATGGAAGACCTGTTGTAACTCAGTGATACAAGAACTCTTTAAGTTATTAATAATATAATGAATGTGGTTAATGCCTTATCATATGAATATTTGAAATTTCCTACCATCACATTTAAACCGTTAGAACTTATCTGGGCGGCAGATTAGCTAAGGCAGACTCATCCACATGAATCGCGGCCAGATCTACATTATAAATCGGGATCTTGAATTCAGGCTAGACATTTCCTTCAGGCGGACTCACCAGTCGATATCTGCATACTAAATACATTGTAAGCCAGTGATATTCTGGCCTATATATATATATATATATTCCAATGCATTTTTGTACAGCGCTCAGAATTGGGACGATTTAAATTGTTGACTGATTGCATTGATATTGTTCATTTCTTTTCTATTGCTGGGAGTAAAGAAGAGGTTCTAAAAGTTCTGTTTGATGGATTGTTAATTGTGAGTAGCCTAGGACAGTCAAAATTTATATCACTCAACTATACTAGGGATATCACGTCATTAGCTCTGGGGATCACCCATAATCTGTTTGCCTTTCTCAGACCATTCCTCTTAATCATGTAGCATTGTTTTTAGCTAAAGCTACTAATTCAAATCTTACATAGTTCTGACTTCTAACCAAAAATTCATATTCAGAGCGTCACAAACAGCCAGTCATGTAGATTTTTTATATGTGGCCCTCTGCTTTTCCTGTAGACCTCTCAAACTCTGCTTTAGGTCTTCCGTAAGATACTTTGTTGGAAATATTCAAACTCCCAAACTTCTTAGTTCGTTAAATCCATCTTTGGCTTCCACGCTCACTGTTTGCTGTATATATTCTCCTTTCTGCAAGAGTTACAACCCTTCATTTTCTGCTCACAAAATCTCTCCATCAGGTTTGCAAAATTCTTCTTTTTTGGCTCTTCAGGGGTATTCCTCTCCTTTGCTGTAGTGCTCCATCACTACAGTCTAGAACTTGATGTTGATTCTCCTGTATGAGTAACTGGCTTTGCCACTCTAAGTGGGTCTGTCTGATGAGCCCTCACAGCCTCCCTCTATTTATTCATGATGCGGTTGTTGATATTCATGCTTCATAGGCCTTCATGCCATTTTGAAAGTTCTGTACTATCTGATCACTGAAAATGAAGATAGAGAGCTGTGAAAATGGGCCTGTGACATAGATGCTAGGCCAAAAATCAACTGTCAGTATCAGATAGCCTGTGTTGGAGGTTTAGCCTAGGTTAGCAATTTCCTAAGTACATAATGTGAATGTCATTTTCACTGCTCATATCAACCATATATACCATGCTCTAAGCTCTCTCTGTATTTTGTGTTGATCTGTCTTTTCTTTTGGATTAACAGATGATTAGATACAAAGTACAGGTCATGGAGTGTAACCTACAGTTAAAATCATGTTTCCTAAATATGCATAGACCTCTTTTTCATTACAGAACTGAAAATGGCTTTATACAGTACGAAAAAATTCAAAATCGATTTATACAGTCCTGGATGAATACTTACAGAACCACACATAATATAATATTGAAGAGAAAAAGATCATGAAGGCATCTGAACAGTATAGTCACACGGGTAATAGAAAAGAAGACTGTACACAATCACAATAAGGGTTGGCGAACACTCATCTCTGAGGGCTGGCAAATCATATTTGTGATGTTGCCCACTTCATGACAACTTCTTACTCAATCGCTGATCTGCTTTACCTATTTTGTTTTTGCTTTAAAAACCTAATACTGTAACTTCGCATAAGCTCACTTAGGTGCTCTCAAATTGCAGTACATCAAACCCAAAACTACAACTTTACCAAAAGCTATGAAGATAGCAAATTTTGGCAAATCTTGTTTCTTGACCTTTTTGTAAGCTTGCCATTGTGTAGTT
Organism: Cunninghamia lanceolata; assembly: GCA_027924645.1. Classification (NCBI taxonomy): domain Eukaryota; kingdom Viridiplantae; phylum Streptophyta; class Pinopsida; order Cupressales; family Cupressaceae; genus Cunninghamia; species Cunninghamia lanceolata. The sequence continues at coordinate 25,482,182 of BSBN01000582.1, forward strand.
GTTATATAATTCCCAGTCCGCTTGCCAAATTCTGACATAATTCACAAGCCCAAGCATAATGATACAATCTCTAAACAGAATTTCAGTTGTTATAAGATTTCATGCTACATTTCAAACAAGATGGCTACCAATTACAAACTTACTTCAGAAATCTAACATTGGGTGTGTTTACCTGGCTTGAAGATAAATTACACACAAAAGACCGTAGCAGTCATTTTTCTTTCAGGCCAGCACATTTCTTTACAGCTACCATCCTGTTCCCTCGCAGGGAGAAGTCCGTCCAGCTGAGTTGACACCATGCAAAAAGTCATATCGCTTCATTCTTTAAATAAGATTGTGGCACTTCTTGAGCCCGTTAGGCTTTACTTGAGACCCCTGAAACATTAGCCAAAGCCATTTCATAAATTGGAAACAATGCCGGACAGCCTTTCATAACATCGCTCAGAAACTTCTTCTCCGGCATGAACATGATACGATTAAGTGACAAGCCCTTACAATGCTTCTGCCCATACATGGACTTCATCGCTTGCCAAACTAAAAACCGAGGCTTAATAATCCTATTCAAATCCCTTGTTAATAATTTTGGGTAGCTTAGCACATAATCGGCAGGAAGCTCCATTGTGTTAACTATAAACTTCATCCTTTCGCTAACCTTCCCCATCTGTAAACCAAGGGTTTTAGGAAAAACTCTAAGCAACTCAAACACATTCTCATCCGAGAGTCCGTACAGTTGAAGAATGTGCATTTTGGCATTAAGTATTTTCATAGGAGAAGTAACCACATTGATCAAAACATACTGGTACATCTTGTTCCCTTTGTCGATACCAATCTTGTGAAAAAAATTAACCTTATCAGGCGTCCAAGAAGAATACTGCAGAAGGCTCGGCCGCGAGCTTATTAACTTGGCGAGCTCCTCTGCAGTAAAACCAAATCCCTCCCAAAAAGCAAGCGAGGGTTCCAGGGTTTTCTTCACGTCATAGGTAAGAATTATCGGTTTTTCTAGCACGGCTTTGACGAAGAAATCCTGCGACTGGAATAAGTTTTGCAGAATCTTCATTTTGGGACGAAGATCCTGCTCCAGTTTTCTGGCCAATATATGGGGCCTGGTGGTCAAAACTTTGGCCAAGTCCTCCCCCTGAATGCCCCACTCTTTGAATAGCTGAATCTTGGGTTTCACTGTTCTTACACTGGTGGTCACATATGTTGGCAAGGTTATCATTATTTTGGCAATCTGGTCTTGCTTGAACCCATTTTTGCTCAGCACATCGACGAATTGCTCAACCAGATCGAGGGTTTTGAGCCTCTGCAGCCACGGAGCACGTTTGAACATCGATTTAATGGTGGTGGAAGAGATATTAAACTTGGTGGTAGCGAATTCTGCAAAAGGGTTTTGCAGATGGCTACTGATGGTGCTTTCATTCTCATTCCCGGTCTCTACAAGTGTCGAGAGATTTCTCGGTAGAATGGATGTGGGGTTTTGGAAAAGAAGCTTCACAGAATACCCACGTCCAGAAAGCAAGCGAGCGTAGAATCTGTTCATCATGTGTTTTGCTGTGCTATTCTGATGTTGGCAAAGCAGGGGAGCCTCGTTGTTTGATGAAATGAAGCAGGGTTTTGCTTTATCCTCCGTTCTCTTCCATTTCTAGGGGTTCATATCAACGTTAGGGTTTTGTGTTTGCTAATGAAATGAAAATGATGATAGCTACAAGAAAAAGGGATTTGATGTACCTCCAATATAATGTCAGGTTTAGTGATTAAAAAATAGATACCTCCGCAAGGATATTTCTCCGTGTATTTTAGATATATTATATTTAATATAGATATACTAGTTATTTTAAATAAAATATCTTAATTAATAAATAGATATGCCTTACATATAGTTAACAAGTTTTGTAAAAGACTTTCAAGATCATTCAATCTTGAACGATCACATACATAAAGTGTGACTCACGTACAATGAAATTTACGAGCAATAATTATTTTGGACATGTCCAACTTAATGATCTCTTACCCAACAAAATAGAGTTATTTCTGCAAGACCCTTATGGAAGTTGAGAGTTTCTCATTCAAACTTGTCTAGAAGCATTAAATCACCTTGTTTTCTAGTGTCTCGTGACCTTTCATGTATTGTACTTTGTTGTATCCATACAAAAATTTTCATATTGTGTCAAATTCCATGCTAAACCTTGTCCTTTTGTGAATCATGAATCATGTTTCCAAGCTTTGTTTTTTTGTTTGTCTATGTTGTCTATGTCGTCTCCCATCCTTTTCTACGTGGGAACAGTGATGCAGGAACATGGATTGAAATGACTCACTTGAGCACCATAGTTGGTAGATGTACGAGCAACAGTATGGTTCATTGTTCTATCATATGAATGTAATAACTCTTCTGTGAGACAATTGCCAACATGAAACATGCAGAAAGCCTCTGCAAATTCCTTGACAAGTATGAAGTGATACGGCTGAGTTTTATCCACCCAATATAGCTCTCGATCCTTTCTTGAGGTCACCTGTCAAATTCAAGCAACTCAACATAGAAACATAGTTAATAGATGAGATAACAGAAAACTTATCTAAAAAGGATTGAGTTGTAGTAATTGATCGTTGTTGACACATGAATAAATATTAAAAAGAGAGCGTTGTTGAAGTTTCATCCATAAAAAGAGCTTTACATGTTAAAAAAAATAAAAAAATTTACCATGTTTCAGTAATGCAAAGTCAAATTTAATTGCTTCAACTTTGCCATCAAGGTACTTTCCTTATATATCCCACCTGTAGTGACTTTTTTCTTCAAAATCAGCTCAGAGACATTTCAACTTCATATGAAAGCTTTGAAGGCTTCACATAACGACAAAAATAAGAAGGATGAAGAGGAGTGAGAAGAATCAAGAATGGAGGAAGCTGAGAGAAACATTGAGCCGCTACAATGCTTCAATGAATGGCATTCAAGCCTTCCAAAAAAAATTAGGTTTTTACTGTGACATTGGACATCTTCCATGATCAGTGCCCAAACAAGCCTAAATCCTCATTTGATCATATGATGAGAAACTTGTATTCATATTAAAAAAAATGTGTTAAAAATGACAATTACAAGGAGGAAAAGGCAGTCAAAATATTGCTAAGATCAATAGAAACCATACTTTCTAAGAAACCCCAAACCAGGATAAACTACATAACAAAGATAAGTGATTTGAAAGCACAAAATATTTTTTATGATTGCACAAAATATAACATCAAAAAATTATACCTCACTCACTTACAAAAGAGTTTATTATATATGCACTATCTAAAAGGAGAGATAAAGCAAGAAAGAAAAAATATGAGATAATCTTAGATTTTAGTTTAATAAAACATTCTAAATCCATATATTTATTTATATGAGAAAATTTAAATTAAAGCATAAAATCTAAATTATTGTATTGAATGACATTAAAAAACTAATTAAAACAATTTTTTCCAATTGTTATATTCATCTATATAAAAAATACTACAAAATAAATAAAAGTTAAAATCATGATATATAAAAATACTATGCACACAAAACAAATATTATATTTATTATTATAATTAGAAAAAAAGTTTTTAAAGATAAAATTAAAAAAATCATTAAAAAAAGCTTATATTTTAATTTCTTTTTTAAAAATCTTGTATTTTATTTTTATTTTTAAATCTTAAAACATGCACACACAATAAATGTTATATTTATTATTATAATGGAGGAAACTTTATTAAACATAAAAAGAAAAAAATATTAAAAAACATATATATATTTTAAATCTTAAAATACATATATTTTTCTATAAACAAAATTATATCTTTAAAACTATATTTTTTTAACTATATTCTCTTACATTATTTAAAAACAAATAAAAATTAATTTATAAAAACTCTAAAAAAAATCTAAATTGTTATGATCCTCTAACAATATATATTTAAAATATAACAAATTATATTATAAAATATTTTAAAATTGAAAAACTATACCACAAACTATTAAATCCTAACTCTAGATCCATCCACATTTATAAAATAAAAGCTTCAAAAATTATTAAATATGATCCATCTACATTTATAAAATAAAAAGATTCAATAACTATTAAACATGATCCATCTACACTTAATTTTTTATAACAAATATTACATTGCCAACACATCATAGTAATGTGCTAGTTTTTTAAGGGAGAGTATGTTTCCTCAATACACATAATGTTTCTTTTATCAAAAACATTTTTCTTTATAATAATCTAGCTCAACTTAAATAACTTGAAAATGAAATCATAAAAGTAACAAACTAATTCTTATTATAATATAAAATAATTAAACTACACACAATTTTATCTCAAGTAAACACCAAAATAAAATAAGTTAATCTTTAAATGAGATGGTACAATAATTAAATGGTTTTGATGAGAAATTCATGTGTCTAAATCTTACCAATAATTCTAATTCTAATCAAAAGTTACAAAATTTGGCACATACAAACTTAAAACTTTAAAATAGTCCAAATAATAGTATGGATTAACAAAGTTTCATAATCAAATTAAAAAATACTTCAATAGAATGGCTTACCAACTTAATAATCAAATAGTTTGGAATGAAAAATTCCATGTCTAAAATTTAAAAGTATTTTTGATTTCACTAAGAAATCACAAAACCAAACATAAAACTTGTAAATGATAAATCTAACTAAATAGTTTCTCACTCTATCTAAATTATAAAGTTAAGAGCAAGACTTATTTTTTCATGAGATAACTACTGATTATTTCCTTTCTTTGAAAGTAGTGTAAAGATATCAGTAGATAATTCAAGTCTATCTGGACTATCTAAAAGAGCCTTGAGTTCATCATCTTGAATAATAGATGTAGCTGAGCCCTGAAAATTCAATTGTCTTTGCCTGTCAACCCGACTTATAATCTCTAGATGTTGTACTGCTTGTCTATCAACTTGACTTGTAAAATTTGGATAATCCACTATTCTTTGTCTATCAACTTGACTTGTAAAATCTAAACGATCCACTGGCCTCTGTATATCAACTTGACTTGTTGATTTTGGGTAACCCACTATTCTTGTTCTATTAATTTGATTTGTGACATCCTGATAATACTCCACCCTTTGTCTATCAAAAGCACCTGTATCATGTGAAACACCACCTCGATCAAACTTCACACCACCTCAATCAAACCAAGGTTGAGCAGACGCTGATAAAGCTGAAGAAGACATGGATAAAATTGAAGAAGACATAGGTAAAGCTAATTGTGGTCTCAATGGATTCTGCCTATAAGAAAAAGGGTTAACATTAACATTCTCTGAAGGAGGAACATATTTGTAATCAATTGATGATGTTCTGACAATTGTAGACTGATGTACAAAAGGAGGAGGATATTGTTCTTCCCATTGCTGGTGAGCAGGAATTACATTGGGATTAGTGTTGTATTCAAAAAAATTTAATTGTTGTTGCAGTGGAAACTGACTCTGCTTCAATTCTTCAATATGTTGTTGTTGTTGTTGTTGCTCTTGATAATTTAACTCTCTTGTCTGCAACAACTGTGGATAATAATAATTGTAATCATCCCTAGTTCTACTATATGAATATGGATGAGACAAATGATTGGAATCTTGATAATTTAATCCAGTAGGATACCCATACCCAAGCCCATAATCTAGCAATCTCTTACGTTTTGTCTCAACAACTTCTAACTGGGGCTCCATTAGTCGTTTTGACATTGTGGATTGCTCACCAGTTCTCTCATCTTTAACATATTGTTTACCACCTAAAGTAAAGTGACCATTGCAAACAAGACATTTGTACCTTGCTTGTAGAACATTTGAAGAGTTGTTGTCGAAGTATCTGAATTTGGTATTGGGTTGAAGGCATGTCGGACACATCGGTTTAGCTCTTGATTCTTTTAAAGCTTTTCGCAACTCTTCATATCTCACCATCTTATTCACAGGTTCTGGAAGACGAATCTTATAATTCCCAGGAATGAGAGAGGATTGTTCAATAACCGCTTCAGGAAAGTATTCTCTTATAATCTCTAATACATTCACATCCATCATATCATATGGTAAGCCACAAATTTCTAGTGATTATACTTTTCACTCTAGTAGAAAACAACTCCAAAAAGTTGAAATAACTCTCAACTTCACTACCATAAAGTAGTTAGGGCTTTATACTTGCTTTATTATTTATTAATAGAATGTTTTAAAAATGAAAGAAAATCCAATTGTTTTAAGATAGTAAAAAAGATGTAAGAAGAAAGGACAACTTCATGCTTGCTTTATGACTCATTAATTAAATGTTTTAAAAATGAAAGAAAATCCAATTATGTGAAAATAGTAAAAAAGAAGAGAAGAAAGGACCACTTCATGCTTTAAAATTTATTAATTGAATGTTTTAAAAATGAAAGAAAATCCAATTGTTTTAAAATAGTAAAAAAGAAGAGAAGAAAGGATCAAAAAAATCCAATTGTTTTAAAATAGTTAAAAAAAGAAAAGAAATGACCACTTCATACTTGCTTTAAAATGTATTAATTCAATGTTTTAAAAATGAAAGAAAATCCAATTGTTTTAAAATAGTAAAAAATAAGAGAAGAAAGATCACTTCATACTTGCTTTAAAATTTATTAATTAAATGTTTTAAAAATGAAAGAAAATCCAATTGTTTTAAAATAGTAAAAAAGAAAAGAAGAAAGGACCACTTCAAACTTGCTTTAAAATTTATTAATTGAATGTTTTAAAAATTCTATTTGTTTTAAAGCAATAAAAAAGAAGAGAAGAAAGCTAACTACCTTCTTAGCAACTAAGCAATTATTTCCCTACAAAAAAAGCAAGAGATGATTTGAGATTGGGTCCATGTTTAATTTATAATTTAAGAATGATATTAATAGATGTGACTTAGAAAATTCTCATTTTTTTTTAAAGTCTTAAAATATTATAAATTCATATATTCATTTATATGATATGAGATTGAGTCCATATTTAATTTAAGAATATTATTTTTAGACGTGATTAGATTGCAATTGAAACAATATAAGAAAATAAAATATTTAATTTAGTATTCAAAACAAATAAATTAAGAAAGAGAAAATATAAAGCATAAAAACAATTCAAATAATCTTAGATTTTAATTTTATAAAACATTCTAAATTCATATATTAATTTATATGAGAAAATTTAAATTAAAATATAAAATGTAAATTCAAATCATGATATATAATTAGGCAAAAACATAACAAGTTATTTTTACGCCGAGAGGCGAAGCCTAGAGGCGTTTACAATGGTAGCACAAGGATGTGTGTACATTTTTATTCACGCTATTTAAATTGACGTGGAGTGAATTGTCATATTAAAATTAAAAAAGATAAATAATTATATTACTCTCGAAATTGTTTCAAACTTATTAGGAGAGAGAGAATAATCGCTTTGTGGTTTGAAAAATAGAGCATCGTGGGCAGTTAAGTTAGATAAACAAGCGTCGTGGGAGGAGACAAGGGAAGGCATCTAATAGATTTGGAGAAGTTACTTTGCATTAGTAGTTTAGTTTCAATGACACTGAGAGTTGTGGCGTGAGAGAGTAATGGCATGTAACAAATTTCAATTAGTTACTTGCTATCATTTCCAGTTTGAACTTGCCACGACTTCTATTGCATGTTTCACTTTGCGCCATTCACCCTCCATTGCTTTTAGCAGTGTCATTGTGGCAATTTTCCTACAGAACCTAAGCCATCCATTGGTTTACCAGTGGTGTTGCAGGAAGTTTGCAGTTTAAGGTAAGGAATTTAACATTGTGCATGTTTCATTTTGTTTGTCTTTTCAAATCATGTAGATGAAAGGGAACACTTTCCTTGCACCGATTCTATGGAGGAGAAACGACCTCGTGTTGTGAGATTTCCCTGAATCATAGAGTTTTCTGTGTGTGTTGTTAACCTAGGGCTTGAGAGTGTTTACATTTTATTTTAATTGCTATTTTAGTTGCTATTTTGAGTAGGCATGCAGTAGAGTGCAACGTTCTTACTGTCTTTTGAAGCTGCAAATTGCATGGTGGAAGTCGAATCTATTTTCTTGGTATCTATATATTGCAGCTTGCACATGTCTTGATATAGCTATAGTATTGGTTCACATCCTTCCACTTGAAAAGGATATCTTTGTTCTATCATTAACCTTTTTTAAATCTCACAACTATTACATTTCAGAATGATAGAAACAACTAATCACTGCCAAATTATAGGCTTGCACCTTGCTTTCTCCTATGTCAGATGAACATAAATTAGAATATCTAAGAATAAATCCTTAATAAGCCTATATTTGCTGAACATGTTTGTGAATATAGTGGCAAAAACTACATCTATAGCAGTTAAAGGAGCTCTATGGCCGAAGGCTAGCAAAAGCACTAGATAGTGTCAAAATCCTTTTGCATTAGAACTCCTTGTACTTTCTTTAATAACATCTGTATCAAAGGATAATTACAAACCAAAAGCTAGAAGAGAAAATCAATTCAATTGTGATTTTAAACCAAACCAAACATTAATAATTCCTTAATTTAAGCATGCCTAAAACCATACAGAGAATACCAAGACTTTCGACAACTTTTATGCAAAATGAAATGTATGTCAAATTACTGCAAAAGTTCCTAATGCAGTTAGAAGATATTTCCAACTTGTTTTTGTTAGATTTCAGGCAGACAACTAAGAGGGGGGAGGTGAATCAGTTGTTCAAAACTTTCTTCCAATTAAACACTTAAATCCACTTTGTAATTCAGTAGCATAATAATAAATCAATCATGGAAACATAATGCATTAAGTCAAGAGCAGAAACACATTAACACACAAGACACCAAGATTTTGACGTGGAAAACCCGGTTAAGGGAAAAACCACGGGGTGATTAACCCAAGATTATATTCTTTGTTAGAAGAATAGAAAGAACAAAATGGCACATGCCAATTAGGGCTCACTGCCCAAGCACACTGCTCACAAGAGGCTCATTGCCTACAAGAGACACATTGTCTACATAATAATAAGTATCACATACTTGAACTGGAGAATAGCATCTTCACCATGCTTGAGTCATTTCCATTTAAGCTCAACACTTATGTTCTGCCTTTCGCTCTGCTCCTCTCTACCACACTCTCATATCCTCCAAATACTTTGAAATGACTTAACAACTCTTTATTTATACAAGACATCGACTTAGGAATTATCATCCAAGTCGACATACATTACAGAGAAAATACATAAATACAATATGACTTATTACAAAAGACTTCATGCAGATCAACACACAGTCGGTCACATAGATCTGAGACTGCAATACTTCTTTAGGAACACGCTATTCTTCACAGAACATTTCCAAGATCATCCACAAGGTGTGTAACTCATCCGATCGACCATACTCAGGAAGAACATCATCATTCGGAAGTAATTCTTCATTTACTAGCTCAATCTTTAATGTGGACCACCAACATGAACTGGACACAATCCAAAGACTTCCACAAGCTTGCCTGAATCACCAAGAACATCCACACTACTACTATCTGCTGAAATCATTCTCTCCTTCATCCGGAACCTCAAGAACACAGTCTGTCATCATTGTCATATTGGAATGGATGCTTGCAGACCTCCAGATCATGAACCAATTGAGTTGTCACTTCACATGGACTTCCTAAACACTCCACCAAATCCATAGAATAGGATATTGCATTTCTGGATCTCACCGGACATATCTGTATCAATTTGTCACCTCTGAACACCTGTCAGAACCGGTTTTACTTAAGTGGCCATAACTTCTTTAGATCTTCATGCGGACCTCTTAAATCTTTACTGGATCATCTCAAGACACATATCTATAAACCCTTTGAAGTGCATCCTCTGATCTTTATCTTAACTAGGATCTTTATCTCACTGAATTCACTGTTCTTCTATGTTCCTAATTAGGACTAATTTTCTCAATGTCCTCAACACACAGCTCATCCAATCCTTATAATTAATGCAACAAGAGTATGTTGACATCAATGACAACACCGGTTAGGCCCATACTTGCAATAGTTTTATCTTTGCTCAACTAGTTTAAAGTAATAGATGGTGTTCCCTCATCTTGATGTACAGTGAACTGGGCCACACTCAAATGTATGTACCATAGGTGTAGGTGGGTTGGTAGGTTTGGGTTTACCATTGAGCTTGGTAATGAGATTAAACCCTAGGAGCAACATCGGTATCTCGCATAGTAATGACCTTAAAAACTACCCACCATAAAGTAGATATGCCCCAAAGTGCAACTCGAACCTCATCTAAGATCATTTGAAATATAGAAGAAACTAATGAACAAAATGTACAAAACCTTGTATCATGAAGATTGAATATCACATTAATGAATCTTAGATTTTTCAGCAGCTACAGATTTAAGTGTTTTTGAGGTAGTCAGCACTTTTTCCATTGTTTCTGAATAAAAATATATAAAGTTCTGACTAACAATATATATAGTTGGGGATAGTTATCCCTAGAAAATGCAACTTATTCTTTTTGAATAGGAAATACCCAATTTTAGTAGATAAGGGATATATTAGTTGGACTCCAACAACTATACTTTGACACATTAATAGTTAGGTTATCGAGACAATAGGACTTTAGTGCATGTATGTACCTAGATGATAAAATAGAAAAGTTGTGTCCCACTGTCTTCATCTGTTGATCACTACTACACATAAATGGCTTTTAGTGTCGCAACATGCTGGAAAGTCTACCTGGCAACACCCCATAAGTACCATGTGGACCTGCTTATGCCACAGACAAATTATCCCAATCCAACGACAAGAAGCTCATGTGCCCAGTCTCCCATTGAAGCATAAGCGTCAGATATCCACAATAACATTTCCCTTAGAACTGTACTTTTTACTATGGGCTATGATGAACTTTCCTAGACTTTAAGGTGCCCAGTTTTAGAATTCAGTTAGTTGTAACCTATTATATTGAACTATCAATTATGTCCCAGGCAATGTAAGTATTGTATAATTTTAAATATACTTGAGTGCCTCTTCCATAAAATATTAACTTCTGATAGATTTTGAAATCACAGAAACACAAAAGTAACATATCAAAGAGAAAAAATCAAGGTAGATTAAACAGAACCTGGAATCAAGGACAGTCGGTTGCCTAACCATGAAAAATAGTACAGATTTAAAAATCCCACCAGTCACAAAAGCTATATTTCACCTCTAATCCTTCAAATAAATACATCAGACATCTTTATGTTACAAGCTCTCTTGTAAACAAGGAATTAACAAAAGTAGTTAGAAAGGCAAACTAAATGGCTCTTTTCATTATCAATTTCACATTAAAATTAGGATTAATTTTAGTGTTAGAATTAGTGATTAAAATTAGTAATTAAATTCTCGAGGTGCCTAATGTTAGGATTAGTGATTAAAATTAGGGTTAGAATTAGGGTTATTGTTAGATTTAAAATTAGGGTTATAGTTAGGGTAGAGTTAGGTTATGATTAGAATTAGGGTTAGGGTTAGGGTTAGAGTTAGGGTAAGCATTAGAGTAAAAATTAGGGTTAGAGTTAGGGTAAGCATTAGAGTAACAATTAGAGTTACAACAAAAATTATGGTTAGAATTATGTTAAATATATTTAATTCATAGCCCTGATTCTACCCTAACCCTAATTGTTACTCTAATGCTTACCCTAACTCTAACCCTAACCCTAACCCTAATTCTAATCATAACTTGACTCTACCCTAACTATAACCCTAATTTTAAATCCAACAATAACCCTAATTCTAATCCTTACCTTAATCCTAATTCTAACTATGATTTTTAACCTTAACCCAAACCCAAATTGTAACCCTGACTCTAGCCCTAACCCTAACTCTAATTGTAACTATAATGCTTACCATAATTTAGTAACCCTAATTCTAACTCTAGCCCTAACATCAATTCCAACCATAACCCTAATTACAACCCTAAACTGATTCTAGTATTAAGTCTAATTCTAATCCTAACCCTAACCCTAATTTTAACCCTAACCTTAACCACATTGCTAATTGTAATCCTAACTGTAATTCTAAACCTAACTATAATCATAATTTTAAACCTAAAACTAAACCTAACCCTTATTCTAACCCTAAACATAGCTCTAAATTTAACCCTAACTCTAACCCTAAGCCTGACTATAATTCAAACCCTAACCCTAACCTTAATACTAACCTTAACCCTAATTAAACTCTAACCCTAACTCTAATTTGAAACCTAACCCTAATTGTAACTCTAATTCTTACCCTAATTCTAAGGGTATCCCACCTTAATTCTAACCCTAATTCTAATAGGAACCTAATCCTAACTCTAACCCTAACCCTGATTCTAATCATAACACCGATTCTACCCTAACTATAACCCTAATTTTAAATCTAACAATAACTCTAATTCTAACCCTTACCTTAATTATAATTCTAAGTATGATTTTAACTCTAACCCTAACTTGAATTATAACCCTAACTCTAGCCCTAACCCTAACCCTAACCCTAACTATAACTCTAATGCTTACCCTAATTTAGTAACCCAAATTCTAATTCTAAACCTAGCCTCAATTCTAACCCTAAGACTGATACTCACTAAAACACTAACCCTAACCTTAATACTATACTTAACCCTAATTATAACCCTAACCCTAACTCTAATTCTAACCCTAACCCTAACTCTAATTCTAACATTACCCTAAGTATAGTTGTATCCCTAATTCTAACCCTAACTTTAGCCCTAACCCTAACCCTCACTATAACTCTAATGCTTACCCTAATTCTAATAGTAACCCACCTTAATTATAACCCCAATACTAATAGGAACCCTAACCCTAACCCTAATTCTAATCATGACTCTGACTCTACCCTAACTATAACCCTAATTTTAAATCTAACAATAACCCTAATTCTAACCCTTACCTTAGTCCTAATTCTAACTATGATTGTAACCTTAACCCTAACCTGAATTGTAACCCTAACTCTAGCCCTAACCCTAACCCTAACTGTAACTCTAATGCTTACCCTAATTTAGTAACCCTAATTCTAACTCTAACCCTAATCTCATTTCCAACCCTAGCACTAATTATAACCCTAACCTGAGATCCTAACATTAACCCTAATTCCCACCATAACACTAACCCTAATTGTAACCCTAACCTTAACCAGATTGCTAATTGTAATCATAACTCTAATTCTAAACCTAACTCTAATCTTAATTTTAAACCTAATACTAACCCTAACCCTTATTCTAACCCTAAACATAGCTCTAAATTTAACCCTAACTCTAACCCTAAGCTTGAATATAATTCAAACCCTAACCTTAACCTTAATACTAACCTTAACCCTAATTAAACTCTAACCCTAACTCTAATTTGAACCCTAATCCTAATTGTAACTCTAATTCTTACGCTAATTCTAAGAGTATCCCACCTTAATTCTAACCCTAACTCTAACCTTAACCCTGATTCTAATCATAACACTAATTGTACCCTAACTATAACCCTAATTTTAAATCTAACAATAACCCTAATTCTAACCCTTACCTTAATTATAATTCTAACTATGATTTTAACTCTAACCCATTCTAACCCTAACTCTATCCCTAACCCTAACCCTAATTGTAACTCTAATGCTTACCCTAATTTAGTAACCCTAATTCTAATTCTAAGCCTAATCTCAATTCTAGCCCTAAGATAGATCCTAATTAAAACCCTAACCATAACCTTAATATTGTACTTAACAGTAATTGTAACCCTAACCCTATCTCTAATTCTAACATTAACCCTAATTATAGTCATATCCCTAATTCTAACCCTAACTCTAGCCCTAACCCTAACCTTAATTGTAAATCTAATGCTTACCCTATTTCTAATAGTAACCCACCTTAATTCTAACCCTAATACTAATAGGAACCCTAATCCTAACTCTAACCCTAACCCCAATTCTAATTCCAATCATGACCCTGACTCTACCCTAACTATAATGCTAATTTTAAATCTAACAATAACCCTAATTCTAACCCTTACCTTAGTCCTAATTCTAACTATGATTTTAACCTTAACCCTAACCTGAATTGTAACCATGACTCTAGCCCTAACCCTAATCCTAACTGTAAATCTAATGCTTACCCTAATTTAGTAACCTTAATTCTAACTCTAACTCTAATCTCAATTCCAACCCTAGCACTAATTATAACCCTAACCTGAGATCCTAACATTAACCCTAATTCCCACCATAACACTAACCCTAATTGTAACCCTAACCTTAACCAGATTGCTAATTGTTTAATCTTAACTCTAATTCTAAACCTAACCCTAATCCTAATCTTAAACCTAACCCTAACCCTAACCCTTATTCCAACCCTAAACATAGCTCTAATTTTAACTCTAACTCTAACCCTAAGCTTGACTATAATTCAAACCTAACCCTAACCTTAACCCTAATTGAACTCTAACTCTAACTCTAATTTGAACTGTACTACTAAAGTTAATTATATCCTTAACCATAACCCTATTTCTAATCATAATATTTTTTAGTGTTACATTTCCCTAATTAAATTATGTTTGTAATTATAACTTTAACCCTAAACTGAACCCTAATATTTTATTGGTTATATATATTTGCTGTAATTCTCTCTCTACATAGTAGTCACTACAAAACACTTGTTTTATATAGAATTCTATAGTTGATGTGATTAGATGTGTTGATTTGTTTTCAGAAAATTTGATTTTTTCATTAAATTAATTATTATATTGATTACATTTGTAGGTATAAATTTGTTATTTTCATTCCCTTTGTAATTAATTACTTTTTTTAATGATTACTTCTTATATAACATTCCTTTCAATAGTTAAAGGTAAATTTTAGGTATTAAAAATAGGACAACTATTTGATAATTAAATTGGATGAAGTTTAAGTTCCCTAATATAATTATAATTAAATTTTAAAAAAATTAATAATATCAAACAAAATCCAATTAGAGATGTTAAAAAATAAACATTATTGCAAATATACTATCTATACATTTCACAATTCACATAAAATTTAACATATTTTAATAATATAACAAATTTTCAAGTCTTTATTCATCTTTAACATAAAATCTTGTGGGCAATAGAGTTATTACATGGAAGAAATTAAGAAATAAATATTTAGTGTAACAAATAAAAATTATAATATGTAATTGCTTCATAAAAAATTCTCATAAAATAAGGAATGTTAAATGTGTCATGGAGATAAATATAGAATAATTTTCCCATAAAATAGTGAAAAATATTTTTCCCATTAAATAGGGAATGATGGAGAGAATATAGGAGAGAGTGGAGGAGACATTTAAGAAAGATAAGGGAGAATAGCAATAGAATTATACCTTATAAATCAATCAGCAAATTAAATTGTAAATAATTTTTAAAAAAAATAATTTTGTTTAAAAATTTACATCTTTAAAAAACTTAATATAAACTGAATGTCCACAATCACCCACACAATGAATGGAAGGGTTTTTTAATTGGAAACTTTACAATTATTTCAAAAACAATATTAAGAATGGAAGGGTTTTTTAATTGGAAACTTTACAATTATTTCAAAAACAATATTAATTTTTATTGTTTGATTAATATAACTTTTTATATTAATTTTTTATTAAAATTGATTAAAAACAAAACTGGCAAAATCAAGTATTTTCTTCTCAAATAATTTGATAAAGTTTAATGGTTAAATTTTTTAAAATAAGTTAATTATTTATTATTTTTAAGAGAGAATGAAGTGATTGGTGAAATGGATAATTATAATTAAATATTAAATGTTTAAAATAACAATTTTAAAAATAACAAATATTAATTATTTTTTAACTATGATTTCATGTTTAAAAATAACTCAAATTATAAATTTCTAAAAAAATAGGAAAATGCTGTCAGAGCACCAAAGGCAACTTTGCATGTGCCTCTATTTTTAATCTTTACATGATCCCGTAGAGATTCAGAAGAATTAGGGTAGCATTTGTTCAGGCAACTATATTCTAGTTTTTCAGTATTTTTTTCCAGTTTTGTCTACATCCTAGTAATTGGCATTTTCGGAGGCCTCCGGAGTGGAATTTGGGGTCAAGACTTTTTTCGGTTGCTTTGAGCAGTAGCTGCAGGCAGGGCTCGACGTAACTCAATCTAGCTCTTCAGGAGATCTTTCCAACGAGTCTGAAATGTCTAGATTTCAACTAGCTGGCTAGAAGTTATGACCCTGCCTAGTGGGGTCCAAAATTTAGTAGTTTTTTTTTAAATTTGAAAATTTGAATTTTAGTAGTTTTGTCACCTTCCAACTATCCATTTCAAATTCTATGGATAAGGTGACCTTTCACATTCTTGCTCATTGTATATATCCAACTTTTGATGCAATAAAAAATCCTCTTTGGTTGCCTGCAACTTTTTACAAGTTCTGCACATTGAGCATTTTGTTTATTTTCATAATACCATAGGCTTAGCGCTAGGTATTGTAATCTGAATTCTCCATTAAAATTTAGATCAGTGGTATCAGAGAGGTTCGCTCCTGTATGTCACATCGTACATGGTCTGGTTATGCAAGGTTGGGATTGCAGACAAAAGACCCTTCAGATTACCTACTCTTGAGATGCACACGACCGAAGATGGGAGAACAAGGAAATGGATCCGACCCTTTCAAGGAGCTGGTACAAGAAGCTTTGGCAAAGCAATGTGAGGATATGATGATTGAATTCTCTTGAATTCTCCAACGAAATCATCAACCAGAAGGTGTAGCTAGAGCGCCATTTCATGGTCACACCCCATTCAAGGTACAAGTAAATTTTGACATTCCAAATTTTGAAGGAAAAATTAATGCAGATGCTATTGATGATTGGCTATCAAAATTAGAGAAATATTTTTCTATTAGCCACTTCACAGATGTTGAAAAAATAACCTTTGCACTCCTCAAAGCTGAGGAACATGTGAAACAATCTTGGGAGAATAGACTACTAGCCAGGGATGATGGCCTTGACAGCCAAGGCTTTGAAACGTTGGAGGATGACAATCCCACATGGGGAGAATTTGTGGAATACATCAAGGAGGAATACTACCTTGAAAATTCATATGAGGAGAAGTACATACAGTGGCAATTACTTCAACAAAAGAAGGACCAATCTGTTCAAGATTATACAAATACATTTCATGCACTTTCTGCAAAATTAGGAATCCGTGACACAGAAAATCATTGGGTATTGAAGTATCACAGTGGGTTTCATCAGTATATCTAGACATAAATGGATTTCTTACATATTGAGACCTTGGGTACCGCCTTCAAATATGCAGTAAAGATAGAGGAGAAATTCAAACAAAAGGGGAAGAAGGATTATCCCTCAAACAACAAATTCAAGGGTGAAGGTGGTAACAAATTTGGTGGGAAACAAACAACCAAGGACTTTTCCTCACAAACCTCATCAACAACAAGTAAGGGTAAGCAGAAGATGTGGTGTGAATTCCAAAAGAGCCCTAGTCATAACACTAAATACTGTCATGCCACAAAGACTTTGTTGGCAGAAATATGTCAAGGGGAGATGGAACAGGAGTCGCTGCCTACAAATCCTTGTGAACAAAATGATGGTGAACAAATCATTGAGGCTGACCCACATGCCATAGTTGCCACTGCCAAAGTCATGCCCCGTGAAGATGATGAACGCTTGTTCCACTCACAAATGTGGGTAAACGGAAAGGCTCTTCATTTCATTGTTGATAGTGGAAGCCAAAAGAATTTGATCTCTGCAATTTCTACAAACACAAGGGAAGCTACAAAATGATAGGCATCAAAGATGGTCTGCCTACTTGCAACAATTTCATCTCAATATCTGCTACAAGAAGGGAACTACTAACAAAGTTGCAGACTGTTTGAGTAGACCTCCGATCATAGCCCTGACAGTGGTATTGGATTCTTGTGGCCACCACACAACAGATTGGCCTCAGTTGTATGGCACAGATCCTGATTTTGCTAAGATCTACAACAATCTAGTAGAGGGACAACAAGCCACTGATTTCTACTTGAAGGATGGGATTCTCTGTCACATGGGACACATATGTGTTCCAACCAAGGAGCGGCAAAAGATGATATGGGAGGCACACTACAGTCATGTTGCAGGACACTTCAGGGTGGAGAAGACTATTCTTGTACTTCAGAGGTATTTTTATTGGCCCAAATTGAGACATGATGTCATTGTATACATCTGAGCTTGTACTGCTTGTGCCATTGCAAAGCCTACCAATCGTAAACAAGGATTGTATACACCTCTTCCAGTCCCTGACCAACCTTGACATTTAGTTTCAATGGATTTCATGTCTGGACTACCTTCTACCAGACATGGGCATGATTGTGTATATGTTGTGGTAGACAGGTTTTCAAAAATGGCTGTCATAGTGGCTTGCAAGAAAGGAGTCTCTGCGGAAGAAACTGCCAAGCTTTTCTTTGAGAATGTTTGGGTACACTTTGGATTGCCACAAACCATCATATCTGACAAGGATAGTAGATTTCTTAGCAATTTTTGGTTAGCACTTTGGGCCTTGATGGACACAAAGTTGACAAAATCCACTGCCTTCCATCCCCAAACAGATGGGCAGACTGAGGTGGTGAATCGGATGATCATTCACATTTTGTGGATGTACCATTCCAAACATCCTCAGACTTGGTATGAAAGCTTTCCATATGTACAACATAGTTACAACCGAGCACTACATGGTTCCACAGGGCATAGTCCATTTGAGATATGTGTTGGCTACCAACCATTGGCTCCAATTGATGTAGCATTGCCAACTATGATGAGTGACTCATCAACACATTCAGAAAAAGAGGCAGACAGGACAACTAAGTTTGTGGAGAAGATACACCATATTCAACAAGTCCATGAGATACTACAATATAGTAATCAGAAATACAAGGACATACATGATCAGCATCGTACACCTCATTAGTTTAAGGTTGGGGACAAGGTTTGGCTTCATATTCAGAAAGAAAGACTTCAAGGGCCTCATAAGAAACTCCATCCTATTTGATATGGTCCATACACCATCATCAAACAAGTTGGTGAAAATGCTTTTGAACTCAATTTGCCATCTTTTCTTGGACTACATCCTATTTTCAATGTTGAATTGTTGCGGCCATATTTTCCACCATTGTTGGACACTTCAGATGTTGCAAAACATATAAGTTGCTCAGATTTGAATCTAGACACTACTGCCCCTCTCACATGTGATCAGATTACTGATGTTGTGGTGAAAACATTGAAGAAACAACAAATTCCTCTCTATCAGGTGGTACAGGTAGGACAACTTCCACATCAAGGAAAATGGTTCACTAAGGACCAGATTGAGAATAAATTTCCTCGTCTGTTGCAATACATAGGTGCAATGGGGCCCATTGCCTCTCAAGGGGGAAGCAATGATCCTGCAGAGATTCAGAAGCATTAGGGTGGCATTTGTTCAGGCAACTATATTCTAGTTTTTCAATATTTTTTTCTAGTTTTGTCTACATCCTAGTAATTGGCATTTTCGGAGGCCTCCAGAGTGGAATTTGGGGTCAAGACTTTTTTTGGTTGCTTTGAGTGGTAGCCGCAGGCAGGGCTCGATGCAACTCAATCTAGCTCTTCAGGAGATCTCTCCAACGAGTCTAAAATGTCTAGATTTTGACTAGTTGGCTAGAAGTTATGACCCTACCTAGTGGGGTCCAAAATTTAGTAGTTTTTTAAAATTTTGAAAAATTTGAAAATTTGAATTTTAGTAGTTTTGTCACCTTCCAACTATCCATTTCAAATTCTATGGATAAGGTGACCTTTCACATTTTTTCTCATTGTATATATCCAACTTTTGATGCAATAAGAAATCCTCTTTGGTTGCCTGCAACTTTTTACAAGTTCTGCACATTGAGCATTTTGTTTATTTTCACAATACCACAAGCTCAATGCTAGGTATTGTTATTTGAATTCTCCATTAAAATTTAGATCATTACATTTCTTTTTTGGAGAGAAGTTTTTGGTAGAAAGGGGAGTTCCTATTAAAGGATTTAAAACACAAAAATAATTTTATTTCACCCATAGAATTATGGTGCTCATGCTGGTCCTAAAATTGGTCATTTTGGTGTGGATTACGAAGAGATGATTGTAGTCTTGGTCATTGCTATTGAAGTTGAAGAGGCCAATGTGCTGGGTAGAGAGGGCACTAGAGTGATGGCTAGGGCATCATGAGAAAGGCGATGCTGAAGGAGGAAACAGTGCTGTTATTTTCGTACGATTTCATCTGCACAGGCACTAAATAAAATGTGTTGCCCACTATGAAGTGGGTGTGATTGGTGAGCATCCTGAATTGGACTTTATTTCTATAGCAACTCCTAGCAGAATGAGCAAAGATGGAGTTCCATTGTTTCTATGCAATTTCTAAAATCTGTCTTTTTCTATTATGCTTTGTGCCTCTCCCCTTTATCCGTAAGGTATTCTTCTCCACCAAATTGATTTTCAAGTCATCCTTCCTCATTCATGCAATCATAAAAACAATTAAAGTTTGAATACACACAGTTGCAATGGAAATAATAAAACCCAGCCACAAAGAGATTAGTAATTAGGAAGATTGGTTTCAATTTATAAATGAGAGGGGAAGATTCCAGAGAGATCAAGGTTGACTAAAAATAGTGAGATTATTTTTTATCTTTTTATGAAACTCAGTTTTTTTTTTAATTTTTTTTAAATACCTAAAAATTGATTCTTTAATGAATCCAGCACCAGTATGAATGAAATGCCAGGAGAATCAATTTTAATAATAAAAGTGAAACTATCATCCTAATATTCATATTTGTTTACATTTAAGTTTAGAGCATTTGACCAATAGCCAATCCATCTAAGCTGAAGGAAAATGAATATAAAATTTGACAGACAAAATGCAAATCTACCTGCAATCACTGTTCAAGCCAACAGAAACCGATAAATAAATATACATAATGTTGTAACCATTAAAATTCAATTAGTTTGGATGCCTTCTTGGATCTACCAAGGAGACAGAGTAGGGAATTACAATGTAATGTTTTAAAACAATCTAATCTATTTCATAGGCGAGCACAAAGAATGACAAAATTAAAAAAGTGTTATGAAGATTATGTATAAAATATACCTAACCCATGGCCATCCAGAGAGAATCGTTGAAGGAAACAACAAAGAGAATGATAGTAGGGAAACTGGTAGCAGCTAGAACAATAGAATTGAATCTAGTCCCTGATCCCACATTGGAGACTCCATGCAACGCTTCCGACCACCATTCATATTTAGGAATTCCAATCGTGGGAACATTAGCTGCAGTATTCACCAGTTGCCCAATCTTTTCCTACAATGTGAGGTGCCCAATAAGATCCTTCACTCTCTCTCCAACACTCAGTCGATTGTCACAGAAGGGAAATGTATTTAACCTAGTTGAAGGATTGCAGGGGAAAGTCAGGCCAACTAAAGCTGCATTCAAAATTAGCCCCACAATAAATAGCCCGGCCACAAAATTCTCCATCCCAGGAAATGTTGATGATAGAATTGGTGAGAAAATGATGTTATACATGTTGGCAAGAGACACTATATGGATTCATGATTATTGTCATTGATGGCAACAAAGTTCATCCCACACATCCGTAGGACATGGTGTGTCTATACCGGAAGTCAGAGTGAAGAATGTTGTGGTCCGGTAAGCAAGAACAGAGCATGTGGCGAGGTCCGACAGTCAGGTCCAGATCTCTCAGAGAAAGTATCTTGGTGAAGTGAGGATTTGGGGAAGTCAAGAGGACTACCTTGAGTGATAGATTCCAAGGATGTAGCCTCTGGTGATAGATGAAGAAAAAGATATGAATACTTGAGTGTCAGGTTCCTGATTGGTAGTGTGGATAGAGGAAGAACTAACTGGTAGAACATCAGACGTTATTCCGGATGTGTTACTGATGATGGTAAAGGTTCTTAAGCCATAAGTTATGATTGGCCGACATGATTGATGACTTCTACAAGTATATCCTTGATTCGCATTACTTGGTATGCAAGGATTCAGCTGACAGATCAGAGTTTGTGGAAAAGATTGACTATTCCGGATGCTGACTAGAAAGGTGATGAAATCACTTGTGTGGATATATATACAAGATGGGTTTAGTTGTGAGAAGTGTCGTGGTTTTGTGTGATGTGCGAAGAAAAGCAGTAGAGAAGAGTGGAAGCATTAAGGAAGGTCCGGTATGTGAAAGGAGAGCAACACAAAAGAAGAGGAAAGATGAAGTGCAGCAGATCAGTGTACTGAGCCTAACTAGAACTGAACTCCAGCATATGTAGATGCTCCTTATCAGTTCAAGTATTGTATTACACGCTTTATAAATTGTAGACAGTGAGTCTCTTGTAGGCAGTGTGCCTCTTGTGAGTAGTGTGCTCAGGCAGTGAGCCCTAATTGGTAAGTGCCATTTTGTATTTCTATTCTTCTAACAGAGAATACATTCTTGGGTTAATCACCTCGTGGTTTTCTCCCTTAACAGGGTTTCCACGTCAAAAATATTGTGTCATGTGTATTTCCATTTCATGGTTATGTTTGCTTATTTGAATTAATGTCGCATTGATTAATAAGAAAGTTCAGAAAGCAGAAATAATTAGGATAACTGATTCACCCCCCCTCTCAGTTATCAACAATACACACAAAACACCAATCACTAATCTAGTGCTATACGGATTTCATTATTTTTTGCTCTATAGTTCGTAATCCTTATCTTTCACTAATCCAGGCAATTAAAACTGACATGATTTATATCAAAAAATAAGGGAATATCAGATCCTAGGAAATAATTAGGGTTAAGCCGAGTGAAGAAGCTGGTGAGTCAAACTTCTAAGAAAGACAGCTCAGAGGGGCCTTACAGTCTAGAAATGGAAGCCGGTGGCTTTGCAGTCTATGTTAGTTTTCCTAACCCTCTGCCATACTGGACTCTCAGCTTCCAGCGCAAGAATGGCCGCAGCCTTGGCGCCAATGGTAATCTTGTAATCGTCCACCATAAAGAGACTGAAAAGCATGGCAGCAATGTTCTCTCTTGCAACCATGGTGCTGCCTTGTTGCACCACTCCCTTATTGTTATCGTTGAAATGTCAGAAATAAATGAAACGTCAGAATTAACACGCATGAATAGAAATGTAACCGCCAAGCGAAAAGAGTTTCCACTCCACTTACTAAATTTTTTAAATTTTTATTTAGTTTGTCTTTCTTGAAATTTAATTTTTCATATTTTTTTCATTTATAATTACAACAAAAAAATGAGTGCTCTCATCTCCACCCTTGCTGCGACTGTAGTTTGCCTCTCGGCGAAATTATTTTATTTATTATTTTAAATTCTATTACATTATTTTTATTGTATTAACTTTAACACTCATAAAAGGGGTTTGACGAGTAGTGTTGTAATTATAGTATGTGTTTTAGTTGTAATTATAGTTGTGTTTTAGTTTTAACTTATTAATTCATTAGATAAACTTCAAATTTACTTTTTGTAAAACCAACAAATCGATTAATAATAATATTAATTATATTATTAATATTTATTTCATCGAGAGGCAAACTACAGTCGCAGTGGGAGTGGAGATGAGAGCACTTATTTTTTGGTTGTAATTATAAACAAAAAAAATCTAAATTGCATTTAAACAATTAAATAAATATCTAAAAATTGGTGCTTTGGAAAAAAACAAATTCAAAATGCATGAATAAAAAATAACTACCAAGAAGCTGAATTAATTCCTGAGAGATATCCTTTGGTATTTCATAACTGCCACGTCCAGTCTGTAAAGGTTGCAAGGATTAAAAATAGAAAAAAATTATAAGATAGTGTTGTAACTATTCTTAGTGAGACCCTACTACAATAAATAAAATTTCTATAAAGAGCCACCATATGAAGGTGTGGTTTGTTTTTCACAGAGTTGAGGCAAATAACTTAGATGAGCATATCAAATTGCAAGATTTGAAGTGAGTTGAAGGGGAGTGCGAACAGAAAACAAAAGGATCACTTTTGCAAGGTTTGAGGTGAGCTGAACGGGAGTGAGAACATAAAAGAAAAGAATCGCCTTCCAAAGAATCAATCAAAGGCCTTGGAAGAAATCTTTTAATTGTAAAGGTATTTGCATCAGTTAAAATATCACTTAAATTACCTTACAAATTACTTCTTGGCTGCTCTGTTAAATACGAGTTCTCAGGTTTTAGCCGTATTCTAATCTTTGCATTCAATGTTGAAATTAATAGGTATTTTTGAAGTGGGTTTCTAATTTGAACCCAAATTGTAACTATAAACCTAACCCTAACATTAATCCTGACAGTAATTCTAACCCTAACCCTAGTTCTACCCCTAGATCTACTTAGTTTAACCCTAATTCTATTCCTAATTCCACCCCTAACCACCCCTAATCCCAACCATAGTTTTATATATAGATATAAATATAAATGACTTTTGGTGTTTTATTGTAACTATAACCCTAACCCTAATGTTCAAGCTAATACTAACCCTAATTGTAACCCCAACCCTAACCCTGAATCCTAACATCCCTAATTCTAACCCTAACCCTAACCCTAAACATATCTCTAATTTTAACCCTATGCCTAATCGTAATTAAAACCCTAACCCTAACCTTAATCCAAAACATAACCCTAAACCTAACTTTGATTCTAACATTAACCCTAATTATAGTCATACCCCTAATTCTAACCTTCACCCTAAGCCCAACCTTGATTATAATCCTAACCCTAACCCTAATCCTAATTTTAACCCTAATCCTAACACTTATTGTAACATTAAACATAGCTCTAATTTTAATCCTAACCCTAACCCTAACTCTAACCCTAAGCCTGACTATAATTCAAACTCTAACCCTAACATTAATACTAACCTTAATCGTAATTGTAACTCTAACCCTAACTCTAATTTCAACCCTAACCCTAACTGTAACTCTAATTCTTACCCCATTTCTAATAGTAACACATCTTAATTCTAACCCTAATTCTAATAGGAACTTTAATCCTAACTCTAACTCTAATTCTAACTCTAACTCTAACCCTAACCCTAATTCTAATCCAAACTCTAATTCTACCTTAACTATAAGCCTGATTTTAGCCCTAACCATAACCCTTATTCTAACCCTTGCCTTAATCATCATTCTAAGTGTGCTTTTAAACATAACCCTAACCTAAATTATAATCCTAACTCTATCCCTTACCCTAATTTTAACCCTAACCCTAATTTCAATTGTAATTCTAACCCTAATCCTTATTCTAACCCTAATCCTAATTTTAATCCTAATTCTAATTCTAACCATTCTTCAAACCCTAATTACATACCTAATTGCAACCCTAATCCTAACCATAAAACTGCTTTTAACTGTAATTTTAATTCTAACATTGATTCAAACCCTAACCCTAACCCTAACCTAAATTCTAAGTATAACCCTAAATCTCACCCTATCCCTAACCCCAACCCTAATTGTAATCATAACCCTAACTCCAATTCTAACCCTAACCCTAACCCTAATTCTAGCCCTAACCCTAACCCTCATTGTAACTCTAAACATAGCTCTAATTATAACCCTAAGCTTGATCCTAATAGAAACCCTAACCCTAATTGTAACCTTAACCCTAACTCTAATTCTAACACTAACCCTAATTATGATCTTAACTCTAACCCTAATCCTAATTTTAACCCTAACCCTTTTTGTAACCCTAAACATAGCTCTAATTTTAACCCAAACCCTAACCCTAACTCTAACCCTAAGCCTGACTATAATTTAAACCCTAACCTTAATACTAACCTTAACCCTAATTCTAATTTGAATCCTAAACCTAACTATAACTCTAATTCTTACCCCAACTCTAATAGTAACCCACGTTAATTCTAACCCTAATTCTAATAGGAACCCTAATCCTAACTCTAACTCTAACCAAAACATAATTCAAGCCCAACCCTAAACCTAACCCTAACATTCAAGCCAAAACATAATTCTATCCCCAACCCTAACGCTAACCATATTTCTAACCCTAATTATATAACTTGAACCTGAACCTGAACCCTAACCCTAATTGTAGTCCTAAATTTTAATTTGAACCCAAATTGTAACTGTAACCATAACCCTAACAGTAATCCTGACAGTAATTCTAACCCTAACCCTAGTTCTACCCCTACATCTACTTAGTTTAACCCTAGTTCTATTCCTAATCCCAACCCTAATTATAACCATAGTTTTATATATAGATGTAAATGTAAATGACTTTTGGTGTTTTATTGTAACTATAACCCTAACCCTAACATTCAAGCCAATACTAACCCTAATTGTAACCCTAACCCTAGCCTTGATTCTAATCGTAGTTTTAACCCTAATTCTAACATAAACCCTAATCCTAACCATTATTCCTACTTATGATTATTCCATTATTATATCTTTTCTTTTAGAGTTTTGTGCTTTGTTGAAATCTATCCTTTACCCACCCTAGCCACCCTTGCCAATCCTATTAGGTTTCCATTTTCATATGTAATATACCACTAATTCTAATCCTAACCCTTATTCTAACATTGGAGTTAGTGTTAGGGTTAGGGTTGGGTCATTTCAAATGCTTTCATTGGTGGAATATTTATTCTCAAATTAATATTAATAGATAAAACCATTTGCTATGGAGTAATTGTTTAAAGACTTTATTTGACACATCATAAGACAAACATATAATATGAAGTATTCCAGCGCATGTATATTGTCACCCTAGTACTTGTACACATAAGAATAGTATTTGTCCACATAATATTCTTATCTATTTCTTTGCAAATACTCTTACCCTTCAAAATTACACAAATCATTCATATCATGGTTGTTTGATTTGAGTTCCACAAATCGCTCATGTTTTGTTTGGATCTCTTAGCATTGTTTTAGGATCTTACTTTTTTAACCCCAAAATTACACTTTTTGGATCTAACATTGCTTATTTAAAATCCAAAAAAAATCATATATTAAAATTTTTAGTAACTATTCTAATAAGATTGTAGTATAAATATTTCCATAATGTGGGTACATATCTTTGGGGATTTAAATCATGGTTTTGACATCCACCATATTTGGTTTCAAACATATAGTTAAAATATTATCTTATGATTACTTCAACATATTTTAACTATATTAAAAATTAGGATAACTTTAACCTCCACAATGACATTATTTTCAAGTTATTCATGTATGTGTTGTCTTGTGATTAGCACTTATGTACTATATTATTGAGTACAATTTATACTACAACCTAAAACTTCTACAATAATTTGTAGTCGCTCTTATTAGGGAAGAAGATCCTATAGTCAGAGGGATTAAAAGATGGAGTGTATGGTATTAAAAAATATTTTTTACTTTAAGAATAGTAATTGTAACTTCCACATAAATCTGTGTTATATATTTTCTACAATTTATTGCTATTTCACTGTGGTTATTTCATTTCTACACTACATATTTTTCTAACACCTATTTTTTAGTGATTACCTTTAAGATGCTAGCCCACTTTGGTGAAGAGTTTAATATAGAGAAGTAGTTCATGTTTTTCATTAATAATGACATAAAAGTTACATTAGAACGAATATAATGAGATATAGCTCATATTTTTGAAAGTGACGAGGCGCTGAAGATGGGCATTCAACATTTATCATACATTTGATTTTATATTTTGCAATAAACCAAAAGTTCTTATTTTCTAGGCAATTGGAAACCTTCATGACACACTATTCACTATGAATGGGAATTTTAAGGAATCATATAATTTTACAAATTTAGAAACCTTTGACCAACCTCCTATTAACATACCCAGGTATGGAATGCACACCTAACTTGCTTTTCTTGCACCTTAGTATTGGTTGCACATACATACACTATTTGTGCTTTCTTGTAATTTACAACAAAGGTTTGAGGTGTATCTATTCTGCTATTGCAGTTGGCACCTGACCTTATCCCTCATTTTGGTTCCTTTTGGATGGGTGAAATCTCTACTAACTATTCATCTTTGAACAATATAAGATACCAATTATTTAAGGTTTATAAACATCTTAAAAATAAATTTTCAAAATACCAATTAGTTGTGTGCAATGTTGTTTGGTGAATTATTTGGACTATACTCATTTTAAGCATATAAGTAAATGGAGATATTTGATCTCAGTATATGGAAGACTCCAATGACGTTGATGGCCCTTCCTGTAGATGAACATGGCCTCCATATTTCTGAGCTTACAGTAACACCCACCTTAAAAGGAATGACAAGAATTTGCTTATACATATTTCCATTGTATGATGATACCTATTTGTCTTCTTTGAGAAGGCTCTATTGATTGTAGGAGAATCCTACCATAAATAGTTCCTTGCTGATATGATACCCTTTTGCAGAACATGAAATAAATGTGTGTAAATTTTGACCCAATGAATGATATCCATTTAAAAACACACTGCTGATATTTGAAATTGTAAATCTGAGCTATTTGTTTCCAGGCCACACAGAAATACCATACATATAGCTGGACCAACAGTTGAATTACAATATCCATAACTTGGGTTAATCTGAGATTACTTTTGAGGATGTAGTAAGATTTCTTATGTGAAAATTTGAACTACATGGATAACCATTTATCACACCTTACAAATTTGAATTCCCTCACAAATTCAAAACCTCTTTGTACTATTTTTAACTGGACTCCATCTACTTGCACAACTCCTTGAATATTTGGCCTATATAGCAATATTATCACTTGTGCTTTTGGGTTTGCAACCATGCCAAGCCAGTGTACAATCATACATCATCTGGAAGATAGGAGGTAGTTGAAGAAAAATATAAAATAAAAATCCCAGAGTATCTGGTGGGGTACCTACATTTTAGTGTCAAATTGATGCAAATACCTTTTAAAAAGAAAAAAAAAAAGATTTTGTCCACAACCTTGGATCAATTCCTCTGAAGGTGATTTTTTGTTTTTTGTTTGCACTCCCCTTCAACTCACCTCAAATCTTGCAATTTGATATGCGCACTGAGTTATTTGCTTTCAACCTGCATGCTACATAATAACTACATTTGAAAGAAAATAATCTTAGCATACTGGATTACTAAGGGACCACATACTTGAACATACCTCTAGACTACCATGTAAACCTTGATTCTTTCCTGGTTTAAAAAAGAAGCAAAACCATCTATATGGATTTAAATTACCCTCTCTAATTTCATAGCCCTCGATTAATAAATTGAAGGTGAATACTCATGAAAATACAACGGTGATTATTAAATTTCACCATACCTAATCCCTAGATACCTGTAACTTCACTTGTTCATGCTCCAACGGTAATCCACAGGCTCCAACAATAAGGTCTCCTTTCCTTGCTTAAACCCGAGCTCATAAGCCTTCAATCTTAGGTTTCATTCAAGCTATGTGACACTCATGCAGGTCCTACCCATACACTCAGGGTTGTGACAACCAACAAGTTTATCTGCCACACTAATATGGATTTATATATTGTGAGAAACTGATTGGGTAAATAGAAAAGTCTGATGGTATATTAGTGTAATGGTAAAATAGAAATACCTTTTGGAAAAAGAAAGATTTCCTCCACGATGTTGGATAGATTCCTCCAAAGGTGTTTCTTTTGTTTCCTGTTCGCACTCCAACTCACTTCAAATCCAACAATTTGAGAAGGAAATTTTCTAAACATAATCTGAAAACAAATAAATCAATTACACGCACATTAGGCATGTAAAATAATCTAAAAACAAATGATCACAACAAACATTAGCTGCAAAAGCATGCCCTCTATACCTAGATACCCTTTGCTTAATACTTGTGCTATTTACTCATTAGCACTATCAAGTTTATCAATGTCAAAGTTGTTGAAGGAATAAACATGGTAGACGCCACCCCAAATTAAAAAATTTCAGCTTTAGATCTTTTGACTGCTTCACTATCTGATAATTTATTTGTTACCTCGAAACCCACTTAAGAAATACCTATTAATTTCAAAACTAAATGCAAAGATCAGAATACGGCTAAAACCTAAGAACTCATATTTAACAGAGCAACCAAGAAGTAATTTGTAAGGTGATTTAAGTGATATTTTAACTGATGCAAATACCTTTACAATTAAAATATTTCTTCCAGGGCCTTCGATCGATTCTTTGGTAGGTGATTCTTTTCTTTTCTATTCTCACTCCCGTTCAACTCACCTCAAATCTTGCAAAAGTGATCCTTTTTTTTCTGTTTGCACTCCCCTTCAACTCACTTGAAATCTTGCAATTTGATATGCTCGTCTGAGTTATTTGCCTCAACTCTATGAAAAACAAACCACACCTTCATATGGTGGCTCTTTATAGAAATTTTATTTATTGTAGCGGGTTCGTTGTCTCACTAAGAATAGTTACAACACTATCTTATAATTTTTTTCTATTTTTAATCCTTGCAGCCTTTACAGACTGGACGTGGTGGTTATGAAATACCAAAGGATATCTCTTGGGAATTAATTTAGCTTCTTGGTAGTTATTTTTTGGCAGCTATTTTTTATTCATGCATTTTGAATCTATTATTGTTTTTTTCTAGAGCACCAATTTTTAGATATTTATTTAATTGTTTAAATGCAATTTAGATTTTTTTTTTGTTTATAATTACAACCAAAAAATGAGTGCTCTCATCTCCACCCTCGTTGTGACTGTAGTTCGCCTCTCGACGAAATTATTAAATATTAATATTTTATGTTATTATTAAATATTAATATTAAAGAGATATTACTTTGAAGTTATTTTATTTACTTTTAAGTTATTTTATTTTACTTCAAATTGATATATGTGCACATTTTTCCTTCACTCAACCCTATGTCCGTCAATTTCTCAATTATAATTAACAAATTAAAAAAAATCTCAAATTAAGAAATCAAAGTATTTTATTTCTTAACCCATATTTTTTTTACAATTTGAAAATGAGAACCATTGTAGAATGTCTCTTGACATTAATTATAATTAAAATATAATATTATAGTAATATAATAATTAAAATAAATTTATAATAATATTATAATTAAAATTAAATATAATATCTCTATTTTTTTTCTGAAATTTTCCATCTTTGGTATCAATCAAGGGTTGTATAAAAGCTTGTTAATTTAATTTAAAGCATTGCCTTTTAGAATATTATTTTCAAATACAACTATGGACAAAGTAAAACCAAAAAGCAGCCTGTACGAAAAAATTATTCAAGAATTCATGTTACATCCCACTTGTGCCCTAGATATTTTGATGTGTGCCCTTGATATTTTAATGATTGCCCTAGATATTTTGATGTGTGCCCTAGATATTTTGATGATTGTGCCCTAACATATTGATGTTGTTCTCAAGCATAGATATGTATAAACACATATATCGTAAATCAGTTGTTGATTAGAGATATACAATGCATTTATAACTGGTTTAATTATGTTCATATGACAGATGTTCTCATGTTTACTTGAATGCAGATACAAAGATGTAATGAGATATCAGATTAACACTTGTATTTGACCTAGTGATTGTAGGAAATATCACCTCCTAAGGGGGAGGAAAAATATCATCAAGTACGAGGAGTAAAAGAAGAGAAGTCTAGTGCCATCTAAAACCTTGTTTGTAAGTCGAGACTGTCATTAAAGTTAGGATTGGAATGTCAAGGCCAGAGTTGTCAGGTAAACCACAAAGTTGACCTTAGGTGTTAGGTTCACCTAACCCATGTTGTCGGTCGTGTAGCATCACCCTATTATTTTCTCTTGAATCAAAATTTTAAAATTTAATCAGTTTTGGAACCTTGAACATTTAATTGACTCTCGAAAATATTTAATAGTCGATCAAGTATTAAAGAATTAAACTTATTCACCTAGTAAAACAAAAAATTATCCAAGGATGATAATATTCGAGCCTATCAGCCTAATAAGGTTGAAAACTTATATACCGTTTGTCTTCCAGCATAGAGAAATAAGTAATACTTTTGGTTTCTATAAAATGAATACAACTTTCACCGTTGTTTTGTTGGGGATTCTGCATAGTCAAAGTCTAATCCGCTAAGATATTGAGGTTCATTACTTTTGGCCCCACTTGAAACTAAACATAAAATTTATATATGTTTATGGCCTTTTATAACAAAGTTTGGTCTTATTGGCGTCCTAAGTTACATTAGTGGCAAAAACAAAAACATTGATAACGAATTTGAACTATATACTTACTTTCTTATCGAAGTAAGGATTAAAATAGATAAAAGTGGAAGAATTGCTTGTTGGTCGTGGGGAAGGGATCAGATGGAAGACTTCTTGCCTCTAGAGATGAAAGAAAGCTAGGTGTGTGGAAATCGCTTCCTACACTAATCTAATGAGGGGAGAGCTATACAAATTCAATTTAATCCTTACAATAACAACAATATGAAACACATAAACAAGATATTGTAGTAATACACATGAACTAGAAAGAAGACAGAAGAAGAGAGACAAAGATTTACGGTGGGGAAAACCCTTATCGGGTGAAAAACCCCACACTTAGAAACCTGCACAATGTATTAACAAATCTAAAAGTTGTTTACAATACACTTGCAATGCAAGCTTCAATGGTCTTCACCACTTGTGTCTGGAGTCAATCGGGTAGCATAACAGTACCTGTAAAACCTATAATACATTTCCTCCTCCAAGCACCTATTTATATAGAATATACAAGGCAATATTAGACCTATCTTGGAATGGGCGTCCAACTTGGCCTCATGGCCCAAAACCCATGCCTAAGGACACTTGGTCAACATTGTAGAATGTTCCTGACACTTGTCCATAGCTCCCATCCCAAAGGGGTCGCCTATTTCCAAAATGGGCTATGACAGATGCTCTTACGACTCTTATGGTCGTCATAGAATTTGTCATAGTAGTTACAACTTACAGCTGTAAGAGAATCTATCATACACAAGCTATAATAGCATATTCTCTTACAACATGTCATAGTCCACCTTGGGGCACCCAAATATGCCTTTTTCAAAGATGCTTCATGACACATGTCTTCACCTGTCTTACAACCTTCTATTTCTGACTCTTACATGTCATAACTTTGTCATAGGAATCCATCACAACCGTTTCGGTCAACATTCCCTTACACAACATCCAAGATGCCGACACATGGAAAAATTCTCCTACCACTAAGTGGGATGCCTATCTCCTCATGTGAGGACAAAATTACAAGTTGTCATCTTCCATGTAGGATGACACATCACCGTGCCACATCCCACAACATGACAATATGGAATTTTACAATTAATTTACAACATAGGCAATGAATTAATAAATACAAACATAAATAATGCAAGGAATTACCAAGGTTGAGACACCTTAATTCCCAACATTCTCCCACTTGTCGAACACCTTGTAAGAGCCAATAGAATAACATGATTTAACTGCTATAGGCCGAGAGGCCCATAGACTCCGAACACCATCTGAACTTCTCTGTGCTCACTGGCTTCGTTAATGCATCTGCAAAATTCTTCAAAGTATCTACCTTCTCCAAATTTACCTTCCCATCCTCTACCATGCCTCGCATAAAGTGAAATTGAACATCAATATGCTTTGTTCTGGCATGAAAAGTTGGATTCTTCGCAAGGCAAATCGCACTCTGACTGTCACAACTAAATGTTATCTAACCTGCATTAACACCAATATCTGAACACAATCTCTTAAGCCAAATGACTTCCTTACAAGCATGAGTTGCTACCATATACTCATCTTCTGTCATGGACAAAGCAACCACAGGTTGTCGCTTACTCATCCAACTAATAGCACCACTAAACAATGTAAACACATAAGCACTGGTGGATCTCCTGCTGTCAATGTCACCTGCCCAATCAGAATCCACAAATCCACGAATATCAACTAAATGCGGAGGTCTTGTAACATTACCATGATAGCATATGGAATACTCAGAAGTACCCCTCAAATATTTAAACACTCGCTTAACTGCATCCCAATGAACCTGTCCAAGATTAGCCATAAATCGACTAAGGACTCCCACTACTTAGGCAATGTCTAGTCTTGTACAGACCATAGCATACATCAAATTGCCAACAACACTAGCATAAAGTACTTTGCTCATGTCCTCCACCTCACTAGGAGATTTTGGACAATCCTCAACAGACAACTTTGTCCCCAAAGAAATAGAACACACAATGGTCTACAATTTTCCATGCTGAACCTATCCAACACAGTCTTCACATACTTACTCTGACTTAAGAAAAGTTTTATGTTAGCTTTGTCTCTTCTAATTTCCATTCCTATAATGTACCTGGCTGCCCCTAAATCTTTCATTTCAAACTGTGCTAACAATTGAGATTTAAAATCATAAATCATATTATTACCCTTCCCAATGAGCAACATATTATCAACATACAGTGCAACAATGAGAATATGATCACCATCAAACTTAAAGTACACATAGTTATCTAATTTTGATCTCACAAATCTAATTGACAACACAAAAACATCAAACTTCAAGTACCACCTCCTAGGAGACTGCTTCAAACTATACAAAGACTTCTTTAATTTGCAAACCAAATTTTCTTTGCCTTTCACCATGTAATGCTCTAGCTGTGACATGTAGATTTCTTCCTCCAAATCACCATGAAGGAAAGTTGTCTTCACATCCATCTATTCTACCTCCAAGTCATAAGTTGTTGCGCGAGACAACAGGAATCGAATGGATGTCATCTTTGCAATGGGAGAGAAGATCTCACCATAATCTATTCCCTCCACTTGTGAATACCCCTTCGCAACCAATCTGGCCTTATACTTCTCAACACTAGCATTTGCATCAATTTTCTTCTTGAACACCCATTTGCATCCAATGGGTTTCCGTCCATGAGGCAAAGGCACCAAGTCCCAAGTTTGATTCTTTTCCAAAGAAGCCATCTCATCCTCCATGGCCTCCTTCCAGGAACTTGCATCTTTCATACCCAAAGCCTCTGACATAGTTCTAGGTTCATCACTGTTAGTGATTAAAGCATAAGCACAACTAGAATCAAGCAATGTAAAACCAAACCTTTCAGGTTGCTTTCTTATCCGTGTAGACCTCCTCAATGGCTGAGGTTGAGGTTCAACTTCTTCATCTGAGCTTTCAGAGCTGCCAGAGCTCTCCTTATCATCAGGTCCAACATTGTCTTTCTATTCAGTCTTCTCAAGGGTAGCAGGAAACTAAACAACATCCTCTTTCTTATCTTTTTCTTCTGGCTATAAAATAGTGGAAGAAGGTGAAGCTCTCTGAAGATGACACTTCTTCTATACAACACATTTTCAGCCACAGGATCCCAAAGCTTGTATTATTTCACACCAACACCATAGCCAATGAAGATACACTTAACAGCCTTGTTCTCCAACTTTGACCGCTTCTCCCTAGGCACATGTGCATATGCCTCACAACCAAAAACATGAAGATGCCTTATTGAAGGCTTTCTACCAAACCACACCTCCATGGGTGTCTTTCTAACAAGAGTTGATGTAGGAGACCTATTTACTAGATAGAAAGTAGTGGCAACAGCTTCAGCCCAAAACTTTTGTTCTAGACCAGCTCCACTAAGCATACTCCTAGCCTTCTCCATCAGTGTCCTATTCATCCTCTCTACAACTCCATTTTGCTATGGGGTGTATGCAGTTGTCTTATGTCTTTCAATCCCAAGTTTCTTGCAATATTTATCAAATTTTGTAGAACAGAACTCACCACCATTGTCAGTTCTCAAACACTTAATCTTTTTACCAGTCTGATTTTCAGCAAAGGCCTTAAACTCCTTAAACTTAATATAGACTTCAGATTTTCTTCTAAGAAAATAAATCCATGTCCTTCTACTGTAATCATCTATAAATGATACAAAGTATACATATTTTGATAACGAAGGAACATTAACAGGACCAAATACATTAGAATGAACAAGGTCCAACACACCAGAAGACTTATGAGAACTCGAGTAAAACTGAACACGATTTTGTTTTCCATATATGCAATGTTCACAAAAGTCAAACTTAAGATTACAATCATCTAACCCCTCAACAAGGTTCTTGTTTTTCAGGGTACATAAACCCTTCTCACCAATGTGGCCAAATCTCTTATGCCATAACATTTTCTTTTCAGCATGAAGTTTAACTTCCAATGCATGATTACAACCATCAAGACTAGAAACAATAGATTTCTTTACTGCTTGTTCAGATGGTGGGGATGAAGTGACTGCTGCTCTCTTCCTTGAGTCAGAAGAACTATTGCATTGTGAAATGCATGCCTCCATCTGAAATAGAGTACCTCACCTAGTACCCTTAGCAAGCACCATAGCTCCTCTAGTCATCTTGCATCCTTCTTTTGAAAAGACAACCTGCACACCTGCATCATTCAACATAGTTACAGAAAGCAGGTTCCGTGCTAAGCCTGGGATGTGCATAACCCCAGAGATCCCCTTCACTCACCCATCAGGGAATCAGATACTCTTCCACGACCAACAATCTTTAGATGAGAGTCATCACCCAGATACACCTTTCCACCATCGAACTCCTCATACTTGGTAAACCAGTCTCGATGCGAGGTCATGTGGAATGATGCACCAGAGTCAATTAGCCACACATCATCAGATGCATGGGTTTCCAGGGCTGCAATGAAAGCATCACCATCTTCTTGTGACTTGTCAAAATCTGAATCAGGAGCTTTCTTCTTCTTTTTCTTCTCCTCTTTGTATTCCTTTCAGAAATGCTTGGTTTTTCCACAGTTCCAACAAAGAGCCTTGGACTTTCTAGGAGATTTGGATCTCCCACGAGATTTGGATCTACCCTTCTTAGCTTTCTTGTCCTTCTTTTTCCCTTTCTCCTTGGGTTTTCCATAGACTGCAAGAGCCTCTTTGGCTGCCTCAGAAGACTTTCCCTACATCTCTTCAGACATCAACAAAGAAACTACTTCATCCATTTTGAATGTGGATTTGGTGCTTCCAATAGCCATGACAAGGTGATCCCACGATTCCAGCAAAGAACAAAGTAGTGTCATACATCGATCCTCCTCCTCCATCTTCACACCAATGGATGTTAATTGAGCAACCAACATTTGAAAGCATTCATATGTTCGGCAATGGATCCTCCATCCTCCATTTGAAGAGAATACAACTTCTTTCTCAAGAAAAGTTTGTTAACCAGGGATTTGGCTTGATACACATCTCCCAACTTCTTCCAAAGCAAGTTTGTAGTAGTCTCCTCATGGACATTTAACAGAACAGAATCAGCAAGACTAAGTCTTATGAGACCCTTAGCCTTCCGATCCTTTAGATCCCAATTAGCTTGTGACATTGCACCTGGTTTAGTGCCATCGATAGTTTCCTAGAGATCTTGGTCTACAATCATGTCTTCCATCTTGAGCTTCCATAGCTTGAAATTAGTGCCATTGAATTTCTCCACCTCTATCCTTCTGGATGTGCTTGTCATCTCCTTGCTGCAATAAGATTCAGAATACTCTGCACAAGCTCCCACTCAACTTAAGATTAGCTCAAAAAACCCCTACCCAACAACTAGGACCAAAGGTGATCAAGCTCTGATACCAACTGAAAGGAAGCTAGGTACTAATCTAATGAGGGGAGAGCTATACAAATTCAATTTAATCCTTACAATAACAACAATATGAAACACACAAACAAGATATTGCAGCAATACATAGGAACCAGAAAGAAAATAGAAGAAGAGAGAAAGATTTACGGTGGGGAAAACCCTTATCGGGTGAAAAACCCCACACTCAGAAACCTGCACAATGTATTAACAAATATGAAAGTTGTTTACAATACACTTGTAATACAAGCTTTAATGGTCTTTGACACTCGTGTCTGGAGTGAATCCAACAGCATAACAGTACTTGTAAAACTTGTAATACATTTCCTCCTCCAAGCACCTGTTTAT
Source organism: Cunninghamia lanceolata (assembly GCA_027924645.1). Lineage (NCBI taxonomy): Eukaryota > Viridiplantae > Streptophyta > Pinopsida > Cupressales > Cupressaceae > Cunninghamia > Cunninghamia lanceolata. Next base: position 25,520,141 of record BSBN01000582.1, read on the forward strand.
ATAGAATATACAAGGTAATATTGGACCTATCTTGGAACGGGTGTCCAACTTGGCCTCATGGACTAAAAACCATGCCTAAGGACACTTAGTCAACATTGTAGAATGTGCTTGACACTTGTCCACAACTCCCATCCCAAAGGGGTCACCTATTTCCAAAATGGGCTATGACAGATGCTCTTACGACTCTTACGATCATCATAGAATCTGTCATAGCAGTTACAACTTATAGCTGTAAGAGAATCTGTCATACACAGGATATAAATAGCATATTCTCTTACAACATGTCATAGTCCACCTTGGGGCACCCAAATATGCTTTTTTCAAAGACGCTTCATGACACATGTCTTCACCTGTCTTACAACCTTCTATTTCTGACTCTTATATGTCATAACTTCGTCGTAGGAATCCGTCATAACCGTTTCGGTCAACATTCCCTTACACAACATCCAAGATGCCGACACATGGAAAAATTCTCCTACCACTAAGTGGGACACCTATCTCCTCATGTGAGGACAAAATTACAAGTTGTCATCTTCCATGTAGGATGACACATCACTGTGCCACATCCCACAACATGACAATATGGAATTTTACAATTAATTTACAACATAGGCAATGAATTAATAAAACAAACATAAATAATGCAAGGAATTACCAAGGTTGAGACACCTTAATTCCCAACAGGAGAGAGAGGGTATTTTCTTGGAGCGATATTTAGTTGAGGCAACAATTTTTAAAGGAGAAGATAACGAAAACTTGGAGAGTAGAAGGGTTTTGCTGTGCAAGAGAGTGCTATGCCGAGTTGGAGTTGACTGGAGCCACAATAAATTGCTAGTTTCAAGAATACATTGGGAGCTTCTGCTAACACCCAACCAAGAGCTTTTTGTATCATCGTCGTCAGGTTCAAACTTTCCTTAAAAACCTTTTATGCATTAGAAATTTATCATAATCGAACTAGCTGCTTGAATGGGCTTAACACCGTGAGTGGTGTAGCATTGGTAAGATAAATTTTAAAAGAACTAGGAGCTATATGGGTTATGCAAATCAAGAGTAAATGTTTAGATATTGCAAAAGAAAATCATAGATAGAACGTTGGTGAAAGGTTGAACCTTCTGTATAAATAACAACTGATTGTGATAGAAGTGTAGTCTTCCTGTTGAATGAGTAGCTTAAAACAAAACCCAACGTATGAGATTAGCTTTATTTTAAGTTGGGTCTTGGGTTGTAAACCTTCATGAAAACTGTGTAATAATTCTTTTGCAAACACCCATGCACCCAAAGGTTCTGTAGAAGGTTTTCCTCTGGAATCTAGATAGCTTGTGCACGTCAAATAATTGTGTCTTCTTGATTGTCTCTTGTGTCTTGAGAGCTTAGGAAAATAATTGTATAACTCCATAGTTATTATTTACCTCTATGCATGTAGAACCGTGAGACTATAATATTTCATATTGAGAAGAAATTTTACTTTGTCAGAAAACTAAAGATAGGCACAATCTGTGAACGAAATGTAATTAAATGAGCCTCCCTCCAAGAGAATTATTTCAATGAATTTGTGTCTAAAAGTTAAATATGAGAAAATGGACATTATTGTGGTGTCAGTATGCAGTAGCATAAGAGAACACCATGCAGGAAAATTTCTATTATATAACTTCTTACCGAGTAGGGTGATAAACTTGACTACATGACTTCACTTTGTCATGTTGCGCTTAATTAAAAACCTTGGCCAAGGTGATGCTACCACCTAATAGTGTTAGTCAATTTCTTGTCCCAGAGACACACCCAGTCAGAGGTCATGCTAGTTAGGAGTTGCATATAGTGTATGACTGACTAGGGATTGTGTAGGGTCAAACATGAGTCTCATATGGCATTAGATTTTTCTTCCATTACTTCTTTGCAGAGGGTCGAGTCTTTCCAGTAGGAATGGCATGAGGGGACTAGTAAGTCTATGGATGGATGGATAAACGCCCTGATGATATTTTTCCTCCTTCTCCATTCATCTGTTAAGGATGATTAAAGTTCCAGATGGATTATACGGATTTCATAGAACACTATAATTCCAAACCCTCTATGACAATGAAATGGTATTTACTTTAATAAGTTATTTCTTTTACTTATCATTTTTATGCATGACAAAAAGAATTAGTTATAGTTCTTGACTTATTTTTCTTTAAAAAAAATGTATATATTTAATTCTGCTCTTTTCTACCAGTTTATACTTATTGCACATAAATTAGTTGCTTAGTTTTAGTTTACTTACAAATATGTAAGTTGCATGTCTTTTAACTACATAATTTTAGTTCTGACATATGGTATCAGAGTGACCGGGTTTGACATTGAACCTAGGGCTCGTCACCACAAGAAAAAAAATTGGAGTAATAAGAACTGAAACAAAGCATTTTGGTTTTTTGCTAGGATGTGGATCCATACCACTGAACCTAAAAGAGATCAGAATCCAGTTTATTCTCAACTTTGGAGTGTAACATGTTTGAAATATGATTATTCATGCTGCATTCTACCCTCAGATAACGAAACCTTGGCTGATGCACTTAAATGACTAAAAAGAGAAAGACAACCCTGGACAACTCCAAGAAGAGAAGTAGTGAGAACAACCATCATGGCAAATAGAATACCTAAAACTGAAAACAAATCTGTAACCTCTATTGTACACAAAAATGTGTCTGATGACTCGAAGGAACTTCATGTACCCACTTTAGGTTACTGACTAATTCCTTATTCTACATTCGAAGGGCAGGAAGAGCCCATAATTGGAAGCGACAATAGCTCTTAGATAAGGGCTCTGAGATGTAAAATCATGTAAAAATGTAATATACAAATTTTGTAGTGCTAATAAAATATCAATTTTGTTGTGTGTAACCTTGAAATTACATGTACGTAAGTAAATAATGGAATAATAGAGACTAAATGAGTGCTTATTTATCCAGGTAAATTGAGTAATGTAAATATGTCTCATATGCAAGAAGGTGGAGGGGAGACTGAACCCCCAGAGACTTCCACAACCAAACTAGACAGGCTTTTACTTATGATGCAAGACACCCAAGCTAGGCTCTGACATTTGGAGCAGAGGGAAGATAGACACAAGAACTTAGAATGAGGAACATGAGTCCCAATTTAGAGACAAAAATATAGGGACATGCCACACACATCAAACTGACAATGAAGAATAGACTTTTTCCCAGTCTAGTAAAGATAAAACAGTACGTAGCATCATTTTAGATGACATGAAAAAGGTTAAACCACCTCAATATGATGGATCCGAGGTTGGTGATGCCGCTAAGGCATGGTTAATTGGAATGGAAAAATATTTTGAAATCTAGGATTACACAGAAAATATGAAGGCAGCATGGGGGGCTTACCAGCTAAGAGGAGAGGCTGCCGGTTGGTGGGAAAACAAGAAGGCTAAATTAGGCTTGACATCCACCAATGTGTCATGGGAGCAATTTGTTGAAATCTTTAGGCAATGGTGGCTGCCTCAGTTGTTCTTTGAATAGAAATTAACAAACTTTCAAGATCTGAGACAAGGAGAGCTTTCCATACACGCGTACTGGGAGAAGTTTACCCATTTACTCAAGTACGTTCCTCAATTTCAAAAAGATGAAAAGTATAAAATTAGAAAGTTTATTATGGGACTCAACAACCGTATTGGTGGATATGTAGACGTATTGGCTCCTACTACTATGAATGAAGCCTATGAGAAGGCTGTTAGACAGGAACAAAAGCTCAAAAAGGATGACTCCATTAGGGATAGGAACAAAAAGAGGAGAAATTGGTCACAAAATTCCCAGCCATTTAAAAAGAAAGGAGATAATTTTGGGTCCAGAGACAGAAATGCAAAAGGGTTTAAAGGAGGCCATCAGAATCATCAAGGAGATAGGAGAGGTTTTGATAAACCCAGAAGAAGTAATGAGGAAAATAATAGAGGAACTGATAGAAGAGGACCCCAGGGGGATGTTATACATGTGGAGGTGAGCATTACACCAATCAGTGTCCTACAAGAAGTCAAGGGGGACAATAATAGAGGAACCCTTTACCTCCCTAGCAAACAACATTTCAACAAAGAATCCATGTAGCGATGGACAACAGACAAGCAGAATACCAGTTTACCCCGATAGAGACTCTAGGTATGATATATGGAAATCCCATAATTGTACTCATAGACATAGGAGCTACAAAAAAAATTATTTCTCCTAAATTACTGAGCAAATTTCCTAAAAGAGTAGGATTTATGGCTAATTCTTGGACTGTTGAGTATGCCAACCAGTCGAGAGCTTAGGTAGAGCAGTGTTTATTTGAGGCCAAGGTTGAGTTTCCAGGCCTTACCATAGAAGTAGATTTATATGTAGCACCTCTAGGAACATATGATGTCATTCTAGGCATGAATTGGTTGGGGAAACACAAAGCCAAGGTTGACTATTATGACAAAACAATTGAGTGTGAGGATGATCTAGGGAATAAGGTATTGGTGCAAGGCACTCGACATGAAGTCAAGTTGTGACGACTCTCCACTATGTAATTAAAGCGAAGTGGAAGGAAGGGTTGTTAGATTTTCATAGTAAAAATGGAGGAAATTAGTGAAAACAAAGAAACTACTTACCTAGATGACCAAATGATGTATGAAATCAGCTATCCTCATAAGGAAAGTGAAACAATATATGAGAAACCAAAGGAATCCTTTGAAGAAAAATATCCTTATCTCTGGGATTATCAAGATGTATTTCCTGAGGAGTTACCAAGGTTGCCACTAAAGAGGATATTCGATTTCTCCATTGAGTTAATACTAGGAGCCTAATGCAGACAAGACAAGAGAATCCAATAAAGGATTGTCCCATCATGCAGCCCAATCAACTTCTCGTATGTGCATTGTGATAACAACAATATTCATGCCTTTAAATTATCATAATCATGTGCTCAAAACTTCAAAGATTGAAACAAATTGTATGTGCCAACATATCCTTGTTAAATTTCAGCCTTAAGATTGTTGTTTGCCAAGATTACTCTTCTCTTAGATGAAAATTAACTTTGATAATTTCCATCCATTAAGGATTTTTGTTTGTCCCTTTGATTCCTTTAGTTGTAGCAAAATGAATGTATATTGATCTCTTAAACTTGCAGCCCTTAAGTTCAAATAAATTGTGAATGTTGTAGCAACAATTTCAACTATGAAGTAACACCATATCTTGAGAATTTCATAAAACATAAACAACAACAAATACTTACTGTTGGAAATAAGGCAAATAACTGAGAGGGGGGGGGGTGAATCAGTTATCTTAAAATTTCCTTAACTTTCTTTTCTTTTGTTATCTTAATAATCAGTGCATCATTAACTCATATAAGCATGTGTGAACATAAAAGAAAAAATAAAATCAACACACATAACACGAGGATTTTTACATGGAAAACCTTGTTAAGGGAAAAACCACGGGGTGACTAACCCAAGATTGTATTCTCTGTTAAAAGAATAAAGGAGTACAATATGACACTTGCCAATTAGGGCTCACTGCCCGAGCACACTGCTCACAAGAGGCATACTGCATACAAGAACTTACATAAGATAATCAGATGTTTGAACTAATGAGAAGCATCCACAAATGCAAGATTTTAGTTTCGGTTAGGCACAATACACTGATTTGATGCACTTCATTCTTCCTCTGTTTTGATATTGTTACTCTGTCACATACCGGACTTGATCTACTGCTTTCACACATGTCTCTATTTTCTTTCACACTTATCCCATTACTTATTTTTCCACACACTCACCTACATACTAGAATCCATCTGGTATATATATCCGCATCAAGGATTTCATCAACTTTCTAGTGAGCAATAAGAACACTCAGGATATTTACAAGTTACTGATCTGTCGGCTGAATCCATGCTTGATTTGTGATGCGTATCAAAATCATTGGCATAGAATTCTTTAACCATGTCGACCAACAATGTATAATCCCCAAACTACTTGATCAACACCTTTTACTCATCCAGATTGAAGTTTGATGCTCTGCCAGTCAGTTCTTTCTCTATCTGCTCTGCCTGTCTGGAACCCAACACTCAGATGCTCATATCTTTTTCATGCTTTATCACCGGAGGCTAAATCTCTGGAATATAGTAGTCATGATACTCCTCTTGACTTATCCAAGTCTACAACTTGCTGAGTTACACCATCTGAGAGATCTGGACCTGATTGTCGGACCTTGTTGCATACTCTGTTCTTGTTCACCGAACCAAAACAATCTTCAATTTGACTTCCGGTATAGGCATATTATGTACTGCGGATGTGTGGAATAGACTTTGTTGCCATTAATGACAACACTCATGAAGCCACACAGTGTCTTTTGCCAACAATCTCCCCCTTTGGCATTGATGGCAACACTTAGTGAAAAATGGCTAAGTGTCGCAGTAAACTCCCCCTTTGTTGATGCTCTGTCTTTTGCATTGTTTTACCGGAGCTCCCCCTTAGCTGAATTCCACATTTTTCACTACTCCTCACTCCCCCTTTGACATCAATGGCAAAGGGCAGAATCCGTACATCAAAATTTTGCAAAAATTAATCTATACATGGTCGTATAAGTATATATACATGTTATACTTACATTTACTTAAGTATATCTGCAAAAGTGGCCTTCAATTGTACAAACTTTGTGGCCCAGCTCTGCTTCATCCTGTCTAAAATGGAGATGTGATCACTCAACAAAAATTCATATGCTTCTGCTCTTCTTAGATTTATCAGATCACTTGTCCAAGTTGTGGTCTGAGCATCTGTCAAGGCCTCATGCATTGCCTCTAACTTAGGGATAATTATCCCTCTGAGTTCACTCATCCTATTTATTATATTCTTCTTTTCTTTGTCTAGACTCTTTATTTCATTAATAATGACAATGGCCTGGCATTCTTGATTCATTAAAGATGTAGTGAGGAGATCAAAATTCTGAGATAAACTTGATAATTTACCTTCTTGTTCTTTCACCTTCTTTTCAATATCCTTTGTCACTTTGGGCCAAGATAGATAAAATTTGTACATGTCCCCACCATATTTAAGAGCATTTTCAAGGCTCTTTATCCCAATGTCTAGGGTCCTATCATTAGTAATCAGTCCTTGCACTTCAGTAAATCTTTTTCTTAAAAACTCCTTCCGGACCTTTGCTTCAGCCGATTTCTCTAAAGATTCAAAATGAGTGCTAAAAAAATTTACCAGAGATTTCAAGTTACCGGATGGAGAGGCTGAAGGATCCTTTTGAAATGATGGCATGATCTTCTCCAACATCCCAGATGTAATCTCTAACAGTTCACAGTCTTCCATGTGAGATTTCAAAAGTTTTTCTTTTGCTTTGGCTTGAGCAAAAGATGCTATTTTCATTTTCTGGACCGGAGAGAGAGAGTTGAAATTTAGTGGTCCTTGAAATAGCTCCGGTTCATCTATTTCCATCATTTCTTTTTTCAATAAATTCTTCACTACCTCTGTAGTGTCTCTTGCTAGAGATTGAGTCTTCTTTTCCTTTTGGATCTCAGAACTGTCATCATAGGTCTTCTCTACTTGTTCTTCTTCTTTTCTCTTGATCTCCTCTTCTTGACTCACTTTCTCCTCTTTTCTTCCTTCTCCTTCAGCTTCAGAATCTGGAATGTCAGTAGTGGGATCTAGAGGAAGGATGTCACCGGTGTTTATTGCTTCATGAACTTCCTCTTCCAAAATAGAGGAATCCAAGTCCTTAGATTTCTCTTCATCTAGCTCTTTTGACCCTTTTACATCTTTTTTTGAAGATTCTTCTTTGGTTACATTTAATCCTTCAACATCCATGGTAGAAGGTTCTTCATCTGTTTCCTCTACAATAGGAAGATTGAATCTTTTGAAAGCATTTCGGAGGATGTCATTTATTTCTTTTGCTACTTGGTCAGTTTCTCCAAGCATAAGTTTATTCATTCTTGCTTTACTCCAGAATTCATCCTTACAGTCCTTAAAGATCATGTCCATTTGCTTTGGAGTAATAGAAGGATAGAGCTGAATTGCAATATGTTCTCAGATCTCTAGTCTTTTGCCTTTGTATTCTCTTTTCTTAGTTTAAGTACCTTCTCTAGACTTTTGGGAATTAATGATATAATTTCAATGAATGCTTTATTGTAAATATTTAGGTACCTAACAGTAGCTTCTTATAAAATCCTCTTGTCTGTGTCACTGTATTCATCATAGAACTCTGTTACTGGCTGCAGGTTCCCATACATAGTGACTGCCTTGATGATGTCATCAATGAAAAGAGTAGGCTTTCAACAAATTCTTCTGCCTTTTATTCCTTATTTTTATTGGCACAGTATTCTTCGGATGTTTTCTTCTTCTTCATTTTCTTGATTTCCTCATCAGATTCTGTTTCTTCATCATCTTTGAGGCTTGTATATGACCTTGTGGCTTTGGTCTTTGTCCTCTTTTCTACTTTTCTAGATGTCTTGACTTCCAGTTTGGTAGCTCTTGAGCTTTTAGGAGTGGTAGATGCAAAGCTCTTGGAGGATCTAGAACGAGAGGAGGCTTGTGCCGGAACCTCTCCTTTCTTTGCTTCTTGTTTTTCTTTCCAGTGCTTCTCTATTTTCTCTCTATTTGCATCTACTGCCTCTTTTGATATGCCAAATCTTTTGGCAATTTCCTCAACTTCCCTTCTAACTTTCCTCTTTATCTCCGGTTGTCTTAGCTCAACATGTATTTTTACACTTAGTTTTTGAAAGGTTCCAAACCTTTCTGCCTCAGGGTCCTTGTGTTGGATCAATAGGTGTTGAATATGTAGCTCCAAGATTTTCTCATCGATCTCATATCCCATTGGTATTATCCACACTGTTCTGGGCTCAACTGCCTCCATTAGGCATTGATCAGTGTCAACCATGAAGCACACTGTATCCTTGTATTTTTCAACTATGGATTGAGGTATCATTTCTATGGCTTGCATCATGCTTTGGAAGTTCTTAAAGTAACCCCAGAGAGCTATGCTTTGAGCTTTAGCATCACCAAGTCCATACATATAGTCTCTAATCTGGATTGCAACTAGTTTGTCATTTTGCCAAACCCAACGACTTGATTTGGGTAGTTCATTCATGTAATAGAAGAATAGACACAGTATTAAACAACCATACTTAAAGGAGTTCTTCTTATCCTTCTTGATCTTCTGTAGGTTTTCTAACAGTTGATTTAAGAGAAGATCACATAGGTCATAATCTGCATTTTCCCTTAACATCTGATATGCTGCATATATTCCAGTCCTAGACACAGAATTCTCCCTACCAGAATGATAGATCTAATACCCAATTATCATTGAGGCAAATTTGACATCCGGATCTGTGATGTCAACTATGGTCATTGCTCTCTTGTCAAACTTAGATCCGGTGGCTTCAGTTACTATTTGGTTCTTGACAGATTTTAGTGCAGGTAGCATGCCGGATGAATGCAGTCCAGTTACTGCCCTGATAGCATCTTTTGTTATCTTGAAGGGCCTCATTAACCACATGAAGTTATCATGCATCCTGTTTAGGACATACCAGACCCAATCATCTTCTGCAAAATAGGGGAAGTGAATGCAATGTACGAAGTGTTTATCCCGGAGGGCCTTGTATTGAGGTTTGAGTTCAAAACTCTCATCTATTAGCTATTTGTGGTAGAGGTCTATCAATTTAGAGTCTCCAAATTCCTCAATGTTGGCATGAATATAAACCCTAAAATCTTCTACATGCAATACCCCATGCAGAATGCTAGAAAATGTGCCTAAAGGATCAACTTCTAGAGATTTATAAGGGTGTTTCTTGAATTTTGGGCGCAGCCTATCAGTGATCTTAACAATCATTGGAGTAGCCATCTTGCAAAAGATTCAGAGAGAGATTTTCAAGATGAAAGTACCTTTTTACGCTTTAGGATTCGAAATAGGAGCTGGAACAAATCGTTGGTTGAGTTCAATTTTGCAGTTGATATTGAGTGAGTTGTAGAAACTTTGATGCAGAGCTCTTCTTTTCTTCTTCTCGAATGTAAATGTGCAAATAATGAGTGAATAAACACTTTTAACCTTGCGCAAACCCTAATTTTCTTTTGTAATAAATGCACAACATAAGTTATCCGGTTGCCTTGTTTTGAGAGAGCTTCTCGAATCACTGTGCTAAACTTAGAATCATTGTCAGTGAGGATTGACAATGTATCTTCTTTTCTTCAATCATGCCATGGATCCGTAGATCAAAGTATTTCTATTTTGAATCATACTAGATCTATCTATGAAAATCCTATTTTACCAGAGCGCTGTCGGAACCGGATTAACTTGAATGGTTAAACTCTTGTAGAACTCCATGCGTATCTTTCATATTTTTACTGAAGGTTATGTAGATGTTTTTTCTAAGAACCCTTTAGTCTGTAGCATTCCATGTGCCAAATTTAGGCACTAATTGGCTGGCTAGGGGAATTTGTTTCTCTTTATGATTCCCCCTGAGCCAAAGCTCATCCTTTTAGTTACCAGAAGGAATATCAACACCAGATTCTGGTGCGGATCCATCCCCAATATTTTTTGTACTCTTCTTCACCCAAATGTTGCTCATCTCCTTTTGAACTTCATCTGCATTCACTTTACCTTTGCCCTTATCTTGTTTTTGATTATGTTGCACCGGACCATTTCTATCCTGATTTCTACTTCTGCAAAATTTTGCAATATGACCGGATCTATTGCAATTGTAGCAGATAACATTTCTTGGCTTATTTGATTGATATCCTCTTGATCTGCATTGATTAGCCATATGTCCAATTCTATTGCATGCAAAGCATCTGCCATTGAATGAATTGTTTATTTGCATATTTCTGCATTCATGAGATTTGTGACCATACCTTTTGCAGTTAAAACATTGTCCGGAGAAGGATTGATTAGTCTGATTCATTCTCCTCCTGCACTAAGTTGCTTTATGACCGAAATTGTTGCAATTGAAGTAGTATCCATTGAAGGATGGATATCTTTGAGCATTTAGTTGCCTTACTGGAGGTCTTCTAGGCCTGTTTCTTTGATTTCCTGATCCAAAGTTCTTCTGACTGGATCCGGAGCTTTCACCTTTCTCATATCCCAAGCCACACTTATCATCTACCCTCTTTTGTCTTTCAAGAACTTCAAGTTGAGCTGAGCTTATCTTGAATTTCTCTTTGTATTCATTTGATGTTTGAAGATCTTATTTAAGAGTGTCTATCTGATTCTCAAGTTGTTCTTCATTGTCTCTAGCTTCTTCAAGATCTGATTCAAGATGCCTGATTATTCTGTCTATTTTGTGGCAGTCCTCTGTTTTCTCCTTGAGAGATTGTTTTAGATTATCTTCAATTTTCCTCTTTTTTTCAATTTCTTAGGTGAATATCATAACCCCTGATTCCATTTCATGCCTTACCATAATGATTTCTTTTGACAGCTTCTCACATAGCTTGTTTTTCTCTTCCAAATCTTCATTGGTATCATTGACTTCACTTTGATTGGCTAATTTTTGAAGTAGTTCATTTCTCTTTTTCACAGATAGACTCAGTTTTTCTTTTAGGTCATTTATGAAATCATCAGCTTGTTTGAGTCTTTCTCTCAAGTTATTGACTTCAGAGTGAGATTGTTCAAGATCATCAAGAGCAGACTGAAGTTGTTCCTTCATACCATACATATCCATTGAGATTCTTAGATCTTCCTCAAGCTGTTAGGCTCTGTTTAGAGGAACTTAGCTTTGATACAAATTGTTGGAAACAAGGCAGATAACTGAGAGGGGGGTGAATTAGTTATCTTAAAATTTTCTTAACTTTCTTTTCTTTTGTTATCTTAATAATCAATGCAGCATTAACTCATATAAGCATGTGTGAACATAAAAGTAGAAATAAAATCAACACACATAACACAAGGATTTTTACGTGGAAAACCCTGTTAAGGGAAAAACCATGGGGTGACTAACCCAAGATTGTATTCTCTGTTAAAAGAATAAAGGAGTACAATATGGCACTTGCCAATTAAGGCTCACTGCCTGAGCATATTGCCTACAAGAACTTACAGAAGGTAATCAGATGTTTGAACTGATGAGAAGCATCCACAAATGCAAGAGTTCAGTTTCGGTTAGGCACAATACACTGATTTGATACACTTCATTCTTCCTCTATTTTGATACTGTTACTCTGTCACATACCGGACTTGATCTACTGCTTTCACACCTATCTCTACCTTTTTTTGCACTTATCCCGTTACTTGCTTTTCCACACACTCACCTACATACTGGAATCCATCTGGTATATATATCTGCATCAAGGATTTCATCAACTTTCTAGTCGGCAACAAGAACACTCAAGATATTTACAAGTTATTGATCTATCGGCTAAATCCATGCTTGATTTGTGATGCATATCAAAATCATAGGAATAGAAGTCTTTAATCATGTCGGCCAACAATGTACAATCCTCAAACTGCTTGATCAACACCTTTTACTCATCCAGATTGAAGTCTGATGCTCTGTTGGTCAGTTCTTTCTCTATCTGCTCTGCCTGTCTGGAACCTAACACTTAGATGCTCATATCTTTTTCATGCTTTATCACTGGAGGCTAAATCTTTGGAATATAGTAGTCATGATACTCCTCTTGCCTTATCCAAGTCCACAACTTGCTGAGTTACACCATCTGAGAGATCTAGACCTGATTGTCGGACCTTGTTGCATACTCTGTTCTTGTTCACCAGACCAAAACAATCTTCAATCTGACTTCTGGTATAGGCATATTATGTACTGCGGATGTGTGGGATAGACTTTGTTGCCATCAATGACAACACTCATGAAGCCACAGAGTGTCTCTTGCCAACACTTACAACCCAAATGCTTTTATGTAGCCAATCAAGATGGTAACACACACATAACCTCCACAAATCCAACTATGAAATATCTCCAACAAACTTTCCAACTATCAACCTCCACAAGCTTACAAATTCAGAAATTTTTCATCTAACAAGTCACCATGGATGTTCACCTTCTTTGCCTCATCAAAATGGATGTATTTCCCTTAGAGAATTATCTTCAACATCACCCATGGACGTCCTCTTGATGACCTGCAAAAATCAGAAATAAACTTGGGCTCCTCTTTTTTTTCAATGCCTCTTTGGAGCCAAACTTCAATCTATTTATAAGATCTCCTTTGCATAGTTTCATCTTCCTCATTTTGGGCTCCAATGACTCTTGGTATTCCTCTTCTTGCTTGATGGCATCCAACTTGGAGAAAGGTGACTCTTGGGATTCTTTTATTGCTTTCTTTTATGACTTGGGTGCTTGAAAACTTTTCATTGTCCAATCTTTGTCTTCTAGCATGTAGGTGACTAGGATTTTTATCCATATGCAACTTGCCTTGTCTTTTACTTGGAGTGTTGGAGAATTAAAATATTTATTTTATTTCCCCAAATTTTGTGTATGATGTTGATTAACATGTGCATGAGGGTGCCCCTGCACCAGAGCCGCACTAGTGTCGAAAGCTCCCTATTGTATGACAACAGTAGAACTTATGGAATTGAAGGCCCAATTACAAGAGTTACTGAGCAAAGGTTTGATTAGGCCTAGTGTGTTACCATGGGGGGCACCTGTAATATTTGTTAAGAAAAAAGATGGGACCCTCTAACTTTGTATAGATTATAGAATGCTAAACAAGTTAACCATCAGGAATAAGTACCCTCTACCCTGCATCGATGATTTGTTTGATCAGATGCGTGGAGTAGCAGTTTTCTCTAAAATAGATCTTCGGTTAGGATATCACCAGTTAAGACTTAGAGATGAGGATATCCACAAAACAACCTTTAGGACTCGTTATGGGCATTATAAATTCACGGTATTACCATTTGGGCTTACTAATGCCCCAGCTGTATTTATGAACCTAATGAACAACGTGTTCCATGACTACTTGGATAAGTTTGTTCTGGTATTTCTAGATGATATTCTAATTTACTCTAAGAATGAAGAACATTATCAGCATCTGTAAATTGTTTTACAACGCCTGCGTGAAAACAAGTTATATGGGAAGCTATCCAAATGCACTTTCTTTCAGAAAAAAAAAAGTACAATACCTGAGTCATATCATCTCAAAAAAAAGGTATTGTTGTAGATCCCACTAAAATAAAGGCGATAACAGAATGGCCCATCCCCAAGAATGTATAGGAAGTAAGAAGCTTTATGGGCTTAGCAGGCTACTATAGGAAATTCGTAATGAACTTCTTGTGTATAGCATACCCAATCACATCACTTCAAAGAAAAGGGAAAAGTTTTGTATGGCTAAAAAAATGTGAGAAAGAATTTAAGCTCCTTAAGGAAAAGTTAGTCATGACACCAGTATTAAAAGTACCAGACCCTGAAGGACAATTCTTGGTAGTGACTGATGCATCAGGGGAAGGATTAGGTGGGGTACTAATGCAGAAAGGACAGGTAATAGATTATGAATCCTAGAAACTCAAAAGTTATGAACAGAACTATGCATCACATGATTTGGAGCTTGCTGTTATAGTACACGATTTACAAATGTGGCATCACTACCTGCTAGGAAAACCATTTGAGCTCTGATCAGATCATCAAGGGTTGAATTATATATTTACCCAACCTAATCTCAATGTGAGACAAAGGTGATGGTTGGAATTGATCTCAGATTATGATTTTGAGATTACCTACATTAAAGGGAAAGAAAATCGGGTAATAGATGCTTTAAGCCGCAAAAGGCATGTTAATGCGATAACCACAGTGCATTCAAATTTTAGAAACCGTGTGCTTCATCAGCTAAAGGAAGACAGATACTATCAGCAGGTAAAAATGGCTCTACAACTCAATCCTCAAGATCCAAGGTGTGAGGGGTTTAGAATAGAAAACGATGGGTTACTAAGGTATCAAGGTAGAATGTATATACCCAAAAGCACTGAACATAAAAATTTGATTTGGAAAGAAGTGCACTATGCACCATATTTTGAACATCTTGGGGTTACTAAACTTATGACAAATATTAAACCCCTATATTTCTGGAGAGGAATGAAAAAGGATGCGGCAAGATTTGTGGCAAACTGCTTAGAGTGTCAGAGAGTTAAGACTGAACATCAACACCCCACAAGATTACTGCAAACCAACACAGTATCTGATTGGAAATGGTAGATAATTAGTATGGACTTCATCCAAGGATTGCCTATGTCCAGAAAAAACATAACGCCATATTGGTAGTAGTAGACAGACTTACCAAGGTAGCACACTTCATACCAGGAAACTTAACAGATGGTGCACTCACTAATATTGCGTATAAATTTGTGCAAGAAGTATTTCGATTGCACGGAGTACCCGAGAAAATAATATCTGATAGGGATGCTAGAATTGTTGGGATAAGGTGCCATTAACCTTGTAAATCCCAATATTGTATTTATTCCATTTATCATATGTAATTTGTAATTATCCATGAGGAGATGTACTAGTTTCACTGGCAGGGGTAATTTCAGAGTAACCGGAGGTAATTACGAAGTGACTTTTACTGGTGGCAAATGTAAAAACTCAAAGTAAATGAGGGTAGGCATTCTCCATTGAGGAATCTACTATATTTTGCATATATGACAACTGTCATAATGTTTGGTAAGTGAATCTATGATAGCTGCAAGTTGTCATAAGATTATGTGATTCTATGATGCATATGACGGATATGTTAGTTGTATATTTGCTATTTTTAGCCCAAGGTTTCTATCTTGGAAAGATACTCTTTTGTAGAATCTATGATGATTATGACGCATCATAAGATGTTGTAAGAGGCCAGATTTAGACTTGGGTGCCCAACCTTTGCATGGTTTAATGTTTGCATGTTGGGGAATCTCATGAGAGAGAAGGTGAACACCTAGGATGAGTTGGAAAATATTTCTATAAGTATTTTCCATGTATTTGTTGCTACAATATAGATTTTAGGTACTCAGGTGCTGCCAGAATGCTGTCGGATTGAAGACTTGTGGAGAGAATTGTGTAGTTGATGTATTGTACAATCTTGTTGAGATTAATACGAACTTGTGCCTCTTTCACAGTGGAGTTTTTTTACCCGCAAGGGTTTTCTCCACATAAACACTGTGTCATTGTGTTGAGTTCTTCATGTTTGACATCTTTTTTGTAGTGGTTTTACGTTTTGGTACAATCTCCATTGTTAATGCACACTTAAAGATTGCTGAAATTTATCTTGAATCAGATTTCCATTGAAGTAGTGTTGCTTTCATTTCTAACATCCAAATATTAGAGCCTGGCCAGCTTTGACTCTTGAGTGGTAGTATGGAAGCTATAACTGCAGTGGGAGATTTGGTTGTGTTTGTTTTATAGATCTTGTGTTGTTATTATGGCTGCATCCACCGTTGCATCAACCTCTCGAATGGACATTGAGAAGTTCAACGGAACGAGGTATGAGTTGTGGAAGCTAAAAATGGAAGATTTGTTGGAAGAAAGAAACCAATGGTTGGCTGTTCAAAAATAGAAGAAAACTGATGATGTCTCTTCGGATGAGTGGGCTAGACTGGATTAGAAGGCATGGGGAACCATCTGTTTGTGTCTTTCAGATTTTGTGCTGCTGAATGTCACAAAGGAAGAGACCGCATACAAATTGTGGAATCAGTTGGGTGAGATCTACCAAGCCAAGAGTATGGTAAATAAACTTTATTTAAAAAGGAAGTTGTTTTCTTTGAAAATGAAAGAGGGTGAGTCAGTTGCAGAGCATTTAAATTCTTTTAATTTGTTGATGAGTCAACTTTCTTCCGTAGATGTTGAAGTTGATGAGGAAGATAAATGCATCTTGCTTCTTTCTTCTTTACTTGAATCATGGGAAAATGTCATTTTGGCTATCACTGCTAACCTCACATATCCAAAGTTGGATGCTCTTGTTGTAGTTTTACTGGCACAAGAATTAAGGAAGAAGAGTTCAGATAGTTCAGGTGATGCTCTCAGTATTAGGGGAAGGTCCAAGGAAAGGGAACCTAAAGGAGATCAGAAAGGGGCTAAGGACAAATCCAAGGGCCAGTCTAAGACTCCTGGTAAAAAGAACAGAGTTAAGTGTTGGAACTACGGTAAAAGGGGACATGTGAAGGAGTGTAGAAACCCCAAGAAACAGTGGGAGACTGCTTCAGATAAGTCCTCGAATGCAGGTGAAGATTTTTTACTTTCTACATGTAATGTTGTTTCTAATGAAAACTAGTTGGTTGACTCAGGATGCTCATTTCATATGACCCCACATAAGGAATGGTTCTCCACATATGAAGAATATGATGGAGGTAATATCTACCTTGGTGACAACTCTTCATATCCAATTGTCGAGAAAGGAAATGTATTGTCGTGTTTCAGTGATGGGAGGATTAAAACCCTCCCTGGTGTTTTGCATGTTCCTAGATTAGCTAGAAATCTAATTTTAGTTTCAAAGTTGAATGATTTAGGAATGCATGTGACATTTGACAAGCATGATTGTAGATTGCTAAGAGGGAACTTGGTGGTAGTAAAAGGGAAGAGATTCGAGAACTTGTTTAAGCTTGAAGCCACTATAGTTTGTAATGCCTCTTATGTTTCTAAGGCTTCTGAAAACACTTGTATGTTGTGGCACCACAGATTGGGCCACACAAGTAATAATGTATTAAAAATAATTAAGAATAAAGAATTGTTGGATAGTTTCTCTTATTCTGATGAGCACTTTGATTTATGTGAGCATTGTGTGTTTGGTAAACAAAATAAAAAATCATTTCCTTCAGGAAGCAATAGAGCAAAAGAGAAATTAGAAATTATTCATACAGATGTGTTTGGACCTGTGGATAATGAATCTATCAGAAAATCTTGTTATTTTGTCACCTTCATTAATAATGTATCCAGATTTACATGGATTTATTTTATGAAACATAAATTTGAAGTTTTCATTAAGTTTAAGGAATTCAAAGTCTTAGTAGAGAACCAATCAGTTTTAAAGATAAAAATGTTAAGATCTAACAATGGAGGGGAATATTGCTCTAAGGAATTTGATGAGTTTTGCAAGCATGTAGGTATAATCAGACAAAAGACAACTCCGTATACACCATAGTAGAATGGTGTTGCAGAAAGGATGAATCGAACAATTATGGAAAGAGCCAAAAGTACGCTTAGTGATGCACAGTTGGATAAATGCTTTTGGGCAAAGGCTGTGTATTGCTTGCTACTTGATAAATAGATCTCCTTGTAAGGCTCTTGATTCGACACCTTATGAAATGTGGACAGGTAAGCAACCTTCTATTTCACATTTAAGGGTTTTTGGCTATAAGGCTTTTGTTCATGTGCCTAAGGAAAAGCGATCTAAGTTAGATCCAAAGGCTAAAAAGTGTACATTCATTGGCTATGGTGATAATGTCAAAGGTTATGAGCTTTGGAATCCACTAACCCGCAAGATTATCTTTTCTAGAGATGTTATTTTTAGGGAACTTAGAGCTATTTCTAAACCTGAGTAGCCAAAAGAGAAAGAAGAAAAGGTAAAGAAGGTGCACTTTGATTTAGAGTAGCAAGATGCACCTCAAGAAGAATAGAATGATGGATTGGGGGGTGAAGAAGAAGGAGAAGATTCAAGTGGTTTTGATGAAGATGAGTCTATTGTTATAGAAGAAGTTGGTGCAAATGATCATGCAAAAGAATGAGTAGAGTCTCTTACTCCACCCTTGAGGAGATCCACAAGATAATGAAATTCAGTTGACAGGTATAGCCCACCATATTTCTGTTGTGTATATGCTTTATTGAGTACTAACGATAAACCTAGATCCTATAGGGAAGCTATTTTGTAGATGATAGTGAGTCTTGGCAGTTCGCCATGCAGGAGGAGATGATGGATTTAGACTCTTGTAACACCTGGGATCTTGTTCATTTGCCCAAAGGAAGAAAGGACATAGGTTGTAAGTGGGTCTTCAAGAAGAAGTGTGGAGCAGACAGGTCATTGGAGAAGTACAAGGCTAGACTGGTAGCCAAGGGGTACTCCCAGAGAGAGGGAGTTGATTTTGGTGAGATATTATCTCCTGTGGCTAAATTGACTTCTATTAGATTTATCTTATCCATTGCTACAACTTATGATTGGGAGATTGAGCAAATGGATGTTAAGACTGCATTCTTGCATGGAGATCTTGAAGAAGAAATTTATATGCAATAGCCTATAGGTTTTGAGGTAAAAGGAAAAGAACATTGGGTTTGCAAGTTAAATAGGTCTCTTTATGGTCTAAAACAGTCCCCTAGAATGTGGTATCAAAAGTTTGACTCATTTGTTTTGAAATTGGGTTTTGTTAGAAGCGAGGAGGATCACTATGTTTACATTTATTGTGTTGATGATTCTATACTGGTTATTGCTTTGTGTAAACACCCAAAAATGTCCACTTGTCGCAATGTCACATCATCTAGGCATCTGATGGCATTTTTGCCCTAAACTACCCCTTCGCCATTCTAACTAGCATTTTCCTCTATTAAATTAAATAAATATCACATTTATTTAATTTAATCCTATCCTTCAGCATTATTAAATAAATAATTTTTTTTTATTTATTTTGTCCACTTTCCTCTTAAATTAAATAAAATAAATATTTTATTTTATTTTATTTATCATCTTATCCCCTTTCCTTTTAAAATAAATAAATAATTTCATTTATTTATTTTAATCTTCACATACCTCATAAATTAAATAATTTATTTTTAAATTATTTAATTATGACTCACCTACTTACCATTTCTATCTCTCAACTCATCTCTTCCACTTTCTAATTTCGTCACAAGTTAACTTGATTCACCTTTCTAATTCCATCTCTAACTCAACTCATCACTCTTCCTCTTTCCATTTATTTTCCCAAGTTGTGCATAGCAACTTTCCAATTCAATTGTCACTCACCAAATTGGAAGGTTTATCCTTCTATTTTCTCATATTTGTCTATTTAAACCCCTCATTTTCATGCCATTTGCATGGATGAATCTTCTCAAGCGTCGTTACTCTGTCGAATTATTCCTACATCCATCAATCTTCCATCATCAATCTAACTATCTTTCATTCCATCAAATCTCCTATCACTGACATGCTGCGAATGTGAAGCAATCAACAAAATAAAACAAGGAATCTAACAACCCAGGTGAAATTGTTTCAATTTGCATGTCCTTTAGTTTGTTTTGGGTTTTGATTTCTTGAGTGTTGGGTTGTATCTGATCTTGTTTGCTTGATCTGGTAAATTTTGACCCTACATAAAATGGCACGCCCAGTGGGACCAAATCATTAGCTTTTTGCAAGTTTTTATTATAAAAATTTGTGTCTTTTATCCTCGTTTGTGAATTTTTTTTGCGAGAATCTATTGCAGGTGATCTCCAAGACTAAAATAGACATCACGGTTGCATCCAGAAGGCCCAAGAGGTGAAGAAAAACATATAATTTGACCATTTTGTTGCGGGTCAAATTTAAACAAATGTTTGTAGGGTGATGAGCAGTGTTTTCGGCAATGAACAGTGATTTCCGGCGATGAACAATGTTTCCGGTAGTGAACAGTGCTTTCCGGTGATGAATAGTACTTCAGACAATGAACAGTATTTCTGGTGATGAATAGTGTTTCCGGTGGTGAACAATGCTTCCGGTGATGAATAGTATTTCTAGCGGTGAACAATGCTTTCCAACGATGAATAGTATTTCTAGCATTGAATAGTGTTTTCTGCGTGAATAGTATTTCTGGCGATGAACAGTGTTTTCAGGCCATGAACAATGTTTTTTAAAGCTTAAAATAGTTTTCTTTTTTAAAACTGCCATAACTTTTGCATATCATATCGTATTTTTGCGTTTTTATAAGCGTTGGAAAACTGACTTTGCAAAATTCATAGTGGCATCAATATATTCAGGTAATTCTACCATTTCAGCAAGTAATTTCTCTGTCAAAGTTCAGCCTTTTTTCAAACTTAAAATGCACATAACTAGAGCAAAACACATCCAAATTTAATGAATTTTTTTTAAAAATTGCATAGAATCATCTAAATTTTCTATTTATAAACTCTATTTTTCTGTATGAGATCATTGCTTTTAGTTTTTAACAGATTGTTTTTCTTGAAACTAATGATTTATCTGTGCAACTTGTCAAAACACGCTTGTCGAAGAACGAAGGAAACAAACTACTGATCTATCTTCTGCAGGTTCGAGCAGTCAAAGAATAATCATTTATCACTAAAGTAGGCACACTTTGAATTGGTGCTTAAAATGAACAATCTATTTTCATCGTTCCTGTTTTCTTTTTTGTTGGCTTGCTTGAATTGAATGATTGTCACCCGATTTAGCAATACAAGTATCTTCTCCCCCTGCCTAACCAATGGATCTAGGGTGTAAGAGAACATGTTGCTATCTCGAGATGGGCCTGCCTTCCCACTGTGAGAAGGGTATGACCCAGGCGGAAATAGGTCAAAGCCAGACCATTCCAATCCGCTTGATAAATAATGCGTTTGTGACGAAAGTCACAAACGACGGGTGCTGATCCGCTATACCGACAACCAACCTCCCCCAAAACCCTCCAAGGCGCAACCCTTGGAGGTTGGGAGACTCCATAACAGAGAGTAGTATTGCCGCATGTATAGCCACCTGAATGGAAATCTAAACTAAAAACCATGTCTTAGTGGCCAAAAACCCTCTATTTGTTAGCGTAGAAGGTCGGACCTTTGAAGCCGCCCTAATTCACATGGTTCTTAGTAGAGATAGCAAGGACAATCCTAAGGTTTGGTGGGGGGACGAGCCTTGGGAAACCTGGATCTTGGTATGCATGAGAATTGAGTGCCGTGGAGGGGAGCCGGTGCTACCAAGATCCTGAAGCTATCCGCTTTGAATAGGCACGGCTAGGGGATCCAACAAATATTGTCCTTGCCTAGCCTATAGTGTACATATTGATCAATGTGTTTGGTGTGCATGCATGTGTATGTGAAATCTTGTGTTTGATATTGCCACATTGTCCTCAATCCTACTTGTCATAACACATTTCCCAATCATTATAGTTCATCCAATCCTTCCAAACCTAACCATCCTTGTCATCCAACCAACCACATCCCAATCAGTCCAAGTCATCTACCCACATCATTCTACACTATCCCATCCAGTTTGACCATATCATATCATTGGACTTCTTGAGCCTTACATCTTTTTTGAGACTCTACATCAGCTATCCAACATTGATCCAGTCAACCAACATTGTCCTTTGGCTTTGGTCCTTATCTAGCATTTGATCATATCAACATCATCAACCAACCTTGTCTAACCTTGAGTTCATGAGTCTATCTCTTGGGAGATGATCTTATCCAATCAACCAACTGATCAAACCAATCTAATTAATCGACCATGCCAATCCAATCCAATTGATCAAGAAAACCACTTAATCCAAGAGTCTCAACTTTGTCGCATAAGTCCAATCCACATTCATCCTCTTTCTAATCCAATCCATACCATCTTACACCATGCCGACCTTAGAGGACGTGGCACAAGAGATCAATTACATACTTCACGAAGTTCAAACAAGCCGATCACCCGTAAGCCAACATATGATTCAACGTATCCTTAGCATAATCCAAGGACTTCAAGAAAGCCAATCCTCACAAATGTCACACCTCATAGCGCAAATCCAATACCTATTGGCTACTTTTCAACCACAAACCCCACATCATCATCCCTTATCCATTCAACACCAACAATTCCCAGAACATCAAGCCATAAGCCAATACCAACAATCCCAAATCCAATCATCACATCAACCTTATCCATCCACTTATCATGTTACCCCCACACCAACCTATCCCATTTCTTCTAATATCAACCCTTATCCACATCACTCCACCCCTCAACAACCATTATCCTATGTGATCCCTCCACCACAACACCATCACAACTTCCAACACATTCAACCACAATCCTATGTGCCACCTCATAATCAAACCCATTCACAAGACTATCAATGGCCCCACAACATGAACATGCAAATTCAAATATCCCTTTGTATATAAGCCAAGTCAACCCAAGTCCACTTTTGCAACATGACCTAGTAGACTTAAGTCCACCTATGCAACAAGACATAATAACTTTTAACTCAAGTCTAAGTGACCCTTTGTATATAAGTCAAACACCCTCAAGTCCACTCTTGGAACAAGAGTTAATATCATTTGACGAAGGAGACACTTATGTGTCACCTACTTCTACTCCGAGTGGACCCTTGTACATAAATCACATGTCCTTAAGTCAATCTTTGGAGCAAAATTTAATAGCCTTTGACGAGGGAGATATCAACCTAGATGATACATCCTATGAGCCATCACCATCTGATCACACGCCAACATATGAGCCTACTAGTCGTATCCCCACACCACCATGTGATCCCATTCCTAGTCCATTGATCCCTCCACCTTCTAATCTATGAAGCACTTCATTACCTTTGTCACCATGTTACTCCGACCCTCCACCAAATGAAAATGTTGAGTGGATTTTACAAGAGATGCTTGAAGAAAAACTCATTGAACTTCCTGAAGTCAAACCATGTGAGGAAAGTACCTACAATGAAAATGACTATTGTGCATACCATAGGATCAAAGGTCATAATACAAATGTATACCCCATATTTATGCCACTCCTCTACAAGATGTACATACAAAGCATCCGTAAGCATGCCAAATCATCCCAATCTAGTTCAAGTCCTAATCTATCCAATCCCATTATTCCTCCATCCAAGCACATTATCCCTCCATCCAATCCAAATCCTACTTCTAAGTCTATAACATCATATACTATCATCATCCACCCCCTCTATTATCCATCCACCCATACACTTGCAGAGGATATGATCCATTGGCTATTAGCGAGGAATAAATCATTGCCATGTCATCAAAGTCCCATTGATGACTTATCAAAGAATCTCCCAATACCTTGCTTATTCCTCCACCTCCACCATGTGGTCCACAAACCATTGAACTTATTGAACAACTTCTCCCATGAGTCCACATCAAGACCTATCATACCCTCATGTTGTTGACCAAAAGCCTATCCAAGAGTCATCCACTTCTATGCAAACAATCCAAGAGGTATATCAAGAACATGATCCTAAGTATGTGGAAACATTAGTCCCTAATCCGAGTCAGGATCAAATCCATTACATTCCATATATGCTACCCATCCATAACATTTACCTCTTCCATGATCAAGATGATACTACCAACGAAGAAGCTATCCATGAGCACCTTGATCTTATCTGTGATCCCATATCCATCCCTGAGAAAGATATCCAAATTGCTCCCATCCATCCTCCATCTAACCCTAATGAGACAATATCTGCTTCTCATAATGAGACATGTGCCACCCAAGAACACATAAACATAGAAGATTGAGTCAATACCTTGGATCATAATGAGCAAAAGCAAGATCCTAATGATCCTCCATCACCTACTATCAACCCTATCGCAACTCCACCATCATGTCCTACTAGTCTATCCACATTTATCCATGAGTGTTCCTCCTTAGAACACCAACAACCATTGTCTACTATCTCACCTTCTCCATCCAATAAGGAACTCGTGTCTAGTGTTCCACATACACCTAGTCCTATTATTGATTGCATGCTTCAAAACATGAACTATCAAGGTAAGGGTTTAGGCCTTCTGGAACAAGGTATTTTGGAGCCAATCCATGTCAAGATCCCTTCGCACTCATTTGGCCTTAGATACACACCTCAAGGTCAACAATCTAACGATGTTGGTAATCCCTCCATCCCTCCTAAGTCCACCATTTCCTACCGCAAACCCTATCATATTCCTAAAACATATGTTGCCATTCCACCTCCATCCTCCTACAAATTGCAAAAGCATGTCACTATACACCTTCCACCATCCAATTTGCCTCTGCTTCTCCCAACTCCTGATATCCCTCCATAGAATCTACCACCACTACTTCCAACACCTTATCCATCCATCCATAAGCCCTCTAAAAACCCTAATTGTGACCAACAAATGCACATATTGTCCAAACAAAGAGCTTCCACCAACCCCACTTCCATCCACCCAATGGGATTCAAAAGAAAATTTTTGGATGCCTCTAACTATAAAGAAAAAAATCCTACAAATGCTCATGCCTTAGGAAACAAAAGCAAAGAATCAAAGAAAAATCCATCTCAAAAGCTGCATACACCCACACACCTCAAATCCAAAACTCAAAAGGTGTGGGTCCCCAAGCAACAAGCAATTACCTTAAAAGCTGCACAAAAGACGCATGTATCCAAACCCATACCTACACAAGCAAAGTAAAAAACTAAAATGGTATGGGTCCCTAAGCAACAAGCCATCAAGTCAAATGAGGCATCCACCTGTCGCGAATCCCAACCATCTCCTTCCGTCCATTCCATCCAAAAGCAGCAAAATCTTCCATCCCACATGAAAAGCAAAAATCATAAAAATGTTGAGTCCATGTGGGTCCCTAAATTCTTAAATCAACCATCTCCTAAGAAAACAACACCTTTGCTTCCCACACCACCATCTAACCAAAAGCTTCAATGTTTATCACGGTGTGTGTAGCCATTGGTCATGGTTTCCTTCATCCCACAATTCCACATACCTCCATCTCCCCATCCTTCTTCCATTATCCTACATATCTTCCTCATCACTTCCCTATGGTCCATGCTTTTGCATAAGCCTTTCATCCACATCATAATCCATGTCATAATCCACGTCATAATCCACATCATAATCCATATCATAATCCACAATCGCACCTTTCACAATCCACTATCGTACCTTTCATAATTCGCTATCTACCTACCCCATCTACCTAATCCATCTTTCATGTCATCCCTTACCAACATCTATGAGCACACTTGACATGGTCCATGTGACGACATCCTTCTAGCGGGACTATCACCTTTCACGGCACTAGACACTTGAGCCCCTTTCGTCCATATCCACCTATCCCAGTCAAAAAAGTCAAAAAAATTTTAAAAATGAAAAAAAAAGAAGTAAAGAGAAATCCCTTCATCCAATGGTGAAAACCTGGTAAACAGGCACCCTAGATAAGTACCATGATGAAAACCTGGCAAACAGGCATCATGTGTAAGTTTGATCTTCTATGTCACCTACACTTGGGGGCACCTTGTCTTATCCTACCTATCATTTCCCATCCTATCATAGCCTACCATACCATTTCCTACCATCCTTATCCATTACATTTATACACCTATCATATTGAGTCCATTCATCCTCCCTTCCTCTTCTTGATCTTGATAAAGATTGGGGGCAAAATGTTGAAACATGCTTGGAAAAAACTCTTGATGTACCTTATCCCTTCTAATCCGTCATGTCATCCTATCATCATCCCATTGTCATAAGCCTAATCCTAGCATGAGTCTTATCATCCTGAGCTTTGTCCTAAACAATCCTAAGTATTATACCTAGAATGTCGCAAATTATTTCTGATGTGACATAGCCTTTGAGATCACATCCTTGCTCTCTTATGCATACATCCAATGTCGCCTATCCTTTTATCCATCCACCTATCACGAGTCACCCATCGCATCCACTATAGCCTATCCTTTTAACTATCTATCTATCCTGAGTCATCACACCTACCTACCTCTTGCCACCTAGACTTGGTCATCCCTTGTCACTGGTATCTACCACAGAGGCTATCAACATTGTAAATCCATTGACATCCCAAAACATATCAAAATCCAAAAAATCATAAAAAGTCCTGAAAAAATCTTTAAAAAATCACAAAAAGCCCTAAAAAAATCCCCAATAACATCATAAATTGTCCTGAAAAAAATTATAAAAAGTCTTGAAAAAAAATACATAAAAATTAAATATTCCCAAAATACAAAAAAATCATAAAATCCAACAAAATTCCAAACAATCATCAAATCATTCCATCACCAAATTAATCAAATTAGTCAATCACCAAATCAATCAACCATTCAAATCATCAAACTCTGATCAAATCAAGCCAAGCTTCTATCAATCAATCAAAATCAAATCAAAATCAAATCAAAATCATATCAACATCATATATCAAGCAATCAATCAATCAGAGAAAATCAATCAATCATCATCACCATCAATAAAACACAAGTCAAAACTACATCCCATTTCTATCATTACGTGCCTTGATCCTGTGGACATAGGTATTTAGACAGTCTGGAGTATGAAGGAAGTGCCCAGATTCATGCACAAACGATATTCCTCTTTTTCCTCTCGTCATCTTCTTCTATCATCTTCATCAATTCTTCCAATCCAATCTTCATTCAATCAATTCTTCAATCACTTCTTCCCATCATCCAAGCAATACACTCAAATGCAAGTCCTCTTAATCCATACCCATCAAGTCAATCAAGCTTGTCAAATTATCCAATTGCAATCAATGGTCTTGATCCCAATCTTGTTGTAAACCCAATCAATCGTTAATCTATCGATCTCATCATCAATCATCCTTGTGTTGCTCTAGGGATATATCATTCCCCGCCATAACAACACTATCATCATCAATCCATCAATCAGCAATTAATCATTGGTTTACAGCTTGACAAGGGCAATACCTTGTTTGTTTTTGTATCATTTGTGCATGCTTGCTTGCTTGCTTGTGTGTGTTATCATTTTTATCTTGCATTTGCATCTGTATCTTCCCAGCTAATATTCATATCTTGTATCTAGACAAGGTTGTATTACGCTGGGGCATGAGACACATCATCACCTTGGTCCTTATACCCTAGTGCATAATGTCTCACGCTATATCAAACATATGGTTGCTTACTTTCATTGCAGCATAACACATCCTTCCCTTCTTCTATCCATTTCCTCTTCTTTCTTCCTTGATCAATCTAGTTCATTTCAAGAGCCTACCCGTGTTTGTCTAACCCGCCTATCCTCTCGAGGGGGCATCGATCATCATCCTATCATTCCATCCTCATCCTGTCTTTCTTTGCATCCCATCTCTTTCTCTTCTATCCACACCTTAGCTTCTTTGAAATGATGTTACTCGACATAAATCTTATCATCTCAAACATCATCTCAAAGAGGGGCAAAATGTAGACACCCAAAAATGTCCACTTGTCACAATGTCACATCATCTAGGTATCTGATGGCATTTTTGCCCTAAACTACGCCTTTGCCATCCTAACTAGCATTTTCCTCTATTAAATTAAATAAATATAACGTTTATTTAATTTAATCCTATCCTTCACCATTATTAAATAAATAAATTTTATTTATTTATTTTGTCCACTTTCCTCTTAAATTAAATTAAATAAATATTTTATTTTATTTTATTTATCATCTTATCCCCTTTCCTCTTAAAATAAATAAATAATTTCATTTATTTATTTTAATCCTCACATACCTCATAAATTAAATAATTTATTGTAAAATTATTTAATTATGACTCACCTACTTACCATTTCTATCTCTCAACTTATCTCTTCCACTTTCTAATTTCCTCACAAGTTAACTTGATTCACCTTTCCAATTTCATCTCCAACTCAACTCATCACTCTTCCTCTTTCCATTTCTTTTCCCAAGTTGTGCATAGCAACTTTCCAATTCAATTGTCACTCACCAAATTGGAAGGTTTATCCTTCCATTTTCTCATATTTGTCTATTTAAACCCCTCATTTTCATGCCATTTGCATGGATGAATCTTCTCAAGCATCGTCACTCTGCCGAATTGTTCCCTTATCCATCAATCTTCCATCATCAATCTAACTATCTTTCATTCCATCAAATCTCCTATCACCGTCATGCTGTGAACATGAAGCAAACAACAAAATAAAACAAGGAATCCAACAACCCAAGTGAAATTGTATCAATATGCATGTCCTTTAGTTTGTTTTGGGTTTTGATTTCTTGAGTGTTTGGCTGTATCCGATCTTGTTTGCTTGATCTGGTAAATTTCCACCCTACACTTTGTATGTTGATGACATGTTTTTCAGTAATACTAAGGGTATGATCAGTGAACTTAAAGCCCAACTTTTAGGTGCATTTGAGATGAAGGATCTTGGTGCTGCAAGGTATATTTTGGGAATGGAGATCAAGAGGGATAGATTTAACAGAAAGCTTTGGTTGCCACAAAGTAAGTATGTGAATACTATTTTGTAGATGTTTAGTTTGCAGGACTGTAACCCAGTTAGAATTCCTTTACCCATTGGTAGTAAGCTTTCATTAGATATGTGTCCAAAGACCAAGGATGATCTTGAGGATATGTCTAACGTTCCATATTCTAGTGATGTAGGGAGTTTGATGTATGCAATGGTTTGCACTAGACCAGATATTGCCCAAGCAGTGGGAGTTTTGAGCAGATTTATGTCTAACCTTGGTAGACAACATTGGAATTATGTGAAGAGGGTGTTTAAATATCTTGCAGGTACTCATGATCACTGTTTGGTTTATTCTGGTATTGATAGTGCTGATAAAGCTTTGGACATACATGGTTTTGTTGATGCATATTAGGTAGGTGATTTAGATAGTCGAAGGTCCACTAGTGGCTATGTGTTTACTCTGTTTGGAGGTGCAGTGAGTTGGATGAGTAAGAGGCAGCCCATAGTTGCTTTGTCCACCATAGAAGTAGAGTATATGGTTGCTACTCATGTCTCTAAGGAGGCAGTTTGGTTGAGAAGACTGTGTACAGGTATTAGATTTGATTGCAAGATCATTCAGATTGGTTGTGATAGCCAGAGTGCTATATGTTTGGCCAAGAATCCCATGTATCATGCTCAGACTAAGCATGTTGATGTTCAGTATCACTTTGTTTGAGAGTTGGTTTCAAATGGAGAGATTGAACTAAAGAAGATAGACAATCAGGAGAATGTTGTAGATTCATTGACCAAGCCTATGAGCACAAAGAAGTTTATATGGTGCAGAGAGGCCATGGGCCTTGTTTCTAGTGTCTGATTATTTTCATTTGATTTCCTATGGGTTGATTTACAATGTATAATGTCAAGTGGGAGAATGTTGGGATAAGGTGCCATTAACCTTGTAAATCCCAATATTGTATTTATTCCATTTATTATATGTAATTTGTAATTATCCATGAGTAGATGTACTAGTTTCATTGGCAGGGGTAATTTCAGAGTAAACGGAGGTAATTATAAAGTGACTTTTAATGTTGGAAAATGTAAAAACTCTAAGTAAATGAGGATAGGCGTGCTCCCTTGAGGAATCTACTATATTTGGCATATATGACAACTGTCATAATGTTTGGTAAGTGAATCTATGGCAGCTGCAAGTTGACATAAGATTTTGTGATTCTATGATGCATATGACGGATAAGAAAGTTGTATATTTGCTATTTTTAGCCCAAGGTTCCTATCTTGGAAATATACTCTTTTTTAGAATCCATGATAGTTATGACGCATCATAAGATGTTGTAAGAGGCCAGATTTAGTCTTGGGTGCCCAACCTTTGCATGACTATTTTTGGACAAGTGGAAGGTGCTTGTAAGATGGCATTTAATGTTTGCATGTTGGGGAATCTCATGAGAGAGAAGGTGAACGCCTAGGATGAGTTGGAAAATATTTCTATAAGTATTTGCCATGTATTTGTTGCTGCAATATAGATTTTAGGTACTCCGGTGTTGCCAGAATGTTGTCAAATTGAAGACTTGTGGAGAGAGTTGTGTAGTTGATGTATTGTACAATCTTGTTGAGATTACTACAAACTTGTGCCTCTTTCTTGGTGGAGTTTTTTACGCACAAGGGTTTTCTCCACGTAAACATTGTGTCATTATGTTGATTTCTTCATGTTTGACATCTTTTCTGTAGTGGTTTTATGTTTTGTTACAATCTTCATTGTTAATGCACACTTAAAGATTGCTATAATTTATCTTGAATCAAATTCCCATTGAAGTAGTGTTGCTTTCATTTCCAACAAGAATGACATCCAAATTTTGGAAAACCTTGTTTACAGCCCTGGGTATACAACTGAACATTAGTTCCGCCTACCATCCTGAAACAGATGGTCAAATAGAAAGGGTCAACTAGATACTAGAGGATCTTCTTCAAATGTACTACATGGATTGGCAGTACAAATGGGAGGACTATCTTCCCTTAGTTGAGTTTGCATATAACAACTCCTATCAGTCGTCAATAAAAATGGCATCGTTTGAGGCACTATATGGAAGGAGGTGTAGAACTCCTATCAGCTAAGATAAGCTGGAAGATAGGATAACCCTCGGTCTAGAAATGCTCTCAGAAATGGAAGAGCAAGTAAAGTTCATTAGAAAAAGGTTAGCAAAAGATAAAGATTGACAGAAAAGCTATGCAGATGCTAAACGAACTCCTAGACAATTTGAAGTGGGAGAGAAAGTGCTTCTTCGCGTCAAACCTCAAAAAGGTGCCATAAAATTTGGAAAATCAACCAAACTTGCACCCAGATATGTTGGATCATTTGAAGTCCTAGAAGTTATCAATCCGATTGCTTATAAAATTGCTCTACCACCAGCTCTTGCCCGGTTGCATGATGTTTTCCATGTTCCCTATCTTAAAAAGTATGTATCTAATTTTGCACATTTAATTGATTGGAACTCCTTATAGGTACAGGATCCAGGAGTAGTCATGATCAAGCCAATCAGGGTGCTTGAGGTATGTAAGCATCACTTACGTAACATAGAGGTTACCTAGTGTAAGGTTTAGTGGGACTAGTACTTAGAAAATAGTGCCACCTGGGAAGATTTTACTAAAATGCATCAGAAATTTCCTCATCTATTCAATGTTTATAATAGTTAAATTTCTTTCATTATGTTTGTATGAACAATGAAAAACTCTTGTTACTTATTTGATACTCTAAATCATCGAGGACGATGACTCATAAGGGGAAGGATATGTTACATCCCACTTGTGCCCTAGATATTTTGATGTGTGCCCTTGATATTTTGATGATTGCCCTAGATATTTTGATGTTTTCCCTAGATATTTTGATGATTGTGCCCTAGCATCTTGATGTTGTTCTCAAGCATAGATATGTATAAACACATATATCATAAATCATTTGTTGATTAGAGATATACAATGTATTTATAACTGGTTTAATTAAGTTCGTTTGACAGATGTTCTCATGTTTACTTGAATGCAGATGCAAAGATGTAATGAGATATCAGACTAACTACTTGTATTTGACCTAGTGATTGCAGGAAATATCACCTCCCAAGGGGGGAGGAAAAATATCAAGTACAAGGAGTAAAGGAAGAGAAGTCTAGTGCCATCTGAAACCTAGTCTGTAAGTCGAGACTGTCATTAAAGTTAGGATTGGAACGTCAAGGCCAGAGTTGTTAGGTAAACTGCAAATTTGACCTTAGGTGTTAGGTTCACCTAACTCATGTTGTCAGTCGTGTAGCATCACCCTATTATTTTCTCTTGAATCAAAATTTAAAATTTAATCGGTTTTGGAACCTTGAATGTTTAATCGACTCTCAAAAATATTTAATAGTTGATCAAGTATTAAAGAATTAAACTTATTCACCTAGTAAAACAAAAATTTACCCAAGGATGATAATATTCAAGCCTATTGGCCTAATAAGGTTGAAAAATTATATACCGTTTGTCTTCCAACATAGAGAAATAAGTAATACTTTTGGTTTCTATAAAATGAATATAACTTTCACCGTTGTTTTGTTGGGGATTTTGCATAGTCAAAGTCTAATCCGCTAAAATATTGAGGTTCATTACTTTCGGCCCCACTTGAAACTAAACATAAAATTTATATATGTTCATGGCCTTTTATAACAAAGTTTGGCCTTATTGGCATCCAAAGTTATGTTAGTGAAAAAAACAAAAACATTGATAATGAATTTGAACTATATACTTACTTTATTATCGAAGTAAGGATTAAAATGGATAAAAGTGGAAGAATTGCTTGTTAGTCGTGGGGAAGGGATCAGTTGAGGATGGCAGACTTCTCGCCTCCAGAGAGAGAATATTTTATTGGAGTGATATTTAGTTGAGGCAATGGTTTTTAAAGGAGAAGATAGTGAGAACTTGGAGAATAGAAGGCTTTTGTTGTGCAGGAGAGTGCTACACCGAGTTGGAGTCAAAAGAAGCCACAATAAATTGCCAGTTTCAAGAATACATTGGGAGCTTCTGCTAACACCTAACCAGGAGCTTTCTATATCATCATCGCCATGTTCAAACTTTCCTTAAAAACTTTTTATGCATTAGAAATTTATCATAATCGAACTAGTTGCTTGAACCCTCAGCGTCGTGAGTGGTGTAGCATTAGTAAGATAAATTTTAAAAGAACTAGGAGCTGTATGGGTTATGCAAATCAGGAGTAAATGTTTAGATATTACAGAAGAAAATCATATATAGAATGTTGGTTAAAGGTTGAACCTTCTATATAAATAACAACTAACTGTGATAGAAGTGTAGTCTTCCTATTGAATGAGTAGCTTAAAACAATACCCAACGTATGAGATTAGCTTTATTTTAAGCTAGTTCTTGGGTTGTAAACCTTCATAAAAACTGTGTAATAATTCTTTTGCAAACACCCATGCACCCGAAGGGTCTGCAAAAGGTTTTCCTCTTGAATCCAGATAGATTGTGCACGTAAAATACTTGTGTCTTCTTGATTGTCTCTTGCATGTCGAGAGCTTAGGAAAAGAATTGTATAACTCCACAGTTATTATTTACCTCTGTGTGTGTAGAACCGTGAGACTATAATATTTCATATCGAGAAGAAATTTTACTTTGTCAGAAAACTAAAAATAGGCACAATCTGTGAACGGAATGTAATTAAAATGAGCCTCCCTCCAAGAGAATTATTTCAATGACTTTGTGTCTAAAAGTTAAATATGAGAAAATGAACATTACTGTGGTGTCAGTATGTAGTAGCATAAGAGACCACCATGTAGGAGAAATTCCATTATATAACTTCTTGTTGAGTAGGGTGATAAACTTGACTACATGACTTCACTGTGTCGTGTTGCGCTTAATTAAAAACCTTAGCCAAGGTGATGCTACTACCTAATAGTGTTAGTCAGTTTCTTGTGCCAGAGACACACCCAGTCAGAGGTCATGCTAGTTAGGATTGCCTATAGTGTATAACCGACTAGGGATTATGTAGGGTCAAACACCAGTCTCAGATGGCATTAGATTTTTCTTCCATTACTTCTCTGCGGAGGACCGGGTCTTTCCAGTAGGAATGACATAGGGGGACTAGTAAGTCTGTGGATGGGTGGATAAACACCCTGATGATATTTTTCCTCCTTCTCTATTTAGCTGTAAAGGATGGTTAAAGTTCCAGATGGATTATATGGATTTCATAGAACACTGTAATTACAAACCCTCTATGACAATGAAATGGTATTTACTTTAATAAGTTATTTCTTTCAGTTATCATTTTTATGCATGGCAAAAAGAATTAGTTATAGTTCTTTACTTATTTTTCTTTAAAAAAATGTATATATTTAATTCTGCTCTTTTGTACCAGTTTATGCTTAATTCACATAAATTAGTTGCTTAGTTTTAGTTTACTTACAAATATGTAAGTTGCATGTCTTTTAACTGCATAATTTTAGTTCTGACAATTCATCATAAGAATACGATAATAAGATATGACTAAATCATGCAAATGAGCCCTTTAAAGAGCAACATGTGGTTAACAAATTCTCACTATTTACTTTGTATTGCCAAGATCACAATGGTAAAGACAACTATTACACAAAATGCTAGAAAACTGAAGATGAAGAGAGTACATGTGATAAATTTTCTAGTAGCTAACCTAAGTTTCTCATATCCATAAGGAGATGCACTAATCTTTTTCCAAGACATAGGAAACCATTCATAAGAGTCTTTTAGTGCAACACAAACCCCTATCCAACATGAATGATTTAAAGAAAAGCCAATGTAATAGGTACGACAACCACTGCAACTGAATCAATTGGTGATCCTTGTCCTCTCCTGATTTTGTATAGATGAGGAAATCCACCCAAAATAATGTCGGCTGCCTATACAACTACAATTACAATTAAAACAAAATCACAGGAAATCAAAATGAAAATAATAACACAAATATTATTAACTTATTATCAGTTGAAATAAAAAACAAAAATAATGTAATAAGAAAAACATTACATACCTCTTATTTCTCTATTTAGAATAACATTCATAAATTTATTGCTTTGAATAATCCAACTCCAAGCAAATAACTACTCCTTAAAGCGGTTGCCAAAAAAATAACGAACTATAAAATGTTTCCTTCTTAATTTTAAAATAATAAATAGTTAATAATTTTAAGATTGTTTTTTACTTGTACCATAAATTTTTATTTCTAGGTTTATATTTGGTGAACAAACTACACATTTGAAGAATATATAAACTAGGAATAAATTAAATCAAAATGTTATATTGTGAAGAGAATATAGATTTCTATGAGTGAAAAAATACACATTTGAAGAAAACAAATAATATTTGTCTAACTTAAAAAAAATCCTTTAATAACCAAAAATTACTCACTCATAATAATAATTAATTAATAATAATAATATATAAACATTTATATCACAACAATATTTAATTTAGCAAACATATTAATTTGTTAGTACAAAAATTATAATTCCATTCATATGTAAAATCAATAATCCTATAATTTTTTTTTTTGAAAAAGGGGTAAAAACTTTATTGAAATCAAGAAATCAACAGTACAAAGAGATCAGGGATCCAAAAGGATCCCGAGAGAAGAAGGCCCAACAACAACCAACCAAAACAGAAACTGCCATCCAATCGACACCAACCCCCTCAGCCAGTCATATCATTTGAAATGATCCTCTCTAAATCTTGGCAATAATCAAGGGATAATTGCCCCCATCCCTCAATCTACCAATCATCAGCATGCTCAGAAGCCCACAAACAGTCAGCAACCTTATTCCATTCCTATGGGATGTGGGCAAAAGACACCACCTCCAACATGGAACATAGCTACAAAATTTGCCAAACAATCAAAGCAAGTTGCCAATTGACTCCAGCCAAATTATGCTCATTCAATAGATTAACAATAATATGTGAGTCAGATTCGTAGATAATCCTATGCCAACCCAGAGCACAAGCACTCTCAATAGCCCAGAGAATCGCCAACCCCTCCATAAGATTGTTACAATGTTGCTCTTTATGAATGGAGAAAAAGAAAATAACCGAACTAGAATAGTCTCGAGCCCAACTCCACCAATCCTAGTAGGCCCAGGATTGCCTCTAGAAGAACCATCAGTGTTGATCTTTAAAACATCCACCTGAGGAGGCAACCATCTTCTAACCCTCTGAACCTTTTTTTTAGCCCGCCTACCTCTCCTGACACAAACAGAGTTAGAGGTCAAGTCCTTGAAACCCAATATGTTCACAATCTCATCATCACTCCTTTTCAAAGGATAAGCCACTTCACATTTAGCTTCCACCATTGCCTAGATCATACCAACAATTCTTTGCCAAACCTATTGAATCATCAACCTATCCCTCCAAAAAATCCTACGATTCCTTTCTAGCTAGAGGCTTGTGTAGGAGGTCCCCCTAGATTGCTCTAGAATTCAACAAGGGAGGAAGCATGAATGCAAGGACATGTTTCCAAACATTCCACCAAAGATGCATAGAAAAAGAACAACAGAAGAACAAGTGGGAAGAATCCTCCTCACTGCACCTGTATAGAACACAAACTGAAGGACCCTGGAATCCCCATTTCTAAAGATTTTCCCAAGACAAACATCTATTCCAAGCTAAAGTCCACACAAAGAAATTACACTTAGGTCATGAGAACTTGTTCCAAACATTTTTCCACCAAGGAACCTCCAATCCTCCATACTTTCGAACCATCAATTCTTGATACCCACTAGCCACAGTGAAAACTCCCTTAGGATTCAGACTCCAAGCTAAAATATCCTTATCCCAAAGAGAGCTACACTGTCTACTAACCAGAATATTTTGAAGCTCAGTACAATCCTCCTCTAAGCCAACCACTGGCCACTCACAGGGATCCTTCCATCTTGCCACCCCCATCTGTCCACATAGGTAAGAAGTCTTAAAATCAATCACCCTTGACCAGCCAGGCTCCAAAAAGTGTTGGCTAAGATTCTGCAAATTAGGATACTGTCACAAAATGGGGGAGAAACCATCCCAAGAATTAGACCAAAAGAAAGCCTCAACCCCCCTATTGCATATCCAGAACAATCCCTCTTTGATCAGCTTAGCCCCCTTTTTAAGTGTTTCCCAAATCACAGACCCTTTCCCCACCAGCAGATATCAAGGAATCTCCTCCTTCGATATCCCACGTAGGTACTTGTGGGATAAAATCCTAGCCTAGACATGATCCTATTCCAAACACCATCTCCAATAAAGCTTCGTAGCCAATGCCAAACCAGTCAGAGTCAACTGCCACAATCCAAGACCCCCAAGTTGTTTCAGACTACAAACAATATCCCACTTCACAAAGCTCCATTTAGAGGATGACAAGCTGCCCGCCCATAAAAAATGTCTAGCCAAAGAGTCCAAATCCTTAGAAAACCCAACATTAGCCACCTAGAGCATACACCTATAGTTGGGAAGAGCCTGTACCACCGATTTAAGAAGCTGAACCCACCCAGCAAAAGATAGCCATCGATGAGTCCAATGGTTGACCTTCGCACGAAACTTGTCAAGAATGTTTTGCCAAGACCCCCTAGGGAGGTTAGTAGAGGAGATAGGAATGCCAAGATAAGTTAAAAGCAACTAGAACCAATCTAAAACCTCAAAATATGAGCAATCCTCTGTTGAATGAGCTGCGGGGTATTAAAGAAGAAAATAGAATATTTATCCTCATTAATCATTTGACCAAAGGCAACTAGATAAGTGTCTAAAGCCTTGGGCAAATTAGTGGCCTCTCTGACCTTAGTCATACCCATCAAAGCAGTATCATCAACAAATTGGAGGTGAGACTAGGGAGGTAAACTGTTACCCCACACCCAACCCTAGATAAGACCCAATGCCACATTGCTCTTCAACACTCTCCCCAAACCTTCAGCAAGAAGAATGAATAAATAGGAAGAAAGGTGATCCCCTTGACGAAGACCTCTAGAGGCCCCAAATAAAGAAGACGGTTCACCATTTATCAACACTGAAAAGGAAGTGGTAGTAACATAACTCATAACCCATGAAACCCACTCTTCAACAAAACCAAAAGCATTAAGAACTTTACACAAGAAAGACCACTTAACTCTATCATAAGCCTTTGCCATATCCAACTTGATGAACATAACCTTTTCTTTGGAGGTTGCCATGGAGTGAATAGCTTCAATGGCAATGAGTACTTCATCCAGGATTTTCCTTTTAGCCACAAAGCCCCCTGTTCCTCATAAATTAGTTTGCTAAGCCACTGCTTCAACCTCTCAACAATCAGCTTGGAAATGATTTTATAGACGACATTACAAAGAGAGTGTTGGGACTGAAATTCCCAAGATACTTTTTGGCAAATATTAAGTCTTAATCATCCAAAGATTTTAGTATGAGAGCATATATAGAAATATCCACAGTTGTTTTCAAGCAGAAATTAACAATTGAGCTGATAGAAATATTTGGATTTGATCTATCCTGATCAAACCGTGTTGAAAGTTAACGAAAAATAGCATTAAGTACCAGAACTGAATACGGGTGAATTCCTTGTCGAAAATGAATAAGGGTTGCTTTTTGAACCATCTTAAAATTCCCTATATTTTGCAAGTTATGTATGTTTTGATAAAATACATTATGGTATGGGTTTATATGTTTGTATATACAAAGTCGTTTGTATATACAAAATCTCTCATATACAAAGCGGTTTGTATGTTCTGTCATTATATGATGCATGTGCTAAGCCCCTCATATATCGGGTCACAGTATGGTCGCATAAAGGAGTCATCGAGTTGATACATAATTTAATTATATGCATTTGGCTAATGTTTTACTGCTCCATACAAAGTGGACCTAACGAGATTAAAAGTTGAAGTATATATTCTGTCGGGCCCATTGCTTGTATATTATGTTTGTATGTTTGGTAGAGCACAACATACAACGTAATACATACAACTCAATATATATAGTGCAGAACTTAAATATTATTAAATATGGTGAAATCATTGTATGTTTTGCGTCTTGTATGTTTCAGGTTATACAAGGCTAATATACATACCGTGGAATTGAAATGTTTATAAATTAAAGTTAACTTGTGGTATGTATCACGCCTTGTATGTATATGCTTTCGGAAACATACAATTTAAATATACATACATCGTCGAAATACTATGCCCACATACAAGCCGAAACCGAAATAATTGTGAAATAACGATAAGTCTTTGTATGATTTGCATTTGTATGTTTTGGGTTATACATCGCTGCACACATACAAGGTGGAACTTAGGAGAAAATTAAATTGAGCTAAAGGGATGCATCGAGACTTTATGTATATCGGAGGTTGCACATACAAGTCGGGCCCAAAAAGTTCAAAGTTTAAGTGAATAGTTATTTTGAATCCGTTGAATGCACCTTATGATTGTTTAAACATACAAAGCACGGCTACATACAATGCGGAATCCAAAAAGATTAAAGTTTATATAAACCAATGTATCCAGACTAAATGTATATCAGAAATATACATTGCATTTTATGCAAGCCGGATGTAAAATGTTTATAGTATACGGTAAAACCGTTGTATGTTTCCGGTTTGTATGTATCTAATATACATTGCCCGATACATACAAGTGTCGGAATTTGAAAAAGATTAAAATACGGTTAATGCCATGTATCTTCACTTAATGTATATCCGATATACATTGCTTTATACATGTCGGAATCAAAAGAGAGTAAGTTGCGGTTTATAAAACGGTTGGAGTTCGAAGGGGATATACAAGGAACTTTGTATGTATTTTTGTGAGAGATACACGCTGATACACATAACGCGGACCCCAAAAGTTATTAAAAATGAAACATCTATTGTATGTTTGTGATTTGTACCTACCAGACATACATTGCCCATATACA
Organism: Cunninghamia lanceolata; assembly: GCA_027924645.1. NCBI lineage: Eukaryota > Viridiplantae > Streptophyta > Pinopsida > Cupressales > Cupressaceae > Cunninghamia > Cunninghamia lanceolata. Next base: position 25,560,103 of record BSBN01000582.1, read on the forward strand.
ATGTAACATACAAGTGGCGGAACCGAAAGGGTTGTTCAAAAGAGTTAAGCGCTTGTATATTCAATGCTTTGTATGTAGCGAACATACATTCTTCGGGATACAAGCTACAGATACAAAAGGATGTACAAGGACTGGACGCGAAGGAAAAGTTAAATGTTAAAAATTCTTTGTATGTTTTAGCGATTGTATGTTGCAATAAACATGTCAAATATATCAAGAAAAAGAAAGCGAAAAGGCGGGAAGTTTTTTCAACCCGACTGCGAGGTCACGCCGACGAAGGAAACCCTAAAAATGACATTTAATCTAAATGTTTAATTTATTCTTCTGACATTTGAAATATGGATTTTTGCAGGATATACACAGCGGGATTAAACTATAAAACACCCACGAAAGGATCTTGAGGAACTAAATAAAATATCGATAAGGGAAGTAATTACTCAAATAAATACATTCGTTTAAATAAATTTGTTTGGATTGTTTGATCAGACATTAATTTGTGTTTTATCTGGATTTTTTAGGAATAATGAAGAAACCCTCGAAGGATATTGGGTTGGACTACAATTAAAGACTTTTTCTACCCTGAAATGGTTATCCATTTGATGATTAGTGGCTAGTATTAAATTTCATAAATCTGTCTTATTAGAACTAATATTGTTGTTCAGTTATCAACTGTCACAACCATTGTAACTGCTCTAAAGCTTGTATGCCTCTCTTTATAAGAGATGACCAAGACCAGAGGAGGGGGAGGATGGAAGCAGATTACAAAACGGAACAGGAGATACTATAGATTAGATTTGAATGGCAATGCTAGTTCATTTTTAATATATTTTATTTCTGGTAGATCATGTGCAAGGATTCTCTAATGAAGTCAAATCTGTAAGCATGAAGCAGTGATTGCAAAATTTCAGTATCAATTATCTATTAAATTTGTTCAATTATATGACTGTCTCCTTTCAAAGTTTTCTTTGTTATTCAATTTGAATTATCAAGTATAGCTTCAAGTTGTCTATGCACATTTGCCGTTATAGTGTGATAAGATTAATTGGTTTCTGTTTTTAGAATTAAATCCTTTAAATTTATCATAGTAACTCATAAAACATTGTCATGGATATGTAAGAAGAGTCATATAGTTAGGGTTTGTATTCTGTCTCCAATTTTTGATAAATCTGTTACAATTGTAGTATCATTCTGATAGGTTCCTTTAGGCAAGGATTAAATCCTTTCAGATGAATGCAGGTAATATTTTGTCAATTGGCTATATGTAAGTATGGAATACTAACTATTTCCTTGCAGGGTTGTACAAGTTACATACCTATCTTTTCATGCCAGATAGTTCGAGTTTTTACCAAACAAACAGTCATTAATTTCATGATTGCACTGACTCTATATTCAATAAGGCACTGGTCTATTTCTTTCATTTTCACTTATATAAATTCACTTCAGATTTACTTAGTTAGATTGCATTATTGTTTTAGCATTACAATTTAGATCATTTAGAATTAATTTTCCATCTTTTCATTTGTTTTATAATTTATGCTATTATCAATAGTTAGAATAATTTTGATTAAAGTAGTGATCATCTCTTTATCTGCTTTATTAATTAGAGGTTTACCTGCCTAAGTTTGGCAGAGCCTAAGGTGAAGGGGGTTTAACCATATCTACCCCGTGTCAGTTAGCCAAAAATGTCAAGAGAGCCTGGCAACCTCGTAGGGTTAACGACCTGCATTTTTGAGACCTAACAGAATTGGCGAATCTACTGGGAACAACACATAGAGAAACCTGGTAGTAGACCATGTTATTAGAGTCAGAGAATTAAAACGTATAACTCTGCTGGTGGAAGGAAAAACCCAGAAGATTGATTAGTCCTCTAAATAGAGGTGGCGACTCTACACTAAACTTAAATTGCTTTTCTGATAAAAGTGTCATAATGGATGGTAGGAGATCTAAAGCTGATGGTAAAAAATTGCAATCATCCCCACCTTTAAAGGCTCCTACTAAGAAGACTGGGATATCAAGTCAGTCTCGTAATACTAATAACCAAATATCTCCAGATGATACCTCAGAACAGACACTAATAATTCATAACAGCTTTACTCCCTTGCATGAATAAGATGAATTCCAATCCAACAATTAGTATACTCAGTCTGATCATAATAGATCTGATGATGTCCTTGCATGGTACAGACCCTCCTTTCAGGAACAGCTTGACAATCAGACTCAATTTATGAGAGAGATAGACCAAAATCAAGCAGAACATGACTACCAAGCGTCACTGCAACAGGGTGAAGAAGCTCAAGATGAATTCATAGATCAGGTAACATCCACGTAAATCCTTAATAGTTAGCCAGGACACATGAGAACTGAGGATCAGGTGCAGCAAGAGGTGCTTAAATTACAGAAAAAAATTAGGTTGGCTAGATTGAAAGAAGAGGAAGTAAAGATGAAACAAGAACTACAACAAATAGAATCTAGAACTAATGTAACCAGTTCAAAGTATGTGCCTCCCCATAGGCAGGGTGGACATGTTCAAATAAGCAATCAAATAGGGTTACATCAAAATGCAAGTAGTTCACATACTTCAGCAGCACCACATGTTAGCCATGCTCAACAAAATATTCCACCTCAAAATCTAAGACCATCCAATGCACACAACCCATCTCAGCATATAGCTAATCCTTATCCACCACCTGGTCATCACCATATTCCATCTCACAATACATACAATAACCCTCCTTTACAAAATAGGCAAATGCAAAGACCTCCACATGTAAATACTGGGAATGTTCACCAACAGCATCCACCGCCAGGGCATAGACTTAACAATCAACAACCGCGACCTCCCCCACAACAGAATATGTATCATCAATATGCCCAACCCAACATGTATCCTCAACCTCCATTTGGATACCAATATTATCCGCCATACCCAAATATACCTCTTAATTCTACAAGTATGGCCAGACAATTTGATTTGACTGGATGTCAGCTATATCCTTATCCCATGGATAATAGTTGGAAGAAAAATGTCCCTAAGTTTACAGGAAGTAGTGAATTGACTGCTGAAGAACATATCAAAAGATTCAATGCTTTTATGCAGGATATTGGTAACAAATATGAAGATATAAAAATGAAACTATTTATGATATCTCTTACTAATGAAGCAAGAGATTGGGTAAATAGCTTACCAGATGCTTCAATATATTCCTTGAGAGACTTCCACGAGCAATTTTTAGAACAATTTAGAAATCAATGTGCCCCAGAGTTTGCTCTTCATGAACTAATAACTATTCACAAATATCAAAATGAACAAGTGTATGATTTTAATTTGAGATTCACTAAACTGTATAACAAGGTCCCACAAGAATCCAAATTGAACAACCAAGCAGCCCTTAGCATATACTTGAAAGCATTTGACCCGAAGACAGGTTATGAACTCAGGGGCAAAGGTCCTAGAACCTTGGTAGAAGCACAAAAAATGGCTCTCACTATTGAAAACAATAAAAACGCTGTTGGGATGATTGGAAAAAGAGACAATATAAGAGTTCCTCAAGATCCTAATCCTCCTGCAAACAAACAAGAATACTCACATAAGAATGAAAGACCAAGACTCCATGACATGCCATATCATACAAACTGGAAAGATGGAAAGCTCGTGGATACTAATAGGAGACATAACTATGGAAAAGACACCCCTGACCCTTTGAAGAAAAGTGGAATCCATATGACAGAAAATAATCCATGGTGTACGCCATGTAATTTGCCACACTCTCCTGATTATTGTGTGGTAGCACAATCGATACAAAAAGATAAGATATCTTATAACCCTGAGATGGATCATCACACCATAAATATGTTGGGTGTCACACCTTTCACGGTTGAAGAAGATTATTCGTTCGATGAGGAAGCAGGGTATGAATATGATGTAGGAGCACAAAAATACAATGTGAACATATGACAACAAGAAGTGTTTTCTGACCATGGAGAAAACTTAGGAAATTGTGGATATGACCTCAACGTAGTACAAAGTTACAATTGGAAAAAACCTTCTGAGAAAGACAGAAGAGCTTTAACATTAGCTGCAGTAGCACAAGCCAAAAATAGCTATAATTTGAGAAACAGAACAATAAATGCTGAACAAGGAACTCCCAGAAGTGTATTTATAAAAAATCAGACTTCTGGTAAAAATGATAAAAGTAAAGCTGAGAAAACACCTCATGATATACCTCCTATTGACACATAGAACAAAAAGAAGGACAACACAAAAACTGAGGAAAAGGGGCAAACAAAAGTTGATAGGTCAGAACTAAATCCTTCATTTGATATTCTCAATTTGTTTCTCAAATAAAAATATTTGTGCCACTTCTAGAAATGATGGAGGTGGAAAAATATAAAAATATAGTGGTGAAGATGATATCAAATGTATCAGACAAAAGACCTGAACAACATAGTTCTAAAATAAATACGCAACAAGAATCGTTCAAAATACTTGAAGTATACTTGGGTGAAACATTAATGAAAAACCCATCTCAAGTAGATCCATTCTATATCACCTTGCTAATTAACAACAAATTAGTCAGGAATTGCATGCTTGATTCAGGAGCAGCAATAAACATAATGCCCTTGGCCGTTATGAAAAAGTTAGGAATGTGGGTGGATACTACGTTCGGTAAATGTTATGCAATGGATAACAGATCTGTCCCTGTTGTTGGAATCATGAAAGATGTTGAGATAGAATTAGCATCTCATCTTGAAGCCTCTTATAGAATTGACATCACTGTGGTAGATATCCCACCTAACTATGGAATGTTGTTATCTAGACAATGGACTGCCATGGTAGGGGGAAGTGTGCAGTTAGATTTATCTTATGCTACTATCCCATTGAGAACACAGGCAATTAAACTCTATAGGGAGCCAAGGTATGAAGACATTATAGAGAAAATTGATCCAAATCAAATGATTTGTTTCTATGACATAGACTTTAGTACATTCAGGGTGGAAGAACAATTTAAATTGTATAATACAGACCCAATTCACCATGAAGCCCAACTTGATGAAAATGGTGTATGGACCATGTATTTTGATGGTGCATGCAGCAAGGCAAGAAATGGAGTTGGGGTGTTGTTTATATCACCATCAGGAAAAACATTCAAATATTCTTTTTCTCTAAATTTTGAGTGCACAAATAACATAGCTGAATATGAAGCACTTCTAATTGGACTGAACATTGCTAGAAAACACAAAATCAAATTGTTAGCAGTATATGGAGATTCTAAACTGATTATTTCACAAGTCAAAGGTAAATATTCCTCAAAAAACAAAAGACTAAAACAATACAAAAATGCAGTTCTAGATGATGCTTTTTCAATAAGTTGGATAGATAGGTCAAAAAATATAATGGTTGATTTCCTTGCAAACATAGCTCTGAAAAAAGATGACATTACCTTGACAGGTATTTCAGAAGTTGAACTCAAAACTAGACCAACTATCCCAGACAACATATATAACTGGCAGGTTTTCGACAGTGATGTTGATTTACTCAAATTCTTGCACTGTATAGATTAGTATGAGAATCAAGAGATTGATTTGAATGCTTTTGTTGAGAAGAATGATGGTAAAGAGACTTTATTTGGGAAAGAGATTGTCTAGTTTAAAACAAATAAAATTCCAAAGGGCTTAGTAGCATTAGAAAGAGTTTTTGATGCAAATGATCGATCCATTACCAAAGAAGTAACAATAAAGGAGGATGATGTGGAAGAAATAAATTTAGGAACTGAATTAGCACCTAAAAAGGTCTACATTGGAAAGAAAATAACCCCTGCAATCATAAGCATGTTAGTTACATTATTGAGAAAATATAAACATGTGTTTGCCTGGTCTTATGATGATCTTAAAGCATATAGGGAAGATTTGTTCCAACACGAAATTCCACTTAAATATGATGCTAAACCCTATAGACAAAAACAAAGGCCCATCAACCCTATGTTAGAAACTAAAATGTACGAGGAACTTATAAAACTCAGGAAGCTGGCATAATTAAACCTATTAGGCATTCATCTTAGGTCTCGAATCTTGTTCCTGTTAGGAAGAAGAATGGAGATATTAGACTTTGTGTAGACTTTAGGAATTTAAATATTTCTTCCTTAAAAGATAACTATCTATTACCCAATATGGAAGCCTTACTGCAGAGAGTTACTGGCTGTGAGTTATTATCCATGATGGATGGGTTCTCCGGATACAATCAAGTAAAGGTTAAAGAATCTGAACAATACAAAACAGCCTTTACAACCCCATGGGGAACTTATGTATATGTGAGAATGTCATTTGGCCTTACAAATGCTGGAGCCACATTCCAGAGGGCAATGGACGTTGCTTTTGCAGGTCTAATAAATGATATCATGGCTGTATATCAGGATGACCTTACTGCATACTCGAAAAAGGCTGAGGATCATGTGAATCACCTTGAGAAGATATTTATCAAAGCATTAGAATATGGTGTTTCCCTGAACCCCAAAAAATGCAAATTTGTAGTTACAAAAGGGAAATTGCTTGGGTAGATGGAGTCCGGATTGATCCCGAAAGAGTAGATGAAATAGATAAAGTTCCTATCCCAAAGACCGCCAAGGCCATACAATCATTCTTTGGACAAATAAAATTTGTGAGAAGGTTTATACCAAACTTTGCAGAAATAATTAACCCTATATCTAGAATGTTGAAGAAAATGCAAAGGTTAGTTGGACAGATGAATGCATAGAAGCTTTTGCATCCATAAAGAGAGCAATTAAAGAAGCTCCAGTGCTAAAATCTCCCAATTTTAATAAACCTTTCCAGATCTTTTCCTTTGCATCTTTTCATATAATAGTGGGAGTTATGTTACAAAAGAATAATGAGGGTTATGAGCAGCCTGTTTCTTTTTTCAGTAAATCACTCCAACATGCAGAACTTAACTATGATATTATAGAAAAACAAGCTTATGCATTGGTAAAAGCTGTCAAGGCATTTAGACCTTACTTGGTTGGGGCTAAGGTGGTAGCTTATGTACCAAATGCAGCAGTCAAGGATGTGTTCATGTAGAACAAGGTAACTGGAAAGAGATGTAGGTGGATAAATCGACTTCAAGAGTTTGATATAGAAATTCAAATCACAAACTAGTAAGGGGGACAAGGGTTAGCAAAACTGATGACTGAAACAAATCTTGAGGCTGCCTAGGTATGTAATATTGAAAATGAAGAGGACATGATAACAAGTATTGAGAAAACTTCTTAGTACACTGACATAGTGTATTACCTCAAGCACATGAGATGCCCTGAAGGATTTGATGATAATAAGAAAAGAACTCTAAAATTGCATGCTTCTAAATATGTGCTTATAAAAGGAGATCTTTTTTGGAAAAATGATGATGGTAACTTATTGTTTTGTTTAGATGAAGAGCAAGCTAAATCTGCTTTGAAAGAAATGCATCAGGGAGTGTGTGGTGGCCATTTCTTAGCTAAAACCACAGCACACCAGATATTAAGGGCTGGTTATTATTGGCCCAAGGTTTTCAATGATGCTTATAATTTTACTAGAAAATGTGAAGCTTGTCAAAAATTCTCCAGAAAATTAAAATATCAAGGTGCATTACCCCTAAGACCTATGCAAGTTGATGCCCCATTTCACCAATGGGGAATTGACTTTATAGAAGAAATTATGGAAAAATCAAGTGGCGACCACAGATGGATATTGGTGGCCATCGACTATTTCACGAAATAGGTAGAAGCAGTGCCCACTAAACAAGCAACCAGCAAGGTTGTGATCAACTTCCTATTGGAAAACATTTTAACTAGATTTGGGGTACCCTTGAGGCTTATAACTAACAATGGAATGTGTTTTAGATCGGATGAGTTTAAAATTTTTTGTAAATCTTATGGTATTACAATTTCATATTCTTCTCCTTACCACCCACAAGGTAATGGGCAAGCTGAGTCCAGCAATAAAAGTATCCTAAAAATTATAAAGAGAATGTTGGATAACAATAAGAAAATTTGGGATTCTAAGTTGAGATTAGCATTGTGGGCTGAAAGGATCACAGTGAAGAAAGCAATTGGCAAATCACCATTTGAATTAGTATATGGAACTCATGCCAGACTCCTGATACACAACCTGCTGCCAGTGTGTAAGTTTATTCTCCAAGAGCATTGGAATGTCCCAGAACCAATGGAGGAAAGGCTAGAACAGCTAATGGAGTTGAATGAAATGAGGGAACAACCAATACAGCAAAATTAAAAAATGCAAATGTAGATAAAGTACCTGTATGACAAAAAGGCAACATTCAGAAAATTTGAGATAGGTGACATAGTGCTTATCTGGAATGCCAGAGATCAAGAAAAGGGGAAGCATGGAAAATTTGATGCCCTATGGATTGGACCTTTTGTCATAAATGGTAAGGCAGGGGAGGATTCATATTATGTACAGAACATGTCGGGTGAGGAGCAAGAGCTGCCAGTACATTGACAGTTTTTGAAACATTTCTTCTCTTAAAAGAACCGAGAGAAAAAGAATTGCCAGTGCATGGACAATTCTGATTAAACTCTCTAAATGGTCTTTTCCATGCACAGTAGTTTAGAAGAATCAAATGACTTGCTTAAAGATATCTCTTATCAGGAAATAAAAGTTTTTCATAAAGCGATAACCCAGGATCTCCAGCACCCATCATAGTTCACCCGTTGTAAAAGGCATTGGTCTGCTCCTCTAGAAATCTGGAATCTTGCTATGCCCTCAAGGAACATGCATCCCTAGAAAGAGCCACTGTTGGGACTAAAATTCCCAAGATACTTTTTGGGAAATATTAAGTTTTAATCATCCAAAGATTTCAGTATGAGAGCATATATAGAAATATCCATAGTTGTTTTCAAGCAAAAATTAACAATTGAGCTGATAGAAATATTTGGATTTGATCTATCCTGATCAAACCGTGTTGAAAGTTAACGAAAAATAATGTTAAGTACCAGAATTGAATACGGGTGAATTCCTTGTCGAAAATGAATAAGGGTTGCTTTTTGAACCATCTTAAGATTCCCTGTATTTTGCAAGTTATGTATGTTTTGATAAAATACATTATGGTATGGGTTTGTATGTTTGTATATACAAAGTCGTTTGTATATACAAAATCTCTCATATACAAAGTGGTTTGTATGTTCTATCATTGTATGATGCATGTGCTAAGTCCCTCGTATATCGGGTCACAGTATGGTCGCATAAAGGAGTCATCGGGTTGATACATCGTTTAATTATATGCATTTGGCTAACGTTTTATTGCTCCATACAAAGTGGACCTGATGAGATTAAAAGTTGAAGTATATATTCTGTTGGGCCCATTGCTTGTATATTATGTTTGTATGTTTGGTAGAGCACAACATACAACGTAATGCATACAACTCAATATATATAGTGCGGAACTTAAATATTATTAAATATGGTGAAATCGTTGTATGTTTTGCGTTTTGTATGTTTCGGGTTATACAAGGCTAATATACATACCGTGGAATTGAAATGTTTATAAATTAAAGTTAACTTGTTTGTATGTATATGCTTTTGGAAACATACAATTTAAATATACATACATCGCTGAAATACTATGCCAACATACAAGCCGGAACCGAAATAATTGTGAAATAACGATAAGTCTTTGTATGATTCGCATTTGTATGTTTTGGGTTATACATCACTGCACACATACAAGGCGAAACTTAGGAGAAAATTAAATCAGGCTAAAGGGATGCATCGAGACTTTATGTATATCAGAGGTTGCACATACAAGTCGGGCCCGAAAAGTTCAAAGTTTAAGTGAATAGTTATTTTAAATCCGTTGAATGCACCTTATGATTGTTTAAACATACAAAGCACGGCTACATACAACGCGGAATCCAAAAAGATTAAAGTTTATATAAACCAATGTATCCAGACTAAATGTATATCGGAAATATACATTGCATTTTATGCAAGCCGGACGTAAAATGTTTATAGAATACGGTAAAACCGTTGTATGTTTCCGGTTTGTATGTATCTAATATACATTGCCCGATACATACAAGCGTTGGAATTCGAAGAAGATTAAAATACGGTTAATGCCATGTATCTTCACTTAATGTATATTCGATATACATTTCTTTATACATGTCGGAATCAAAAGAGAGTAAGCTGCGGTTTATAAAACGGTTGGAGTCCGAAGGGGATATACAAGGAACTTTGTATGTATTTTTGTGAGAGATACACGCCGATACACATAACGTGGACCCCAAAAGTTATTAAAAATGAAACATCCGTTGTATGTTTGTGATTTGTACCTATCAAACATACATTGCCCATATACAATGTAACATACAAGTGGCAAAACCGAAAGGGTTATTCAAAAGAGTTAAGCGCTTGTATATTCAATGCTTTGTATGTAGCGAACATACATTCTTCAGGATACAAGCTACAGATACAAAAGGATGTACAAGGACCGGATGCAAAGGAAAAGTTAAATGTTAAAAATTCTTTGTATGTTTTAGCGATTGTATGTTGCAATAAACATGTCAAATATACAAAGAAAAAGAAAGCGAAAAGGCGGGAAGTTTTTTCAACCCGATTGCGAGGTCACGCTGACGAAGGAAACTCTAAAAATGACATTTAATCTAAATGTTTAATATATTCTTCTGACATTTGAAATATGGATTTTTGCAGGATATACACAGCGGGATTAAACTGTAAAACACCCACGAAAGGATCTCGAGGAACTAAATAAAATATCAATAAGGGGAGTAATTACTTAAATAAATACATTTGTTTGGATTGTTTGATCAGACATTAATTTGTGTTTTATCTAGATTTTTTAGGAATAATGAAGAAACCCTCGAAGGATATTGGGCTGGACTACAATTAAAGACTTTTTCTACCCTGAAATGGTTATCCATTTGATGATTAGTGGCTAGTATTAAATTTCATAAATCTGTTTTATTAGAACTAATATTGTTGTTCGGTTATCAACCGTCACAACCATTGTAACTGCTCTAAAGCTTGTATGCCTCTCTTTATAAGAGATGACCAAGACCAGAGGAGGGGGAGGATGGAAGCAAATTACAAAACAGAACAGGAGATACTATAGATTGGATTTGAACGGCAATGCTAGTTCATTTTTAATATATTTTATTTATGGTAGATCATGTGCAAGGATTCTCTGATGAAGTCAAATCTGTAAGTATGAAGCAGTGAGTACAAAATTTTGGTATCAATTATCTGTTAAATTTGTTCAATTATATGACTGTCTCCTTTCAAAGTTTTCTTTGTTATTCAATTTGAATTATCAAGTATAGCTTCAAGTTGTCTATGCACATTTGCTATTATAGTGTGATAAGATTAATTGGTTTCTGTTTTCAGAATTAAATCCTTTAAATTTATCACAGTAATTCATAAAACATTGTCATGGATCTATAAGAAGAGTCATATGGTTAGGGTTTGTATTATGTCTCTAGTTTTTGATAAATCTGCTACAATTGTAGTATCATTCTGATAGGTTCCTTCAGGCAAGGATTAAATCCTTTCAGATGAATGCAGGTAATATTTTGTCAATTGGATATATGTAAGTATGGAATACTAACTATTTCCTTGCAGGGTTGTACGAGTTACATACCTATCTTTTCATGCCAGATAGTTCACGTTTTTACCAAACAAACAGTCATTAATTTCATGATTGCACTGACTCTATAATCAATAAGGCACTGGTCTATTTCTTTCATTTTCACTTATACAAAGTCACTTCAGATTTACTTAGTTAGATTGCATTATTGTTTTAGCATTACAATTTAGATCATTTAGAATTAATTTGTTGTCTTTTCATTTGTTTTATAATTTATGCTATTATCAATAGTTAGATTAATTCTGATTAAAGTAGTGATCATCTCTTTATCTGCTTTATTAATTAGAGGTTTACCCGCCTAGGTCTAGCAAAGCCTGAAGTGAAGGGGGTTTAACCATATCTACCTCGTGTCAGTTAGCCAAAAACGTCAAGAGAGCCTAGCAACCTCGTAGGGTTAACGACCTACGTTTTTGAAACCTAACAGAGAGATAGGCTAGAATAAACTCAACTGATCCACACCCTCACACTTGGGTATGAGAGAAAGGAGGTAGCATTCAAAGCCCTTAGCATCTACTTGTTCCTTCGAGACTCACAATCCACTGCTAATAATCCAAATTTATAATGTCCCAAAATTCCTAAAAGAATTCAATCAGAAAGCCATAAGGGTCAGGAGCTTTCCTTTTCTTCATCTGAAAGATAGTAGCCTCCAATTCTTCTAGGGTAATACAACCCAAAAGGTGCTCATTCATCTCACTAGTGACCAAAGAAGGGATACAGGACACCACATGGTTTTCTTCTGTCAACGTATCCCGATATTCTTCTCTAAATATATCATCAAAGAACTGCAAAGCTTTTCTTGAGATATCACTCAAAGAAATTAAATGTTCACCCTTAACATTCACAAGAAAAGGAATTGAATTACCATGTCTCCTGGCTTTCACAAATTAGAAGAAGAAGGCAGTGTTTTTGTCCCACTCCTGTAACCACTCAATCCGAGCCTTTTGTTTCCAATAAATCTCCTCATGCAACTCACATGATTCCTCCAGAACTTTCAATGCCCTTGCCTCCTCCCTGAGAGAATCTCAAAGAGGCCCAACTCCCTAATCTCTCGAGTGATAGCATCCAAATCAGCTTGAGCAGCAACCTTATCATGGAAAATATTACCAAAACACTGCCTGTTCCATCTTTTGAGCTGGTACTTCACATACTGCAGTTGTTTGAAAAAGGAATACATAGTGGTGCCAAAAGTAGGTCTGCCCCTACACCACCACTCAACAACATGATCATGTAGAGATGGATCCTGCAACCACATAAGCTAAAACTTGAAAGAAGGAGATCAAGCAACACAAGCTGATGAAGCAGATAATTTGATAGGCCAGTGATCAGAGCCCCTCCAGTCCATAATCTTAGAACAAGTAGACCAAGATCCACCAATCCAAAAGCAAGAGACAAAGAACCGGTCAAGACTCTCAGCAATACAATCCTCCCCCAATCTCCTATTGTTCCAAGTAAACTGACCATTACTAGGCTTGATGTCAACAAGATTCAGAGCAGAAATGTTATCACAGAGTAGAAAAGCAGAGGACTACAACCTCAAACTTCCACCCTTTTTTCACCCAAATAAGTAATGGTATTGAGATCACCTGCAATAATCCAAGGAAAAAGAGGAACATAGCTCTGGATAGACCTAATATGAGACCACAAGTACTCCTTACCAGGGAAATCAGAGGGAGGATAGATATTGTTGGAAAGAAGAATTGTTTCTCCCATTTTCAGGCTCGAAGCAACCGCCGAAATAGAAGACTTACAGGACATCCACCAAAGAGGACAAATCTTCAGAGGATTCCATAAACAAGCCACATCCCCCACATTACCTTGGGCACTAATGCACTGGCATTGACCCCGCCCCCAAAGTTTAGGTGCCAAACCACACATATTCTCAATAGACAACTTGGTTTCCTGTAAAAAAACCACATCAGGAGAATGATTTCTCACCAAATCACGAACAACTTTTTGTCGAGGGCCACTGTTCAAGCGCCTTACATTCCAAGAGAGGATGAACATTTTGGAGGGTTAGAAAAATGTGATTCCAGAGTCTTAACAAAGACTAACTCTACTAAAGTCTCCTCCATCATCTTGATTTTCTCCAAGTCCTTTCGCCCAGCCTTGGAAGATTTCTCAGCAACCCCTTTTTTAAAATATTTCTAAAGAAGCCCCAACGAGGGAGAATCCTTGTTGCCTTTTCCCAAATTAGGCCCCACTTTCATCATTGGAAGAGAGATCTCACCCTCATCCTTCTTCCCAGTGGAGATAACCTCAGGCCCCACTGAAACTGTCATACTGAGATCAGTGTCCATTTGCAAAGCACCACCATCCTATGTATTCTGAATATTATCGAGAGTATTGCCCTCCTGAACCACTTCCAAGACACCTTGACCCATAGCCATCATACCTAAGTTCACCTCCTACTGACTAAGGTCATCCAAAACCTCAAATCTATTAAAATTGTCCTCTTCATGGTGCTCCTTAAAAGTCCTCTTCTGCCCCCAATTCTTATTACGGGCCTTAACAAGAATGAAAACCTCGGTACCAATAGCATTACCAGATATTGGAGCCTTGCCTTTATCAACCCTAGGAGGGTTGTGAGGAGGCTGCATAGTCTGAGGCTCAAAATTTTTTGACCTATGACATCTTCTCTACAAATGACCATATTAATGACAGACGACAACGGAAAGGCAGGTTTTCGTAATCCAGCAATTGAACCCAAGAATACGCACCCGCATGAATTTCCAAAGAGTTTGGAAGAGGATTACTCAAATCAATTTTAACACAAATGTGAGAAAAAGTCATTACCTTTCTATCTTGTGTTTGCTGAGAAGGACCCACTGGTTTCCCCAACATCGAAACAACCCTTTGCAAAATGTCATTGCGCCAACACTCAATTGGAAACCGAGGAAGAGACACCCACACTAGAACCTGATTTGGGAGCTCCTCTGAAGGATTAAAACCAGCGTGCCATGGCTTAATAAATAAACCAATTTGGTTGTGGAAGTAAGGCCCACCCTCGAAAACTCTATTGCGATCAGCCATACAGTTGAAAACCACCATGAAATAACTATTTGCCAACAACATAACCTCCATTTCACCCTCCGAAGCCCAAGTTTGTTGGGCCCACAACTCCAAAAATTAGAGCGAAACCCTCATTCCCATAAATTTGCAAATCAATGCATGTTTCAAGAAATATTCAATTTCTTCCTCTATTGATTTGGGTTGAATCACCAACACTGGCCTTTCTTTGCTTCTTTCTAGGCACCCATTAATTTTTGAGATTCGAAGTCCTCTGATCAAAGAAAACCCCCAACCCCCAAATCATTAACAAACAAATTATTCTCCACCGCCCTCATCGAAGGAGATGGTGATTTTGCTTCGAAAGCGGCACGAAAATCCATGGTAGATTTAACCCCAGACACTTTCCCTGGATCCATCACCAAGAGAAAAACCAAACCACTCCCTTATACCTCCCCGAGCACATGCACCACCTCCACACGAGCAACAAACAGAGGGAGCACAAAGATAGAAAAAAAGAAAAACCCCAAGCATGCTAGAGGCCACCACCCAAGATTCAAACAACCCCCGTACGGCAGCAAAAACTCTCCCACAGAAAAGGAAGACCGACCAAACTACATACAACACCCACCCCCTGCAAAAACCAACACTGCCAGCCGAACGCCGCTCTCCACAAACCCCTACAGCCAAGGAAAAATTAAAAAATAGACCCCAAACACCAAAACAACCCCACCCCACCACATAGAACGCACCAGACATAGCAAATAACCATCTTCTAAGGACATGCACAAGAAAAGCCTTACATGCAAGATCCTATAAATATTATTATTATTATTATTATTATTATTATGAATTATATTATTTTATTGAATACAAATTAAACTATCATATTAATATGAAATTATTATTATTATTATTATTATTATTATTATTATTAAGAATTATATTGTTTTATTGAATACAAATTAAACTATCATATTAATATGAAAATAACAATATAATATTCCACAATATTATAATAATAATAATAATTATTATTATTATTATTATTTTTTTAAAAATTGTTAATAATTTTTTATATTTTTATACATAAAAGAATAAAATAACTATAGAATGGTGACAAATAAATTATATCATTATAAATTATAATATAAATATTACAATAATATTATAATAATAATATAATATATTAATTTGTTACTTATTTTTTTAATAATTAGCAAATATAAGAGAATAAAATAATAATATTAATATTAATAAAAAATAAATTAATTTGTTAGTTATTATTAATATTTTTATACCCAAAACAATAAAAAACTATAGAAAACTGACAAATACATTAAATCATTATATATTATAATAATATAAATATTACAATGATTTTATAATGATAATAATCCTATAACATTTTAATAACCAATAAGCAAAAATGAATTGTTTCAAAACCAAATTTCCACAAATATTGACTCACTATAAAAATATTTAAAAAATTATTTGGATAATAATAATAATAATAATCATATAACAATTTAATAAGCATAAATGAATTGTTTCATAACCAAATTCCCCCAAATATCAACTTAGTCATAAAAAATTTAAAAAATTATTTGCTTTCCATTGCCACCTCCTCCTTTAACTGGATTTGTCTCTTCATTTTTAGGTGTTTGTTTCACTCAAAAAAATTACCTTGTTACCATTGCCACCTCCTCCATTCTAACCGGAATTACCTACTCAATTTTAGGTGATTGTTGCACTAAAAATGAGGTCATTTTATTTGAGCCAATCACAATAGAGATAAATAATTTCTCCAATTTTTTGACAAAAAAATTTATACTGTGTTTTGATTGGTTTACTCTTGCTAGACTAATCACTAGATAAGCCACAGTGATTGCAATAGTACTGCTGAAGGTAGGTACTAATAAGAATAGTATTCATGGTCCTCACTAGCATGTCAACATCTTCTTACATAATGACACACCTTTTCATAAGAATAATTGTGGCAATGCTTAAATTCTGCATGGGGCTGCTTAGCTTATTTATGGAGCTAGTGACTCTTTGAATTTTTTTTCTTCTTTATTTTAAGTAGTTATTTTAATTTGTAGTTTTTTACTATATAAAAAGTACTAATGCAATGAGTTTTTTTTATTAGTATTAATTTCTCTAGAAAAACCAATCAAAACAGAGTATTATTTTTTATGTTGAATAAATTTTAATTAAAAAAAAAAAAAATTATTCCCAAAATCATTTCTTTGTGTTGTAATTGACCCATAATTTAAACTCTTAAAAGACGGATTTTTAGAACAATTGTTTAGTTAAATTCTGAATGGCTAAATTCTTACCCAAAATTTAGTTATTAAACAAATAATATTTTTTAATTTGTAGTTTTTTACTTATTAATAAAGAATTAGTTTTAGTACCTCAGCGATTATTAGTATTAATTCCTCTAGAAAAAACCAATCAAAACAAAGTATTATTTTTTATGTTGAATAAATTTTAATTTTTACAAAAAATTTAACAAAAATTATTTCCAAAATGATTTCTCTGTGTTGTAATTGACTTGAAATTTAAACTCTTAAAAGATGGATTTTCTGAACAATTGTTTAGTTAAATTCTGAATGGCTATATATTTGTGTATAAATATTAAATATTGAAATATTATATTGATTAAATATTAATATATTATATTGTGTTATATTTATATTAATATTTAATTTTATTCACTATATATATTAATTATAAAATTCTTATTTTAAATATCAATAGAATAAATAAGAGTTGCAAAGCAGTTAAGTTTCTGCCAAAATGTTCATGAGTAGCCGTATTTTAATTTGTTGTGTTTACTTAGTTTTAGCAATAATGTTGATAATATAATAACTTTATAATAATCTTCAAATTTGTAAGTTAGAGTTGACAGTGTTGTAATATTTGCATTGAATGCTAAAAATTGAAGAACTTTGAGATTCTGCATTTAATGTTAGATTTCTACCTAGTACATTTTATCACATTTAATGTCATGGCGTAAAATGGAAATCCTTCACTCTCCTTAAATAATAGATGTTTATGAAGATTAGAAATCCATAATTATGTTTATTACCCTCTCTCTCTTAATATGATACATGTATATGTGCATGGAGAGATAATTATATGTATGATTAAGGAATGTTGTAACATGTCTATTTAGTTCTATCTTACTTATGACACAAGAAATTCCATGTGTGAATGGTATAATCATAATCTAAAGCTCCTCCTATTGTGTTCTATGAGTGAGATGAAATGAGATTGATTTTAATGTTTCTCAATCTCTCTCACCCTCCTAGTAGATAGAAGTGATTTTGCAAAAAAGATGAAGTTTATTTGAATTTAGTGTACCATGTGTGTTTCTCTCTCTTCTACCCTCATGCATATTAAGGAAAATAAAAGGTTAATCATGTAAGTATAGTTTTAGCATCTTATTCATTACATTGCACAAAGAAATATGTTGTCTTACGAAATATACTTCATCTTATATAATTAATTAATGTTTAAAAGAATTAAGTGTATTGTGCTTCCTTTCTTAAGCAGTGATAATTTTAAGAAACCCCTCCTGAATAAAGATATAAAATCCTAGCGAATCTTTCATTTTTTTGGAAAAAATATTAATTTCTATTGGCGAAACTTTCCTTTTTTTGAAAAAAATATTAATTTTATTAGCGAATTTTTTTACATCACTACAAATTTGTAGAAAATCTTGGTGAATCTTGATGAAAAATAAGAAAATGCATTAATTACCATGGTGAATCCTTCCTTTTTAAAAAAGTTAAATTCCTATAGAAAAGTAAGGGCTTGAGGGTGGTATTGATTGACTAGTTTAAGGTGTATTGCTCATATCTATGATTTCTTAATATTTTAAATAAACATTGAATATTTTAAATCGACCCTATATTCTTTTTCACCACCATTGATTTTATTTATAATCTAAGGTTTGGTTTCTATTCTATAGGGCAAAATGTACCCATGGAGCTCTAATGCCCATGAGGCCTGAAATTACATTTGGGTTGTTTGCATTTTGGGCCATTGCTCTCAAATGCAAACAACCCAAATGCAATTTTGGGCCCTATGGGCATTGGAGCTCTATAGGTACATTTTGGCTCATGAAATTTAACCCCAACTATTAGATTATATATTGAGATCAACAACCAGATATAATTTTGGACTCGATAGACATTTGAGCTCTGTGGGTGCATTTTAACCCATGGAATACAACCCCAAAATTATAAATAAAATCAACAGTGGTGATTAAAACGGTGATATGGCCCTAAAGTAACCAATAATTATATAATATTATTGGCGAATTAATTTCATTTTCTACTATAATTTATAAAATTTAGGCGAATATGATCTAATCAGGTATTAAATATCATGGTGAATTTTTGAGTTTAAAAGTTTAATAAAATAAATGTTCTGGCGATTTAACTAGGACTAAAATAAAATTTTGTAAAAATGTGGCGATTTAGGTCACTTTACAACTTGAACTATTAGCCAAATTTTGAATCCCCAATTTCCACTATTAGCCAATTGGTGAATATTAGCCACTAAAAAAATCACTCTTCTTTAGTTAATCTTTTGCTAGTGTTTGTGTGAGTGTGTTGCATCGATATTGATTTTACACATTTTTAGCAATGATGGGTGACATTATCACATTTTTTTGATAAATTTTTGTTTAATATAATAAAGTCTATTTTACGGCAAAAATGCCTAAATAAGGCTACCATCAAATTTAGGCCCTTAACAATTGAAAGGAAGCTCAGTGTGCGGAAATCGCTTCCTACACTAATCTAATGAGGAGAGATGTATGCAAATTCAATTTAACTCTTACAACTACAGCAAAATAGAACATCTAACAGAGATATTGCAGCAATACACATACACAAAGAAAGTAGACAGAAGAGAGAGAGACAAGATATACGTGGGGAAAACCCTTACGGGTGAAAAACCCCACACTCCAAAACACAGCTCAAATGTATTACAGTAAACAATAACAGATTACAATACAGTTTCATAGCCAATGCTCTTTCAGGAGTCTTCGAATGTCGTATCTGGAGATATTCTGGCAGCATAACAGTACTCGTACCAAAGTTATCTATCTCCCATCCAAGCACCTATTTATATAGAGTTTACAAGGCAAATATGAAACCTTCTAGAGATGGGCGTCCATCTTGGACTCATGCCCCAAAACCCACGCCTAAGGACACTTGTCCAACATGCCATCCTGAAGTGGGCGCCTGGTCCCAAGATAGGTTACAACAGATGCTCTTACGCACCTTATAGCTGTCATAGAATCCGTTATACACTGACTAAAAATATCATATTCCTTTTACATGTCATAACCTCTATTGACCGCCCAAAGATGCCTTTCTCTCGTGCAAAGCCAGGGGCGCTGCCCCTAGACCCCGCAAGGGGCTACGCCCCTTGACCCTGTCTTGGGGGCGCTACCCCCAAACCCCCATTAATTATTCAAGGGGGAAACCGCGGCTGCCAAAGTCACCAAAATTTACCCTGCTGTGCTAGTGGGTGCCAATATTTTTCCTTGAAGTATGAGCAATGTCAAAAAATAGAAAAATTAATAGATTATATCGAATTCTATAGTAATCCTTCTGGGTAATGACTAAAAGTAGCACAGCTTCAAACAATACCATTGCTATGAACAGAGCAAGTTCGAGCACCCTGAGCAGAGCTTCATTTGTAAGGCCAAAGTGAATTTTAGTGAAGTTCCAGGTCAAGGGCATTCCAAGTTCTGAAGACTAATTATGAGGCTGCACCAAATTCTGATGCCACCAAATTTTTAAGGACATGTGCTTTCCATTTTCCAATTATCATTATGCTATCTTCCATTACCTTTTGAAGAAGCAAATCCCTCTCTACCTTTGGAAGCAGTCAAAACAACTCCAGGGAGACACCAGAACCCGGTACATTCACAACTGCAAGAAAAGATTCTCAATCTATACGCTATTCATGTCCCTAAGTAGAACACAAAAGGATAAATAATGGGAAACACATTTAATTCAAGTAATTAAAACTCTAAATCCACATTAAACTAATTGCCAACAATATACAGCTTTATTATCAACACACTAGGCATAAACAAATAATCATAAGTAATCAGTGAGAATAAATTCCAAAACAAAAACACTACAAATTACTCTTATATTTAGATCCCACATCAGTTACATAACTTGTATTTACAGAGGGAACCAAGCTCCCCATTAGACTCATCCTTAGCAAACTAACTACTACCCGTATCTTTTTCCTCCCCTAAATACAACATTCAGTTTTGTTTATAAAGATGCCCAGCAATTTCTCCACCACTCTTCATATGAAACCACTTAATATGTAATGGATGCGCATTAATCACCCTTATCAAGTAAAAGTTTTCTACCAATTAGATTAAAGAAAAATTATTTTTCAAATATGTTTTGTTATAATATTTTCATCTATCTAATAGCAATAGCTAAATATTTTTTAAAGAGAAACTATTTCAGTTCTCATTGGTTGCAAAAAAATTATTAATAACTAGTTAAGAACAGGCCTCGCCTATAGTTTGCTTGGCAAAAACTAAAAAATAAGGGCATTGAGAATATAGATATGCTAGTATTTCTCACTCGATGGTTTTATGTATACTACTGAAAAGCAATGTCAATTTGCTTCCCTCTTCCTAGTTTTAGGGTTTCATGTGAGAAAATTTTGAAATTATAATATATTTTATCAAAATGAAATTTCATTGTTGTTAGTCTCGAATCAGGGCCTTAAATTTGATGGTCATATGGCCGTATTTAGTCATTTTAGCTGTAAAATACAATTAAAATTTTAGGAAGACTGTATCACTTGAAAGACAAGATTTCAAATAAATTGTCAAAATTTATATGTAATTATTCTTATATATATTTTTAGTCTATATATATTTTTTTCTAAAATAGATAGGATTTAATATTTGAAAGGCAACTTCACAAAAAAAATGCTTGACATGCAAGATCGACCGTCAAATTTAAGCCCCGGTCTCAATGAAACAAATAAAGAAAATAATGGTAAGTGCCAAAGCAAAGCATGCTTTTAATTCGTGGGGAATGTGGTAAACCTTTTTGGATCTTCTTTTAATATATAGTCATTAGAAATTTAAGATACATAGTTATACTTCTTGGATACCTTTTGATATAGTTATACTTTTTGGGATAAATGGAAAGTTAACATACCTTTAATGTTTTATATTTTTTAATACCAATTAAAATATGTCTATGCACACATATTTATATATGTTATAGTTTGACAATATTGAACCACGCTTGCACAGTATTAGCTAGATATTAATGTTCTATTCTCTTCCTTTTTAAAAAAATGATTTTCAAGTGGATTATTTGGTAAGATCTCTTAATTAAATAATATCTTGTCATATTTGTGTTTTCTTACAGGAGTAGGTAAGTGGTGCATCCAAGTAGGAATATTAGATGGACTTGGGCTTGATTTCATCCAGAATTTGAAACAATTCAATTACAAGGGATTCAAAAATTAACTAAAATGTTTAAAGATTAATTTGCAAATGTGAAATGATTTATCCACAACTCACTTGTAAGACTATAGAAAAATATTATATATATAATAATTACATACATTTTAATATAGAGTAAGATATTTAATCTTATAGTTAATAACAAAATATTTTATGTCTTTGTCTCTTTCTATATCTCCATGTTCCTTTATGTTCCTCTTTCTTTGTTTCTCCTCCTCTCTCTCATGCACCATATCTCTTTCTCTTTCTCTCTTCCTCTCTTTGTATCAAACAATCTCTCTATCTCCTTTTGTATCTATTTATCTCCCCTTCTCTCTTTCTCTCTTACCCTCTCTTTGTCTCTTCCTCTCTCTGACACACACTCAATCTTTCTCTCTCTTTCTCTATTTGTCTTTATCAATCTCCCTCTTTCTCTTTATAAGTCTATCTCTAACTCTCTCTGTATCTCCTTGTCTCCCTTTCTATCTCTTTATTTCTCTTTATCTATCTCCCTCTTTCTACCCCTCTGTCTTTATACCTCTATCTCTCTCTCCCTCTCTATTTCCATACCCCTTTTTCTCTATATCTCTCTAGCTCTCTATCTATCTCTCTTTCTCTTTGTCCCACCTTCTCTCTCTCCCCCTCTCTCTTTATCTCATATCTCTATCTATCTCCTACTTTATTTTTCTCTTTATTACTCTCTATATCTCTTTCTCTCTATCCCTCTATATCCCTATTGGTAAACAGATTTGTCGCTGTGAATGAATTCTCAAGAATGACTCTGTCTCACTCAGAAAGCAATGACGAACTGACCAACAATTGGAGAGATCACGATAGAGCAACAATCTTCGTCTGCATTTGAGAGGGGTAGCTCCCTTGTATGATCAAAATAGGGGTTTTTGTGGTATTTTAACTAGAAATACCAAAGGTAAAGGAAAACTAAAAGAAAATGAATTATAGAAACCCTAGTAGCAGACATATGAATACCGACTGGGATTTTATAGATTTGTACAAATATTAAAAAAAGGTTCATCATAAAATCAAAAACACACATTCCTCAGATTTATATGATAAAGGGAAAGTGATCATAAATATTGGAACTGTAGCAATAATGAAGAAAATAGCTCATGAACCTCAACATATGAAGAGATAGGTTTGCATGAACAATATTAAATCAAGATACCGAGATTAAAATTGTATTTTCACACACATATTGCACAATTCACAAACATTCCATTAAATAACCAATGTCTTTCCACAATAATACAAAGAATATACCTATTCAACCTACGAACAATAGGTAATGAAAACACACGAATCAACGGCTTTATGTATTATTTTGAAGTTATACAACTACAAAACTTCTCTGTACAAAGCATAAAATCCATTAGCTCTCTATTTTTCTTTAGTTCTGCTCAATACTAGAAAAGAACTGGGAAACACTAATCACTGGAACCCCCCCTTTACATTTGAAATAGTCTTCTATTTATAGACTTTTTCCCATAACCAACTTGTAACCACTTCCTAACTACTTAGTAACTACCTTTTTGAAATACAATAATTTAAAAATAAGATTTATATTCTAGTTAGATTTTACCTAACTTTTCTAGAAACAAAGCTTATTTTCTAACTTTTAGCTATAATAAGTGACGTAAGTCACTTTTACAAAAAGGCAACTAAAAAGCTATAACCTGAAAGAAAGGCCAAGTTATTGGTTTGATGAGGTAGTTATTATGTCCTCTTCCACTCCATGAGTCACTTGTTTGAACTAAGATCTATCAGCAACAATTTGGCCTGCAAAGATGTTCAACCCAATTAATGACTTAAATTTTCATTACTCTACCAAATTTTGATAACCAAATTCAGCTCTTACGTAATCCTTGTTGTTCTTTGGGAGTTGGTATATAGGTAATCTTTTCCTTCTTATCTTCAAGTTGAAAGCATCTATGTTTACTTCCTTTTACTCTTTCTCTAGCTTGGAATAGTTTTGATCACTATCAGCCATTGCTATTGACTTTGTCAGAGACACAATCACTTCTTTCCCAAACTCTTCTTCTTTGAAGTAATACCTCCCAGTGTAGGCACTACCACACCGAACCCCATTGAAACAATAATAGTAACTCAAGATATATAATTCTCTCGACATCACCAAATGTAATAGACCAAACTATAAATCTTGTGGGTCTAACTCTAATTGTATTGTAGTTTGCATATTCAAATTACCACAGTGCCATTTTGAGCATACTCAAAGTAATGATCAATGTAGTTCTGAAGGTGGAGAATATCTCTTCATGATATGGGTTAGAATGTTATATTTGCAAGTCAAACTCATTTTTAAGTAGATTGAGGGTCAACCTATCAGTGATTAACACAAATATGAAGACGTTGTATGGAATCCACAAGTCTTTTACAAACTCTTCCACCAAACACTCATAGTCATGGAGCTTATCAATTGTTAGAAATTTTTGAAGTGATGTTGATAGCATCAATATTAATTCAAATTCATTTTGACATTTTTGCATCCCTGCATATTGCATCGACATGAAATTTTATACCATCTTTTCAACAAACCCATTTTGTGGATATCTTGCAGTCATGGCATTCTATGAGACTCATTTATTTGAGGCAACTTTTCAAATCATTCACATGTTGTGTGTATGCTTCTGCGTTTTACATGCATATCTAATAATGGCGGCTAGGTATTAGATAAAAAATTGTTACATCCCCAACTTACAATTAGACTTAATCATTAACTTGGCATGATAATCATGAGGATTAGTCATAGTTAATTGATTTGATATTGTGGAAATATCTGATTTAATTTTTATTATGAAGTAATGACTGATGTTAATTAGTTTTGTAAATTAAATAATTTATATTATGGGATATGATAATGATGCACTGATCATGATCTTGTGGTCCTGGGTGTGAACAAGAAAATGAACATCCTTCAAAGAAGGAAGGAGAGTATCATCCTAGAGGAAGGGTTAGGCGTTGAGAAAATAAAAGGTTGATTAGCCATTTGAGTATCGGCTTCTATGTTCTTCTAAATCCCTTCGTAAGTTGTCATGTGTCATGTCTCCTTTCTTAGTATTTATGTTCTTTGTAAGTTGTTATATCGTTCGTGCTATCATGACTAGTTGTGACAAATAGACGATGTTCGTGGAACATCATCTCTAATTGAGAGACAATCGTCTTAAGAAACGAGGAGGTCTCTCGTTATCCTTTTGTTTTTGGGGATATTATTCCCTAGTCATTCGACTAAGGATGATAGTCGATTTCGGGGGAGTATTACTCGACCCTGATAACCAATGATCTTGTTGTGAAGCATTTTGTGATTTCAATTTTACAGTGATAATCCTTATAATTAAATATGTATTATTTAACCCTTATCCTTAAGTAAGGATAAATATGTATATCTTTTAGAGGGAACCTCTTTATAGGTTGACTTCACTAATGTTGTAATTATTTTACTTATCCTATTATTCGATATTATTGAATAGTATTAATTTTTGGATAGTTGGCCTTGAGGAGCGAAGGAGAGATTTGAGCTCATCCTTCTCAAGCGCATGTGCCTTGATCGAGCCATATTTTGAGGAAACTGATCGAGTGGGTGGTAGTTTCCACCCAAATCGGTATGCCAGAATTTACCGGATAACAAGTTTTGTTTTCATTTTGTAAGTTAGGACTTTTGCTGAGTAAGTTTTCATTGTTGGGGTTTTGTGGTGAAGAGGGTGGCGAAGTTTTTTTGGAAAACACTAAGAGTTAGGAAGCTCAGAGCAGCTTGAAGTAGACTTGGGCTGGGACTACATCACTTTCAAAAGTCTTATCCAGGTAAAATGGTGGACATTGTTTCCAATTGCTTTTGGTTTAATACTGTGCTGAACTTCCATTTGAGCATGTATGGCATTATGTTTCTTGTTTTATAGATAATACAGAGGCACAAGGCCTGTGAGGCTATGCCTATGGTTTTTTGATATTATCTTCATAGTCGAGGCTCAAGGCCGATACGGCTGACCTCATAATGTATTAAAGAATTATTTCTTTTCAAAGGTTCAGAGCCTTAAGGTCGAGTCATATCATGTTAACTCTTTAATGAGAATAGGCTCGAAGCCATTATGGTTGAGCCATCTTACATAGTAATCTTTTCTTGAGACTAAGCTCAAGGCCGTATGGCCGAGCAGTGAAACACATTAATCTTTTCTTGAGATGAAGCTCAAGGCCATATGGCTGAGCAGTGAAACATTGTAATATTTTTCTGAGACTAAGCTCAAGACTTAGAAGCTGAGCAACAACTGCATTATGTTTTTATTGTGACATAAGCTCGAGGCCATAAGGCTGAGCTGTATAGAGTTATACTCTTTTCTATGTCATAGCTCAAGGTCTTACGACCAAGCTTTAATGCATTATACAACATACAATAACTAGTGCTCGAAGCCATTATGGCTGAGCATGATTTCAAAACATCTCAAGCACGCGTTGATTAACGACGAAGTTAGAGCCTAAGTGCTCTCAACATGGGAAAAATTGAATAACTAGTAATAATTCTAGTTAATGATTTTAGCTCCTATATTTGAATCATACAGTCACTTGGCTATGGAGACAACCGAAAAGGCACTTAAACATCAATGTGTTTGCAAACCTTAAACTATTAACAAGTTTGGCATGCATGGAAACCCAACTGTGAATTATAATAAGGGTTATTTAAATTGTCAAGATTGTACTCGTTAACCCTCGTCTATGGAGGTGGTGAGATCATTTAAGATCATGGTCTCATCACGTAACGGCTTGTTTGTGCTAGAAGAATAATATAGATTTGTTCTATGTGTCTAAATTAAGACCTTTTAGTTATTGTTACGAGTTATAATTCCTTTATTTTACTGAAGTGTAAACTAATAGGATTGGTGTTTATCACCTAAAGCTCATAAAGAAATTAAGATCTATTAATCATAATGAAACCAATCTATTTTACTAAAGCAAGGTATGCTTAGAGTACCATGAATATGAATTCATCCTATATGATAATTTGATATCAAAATTGTAAACCATAGAAGACCCAAGGTGGTAAAAATGGTCGATTTTGATATGAATTGAAAGTGGAACAAGGTGACAAGGAGTCACTAGTTCCTCATTATGAAAGTAACCTATTTAGTCATAACCAACCTATGATGGGAGTCGAATGTCTAGGTATGGACAGTGAATCGAATTGATCCCACTCATACTAGACCTAAAGAACAAGGTCGATGAGAACTTACTGTAGGACATGACAACTTATAAGTCGAGTTAGGGTGGTGGACATATGACGATGTTCATTGTGCAATGTGTATGTAGGTAAATCTTTGGCCAAAGTAATGCATTCGTCTCTACATGCATTGTTGGTCCACAGTGTTCCAGATGGCCCAGTGTCTCCAGTAGTGTCATACATAGTTAGAGTGGATCTATAGTGTGTGACCGTGAGACATTAGGAAGGACACAACACCAAATACTCAGATGGCTAACCTAATGGTTTCTAATGTCTAACCTTTCTGTGAAGGGTATGGCCACTTCCAGTTAGGAAGTTGAGCGGGGGACCGTAGGTCCGTGGTTGGAGGAAAAGCACCAGGATGATGCTCTCCTTCCCAAGCATGAGACAAGTCGAGGCTTATGGAGATAGATGTCATTGGTTCCAAATACAATATTTGCATTTATGACCAGAGGGTTTATTGTAATTTATTAATTAAACTATGATGTCTTGAGCATATCTTGTACTTGATTAGTGATGGTTACTCACTAAAGATTTGCAATTGATTATTGAAATGTAAGCTTTGTTATATCTTGATTAGATTGACATGCTTAATTGATGAAAAGATTATGTTTCTTTTGGTTAAAATTTGATTAGCTCAATCATCTTGTTAACTAATCGCTTGATTAAGATACATGTTTATGTTAAATATTGAGCATTATAGATCTAGTGATGTTACAAAACTACAATCATCTCTGTATCCACAAGACTTTGCCACCGTTCTCCATTTCCTCAGTAATAACTACCTCTTTGCCTATGCAGTCAATGAGTTATCATTGACATTTGAAGATCGTTTCTAAAGTCTTTTCAGCAAATCTATTTTATGTATACCTTGAAATCATTAAGTTCATGTGATGACATTTCTCTGAGGTATTTTGTCAAGCTAATCATGTGCATCATGAATGCTTCCACTCTATGTGAAGACTATGGAATTTGACTATGCACCAGTAAATTACATTTACTTAAAAGTTTCTAAAACTTTTTCAACTAATTTATTTTGTCTGTGCCTGCAATTGTTACATCCCATGAGATAACAATTTCTTTGAAGTGTTTTGTCAAAAAGTTCACGAGCCTTGTCTATGCTTTGAAATTTCTTATACATGGCCGCCAAAGTATTTCAAACTGTAACCTCTGATAAAAATCCACTTTCGAGTATGCTTTGTGGGTGGTCATACCCTGTTCAAAAAACTCACAGTTTTAGTAGAGTCTGAGAAAATGTTGTCAACTCAAAAAAATTTCAGTGATGTTTCAATGCTCCCATTTTTACATGGATGTGGAAAAAAATCAATTTTACATCAACTTCTTGGTCCATTACAACTACCTCCTTTCTCTACATAGGTATTGGCATCTATTTTGGTGCAATATCATTCACTAAGTCTTCATCGGTAGTTTAAGAGAATTTTGAAACTTCATTGGGGGATTAATAAGTTTTGAAAACATTTTAAGCCGATAGGCTTTGTTCGATAGTTTAAACAACTTTCAAAACCTTTTAAAACGTCTAACATAATGTATTTCAGGTTTTTAGATGAGTTTTGTAACCTCTTCCAAGTACCGATATAGTGTATGTTAGGTATTTGTGTAGATTTCAAAACTTTGTGAAGGCTTCGATAAACATTACACACAATGTCTTTATGAAGCATTCCCTTTAGAGTAATGGAGGCTCATAGTTGCAACAAACAATCTTATATTTTTTTTATTTTTGACTTGGCCATGTAACTAAAAATGTTTCTATTTGGCATTCTTGGTAGCTCATGGCCATGTATATGCCTCCATGACATATTCTAGCTTATTGCATTATGTTGAGCGATTGTGTGTCCTTGTAGCACATTGATAACTTTATTTCACATGTCTTTGTTACTCCAAAGAATGATTTAAAATGTGAGCGAAGAGTGAGTTTGGGCTTCACCATTTAACTTTCTAACTTGGAGCATTGAAATTAAAATTGCTAAGTGCTTAAAATTTATTTTTGAAAACTACACAAAATTTGCTCGACAAATCCTCCTAACACAACAAATGAAGATATATGCATAACTTTTAACAAATTTGATATTTTTACGTGAAATCTTTCCATGTTTCTAATGATGACTTCATGAGACCCCCTGTAAATGCATTTTATTCCAGCCTCCATAAATCTCTTGTTTCAATTGTTTCCACAGATTGCCAATGGAAAATCAAAAGTTTAAAATCTCCCAAACCATAAGACATCTTGACCTGAAAAAGTTGCCACATTAGGAGAAATGGAGTCGCAAACATCGCCATAAAAGGATTTAGCACCATCTACCATGGATTTCAAGATTTAATTATTTTCGTAAAATGTCGCGAACCAGATAAGTGCACTTGAGAAATTGAGTGAAATAATGGTTGATCTTCATTTAGAATGACACCATTATACAAATTTGAATGCAAGGAGGTGATATGAATAAGGTAGAACATGACATCTACGCAGGAAGTGTGATATTGATGACTTGCAACTGAAAAAGGCGACTTGACAAAAGCTTTCGATGGATGATCAGACTTATCCTTTGATATAAAAAGTTTAAATTTTGGAGCTATTAAAATGAGGTCAACAATCCCTTATCTCTGTCTCTATCTATATCTCGTCTATCTCTCTTCTTGTCTAAAACCATGTCTTCAAAATCGCTCTCATCTCTTTTCCTCTCTATCTCTATATATCTCTTTGTCTCCCTCTCCCATGCAAATGACATGCTACCTTGAGTGTAGCTCCCCATGAACACGTGCTATATTTGGATTGTTAGCATGGAATGATTGATCAAAAGTTAGTCTCTTTCTCTAGTATATCTTTCGTATAACCCACGCTCTTACTATTTTTTGTCTTTAGTTAATGGATGGTGTTTATCTATATCACTCTCTCCCTCCCTATACCTCTTTCATAGAATCAAAATAATAATAATCATCCATAATCTTCAATAATTGTACTCTCTTTGTCTCTTATCTTTATCTTTCTATATCTCACCCCCACTCTATCTAATTTTGTGTCTATTTTAAATTGCTTAAACATAATGACAAAAAGTATTATATTCTATGATAGACTTGGGCCTATGGTCAAGCATTCTAATGAAGAAACTTATATTATAGATTAGGCTATATGGTACTTTTATTATGTAAAAAGTGGAGCTTGGTATGGGTTGGTCCAAATCATCTAGCTCCATTAGAGCCTCATGAAATGGCACTTTTACAAAAATAAAGAAAGAGAGATAGAGTGTGTGATAGAGAGAGAACAAGACACATCATTACATGGTTTCAATGTTCAAATGATGACCATGATTCAAAAAATCAAAATAGACCCAAAAAATTAATGCATTTATATACTATATACTCCCTTTTTGAGAATACTAATATTACAAACAAATAAAAAAATCCTCTTTAGTACTCTTACAAATATGTCCCCTTATTTATTGGTCTTACTGACTCAATTTTACAAACTATGTATACTTTAAGTTTCCATATGCAACATAATGTTTGATTTTATCCACACACAACTCCTTTCCACATCCATCTTCAGTGTACCCATTGCACACTAAAGTGTGATTGTTAGTATCAGTCCTCTTATCACCATCATGCTCAAAAAGTTGGCATTTCAAAGAACTTAGTCAATGGGGTTTTTCATATGTGATGAGGATCACATTGATCAAGAGTTTTGTCATTAGGGTTTTGAAATTGAATAAATATTGCAACAAACACATCATAGAGCATTTAAGCTAGTCAAAGCTTGCATCAACTCTATACTTAATGATGAGGATTTTAGTAGTGTTCATGTGATCACCCTCCCTCAAAGTCTTTTGCCAAAAGGGCCTCAATGTACTTCCAAACAATATACCACTCTCAAAAACCTCATCTTGTCAAACAAAGACCTAAGAGATATTTTCTCTGGAGTCTATAAAATTGATTGTTCTTATGGGACTCCATACATTAGCAAAATGGGTCGTTCCATCAACACTAGAATCAAGAAGCATAGTGCTAACATCAAACATAAACATATCACAAAATCTACCCTTGCGGAACATTCCTCAAATACCAAACACTAGATTTGCCTGAAGTCTACAAAAGTCCTAGTCAAAGAATACAACACTTTTAAAAGGAAATTCAAATAAGTTATTCACATCAAAAACCACCCTTCTAATCTCAATTGAGATGAGGGGTGGAGCTTAAGTTATGTGTGACATCCTTTGCTTAATTCCCTCTAAACCAACCCTCCCATCCCCCTGATACCGCCCCCTCATTTGCCTTCCCCCTTGTTCTACTTATATCCATAAACTTGTCTTCCTTCCTCCTACTTTTCCTTTTCACACTCTTCTACTCCTCAATTCCCCTTGTCTTCCTAGCCCTAACTTATGATCCACTTTCTCTTGTCTCCTCCTTCATTGTTCTTTGCATAGTTTCCTCCTTTTTTTCCTTCTCTCAACTTGGCTCGTATGTCTGTCTCTATTTATTTCATCCAGGATCTCCATTACTCATTTTCTTTTTACATATTCTTTCCCTTGTCATTGTCACTTTTTGGTTTATATCTTTTAGGTCCTTTCTAATTTTCCACTAACCTTTTATTTTCTCATCAACTCCTTTCTCTCACTTGTATTATTTGGTCCAATTTCTTTATCCTTATCTTAACTCTACTTCGTGGCCTAATAATCTAACTCTATACCTTCTTATCTAAAATTTTCTCCATTTTTTAATGGTATTCATTCTATAGCAATTTTGGTGATTAGTATAACCTGTCTTAGAACAACATCAATAGTATACTTTTAGTTTTCTTAATCTCATTAAATATTCATTTTCCTATACTTATAAAAATTCTACACTGCCACTTATTTAAAATTTAATTATTGACAATTATAATAGTATTTCATGTTTTTTAACATTTACATTCAATTATTAATTCTTAATTACATTTAAAATCAATATTCTTAATTTCATAATAATTATTATATTTCCATTTATTACTTAGGTATAATATTTATAACAATTAATTTAATATAATTGAGATGGAGTGCTCGAGTGGGAAACATGAGGGCATGAGTTTGAACGGAGCATTCGAATCACTAGACACAGGATCTGCACACGGTCTGTCTGTTGAGCTGGGATTTCTCCCCATTAGTATTCCTAGTGTTTCCTCAGCTCCTTCTCATGATGAGGGAGATGCAGAATGAGTTACAGTCAAACAGGAGTCTGGACAACCTTCTGTCCTAGTCGAAGGGGGTGCGGTGGGTTATGTTTCTGCTTCTTCTAAGAAGGTTTCTATGCCGACTCCTGGTGGTGGTGCATTTTAGGGGTTTCATGGTCCTTGTCCTGGCGCTCTTGGCCACCCTCACAGGTCATTTTCTGATGTTGTTCTCAAATCTAGAGCTTGGGCATGGCCTATGCCTTGCGCTCGCTCTTCTCTGATGGTGGCATGTGGCCCTGAGATTTTTGAAAATGAGGAGTTTTACATTAAGCGTGGGGTTATTTGGCATTTCAATGGTTTATGGCCCTCTCTCCCCAACCTATATAGTTGGGTCATGGAATCCTAGAAACCACTTGTGGTTGGTCAGATCGAGCTCTTTCCTAGCACAAGGGGGTTCTTCATTGTGAATTTTGCTTCCTCTGAAGAGCATGACTTAGTGTTGGATAGGGTTTGGTTGTGGGGCAAACATTCATTGTCCATCAAACCATGGGCTCGCTCCTTCAATCCTCTCACTGAACTGCTGAATACCAGACCAGTTTGGGTTCAACTTTTGAATCTGCCTCTTTAGTTTTGGGAGGATTTCTTGTTATGAGGGTATTGGCAACGCTATAGGTCGCTTCTTGAAGGTTGATTCTACAAGCTCAGATTTAGGGCATACAACGATTGCTCACATACTGGTGGATATTGATATCTCCAAACCCCTCCATGGAGATGTAATTTTGATGGTTGGGGATAGGCCATGGATGTAGTTGTTGGACTATGAAGATCTCCCATTTAGATGCAAGTGTTGTTTCTCTATTGGTCATTTGGCCTCTGGTTGTCCTCACTCTTGTCGTAAGGGTGAGGCAACTTTGTGGAAGAATGCACTCACCAATAATTTGACTGTTTGTGCTTCTTTGACTGATGGTTCCTCCCAGGACGGTGACCTTTCCTATGAGGGTGTTTCTTCCCAGGAGAATGTTCTTGTCTAAGAATCTTTACCCATATTGGCTGCTCCTCTCATGGAGCTTATGGCGGATAGGGTGATTGTTATTGCCAATCATGCTAGGTCTTCATATTGGATTGCTAATCATGTTAGGTCTTCAGATTAGATTTCTACTTTGTCGGTCCCTACTTCTTCAGTACCAACTTCTGCCTCAGCGCATGAGTTCCTCTTGATTGCAATGTCTATTGAGGGTCCCCTCCTCTCACCTCATTTAGAGCATTTGGACACAAAGTTTTCATGGTCTGTAGTTCAGAGAAAAAGAAAGGACTCCCCAAGTTAGTTGTTGCTACGTGGCCGAGGGTTAAGGGAGTTAGATTTACACCCTCAGGATCTGGTATTTTTTAGATCCCTTATTTTTTTTGCAATTGGGATGCTATTCTGAGTTTGTTTCTATGTTGTTGATGAGTTGTTTATGGCCTTCTTTTCTCTGCCCTATGGGCCTTTATGTAAAGGGATCAACACCATGGTTTGCTGCTTATCTTAATAAAAAATAATTAATTTAATACATTATTACTTAGAATACCATTTTATTATCTTAGCATATTAGAAAAAATATCTACATCATATATATATATATAGGGAAAAGGGTCCCAATCCCTTACATAAGCTTAAAGTTCATAAACAGTCCCATAAAATAGTAAATAGAACAGAAAGGAATAACTAAAACTAATACATCAAAATACCGGTTGGCTAAACAAAGACTAGACATCACATCAAAAAATAGTACTAAAACAACACAGAGACATTACACACCACAACATTGGAACAACACAAAATAGTTTTAATAGTAGGAAGAAAGAGGATTACACCCCATGATGGGTAATAAGTTCCCGCCAATCCTTACACATGGTCTTCAACTTATCCTCCCACTGAGTGGAAGTAGTGTCCACCTACATGTCAATCTTTTTCCTTTTTATCTTAGTTCTACCAACACCCTCTTCCTACATTTGTTTTCATTTTTTAAGATCAACTTGTAAGATGACAATACTAGAAATAGCTCTCCTCATCATATCATCATTAATACTTACAATCTCATACATTGCCTCATCAAAATTCTATAGCTTGTTTTGGAATATGGTCATCTGGTCTTGTATCTCCATCCACTTTACATTGCACGACTCACAACTAATCTCCTTATTAGTATTGTCTTCAAACTGTCCCATCTTATCTTGAAGCAAGTTTAACCTTTCTTCCATTTGAACCAATACATCATTACAAGTATGGCAGTTGTGAGTTTTATCCATGTTATTATCCTTATTAGCCCCGTACTCCTTAACAGGAGACTGAACATCCTCCCTAGATCCACATTA
This sequence comes from Cunninghamia lanceolata, assembly GCA_027924645.1. Lineage (NCBI taxonomy): Eukaryota > Viridiplantae > Streptophyta > Pinopsida > Cupressales > Cupressaceae > Cunninghamia > Cunninghamia lanceolata. Next base: position 25,595,036 of record BSBN01000582.1, read on the forward strand.
ACCTTATTAGGGGAGTTAGACATAAGATCATCATAATCAATAGGGGGGATTTAAGCTCCATCTCTTCCTTAAAAGAATCAACCTTAGTGCTTATAAAGTTATATGAGGGGATAGAGTCAAAGCCAGCAATCTCAATATTAATCTCTCTTTTGATTATCGCCTTTAGTAATAGCATTCCTCCCACCACTGACAACATTAGTGTTACTTATTATTTTTTAAAATTTATAATAATATAATATCAATTTCAATGTTTTAATATTTTAATTTTTGTATTTTATTAAGAATAATATTTCATAATATATTTATACAATCATATTATTTTCTTTTTATATAATTTTTATAACTCTCTTCCTTCTTTTTATTTAATATAATATCTCTATTTAGAATTATTAGTATGGTTACAATAAATATTATATTTAATATTATAATCTAATATCACATAAACAATAATCAACTTGTTAATTTCTTTGATTTATTTCCTTTTACTTTTTTTATAATTATAATCTTACAACATTATGTAGGATATCTAACTTTTAGTAATAACATTTATTATATCATTCTTAATTTTTAATAAATTTTATCTTATATCTGAGTGTTTGTGTAAAAGTTTTTTCCTCAACGTTTCGGATCACACCATGATCCATCATGACAAAGTATAGAACAAGAGAAGAGAATTCATATAGTTTTTATAATTTATTTTAATATTTTTTAATTTTTTAATATTTATATTAATATTTTTATAATTTTAATGATCTTGATATATTAAAATTAAAATTATAAATCTTTAAAACAATTTAACTTTAACTCTTATAATATTCATATGGTTATATTAATATAATAATATATTTTTTTTTAATAGGCAAGCTCTACCATAGTGTTGGTATATGGCGACTGATCATGCAAGTATTGTACACTCGTAATTTTTTTCTCTTTTTTACCCATTCAGAGTCAGTTGTTAATTTTTTGTTAACCAACAAAAGAAAAATGACATTGTAAAACCCTAATTCTAGAAGCTTCCAAAAGACTTTTTATAAGTTGTTGGGATGTATGTTGCAGGTGGGATTTTGATATTGTATTGTAGCATTTGCAGTAGTATTGAGTTGCAAGGATTGCTAGTTGTAATCGATTTGATTTGCTGGATAATAATATTGGACTCTGTGTTGGTGGATTTAGCCCGAGTTTGGGTGAACCACGTTAAAACTTGTCTCTCGCTGTTATTATTTCTGTGTATTTTTCATTCCTTTGTTTAATCTTTATTTGCATTTAATTGATATCTTCTGCGTGCAATTCCTAACACATAGGTGGTAGATTAATCATATAATATTTATAATATAATTTTTTTTAGATTACTTTCAACTTATTATATCCTTCCCAAATTTATCTTTATCTTTTTATTATATCTTATATTATAATTTTGTTTTTAATATTTTAAGTTTCTTTTAAGACCTCTTATTTTTGTGTGTCCATTCCCTCTCATTCTTTTTAAAGATTTGTAATCTACATTATATTTCTTCTCTTCGTCCTAATAATAGATCACGAAGTATGATCAATTTGGTGTAGTTGTGTGCAAATCTACATAGTTACATTGAGTATTTCTCACCATATGCTCTCACCTCCCCCTCATGGGATCTTGGTGATCAAAAAGTGATAAAAATATATTGCAAGTGTTTTTCTATAGGTTTCATGAGAGTTTTATTTCATATTTTAGAAAAATTAGTTGTTTCAGCATACCAATGCATGTTTAGTTTTTGAATGGATTTGAGTGCATTTTTAGTTTTAATTGTTGTGGGTATTTTAGATTTCAACACATTTTATATTTAGAAATTAAAATTAATTGAGTATTTTAGATTTGAGCATATTTACATAAATTTTATATTTGGGTTATTACAGTGGTATCAAAGCTTTGATCTTGCTAGCTTGTAGGGTAAATTAAATTATTGATGTGAATTGTGACGAGATTCTTTAGATCCCTAATAAAAGGAAGCAATGTAGATCATTTTCAAGATACAATGATTCAAATACAAAAGAGCCAAGATAAAATGATCAATTTATTTCAAAATTTACAGAGTAGCATACAAAATATAGTTCTAGCTAAAACATCACAGAAAAAAAAGATTGATAGAATCTATGAGCAATATCAAGGGAAATATGATGCTTTCAAAATTGCATTAGATTTTGATGAGTACTTTAAGTTATTTGGAAAGGGGTCTCAAAATGAAAGAGGCCAATATGATTATAGAAGAGAGTTGAAGCAAAAATAAGGAAAATCAAAACTCGAGACACAACAAGCTCCAAAAAAGCAAAAGGAATCCACATCAAATATTGAAGGTAAAGTTCTATCATTGAAAAGAATATTCTACTAATTTCCAATGAATTTACACACAAACAAAATGTTTGTCTTAATGAAGTCAATGTAATTACATGTTGAATTTGATGATTCTATAATTAAAAAAGTTGTTCCAATTATTTTTAATGGTGTCCAAGAAACACCTATCAAGCATTCAAACATTAAAAAGATGGAACCATTTCCATGTGAAAATGGTTTACAAGTTAACTATGTTGGTGGGCATGAATTTGTGAAGGATGCTTCAGTGGACATGGATGAGAGTAAGCTATGTAATGACTTTTATGTTGTTAAAACCAACATGGTTATGGGCGTGCAAAGGTTGCATTCATTTGGTGAAATTTCACATAATCATTAATCTATGGAACTCAAGTTTGAATTTGAAGGAAAGGATGTGACAATAAGAGGATTTTCAAATGGAGCACCGCGTGTAATTATTGCTAAAAGAATGAAGAGAACTTCTCACAAGGAACAAGTTACTTAGGAAGCAATATGCTTGGTGATGGAGGACATGCATACTATCTCATTTTCTAGTAAGTAATATAGTCACCATTTTGATATTCAAATTTTTTGAATCAACATAGTGTGGTGTTTAATAGCAATCTTCCAAAATTGCTACCATATAGAGGATTCCAACATGTCATAGAGTTAGAACTAGGCTCTAAGCATGTCATGAATACTCCTTACCATCACTCAAGGAAATATATAGAGGATATAGATCTTAAGGAGTTGCTTAAATGAGACACATCAATTCTATCCCATTTGCTTCATTTGTGGTCCTTGATAAGGAAAAATATTGAACCATAAGGATGTGCATTGACTATATATCATTAGTATCCCCTTCTCAAGATTAGTAAGATTGTCGATGAGTTGCATGGAGCAATCTGTTCCTCACAAATTGATTTGAGATCAAGATACCATTAGATCTATGTCACAAGGAAGATGTGTACAAGATATTTTTCAAATGCTATTTTGAACACTTTGAGTTCTTGTTCATGCTATGTGTCTTGAATAATGCACCAACCATTTTCCAATCTATGATGAATCAAGTATCTAGTGGCTAGTTGAGATGATTTGTTTTCATATTTTTTGATGTGTAGAAAAACATGCAAACACCTAGAATTGATCCTTGGAATTTTAAAGCTATAGGATTTATTTGCAAAATAATCTACATGTAAATTTAATGTCATGGATCTTTTATACTTGGGCCATGTATTAGTGTTCAAGGCATGCTAGAGGATACAACACAAGAATCATTCAAGATAAGCTTGAGAAAGTAATCAACTCATGTTATGTACTTACTATTTAAGTTTTCTCACAACCAATTGATACAGAATGTGATGCTTCAGGAAAGAGAGTTAAATTGATTACAATGCAAAGGAGGCACCCCATAGCAATTGAGAGTAGAAAGTTTAAAGATTTAGAAAGTGTTTTCTATGTATAACAAAAAGATGCTTGCCATCATGAATGCTTTAACAAATTTCAGAAAATATTTAGTTTGTGGTAGATGTTTGGTTGAGATAGATTACATGGATTGAAGTTCTTCTTAGTTCATCATGACGTGGAATACCTATAACAAAAATGGGTAAGGAAACTCCAAACTTATGATTTTGATATAGAATATATGAAGGGAAAAAGAATGTAGTTGTTGATGCCTTTTCTAGAATGCCCACTCTTTGTTCTATTTATGTCATTTATGGTGATTGGAAGATTTCTATAATGGTAGAATATGCCAAGAATATATTTTCTACTAATATCATAGATGGAAATGTGAAGGATGACAAGTATGTGCTAGCAAATAGTCTCATTTTATATAAGGATAGAATCTTTCTAGTCCCTGATTCTAAGATGAAACATAAGATTTTGAAATCTTTGCATGATACAACCATGGTGGGACACTCTAGATCCTACAATATTTGTAGACATATAAGAGATAGATTATCATGGAGGATCTTTGAGGGGGATGATATAAAACACAACAAGGAGTACATCACCTACCAACAAAAATATGTAGAGTGTGTCTTTCTTATAAGTTTGTTGCAACCAGTGCTTATTCCCCATCAATATTAGGAAAGTGTGTTCATGGACTTCATCATGAGTCTTCCCAAGGCACATGGACTTCAAATGCTATGTGTCCTTCTGCTCCACATTTAAAACAAGTTCCTTTAAAGGATCTTGTATTGTCTCTTCCATATCTTCCTCTCCTTCCTTCATATCTTCCATCATCAACATAATCAGATCTACCTCTACTCTTTTGGTAATGATCATATATATATTTGAGGTGACTTCAAATGCATTATTTATCTTTTATTTCATCATTATATGCTTCTCTACCCTTGCCTTGATATCTTCCTCTTGGGTATCTACTGCCTCTTTATCACTTTCTTTGTTTACTCTAGAATCTTCTATCTAAGGTATCTTCAACCTTTAGGGCCAATTGGTATGATTCCTCAACAAATTGCATATTCAACATGCTAAGCTCTTCTTGAATGGACCCTTTCAAGCCATTTATACATATATCCACTTTCTCTTGATTTTCTTCATGATGACATGCTCTTATTGTTAGCCTATAATATTCTCCAATATTATATTTCATAGCCATACCTTTCTATCTTAAATTTTACAACTTCTTCAATAACTCTAACTGATAATTTGTAAGAATAAACTTATATTTCAAGTTATATACCACCTTATCCCATTTTTAATATTAGTTTTTTTTTTCTATTTCTCTCTAACTAGATTTCTTTCAATCGAATAGAATCATGGCCTTTCAACTTACTCTTAGAAAATTTGAATCTATCAAGACCAGAAATATTTCTGTACTCAAAATATTCTTCTAATCAGTTATCCAATCAATCCAACTCTTCAAGGTTCAAACTACCAAAATAATTATGAATATCAACTCTAGTTTTTTTACTAATACTAGAGATTGCTTTCAACATTCTTTCTTATCTATCATCTTCTTCAATATGTTCAACTATATTTAGTCCACCAACTTCTTGTTCATCATCACTTTCATCAACTTTAGGTTAGGACTTCATCTATGATCTTCTTCAATAACATCCAATCATATATAAACATTTCTCATCATGTTAAATATTTCCTTAACATGTTCTACAACATGGAGTACACCTCAAGATCTATCCATCCTTCTAGGAGACATTTTCAAGAATTAAACTAAATATTCTTGGTGCAAACTACCTCACAACCAATTCACACTTCACCAAGAAATCTTCCATCCAAAAATGCAATGTTGGAGACTCACACTAACAAATATTCTACCCAACAACTTAATGCCAGAAGTCTCTCTTTCAAACTTTGTGATATTTTATGGGTGCAAAGTGTGAAGTACAATTGCACTTAATTTAAAGTACTCTAATGATCTTCCTCAAGTTCACAAACTTGACTTTGATACCATTAAATCAATACTAGGGAGGAGGGTCCAATTGAAAAATAATCCAAGCATGCATCAATATGTAAATACACCACTTAATGCAACTATATAGCTTTCAAAACACAATGCACAACAAGATAATAGAAATGAATACAAGGACTACTTTATTAATTCAGAAAACAAGTTACACAAGATTCGAAGAGCTTGCAACATGCTTGGCCGTGATCATTTAATTATAAATAGATCAAATAAGATCTTTCAAATTTTAAAAACTCAAATCTATGTTCGATCATCTATACATATTTTGGTCTTATCTAGACTTTTCCTCTAATTTCCTTACTAATTCATATCTCATGCATAGCTTATCAGCCTTGTATTTCCTTATGCATTTCTATCCTCAAATGATGTCAAACTCTCCTTTATATAGGCAGATATAAAATGATATGTGCCTCATGAAAACATAGTGTGCCAACCTAAGGGAAAGAAATAAGGATGAATAATTCAAATATTAAATGATTTAATCACCAATCAGCCTTAGAATTGGATGCATCACCTCATGTAGCATGTAATTCCAACAATAGCCTGCATATTCACCTTCAACAATGTACCTCGAGCTAAGAGTCTTCAAATGTAATTTTGTTTCATACATGAACCCCCTTAGGATATACATTCAAATCGGTAACCTTAGTAATTGGCACTTCAAAATTTCATTGCAAGTCCAAAACAAGGTTCTACCATATAATGCATAGTCTAGTTTAAGTCCTTAACATAGGAAATATGGATGCAATGATTAAATCCTCATGAAACTTGGATGGAAGGTGTAAAATCTTGTGTAGAGATTATGTTCCAAACAAAAATCAAAGATATTCAAAACTTGTTATTACATAACTTTCTAAATGTTGATGACAAATATGATGCTTGACCAAAAAATACAAAGGAATGCGATGCTAAAAATTTACTATACTTTATTGAAAAATAACTAGAAAACATTGAAAATACCTAAAAAAAATAAACATTAAAAATTTGGTGATACATGATAACTTTAGGCCAAGGATGCTCCTACGTCACAATGAGAACATGGACTTCTTATTTTCTACTTTTTATTGTTGTCATTCAGTATCTATTACATCCTTTTGATGCTCCTCATTTGTTTGTAAAACATAACCCTCTTCCTACTAGGATGTCACGTCCCCTTTCTCAAGCCTAAGAAAGTTGGATTTGTAGATTTGGGTTGATGTTACCAAAGTATGTTGCCATGACAACTTCCCCTTTAGAAAATGATTGGTTCCTGCACATATAGATTGAATGATCCCAACACCCTACCATTCCTATTACCATTCCACCATGACATCAAATGGTTACATATCTTAAAACTTTGAACCTCTAATTTGATGTGGGAGCATCCAAGTCCATAGGCAATCCTACATCACCAGAAATATTTGTTGGTTTTGTTTTTTGTTTTTTGCTTCTTTTTAGTGTGTCTTCATGTTAGCTTATGTCAACTTGCTTCATGAAGGATGCTATAGGAAGATTTTAGGGTTATTATGTGTTCCAATCCATTTTTATCTATGCTTCAAATGTTTATAAGTTTTTACTAGAGTCTCACAAGTGGCCACGAGATTTAATTTAGCTACTTAGGATGGTTTTGTTTGAATTACTTCAAAAAGTGATACATGATCTATGTATTAATTTACTATTACTTGAGGACTATACATTTGAGATGAAAGAGAAATGTGTGCATGTTTTTGATATAGTAAGTGGAAAAAAAAGGTGTCGATCCCATTATACATCACCAAAGTTCCATTAAAGAGAAACAGACCCAACCAAAAAAAAACAACCAAAAAACCCCAGACAAGGACACAGAGGACCGACAATAGATCAACAACAAACCAACAACCAAAAGCATAGAAAAGGCCCCCAAAGGCTAATTGAACAACTAGTCCCAATCTTCGGCCAGGAATTGGTAGAGTTCTCGGTAATCATTGAGCTCTTTATCTTTCATACCCTGGCTGGTAAGTTCCACATCCTAGAGTATCGCAAGAGTGGTGGCCGACCGATGCATGACTTTCACAGAGAACTTGGCCAGAGTCTTGAACTTCCTCTCCAGCTTGATGAGTCTAACAAAGAGGACGTCTATCTCCTTGTCTTTGACAGTTTTTGTACCACCCTTTTTCTTCTTGCCAGCTTCCTTCATCACTTTCTCCAAGCTCATAGAGTTAGACCCTTGGACATTGAGCTCAGGAAAATTATTGGGGCCGTCATCAGCTTCGATCTCCACAATATCATTTTTGTTATCCTTGTCAAAATTTTCCCCACCCATCTGTTCAACCTCTACCACCATCGTATCAACTTTGTTGTTTTTGTCATTAGAAATACCAACACCCTCTAGGTCCACAACATCCTCCTCTGTCTTAGCAACCACCTTCTTTTGGGGAATGGGACTAGGCTTAGCAGCAAGCCTCATTGACCTTCTGGTCAACAACACCCAGGGTTTGCTTTCAGGCATGGAAAACTCCTCATCACCAGTGATGTCACTCCCTCTGTCACCTTCCTTAGAGCTAACCTCCTCCACCACTAGGGAAACATTTTTATTCCCACTATCCATAACACTACCCCCCTCCAAACTCACCCTATTCTTCTTTTGCGGGGTCTCATGGGAGGAATCACCAGATATAATCTTTCTTTTGACAAAAGTCTTGGCAGAGGTCTTAGGGGTCTGGTCACTAGTCTTAGGCTCAGGGCTTTTACCAGTAGTAATTTTTTTATTTCCAAATTTGAGGGATTTGGCATACTTCTCTGGGGTGATTTTAGTAATTATCACCGGGCTAATCTTATCAGGGTTGGAGTAGGGCAGCAAAGGAGGGTCAACCATAGTAGCCATGAGGGATTTAGGGGGACGGAGGGCTAAATGGAATTTATAAAGTCTGAAGATGAGCCCCTGATGGAGCGGGATAAGGGACTTGTTAGGGTTGATGTCATGTTGTTTAATGGCAGACACAATCGAGGCTTCCAGAGACGACAACAAGTAAAACGGAAAACTAATCAACTTGCTATGATAGAAATGATTTAGTAGAGAAAAATGATAGTGGAAAAAGCATCTGAATCTACCTTTGAGAGTGAAGTATTTGATAATCATGTGGCACACCTCATCCCACAGTTTCGACATCATTTTCCTATCAAACCATCCTTGCAGACTGTATAAGACCTCACCTTTCTTCAGAAATAAAGCCATACCATCCGGGTCAAATACTTTCCTTGTTTTCTTATGTTTGATACCATCAGGAGACATGCCCATCACCATCTCGATCACTTCCTACAAGATTTCAAACCCCACACACCTTGTCTCGTCTACCCTCCAACGACTACAGGAACTGCATTGAGAGGTTTTCATCATGACCTTGCAAGCATTCCAGATAGGAAGCCACCCCGCCCTCCTGAAAAATATGCCATAGGGTCTCATTGCATTTGAACTCTTCACAAGATTCAGGCTCAGTACGAGACCTATCTCCCCCCATTCTTAGTTTGCACCAATTTGTCACAGACAAACTAGAAATGAAATAAACAGTGGTTAAATTAGAAACTTTCAATCTGTAGAAAATATCCCGCATACCAATAATCACACTCGAGTTAATGAGTATAGTGTCCCTTCACCCTCCGGGGGTGACGTACTTTCTTAAATTCACAATATGTGAATGAGCATTCCCTTTCCTTTCATGATTAATATTCATTAATTGGTCATAATTTGAGGATCTACGGAGAGTCGTCGAGTTGATATCCTGATTGCTCATGTGCTTGGACATGTGAAACCCCTCCTTAGGCCTCCACATCCGACTGATGTGAGGGTAATACTTCGTACGGTGGCAAACCCAATCTCTAACAAGTCTGAGCTAGCTTGAAGTTGTCACACCACCCAAATCACTAGTCCTCAAATCCAGATAGCAATCTACACGAGATCCCATTTGGCGCCTAATGTACTCCCTAGGATAGGAGATAGAGGGTTTTATAAATTCAAACATGAGAGACCTAGAGTGAGACTTTGTTCGAGACCTAGAGTGAGACTTTGTTCCTTCCCAAGAAGGTTTTGAATCTGAATAGGTAAATTATTCTTTCTTTTCCAACATCTCCATGTGTCTAAGCTCTGCCCAAGGTTGGCCAACCCATCCGCCACTTTATTACCTTCATGGTACACATGCCCAATTTCTATTTGCTTGAACCCAAACAGTAAGAAGACGATGTCATCTGTAATATCCTTTAGCTTCCAACCACTGTTGAACCTGCCAAGAGCCGCCTCAATAATAATTTTTGAATCTCCTTCCACTTGTAACTTGTCCACTCCCATAGAGCGAGCAGTTTTAAGCCCCACAGCAGGGCCAATCCCTTGGCCATATTATTAGATTGAATACCGATGTACCTCACATAAGTAGCAATGAACACACCCTGACTATCTCTGAAAATCCCTCCACCACTGGCCAACCTAGTGTTTTTTTTTTAGCTCCATCAAAATTAAGTTTGATCTAGTCCATGAGAGGGGGTCTCCAAAAGGTGTTTTGTCTAGCCATCTTTCTGGAATTGTCAATCTTGGTCATGTCTGTTGTCAGTCCCCAATTTTTGGCTATCAGCACTTCCACTAGGGTAGGGGGTTTCTTGGCCGCATGAAGAGTGCTGGAGGGCATGTTCTCAGAGACCAACTTGCTAAAGGAGTAAAAGACGTCATTAGTGGTTCTAGCTTTTTCTCTGAATATTCTATTGTTCCTTTCCTTCCACACACTCCACCCTAGGTGTGGGGGAATTTGTCTCCAAAGCTCTCTAATTCTGGGGTGAGAGAAAGGAGTAAGCCAGCTTTGTGCGAAATCCTTTAAGTTTTCAGGGAAGATCCACTCGAAGTTAAGTTTCTCTATAGTTTTTCCCCATATCTCTTTAGAAAAATCACAATGGAAAAGAAGGTGTTGAATGGACTCTTCTTTTAGGCATAGAACACATCTATTGACCAATTGGAAACCCCTTTTATTGAGGTTATCGGTAGTAAGGATTTTATTATGCGTTGCAGACCACCAGAAGAAGTTTATTTTATGGATCAACTTGTTGTTCTAGACACTCTTCCAAAACCAACTCCCCTATCCGTTGTTGGTCAGCAAATTGTAAGTTTATTTGACCGAGAAGATCCCCTTTTGATCTTGCCCCCAAAGCATTTCATCTTCCCTTGGAAATATCATAATTTTGTGCTTGTTCAATTCCACTTGCAAAGCCTAACACTCCTGATTCTCAGGCTGATTATTGTTCCAACATTTAGAGAGGTTCTTCCACTGCCTCTGGTTGTGGATTTGGCTAATAATGAAATTGTTGACCAAGCTCCCAAAATGGTTAACAACTCTTTCCTTAGTGGTGTTGTTCTTCATGTTAGATAGGGGTCCCTCCTCGAGCCAATTATCCTCCCAAAACCTGATTTTGTCTCCCTTAGCCAACTTCCATTTGATGCCTTGAGACATAGTGCTTCTGGTTTTGATCATTTTGTTCCAGATAATAGAGCCTTTGGGAAGGCTCTCTCTATCAATAACCCCTAATTTATCCCCATTTTGCAGGTATTTGGCTTTCATAATTTGCACCCAGGCTTTCTCCTTAAGGAAGGTCCACCCAATCTTGGCTAGTAAGGCTTTATTCATCACCTGGATTTTTATGATTCCCAATCCCCCTTGCAATTTAGGCTGGCAGAATTTTTCTGATTCACAACTAAGATGCTAACAAAAAATAGCACAAAAAGGATCAATAACACCAAATAGCATGGAAAACACCCAAAGACTAAAGTTGATTAAGCACAATAGCTACTCCTCATTCTTCCTAGAGGGACTAAAGGTATTTTTGCACAAGCTTTGTATCCTTCTACTCATTCCCTCTAGCCATCTGGCTTCTGGTTATAGAACTAGGACCAACACTCCCCTACATTAAGAAAACACTATTTTTCTCTTATAACATCTTAATAGTTTTGGCACTATTTTGGATCATTGTTCTACTAACTTCACCACCTTTTAAATATTGCCCTTTATTTCTTGAATATCCTTCTCTAGTATATCCTACATGGTGATACCAACTTTCAAATTGTTATTTTATTCCAAGATATTCCATTGATTGGAAATGAGTTTCTCCATTTCGTTGGGATAAGTACCTCTCCGTCAACTTTCTTGGCCAACATAGATGTTTGAGGCTTACTTTGTTGAACTCAAAACTAAACCATTTCAACATTTTGTGGTGGGAAACTAATTATTTGTACATTTTGACAAACGTCTTTGAAAACATAGAAACCATAGATGCCACAACTTTAATGGAGGAAAGTGAGCATGAAGTGTCAACAAGGTCAAGGATAGAGTTAGGGTCTAAACCTTCAATCTCCATAAAATTTGGCTTCTCGTCCCCACTATCCTCCATCTTAGCCATACCCTTCTCCTTATGTTTGAGATTAGGAGTGACATCTAATCACCTAATAGCACTTTCTTCTTCTCTCTATATTTTGAATTATGAATTCTAGAACCCTCTCTACTTGTAACACATCAATGCAAGTATCAAACAAGGTGGGATCAATAACACATACCTTTCTTGACACAAGGGATTTTAGGATCAAAGACTTCTTATGTTTTTGTGTGGGGCTTAGAAGAAGAGAAAGGGGCGGCAATTCTGAAATAGATGAAATATATGAGCAATCTTTGAATCAATAACATGATTTACCAATAGTAGGATAAGGGATTGGTGCAGGGAATCAACTCCTATGCCTCTTTTGAAATCTAGAATCAAGTGTTCGAGAGATGAAAGCAAGAAAGAGTAGAAACTAACCAAATAGGAATTGAAAAAATGACTTAGCAAAGTTAAAATGAAAATTATAAATAGACTGGAAATGCCCTTACAATGTGACATACCTTATAAGATATAGAGCCACTTCATCCCAAGGGAAAGGCAATGAGGTTACAAAAAAACCATTCTATAGTCTCTTTAATTACTCTCCTTCCCTCAAGAAAGAGGATAGATCTTCCTCTTTGTTGCATCTATCATTGAATATTTTCATCCCCTCCATCGAGAGACATGTAACCTACACAATATGCTCCTTCGTCACCTCAATCTCTACTCCCCTTTTTTTTTTACCACCCTAGAATCCTATTTTCTTGCAAAATTGATAGAAAGGGTAGGGTCATGCCCTCTAACCCTTTTTATGGATCAATAGTACTAGTCCAACATGTTTCTTCTTAGTAAATTCCCATCTAAAAAAGGTATGAATCTTCTAAAAAATTCAAGAATATTCCCCTTTACACTTCATAATTTTATTTTCTCCAAAGTATTGTTGGAAGATGGTCAGCGCTCCCCGTGGGATTTGTGGCATGGACTAACTACCTCCCGTGGATTCATTAACTCTGGCACTTGTATTAGAAATTGACAAGTCAATCTTTTGGTTTAACGGCAATCGTGGGCCAACAATTGGTATCAGAGCGAAAGGTCATGGGTTCGAATCCCCCAGGTAACGCTGGGGGGAGTTTGTTGGCAGATGGTCAGCACTCCCTATGGGATTCATGACATGGACTAACCACCTCCCGTGGATTCATTAGCTTGGCACTTGTATCAGAAATTGACAGGTCGGCCTTTTGGTTTAACAGCAATCACAGGCCAACAAGTGTATGGGCGCGTCAAAAACCCTAGCAAAATCCACCTTAAGGGGATTCATAATAAATTAATTTGATTACCTCCATAGGAAAATTATCCTCCCTCTCCCTAGAGTATCCCTCATGGGATGCTCCCTAATTAGGAAAAAAATCTACCATAAAGTTGCCCTCTCAATAGATATGCATGATTTTGACTCTGAGAAGATAGTTCAAGATACTAATGGAATCAACAATGAAATGGCTTTTAGACAAACAAGGAAATTGAACTTTCAAGAGATAATTAATGATGTTTAAGGAGTCTACTTCCACTTCCAGATGTTGATTTCTATCTCCTTGGCAAGGAGGATACCTTGAAAACCTGCACTTGCTTCCATGAAATGACTAGTTTGGATTCCAAGGTTTACAGAGAAAGTGCCAATTGCTCTACATTTGATGATTTATAATAACTCCACCAACACTAAAAGTCATTGGGTTGCCTTTATATGCACCATCAAAATTAAAAAATTCTATTAGGTGGTTTGAGGGCAAACCCAGGGAACTTGGGATCATTTAATAGAAGGCTTCTAAAAGATTATTCCAAAATCAACCCTCAAGTCCCAACCTTCCACCACCCTTAAATCTTCTCATAGAACACCACAAGAGATTTGAAGGAAGAAGAATGATCCTTGAAAGTAGACAAGAATTTTTCTTTAAAGACAAGATAAATTTTGGAAAACACATGACCAACAAAAGACTTCAAATCTTTAAAGATTCTAGCATTCCTTTCATGCCACAAGCCCCACTAGATATGAGGGAGGAATATGTTCCAAAACATCTTAAAGGAAGGGTTGGAGAAGGGAGAAGACCACATAGATAGGAGGTCTAACAAAGAAGGGGATCGGACCCAAGATAAGGAGACCCTAAACAAAATGAGGCCCCACACACTCTAGGCAAAAGAAAAATCAAAAAAGTAGTGGAAAGATAACTTTGTATCAGCCTCACACAAGGCATATCTATTAGGGAGAAAAAGGTCTCTTTTGATCAGAGTGTCCACCATGAGGACTTTATCTTGAGAAACCAATCATAGAAATAAGTTCTCTTTTAGGATGAGGGATTTAAATTAAAGAGAGGTCCAAGGAGGGGGAGAAATAAAGGGGGGCAAGAGATGCAAAAACCATAAGAGATTAACCTAGGGAAGAGTCATTCCAAACAAGCTCATCTTCGAGTCCAAATTGGGGAACATGGAAACCGACCAATATGTAGGAAATCATATGAAGAATAAAGGAGTGGGCCAAAGAGGGATTAGGAAGGGAGAGAGATTTCCACCATTTCACCAAATTAAAAACCTCCAAGTAATCTAGCCACCTAGATCCCCATAGACTCCTTTAATACAAGTGAAACAAGGCTCAACTAGTCTAAAGTTGCCAAGGGACAGTCAAGCAGCCAAGACTCATCCCAGAATTGAACACCTCTACCATCTTCAATTTTCCATTTGACTCATTTTTCAATATAAATTTTATTTTACATAAACATTTCCAAGGACAAGATCCCCTTAGGAAGGTCCTCACAAGAAAGAAAGGTTAGTTGGTTCTCCTCCAAATATTTGGTTCTAATAATGGCGATCCATTACTTATTTTCTTTGAGTAATCTCCAACCCACCTTGGTTGAAAAGGCTGTATTAAACATTTTAAATTTTCTAATCCTCAATATTCCCATTTCATTAGAAGGTAGATGTCCAAATTAACCAGGGGGATTATTCATTTCTCCTTAGACCCTGTCAAAACACATATTTTTTGGACTTGTTCTAGTTTATTAATTATTCTAGAGGGTATTCAAAAAATATACATGAAATTAATAGGGATATTCCAAAGAGTAGATTTGACTAGTTGCAACTTACCCACCTGACTAAGAAGGGTGCCTCTTCAGCTAGCAAGTTTCTTCTAGAATCTTTCTAAAAGTAGAGACCAATTACCCTCATAAATGCTTCCCTTGAACACTTGAACATAGGCAAGCCAAGATAAATAGAAGGTAGTTCCTCCTTTTGATAGCCCATTATATTGAACATCTTTGCCCATCTTTCCAGAGGAGTGTTCACAAAGAATAAATAGATTTTATCCAAGTTCACTTTTTGGCCCGATGCTTTCTTATAATCTTGCAATAGGATTTTAAGTTTTGAATCTCAATAATAGAGGCTTCACCCACCAAAATGGTATTATAAAAAAAACTAATGATGACTAACATGAGGAGCCAAAGAGGATGGCTTGAACCCTTTTAGATTACCTATACTAGTTGCATTGTTAAGACTTCTACTTGGTGCTTCTACAAAGAGGATGAATAAAATGGGGATATAGGATCTCCTTGTCTCAAACATGCGTTGCTCCCAAAGAACCCCATAGAAAGACCATTAATGAGGATAGAAAACCTAGGAGAAGAGATGCATTTCCTGATTATGCTTCTAAATCTTTGGAAAAACCTAAATCTTGCCAACATTTTGTTGAGAAAGATCCAAGAAACTTAATTATAGTCTTTGTTTGTATTGATATTGAGGATGAAACTAACCTTCTTACTCTTGTCCATGGAATGAATAACCTCATGAATGATGATATTAGGGTCTGGTATTTGTCACTCCTTGACAAAGCTACTTTTCTAAGGAGAGATAAGGTCAAGAATGATAGCCTACAATCTTAAAGCAATAATTTTTGTGAAAATCTTGTACATCAATTTGCATGGACTTATACGTTTAAAAATTAGCAAGGTTAGTGGCTCCATTTTTCTTGGGCACGCGCACCAAGAAAATATCATTGAGTTCCTTGAGGGTATGTTCTAAAGAAAGAAACTTTTGAGCTACATTAACAATGTCATTGGCTACAATGTCCTACAAGAATTGGAACAACATATGGGGAAAACTATGTAGACCAAGTGCCTTGATTCCTTCAAAATAGTTGACAATAGATTTGATTTCCTCCTCTAACACTGGGGAAATCAAATATTCATTCTCATGTTCTAAAATAATGGGAGGGATAAGGTCCAAACACTAATCTTCCTTACCTATTGACCTATTTTCCCCCTTCCCATAGTCAAATAGCCCAGTTTTAAAAATGTTGAAAATCTTGTCAAAATTGGT
This sequence comes from Cunninghamia lanceolata, assembly GCA_027924645.1. Classification (NCBI taxonomy): domain Eukaryota; kingdom Viridiplantae; phylum Streptophyta; class Pinopsida; order Cupressales; family Cupressaceae; genus Cunninghamia; species Cunninghamia lanceolata. Next base: position 25,611,517 of record BSBN01000582.1, read on the forward strand.
TAAATGCCTATAATTTTCTTCATGTTTGAAGTGTTTTTCCTTGTAAAAATCCCCAAAACCTCTAATATTAGACCCCTAAAAATCCCTAAAATGCCTGTCTTTTGCCTTAGTCGGCAAATTTTGAGTTTGGCGAACTCAAGTTTGCCAATCAATGAAATCGCCAACTAAAGTGACGGGTGGGAAGGTCTTCTTCTAAGGTAAGAAAGCAAGCCTTAGTCTGCAAAATTTTGAGTTGGAGAACTTTAAGTTCATTGATTAGCGAAATCACTGACTAAGAAGAAGTGAAGCGAGGCAAAAGGAAGACAAAGTGAAGGTTGCCTTTATCAACAAAGTTTGAGGCTAGCAAACCTCAAGTTCGTTGATTGGTGAACTCGCCGATTGGTGAACTCGCTGACAAAGGTGAAAGAGAAGTGAAAGATAGAGAAGATAAGAGAGAATCGGCTAAGGCAAAGTTCATGAAAGTGAGATTTCACTGACTAAAGAGGAAAGCAAAAAAGAAGACAAAGGAAGAAAGATGAAGGAGAAAGGGAGAACACAAGGATGGTTTGTGAAATGGGAATTTTGCCAATAGAGAAGAAAAGAGAGAATCGACTAAGGGAAAGTTTACGAAAGTGAGATTTCACTAACTAAAGAGGAAAACGACAAAGGTAAAAGAGAAGTAAAAGATGGAGAAATGGAGAACACAAGGATGGTTCACGAAATGGAAATTTTGCCGATAGAGAAGAAAAGAGAGAATTAGCTAAGGTAAAGTTTGCGAAAGTGAGATTTCACCAACTAAAGAGGAAAGCAACAAAGAAGACAAAGGAAGAAAGATGAAGGAGAAAAGATGGCTCCCAAAGTTCATGATAGGCAGTAAGGTAAAGTTAGAAGTAAATCAAGTGAATTAAAATGAAAAAATAAAGCATGTAATATAATGTGATGTTTTAAAATATTTTAAAGTGTTGTAAAAGTTTTATATAGGAAATTTTGGCGGGCATTATACTTTGAAATGTCCATCTTCTCTCTAGTCGCCATTATTGCAGGATCAAGTCAACTCCTAGCTAGAAGTAGTCATTGTGCATTTGTTGTGCATGTGGATGAATCAGATGTTGGCCTTCAATGCAGCATATATTTTTCTTCAACTACTTCATCCTCCAGATATTTTCATATTTATTATTGCAGATCAGATCAAGGTATTTTTTGCATTTATGTTTTGCAAAATAGATGTAGGTGGGCATTCCCCTATAGAAATATCATCTGACAGACCCATGGGTGGATTTATTGTAGTAGGTGACCTAGATTAATGTGTTATCAATGTAAAATTCTATATATAGCAAAAAGATCAATGTAATGAGCGTTGGACTGAGAGGCTTAATTTTTGTGCTCCAAACGAAACCCTCCTTTGTTGTAACCTTGCCTTTTAATCAATACATACTAGTTACTTTTGCCTTTTTAATGTTGTTTTAGCTTGGTGTAAATCTAGAACCGGTTATTGCTTGTGAATACTTGCAATTCTATTATGTTCTTTACCTTTGTTAATATCTGCAGGATTTGTGCATTTTAGCTTTGTGAGTGTTCTTCATTAAACCTTGTGTATCACTATTCTCTTTTCATTTTTCTCCTTCTTCCCTTTTCCCTGTGGTGTTAGATTAGGTTTAGTCTTTTAGTTTCTTTGAATTGTATATTCAGAAAGAGGAACCAACCTTCTCTAGAGGTTTGATCTCATCTGCACGGTACCACACCTCAAGATCACTTCCATGTTTATCCCCATTGTTGCAGCAAACAGGTTTCAACACAGAGTGCAAATCCAAGTGATAACATTACCCAAATCAGCAAAATTGTCTTCAAATAGAAGATCTTGGGAAAATGCCACAACTTTCCTTCTAATGAATTCCTCATCTTTAGAAAAGTTTCCATTGGAATCTTGTATCTCCTTAATTTTATTAGCATATCTATATTTCATGGCGGTTAGAGGGAAGAACTTTGTGTTCTTGTCACCTTCCTTAAACCATAAAGACCTAAATTTCTACCTACAAAAGCTTCCTCCTTGGTCACTACTAGAGAGTGATACTCACATAGAAGGGATTTATCCTTTCAAAAGTCTTCTTGTTCATTCCCTTAATTTGAATATCCTTTTGAATGGCCTCCAATTTCATAGATATCTCCCTCTTCTTTTGAAAATATTTTTAAAGGTGGATTTATTCCATTTCTCAATATTTCTCTTAATATTTTTTAGCTTCTAAACTATTCTAAACATAGTAGAACCATCAAACTAGATGTTCCATCATTCCTCAACTCTAGATCGTAGATCATGTGATGCCCAAATTTCTATTTTTTATTTTTACTTGAGCATAACACGCAACCAATAACAAACCAGACTTAAGTTTTTAAACCATCTCACATAAGTTAGCTTGCAAAAGAGATTTTAACACAACCTTTGCAAAACTAATTGGAGGTGTAATAAGTGTTCTATCATTCTAAGGATGATTATTTCTATTTGAGATAACAATCATCTTTTCAACCATGAAAAAGTTGGTCCAAAGTAAAATGAGCAAAACAATAATTATAGCTAGATTGACATGACTCTACATAACTAAATCAATGAATTAGTTTCAAAAGATAATTAAGACAATCATTATTAATTCCTTGTAGCATAATATAGAAAACCAAAACCTAAGGGCCAACCCTAGGCCTTGGGGGACCATACAAAATAGCCTTACCTACATATCGAGATCAAAGGCTCTGTAGTTCATCAAGTTGGACTTCCAACTTAGTTGTCCTAACATATTTAAAATTCGATTAACATTGGAACAATAAGTAGTTCCATATCAAGAGTTTAGACTCAATATAATTGATTAAACAACTTAGATCATAAATACTTGAGTCAAAGCCTATAGCATAAGAATTTCCCTTTCATATGACCCTATCACCAAAAATGTTAGCTAAAAGGTATAAAATCCCAAGGTTGATGACAATTGAAAGTATTAACCCAATTTCATTCATACTCTTAGCTATAAATTAGGGTAATTTCTTCAAGACTAATAAGGCGGAGATAATTTAAGTTTGCCTAACAAAATGCAAATTGACCACATAGGAAACATTCATAGACTTTAGAAAACTTTACACCTCACACTTCAAAAGTATTATTTGGTCATCACGACAATATTAGGAAGAATCTATAGTATTGCCTTGCAATGACCCTTCTAATAAACTAAACATCATGGTTGCACTAAAATCTATTGACATTATGCTAGTACATTGCCATGTAGCCAATTATACGTAAGTCAAGCAGTAAAAATCAAAAAGGGAAAAATAAAAATCACAAGGTAAAGTTTTAATGTGTAGTTACCTTGACAAAAGGATATACATTCTTTCATAATCTTGAAACAAGCGAAATCAAAATCCACTACTAGATCAAATACTATCAAGGGACCAATCAAGGACCCCTCCACTATAGCAAAAATTAAAATTACTATTTCAGAAGACAATAGATCTAATTTACAATTAAATAACTTCTTTGATTTTTACTAATATCTTGGAAACAAACTATTGCAATGGAAAATATAGAACCTATGATTTTATGCGATGAAAAAAATATTTAACAAGGAAACTATGATAGTCACAATGCTACAAATAGATTAAAATTTTAAAGAGTAAAAATAATGCTCACAAATTCAAAGTTAGGCATAAAGAAATCACCTAAATAAGGGAGAACCAAAAAACAAGAACTCAAACAAGAAAGGATTTGTGGTGGTATCACCAAACATTTCAAATTTCAAATATTAAATTCTTAACAATGTAAATAGAGTTGATCTCTAAATTGGGAAAACAATCTTATTTTAAATACTTCTAATTTGTGAACTACCAACTAAGATCCCATCAATATTAAATATTATGAAAATCTCTCATAATACAAGTCCATAAGAGATTTAATTAAACTACTTATGTTTATTTGAAAATTATAGTATAGATTATAACATAAATATTTTGTAGCCATCAAACATGGAATGGCTACACTACATAGAAACTACTAAAACAAAAAGAAAGAATGTGCAAATATATGTGTGGAAATCATAAATTATAAATAAAACCAAACAATCAACTCTCTTGCTTTGAATAATTATTGAAATCTATAATGATCTCATTGTAACGTTATCGGTATGCTCGATCAGACCCTGTACTTAAATATTTTGTAAAGCCCCTTTTTGGCCACGCATAAATTTTGGCTCTGTTCTCCTACATGGAGATAAATCAATGGAGCAAATCAAGCACTGTGGCAGGTTTTGAGATGTTGTCAACAACTTCCATTGCATTGTTGCTCCATGTTTTCTCTAGATTTTCATTCCCCTTCCTCTATATCCTCCACTCAAATAAAACTAGTTAACAATTTTTAATATTCATTTTAATTTCCTATCACTATAAAAATCCTTTGTTTAGGTAGAGGCTTCCGCCGATGTAACAATAATATAATTGTATGTGCTTTATGTGATGATCCTACCTCTAATGATATTCACGAATTTGTTTTAGCAATTCCCAGGTGATGTGTCGGTAATTGTTTTCCTCCTTTCATATTTTATTTTCCATAATAATTCATTGTAGATGATTTCTCTATTCTAATTAATCTGCACTTTTTCACTTCAATTGGCCTCAGTTCTGATTGCATGTATTTATTTATCCTTCTCATCATATATAAGTACATAATCAATTCTGAATATTAAACACAGGTCTGTATTGTATGAAAGAGAATCACTTAGTCTATATAAAGAGGATTTTGCAATGGCGGCTAAGGATGTGTTATTGTTCATAATGTGTTCAATGGCTTTTGGATTCACCACAAAGTCATATTCAGTAGAATGTTTAATGCATTTCTCCAGAATAAGACATGTAATGCAAGAGTCTCATTCTGCACCCGCCTATAATTATAATTGTGAAATAGTGGAAATTAAATGTCTGCAATGTTGTCTTCTCTTTTATTTGATATGCAAATGTCACTAACTTGCGGGTCTCTTTTGCATTAGAAACAATGGGCATTACATTTCCAAATACGAGAAGCCATTTGGATAATATTTTTTTCAAAGTGAACATAGCCGATGAAAGCATATATGATATGGGAGAGGATGAGGGGTATGAAAATGCTGAATTTGGGGGTGGGGTAGATGCTTTCCTTTCTAATTTGGCATTAAAAAATGTGCATAGGGATTTGTTTGTTTGAGTGGCATAATATTTTTATTTCTCTTGAGATAAAGATTAATATAAATAATATAAATTGGATTTTGTGCAAAGGAGTCTCAAAGCTTTGTCTTGCACATATATGTAATCAGGCCTTTGAGCCCTATTTGTAAGCCCACATATTGCTGGCCCATCTATATTTGAATTCTATGATATACTGAATGACTGAATCTGCATTTGCTTTATATCTTTGAGTTGTTTCCGTTGTGTTTACTCTTGTTGCACGGTCCGGACAGTTTATTCTATGAACCCTCCTACCGTAACTGCACTAGATTGAAAGAATGGAATAGAACAAGCTTCAAGAACATTTTTGAAGAAAAGATAAGAATTGAGGTTGAACTGACAATAGTAAATGAAAGAATTTCCAGGGAAGGTATAATGCAAGACACATACATCAAAGAAAAGTAGCTATCCAAAGCCCTCGCAAACATCATGGAGAAAGAAGAGATCTTCTAGAGATAGAAGTCGAGGGAACTATGGCTAAAATAAGGGGATAGGAACACAAAGTTTTTCCATAACTCCACCAAAATGAAAAGGTCCCTTAACAAAATTTCAGTCATTAAATATAAAGGAGTAGAGAGAAACACTCAGGAAGAAATAGGGGAGACAATGGTGGACTACTTCAGGGAACTGCTTAACATTTCTACCAATGATAATACATCATCAAACCTCAAGGTGCTCAATAACATACCACAGCTGATCAAAGATGAATAAAACATGAAGTTGAATCTCCCTTTCACAAAAGATGAATTAAGAAGGGAAGCCATCCAGATGGATTCACAACTGTATACGCCTAATCATTATCAGACTATCGATTTCTTTGAAGCAACGATGTAAACTGCATTGCATCAAAGAGGGGCAAAATGTATACGCCTAAAAATGATGCGATTCATTCTAAATAAATATTCTTAATATTTATTCCCTTCTTATTTTCTTCTATCAATTAAATAAATATTCTAAGGTTATTTGATTGGTTCATTATCCCATAATTAAATAAAATCAATTTATTTAATTAAATTTTCCTAATTCTTCTAATGTCTCACATAATTAAATAATCCTACATTATTTAATTAATCCTAAATTCCTCTATCCTAAGTCCTAATTTCATCAATCCACCTCATCTTTCCACCTCACATTTTCCACCTCACCATGTTGCACATGTAATTAAATATTTTAAATATTTAATTAGCTAATATTCCCTCACCCACATATCCTATTTATCCTCCAGTCAGAATTAGTTAACTCATCAATCAAATATGTTAACTAATTAGTCATTTGAGTTCACTGGTCAATCAAATCTGTTAACTAATTAATCAACCCAGTTAACTGGTCAATCAATTCAGTCACATTCCTCCCATAATTATTAAGGTTATTTGATTGGTTCATTATCCCATAATTAAATAAAATCAATTTATTTAATTAAGTTTCCCTAATTCTTCTAATGTCTCACATAATTAAATAATCCCACATTATTTAATTAATCCTAAATTCCTCTATCCTAAGTCCTAATTTCATAAATCCTCCTCATCAATCCACCTCATCTTTCCACCTCACCATGTTGCACATGTAATTAAATATTTTAAATATTTAATTAGCTAATATTCCCTCACCCACATATCCTATTTATCCTCCAGTCAGAATTAGTTAACTCATCAATCAAATCTGTTAACTAATTAGTCATTTGAGTTCACTGGTCAATCAAATCTGTTAACTAATTAATCAACCCAGTTAACTGGTCAATCAATTCAGTCAACTCCCCAATCAATTCACTTAACTGATTGGTCTATTCTGTTAACTCTTCAATCAATTCTATTAACTCCCCTGTTGCATGATGGAGCTGAGTCACATGTCCTCTTCCTATTCGTTGCACGTTCCTCAACCATTGATCTTCTTATTTCTTCTCAACCGTTGATCCTCATTCTCTCAAGTTTATAAATGGAACCTTATTCTTCCATTCTATTCATCCAAGCTATTCGTATTGTTACTCTACAGAAATTCACCAGCGTGCCTTTGGCACCCCAATACAATTTGCTTGAGATAACCCAAAGCTTTGAAGCTCCTCTTCATTGCACGTTTATCACCACAACCATTCACTATCGACATTCTTGAAAACAGCAAAGGAGTGCACTCTCTGAGGGCCTACTTCATACGAACAAAGACGATCTTGATAGGCAACAATAGAAGCTTCGATTCAAAGAAGGTTTGCATTGTGTTATTCATTGCTTCATTTCATTCAATCTTTCTTAGTTTCATTATTCTATTGAGTTATGGGTATTTGATGTTGTTTATTGCATATTCATTGCTGATCCTATTTTACCCTAACATTTTTGGCGCCCACCATTCAATTTTATGTTTTTTACAAATTTTTGTAGTAAAAATTTGTGTTTCTCTAAACCCCATTGTTGAGTTTTTCAAGGATCTATCAAAAGGTGACCTCCTGAGCTAAAACTGACATCACCAACGTGCTCAAAAGGGTTGAAAACCTTAGAATCACCTGTTAATTCACAAAAATCAGAGACTGAAAAAAAAAACTCTGTGATTTTTTTGAGGGTGCATCTTTTTATCCAGCGGTCCAAAGGGTGCTTCCGCAGGGTGCATCGCTTTATCCAGCGGTCCGAAGGGTGCTTCCGCATCCTTTTATCCAACTGTCCGAAGAGCTTTTTTTGCAAGGTGTATCCTTTTATCTAGCGGTCCAAAGGGTGCTTCTGCAGGGTGCATCGCTTTATCCAGCGGTCCAAAGGGTGCTTCTGCAAGGTGCATCGCTTTATCCAGCGGTCCGAAGGGTGCTCCCACATCTTTTTATCCAACTGTCCTAATAGCTTTTTCGCAGGGTGCATCCTTCGATCCAGCGGTCCGAAGGGTGCTCCCACAAGGTGCATCATTTTATCCAGTGGTCCGAAGGGTGCTTCTGCATCCTTTTATCCAGTGGTCCGAAAGGTGCTTCCGTAGGGTGCATTGTTTTATCCAACAATTCTTCATCCTACCTTCTTCTACATGCCATAAGGGTGGTATCTTTTTCTTTTTGCCATAACAGAAGCATACGAACTCGTAATCGCGCAAATAAACACTCGTTGGAAAGGTAATTCTATGAACTTCACAATGGAGTAGGTTTGATCAAGTGATTTTATCATTTTGTTAGTTATTTTTACAGTCAAAGTTCAGCTATCTTTCCAAGCTTAAATCTAGCATTTTTTCTTGAAAACTAATGATTTATTTGTGCAGCTTGACTTAAACACTTGTCAAAGAAAGGAGAAAAGAAACTTCTAATATATATTCTACAGGGTTGAGAGCTGGATAGTTTTATTTTCCTTAACACACACATCATAGATTAACTAGGGGAAAAGTAAAACAACTTGCATACAATTCTCATCTAGTTCTAATTAGTAAGGAGTACCCCATTGTTCATACAACTTGCATACAATTTTCGTCTAGTTCTAATTAGGAAGGAGTAACCCATTGTTCATACAACTTGCATACAATTTCAATCTAACTCTAATAAGGACAGTAAAACGAATGTTCATACAAATTCCACCTAGCCTTAACTAGGAAGAGAGTAATTGAACCATTGCAATATCTGCATAATGCTATCTTCCATAGTTAGATTATTGCTATCTTACAAACGGTAATGAACAATTCTATCTTTTTAACCACTTCAAAGTTAAGAACAGTGTGAGTGCACAAGTAATATTAGCTCATTTAGTTTTTCTACTTTTAACTAGGTTGGATTAATTAGTGTCTTCTGTGCTTGATGAATGACAATAAGCTTATGCTCTCCCCTTTACTGGGTGACCAGAGTGCCAGACTTGTTATTCTATTTGTTTAACCTTTAGAGGGGCCTGCCCTTGGATGCACGCCTGTCCAAGTGGGAATGACCCTGAGTGGAAATAGGCTAAAGCCAAGCCCTACCAATCCACTTAAAATAAATGTGCTTAAGGTGAAAACCTCCTGCAACGAATGCTGCTGTGTTACACCGACGGACAACCTCCCCCAAAACCCTCTAAGGCGTAACCCTTTGAGGCTGGGAGACTCCATAATGGAGAGTAGTGCCGCCGCATGTGTAACCACTCGAACGGTTGCCTTGACTAAGAACCTACTGTGTAATATACCAAAAACCCCTATCTGTTGATGCAAAGGGCGGAGCCCTTGAAGCGGCCTCAATTCATGTGATTCCTAGTAGAGGTAGCAGGGACAATCCTATGGTTTGGTGGGGGTACAAGCCTAAAGAAACCCGAATCTAGTATGCGTGAGAAGTGTGTGCCGTGGAGGGGAGCTGGTGCTACTAGATCCTGAAGCTACACGCTAAGAATATGCACAGCTAGAGGATTCAATAGATATTGTCCTATCCAGTTTAGGGTGTACTTATTCTTTCAGTCCAAAAGAGTCAAAAAAAATGAAAAAATGAAAAAATGAAAAACTATATAATATTCTTTGTGCTTGCTGTGTTTTCTTGTTGTTAATTCATAAAATCAGATCAAGAAGACCTTTTTCCATCCAAAAATACCAAAAACATCAGAAAATTTTCCAAAAATTGCAAAAACATTGAAAAAAGCCAGAGCAGCGCATACATCCTTTGTTCCTGCGTATCTGTGCCGACCTACGGCGCATTTGTTAAGACTTTCTGTGCATTTATTGACTATTGATGTGCATTCATATTTTACCAGTACAGCGCATATACACCGACTTCCTGCGCATTTGTAGATTTCTGTTGCGCATCTGTTTCGGCGCATCCACGACAGTGAATACTTGCACTATTTTCAAGGGAAAAATTTTACCTGTTTTGAGTACCCATTTCAGCCTAGCTTCACAATCAGAGATCAGGTTCTGCCTTGCAGTCAGTCTTCATCCATTTCATCCAAGTATCTCTCATTCGTCAATCGTCCCATTCACCTTTTGTCAAACCTTTCTTGTCCCAGAGTCAGATTATTCCATATCAGTTCGACATAGGTCCTTTTTTTCTTATCATTTGTGAATTCACGTAAGCCTAGTAGGTCACAGAACTTTGCTAGTAGTCTTGTTACACAACTAGTCCCTACACAGTAAGACAGGTATCGAGTACCCTTACTAGTGGCTACCGTCTTGTGTCAACCGTCTTACTTGAAGTCATTGAGCGAAAAAGTCCTTTGTCTGAGTCTCATCCTAGATATCCTATCCACTGCAGTCTCCGTCGGGACCTTGCCAAAATTTCTAGTCCCAGTCCCCTTCGTCCCACATCACCTTGCATGGTTCTTACTAGATCTTAGTATAAAATCCAACTTGAAATGGTCGGCTCATCCAATCACATCATCACACCACATGATAGTGATGAAGAAATTTCTCATGAAGAATATGAAGAGCACATCCAAGATAGAAAATTCCAACGCTTAGTAGAGAAGGTGCTCCATGCGGACCCTCATATGTATTTTTATCATCTTGCTAGCCTTGGAATCAAACTCCCCACGGATTTTGATGTAAGCTCAATCCTGGAAAACATAGAAAATAATCACGAAAGGGGAAAGAGTGCCATAGACCCAAACGCAAATGATAGAGGAAAGAGACCCATGGACCAAAATGCTCCTATGGAAGAAATGAGAAAACAACTCGAGAGTCTAAAACAAGAAATGTCGGATGTCAAAATGGGTACCAACACTAAAAACTACTCCTTGGAGGATATTGCACCGTACCCCTTTGACAGAAATTTGATCATGAAACCATTTCCCTTTTGATTCGAAGTTCCTAAATTTGACAAATACAAAGGGAAAGGGGACCCTAGAGACCATATTAGGGAATTCAATGCAGCATGTTTGGAAGTAGCTCATGACGAGACTTATTTAATGAGACTATTCCCTAAGTCTCTAGGTAGCCAAGCTATGGAGTTGTTCTCACGGCTTCCACCGGGAATCAAAACTTTTGATGAACTAGTCAACAAATTTATCACACACTTCTCTTACAATATCGAACACGAGGTATCTATGCTAGATCTATGCAACACCAAACAAAAGAATGGTGAGTCATTTGCTACCTTCTTACAACAATGGAGACAACTGGCAAGTAAGTGTTCTTACGATATACCTGAGAAGCAACTATTGGAGATGTTTGTACATAACCTCAATGCCGATCTTAGCTATCAAATACAGATACAATGCCCTACATCATTCTCAAAAGTCATCGAAATGGGATTGTTCATTGAAAAGGCTATGATCGCTAAAGGGGCAATCAAGATATACAAGGACACACCTACCTCCAATTACACAACGGATAAATCAGAGTTTTGGACCAAGAATAAGAATGTGGTCAACGATGGGGTAATGGATGCCAAGGCGGCAGCTCCCAAGCAACAACCCATATTCACTCTCAAAGGAGAAACAAACAATGGTACACCCAACAAACCATTCTCTCGGGAGCCAAGACTGTGGTTCAATTCAAATCCAAGGAGAAAGTTCACACCGTTGGGTGAGTCTCAAGAGTCCACATTAAAGAAATTGTTGGTTAACAATGAAATCTCTTTACCACCAACAAGTGATTACGAGCCTATAGTCAAACCCCCCTACTAGAAGGACACGGACTATTGTGAATATCATCGAGGAAGGGGGCATACAACCAACAATTGTATCCGTCTCAAAAATGTCATACAAGATGTGCTTGATCAAAATCAAGGAGGAACCCAACAGCATACCTCCAATGAAACTCATGTGGCTTACAGGGATCCACTTCTAAATCACAACAGGTCGTACAACAACAATAACAATAACAACAATGGGAATAACAACGGCAATAACAACAATAACAATAACAACAACAACAACAACAACAATCGCAACAGGCCAAATCAGAATAGCGGGACTAGTAATGCCAACTATGCAAGTGTGCCATTTGACTATACCATAAATTGTATTTCCGAGCATATCCCGCAAATCAATGTTATCACGCCCAACCAACAATCAGGACCTAACAAAACTGGTTGTAGTATAATTACTCGCAGTGGTAAAGTCACGCTCAATATCGCCCCTCCAAGGTCGTCACCTTCACAATCCAACTTCCGCCAGTATAATGTCATAGACCAATTACAGAAAACTCTGGCCCACATTTCTATCTTGGAGTTGTTGCATCTATCTCCTTCCCATAAGGAGATCCTTGAGAAAGCCTTAGTGGAAACCACTGTCCCCACTAACTTGGCCCAAGAGAAGTTTCAGACCATGGCAGGTAATCTGACCTCCTCAAGCTCCATTTCATTTACCGAGCAAGATGACCTCTCTATATCTCAACCTCATAACAACTCTCTACATATTGTCGCCTTCATCCACAAGCACCGCATCAAGAGGGTTCTCATTGATGGGGGGGCCGGTTTAAATATTTGCACATTAAAGCTAATCCTTGCATTGGGGTTCTCCGAACAGGCAGTTGATCCAAGGAAGAAGATTACTATCAAAGCATATGATGAAGAAGCGCGAACTACAAAAGGAACATTAGTCCTACCCATACAAGTGGGACCAGTAATAAAAGATGTTGTGTGCCAAGTCCTTGATAGGGAACTCGCCTATAATATTATTCTAGGGAGACCATGGATTCACGCCATGAAAGCTGTACCCTCGACCTATCACCAATGCATAAAATTTCTGCACCATGGCAAACAAGTCACCATTCAAGGCAACCCTGACCCCTATCAGCATTGCAACTCTTTTCTTGCAAAACCTAAATGCATTATACCAAATAACAGAGCATATGTATCCCCTATCCCGCAGTATGATCATACCACTGAAGCCTCCTCATCAAAGCCCAAAGAGTAGAAAATTACCATAAAAGAAAGTGGAGTGGGGGAATACTCCATCGAGCACAATCTCAATCTTGCCAAGATGCCTTTGTCTCCTAGATCTTTTGGCCAACCCAAGCATTTTCCAAAGCCATCTGCTCCTCCTATAGCTCCCGCAACTCCCTTTGTAAAATGGGGGACCTTATCCGATGAAACAGAGGAGAGAGATATCCTACAATGGCTCTATACTGAAGAAGAGAACACACCGCAAGATCTGCCTAAACTCCAAACAGAACTCTATGGGCGAGGCGAGACTATCCTAGACAGAATGGGATACGAGGGACAAGGCCCCATCGGCCTCAGAAAAGAAGGAATCATTGAACCTATTCAGCCTTCTTCATCCTCATCGGCTAGAAACACAAGTGGCCTAGGATACAAAGGCAAGGGCAAGGCTAAAGAAAATACTTGTCTTGTAGAAACGACCCAAACACTTCAAGAGGACAGCGACACTGATTCCAATGAGTATGAATGGGATGAGCTAACAGAACACTCTTCTGATGATAAAGAGGTTGATACTATTCAAACTTTTAACCCCTACCATGAGGGACAAACGCTACTGAACAGACCACTAGAGTCTGATTTGCCCATCCCTGAGATTATGGCTTTCGAGGAAAGTTTAAATTCCATCGCAATAAACAACTTGGAGGAAAGTACCACCCCTACCAATTCTCCTAACATTTCTATTCACACCATCAATGAATCAGGTCTATCATCCGACTCCCTCCCCCTTGTGCATCCTGAGCTTATTGACTGGGATCAGTGAGGAACTCCCCAACTAGATATGTTCCAAAATGACAATGCTTACATTGATTATATGGAACTTAGGGACCACTTACCCAAAGGAGATCATAAAGTTGGTTTTACTATTGAACTGAATATCGTGGCTTACTTCGGAGAGGGTGCCAAGCCTTCCAGTCACAAAAATATCAAGGTAAAAAATGGATCTGACAGTGAAAACCGCCTTGCGGCAGTGTTAGATCCCAAAACAGTAAAAAGAAAGGACGTATCCAAAGGTGAAAACCCAACTGTGGCACCTGACGATGGAAGGCTTGACACCATCCCTAATGATATGCACCAGGAAAAGTCACAAATTGTTGTGGAGCTGACAGAGCCTGTTAATATTGGAACAAAGGAACAGCTTAAGATTATCCACTTCGCTAAATCTCTTACACCACCAGAAAAGACCAGGTTTGTACCGTTCTTCAAGAAAAAGAGAGGCAGCTTCGCTTGGTCCTATGCAAACATGCCAGGTCTAGACCCAAACTTGATTCTCCACCATCTCCCATTGGATCCAGGAGTAAAACCAGTAAAACAGAAGCTTAGAAAGATGCACCCGCACATAGCACTATTGGTCAAAGAAGAACTGAAGAAATTACTGGATGTTGGATTCATTAGAGCTATAGACTATCCGGAATCGATATCCAACATTGTACCAGTGTACAAACCTGATGGCCGAGTTCGACTATGCAATGATTTTAGAGATCTAAACAAAGCATGCCGCAAGGATGATTTTCCGTTGCCAAATATAGATATCATAGTCGACTTGATAGCAGGACATAACATGCTATCCCTCATGGATGGATTCTCCGGATACAATTAGATCAAAATAGCACTAGAAAACCAACACAAGATAGCTTTTACTTGTCCATGGGGCACTTTCTGCTAGAATGTCATGCCATTCGGGCTAAAAAATGCAGGAGCCACATATCAACGTGCTATGATGACTATATTCCATGATATGATGCATGTAACAATGGAGGACTATGTCGATGATATCCTAGCAAAGTCGCTCACAAGAGAATCACACCTGGATGTGTTGGAGAAAGTCTTTCAGAGATTAGACCAATTCAAAGTCAAGTTGAACCCAAAAAAATGTGTGTTTGGAGTCACTGCAGGCAAGCTACTAGGCTTCATCGTGTCGGCAAATGGAATAGAGGTAGACCCCGCTAAAGTCAAGGCCATTATGGGCATGCCACCACCCAAGACTCTTACTCAATTAAGATTGCTACAAGGCAAGCTACAAGCAATCCGCATATTCATATCCCAGCTAGCAGACAAGTGCCAACCATTCAGTCATCTCCTGCACAAGAACATTCCATTCAGATGGGATGAAAGGTGTGAAGAGGCATTCAACAAACTAAAAGAATACCTTATGAACCCACCCATTCTCATGCCTCCAATCCAAGGGAAACCGCTAATTCTCTACATATTTGCTACACTTACTGCTCTTGGGGCTCTCCTAGCACAACAAGATTATGAGAATAAAGAAAGAGTCGTCTACTACATCAGCTGAACCTTAGTGGGCTATGAGTTGCAATACTCATAGATAGAAAGATCATGTCTTGCGGTAGTTTTTGCTTCACAAAAACTTTGACATTATATGCTTGCGCATCCAATTAAGCTCATTGCAAAAATAGACCCACTGAAGTATCTCCTCAGCAAAGCAGCTCTCACAGGTCGCCTAGCAAAATGGGTAATGCTTCTAAGTGAGTACGACATTGAATATCTAGACAGAAAAGCCATCAAGGGACAGATCATTGCTGATCAACTAGCGGATGCACCATTACAGGACACCACGCTGATGCAATTTGAATTTCCAGATGAATCCCTATTCAACATATCAACATATTCCTGGAAACTCTACTTCGATGGGTCCTACACAAATCATGGATCGGGGGCAGGAATCTTGTTTGTGACTCCCCATGGCGACACAATTCCAAAGTCTTACCGTTTGTTGTTCCCATGCACCAATAACATAGCAGAATATGAAGCCTGAGTAATTGGTCTCAAGATGGCAACTGCGTGGAAAATCCAAGAGCTGCATGTCTACGGTGATTCTCAACTTATAATCAATCAAGTCAACGATGATTACCAAACCAAAGATGAAAAGCTTGTCCCATACAAACGGATGGTCGACGACTTCAAAGAATACTTTGTAATCATCTCTTTCGAACAGATACCCAGGATCGAGAACAAAGCAGCAGATGCCATGGCAACAATTGCCTCTCTTCTTGAAATACCAAAAAATGAGTCAAGGTACGAGTTCTTAGTGGAAACTATTCGGCAACCAACTTATGATCTTCTTGAGACCCATTCCATATGCCTTCTAGTTGGATCTGGTTCACCTTGGTATGGTAAGGTTTACACTTACCTCAAGGACAACATCCTCCCACCTGACTTATCTTCTAACCAGCGACGAACTTTTATACACCAAACCTCACTATACCATCATCGCCGATACCCTATACCGACGTGGTCTAGATGGTACTTTACTCCATTGTTTAGAACAAGAAGAATCCATAACCGCCTTGCAAGACGTACACGAAGGGATCTGCGGAACACACTCTAGCGGTCCTTCCTGAGCCAAGAAACTCATGCGTTTGGGTTATTACTGGCCGAACATGGAAATGGATTCATATCAGTTTGTCAAGAAGTGCAAACAGTGCCAAATACATGGGAACCTGATACATGCACCAGCTCAAGAGTTGAGACCTTTAACAACACCTTGGCCCTTCTGCCAATGGGGACTTGACCTTGTGGGAAAGATCCATCCACCCTCATCCAACGGCCACAGATTCATCATAACTGCCACTGAGTATTTTACAAAGTGGATTGAAGTCGTTCCCCTCACCACCATCATAGGTAAGCAAATCTCCTCATTCATCCTGAATTACGTCATCTGCAGATACGGAATTCCTTCATCCATTATCACGGATAACGGAAGACCATTCAAAAACCAGGATGTCCAAGAACTTTGTGAATGATTCAAGATCCAACACCATTTTTCCACTCCATACTACCCCCAAGGTAATGGTCAAGCTGAAGCATCCAACAAGACCATCTTGAAACTCCTCAAGAAGACAATCAATGATGCTGGCTGTAATTGGCATATCCAACTCAATCCTGCTCTGTGGGCCTACAGAACTAGTATACGCACTCCCACATGTGCTACACCATACGCCCTTGTCTATGGCTCAGAAGCTATCCTTCCCATTGAGGTCAAATTACCATCTCTCAGGGTGTCGTTGAAAGGTCTCATATCAGATGAAGAATACAAAGTCTCCAGGTTGCAGGAACTAGAGCTGCTAGAAGAAAGGCGACAGAAAGCCTTTGATCATCTCAAAGCATATCAATAGATGATGTCAAGAAGCTATAACCACAAAGTTTGCCCAAGAATCTTTAAGGTTGGGGATCTTGTCCTCAAAGAAAATCCTCACAATCAACAAGACAGAGAAAAGAAAGGCAAGTTTGAACCTAACTGGCTTGGGCCCTATGTGATTGTAGCTACTTACGGATCAGGGGGATATCAGTTGGCAACATTCGAGGGTGAGCTATTCGATGATCCAATCAACAGCATGCATCTTCGCCGGTTTTATACCTAGGAGAACCCCAATGTAAGGGAGGCACAAAATACAAAAAAATTAAAAATAGAAAAAAAGTAAAAAAATCAGATGAAAACCTGGCAAATAGGCATCATGTTTACTTTCTGGCTTCTTGTGCAAATAAAAACAAGTGATGAAAACCTGGCAAACAGGCATTACTTGTGATAAACCACCTTCTCCATCTTTGGGAATCCAATCACCTTCAGCCCATTCTTCCTTCACTCGTTTCCCATTTGACCCATATCTGTCCCATAATAAACACTTGACAGTTACCTATCATGGCTTGATACTCTCCTTGTGGCCTTGTCAACCAAGGTTTTATCCCATACCGTCTCCTCAGTGTGAGCCTGGCATAGTGTCCCTCGTCAGTATCCATGGTCCAAGTCCGTGAACTACGTTGCCTCTGCGCCATCACGTAGGCAAGGCCATTATTCTAATGCACCCCCGAGGCTTCCATTTGTCCCATCTGTCCCATACCTAATCCCTCTATCAATCTGAGTCTGTCTCCACTTTCTCTCACCTAGGTCTTAAGTCCGTTAGGGTTTACCCCAAACTACATTGCCTCTGCGTCGTCACGTAGGCAAGGTCATTTAGCAATGAGCCCCCGAGGCACTAGGTCAGTCCCTTTACTCACCAAATAAGCAAATGCAAGCAGAACTCGCACTCCAAGTAGAAATCTTGACTATGAACATCTTAACCTATCTAAAGCAAAGCAAATACCCAAGGTCTTCTAAATGATTTTACTAAAATTATGACAAGAAACAAACACATCTAAATGCAAAAATATTTTATGAATTGGAAACATGGTTAAAAACATTGAGTCTTGATTTTTGTTATCATGTCTTTCTATGCTACTCAAGGATGCCAAAAGCTAGAGATGCTATGATGGGGGCATGATTATTTTCTTTGTTTGTTGTTTATGGATTAAACTTTAGTAATGTGACACCTTGTCTAAGGACATGATCGGCAAAAGATCATCAAGGACATCAAAGGTCTAACATAAATGGAAGCAATCCTTGTATGTTGATGTGCAAGAAGTACTCAGGTCATCTCGGTTCAATTATACCTCGATGCTTGTATTAACTTGCTAAATCAAAATCCATGTAAGCAGTACTCAGGTCATCTTGGTTCAATTATACCTAGATGCTTGTATTAACTTACAACATTTTAGAAAAAGTACCAAAAAAATGCCCAATGATGAAATAAAGCACTTCAAAATACTTGCACCGTCAAGATGTCAAAAGCAAAGCATCCATTATACATCCATATCCATAACGTATCCAATTGTGTCTCATATCCATATCCATATCCATAGCATATCCAATTGCACTCCATATCCCATCCAATAAAGATCCAAAGTGCAGAGTATCAATGTTTACAAAAGCTTGTGAGTCCTTCTATCGAGTCTTCTTTCTATCAATCAGATTTCTATCTATCATCATATCTTTCATCCTTGTCCAGTCAGTCTGAGCAATGATCCAAATGCAAGGTCCATCCTTAATCCATACCGATCAAGTCAAGTCAATCTTGTCAAATGATCCAATCACAATCAGTGGTCTTGATCCTTGTCTGGTCATAAATAAACTCAATCAATTATAATCAATCACTTGTCTTATACAAGATGTTGCATTGTCGAAATCAGACCAATACACGCGTCTTACACGACATGTTTTATTTCCTGAAACCAGACATTATCCTTCGTGTTGCTCTAGGGATATATCGTTCCCTGCCATGACAACACTGTCGTATATCGTTATCAATTAATCAGTTGGTTTATAGCTTGACAAGGGCAATACCTTGTTTGTTCTTGTATCATTTGTGCATATTTGCTTACTTGCTTGTGTGTGGTATCATTCTATCTTGCATTGCGTATCATTCAGCTCTTTCTCCAACCAATTTCTTCACCCCAACCTAATTATTCCCTTCGTCTTCGTGAGATTGTCCGTCTCGCATCCCTTCTGTCTCCTTCCCATCCAATCTCCCGAGGGGGCATCCTGTCGTCAAACCTGTACCAGGGGCAAACTGGGGTATGTATCATTATCAGATTATCAATTTCTTTGAAGCAACGTTGTAAATTGCATTGCATCAAAGAGGGGCAAAATGTATACGCCTAAAAATGACGCGATTCATTCTAAATAAATATTCTTAATATTTATTCCCTTCTTATTTTCTTCTATCAATTAAATAAATATTCTAAGGTTATTTGATTGGTTCATTATCCCATAATTAAATAAAATCAATTTATTTAATTAAATTTCCCTAATTCTTCTAATGTCTCACATAATTAAATAATCCTACATTATTTAATTAATCCTAAATTCCTCTATCCTAAGTCCTAATTTCATCAATCCACCTCATCTTTCCACCTCACCATGTTGCACATGTAATTAAATATTTTAAATATTTAATTAGCTAATATTTCCTCACCCACATATCCTATTTATCCTCCAGTCAGAATTAGTTAACTCATCAATCAAATATGTTAACTAATTAGTCATTTGAGTTCACTGGTCAATCAAATCTGTTAACTAATTAATCAACCCAGTTAACTGGTCAATCAATTCAGTCAACTCCCCAATCAATTCACTTAATTGATTGGTCTATTATGTTAACTCTTCAATCAATTCTGTTAACTCCCCTGTTGCATGATGGAGCTGAGACACATGTCCTCTTCCTATTCTTTGCACGTTCCTCAACCATTCTCAACCATTGATCTTCTTATTTCTTCTCAATCGTTGATCCTCATTCTCTCAAGTCTATAAATGGAACCTTATTCTTCCATTCTATTCATTCAGGCTGTTCGTATTGTTACTCTGCAGAAATTCACCAGCGCGCCTTTGGCACCCCAATACAATTTGTTTGAGATCACCCAAAGCTTTGAAGCTCCTCTTCATTGCACGTTTATCACCACAGCCATTCACTATCGACATTCTTGAAAACAACAAAGGAGTGCACTCTCTGAGGACCTACTTCATACAAACAAGGACGATCTTGATAGACAACAATAGAAGCTTCAATTCAAGGAAGGTTTGCATTGTGTTATTCATTGCTTCATTTCATTCAATCTTTCTTAGTTTCATTATTCTATTAAGTTATGGGTATTTGATGTTGTTTATTGCATATTCATTGCTGATCCTATTTTACCCTAACAACAACTAGTTTCTTTCAGAAGTGTTGGGACATCATAGCCGATGACCTAGTGGAAACATTAGAGGAGTCTAGAAAAAATAAAACAATGTTGAGAGATTAGAACAATGCCTTCTTACTACTTATCCCCAAAAAGAAGAAGGTGGAAACAATGGAGGACTTCAGGCCTATCTCACTCTGCAACACAACCTACAAAATCATCTCCAAAGCTATGGCAAACATAGTCGAAGAGATACTCCCTTTGATCATCTCTGAAGAGCAAAGTGGTTTCACCCCAGGGAGGGTTATAATGGATAGGATCATTGTATCACATGAAGCTATCCATTCCATTAGGAAAGCTAAAGTTGATAAAATGATCATCAAATTAGACATTAGGAAAGCCTATGGCCAAGTAGATAGAAAATTCCTATTGGACATACTAGAAAAATTTTGTTTCTACCAAGAATGGGTGCAATGGATCTCAAGTTGTATCAATACTCCTAGATTATCAGTACTCATCAATGGGAGACCTCATGGTTTCTTCACTTCTACTTGAGGTGTCAAAAAAGGAGACCCGCTTTCTCCTTTTATATTCATTATCATGGCAAAAATGTTGGGAAGGACAATTAGATCCAAAAGCTTGAAGGTAGCTGAAAAGCATCAAGGTGGCCCTTAACACAGATCAAATCTCTCACCTTTAGTTTGTAGATGACACGCTACTATTTGGTGAGGAAAAAATTAGGGAAGCCAAAATTATCAAAGAAGCCATGTAAGACTACTATAGAGCCTCAGGTCAACAGATAAACAATAATAAGTCAGACATATTCTTCAACACTGACATAGAGAAGCAGAAAGAGATTGCTACAGTTCTTGGCTTTAAGGTGAGCCCTCTACCAAGTACCTAGGAATACCTCTATTCTTAGGAGCATGCAAATCAATACTGTGGGACCCTCTAATATCCAATATCACAAATAAAATGGCCTCATGGAAAGGCAAATGGCTGTTAACTGCTAGAAGAATTCTCATGTTGAAAGCAGTTATATCAGCAATACCAATCTACACTCTATCATGCCTCAAGTTACCAAAGAAGACTGAAGATCTGGCTAATTAGAAGATGGGAGATTTCTTCTGGAAAGGCAATTCAGAGGATAGAAAATTTCCCTTAGTTGCTTGGGATGACATATGCAAGCCAAAAAAGGTCGGGGGTGTAGGGATAAGGAGATGGACAATAGTGAATGTAGATTTGGGAGCCAAGCTAATTTGGAATATGTTCTCCAACCCTCAGCTACAATGGGTTAAGATTCTTCAAAACAAGTATCCAGACTCAAGTGATCCATCAAGAATTATCACAACTAAGCCACCAAGAGGACCAGCTATCTGGAACTTCTTGCTTGCATGTCAACACTTGATCACCAACCACTTATCATGGGAAATTAGGAATGGGTCTTCATCTCTATTTTGGGAGGATTCATGTAATGTATACCCGACCTTAAAAGATCAAACTGGGCTTGAGGAAGTGTAGGCTATCGCCAAAGCAGCTTGGGGGGCACATGTAAGAGACTCCTTAGAACCAAAGGGGACAAGAGATGGGTGGATATGGAAATCATGGTAAACTTTAGGGTTGGATAATGAGAAAGTCAAAATCATGGAAGCAGAACTGGAGAAACAGAAAGTATTCATATCACATGGTGAAGACTCAATAAGATGGTGTTGCTCAAAATCAAGACAGTTCAGGGTTAAGATTGGTTGTGAGATTGAGCAAGCTGTAGAGGTGAAAGAAAATTGGCATGCTCATCTATGTTGGAATAAACAATGTCTCCCCAAGGTAGGAGTGTTCACATGGGCAGCAATACAAAAGAGGATCCTTGCTGGTGACAGATTAAGGAAGATTGGCTTCTCAGGACCACTCAGATGTGCACTATGCAAGAAAGAGGAGGAGACTACAAACCATCTACTACTCAATTGTCAATTCACTAAATCATGCTGGAAGCTAGTGTTGACAAAACTCAAATGGGCAAGTCCCCTCCTTGAAGACATTCTCTCACTTTTCAATTATTGGCCAACCCTACACAAAGGTGTTGTCTTTGCAAGTCTGTGGGTATCATCCCCTTCTATAGTAATTTGGGAAGTATGGAAAGAAAGAAACAAGAGAGTATTTCAGGAAAAAGAAATGTCAACAAAATTTTTCCATGCCAAACTGGAGAAGGCAATAATGGAAGTGGTTAACAGTATGGAAAGAAATCAATCAATCAAAAAGAGTTCATTCACAAGATGGGATAATGAAATAATGAAAGTATGGAAAAGACTTGAGGTCCCCCTGTTTATGAGAAGTAGAGTTTACAACCTTGTCATAATCTGAGAGTTGAAGCCAGGTGGAGCCCGCCTGAGCCAGGTTTGTTCAAATTGAACTTTGATGGGGCCTCCAGGGGAAACCTTGGGGGCTCAGGAACAGGCAACACATCTGAAATCACAAGGGGAAACAATTATAGCAATAACAAAAAAACTTCAGGAGGGATCTAACAACGAAGACGAGGCTCAGGTGATTCTCTTGGGTCTCCAATCATGTGTTAAATTAGGCCTCCAAAACATTCGCATTGAAGGGGACTCACATATCATAATCAATGCAATAAGGAACCACACAACCCCTGATTGGAGAATCTAAAACATATTAATTTTTATTTTGGGAAGCACTATCCAAAGTGAGACTATAAAATAAATCATATTTTTAGAGAAGCAAATCAAGCATGGACACCCTAGCCAATTTGGCGATATACATGCAATCAGACTTCCTTGAGGAGCGTCAAGCAATTAAGGAAGATGACATGAGTCGAACACAGGCATCTACCAACAATCATGAAGATATTAATTAAGCAGAGAAGGGAGGACACATGCTCGTGCAAGGAGTCTTTAGAGATGAATGGACTCATAATAGTAGGTTATGGTAATCTCTTAAGGTTTCCCCAAGAAGACTTCAAATGGAAATGTCATGGCGTTCAGCTATTTCATCCACAAACAGAATGGATATAGCAGTGAGACTTCGAGCAAAAAAGCGACAAGCAACTTTACTGGGAGCCATCTCGGATCTTAGATTGAGGAAGGTGTTTAAGTCTGGCTCCCCCTTTGTGCTACATGCAATTAAAGGAGCATTGGGAGAGGTGTTTTCATGATCTCCAATCACAAATACAAGGTTAATAATGACATATCTTCCATGTTGATAGGGGTGCTATTAGACATTGGGGAATCCAAAGACGTTATCATGGAGGTAGCGAGGACCATCATCAAGCCCCAATGGATGTGAGGACTGGAAGGAGTGCTAGATGAAGTGGTGACAAGGCTATGTTTTTGACCAGATCACAGAGTGTGGCCTTTCATTCTCTTCCCATGCAATGGCCCATGGGTTCCCTTCGTCATAGAAGCGATTGGGAAGAATGTAGAGAACTGAAGGCACAATGCTAGGTGGGGTGTGGAGTTCCTCAAAATGTTGGCTAGAGTGGCGGATCCATAGGGCATCGATTGTAATTCAAAGATCCACATGGAGAGTGCGGAGCAAGAGTCGAGCAACATGGAGGACGATGGAACAAGACTGGAGAACAACCTGGGTGACAGAAACAGATTTTAATGTTTTAATGTTTTAAGTTTGAGAAACTATAGTATAAATAGTTTGATATCACAGAGCATTGGTAGGCTCTTAATATGTAAAAAATTAAATTATAATAGAGATCCCATATAGAAGAAGTTTTGGTTAAGGCCCTACTTAGGAGCAACCCTCGTTCTTTTTTTTGGTTTCAATTTTTGAGCATTGGGAGTGTTAAGTATGAAAAAGGAGAATGATTACGACTAGCACACAAACTAGATCAAACCCTTTTCCATATAACATTCAAGGACAAGGCCGATCCAAATCACTACCAAATGAAGGTGGACTCAGTTGTTGAACTTGTGCTCATGTGTGCTATAGATGGATCAAGTTTAACTCAACCTTTTTATCAAACCCTAGGTTAACAATGCATGAAATCCTAGTTCTACAATGATCTGCTTATAACAGAAGAAATACAATTGAAACCTAGAAATTAATTGCACAGGGGCGATCAGAGGATTGATAGAACCTATCTTTAGAAAGTAGAGGTATCGGAGGACCAAGGTGGGACCACCCAAGTCCTGACTGGAAGAATTTGTCAGAGGTGTAAACTAGAAAGTTGTTACAGATGATGTCATGATGCCAGATCCAGACTTAGAAAAGGTAGAGGTACATGGGCAGTACCGCCCAAGTCCTTGGTGAGTGAATTCTCTGAAATTGTCTCTGGATCCTGAAACCCTGATATATACCTAATCTTCCTATGGTTTTGTACTTTCCAGATCTCACTCATGTAACCTATGTTATGAACCCTTAGAATGATGAAGATCCTTCAACTCCTAAGGAAGAATAGATGATAGCTCCATATCTGCAACAACACACAAAAACAATACACAAATCTCCTCTAGAATCACAATGAACGCTCTTGCTTGCGTCACTTCAAGATCTCAAGTTATGCCTTTTCCAACCTAGTTACAAATGAACTCAAAAACACAATTATATATGCTTTCCCACTCATAATCGTAAATTAAAACCAAAAGAGCCGACACGGAGAAACCTCTTGAGAGGCCCCAGGCTAACATAAACTTAAATTAGCCTTGACCTAAAAGGGGGGACATGGGCAGTACTGCCCAAGTTCATCAGCTCTGTTTAGGTCCGGGATAAGTTAAAACAAGGGGCCCATATTCCAATTTCATCATGGTGTCAGATAATTTTGCATCGGGATAAACATTTTGAATGTATAATGCAAATAAGAGGACCTAGGAGCTAAACAAGGAGGTAAAAATACATGTGGACACTTTTTACTCCATAACAGGGAGTGACCCCCATAAGGTCACAATTCACCGATAAAAAAAACTTAATTGTTTCAAATTATATATATATATATTGCTTCATTAAACCAAATGTTATAACCGCTAATAAAATTTAATACCTTGAAGTTGCTAATAATAGAAAATTGTAGCAGGAAATTTAGAGTGGCTAGCCCTTGGGATGTTGTGGCCCCCAAGGGTGGGGATCCTCAATCCCAATTAGGGATAGATGTACCCATCCCTATCGGCACCCCTTACATAATTTTAATAAGTATATTCCGCATTGCACTACCATGCATAGTAGGTAATAAAAATAACATAAGCAATTTATAATACATCTAAAATATTGTGATTCAATTGGTTCTAAATAAATATTAACAAGTATCTATCTATCTATATATATTTATATATATATACATGATATGCAAGAGTTTCCCAAGTAAAAAATAAATCATTTCTAATATATAGATATCGATTGTGAATGATAAACCAACACTTTAGATTCTTCATTCTTCCTCCCATCAATCTCATCATACCCACTCCAATCTTACATCTTGTGCCCTCACAACCTTTGCAAAACTAATTGGAGGTGTACTAAGTGTTCTATCATTCTAGGGATAATTTAAATGTATTATCATTTAAATAAAATGGGCAAAATAATAATCATACCTAGGTTGACATGATTCTACATAACTAAATCAATGAATTAGCTTCAAAAGACAATTAAGATAATCATTATTAATTCCCTGTAGCATAATATAGAAAACCAAAACCTAAGGGCCAGACCTAGGCCTCACAGGCTCATACATAATGGCCTTGCCTACATATCGAGATCAAAGGCTCCATAGTTTGTCAACTTGGACTTCCAACCTGACTTGGTTGTCCCAACATATTTACAATTTGATCAACACTATTAGATACTACAAAACAACTTTATGCAACAATAATGACTACTACAAAAATTCACCATTAGCCATCTTTACAATCTTTCAATGCATGTGTTCGTAAATCACTATTTTTTGGGGCAATGCAAGATTGTTGTTTTGACCAAAGACGCTCCTCAATCAAATAAGCCTTCTCAACTTTATCATCTCCATTAGCAAAGACCCAAATCTAAATTGTCTTTCCTCAAGTGTGCCTCTACAATTGTGATCCTCGGTACTTGTGCTAAAAACTTAAGAAAATTAAATGTCATTCTCATCAAAATTTTACTTGCTACGTGAAAACCTCTATCTTCGATAAATTAGTGTGTTCCTCATTACTAAAAGGTGAGTTACTACCCTTATCTTAGAGCACCTAATGTTATCGATATTTCTGATTCTCTAATCTCCAACTCTCAATAGTTGAGCAATTGTCCTTGTCTAGATGCATCATAATAGAAAACGATATGCCACATCATCCTCCAATCTTGTCATCTCTATAGACAATGCTATATCCAACTAATTCATTCCATTATCAAGGTAAATCCTTTTACAATGTACTTTAGTGAGGAGAAACTTAACTAGGTAGGTACCCAAATCTTAGAAATGAAATCATTCTCAGAATTATGGGTTCCTCGAATGCATCAACAACTATAGAAGCCCTCATTCTCTTTTCTCACTTTATCTCCATCATATAGGCAAAGTTTTTATCCTTTGGTCAACTATAACCCCTAGAATTATTCTATCAAGACTACCATGGCAACCTCCATCCTCATTCATATCAATTGTCATGCATTTTTTGGAACTCTTGTTGATGGCAACAAGTATCGCCCATTGCTAATGGATGCTTCCTCTTGTATTCTTCATATCATTTTCTCTCAAATAGGTAATTTATTTCTTAAAAGAGAACCTCTTACCCTTCCCATTTACAATTTCCACTCTTTAGCTTCTCTCAACACCTTGTCTCTCATCTTTGTTTGCAAACTTTTATTCACAATTTGCAAAAAGGTAACAATGGCTTAACTTGGTCCTCTATATATACCTTCTCCCCTCATTGACACTTTGAAACTACATGGTTAACTATCATCCCACATTTAACTACACACTTTTGATTGTTTTTCTCACACTTATAACACTAATTTCCTTTTGATATTTGTCACACATTTTCTCTCGTCCACTTCTTTGTGCAAACACTTCCTTACTATTCTCATCCTTTAGTTGTTTCACCTATTCACTCTTTGTTATTTCTAGACATAAGTCCTATCTCTTTACTTCAATGGTCCTTTTATGTTTCGCTTTTCTAGCTTTGGTGATGTATTTCCTTGGTTGGATCCATTGCTCAGTTGTCCATGTTTTCTACTATTTAACTATAACTCTTGCAAAATGACTTTTTAGAGCAAATGTGACAAGTGTGAAATAACTTACTACAACTTCTTAACTACTACAAATGACTTTTTGCAATAATTGTGATTGTTGAAAAACTAATTTCTAGAGAAATTTTTGCAGTTACTACCAAACAAACAATTGATGCAAAAACAAAACAAAAAATTAAAGCAATTGTATAGTTGCTATAAAAACAACTTTTTGCAGCAATGATGACTACTACAAAACTTCACCGTTAGCCATCTTTATAGTCTTTCAATACATATGCTTGTAAATCACTATTTCTTTGGGTGATGCAAGATTTTTGTTTCAACCAAAGATGTTCTTGCATCAATAAGCCTTATCGACTTCATCATCACCAACATAGCAAAGACCCAAATCTAAACTTCACACTTTCCTCAAGTGTGCCTCTACACTTGTGATCCTCATAACTTGTGCCAAAAACTTAAGAAAAATGAACATCATTCTTATCAAAATTCTGCTTACTACATGAAAACCTCTATCTTCAATAAGCTAGTGTTACTCAATACTAAACGGCGAGTTATTACCATTGTAATTGAGCACCTAATGTTATCAATCTTCTTGATTCTCTCATCTCCAACTTTCAATACTTGACCGATTGTCCTTATGTCTAGATGTCATCCTCAAATCTTGTCATTTCTATAAATAATGTTATATCCAACTAAATCATTTGATCATCAAGGTAAATCCTCCTTCAATGTGCTCAAGTAAGGAGAAACTTAGTTGGGTCGGCACCCAAAGCTTAGAAACACCATCACTCTAAAACTTATGGGTTCCTCTAATGCCTCAACAACTTTAAAAGTCTCATTCTCTTTTCACACTTTATCTCCACCACATATGCAAAGTCTCTATCCTTTGGTCGGTTGTAACCCCTTGATTTCTTCTATCAAGACTACCATGGAAACCTTCATCCTCATTCCTACCATTTGTCACGCATTTCTTGGAACTCTAGGCACCCAATGCTTAAAAACACCTTCACTCTAAAAATTATGGGTAATGCCTCAACAACTATGAAAGTCCCAAATCTCTTTTTGCACTTTATCTTCATCATATATGCAAAGTGTCTATCCTTTGGTTTGTTGTAACCCCTAGTTTTCTTCTATCAAGACTACCATGGAAACCTTCATCTTCATTCCTATCATTTGTCATGCATTTCATGGAACTCTTGTTGATGGCAACAAGTTGTTGGCAACATCATTGACGAAGAGATTGTTAGCTACAGAAGACAAGGCAAAGCATGATGTTATACAGTGTTGTCATTGATGGCAATAACAGTTGCAAGTTTGTGCAGAGTAGTTTGAATGGGGATTTTGCAAGAGGGTTTGATGCTCTCTCATACAACCTCACCTATTCTCTCTTAGAAGTCAACTGTGCAAAGAGAACTGATTCGGTAAGGAACTAGTTGAGATTTTTGGCTAAGTGTCAGCATACTGTATTCAGTGAACAGAGCTTCAGTATTTTGGTCTGCATTCCTCCAGTATAGAACATTATGCTATGTAGTTGTAAGGTGTTGTAAACACATGTCCAAAGATTGTAAATCCAAAGTTTCAAGTTCTGAAGTTCTCCGGATTGATAGAATTATCTGAGTATCTCACTCTAACTAGACAGTGCTTTGACAGTGATAGTGATGATTTCAGTTACTCTGCATTCCTCCGCATGTGACTGGTTTGCCTTGCAGATTGGAGGATAAGACTATGGATGTTTGTAGTATGCATATTCAAAGTTTCAAGCGTTCTGAGGTCCACATACAATTTTGTGAAATGACAGATAGGTTCCAGTGTTGTCTTGCTAGTGTGGCCGACATGATTGTGCTAATGTTTTGTGGAGGGTAAATATGTTTTGAGGAGCTAAGTGGGAGCTATTTTAGGTCCATCCAAACCTATTTGAAGTTGTTTCATAGTTTGAATCTTGGCACGGAGTGTGTGCATGAAGATTTGGGGCCGACTGCTTGCAAGTTTGATATTTTGACCGTTACACTCAATTAGGCCGACCTAATTGGTGTTGTGGATGTTGTGGATATATATAGAGGAATGTTTTCGATATCTTGTGATGTGATGTGTGTGTGTGATTCGAATAATGCAACAAATAATCATGAATGCGAATTGAGTAAACGCAGAGCAGTATAATCTAAGATTTGAGAACATAGTGATGAACACTATCTTTTGAACTTCAGTGGAACTGTACTCCATGCATAAGTCAGATGCAATTATAGCAGTTCAAAACTTTGGCAGTGAGCCACCACTTCTTTCTTTCTTTCTTCTAGACAGTGAGTCCTTTGGGTAGTGAGCCTTTTTGTAATTCGGTGTTGCTACTACATTATTATAATATATATTGTGAGCTAACCCTCACTGTGGTTTTTCCCTTTTTGGGTTTTCCACGTAAAAATCCTGGTGTCTGTGTCATGGTTTATGGTTTCATGTTTCATGCATAATTTACTTCACTGTAATTGAATATGCTAAATGGATTGAAATGTTTTATGCTTAAATGGTTTAAGAGAATACTAATTCACCCCCCTCTCAGTATTCTAGTTGTTCAACAATTGGTATCAGAGCCAGGTTCTTTTGAAGAAGCCTAACCGCTCAAGGAAGATCATGGAGATTGAACACATGGCAGCTAGAAAGTTTCCTACTCCTCCAGAAGAGATTCTTGTTATTGAATTTTCAGAAGATGAATGCATGTCTGTCAGTAGTGAAGAACTCAAGATTGCTCTTGAAGACCTAGAGAGGACTGAAGAAGAAATCAAAGATCTAAAGGAGAATGTCAAAAAAGCAGATGGATGTATCAGAAAATTGAGAGAGCAAATCAAGAAGTTCAAAGAAAGACATAAGGAGGTCAGTGAACAATTGAGGCTAGCAAATGAATCTATGATTGGTCTGAAAGTGCAAGTTGAAGAAAAATCAAGAGCTGAGGAATATCTGAACTCAAAGATGAAAGGCAAATCTGAAGAATGTATAAGGCTTGAACAAGAAGTTGTGAAACTAAAACCAGATCTGGAGAAGGCAAAGAATTATGAAGAAAAATTCAAGATAAGTTTTGTTAGGCTTGATGAGATGATTGCAAGTCAGAAAGATCCCAATCATAAAGAAGGCTTAAGGTTTGAAAAAGGTGAAAGTTCAAAATCAGGTCAAGCATCAAAAGCTGAAAACAAGAAGAATAATGGCAAACAGATCTGGAATCAAAAGAAAGGAGCTAGACGACCACCGATCAGACAACCTAATGCTCAAAGGTACCCATCTTTCAATGGTTATTGTTATTCTTGCAATAAATTTGGACATAAAGCTACACAATGTAGGAGTAGAATGAATCAAAATGTTCCATCTTTCTTTGGTTAATGTTTTACATGCAAGAAAATCAGTCATAAAGCTAACCAGCGCAGAAGTCAAAGGATGAATGGATATAACAATGGTAGAATGACTCAATCCTTCAATGGCTATATTATACATGCAATAAATTTGGGCACGAAGCTAACCAATGTAGATCTAGAATGAATGGAAGGTATATTGGTCAGAGGAATGTTGTATGTTATAATTGCAATAAGCCTGGACACATTTCAAAGTTTTGCAAAAGCAGAAGCATGAAGAAGAATTATCCGATAGAGAAGAACAAACTAGTACAAAAGGTTGATCTGACAGAGACTAAGAAGGAGATGAGTAATATTTGGATAAAGAAGGAAGTAACAGAGGTTAATGGTGAACTTGTACCAGCATCCGATGCAGATGCTTCCTCCAGAAACTGAGATAAGAGCTTTGGCTCAAGGGGAGCTTTAATAGAAGTTTTTCTCCCTCTGCCAAAGGAATGGTGTTGATGCCTCAGCACGAAGATATAAGGTAAAGACTGATGTACTTTATCATTTGAAGAAAATTTCAGTGAAATACATCCTATTGCGGAAAATTGCTAAGCAATTAAAATCGACTATGTCATCAAAAAAGTGTTAACAACTTTATCAGACAGGGCATTTATGATGAATTAGGTTATGAAGAAAAAGGGGTTATAAGCAATTACACTTAATCAAAATTCATTTTGCACTCAAGTTTTCAAGCGAGAAAGAGTAGAGTAGTACAACAAAGAAGAGATCAAAGCATTTTGAGATTCAGTGCTTTCAAACCCTAGTGCAGCAAGCAAAGAAAAGGTACTTCATTGTGAACGTTGTGTTGAAGCTTTTTGAATTCATTAAAAAATGGCTACACTAGAAGTGGTTGAGATCTCTGAGCGCCCACGACCTAAGTTCAAGAGGCATCCCGACAAATCCTTGAATGATGATCTAGAAGTGCATTTTCACACATCCTGTTTGGAGTTTGCACACTAAGGATGTTAGGGCATACATTCATGTCAAGCTGAAAGAGTACAACACACAAAGTTGAATGAGGTATGGTTCAATGAACTTATGGGTAATGATTTTAAGCTAAAACTAGAATATAGGGTTTTGACGAAAAAGAATCTTGATGTGTGGAACAAATTTCCTGTTCTTTGTTATGTGGATGAGTGGGTAAGGTACACCTTGAGTAGAATGTGTGACAAGTTCTTCTGGTTGGACATTCCGTACTTGACTAACAAGGAAGCAATTAGGGTTGTAATTGGTCTATGCTCAACTGGACTTGTGCCGGTGCTCAAATCCATCAAGAATGAGGTTGTAATGGAGTGGACAGGAGCAAAGTATGACAAAAGAGCTTTGACTGTAAAAGATATAAAAATCCCAACTGTGAAGTATGCATCTATGATGATAGGCTACAAACTATACTATTCAAACAGGGAAAATTATGTGTTTGCAACTGCCATCAATACAACATATGAGATGGTGGAGAATGGAGAGAATTTCAACTTGTGTGAATTGTTGAGACTGCAACTGATGGAGATTCTGCAGAAAACAAAAGAATCTAAATATGCCTTCAAATTTGGTACTTTGATTATTTGTTTGATGTTTTACTTTCTAAATGAAGTTCTCGAAACCAAAAATGTAGTGCGGCTATCAGATAGACCTGTAGCCCATCAGATCACGGATTACTTGTATGGTTTGGGTGATGTAGAGGCGTAGAAGAAGGCCCTTTGGGGTTTCTTCAAGACATTTCAAGAGAAGATGCAGGCAAGAGAAAGGATACCGAAGAAAATAGTAGAACGATATCAAAAAGACATTACCTTTTTGGTAACAAAAGATGCATGCATAATGGAGGTTGTTGAGCCTAGAACTGTATGGATACTTGAACTTGGATATGAAGTACCTCTAGATCAAATAATTGGTCTAGCAGACATATTGTTGAAAAGTCCTAAGGACCCCAATGAAAAAAGATTTGGGACATATAAGGAAAAATCTCTGAAAATCTATATGGAGAAAAGAATGCCCCAAATTAGGAAGAAAGTACAAAAGGAGGTTGATGAGTAGAAAGCATAGGCATCTCAAAGGAACAAGTGCAACAGGCAAGGGCAAAAGCAAGAGCTAAGGAAGAATCGAGTGCTGCAGAGAGTGCAGAAGGCTCAAGAAAATCTGGTAGAATAGCTACCGCCTCTCTTGCTACTCAAAAGTCCTCCGGGACTATCCCTACAACTAGTGGATTGAAAAGAAGAGAGACCAGTGCCCTTATAGAGCAATCAGGTGCATCAGTAAAGGAGAAGTCCTCTCCGGTAAGGCAAAGTGTAAGGATCGGAAAAGGAGAGGGTGCTCCATTAGTAAAATTTGCTGACCCTGAAAAGAAAAGAGTCAAGATAAAAGCTACCAGGGGGGAGTATACAGGTCTACAAGTTGAAGAAGAAGAAGAGGAAGAAGAAGGACCACAATTGGTCCGAAAAGGAAGAGGTGATGCTTCACAAAGTGAGGCAAGTGTCAAGAGAAGAAAAGTTGATATTATTGATGCAGACAGTGAAGAAAAAATGGAAAAAGAAAAGGTGAAATTCACTGTACATATGAGAAAGATGAAAGGAGAAACAAGCAAAGAAGGTACTCCGGATGATATTCAAATGCAAGAACCTTCAGATCCGGTAAGCCCACACTCTCCCATGAGGTTGGAAGCTCTATTTTCTAACATTGCTCAGCATGATGCATTAGAAGATATTGCAAATTTGTATAGTGATGCAAATGAGACAGATAAGGCCATTATAATTGAGGCCATAATAAAATATATCATAATATATGAAGTTGACATGAAAAAAATTGCAAGTCAAATCCCTGCGTAGGTTTGGGAAACTTTGATGGATAGAAGAAAAGAAGCTTTTGAGAAAGAAAGAAAAATAAAAGAATATGCACTAAATAATATTGGCATTTCACTATCAGAGGAGAATAAGGCCACATTGGCTAAATTGTACTCAAAGGAATTGAGAACAAAGCAAAGGGTAAATACCCTTATGGGCAAAGATAAAAATGATTTTGATAAACTGCAGAAGGAGGCAATAGACAAAGTTGCAGACCTGGCACAGAGGCTAGGAATGACTCCTAAGAATAAGAAAGAGGAGATGGTTGATCCTGAAGCAAATGTACAGAAGGTTGATGCTCAACATAAGCATATATCAGATGACAATAAATCTTCGGAAGCAGAAGGAACAGTTGAGATGACTACAAAAGATGAGAAGAATGTGGAGAATGTTGTAGCCACAGGAGAAGATGAGACACCTGCTCCTCCAGATAACACTGATAAGGTCACTTGTGAGCAAAGAAGAATAGAAGACACTTCCACCTCTCTTCCAGACAACACTGAGAAAGCCTCTAAAGCAGAAGATGCAAAGAAAGATGAAGTAATGAATAAGGAAGAGGATAAAGAGGAACTAGAAGGCGTCAAAGAAGATGAGGATAGGAACAAAGAAGTTTCTGGAGATGCAGAGACTAAAGAAGAAAATTCTAAAGACTCCGTTAAGGATGAAGGTAAAGATTTGGAGAAGCATGCTGCAGAGACTGCAAAGACTTCTAGTGATCCTTCAGATTCCTCCAGAGACTCCCTGGAGAATCTACTGAATATGCAATTAAACTTTCAACCTGTTGTATCCTCATGACTACTTCAACTACAAATGCAACAGGGTAGTATAGATCTGGGAAAGATTTCTCCCCTTCATAAGCTACAACTGGGAGATCTATTCCATACATTCGCCAAAAAAGAGGTCATAGAGACTCATCAGAAGAGCGGAGATCTGATTGATAAGGCAGTGAAAGCATTGTAAGAAGTCATGCATGATTCAAACATCGACACATCACTCTCTGGTATGGAAAATTTGAAATCATTAATTGATTCTTTTAAAGATTATGCCTCTAGTCTTAAATAACAGATTGAAGTTGAGGTAGATAAGAAAATAAATGGTAAGAGAATGCTAGAGATATCTAAGAAATGTGCTCTTGTGCATAAGAAGTTTCAAGAAGTATTGAAAGATATACAAGACTATATAGGAGAGGCAAAGGCTCTCTATCAATTTGGATTGAAGTGGCCCGAAGCCACACATAGCATTGCTAAGGAAATGGACTCCATCGAGTCTCAAATCAATAATGCCTCCTATGCCTATGATCTGGCACTTGATCTTGATGGCACCACAAGGGAAACCATAGAAGACTTGCACAAGAAATTCTTTCAATTACAAGTTCAGACAGAGCAAATTATCTTGCAATTTGGTGAAATAAAGGACTTAGTAAATCCCAAACTCTTGAATGTTTGCATAGCTCTATTGAATGCCACCAAAGCATCACACAGATGAATCTGGTACCCAGCACTCTGGAAGAAGGAGAAGTGTTTCTATTGGAGTTTGCAACCCAGTGCAGACTTCTTGAGGAAGCCAAGAAGGCTTGGGATGACAGTAAACAGGAAGTGCAGACTTAGGTGCAAAAGCTACAAGCACAAACCTCATCCGGTTGAAAACAATTTTCATTCCTTATGCATTTTCTACTCTTTTGTTTCAAGATTTCTTGTTAATATGCGGAGTATATGAAGAGGTTTCTAGTACAAAATTTTTGGTATTGTTCTGATGTAAGGGGGAGTCATTTCAGTTTGTACATATGCTTCTCGGGGGGAGTTAGTTCAATCCTTTAGCGTGCATATACCTAGATATATCTTACAGGGGGAGATCCAGTAACTGAAGTCTGGTGTATACACCCTTTGCCATTGATGTCAAAGGGGGAGAGAGATATATGTGAAAAACAAGACATATCTCAGGGGAGAGAAACAATGTTTTAAGGAGGATGTAAGATGTGCTAAATGAAAGGGGGATAATGATTTTGATCTTGATGGTTTTTCACATCATGTGTTGCCATCAATGCCAAAGGGGGAGATTATTGGCAACATCATTGATGAAGAGATTGTTAGCTACAGAAGACAAGGCAAAGCATGATGTTATGCAGTGTTGTCATTGATGGCAACAATAGTTGCAAGTTTGTGCAGAGCAGTTTGAATGGGAATTTTGCAAGAGGGTTTGATCCTCTATCATACAGCCTCACCTATTCCCTCTTAGAAGTCAATTGTGCAAAGAGAATTGATCCGATAAGGAACTTGTTGAGATTTTTGGCTAAGTGTCAATATATTGTATTCAATGAACAGAGCTTCAGTATTTTGGTCTGCATTCCTCTAGTATAGAACATTATGCTATGCGGTTGCAAGGTGTTGTAAACACATGTCCAAAGATTGTAAATCCAAAGTTTCAAGTTCTGAAGTCCTCCAGATTGATAGATAGAATTATCTAAGTATCGCACTCTAACTAGACAGTGCTTTGACAGTGACAACGATGATTTCAGTTACTCCGTCCTCCACAGGTGAATGGTTTGCTTTGCGAATTGGAGGATAAGACTATGGATATTTGTAGTATGCATATTCAAAGTTTCAAGCG
This sequence comes from Cunninghamia lanceolata, assembly GCA_027924645.1. Taxonomy (NCBI): domain Eukaryota; kingdom Viridiplantae; phylum Streptophyta; class Pinopsida; order Cupressales; family Cupressaceae; genus Cunninghamia; species Cunninghamia lanceolata. The sequence goes on from BSBN01000582.1 coordinate 25,648,011, forward strand.
TTCTGGAGGTCTGCATACAAGTTTGTGAAATGACAAATAGGTTCCAGTGTTGTTGTCTTGCCAGTGTGGGTGACCTAATTGTGCTAATGTTTTGTGGAGGGTAAATATGTTTTGCGAAGGTAAGTGGGAGCTATTTTAGGTCCATCCCAACCTATTTGAAGTTGTTTCATAGTTTGAATCTTGGCATGGAGCGTGTGCATGAAAATTTAGGGCCAATTGCTTGCAAGTTTGATATTTTGACCGTTACACTCAATAAGGCCGACCTAATTGGTGTCGTGGATGTTGCGGATATATATATACAGAGAGAGAGAGAGAGAGGATTGTTTTCGGTATCTTGTGATGTGATGTGTGTGTGCTTCGAATAATGCGACAAATGATCAAGAATGCAAATTGAGTAAAGGAAGAGTAGTATAATTTGAGATTTGAGAACAAAGTGATGAATACTATCTTTTGAACTTTAGTGGAACTGTACTCCATGCATAAGTCAGATGCAATTATAGCAATTCAAAACTTTGGTAGTGAGCCACCACTTCTTTCTTTCTTTCTTCTGGACAGTGAGCCCTCCGACAGTGAGCCTTTTTGTAATTCAGTGTTGCTACTGCATTATTATAATATATATTGTGAGCTAACCCTCACCGTGGTTTTTCCCTTTTTGGGTTTTCCACGTAAAAATCTTGGTGTCTATGTGTCATGGTTTATGGTTTCATGTTTCATGCATAATTTACTTCACTGCAATTGAATATGCTAAATGGATTGAAATGTTTTATGCTTAAATGGTTTAAGAGAATACTGATTCACCCTCCCTCTCAATATTCTGAGTGTTCAACACAAGTATCACCCCACTCATGGATGCTTCCTCTCATGTTCTAGCTATCATTTTATCTCTCAAATAGGTAGTTTTCTTCTTCAAATAACCATTTCCCATTTGCAATTTTCATTCTATAACTTTTCTCAACACCTTGTCTCTCATCTTTGTTTGCAAACTTTTATTCACAACTTGCAAAAAGTAACACTAGCTTACCTTGGTCCTCTACAGATAGCTTATAGCCTCATTAATGCTCTCAAATCACATGGTTTACATGTCATCCCACATTTAACTACACACTTTTGATTGCTTTTCTCATGCTTATAACACTAAATTCCTTTTGATATTGGCACGCATCTTCTTGCATCCACTCTTGCATCCACTTGTTTGTGAAAACACTTGTTATTTCTCAAACTTCATCTCTTTCACTTGTTCACTCTTTCTTTGTTCATTCTAAAGATGGGTCCTTTTTCTTTACTTTGATGGTCCTTTTCTCTTCCCTTTTCTAGCTTTGGTGATGTATCATTTCCTTGGTAGGATTCACTACTCTTGCAATTCATGTTTCCTACTATTTAACTCCCTCAACCACCACTTTAAATTATTACTAGTCTTAACACTAGATCTAGTCTCCAATCATTGATTTTCCATGTTTTCCTCATATTTTCTACATATGGTTTCTTGTACTTGCACTACATTCTTCCTCCAACAACTACACATACTTTACATGGCTTACGAAGCCTTATTACATTGTATTTAGTCAAATGACCTTATTCACCATCTCATATTGCCTGTACTACCATTGCCTTCATATAATCCCCCTCTTGGTACTCCACTTGAATCGATGTGCATGCCTTTAAAATTCCTCCTCTTGCCCGATGCATTGGCTTCTCAAACTTTGTCTTAGAGTAGGTATGTTAATTTAGGACTCATATGTTGTTATGTATCTTTGCATTGCTTGATTCAATTTACCTTTTCTTTATGAATTATCTCATTCTCATTGTCTTTGCAATCTTTCTTAAATTTGTCTTTCAACCGTTTTTCCTTTGGTCCTCATCCTCTTCGATGTCACCAAATGATTGGTGACCTTGTTCTTTCTATGCACCACTCTCTTCAAGAGAATTGATGCAATCTTACATGCTTTGCAATCAAGAAATAAGATTTTTGCCCCAAAACAATGGCATTAAGTACTTCGTGAAATCACTACCTACAATAATATTGCCGTTACCCTTTAAGAATCTCCATTCTCATCACCATTTACAACACAACCAAAATGATGTTTTTGGCCATTCAAATCAATTGCTAGTTTTTTTTGCTGCCATTTTTACTACTTCCTTTCAATCCACTCCTTGTTTTTGCAACTTTAGATGTCAAGCACATAAACACTCCAACAACTAATAGTTGCCTTTCATCCATCTCTAATTTAGCCTTTCATTCACCTCTTATTAACTTATGATCCCATGGTCATTCAATGGTTGAATGTGAACACCAATGACAACACTATGGTAGTACATCACTATCACAATATGCCTTTAACACTTTGTTCCCAATTGCTTCACAAAATTGGAGAAATGTTTTTGTCTGTGCCGATCCTAGAGCTTAGCTAAGGGCTAGAAAGGAGGACATTGATGAGAGCCATGGCCTTCGTAGAGGTTTTCTTTTGCCCATCTGTGCACAAGGAGTGCGTGCTAGGGCTGCTTGCCTTGTTGTGGATTGTGAGGGAAGCGAGCCCTGCACTAAGGAGGGCTTGTCTCCTTGTTATCTCAGGTTACAAAAAGTGGGTGGCTCAGGAGAGAGAGTGCCCTCCCCTGTTCAGGTGGAAGGACAAGATTCTAAGGTGGGCTCCTTTAATCCCTCTGATGTGCTTATTGTGGTTTCTCCACAGGGTGTTGGGAGTCCTCCATCTTCTTTGCAAGCTCAGGGCTCTGTCAAGTCGCCAGAGTTGGGTTTACCTGGGGCCTTGAACTACAACAGTCTGCCTGAGACCCAAGATATTGTTAGTGCGGGGGAGGAAGAAGACTAGTGTGGGCCTTTAAAAGAGGACAAGGATGTGTGGTTGTTGGATCTTTGGCTTGAAGCTTGCAAGAGTGTTGGTTCTGTTGGTTCCAGGAAGAGCCAAGTATCTAATGCGGATCCCAGAGCTCTGCAAGATGCTAGAATGGAGGACATTGATGGTGTTGAGAGCCATGGCCTCCGTAGAGGTTTTCTTCTGCCTGCTTGTGCAGAAGGAATGCGGCTGGGGTTGCTTGCCCTACTGGTAACATGGGCTGCGAGGGTAGCGACCCCTGCACCAAGGCTCAGGGCTCTGTCAAGTCGCCTGAGTTGGGATTTTTGCCAGGGGCCTTGAACAACAATGATTTGCCTGTGTCACTTTTCTCAAAGGTTGCACTTGAGGAGTCACATATTTGCATTCCAGACTATGTCATTGACAGATCTGCTGCCTGGCTCGGGAGCTCCCTCGTGGGGAGATTCTATGGGAACCATCCTAATATTGACGTGGTTAGAAGATGGGTGATTCGTAAATGGAAGGTAAGGGGTCAGGTAGAGGTGATAGCTCTGCTGAACAATTTCTTCCTATTTTCATTTTCTAACTTGGAAGACAGCTCTAGTATCTTTTTGGGAGACCCTTGGTTCCTTGGACCAAATGGCCTAATCTTAATAAAATGGTCTCCTGGTTTCAACCCAATGTTAGATTGCTTCAAGTATCCAATCTAGATTAGGCTGCTAGGGCTGCCATTAGAGTATTGGGATGAGGAGATTTTTATTAGCATTGCTAATACTTTTGGGTAGTATATTGCTGCTGATGTTGTTACGAAATTCAAAAGATGGTTATTGTTTGCTAGATTTTGTGTTTATGTGGATGTTGATAGGGTGCTCCCTTCTCAGATTACTCTATCTTCCAAGCTAGGAAAGTGGGTGCAGCAGATCAAATTCGAGAATTCTTTTGTTTGTGACTGTTGCCTCAAAGTGGGTCACATAGCTGATGTGTGTCCAAGCCTCAAAATAAATCACTCTATGTGGAAGAAGAAGGTGCAAGCCCCTGAAAATGCTTGCAAGCCCTCTTATGAGGATATCCAAAAAGAGCGAAGTAGGGAGAAAGATTTTGAGGACCCTGTGACTCCTTCGATGGAGGTGCAAAACGAAAAAGGGACCTTCAAAAAAGGGAGATTTGAGCGGAAGGATTTGGACAAGTTGAGTGGATTTACTCAAAGTTCATTGGAACAATTTGGTTTCAAACCACCCTGATTTGGGGCTGGTTTTTTCAGGTATTTATGCCCTTTTGCTTGTCTTTTGTTGTAGTGTGGTTGTTGTGCTGATGGCGTCTTGTGCTCGTTCTTTGTAGTCGGTTGGGCCTCATTGCTTTATCTATTCTTTTGTACAAGGGTCTGGGCCCTTTCAAAATCCCTACTTACCTTTATCAAAAACAAGTCTTTAATTAGGCTCATTTTAATTTTCCCCACAAGTTTTCTACAAACAACAAGAAAAAATATTTTTGCATAGAATATGGTTAGGCTCCTAACAATTTGGTTATGTTCATAATTTTTTTGTACAATTTGGCTCCCAACATGTTCACATCAAAGGCTCGTTTTATGTTTTCCTTCTTCACATAATAACTATATAAATGATTACAAGATCTCCAACTTGGTTTTTCCGTTACCCTAACCTTTACTCAACTTCCTTCTTGCTTCCCCCATAAACAAAGAATTATGCCGTATGGCCTAAAAGCTAGAGATTAACACCCTGCCCAAATCTCTGGATGGAATTCTGCCCTTCGCATTCAACTCTCTTTAACTTGAGTTTTTTAATTTCCCCTGCCTTGTCTGATTGACTTCCCCTAAAGAAACATTATGCTATATGGTATAAATACTAGAAATTTAACATCCTACTAGAGTATCTCACCGGAATTCTGCCCCTGCCTCCTCGGCTGGGCCTTCCAAAGGTAACTAATCAATTTCCCCTAGCTGAAAACAGGCACATAAACAAATAAAACAATACCCACCCACTAGCACATAGAGCGAACTTCCAACATTCCACATTCATTGATCCAAAGGATTTAAAACTCAAAAAATCAATTTAGTTCCACTATACTGATTATCTTAAATAGATTTCCCAACCCTCCCATTCCTCTTCCAATCTCTCCACAAATACCCATATACAATCATAACCTTCCTTCACAGAACAAAATAAAATACTTATTTACCACATACGAACGATTTAAAACTCAAAAAAATTATTGAATTCCAACATGCAGATAATCTTGGGTAGATTTCCCAGGCCTCATATTCCTCTTCCAATATCTCTCCACAAATGTCCATATACAATCATATCCTCCCTTCCCAGGTAAAAATGCTTTTAGGGTCATTCCACATTGAGTTTATTAAATTTTAATTCACCAGAATCCTCTGAAGTCATCCCCCAGGTATAATCAATCAGACTCATGATTGCACAGCAAAAGACCATTATACATGCAAATCCCAAAGTCAAGACACTATTGCAGGTCATCCCCACCAAATATAATTAAGAACAAAGGTAATCACACTGATGATTGCACAACAAAAGATAATACATCGTAAATCCAAGAGCCAAAACACCTCTAGATCTAATACAAATTTGCATGGTGCTTAGTCTCATCCCATGGAATCCAAAAGATTGATATTTAAATTGAAATGTAACCAAAAACGATTGGGAAGTTAATGAAAAAAAATCTTCAAAATCACCGATAAAACTCACAAAGTTAATGACAACTAAAAAAATTTATTTTCCTACTTTCCCACAAATTCACAGCACCATCAAAATGAACTTTCATATAACACATTTTTCAGCTCACCCACAAATTTTGGCATCAAAATGCACTTCCTAAAACACTTTAAATTCAACAAATTGCAGCAATTGTTGGCTTTTGTGTGAAAATGCACTTCCAAGAACACTCCAATGTGATTTTACCACTGTCCCACACATTTGTGGCCCCATCAGAAATGCACTTCATAAAACACACTTTGAATTCAATAAACTGCACAATTGTTGGCTTTTGTGGAAAAATACAGTTAAAAAACACTCAACAATGTGATTTTACAACTTTTCCCACAAATTTGTGGCACCATAAAAAATGTACTTCCTAATTGTTTGTCTTTTAAACAGTTATAACTAGAATCCACTTGCACTAATGGTGATTTCCAGATTTCCACTTATGATCTTTGCAAATAGAATCAAAATGCAATTACAGCAACTTCATGAAAATTCCATCCCTGACATCAAAACCCTTGAAACAGATGATGATAAACAATTTGCAGAAAATTTTGTAGTAAAGTCAACAAGTTCCTCCATCACATAAGACTGACTTGACTATATCAGGAGATAACCAAGATAGAAATATGTACAGCAAAATCACAATATCTTTCAAGTTCCTTGTGAAAACAACAAAGTTGTTGGAAAGGGAAAAGATTCCTTAATCATTTGCTGTGAACAATTCAAGGCAAGATAGAGCCTAACTGCTAAGTTGTTGGTTCAGGAATGGGGTTCAAGTATGGGTTCAAGGTTCAGGTCCACCTGTACAGCAATTTTTTTACACCCCAGGTTCAGTATGGCTGGGTTCAGTTGTACAATATACATAATATTTAACATATATAAAAATATTCATAATAACTATATAAATATATTAAAATTAATAAATATAATTTATTTTTTGTTTGTAATATATATAAATATATTAAAAATAACTACATAATTAATAATTTTATAAATAGATTCTTCTCCAGATAAATCACTACTAACTTTAGCATGGCAATAGATGGTGGCAAGTGGCAACATGCAAGGGCTTTGGGCTGCAGTTACCAGGTCAATCGTTCCATCATTAACGGTAGGAAATAGGAAATACTCGTCTCTCCCTACCATTAAAATCACTGCATCCTAGTACTAGATTGTCCACATAGCAACTACACACTTGAAGCCCATCTTTGGCCATTAAAAGTAGCACAGGAGGTATTAGCTTGTGATTGTCCCCTTTTCAATGCTCACAGGAAGTAATGAATATCTATCTATATCTGTGGTTCTTATATTGTGTTGTAACTTCAATATGAGGTGGGTTTCAATGGTGTTGGTGAGCTTCTTGTTCTGTGCCTGTGAAAAAGCACATAACATAACCAAGATCTGAATGGCTTTCCCGAGTTCAGCACAGAGAATAAGTTTCAGACCGAGACGAAGCTTGCGGGTGAGATTAACAGTAGGACGACTATCACAGTCCTGGTGCTGAACATTGGTGCAATGGTGGCTATCACCAATAAGAATTTGAGCTTGCTGGCAATCAAAAATGTTTTGAGCTTGCATGTGCTGTTGGACTTCCTGAGAAGACAGAAGCTGCAATGGCTCAGTGTTGTTGGCTACATTGTACTAGTCAATGGGGAACACATTGGGCAACAGCAGGTTCCTCAATATAACTAACCTCAAGGACGGCAAGGTGGGCTTTGGCATGGTAATGCCCGGATGCAAGTCAAAGTTAGATGCCATGTATGTCAAGTCCGTTAATCCCTCAAAGATCCATTTTTTTGCCTGTTTTTATTTTTTGCTGTGTGTCCAGAACCATATGAACCCTGTGCATACCTAGTCACAAACTGGGCCTGGATCCGAACCCAGACCCGTTCGGGCTGGGTATGGCCCCCATTACTGGCAAATCTGATAACTTAGACCCTATGGCAAAGGAGTAATCCAAACCTTTCAGATAAATTTATCTTTTCTCATGAAGGAGATTACTCATATAAACTACTACAGAAATACAACATCATCCTCATATTCTGCTTTCTATTGAATAGCCTTGCCATGTCTACAAGCAGCAATACAATAATACCTTGACTTTAGAGAGTAAACTGCCGAAGTATATATTTGAATGGTCTACACAATTGTTTGCTCAGATGCTTGGTAAATCCCTCTATTAATTCATCCCATAATACACACCCATAACCACAATATGAATAAAACCATTAATCCGTTAATCCAAATGCTGTACTGAAAAAATAGGATAATCATTTCCTTATAAGTTATACGTTATAAGAAATACTTCCTACAATCAGAACCCTAAAAACAGAAGATAATGGGAGTTAAGCACTGTGTTTACCTCATATGAGTCCAAATGAGGAATGTCGATGACAATTCGCGATTACATTTAGAAAATATATGACAAGATTGTGAAGCCAAACCATAAGATATTCCAAAAAAGATAACTACATTTCTATACACTGGAACAAAATCTAGTTAAACCCCACTGACATGCAGTGATATAATCCTATATACTTTTGCTGCAACCTCTACAAGAATTGTGGACTTATATGCAAAATCCTTAAATAGAAAAACAAAAATTCCAAACTTAAATCTCTCCCCTCCTAAATCAAAATTTTAATTCTTGGGTCCAAGAAAGAAAGGAGTAAAGTGGAGAGACTCTTGTAAAATAATCTGCAACAAAAAAAACACACAAGACTACAAAATAGACATTACCCCAACCTCACTAGTAACAAAGGCTCCAAATATGCAAAACCTGTAGCTAATAAGACTACTATTCAGAGAATAATCTTTGGAAGCATAAAAGAATTTTAAAGAGAGAAAGATAGGAGCCTTTGCAGGAACTAAAGCCTAACCCGAAGTCTACGACATGTTAGATGGCATGGTCAAAAGTACCATAATGTTTAATCTATTGAAAGAATAGGACAGAGGTAAAAATCCACCCTTCCTCTATTTAAATACTTGCAAGGCTGCATCAATCACTTGAGTCAATAAAATATGAATCTGATCCTATGAAACAGTTGTAAGCAACATAGCTAGTTATAATCGTATGGAAACTACTGCAAATTCTACTTTACTCTTCTCCGTTCATGACAAAGAACTTCAGACCCCTGCAAAATTCTGCTAGAACAATCAAATGCATCAAACAACCTGACAGAACAAACCCTAATCCCACCCAAATGCAATTTTACTCATTAATAATCTAATTCTATGGAGAATTGTTTACAAGGTAAGAAACGTGTACCACTTTAACCCAGACACTTCATCCGAATACTCAATACTGTGTTATTCTGGGCTTGAATATTCAGTTCAAAATTCGTAACACAATTATGTAATTCAGTACTAAAAGAAATATTCAACTATGAAATAATACTTACTCCCAACTTCCTATTTATTTTGCCAAAATCCAATATTTTTCTGAGTTGATCCAATCCAATGTACAGAATCCCAAAATACTTTCCTGGGTTGATTGTATTTTTTTAACTCTATGGCATCCATATTTTTCATTAAATCAAAGACAGACCACACTTAGAAAGATGTAAATTGGCTTTCAATCCATGTCAACATTGCAGCAATCTCCCTTCCATGTTTGCTACCCCCTAAAACCAAAACAAGAGTATGCGCTTTCCCCTGCCTTCACCCATAGTTGTATTATGGAGCAATAAATAACAAAATAATAAATAACAATAACAATATTCGCTGGAAACTGGCTTTCAATTCGGACACTGCAGCACTTTCCCTTCCTTGTTTGCTTCCCCTCTAAAACCCAAAACAAGAATATTGTCTTTCACCAAAATTAAATTAATTAGCAATAAATAAACAAAATTGCGATAAAATAGAATTTTGGAAACCATTTGTTGAATGAAACAGTAAGGCAGTAGTGAATAGCTTTGAGGATATACAACAAATCCCTCTGGTCGCCCTCCTAGGGGAATTTTTTTTCCCTTAACCCAGCAAGGTAAGTAAATTGATCTTTCAAAACATCCACCACATAAAAGTTTAAAACACAAAGATGCAATACAAATGTTATCTCATCCTTCACTTCAAAGAATCTTCCATTCATAGATCATCGAGTTTGCATTTGATATGCTGCCACAGAACATCTCTCTCAAAAGCCTAGTCTATTATTAACCAACATAATTACATGGCCATACAATCCTACAATAAAATCTTTACACTATATAACAAAAAAACACTCCCTACAATCAAAACCCTCAAAAGCAATTGGAAACACTAATAAAGAAATTATAATTTTTCATCGCTTAGCTACTGTTCTTTTCCAGCTGGCACAGCAGCAGTGAGTCTTAAAGTTTTTGATTATTATTGGATAAGCGCTTTTAACCAAAGCTCTGAACCGAAAAGGGTTTTGAAAGGGCCCCGAAACCTTGTACAATCAAGAACAAGCGACAACCCCAAGAAGCAAGAACAAAACCAGCAGCAACAAGCGAAAACCAAACAAAGAAGCAAGCCTAAAAACAGCAAGGCCACAACAACAGAACAACCGTAACCATAATCATGGAGGTTTAAAACCAAACCTCACCAAATTACTTTGAAGAGGAGTTAAAACTGGACTCAAATGAGTTGTCTTACCCTTTTTTAAAGATCCAAGCTCATCAACAGGACACCTATTCTTATTCTTCAAAGGAGGCCTCCGCTCGTAACCAACAAGATCTACAACAAAGCCCTTATCTTTACCTTCATTCCTTGTAGCATAACTCTTATTAACAATTATCTGACACTGTTTCCCATGGTCAGGACAGGAATGGGAGAAGTGTCCAGCTTTATGACAAAGCAGACAAACTTGCGAAGAAGTCTCGTAATGAATTCTCTGCTCCCAAATGCCAAATTTGGAGCACAATTTAATGACTTTTGCAGCTCCTTATCAATATCAACACACAAAATCTAGCAAAAACCAACCGCTTCATATATTTTGTAACATTGTAAATGGATAAAAACTGACCAAAAGCATTGGCTATAGCTCTAATTATCAATTCGCTCCAGTACTCTAAAGGAAGCCTTGGGAGCCGAACCCAAATAGAAACCCTATTGAAATTTTCCTTGGCAGCATCAAAACAAGGAGACCATTTTTTCAACAAAAGATTAGACTTACCAAGGAACCAAGGGCCTCCATGCAAAACGATCATGCTTTCCTCAAGAGATTGGAAGGAAAAAAGAAAATATCCAGTACTCATATCAGCCACTCGAATCTGCCTAGACTCACATCTTTTTTGGACCCAATTTCGAACAACATAAATCTTTGGACGAAAACCCAAGAATCTCCCAATAAGGGCATTCTCCATGCAGGCAATAGCTCTGTCAATATCAACATCAGGGATCTGTAGAAAGGCACAAGATCCATCCAAATCATTTGGAGTAATACCCCAGCAAAAATCAAAAGCATGCAAAGAAGAAGCTAAAGAGGAACCCTCTGTTGGTGTAATTAAATATTTAATTACACTTTATTAAGTTGACTTAGGGCTATTTTTCGGCTTAAGTTATTCTTAAGTCATATTAGGGTTTTCTAACTTGCAAATATAAAAGCAAGTTCTCACATGTAATTCATTGATCCAATTCATTAATTGCATCCAATATTGTGCAAATTAATCCTCTTTGCTTTTTCTTTTGTAGAAGGTTAATCCTAGGTTTTGCAGGTGATCTTGGTGGCTTGAGTCAATCAGTGACTCACATGGTATCAAAGCTCCAGATCTACAATCCCCTTCTCAAATCCGAAAAAAAAAATCAAGCAAAAGTCATTTGTTGGGTGTGTTTATGTGCAAAATAGAGCCTTCCATTGGATTCAAAGCAGTCGAAATAGTCAGATTAACCTTTTATTTGGCTTTATTTGAGCTTCATAGGCCAGATCTGCAAGGGTTTTAGCGAGTACTTTTTTTTCAAGATCCGTGTTGATGTGTTTTTTATGCACATGCAACTTAGAATAAATTACTAAGGTAATCTACCCTCTCTTGAACAAAGATACCCAAAAGCTAAACAATGTGATCCAGTGGGTTATCTCCAAGGTTCCAGTACATTGGTTCTCAACTTGCTCATAGGATAGCCTCAGTTGGTATGATGTAATATTGTTGTTTCCTCAAATGGACTTACGTAGACTTCTTGCTTCACTCGGGTTATTTCTCCTTTTAGTGTGGATGATGTATGCATAATGCCTCAATAGGCAAATGTAACAAAGGTTATAACCCAATAATAAAGAAAAGGAAAAAAGATAAGGGTTTAGAGAAACTAATCTAAGGTCAATGAAGCAATGATGATGCATGAATAGACAAACTCCTCAAATAAACCCAACTCCACTTTGCCAAGAATGCCTACAACTACATGGAGTAGGTGCAATCTCCTAAGGTTAGCGAATGGTTTTCAAATCATGAAAGCTCATATAAGCACCCATTGGACGGCACAGCTCAAACAAGCATTCACAATCGAACTTAAGCAAATTGTGATGAAGCTCAGACTAACTTTACACAACACTCCACCAGTGATGGATGTCAAAAGTATGAGCTAGGAGTTGATCAAATATTCAATACATACATGCATCACATCAATGAGCTACTATTACTCTAATTCTAATCTACTTAGAAACATCTATCCATTTCATCAAGATACAAGAAATCATGTTATTCCACAAGACAGCACTTAGCACCAAGCGAGCTCCAATGTCTTTGCATTAATCTTGAGAAATATTTACAACAATTTTCAAGTACTCTCAGAGAATTTCAAGAGTCTCTTTCTACTCTACTCCTAATGATCTCTAATAAATTTATTCCATTTGCTTTTGAGCATATTCCCAAATTGCATCATCTGTGTGATGTCTTCGAATGTGATTGCTTTGATGAACTTGAATGTTCGGGGATGTATCCTTGCTGATTAGCCTTGTGTCTTTTGTACGTCGGATGTGTATGATACATGTTGCTCATTTGCCTAACTTTGTGATACTTCTTCTATGTTGATCTTCTTTAGATGCTTCTTCATAGAGAGTAGTGAAGATAATGATGCTTCCTTCATAACATGGAGTAGGAGACTTCTCTCAGAGACTTGAAAATTCAGGAAGAGCTTGAAGTCTGATAGATGAATGTCCTCTATGATGCAAATGATGAAGTGTACTGGCATGATGAACTTGAAGTGATATCTTGCTAGGAATGAATCTTCTTATAATGTTTGCCTCCTACTCGATGATTGATGCTTGAAGATGGTTCCAAGCGCCTTGCTCCTTGTATGACCCTTTAACTCCATCAATTCTCCTACAATACAAACCAAGAAACATATCAATCCATTGATAGGCATTTTGACCTCATAACACAAAGAAATCATTTTGAACATTTATTAGCCTTTCCAAGCCTAGGCGCACATTTAGGCCTGTGGAGATGCAAAAGTGTGCCTTCATCAAACTAGCCTTATATTTGCCATTTCTATGATTTCAAACAATTGGAAATGTCTTAGAATGTTTCTCTTCCTCAAGGCGCTCACTTCTTGATGTGAATTCATGCGCTTTTCTTGAGGCGCAAATTTAGGTTTGAAGAAGTGAAAAAGTGCGCCTAGGTAACTTAGGCTTGTTTTTGGCATTCTGTGGCTTCAAACACTTGTTTAAATTCTCAGGTGACCACTTCATCCCCAGGCGCTAAACTTCAGGGTTTCAGGAATTATGCTTTCAAGGCGCCCAAAGGTGGTTGTAAAGATGCAAAGTTGTGCCTAGCTATTTCAAGATGATGATCATGCTTCAACTTATGGTTTCAATCTAGTGCATAGGTGTCTAGAAGACTTCTTACCTCAAGGTGATGCCGAATTTCAAGGTTCCAAGCCTCCTTTTGCAAGGCGCGTTTTGGTGACTCTCCGGGTGTGAAATTGCGCTTAGACTTGGGTAAGTGCATACTGCAAGTTTTATCAATTCAAACTAGTGCATAGGTTCAAGGAGAAGTCTTGACGCTGAAGGTTCCTCAAAACCCATGGAGTTAGGCATATTTTTGCTTAGGCGCAAAGGTAGGGTTGAACAGAGGCTAAAATGCGCCTAGCTATGAGATGTGCATTTTATGGACTTAAATCAACTTGGGAACTCAAGGAAGGTTATATCTCTTAAGGCGCCATTTTCTATAGGTTTAGACATTCATTTCATGCCAAGGGGCCAAAAGGTGACCCCACATATGCAAAATTGCGCCTAACATACATGAGGAGAGTGCACTTCAAGTTTTGTGGATTCCAACCATTGTGTAGGTTCAATGAGATGTCTGGGAACTCAAACTTCTTCAAAACTCATGAAACTAAGCATACTTCTTCTTAGGCGCAAAAAGATGATTCTACTGATGCAAATTGGCACCTTATCTTCCTTGAAGCAATTTGGTTAAGTTTGAACCTTGAGGATGTCTCCAAGCGCCATCCTGTCATTGCCAATGATGATTCCTCAAGTTCTAACTTTAGGCGCACATTTTGACTTCTTCAGGAACATATTTGCGCCTCACCTTCCTTGTGAGTTTTTCCAAAATTTTCTAAGTCTTGAAACACTGCATGTTGATCCTCAGGCACAAAATTGGGTCTCTGGATGGTGCTTTACTTCCACCAAGCCTAGGCGCACATTTGGGTCTCTTCAGGAGCATAATTGCGCCTTGAGTTCTCAAGCCATTTTCCTGCAAATTTTTCAATGTTTAAGGCATTTTGAGGGTCAAAACATCAATTTCTATCAAGGCACCAAGGTTTCATGATAAAAGCCTCCTATATTAAGGCGCACTTTGCTCACTGCCAGACTCCATCGTGAGAAAAAGTCCTAAGACATCATCCAAGACCTATGGCAAAGCACTGGAGCTCAAAAATAGGGGTCCCCATTTGCAATGGGGTGATGTGAAAACGTCACAATCCGGAGGAAAGATAATTTTCAGAGCGTTTTGGGCCAAATCTGACCTTGCCATCGCGCTCAAAAGGCCCAAAAACCTTAAGATTGACTGTCAAATTGTCAAAATCAGCCTCGGGATCATCTGGAGCAAAAATAATTGTCAGGGAAGCCGTACACCCTGCCCAACACGCAGTACAAGGTAAAAAATTTTAAAAAAAAAATTTTCCTGCATCGTTCAATAACATTCAAAAAAATACATTGATTTTTTTTTTTAAAACAAGCAAGTTTTATTGTAAAAAGATATTGAAAAAGTTTTAAAAAACAAAAAAAATTTGGGCAGCGCAGGCCATTGGGCCGCACCTTTACAGACTGCGGTCCCTTAAGGGGCCTGCGGACCCCTTTTTGAGGCCATGGAACCCCCTTAGTGGGGCCGCGTGGGGGACTTTGACCCCTCCACCCAACATTTTTTTTTTTTTTTAAATTTCAATAAAAAAAATTCATTGTTTTTTTTACTTTTTTTTAAATAAAAAACATGCAATATTTTATGTTTTTTTTAAATTAAAAAAAAAAACACATGCAATAACTGTTGTAACTTACCTATCTCGGGATCAGTGCCAAGCCCTTGGTCGCTTTTTTAGCAGTGGCCTATATTTGGTTGTTTTCTCTAAATTTAGCATAGGGCTATTTTATCTGGCGGATAACTACTTCTAAAGGTTTCATCAAATCTAGCGATTTCACTAAATTTGGTGGAATTTTGCTAAATTTGGCAGAGGTTTGTTTTTTGCCAAATCCACCCCTCACCATTGGCAGATTCTATTTTGCACCTGATCTTCAAAAGCCATTATCTTGGTCATAGGGAGGTCTTTTTCAGTGCAATTTTTTTTTAAATGGGGCAAAATTTCACGATCTTCGCAGTGGTGCAGATGGTTTTCAGTTTGGGTTTATGTTTTTTTCCAGATTTTTGTTTTCTCAGTGTTGTTGCTGTGCAGTTCTCGTTTTGGGAACTTCAACAGGGCATATCTTGGGAGTATGGACTCCTTTTTGGGTCTCGTTTTTTTAAAAGTGCATGATTTTTCATGTACTTCGCCATGGTGCTATCAGTTCCCTTTCATTCTATAGTAGAATTGTATTTTCAGCATGTGGTGTTTTATGGACATTGTGCGCTCCTATTGTAAACACTAAGTTGTAAACACACTGAAACTTGTCAGAAAATCAATGTAATATGCCATATCTTGCTTGACACATTGTGATTTACATCGATTCATATCTCAAATTGAGAGCCTATGGTTAATGATCCTGAATCTTGCATTAGATTCTCATCGGGTCACATCTCAATTTGATGGCCATTCATTATGGTTAATGTTTTTGAATCTTCATGGTACTTGTTCCTATGGATCATTTTTAGTCACATTTCGGCATCGGCAGTTGCAGCTTCTTCATTTGCTTTCTGGAATTTGTTCACACTTCTGGGGGGGTCATTAGACCACCTCTCCTCTTCCTCTCTTATGGGGGGCATTCATGATTGTACTTTTGTGATGGATTTAGTTCTTGGGGGGGTCGTAGTGTTAGTCCTTCCATCACATTTTCATGTAGTTTTTTTTTCTCTTTTGGCGAGGAGTTTTCTTCCACTGGGTTTTTCTCCTTTTCTCCACTTTATGAGATATTCTTGTTGTACATGGGTACCTAACATGGCCTTGTAGCTGGTACCCATTCTTGCATTAGTTGCATGCTTTTCATTTCTCCCTAAATTGCACTTAAGGGGGCGTGTTGGTGTAATTAAATATTTAATTACAGTTTATTAAGTTGACTTAGGGTTAATTTTAGTCTTAGGTTATTCTTAAGTCATATTAGGGTTTTCTAACTTGCAAATATAAAAGCAAGTTCTCACATGTAATTCATTAATCCAATTCATTAATTGCATCCAATATTGTGCAAATTAATCCTCTTTGTTTTTTTCTCTTGTAGAAGGTTAATCCTAGGTTTTACAGGTGATCTTGGTGGCTTGAGTCAATCAGTGACTCTCACACCCTCCACCAACTGAGTTGAGGAAGCCCTAGATTGCTCTAGAATATCTGATTTTAGACCCTGAGAGGAAGCAGGTTTAGGCTGGAATCCCACAAACCTTGGGTTGAAGGGGACCCAAAGTCCCAGAACAACCCTCTCCAATACAACCCCGCAACACATAGGGCGGCAAAACCCTAGCAGGGCTTCTCTCAACCAATGGTGAAGAAACCCTAACATTGCTCACTACATCCAACTGCAAAGCACAACCATTCACGTTTTCTAAACTGGTAGCAGAACCAGGGGAGACAATGTCCAAATGGGAGCAAGAGGCCGCCGCAAGGGGGCCCAGGGGCTCCAAAATCACCTCACCACATGCATCGGCCTTGGCAAAAACCATAGAAATCTTTGCATGAGCCGCAGAAGGGGAAAGAAAGCCCCGCTTAAGCGCCCTACTAATCCTAGAAACATTAGACGAAGAATGGGCATCAAAAGACGCCTTCCACACCACAAATCTTTGCACCTCCAATCAGATGTCGAGGAGAAATTCGTCTTCTTGTTCGTCCAAATACCGTTCATCAAGTTCATCATCATCATCATCACCATCTTCATCCTCTCCTTCCAGGGCTAAGCCGCCCTGTAAAACACCTCTCCCGCTACTCCGGCTCCCTCTCCCGCTCCCGCTCCTCCTACTCCTCCCGCTCGGCATGATTTGTATTGATATTATACATCAATACAATAATTTTTATTGAAGTTTCTTGTACCCAGAAACATCATAAATTTAGGATACTATATTTAGTGGTAGCTTTCCTAAATTTAGGCACAAGTGCCTAGTCAACTTTTTGACAGTTTTAAGTTTAATTTATTTCTGTTATTTTTAGTTTTTATTCTAGACACAGGAGCAGTTAACTTTCCTATTTTTAGAGAGATTCCAAGTGATAGAAATGGGATAAGACTCCAGCTTTAATTAGTGTTTTAGTTCTGTTTTTGGGTGCCCAAGTCAGCAGGTCTATTTAATGACCATGGGCACTCACTTGTTAACACAGGAAAATTCAGAATAGAAGAATATTTAGACAAGTAAATATTATTCTGATTTCATTTGTTCATTGATATTTTTTACTTTCAGCGAATTTGTTTTGTAAGTTAATGTACTCAAAAGACAATAATTTTTATTGTAGTTTCAGTTTGCGGTTAGAGTTATTTTCTAAGTGTAGAATCTACTTACCATGGTCTGAATTTTAACATGGTATTAAAGCACACTAATTGAAATCTTCTAGTCCATGAATGGAATCTGTTGGTACATGGAGAGGGAGTGGCTAGAAGATTTTAGTAGTCTTACTTCAGCAATTGAAATGCTCTGGACCTATGAGAGGTTGTAGGGTGTGATGCCCTAATTGCTCCAGTGATTAGAGTGTTGATTGGCACATGTGATGAACTGCAAAT
Organism: Cunninghamia lanceolata; assembly: GCA_027924645.1. Taxonomy (NCBI): domain Eukaryota; kingdom Viridiplantae; phylum Streptophyta; class Pinopsida; order Cupressales; family Cupressaceae; genus Cunninghamia; species Cunninghamia lanceolata. The sequence goes on from BSBN01000582.1 coordinate 25,665,857, forward strand.
CTGATTTATTTTCAACTGGATTGTTTAGTTTCAGCACGTTCCAGCAACTACAAACATGCTTAGTATCAGTCTTAAAGAGTGTCACCACCTAGGGAGTGCTCCCAACTTTACACCTTGGAAATGCAAATTGCAAATGTTACTGAAAGAAGTTGATTTTTGGGTCTATGTGGATACCAAGGTTGCATCTCTTGCTGATGTTGTCCAATCGGTTGAATATAACAAAAAATTGGCCAAGTCAAAGCAAACCGCCTTAGATTCATTTAAGGACCATTGATCTCTCACATCGCAAAGAGAAGACAACAAAGGAGGTGTATGATGCCTTGACCACTCTATATCAAAGTGTGAACATCTCCCATAAAATGCTACTAAAGAAGAAGCATAGTGCCACACATATAAGTGACACAAACACAAGAGCCACCTACCTAATGAAAATCACAAAACTTCATGATCAACTTGTTGCAATTGAGGTAAAGGTGGATGATGAAGAGTTGGTGCCCATAGCCATAAATGGTTTCTCTCCATCTTGCGATCAATTTGTTCAAGGTGTCTATGCTAGTGAGAAGCTTCCCACTTTTGAAAAACTTTGGGATGATTTCATATAGGAAGAAACCAAACTTGAATCTAATTCAATCAGAATGGAAGATGGTCAAAATCAAGCCCTCATCAGGAAGATGAGGAAAGGCGACAAAAGAGGACCTGGGAAGGGTCAAAAAGGAAAGGACGAATCAAATTCTTCTCGACAAGTGAAGAAAGACTTGAGCCATATAAAGTGTTTCAAATGCCAAAAGAATGGCCACTATGTTTATTAGTGTCCTAAGAAGAAAAAGGGAATGAACAAGGAGCAAAAGCAGTTTGCAAGGAGTGCAGAAGCTTCATTAGTGGATTAGTTTTCATCCAAAAGCTTGAGATAGCCTTCTCCATAGTATTGTGATTATCCACTAACACCATTTCTAGTATAGGGTGGTATATGGATAGCAGAGAATTAAGATACACGACCTTCAATAAGAAGGCTTTAAGTAGACTTCAAGAGCAGAAGTATGATATACAGACAGCTTGGTGATGATACCACATATTTGTTACTAGGATTGGAACTATTTCTTTCTGCATGCCTTCCAATGAAATTCTTGACCTTCATGATGTTCTATATGTTTCTGGATTAAGAATTTTCTTTCAATTTCATCCATCATAGATTTGTGTGGTTGAGTTTAATAATCAACAAATTATCATCAAATATCACAACAATGATTGTGATCAAGTATTGGCCAAAAGCATGATCAAACAAGAAGCCTTGATATATGATAGTGACAATTGTGTGAGCTTTGGCACAAGAGATTTGGCCACTTGCACTATGAAACTCTACCTCTCCTAAAGGATATGGTACATGAATTGCCTAACTCCAAGGTAGATAAGACTAGAGTATGCAAGGGATGTGCACTTGGCAAGCACATCAAGACTATTTTTTCTAGCAGTGAGGACAAATCAAAAGGGATTCCAAATCTAATTCATTTAAAATCTTAGATGTTTGTGGACCTATGTCAGCAACTTCACTCACAAGAAGCATTAACTATGCTTCATTTATTGATAATTTTTCAAAGAACCCCTAGATTTATGTCATGAAAACCAAATATGAGATCTTTGTCAAATTTCAAGAGTTCAAAGCTCTTGTTGAAAATCAAACAAGTAGGAGGATTAAGGTTTTGAGGTCTAACAATGAAGGTGAGTATATCTCCAAGGACTTTGATGCCTTTTGTAAAGATGCAGGAACCAAGAGGGAGCTGATTGTGCCTTACAACCCTCAACAAAATGGGGCTGCAAAGAGAAAAAACAGATCCATTATAGAGACAACAAAGGCTATGATTTGTGACCTAGATTTACCCATGTTTCTTTTGGACAGAGGCATGCAGCTATATTGTGTACATATTAAACAGATGTTCTAAAAGGGTGTTGAAGGACAAGACTTCCAAGGAAGCTTTCACAGGAAACATGATATTTCTCATTTTCAGGTGTTTGGGAGTCCTATTTATATTCACGTGCTAGAAGAGAAATAGACTAAGTTTGAACCCTCCAGCATGAAGAGTGTCTTTGTGGGATATAATGAGTCTTCCAAGGCTTAAAGGATCTATGTTTCATCACAACAAAAGATGGCAGTGAGCTAAGATGTGAAATTTGATGGGATGTTTGGTCCTCTAAGTCTCAAGAGCCTTCTATAGAGGTTGATGAAAGCGTACAGGTTACTATTCCAAGTCCTGATCAAAAAAATACAGCAGTACTAACTACAGATCAGCAAAATTCGAGTACAGTAGCAAATACTTCAGTGCTTCATAAAACATATGGGAAGCCTAAATGGCTTATTCAAACATTATAGGAGGCACAAGAACAAGTAGGAGCACTGAAAATTTATTTCAAAGTGAGTCACTCACCTAAGAAATTTCCAAGTTATGTTGCATTAATGTTTTCCGTCATTGATGCAAATTATTCCAATTTTAAGGAGGCAAACTCAAAACAATTACGGCATGATGCCATGACAGAGTATAACTCAATTATTCTAAATGATGTTTGGAAGATTGTAACTAGACTAGTTGGAAAGAGAGTGATTGATTCCAAGTGGTTGTATAAGGTGAAGCATGAAATAGATGGGAGCATAGAAAAGTTCAAGGCTAGATGATGCAGGAGCATCCGGGTCCACAGGGAATTCTGCATCACCAAAAAAAAATTGTATGTTTTATTTCCGGTTTTGGTGTGTGTTCGTTATTCTTGGCATCTCGCTACAACAGGAAGCTTCTAGTCTGGATTAATTTGCAGAAATGAAGAGTTTTCCTGGATGTTCAGCCGGCAGTTTCACCAAAACAATTAAATTTGAAAATCCATGAAGATTGGAGCCAAACCATTTCACAGGGATGCTCATGACTGCATTTTGCTCAATCTGGCAACTTTTCATGGCAGGATTTTTTTTTAAAGGGGTAAATATTTATTAAATCAGAAAGAATCCAAGATTACAAAACAACCAATAAGACAAGCCTACCAAAAGGGCACCACACCCCAAACTAAGGGAGAACAAGATCTACAATAACCACCAACCCTATCCAAATAATAAACTGGGCAGAACAGCCATCAATGAACCAACAACCATAAAAAACGAGAACCAGAACCCCAAGAACACCAGACAAACACCCCATTAGCCAGGCCAATCCTCACGAATCAAATTATCTAAACTTTGGGAGCACTTTGAGGATAATTGCTCCCAATCCTCAACACTCCAATCGCCCATTTACTCAAAAGCCCATTTAGCCAGACTATCAGCCACCCTGTTCAACTCCCTCGGGATATAAACAAAGGAAGCAAAGTCCAACGAATTACTCAGCCGAAGAATCTACGAACCACCGAAGCCAACTACCAATGCACACCATCTAGATTATGATCATTCAACATATTAATAAGAATTTGAGAATCAGACTCACAAATAACCTTACGCCAGCCACGAGCACATGCCCTTTCAAAGGCAGTAAGAATAGCCAACCTCTGCATCACCTCTACCTCCCCAAGAACCAATGGGATAGACACCTCACACTTAACCTGAATAGTCTCCTAAATCATACAAGTAATCCGCGACCAAATCTATTGAACAACCATAGACTTTCCCTAAAAGATTCTTCGGTTCCTTTCAAGCCAAATCTGTCAAAGGATGCAAGAGGGACCGATAGACCAAGCCACCTGCAGAAAGAACACCTGAGCTGGAGGTCTCCCCAAACTTCTCCAGATTTTGACCAGAGAAGAAGCATGGATACAGACCTGTTTCCAAACTCCCCACCAAGAATGACAAATGTCTCTAGAGAAGGAACACTGAAAAATAAATGGGAAGAACATTCCACATTACTCCCACAAAGAACCCCTGAAAACCACGCTTTTGCAGGTTATCCCAGGTTAAACACCTATTACAGGCAACAAGCCAAAGGAAGAAGTCGCATTTAGGTCAAGCAAACTTACTCCACACACTCTTCCACCAAGGGACCTCATCCTCCCCATAATTCTGTCGATCCAATTCCTAATACACAGAAGCCACCGAGTACGTCCCTCTAGGGTCAGGGATCCAGGCCAGAATATCACCCCTCATCAAAGAACTGCAAGCTCTTTTAGCTAGAATCCTTGTTAACTCATCTCTATCTTCAGCAGAGCCCCCCGGTGGCCACTCCAGGGAGTCCTTCATTTAAACACCTCCACCTGCCCCAGTCTCCAAGCAACTTTGAAATCCTCAACCTGAGATCAACCAACTTCCAAGAAGCTATGACAGAGATCCTGTAAGTGCGGATACATGGATAAGATAGGGGGAAAGCCATCCCAAGATTCAAACCAAAAAAGAGCCTCAGAGCCGCTATTGCAAATCCAGAACAGCCCCTATTTAATTAAATTAGCACCCTTCTTAATGGTATCCCAAATCATAGACCCCTTGCCAGACAGGTAGATCCTAGGCACATCTTCACCTACCACACCTCTCAAATACTTGGAAGACGAGATCTTGGCCCAAGATTGATTCATATTAGAGCACCATCGCCAATAAAGCTTAGCAGCCAAGGCCTGCCCAGTGAGACTAGCATGTTGTAGGCCAAGACCAACAGCCTGCTTCAGTCTACAGATACTCTCCCACTTGACCAAACTCCACTTCAATGAATCCAAATTACTAGCGCAAAGGAATTGTCTAGAAAGAGCGTCCAGATCCTTAATGAAACTGGAAGGGGCAACTTGAATCATACACATGTAAATGGGGAGAGCTTGAACCACAAACTTCAACAGCAACACTCTCCCTGCAAAAGAAAGCCACCTGAAAGTCTAATGGTTGACCCTTCCACAGAACTTATCCAGAATATTTTGCCAAGTCCCTCTGGGCAAGGGATCAACAGAAAGGGGGATACCCAAATAAACAAAAGGAAGAGCTCCAATTTGAAATCTTAGGATCCAAGCAATCCTGGCCTGAATAAGAGGAGGGGTGTTGAAGAAAAAAATAGAAAACTTTCCTTCATTAATCCTCTGACCCAAAGCAGCCAAATAAATATCCAAAGACCGTTTGATGTTGGTTGCTTCCCTAATCCGAGCAACTCCTAGCAAAGCAATGTCGTCCACAAACTGTAAGTGAGAAGAGGAAGGCAAGCCATTACCCCAACTCCAACCCTAAATAACTCCTTGTCTAGCCTGAGACTTCAAGAATCTTCCCAATCCCTCAGCCATTAAGATGAACAAGTAAGGTGACAGAGGGTCACCTTGCTGAAGGCCCTGCGAGGCACTAAACAAAGCAGAAGGCTTGTTGTTAATTAAAACAGAATAAGAAGTGGAAGTAACACAACTCATCACCCAATTAACCCAATCATGACCAAACCCAAAAGCAATGAGCACTTTTTGGAGAAAAGACCATTTGACCCCATCATAAGCTTTGCCCATATCTAGCTTGATGAACATAGCCTTCTCCTTCGATTTAGCCATAGAATGAATGGCCTCCGCAGCAATAACCACCCAACCAAAATTTGTCTGCCAGCCACAAATCCGTCGTGCTCATTAGAGATGATCAAATTAAGCCACGGCTTGAGCCTCTCTGCAGTCAACTTAGAGATAATCGTATACACTACATTACATAGAGCTATGGGTCTAAACAGATCCAAAGAGTTAGCTCCTTCTCTTTTTGGGATAAGCACTAGAAATGTGGAATTAATTGCCCTCAACATCTGTTTGTTTCTGAGTGATTCTTGAACAACTTCCAAAAGGTCAAACTTGATAATCTCCCAAAACTCCTGGAAGAATTCTACCGAAAAGCCATCAGGACCAGGGGCTTTCCCTTTCTTCATCTGGAAATCAATCCCCTCCAATTCATCCAAAGAGAGGTCTAATAAGCATCTCCTTCATCTCATTAGCCAAAAGAGAAGGAATACAGTCCAAAATAAGATTCTATTCATCCACCCCAGGGGGACAATCCTCTTAAAACAAAGCATAGTACTGAGTAGCCTCCCTTGAAATCTCTTGAAAAGAAGTTAACTGGGCTCCCTAAGAGGAGACGAGAAGAAACCAAATTCACTTGCCTTCGGGCCTTGACAGAATTGAAGAAGAAAGTTGTGTTCTTATCACCCTCCTGAAGACAGTCAATCCTTGACTTTTGTTTCCAATAAATCTCCTCACACAACTCCCATTCTGCAAGCACCTTCATAGCTTCAAATTCTTCCTTAAGAGAGTCCTCTGAAAAGCCTTAATCTCTATTATGTCAGGTGATTGTTAGGATTAAGGTGCCATCAACCTTGTAAATACTATGTAATTTATTATTCCTATTATTGTTTGTAAATCACCCATAAGGGATAAAAGGTTTCACCAATAACTATCTTGTTTCAGCCGCATGTTTATATCCGGTCCCCGACACTAATTCATCTACGATGGGGGTCGCAGGGGGATTTCCCCCCTGCGAGGGGTCCCAGGGGATCATCCCCCCTGGCAGGGGGTCCGACGGCTGCGCGCCCTAGCGTGGGTCAAGGGCAGCACCCCCGAAGCCAAATTTTATTTATATTTTATCATTGTAAATCTGGACCGTCATTAGGTCACATATCTGACAGTCGATATTATGTCAGTTTTCTTGCTCTAGAAGGCAACCCCCTTTTATAAAGATATTTGTACTACATTTTTAGCAGAGTTGAGAGTAACAGGCGTCACTAGATTGAAGACTGAAGAGGAAGAGGAAAAGAAAGTGCATGTATTGTAATATCATATTTGAAGATAATACAACTTGAAGCGTCTTTTCTTGACAGATTTTTTTACCCGAAAGGGTCTTCTCCACATACTGTGTTATGTATTCAGTTCTTAATGCATGTTATTTCTGTGTAGTGGGTTTCATTTCTGTTGCAATCTCCATTGATTCTACATTATTTAGAGGAAATTAACAAGGTTTGAATCATATTTCCGTTGTGTGGTTTGCACCTTCATTTCTAACAGTGATAACATCAAGACAGTACTGGGCCGCCGATTTAGCCACAAAGATATTCCCAAAGCTCTGCCTATTCCACTTCTTGAGATGATACTTTACAAATTGCAATCTCTTGATGAAGGTGAACATAGTCGTGCCATAAGCAAGCCTACCTAGGCACCACCAATCAGCCATATGATTGATCCTGAAGCGAAGGCTCACGCAACCACATAAGCTGGAATTTAAAGGAGGGATTCTTTGAGGGACTAGAAATAGTGGTTGAGAATTTGATTGACCGGTGATCTGATCCTCTCCAATCCAAGATCTTTGAGCTAGTAATCCAGTTGTTCCCAAGCCAAAAACTAAAGACACGAATCCTGTCCAACCTTTCAAAGATAGTCTTTCCCACATCTCCTGTTACTCCAAGTATGCATGCCATTCCTAGGCTTTATGTCCACCAAGTTCAAAAGAGGATATTATCAGAAATAAAAAGGAGGAAGGATCAAGTCGCTCCACTCCTCCCCTCTTTTCCTCTAAACTAGTAATAGCATTAAAATCTCCAGCCAATATCCACGGATAAAGAGGGGCTAAGGTCCGAACAAACCGAATATGAGACCAAATCCGAGACTTACCGAGAAGATCAGAAGGAGAATAAACATTGGATAGCAAAATAACTTCCTGAGAATCAAGACTAGAAGCTACCAAAGATATGGAGAATCTACTGGAGATCCACCAAAGAGGAGAGATCTTACGAGGGTCCCACAAACAAGCAACACCTCCAGCACTACCCTGTGCACCAATGCACTGACAATGACCCCTCCACCATAATTTGGAAACAATGTTATTCATATCTTCCATTGACAGCTTAGACTCCTGAATAAAAACATCTGGCGAATGCATTTTGATTAAGTCATGAATAGCCTTTTGTCTAGGGACGTTGTTCAAACCCCTTGCATTCCAGGACAGAAAAATCATCTCTGAGAGTTGGAGAAATGAGAATCAATGGTCTTTACAGATCTTGACTCCAAATTCTTACCCATTACTTTTATTTTATCCTAATCTTTCTTTCTCCCCACTGTAGAAAGCCTCTCTGGAGGACCCTTTTTGAAGTTCTACTACTACAATCCTAAGGTGGGCGGGGCTCTACTTCCCTTTCCAACTTTCAAGTCCTTCTCCAGAAAAGGAGCAAAAACAACCAAAGTTGATCCATCAATCCCTTCAGGCTTCAGCATTCCCCGATGGCTCCAAAGCACAAGGACCACATAAATCTTATCTGTATCCATCTGAGCATTCAGATCCTCAACCTACAAACCAGCGAGGCAAACATCCTTCCTAGCAGCCAGCTGATCAACCCCCAAAGAACCAACTTCAAAAAGCAACCCTTCAGGCATCTCCTCCTGCTGATCCAAGTCTTCCAATGCATCGAAGCGGTTAAAAGACTCCTCAACCTGTCTATCCTTAAGAGTTCTCTTCATACCTCATCCCTTATTACGAGACTTCACTGGAATAAATTCTTCCTTGTCTGCTTCCCCCTCTGGCATAGGGGCTTTACCTTTGTCCATCTTAGGCTTTGGGCGAGAAGGCCCATTATTTGGAGAACCTGTAGGGATAAGTTTTGGGCACTTCCGCTGTAGATGTCCATACTCATGACAAATCTGACATCAAAAAGGGAGAGCTTCATAGTCCAACTATTGAATCCAAGACGTGGATCCAAGATGAATTTCCAAAGAATCTGGTAATGGATTATTTAAATCAATTTCTATACAAATGTGAGCATAAGAAATTACCTTTTTGTCTAGCGTTTATTGTGACGGGCCCACCGGCTTACCAAGCAACAAAGCAATCATGTGCAAAATATCATTCCTTCAGAATTCCAGAGGGAGCCAGGGGAGTCTCACCTAGACAGGCACTCTAGATGGAAGCTCCTCCGCAAGATTAAATCCAGCATGCCAAGGTTTGATAAAAAGGCCAAGCTGGTTATAAAAGTAAGGCCCTCCCTCAAAGGCCTTATTTCGATTCGCAAGGCAGGTAAACACCACCATAAAGTATCCATTAGTTGTCTGCATCACCTCTACATCCCCCTTGAGGTTCCAACTCCGATGAACCCAAGATTCCAAGAAGGGGAGAGAAACCCGAATCCCCATTAACTTACAAATTAAGGCATGATTTGTCAGATAGTTGACATCCTCTCCAACAAAATCCGGTTGAATCACTAGCATTGGGCAAGCCTGACTCCTCTCAAGACATCCATTAACTTTTGGTATTCTAGGTCCACTATTCCACAATGAACCCTCACCAATCATGTCCTTGTTCAAAAAATTAACATCACTTACATCCATGGAGGGGGACGAATCAACCCCTGTCACCACCTCGCGAAAAGACAAATCTTGTTTACCTTTTGATCCTCCAACCGAATCCATGGAATAGGATGAGAAGGTGTAACACACCAATCAGCAAAAGAGCCTTCATAGCTCCACACCAAGAACCAACTCCACACCACACAACACCCAAAACGCCTGCAAAAACAATCAAAAGAGCCAGAAAAACTCTACAAAAAGCTACGCCTCCCCCCGAAAAAAACCTAGTGAATAGATCCCTAACGCCCACATGCAGACAAAAAAATAGTGAAAAGAGACGCTGCTAGGGCCGAAAAGCCCTAACTCGCGTCGCGCTTGCACAGCTCCTCAACGCCATCCCCAAGGTGATCTCCCCCTTTTCTCATGGCAGGATTCTTTACCAGTTGGGAGAAATTAAAATTCTTTGTTCTCATCCGACAGATTACGAAAATAATTAATTTTGGAGTTTCACAAGAGCTAGAGTAAAATGGTTTTACAGGGAGCTTCAAGAGGTGATTTTGCGCTATGTGGCCATTTTTTAGGTGAAGATATGCACCCAATTGAAAGTTATTTAAAATGTCTTTTTTTGTGATTTTCTGGCATCCAGTGTTGGTCTCATGAATTGAATTTTGCATCTTGTCAAAGTCGCATAATGTTGTTCCTCTCCATTTCATTCTTTGTGCTAAACCAAAGGCATTTGTTGCTGCAAGGCATACATCATTGTTGTCGTTGGTTGTAACTGTTTGACAAAATGCCTCCTAAGGATTATAAGGGTGTGATCATTTGAAAGAAAATTAATAAGAATGAAAATTGTATATGGTAAAAATTTGACAAGGCACATGAACTGTTGACAAGGTAAGTTCTTGACATGTTTTAAGAATAAGATATGAAAGTGAAGACACATAGTAAAAAAAGACATGACAAATTAGAAGCCACCAAATAAAGAAATAGACAAGGTAAAGTCACTAGTGGTTGTTATTGGAGGCACCAATAACGAGTAAGAGGCGTGGAAGCTTAAAAGACATTTTGTTATAGATCTAAAATAAAAGGAAGGTGTCAAACAGAAGAAGAGAAGGTCACCCAAGAGAGAGAGGGAAGGGGCGTGGAAGGAGGAGTGCGTGGGTTTGGGTGAGGAAGTCATAGCCAAGTCCAAGAGGGATCCGTTCCAGCAAAGGAGGCTGCAGATTTTGAATAAGGAGTCGCAGTTTTAAATCAAGAAAAACGTTGCAGATTGGAAGCCACCAATAATAGAGAATCCCAGTGGCAGAGGTCGTGGAATTGAGGAGTCTGTGATTTGTTTGTAATAGCAAGTTTTGTTACTTATGTACAGATAAAAGAATAATAAAGTAAACCTCTTTTGTTTATGCTGTGAGTTTCCAGTAATTTGTAAGTGAAGTTTAAATTTTTTCTGAAAATCAATAATGTATGGTATGGATGAATGAGTTAAATTTGTGTAATTTGTGATTTCTCAATTCGCAAAAAGTGATAATGTTATTGGTTGCGTGATCGGGTAGTTTGATAAGACCCCCTTGGTCACGGCTACATCAATTGGTATCAATTGGTGGAGTTGAAGCATGTGAAGTTGCAAAGGTTACAGAATGTAGTTGATGTTGAAGAGTATGCATAAAGGTATGTTGGTTGTCCTCCAATAGGGATAAATCTAGGTAGAAGGTGTCCAAACGTCGTCCGTTGTGTGAAAGTGGTTAGAGGGGATTTTGAGAGATACATCTTCTAGAATCTTTGTTGGGTAGAGGATAGTTGTGGTTGTGTGTGTGTGAGTTTTGTTGCAAGTAAGAGGAGACTTGTAACTACAGAGGGCATAGGCTCTAAAAGAAAGTTGTTGTGAGATGATTTTTGTGCCTGTAGGTGTATGTGCAGGTTGTTGAAATGAGTTGTGTGAATTTGCAAAAGTTGCAAATTGTGAATGAGATTGCATGTGCGATTGAAGATGTCAAGGAGGAAGACTACGAGGTTGGCTTTGGGTAGGGCCGTAAACATTTCATTTTTTGAGAGAACAGAAATAATTTTAGAAGAAAAGAGTTGGGAGAGATTTCAGAATGAATGTGCAGAGATGTCTCAGAGGTTAGATGTCTTAAAAGAGAATAGATTTGGGAATGGTAAAGAGATAGAAAAGAGAAAAGAAGAGAAGAATATGGGTAAGGCTGAGACCCATTATCTTTCTAATGATGATTTGTTTGCAGGTGAACCTATGTGTGTAGAAAAAGATGAGGGAGGAAGAGCAGCGTGCCATGTTGAAGACACTGAAGAAGAAATTTTTAAGGATGAAGAAGATGGAGTTGCAGTAGCATGTCTTAGTGAAGGCATAAAAATGTTGATGACACAAGATAATGAGGAAGATGAAAGTGCAGCAGCAGCATGTCTTGGGGAAGGCATGAAGATGTTGATAGTAGGGGATGTGAGTAGAGAAGATGTAGTAGAGAATGATGAGGAAGGAGTTGCAGCAGCAATAGAGGAAAAAGAGATTCCATAGGTAATGTTTAATTTTTCTAAATTTTGTAATGATTAAGTTGATGTTAATTTGCATGCAGATGAGGTGGTGAGAGTGGAAGAAGATGAGGATGTAGAAGAATGTGAAGAAGAAGAGGTGAATGCAAAGGAGAAGATGAGAATCTTTAATCTCCATTATAATGTTAGTGCAGATTTGTATGCAGGTGTTGTAGAGGATGGTGCAGATGCACATTGGTGGAAGACAGATTGTGGTGGGTTAAATCCCACGAGAGAAGAGAAGAGAGGAAAATGCAATTCATGGAGGAGGTTGGGTTATGGTGGACTAATTTCCACAAGAGGAAGGAGGAGTGAAGAGCAAACTTGGAAGACGGAAATTGTCCCAGCCAAACGTTGGAAGAGAAGTATTCTAATGTACCTGTTGCAGTGATGGAGTTTGCTGCAATTTGTTTACAACCTGGAAGGGTGGTTCTACCATCCAACCCCATTTTGTGAGCCCATGCTCACAAAAAAAAATTTACCTGACATGTCTGATGCAGGAGCATTGGGGTCCACAAGCAATCCCGCATCACCCAAAAGTATTTGTATGTTTTATTTCCGGGTTTGGTGTGTGTTTGTTGTTCTTGGCATTTCACTACAATAGGAAGCTTCTAGTCTGGATTAATTTGCAGAAATGAAGATTTTGCTTGGATGTTCAACCGGCAATTTCACGGAAACAATTAATTTTGAAAATTCATGAAGGTTGGAGCCAAACCATTTCACAAGGATGTCTGTGACGGCATTTTGCTCAATGTGGCAACTTTTCATGGCAGAATTCTTTACTGGTTGAGAGAAAGTAAAATTATTTGTTCTCATTTAGCAAATTACAGAAACGATTAATTTTGGAGTTTCACAAGAGCTAGAGTAAAATGGTTTTACAGGGAGCTTTAGGAGGTGATTTTATGCTATGTGGCCAGTTTTAAGGTGAAGATATGCAACTAGTTGAAAGTTATTTAAAATGTCATTTTTCGTACTTTTCTGACGTCTAGTGTTGGTCTCATGAATCTAATTTCGCATCTTGTTGAAGTCGCATAATGTTGATCCTCTCCATTTCATTCTCTGTTATAAATCAAAGGCATTTGTTGCTACAAGGCATACATCATTGTTGCCATCAGTTGTAACTATTTGACAAAATGCCTCCTCCTAAGGATAATAAGGGTGCAATCATTTGAAAGAAAATTAATAAGCATGAAAATTGTATATGATAAAAATTTGACAAGGCACATGAACCGTTGACTTAAAGGAAAAATACAACAGAACATTTCCACATAACCCCATGAGAGATAAAAATGCAAACAAATCATAGCCATGATAACCATAATCCAACATACAAAAGAATAGGTAAAACATACCACAAGGTGACACAAGATATGTCCTAGGAAAACCCTCAAGAAGGAAAAACCTAGCCTCCAAAAGCATCCACACTCAATGTATTATTCAACAATGAAACATTACAATACACTTACAAAGTCTCCATGAATACTTCTGAAACATCAAGCTCTTCCAATGCATCATCCATATGTCCAAGAATGAATCCATACATCTCATGCCATGCTTCACATATGAACTCACAAGAGAAACTCAATACAATGACAACCCACTCAACCAACCAACCCCAACTACTAACCATGTGCTTGCTTTTATAGAATCAAGCTCACACAAATACAAGATGTAGTATAAGGAAAACCATGTGTCCCAAAACCATGCAAGCACAAAACCATTGACCCCTCATTTAATTCTTGCAACTAAGTTTTCCAAATATTAAATAATTTCCCAATGTGTAACCCCACATTAAATATTTCACATTGTGCAACCCCACATTAAATATTTCCCAATGTTACAACTTTTACAAGTGGCCCTAAATAAATATTTAAAACGGGTAAACACATCAACAAGGATGCATCACAAATAAATATTTATTTTTTATAATTAAAATATTCAATGTTATGCAAGGTGTACAACACACATATTTCATAATATTGACAAGGTAAGTTCTTGAAATGTTTTAAGAATAAGATATGAAAGTGAAGAGACATAGCAAAAAAAGACATGAAAAATTAGAAGCCGCCACATAAAGAAATAGACAAGGTAAAGTCACTAGTTGCTGTTATTGGAGGCGCCAATAACAGGTAAGAGGTGTGAAAGCTTAAAAGACATTTTGTTACAGATCTAAAATAAAAGGAAGGTGTCAAAACAGAAGAAGAAAAGACCACCCAAGAGAGAGGTGGTAGAGCGCCCAAGAAAGAGAGAGGGAAGGGGTGTGGAAGGAGGAGTGCATGGGTTTGGGTGAGGAAGTCATAGCCAAGTCCAAGAGGGATCCGTTCCAGCAAAGAAAGCTGCAGATTTTGAATAAGGAGTTGCAGTTCTAGATAAAGGAAAACATTGCAGATTGGAAGCCACCAATAATAGAGAATCCCAGTGGTAGAGGTTGTGGAATTGAGGAGTCTGTGATTTGTCTATAACAGCAAGTTTTGTTATTTATGTACAGATAAAAAAATAATAAAGTAAACCTCTTTTGTTTATGTTGTGAGTTTCCAATAATTTGTAAGTGAAGTTTACATTTTTTCTGAAAATCAATGATGTATGTTATGGATGAATGAGTTAAATTTGTGTATTTGTGATTTCTCAATTTGCAAAAGCAAGTGAAAATGTTATTGGTTGCGTGATCGGGTAGTTTGATAAGACCCCCTAGTCACGGCTCCATCACTAGATTTGTTGCACGAGGTTTCTCTTATAAAAAAGGGGTTAATTATGATGAGACTTTTGCTCCATTTGCAAGATACACTTCTATCAAGGTAATTATGTATCTTGCATCTCATTTTGATTGGTTTTTTTTATCAAATGGATGTAAAAACAACTTTTTTGAATGGAAACATAGAGGAAGAAGTTTATATAAATCAGTCTAGTGGATTTGAGGTGCATGGGTGAGAGTGAGAAACCAATGTATGCACACTGAAAAAGGCCTTGTATGGGTTGAAACAAGCACCTTGTGATTGATACTCACGAATTGATGAGTACTTGTTAAATTTAAGCTTCACTAAACTACTATAGATCCAAATCTTTATTGTTTATTTGATAAATCATAAATCTAATATGTTAGTTTTAGTCACATATATGGATGACCTTATTCTTACAAGTAGTGAGAAGCTCATAGGATGGTGTAAAAGGAAGTTAACATCTGAATTTGATATGTAGGATATCAGTCTTATGTGCTATTTCTTGGGTCTTGAAGTGTAGCAAGATAAGAGAAGTCTTCCTACGTCAAGGGAAATACACAATGGAGATTCTACAAAGACTTTAGAAGTTGGTTTGTAAGCCCCTTGCTACTCCAATTATTCCAAACTTGAAGTTGACAATAGATTTAGAATTAGATGTGGTGGATCATTTTGTATATGAGCAGTTGATAGATTCTCTTGTATACTTGATAAATACTAGACTTGATATTTGTTTTACAGTGAACATCTTGAGTCAGTTTATGGTTGAGCCAAGGCAAGTTCACTTAACTACTACAAAACATGTGCTCCGATATTTGAAAGGCACACTTCATTATGGATTGAAGTATGTTGGAAATGAAGATTTAATGTTGCATGGCTTTGTGGATAAATAGTAGGTAGGTGATGCTAGGGCTAAGAAGAACACTTCAGGGTTTTGTTTCAACCTGCGATCAAGTATGATATCTTGGTTCAAGAGGAAAGTAGTAGTAGTAGCATTAAGTTCAACCAAGACAAATTAAATAGCTACTTTCACTAGTTGTGAGGCTATTTGGCTTCGCAAGTTGATAGCAAAACTTACCAATCAAATAATGAAGCCAACAATAGTCTATTGTGATGATCAGAGTTGCATCAAGTTCAGCAAAAATCTAGCATTTCATCATCACTCCAAACATATAGACATTCGTTATCATTTTCTCATAGACAAAGATTAAAAAGGAGCAGTAATTCTTCAGTATATATCCTCAAATGAGCAGGTTGAAGGCATTTTGACAAAGCCGAAAGTTTGAGATTCTGAGAGCTAAGCTAGATTTGGTGAACAACTTCCTCGCAAAGAGGGAGTATTAATTTTTTATCGCTTAGCTACTATTCTTTTCAAGTTGGTGCAGCAACAATGAATCTTAAAGTTGGGCGCAGAAATATCCTAAATTTAGGATACTATGTTTAGTAATAAGTATTAACTTTCCCAAATTTAAACGCAAGTACTCAACTTTTTAACAATTTTGAGTTTATATTATTTCTATTTTATTTTTTTTAGTATTTATTCTAGGTGCAAGAGCAGTTGACTATTTTTAGAGAGATTCTAAGTGATGGAAAAGGGGATAAGGCTATTAGAGATATTCAATACTTACTTTTGTAATAAAGTCGTTTTAACGACATAAATTAGACTAGTCTTTTTTTCAATATTAGTTTATTATTCTTAGTTTAGTTTGCATGCATTAATGTAAGTTCACTTCGAACTCTATATAAGACGTGTAACGTCTTTGTAATCTTTGATTCAAGTTAATAGAATAATTTTGTGTTCTATTTCATTTTCCAAAACATGGTATCAAAGCAAGTTAGGAATTCATGGGCGTAGGGCAACAAATTCCGGGCTGGTTTCAATGTGTTTTTTTAAGGGCGAGAGGTCATGCAGCGTTTTCTTTCAAAATCGTGTTTTTCATACCTTTGGAAATTGCCTTTTGGTGTTTTTTGTGCAGAGAAATCGTGGTTCTTGATGAATCTTAGACGGATTTTTTTTCTGAGAACTTGTGAGGGATTATTTTCTCTAGAAATTGCGTCGCCCAGTACCTTATCTAAAATAGCGATTTTTAGAGGACAACACAGATCATGCCAAGGTAGTCGCACTTGTTTTCGAGCTGTGGACGCCATTTTCATGCCATCTTCTACGACATTTACCAGGCTGTGACCTAGGAATAAGTTTTCTTCAAGCTTTTGAACGAATTTTTCATAAAATCATGAGTTTATGCAGCTGTTTTTTTGGCGATTTTTAAAAATCGTGGGTTTTTTTACAGACGTTTTTGTGCTTAGGGTTTTGGGCGAATTTTCAGACAACACAGTGAGCGGCTAGGGTTTCTAATGAAATTTTTTCATTATTTTGCAGTGTTTAATTCTACTAGGGTTTGAAAAGATGTTTTCATTCTGCTAGGGTTTTTTTTTTTTTAATTAGAGTTTTCAAACAGCTAGAGCAGAATTTGTATTCTGTTTGTGGAAAGAGTTTGCAGGTATTTTCAAAATTTTCAAATTCATTGTTTGGGTTTGTTTATTTTTCGGAAATGGAATTTCCATTGGATAAATATTATGGTTTCAACTTCCACACTTGGAAAGTTAAAATTCAGATGCAACTGATGCACAAAAACTTGTGGGGAATCGTAAACGGAAATGAGAAACTTCCTACAGATGCTAGTAAAGTACTAGAATGCCAAAGTAGAGATGAAAGCCAAAGCCATTATTGGCCTTGCTCTTTCCGATTCAAAGTTACATCACATAGATCTAGCCAAATCATCTAAGGAAATCTAGGAAAATTTGAACACGATGTTTGGAGCAAAAAAGTTTAATGCTAAGTTTTCTTTAAAGCTTTAGCTTTTCAAGTTCAAGATGACTAATGGAGTCACTATGTCGAGTAACATAAACAATCTGAGATCTCTTCTTTGACAACTAGTAGAAGTCAATGCTACAATGGATGATGAGGATGCTAAGGCCATTTTATTGAACAATTTTCCTTCAAAATTCAGCAGTGTCATCTTTACTCTTAGTCAACTTTCTACTAAAACTCTCGAAGATATGATTTCAGCTCTCATAGCTGAAGAAAGGAGGACAATTGCAGGGGACAAAGAAGATGAACCTCAAACTGAGGTAGCATTATACACAAATCGTAGAAGATTTGATAAGGACAAAAAGGGGTAGAATGCTACTATTGCAAGAAAATGGGTCACACAGCTTGGAACTGTAGAAATCGGGCGAATGATATTCTCCAGGGAAAGATCAGAGAAGCTAATGTAGCCATTGTTGAAGATCCTCCGGATGTTGACAATGGTGGAGAAGGTGAAGTTTTTTATGCATTCTAAAGAAGCTCGATTCTTTGAAGATAGGAAGGAATCCAATGCATAGTTACAAGACTGACCCTAAATGAGTCTAGGAGACTCAGCAACCGAGTACTTGCCAGACTCCTTGGGTTTTCCAGACTCGCCGAGTCTGGGCGAGTCCTGTTAGGAAGACTCGGCCAAGTCAATGAAAATCGGGGAAAAAAAACTATAAAAAGTGGAAAATGGTTAAATGTAAAAGCGTGAAAGTCGAGCATTTTTTTAAAGGTTTGGAGGATTTTTGAAGGCTATTTAAAAACAATAAAATTATGAAAAATGGCATGCGCCATGAAGGTCTTTGTGGTCTCAAAGGCTTTAATTTGGTCTTGGTGGTGGGGGCTTCACCCCTTGATTCTACCCTGTATCGCTACAGGGAGCGTGTGAGGGGCACTGCCTTCGCCACAAACAGATTTTGGGCAGTGACTTATCACCCATCACACTAAAGGAAGTTGATCCACAATCAGGTTGGATCACTGAGGTCGAGGATCTTGTCTTCAGTGATGAGGACATTGCATGGGTTGACCAAGTAGATAGAGAGGCAGAGGCAGTAGCCATGGCAAAGGAGGATAGAGCATGAACAAACACCTTGGATGTTGGTGTGAGTGTCACTGAGACACATGCAGATATCATGGCTGCATCATCATCCAAGACCTATCTTAGATGCCCACGCAAGACTTGCCATAATATTGGGCCGAGCGATGCAGGCTCCTCTGAGCCATAAACTTCTAGTTTTTGTTTTGATATTTGTTTTGAACATTTGATGCCATGGATTTCATGTTCCTTGAGTTTTGTATACATTTGAAAATATTTATATATCTAAATGTGTTATTTCCTTCAGCTAAAATTTGTGTTTATACTTATGTGATCGATGTATACTTGCGTATGTGATCAAAGTAGCTTCTATTTGATGAGTTTACTGTCTTTAAGGTTTAATTATTAAAGGGTGCATGAAACAAGTTTCAAATCCTTAAAAATCTCTAAATTTCATGGGTTTTTCAATTTGGCGAGTCTGGGTGGCGAGTCTGCGTCAGGGTCAAAAATTAGCTTGTCGAGTCTTGAGCGAGTCTGAGTCTTGTAACAGTGAGATTCCAGTGTAGTTGAAGCTCAGTATTGATAGTTGCCCAGCGAGCTTGGGAGTCTGTGGATCTGGGGAGACATACCCTTACGAGGGCCATGAAACAACACGATGGAGCTATGTGAGTGTAGCTCAACATGGATTGTTGTCCAATGGTTTGGGGATTCGTGATTCAGGAGTTTGGGGAGTTGGTAATCCGGGAACTCGAGAATTCAGCTCAGGAGCTATGCCTTTACGAGGGTTATGAGGCAGCTTGATGGAGGTCTACCTAGTTGAAGAACTATTTTCAGAGAAAAGCTTCTGAAGAATTTATGATTCTAAGTGTTTTTAGTTTGCTTATGTTAGTTTGTTTTGTTTTAGTGTAGTAAGTCTTAAGAGGGGATATTAGAGATATTTAATACTTAATACTTACTTTTGTAATAAAGTCATTTTAACGACTTAAATTAGATTAGTCTATTTTTAATATTATTTATTATTCTTAGTTTAGTCTACATGCATTAATGTAAGTTCACTTTGAACTCTATTGAAATATTTGATTCAAGTTAATAGAATAATTTTGTGTTCTATTTCGTTTTCCGAAAAGGCTCTAGCTTTAATTAGAGCTTTCGTTTTGTTTTTGGGCACCCAAGTCAGCAAGTCTATTTAATGACCATGGGCACTTACTTTTGTTAAGACACAAGAAAATTCAGAATAAAAGAATATTCAGAAAGCAAGTAATATTATTCTGATTTCATTTGTTCATTGTTTTTGTACTTTCAGCAAATTTGTTTTGCAGGTTAACATACTTAGAAGACAGCAGTTATGATTGAAGTTTCAGTTTGCAGCTAGGGTTATTTTCTGAGTGCAAAATCTGCTTACCATGGTCTGAATTTTATCAGAATTGACAGGATATTTTGCTGGTAAGATTCAAAAGAAGGCTATCCCTTCCAAGTGAGGAAAAGGCTTGAAAAAAGATCACATACAGACAATCCAAAGCCAATGTACAATATACATCAACATTATATTAATTACTTACTACGAACATGAATAAAAGAAACTCATTACCATCCGCATCCATATTCTAAGAATAAATATTGTTGTGTCCCTGAGAGCCTTTTCTGTAACAAATCATCTGCTCACATAAAAACATTACATCAACCTTTCATCCACTATTCTGAGTATACATAGAGCCTTGTCCCTACAGAAATCTCCAAAATAAATCTCGTGTTCATATATAAGCATAAATCAACCTTCAATTTACTCTAATATACCATCTACCAAAATAATTAACACGCCTCGACTAAAAGACAATACACAAATACTTAAACCAAAGAAGCATCCAAATTTTACCATTCTGAAAATATTAATAGAAAAAACCTAAATGCAATGAAAACCCTTAAAGTAGTATGACAAAGAATTCCCAGCGTATTTTGCCAGTCCCATTCAGAAAAAGGTTCATTGTTGCAAGTGGGCATTTATATCAGAACATGACCTGACAAAGCATCACATATCCAAATAACAGATCTTTCAAGCACCTAATATAAAATAAGGTTCCCGGTTGCAAGAAACCTCTTATATTGGTGTATGACTGAAAAAAAAACATATGGCTGTTCTGTTTCAAGAAAAAACTGCAAGACAACTTTACCCTTCTCAAATTGTAACAAGCAACAATATTTATTACGGCCAAAAAATTTAATTGTAAAGACCACTATAGGCATAAATAAGTGAAGAGGGAAGAACAATTGTACCACTTAACCCACACAACTACTTAGGTGTCACAACCTGAGGTCACATACAAGTCGGGTGCCCTCAAGCATGCTACTATTAGATTAAAACTAAATATTGATAAAATAATAATCAAATATAGCCAAGTGCCAAACGTCCTTTCAATTCCCTTTTGTACTCTGTCAGTGAATTTATTTTTGTTTTTAACTAAATCAAAAAGACCAAATCACCATTTAAATTAGTAATTACACATTGATTTAAACAACAAAAGAAAACTGAATTTAGATTTAAAAGGTGAGAAATTAGCATCTGAATCCCAGACTCTGACATTGTGTCATTCATATTTCATTAATATACACTTTTGACACTAGACAATAGCTTCCTGAACACACCTGGTAATACAAAGTTCTTCAATTCACAAAAACCTATGCCCCACGGCGACACATCCCCTGCCTAAATAGTCCCTGTCCCCTATACGAGACTTCAACCAGCATAGCCATTTTGTTTACAATATATACAAGGTTTGGATCTATATTTTGTGGAATCAAATAAACGTAGAAGACCAATATCTAACCAACTCAATGCCAGTTGCCCTTCTACTTTTAAGTTTATGGCTTAAATTTTGCAATTATGATGGCTAAGAAGATACTAAAATGGATTTTGTTGCAGATAACTAAAAATTCGATGGTCTGTCAGCTAAAGCGGAAGGTTTGTGTTATGTTTATATGGTAGGGTTGTGTGTTTGTGTGGTGCATGTTCGACAAGATTGATCTACTTTCTTTGTTGGCCTTAATTTTTCATGAAAGATATATAAAGGTAGGGCATATAAAAGAAATATCCCTGTAAGCAACGGCTTAAACTCTTAACTTACATCTCTTTCCTTCCTCATGGCAGGTTAACGTAAACAAGTTATTGTTTTTTGCAGAGATTATGGCACTGGCAAAGTTGTAAAGTTTTATTTATGATGTTATAAAAGTAATTTGGAAGATCTCTTTGTTTGTCCTTGAAAGCTCTGAGCATATGATGTTGCAATTGAACTGGATGCTTGCCATTGACTGCCCCTTGAGATGTCAACCTGTTGACTTGCAACTTTGGACTTAAATCTGCTGTGTGAGGTGATTTACGGTAGCATTTTGACATATACATATATGTTCTATTTTTAGTGAAGGTGGAGTATGTAGCCATTTTTTGAGCTAGTAACAGTAGAAATCAGAGACTGAGGAATCAATAAGATGGTAAATTAGTATCAACAGTTAGGCTTTGTTCATTAAATGTGGTCATCAATTGTTGCCAAATATTTAGAAGCTAAATCATATTGGTTATAGAAATGATTTCCAGGTCAAAAGCTATTAGCTTGTTTTGGTTAATTATTTGTCTTTGTCTATGGTCCCCCAAGTTTTCCGGACAGGGATGGTAGGGGATGGGGGGATGCGTTTCCAAAACACAATTTTTTTTTGGGCCATTTTTTAGGGGACAATAGGGGACAGCTATTAAAAAAATAAGATTTTTTTAAAATATAAGGAAATTGCAAATATTTATATGATAACATTGATAAGGCATTCATTATAGACATTATAGAACCTTAAAAAATAAATACATAACAATAACATTAGACTTGAACTAAGTTTTCAACTTTTCACATGAGAATTGGCAAACAAATTAATAGAATTTAATTGTTTTCATTGACAATGTGCATATATATTATATAAAAATTACAACAAAATCCCCAAAGGCTGCAAGTTTCAACTACAAAATGACAAAAACATAGAAAATATATGGCTGTCCCTAATCAACATATGTCTCCGCTAAGACTACATCAAAATCGAACTCTGTGTCTAAGGCATTGCCACCATGAGGGGCTGCCTCATCTAGTGGAACCCCAACCAATCCCCCTTGTGCCTCCTCATCAATGTACATAACATCTTCGAGATCAACATCTCAACGTGCAGCTAGAGTTTGATGATACTCAAGTTTTTGTCGATCCTGTAGCCACAAGCCACTATGCACTGCCACCAACTTCTCTGACTGTCTAGAGGTAAGGTTGTTTCTCTTCACCGACTAAATGAAGCTATATATGGACCAATTCCTCTCTGCAACAGACAACCTATGAAAGGAGGCGAGTGGCAAGTATCCTCAACTCTGGTGCATCCTTGCCATGCCACATCCACCATCTGATAGGGTTGGTTTGAGCTAATGTAGCTCTATCCATCCTAACCTCTGGTTTGTTGAAGGTTGGACAATGGAGATTGACAAAGGCCATCCATTGTGTGCGAAGTCTAGAAGCCTCCTCCTTGGTATACATTTTTCGAAGGGCCTTCATGAACCGTTGTTTCACCTCCTCATCATGAGATGGAGGCACTCTTCCAGACCTAACTACATACCATTTGGGATTTAGTGCATAGGCTGCCATATGAAGTGGGGAGTTTATAGTGTCCCACTGCTACGTAATAATAGGCCTAAGATGCTCCTCATAAAATCCCAAAGTAGGATCTTTGCTTTGAATGGCTTGCTTCATTTGCCCAAGCATTCTATCAAATGTCTCATAAATCTCTCTAAGTCTAGGAGAGTCTGTATTAGCATATCTTATGACTTCCACAACAGGAACAATGAAGGAGCAAGCATATCTACAAGTGCAAACAAGTTACAAATATTAAAATTTCATAGAAGAATAAGATTAAGAATTTAAGAATTAAATAAGCAATTTAAGAATAAGAATTTAAGCGCCGATGATGGCATGGTTCGGTGGTTAAGTCGCTCGGTTGTAGTGGCGACCACCAGAGTTCAAACCCCCGCTGGGCCAACGAGCTCGCAAGGCTTTACACCTTCGCTGGGCCAATGAGCTCGCGGGTTTGAAGTGTTCTTCCTAGGGGATGAGGTCCCCCAGTTGTGGCCTCACCGGTTCATTGCTCCGGGCAAAAAGCACTCGCGTGGAGCCGGAGGGCGTGTCGCACCAGCATCGCCGGTCACGTTAAAAAGTTTACGAAGCGCATTAAAAAATAAAAAATAAAAAATAAGAATTTAAGAATAAAATCGGAAATTTAAGAATAGGATTAAGAATTTAAGAATTTTGAATAAATTAACTTTTAAAAAATTTAATAATAAAATCAACAATTTGAAATTTCTTACCTCATTTTGGACCACCAATCATCGTCAAGGATCTTTTGCTTCACACTTCTTCCTTCAATTGTGCTTGACTTTGGCCATCTACCCCGCTTTGTATTAACCACCATTAATTGTAGAGGCTTGTGCACCTCAACCATCCTCTCTAACAAAATGAAGTAGTTGGCATATCTAGTATCCACAGGCTTGAGGAATTCCTTCCTTGAAAAAGTCTTGAACAATGCAAATGAGGTTTAATGGTTGCAAATGAACATTTGTATGTCTCTAGCTTCTACCACCACTGCCTTCACCCAATCAATCTTCCCAATTTCTTTCAATGCGTTGTTCAACGCATGAACACAACATGGTGTTCAAAAAATGTGCTTATAAGCAGTCTCCACCATCAAGCCAGCTAACTTATATGCACGAGTTGAATCTATCACCACTTTTCAACATTAGATGCCCCAACCTCTTCTATGGCATCCTTCAAAATCTAAAATTGGAAGTTTGCATCCTTCCTCTTCCTTGAACAATCAATAGCTCTAAGAAAATAAGAGCAAGCTGGACATGTGACAATGATATTGACGAGTGGCCGAGGTTTGATGTTGGTCCACCCATCCATGACAATAGAGCAATCATCCCTAATCCAAGTTTGTCTCATTTCTTCCATCAACACACTCACCTTAGAATATTCTCTACCAAGTAGGGTGGTGTGTAGCTTATGTTCTCTAGGGGGGGCAAATGAGGGACGAACAACAATTACATCTTTGAACATTTGTTTGAAATAGGGCGAGCGTGCCACATGAAATGGTATGGCATAGGTATAGAAAAATTTAGCAATGGAACACTTGCCCACCTCTCGTGATTATGCATTAAACAACCCTTCAACAGTGGTAGTTCTTTTCTTTCCCTTGGTAGAAGTAGAACCCTCTCCCCTTTGACTTCCAACATTTATGGTTTGTGTAGGCAATGACACGCTAGGCTGCATAGTCTCCATTGGAATTCCCTTAGATCTTGTCTCCGCCTCCATGTGCAACCTAGTTACCTCGGTCTTCTTAGCTATGGTAATTTTCTCACAACATTTTACCCCTAGTCCACCCATATGTTTTTCCCTACCTGTCCCAGTGCCCCTAAAACGCCCACTCGCCATCTGAGTTAAGAAAACTCATTGTTTTATCCAATTCATTCGATGATGCCAATGATCATTCACCGTCTGTGTTGAGAAAACTCATTGTTTTTTACTATATCGAGGACAAATTCACCATAATAAAAGAAAAACTAAATTCATATTTAAAAAATTAAAAATTTGGCATCATACTCCAAAACTTGGACAGACCTTGGAAGTCAGTTCTATATCAAAATCCATACCCACTATGCAACAACACTCCCCCCTTGCCTGCTCACTTCTTGTAAATAAGAAGAAAGTGCCCATTAAGATGCACTTTTGACAGACCACTTTCATTGTTTCTATCATTTGTTCAATATATAAGAAATTCTAATAAATAATTACAATTTAGGCTGTAGATTATGTCTTCCTCCATTGTACATGTTTTCAATTCATAAAAAACAGAGATAACTACTTCATCCAAGTGGTGACTCATTTTTATAGTTTTATTTGATGAGTATTTAATTAACAAAGCCTAGATGCCAATATTGTTTCATACCTGTGCCGGTTCCCTACCTCTGATTTCGATTGCTTCAAGCTCCACCCCTCCTAAACATACAAAATTATATTTTACTATATTTGCAAAAATAAAAGTACATTTACCATCCCTATAGCCTACAACAAATTCTCAAACACAGCATGCTGGAGTAAACTAAGGTGGATCATGGCAAGCAGCCCTTTTAATTTAATTGTCATCCTCTTGGAAAGACTAAGCCAGACAATTAGATAATTCAAAATTGCTTATAAAGACATCAAAGATTGAACACAACTATTCAGCTTCTCCACATATTTATAGTTCCATATTCTTTGAAAAGTTACCGGTTTCGGTACGGATTCGCCAATACGGCAGTTTTTTTTTTCCTATAATATGCAAACAAAATATAAGTAGAATTGAAAACACGTTTGGTAGTGATAATGATAATTGATAGTTCAATGTCAAGTATCAAATCAATACAAAATACAACCAATAATCTTCATCTTGCTTTTCATCGAGAGCATCAAAGTTGTCACTTGGTTCATTTGAACCACAAGCAACCATGGTGCCACTACCACTAGCTACATCCTATGTAGGAGCACCCTCGTCATCTAAAGAGACTATGGAGAATCGTGCAACAAATGCATCCAAATCGGCACACTTAGGGGTTACATCCCAATTCTTTGTCAGCCCTTGCTTGTAGTCGACTTCCTTATGTGACAAGAAGTGTAAGTTGAAATGCACATAGACCAAATCTTCCATTTTTTCGGCAGCCAACCAATTTCACTTAACTAAGTGGATAAAGGAGTATGTACTCCAACTCCTCTCAATCGAAGAACTCACAACCTGCTGAAATTGAAGTCAAAATGAATCCAACATTTGTAATTATGAAACGTAATATAAAACAGCAAAAGAATAGTAAGAATGATACAAAATAAAAAATGCTTGCTTACATAGAATTTTGATTGTAAGAGGTTGGAAGAAAATAGAACCTTTCCTGTGGAAGTAACACCATGTATAAGCATCCTTTTTGTACTCGTCTCAAAGAGCGCTAAGATTGTGATTATCTAATAAGATAATGCTACCAAACTCACTCAACAATATCCTCCACATCTAGATCTAAGAAGATTCTTCAAAACACAATCTTGTACCCTATGATACATAGGGACGTGTCCCCAGCCTTTTGTAGTGTACTCGTACTAGGGACATTCCGGGGATGAAGGGACGCCTCGAAAACGTCCCCTAATGCTCAACTCTACTTAAAAAATAGAACCTTTCCTATGGAAGTAACACCATGTATAAGCATCCTTTTTGTACTCGTCTCGAAGAGTGCTAAGACTGTGATTATCTAATAAGATAATGCTACCAAACTCACTCAACAATATCCTCCACATCTAGATCTAAGAAGATTCTTCAAAATGCAATCTTGTACCCTATGATACATAAGGATGTGTCCCCTGCCCTTTTGTAGTGTACTCATACTAGGGACATTCTGGGGGTGTAGGGACGCCTCAAAAACATCCCCTAATGCTCAACTCTACTCAGAAAGGTCCTAAAATTGCTGCAAAATTTTGGGGATAGCTAGGCAGCGGGGGATGTCAATGACATCCCCCACCCGCCTAGGGATGGTCAATGGTCCCCACTTAAAAATAGTCAGAAAATTTGAAAAGCGCAGAAAACCCTAAGAACAAATATATAATAAAGCAATAAATACCTAGGAATTCAAGGTAGTAGGTAAAGATTGATATTCAAGGGTTTCTATATGCTACAAGTTGGCTTTTGAACACAAATTCAAGATGGGTGTCAATTACAATACTCTATTATAAGTGAGATGTGCATCTCTGCTTCTTTGTGAGATGTTTGTAAGGGATATGTTGCAAAGAGTTTGGGAGACTTCATGATCTCCCTTAGTAGAGGGTATGTCCTCCAAATGTATTTGAACATTTCATTTGTAGATTTTTTATACTTTGAATTAAAAAAATGCATTGTTGATGCTATAGGGTCTAGTTAGTTCTTGGTCTTGGTTGTAGCAGCAACTTATAAACAATTTTGAATTTTGCTTATACCAACCATACTATTATAGTAGGATACTAATATCGAATACAGAACAAAATACTTAAAAGGATGGTTTACCACGCTCCAAGCTCTATATTCCAAACTATAAAAATGATAAAATTACGAAAAATGGCATGTGCCTTGAAGGTCTATATGGTCTCAAAGGCTTTAATTTGGGCTTGGTGGCAGGGACTCTACCCCTCAACCCTAGCCTATATCATGACAATTGATCCCACTGGGGACTACCACCCCCCAACCCCCACTCTAGTTTGAAAAAGCAAAAAATAAAAAATCATTTTGGGCCATGTTGGATGGTCTCAAAGGCTTTAATTTGGGCTTGGTGGCAGGGGCTCTACCCCTCAACCCTACCCTATATCACGACAATTGACCCCGCTGGGGACTACCACCCCCCAACCCCCAACCCCCACTCTAGTTTGAAAAGGCAAAAAAAAAAATCATTTTGGGCCATGTTGGATGGAAAAGTAACATTTTTATACATATATAGAGGACCACATCCTTTGGGCATTCTGTTGTGATTTTTATATATACATTGACAATGAGAGATGAAATTTTGACATTTATTAATTTGTGTGTCGACTCTCATGTGAAATCTAAATTCGACTTTGATGTTATGTAACAAGGTTCTATAATGTATATGATGAATGTCATCATATGAATATTTGAAATTTCCTATATTTTTAAATTTCCCTATTTTTAATAGTTGTCCCTTGCCGTCCCCTAGAATGGCCTCCCAAAAAAATTGTCCTAGAAACACGTCCCCCATCCCCATCCCAAAAACTTGGCATAACATCGCTTGTGTATCTATTTGGTGTCACTCTCCAAGGCAAAGAAAGTATCTCCATGTTGTAATATTTCAGAGACAATGCAAATGTAAGGAGATGCATGGGTGTGGTCATCTTGTTTCAATAATCAACAATGATTTTTTGCCCCCTTTTGAAAAGTGCTTCTATAAGATCATTCTCCATAGTTGTTATTATGTGCTTTATTTTTTCAAACATGGAATCCATGCCATCATATATCTCTCCCAAACACAGTCTATCCATATTAATAGCCGTGCTCATCCTCATGAAAGGATAGATGAAACTCAAGATGTAAACCACCAATCATCCTTCAAAATCAAAGATTTGAATTTTTCAGCCCTCTAAGAATTTGCATGTCTCCACACACTCCAAAGGTTGCTAATGACCATAACCCACAACACCTATCGCACCTTCACAAGTCATCTCAAGAAAATCATGTGCCATGTAAATCAAGTACCTAATGTAGTGTAAAAAATGAAAAATTTTAATTTAAAAAGTAGATGTCATATAAATTTATAATAAAAACTTTATTGCAAACTTAAGGTAATTTTGAAAAATGTTGAAATTTCATAAACTTACCTTCAACAACTCCAACTTGGAGGAGGACCTAAAAATGCTTTGTGACATTTAATGGTTTCTCATGAGCATCTCAATCTCCTCATGCTTGGTATATATTTGTTTTGTCTGCTCTATCTCTATGCCAATCTTCTTCATCACTAAATTGAGGGAGGGGATGACACATGGTGTCTTAAAAATGTGTCTATATGTTACCTCAACCAATAAACTTGTTGCCCTGCAATTATGTTACCTCGACCAATAAACTTGGTGCCCTACAATTTTTAGCATTGTTCGTTATGACTTGGACAATGTTTTTAGCATCCATCGCCTCTATCAACTCTCCAAGGATTTTAACAATGAAGTCTGCATCTTTCACTTGCCACTCAAAATCAACCACCTTAAAAAACATTGCCCTATTAAAGCACACACCAATGACATTAATTAAAGACCAATTTTTACAATCTTTCGATCCATCAGAAATGATGGACATTCCTTTTTCGACCCATGAATCCTTAATTGATTGTAGTGATGTCTCTATAAAAAAAAATTATTTTGCCAATAAGGTGGCATGCACTTTCTCATACCCAAGAACTATGTAACCTGAGGATGTTTGATTAATTGCCATCATCATTTCCCACCAATATAGTGATCTCACTAGGTTGAAAGGAAGCCCATTGGTGTAAATGCAACGCAGAATGTGTTCATCTGCAATGTCTCTTACCTTATTTTGAAATGCTTTATCCAATAGGCCTCTTTTATGGGAAAGAGAGTGATTGTCTTCTTGGGAGAAGACGGTGTGGCAAAGAAAGAATGTTGGGCAGCCACTATTGGAGATGCCCCTCTAGGTGGCTTGCCCATCCTTTCTTCACTAAAAGATGAGATTTTAATTTTGCTCTCTCACAATATCAACTTCTTATTCTCTGATGTATGAGAGAATTTGCTTCTTTGGCAACTTTTTTTTTCAGTCCTAGACAAACTTCAATTATGTGGTCGACCATAGCACATAAGTGAGTTTTCATTAGACTGTACGAGCTCCTTTACTCGTACTAGCATTGACTACAACTTGAAAGAAAACCCTCAACTCTGGGAAGTTGCTCAGTCATCATAACATATTGTCATAGATGTGATGCTTGATCAAAATTGAATGGCCTATCTATCTCTAGGCCCACTAAACTAGCACTAGCAATAGCCATTCTGTATGGTTTCCTATTATAAGGAAAAAAAAATTAAAAATGAAAATGTAACCCTAGGGTAGGTTAACTTACAATTTTCTTTAATAAACAATACAAGTTACAATCCTACATAAAAGTAATAAAAATGATTCAAACATTCAAAATGTTTTTAAAAAAACTAGAAAGCTTCAAAAAAATCAAAAAATAAAAACTTGGAAAAAACTCAAAATAAACTTACTTTGATTTATTAATCTCCTTGGTGCAAGTTGTGTCATGTCCGCTTTTTCCAATAATAATTAATATTATTATAATTAATAAAATAAAAGTGTTTTTCAACACTAAATATATATAATAAATAAATAAATATAAATATAAATATATAAAATAAAAAGCAATTTGAGTTTGGGCAGCAAAAATTAGGTCCCATGGGTCCTAAAGGGAAAGGTATATCTACAAGCTCTAATGGCTCATTTTCATCATCCAATTTTATGTTGTTTGTTCAACTTTGAGTTTGAATTTTGAAGTTTGTGTCAAGGACAAATCCCTTGTCTGCGGACTTACGAATTGAGAAGATGAAACCCTCTTAGCTCGCAAATTCAAGAGGTAGGATGAAATCCCTATCCTCTCACTAGGCAATTCCAGTCAAGTGCTGCAACTGTGCTAAATAGACCACTTTGTATGTTTCAAGTGAGGCGCTGGTGACTTCAGGCGAATCATTAATTATAAGTTTTTTACAGGCATTCGCAAGGTTCGGATCTAAAGATAAGAATTGAGATCATAGTCATACGCTCAGGTTGGGACCTGTTGTGACCTAATCACACATCGCCCCATTGCAAATGGGGACCCCCCCTTTTTTTGAGCTCTGATGCTTTGCATGAAATTTTGATGTCTTTAGTTTATTGCATGATGAAGTTAGTGGTGTTTGAATCCTATAGTCCTCTGATGACCTGATCCTGATGTTTGAGATCCTAAAAATGACTAAGTCTGGTATCCTGATCCTGAAAATCCTGAAAATTGGCTAAGTCTGAAATCTAGTGGATCCTCAAAAATCTAGAATCTGCATGTTAAATCCGGTGGATCCGAGACCTATCTCAAACATCCTGAAAGGTATATTGAAAAATATTTAAAGTATAAGAAATTCGAATTTCTTATACTTAAATATATTTTTCAATATACCTTACCCTGGGGGCCTCTGTTTTCTAGGCGCGAATTTGCTCCAGGAAGTTAGGCACATTTTCTCATCTCAACAAACCCATAAGTGCGCCTAAAGTAGAAACCCATAAGTGCGCCTAAGTGGAAGGAGAAAGAGCATCTAGGAAGTGAGGCGCCCTTCATGCATTAGACTACCTCATTTTGGCGCCTTGGCAATATAGTAGATGAATAACCTCAAAATAGCCGCCTAAGGTTCAAGTAGTCTCACAAGGGTGTAATCAAGTGTTGAAGAGCCTTAAAAATGTCAAGAATGAGCAAACTTAAGCTAGGCGCCAATTTCCTTTGTGTAACCTCATTTTGGCGCCTTAGCATGAAAGAGATGTTTAAACTAACTCCAAGTTGCGCCTTAGGAAGAAAGAGCATGATATGATATCATTGAGTGGTGCCTAAGTTGAACAAAGCTTCCTTGTCTATATCTAATACTAGGAACCCATAAACTTGAAGTGTTTTCTCCCTTAAGTGTTAGGCACAATTTCACACTCCAATCATCATCAAATTGCACTTAGAAGAGAAATCAAGTTGGAAATCACCAAATTTGGCTTAGTGAAGGTGCTTGAAGTAATGAAATGCCAATCCAACAATAAGTCTCTCTCCTAGAAGTTTTTGTTTTATAACTGGAGGTCTCATCTGGAACATGAACTTGCAGTAATGAAGAGTCTTAATCAAATCCAAATAATGAACACAGACCAATCCTGATGTATGTTTGAGATCCTGAAAATGACTAAGTCTGGTAGCCTGATATCCTGAAACACTGAAAAATTGATTAAGTCTAAAATCTGGTGGATCCTCCAAATTCTATAATCTACATGTTAAATCTGGTGGATTCGAGACCTATCTCAAAAATCCTGAAAGGTATATTGAAAAATATTTGAAGTATAAGAACTTATACTAAAATATATTTTTCAATATACCTTACCTTGGGGACTTCCACTTCTAGGCGCAAATTTATTCTAAGTAGCTAGGCGCATTTCTCACCTCTGCAAACATCATATTGCGCCTAAGATTGAGACCCAATTATGCACCTAAGGTAAGAACTCAAATAGGCGCCTAGAAGAGAACAAGCTTCAAAACACTTCAAATAGTGGCGCCTTGAGAGGGATTAACATTTTGATCCTCAACAAGAGTTCTAACTTAGAAAATCTTGCAATAAAGTACCTCAATGAGTTTAGGCACATTTTACTATTTGTTGAGACATGATATTGCGCCTTGAGAAAGGATGATAGATGTTATAGAAAGGAAGTGGTGCCTTGAAGAATTGAACCCCCCAAGGCACCTTGCAATTGCCTAAAGTGCAAAATTCACTCAAATATGCTAAGGCGCATTTTTCATCTCCCAAGCCTCCTTTGAGCGCCTTAGCATGAAGTGAATGTTTTAAACTATACAAAATTGCACCTAAAGGAGAACGACCTTCTTCGAAGTTCTTAGGAGTGATTGAAGTTCACAAAATACTTATCAAGTGTTAGGCGCATTTTACCCTCAGTGCAAGTCTGTTTTGGCGCCTAGAGAAAAAACATGTTTAAATCTCCAAATCAATAAAAGGTGGCGCCTTGAGAGGCCTAGCCTTCCTTAAGAGGTTTGTGAGGTTGATTAAGCTCATAAAATGCTCATCTTGACCTTAGGCGCCACTTTACATTTGGAGGATCCTAATATTGCGCCTTGCAAGAGGACGTAAAACTATGAAATTTGATGTCATTTTGAGGTGAGAAGTCCTCTAAATACTTATTCACTGGGTTAAAATCATCAAAATGCCAAAAAATAGGCCAAGTATTCTAGGCGCATTTGCTTGTCTCTCCACACCTCAATGAGCGCCTTGAAGGAGAATGTATGAAGTGACCTTTAGGTAATGAGTGCCTAGATGATAGAAGTCATCCTAGATCATCTCCAAGTGTTAGAAAATATGAAATATCAAGTATGAAGGCATTTATTGCTAGGCGCTAATTTCATCCCAAATCACCTAAGTATGCGCCTAGACTTGTAGAAGGGTTATTTACAAGTTTAAAGTGTTTCCTTTGTTATAAAGTGATTAATATTGTTTTTCTTGTCTTGTAGGAACATCAACAAACCTAAGAAGTCAGCGCCTGGAGTCACCTTCATCCAAGGAGTGTTGGTGAAGCCAAGGAGTCATCTGAAGGACAAGCACCTGAGTCACCTTCAAGTTGCAGAGGAAACACCACTCTAAAAGGTCATATCAAGTTCAACATTCATCATCAAGTTGCATCATTGTTCGAAGACATCCATCCACCATACTTCAAGTTCTTTCATCTTCAAGTCTTTGAGAAGAGTCTCCTACTCAATCAAGCATCATTCTCTACTCTACTTCATGTCATCATCATCATCTACTCTTACATGAAGGAAGCAGCATCATATCTCTACTCTACTCTTCATGAAGAAGCATCGAAGAAGATCAACATCAACCTACCTACAAGAAGAAGAGGAAGAATCACAGTGTTAGATGAATGAGCAACATCTATTATACATATCCAGTTTGCATGAAGATGAACAAGGCAAGATCAACCAAGCATTCCCAAACATACAAGTTCAAAGTAATCACATCAAAGATATCACATGATGATACAATTTGGGAATATGCCCAAAAGCATATTTAATTAACAGTTGAAATCCATAAGATATGCTAAGGTGGCATCTACATGGCAAGTACACATCATCATCCAATCATAATCAGCCACATCATATGACTACATTCAATGCATCTACAACAAGCAAGAAGCCAAAGAGGATGTTCATGTGAAAGATGCTCTTAAAGATTCTATCCTATCTTATCTTCTTGGAAAGTGTGCCTTCATTGCCTATCATATGTACTAAAAATAGCAAGTTGTTGTAACAAACTGCTGAGTTGGCATGATCTGAGCCCTTGGCTACGTGAATTGATCCTAGCCTTTCATTGTAAATCTGGACTTCTATATAAAGGCCTTGTTGGCTCATTTGTAAAATCATCAGTCATTAGTTAGTAGTAGAGCAGGAAGAGACTCTCGAAATTCTCTGAGAGGACTTGAAGTTGTTGTAAATATTTCTCAAGATTAATGCAAAGACATTGGAGCATTATTTGGTGTTAAGTGTTGTCTTGTGGAGTAACATGATTTCCTGTATCTTGATGAAGTGGAGAGATGTTTCAAGTAGATTAGAAGTAGATTAGAAGCTCTTTAATGTAATGTATGTTTGTGTTGAATATTTGATCAACTCCTAGCTCATGCTTTTAACATTCATCGCTGGTGAAGTGTTGTGTAAAGCTAGTCTTAGCCTTATCATTTGCTTAAGTTCGATTGTAGACGCTTGTTTGAGCTACACCGTTTAATGGGTGTTCATATGAGCCTTCATGATTTGAAAACCATTAGCGTACCTTAGGAGATTGCACCAACTTCATGTAGTTGTAGGCATCCTTGACGAAGTGGAGTTAGGTTTATTTAGGAGTTTGTCTATTCAAGCATCATCATTTACTTCATTGACCTTAGATCAGTCTTTCTGAACCCTTATCTTTTGCTTTTCTTTATTATTGATACATCATCCACACTGAAAGGAGAAACGAGCTAAGGAAATATGAAGAAGTCTAATGTAAGTCCCTTTGTGATTATCAGCAAGATCACATGTAATCACTGAGTTTATTCACCATAAGTTATAAAAAAGAAACCTTGGAGTTACTTCACTGGATCACATAGTTCAGCCTGTGGAGAGCTTTATTCAAGAGAGAGTGGGAAACTTAGTGTTTTTACTCTATTGTTGACCTGTCTAAAAACAATCATCAACAGGACCCAACCACCCAATACACAGTGACGGCAATCTAGAATAAGGCGGCAATTTGAATACATTGGATATCATAGCGCTGCAGGTCCAAGTCGCCCTATCCACAATCATCGCCACCTAGGACAAGTAAATTACCCTCCATTCATAGGCAGACAGCTGGACGTGACATCGACACAACAGGACTATTTGCGAAGCAAATCTTTGGCATTTACACATCGCTGGGTCATCCAAAGTCAGTGTGCAACAGTCCATGTGAACCGCCATATCCTTGACTGCCTTCATTCTACCATGCATGCCCAAGAAGGGAGTTGGATCTACTAGCAGGTCCGTGCCACACAGGAGTAGTTTGAGGGCGATCGACCATCTGAAGGGCATGAAACCATCAATCGAACTTCATCCAATAGCAGTATAATTGCATGCTTCTAGTAATTGTGAGTCAAGTATTTGTGTTGCTAGGATTACTAAAAACACTGTGTATTGAAATATTTGAACATTGAATGATGATTGTGGAATTCTGTTACGAGTACATGATCTGATTTAGTCTACGAACCCTCAGGACAGTAAAAAAAATGTTTAAAAATATATGAGAATTGTTGAGACTAATGTTAGATGGATGGGAACAGTATGCTGATAATCTAAGAATTTGTGAGGACTGCTTTATTTTTTGATCTGAGTATCTTCACTAGAGTTTCTATGTTTAATTTCTCCATACAGTTAGTGGCTAGGTTATCCATATAATAGACTATCAGTTTATTCAAAACTGTTAAAACTTAAGTAGTGATTTATTTTGCAACATTTGATTGTGTATGCATCTATTAACGAAGGAATAAATAGGGTAAATAACCAGGACATTACAAGTTGTTTCCCATAGCACTTAGCAAACACACTTTATGCCTTTGCAATCCTTCACCATCGAAAAAAAAAACAGCAAGCTTGAAGGCAAGTTAGAATGATAGCATTTGTTTTTGTGTTGTGTTTATGAAATGAGAGTTGCTGAGGCACTTTAAGTTGAATTAAGGTTTTAAATCTCAACTTTAGGTGGCTTTTGTATTAAAAATGTCTTTGTGCCATAGGGTTTTTGTACCATGCTTCACCTCTATGGCAATATGTTACAATGATTGAGCAACTTCCTAGAGATAAGGGTTTCTCTCACATTGTTATCAGTGCTGGAACAAGTATAAGAGCTCATATGATCAAGTCAAAGCTCACCTATGTGCTATGACCAACCACAAAATCAAAATTTGTCTAGGGCTTATCAAAAAAGGTTGCCAAAGAAGAAAATTCTCTCTTATATATTAGAGATCAAGAAGTTGATATTGTAAGTGAGCAAAATTAAGATCTCATCCTTTAGCAAAAAAATGATAGCACATGCCACCTTTAAAGGCATCTCCAATAGTGGTTGCTCCATATTCTTTCTTTGTGACACCATCTTCTCCCAAGAAAACAATCATTTTCTTTCCCATAAAAGAGGCCCATTGGATAAGATATCTCAAAATGAAGCAAGAGACATCGTAAATGAAGATATTGTGCATTGCATTTATGACAATAGGCTTCCTTTGACAAATGGTGACGGCAATTAATCAAACACCCTCAAGTGACACAGGGCCTGGGTATAAAAAGTTGCACACCACCTTATT
Source organism: Cunninghamia lanceolata (assembly GCA_027924645.1). Classification (NCBI taxonomy): domain Eukaryota; kingdom Viridiplantae; phylum Streptophyta; class Pinopsida; order Cupressales; family Cupressaceae; genus Cunninghamia; species Cunninghamia lanceolata. The sequence continues at coordinate 25,702,434 of BSBN01000582.1, forward strand.
GGCAAAAGAAAAATATTTTTTGAAGGCCTCCTACAACCAATCAAGGATTCATAAGCCGAAACAAGAGTGTCAATCGCTTCTGATAGATGGAAAATTGTAAAAGCCAACATTTAATTATTGCAATGTACCCTAAATGGGCAATATTTTTTAAGATGATTGATTGTGAGTGGCAAGTGATAGATACAAACTTCATTGCCAAAATTCTCATAGAATCAATAGAGATAGTAAGTGCGAAAATGTTGTCGAAGTCATAACGAACAATGTTAAAAATTGCAAGGCAGTAGATATATAGGTTGAGGCAACATAAAAGCACATTTTTTGAACACCGCGTGTCATCCACTCCCTCAACTTGGTGATGAAAAAGTTTGGCACAAAGAGAGTGAGCGAAAGAAATATAGACTGAGGGTGAGGAGATTCAGATGTTCATGACAAGCCATCATATGTCATAAGGCATCTTCAAGTCCTCCTCCAAGTTGGAGGTATTGAAGGTATGTTTATGAAATTTCAATATTTTTTAAATTACCTTTAGTTTGCAATAAAAATTTTAAGTATAAATTTATATGACATATCTACTTTTTCAAAATTCTATTTGTTATTTTTTACATTACATTAAGTTGAGACTTGATTTGCATCACACAATTTTTTTGAGACATGTGAAGGTGCAAAAGGCGTTGACCACCATAGTCATAAGCAACCTTTGGAGTGTGTGGAGGTAGGCAAATTCATAGAGGGCCCAAAAGATCAACTCGTTAATATTGGATGATGAATGATGACTTGATTTGCATACACAATTTTTTTGAGACATGTGAAGGTGCAAAAGGCGTTGAGCACCATAGTCATAAGCAACCTTTGGAGTGTGTGGAGGTAGGCAAATTCACAAAGGGCCCAAAAGATCAACTCGTTAATATTGGATGATGAAAGGTGAGCTCATGTGAATTACATTTTAGGTTTCACTAAACCCATCAGGAGTATGATCAAGTTTGTTGATACAGATTGACCATGTTTGGGAGAAATATATAATAGTATAATAGCATAGACTCCACGATTGAAAAAATAAAACACATAATTGCAAACAAGGAAAATGATTGCAGATAAAGCAAACAGATGAAGTCTCCAGCATGCTCACCTTATCTGAAGAGCAATTAGTCGTTACTTAAGATCTCCATGCCAGTGCCACGCGAGACATCAGCCATAACCTCTTCATAAATTGAATACAACATTGGAGGGCCGTTCACAATCTTGCTAAGAAACTTTGCCTCAGGCATGACCGTGACAGAATCAAGCGACTTGAACTCAAGATCCCCGAGCACATTCATGCATTTCATCCTTTGCCAAACTAGAAATCGAGGCTTCAGAACCTTTTCCAAATTAGCTATTAAAAGCTGTGGATACTTTACCACACAATTTGCAGCAAGCTCCATGTCATTTACTATAAAGTCCATGTTTTGCCGAACCTTTTCCTCGGACAAGCCAAAGATGTTAGGGAAAACCCTAAATAATCCCCAGGTTTCCTCACTAGAGAGACCGCACAGTTGAAGATTGTGCATTTTCGCCTGCAATGTTTCCGTGCGGTAAGTGGCCACAGTGATCAAAGCATATTTATACATTTTGCTAGTTTTCTCAATACCACTCTTGTGAATGAGGTCAAGTTGAGCAGGCGTTAAACAAGTATACCGTAGAACATCTGGCTTTGCCAATATAAACTTGGCGAGCTCCTTGCCTCGAAAACCAAATCCCTCCCAAAAAGCAAGCGAGGGTTTCAGGGTTCTCTCTATGTTATATGTCAGAATTGACGGATTTCTCACCAGGAATTTGATGAGCAAGTCTCTGGAGTGAAATAAATCCTTGAAAAGCGTCATTTTGGGAAGAAGCTCCCCTTCCAGGCTGGCGCCCAAGATTCTGGGCCTGCTCGTCAATACTTTGGCCAGATATTCTCTCTTAATGCCAAAATCCATCAGCACTTGAATCTTTTGTTCCACCGCATTTTCTGCACTTGTAGTGAGAAGTTTGGGGACTCCCTTCATTATCTTGGCAATCTGCTGGCGTTGGCAGCCGTGTTTGCTCAGCATGTCGACAAACTGCTCCACGTTTTCGAGGTTTTCGAGTCTCTCTAATGATGGGGCGATTTTGAACATCTTTGTAATGTCGGCGGAAGAGACATTGAATTCACTAGCAGCGAAGTGCGCAAAAGGGTTTTGCAGACGGCCATTGATGGGATGGTCATTGTCTGCGAGTGCTGAGAATAATTTTGGTATAATGAATGTTGGAGTTTGGGATGGAGATATAGAAGAACATTTACATCTAGCAAGTAGGTTGCAGAAGAAGAATTTGTTCATCATGCTTTCTGCTGTTCTAATACAAGGGAAGGGAAGGGTTTGATTGAACGAACCAGGGAATTTTATGCAGTTACTTCATTTTGCCCCCATTGGAGTCACAGATTTTTCAGAAGAGTGGCATTTGGGGTCGTTTAGGAGGTTTTTTTTTTAATAAAATAAACAATTTTATATATATTTATTGAATGTAAATAATTTTAATGTGTCCATTAATTGAAATTAAGAATTAAATATCTTTGATCAAAATGTCTAATGTTAGTATCTTATAATAATTATTTTGAAATATTATAAATAATGGATTTATTCTTTTTAATTGGTCTCACAATTTTTTTTTAAATCTACATCAAACATTAGAAATAAATAATATGGAAGTTATCATCCACAATTTAATTGAAAATATAATTGAGAAAGTTTAGACATATGAATAAATAGGAGGAAGCATAGGCGCAAGCAAGGTATGGAAGAGAAGCATAAGAAATGTAAGATCATTCATCTCCAATTCCATGGGAGGTTCAAGAGGTGGGAGTAATGTGACCTCTTGTATAGTCACAATACACTTGCCTACTTCCCATGGGTCAATGGACTTGCAAAGACCATGAGGTTTGCTTTCTAAATCCTCCTTTCCTCTCCCCTTTCAATGCTCCCCACCCGCCCAGCGCTTGCCCTCCACATGTTTTAACACCAATTACATTAATAGGAGACCGTTGAACTTCTAAATTTCTAACTAAGAAGTAGATTCCATGGCTACAACCACAAACGGATTTGCAAAACCCCCTAAAATTAAATACTCCTGGGACTAAAATAAAAACCTCACAAAACTTCTAGAAAGGCATCCTTCTCTTATCACAAAATTAGGCTCTAATACCAAATGTTGATTAAATAGGTGAACAAATGTAGTGATAATATAGAAGTAAATGTTTAAATCTAATTTAGATCATGTGATAAACCATTATAAATTCGAAATAGAACTTAGAGAAGCATGTAGGAATTAAGATCAACAAGCACACATAAATAAACACATAATATTGAATGTACATGAAGAAACCCCTTCAAGAAAAAACTCCACCATCAAAGAGAGGACAAGTCTATATTAATCCAATAGAAGTTTTACATCAATACATCTGATGCAGGAGCATCCAGGTTCACAAGCAATCTTGCATCAACCAAAAAGATTACCAGGTTTCAGTTCAGTTTTATTTATGTTTCTGTTAGTTTTGCAGTCTTTTGCTTCATGAAGAATTTTTAATTAATTTGGTCAAACTGAAAACACCACCTTGAAGAAGAGCTAAATGGGTATTTATAGTTTTCATTTGGGGAAGTTAGGAGTAATTGGGTGAAAGATAGAGCATTTCGAAAAAACTTGTGGTTCGCGAACCTCTCATTCTACTGAAAGCTATGTTCTTTTCATTTTTGGCAATTTATCAAGTTCACAAACCATGAAAATTGCCAAAAACGAGTCTTGAAGTTCTCAAGTTCACCGTTCCACTGAAATGCCAAAAAAACTTTACAAAAGCAAAGTTTCAGCGAACTTTTCAATTCGCCAACCAAATAAAATGCCAAAAGGGTGTAGTTTTGGTGAACTTTTAAGTTTGTGAACCAAAGAAAATGTCGAAAGGGCGTAGTTTCGGCAAACTTCCTAGTTTGCGAACCGGGAGATCCGCCGAAAGAGTTCTAAAGTTTGTATATTTGTCAATTTGTCGAAATATCATAGAGAAGAGCTTGCTACTTTGAAGGTTCAAAAAAGTGCCAATTTGCCAAAAAGGCATTGTTTCGACAAACTTTTAAGTTCGTGAACCAAACAAAGTGTTGAAGAAGAAGTTCTAAAGTTTGCAAAAGTATCAATTTATTGAAAAGGAATTGTTTCAGAAAAATTTCAAGTTTGCCAACCAAGCAAGTCGTTAAAAATGGGATTCCATGGTTCACAGAGGTCCAAATTTGCCGAAAAGGGGTTCCATGGTTCGCGAAGGTCCAAATTCACCAAAAAGAGACTCCATGGTTCGCGGAGGTCCAAATTTGCTAAAAAGGAATTCCCTGGTTTGCAGAGGAGGTAATTTGCCAACGAACTATCATAAAGTTTGCATATATCTTGATTTACCAAAATGCCATATAAGAAAAGTTTGAAAGTTCTTGGGAAGGCCAATACACCGAATATATTAAAGGTGAACATTTAATAGTGAATATGTAGGAATTAAACTTACAAATATAAATATTAAACACACAGTATAAACACAGAGACAATTACCCAAACACTCAAACCATTGCTTGGGGATCAAAGCAATTACAATTGCCTGATAAGAAACACAGATTACATCTACCTCTATTTATAGAGGTCTTAGAACCATCTGGACATCAAAATATTCAATGCACATGGCTTGAAATTGACTACAGGTCGGTGAATGAAGTTTCTAATTTAAATGCTGATGTGAGAAGGGATGGTGGAGGAAATTTCTATATTAAATGTTCTATCTGACATTGACCGAGAAAGAAGCTTCTGCAGTTAATGTTCATTGATTCAGGCTACATATTAGGTGGGAAAAATTATGTCCAACACTCCCCCTTAATTTCTACCACTAACAAACTGAACATCAATAATGCCTAGATTTTGTCAAACGTGCTGCTGCACTAAGTTGTTGCTACGACGATGCTAGGATTTTGGTGATCTCTTTTCTACGATCTACTGCTCTGATACCATATGAAGGCAAATAGACAAAACAAGTGATCTGGTGATCACAAACCAAACAATTACGAAAGCCCAGATTGCTCTGATACCAATTATAGGAATTAAACTTGCAAATATAAATATTAAACACACAATATAAACACAGAGACAATTACCAAAACACTCAAACCATTGCTTGGGGATCAAAGCAATTACAATTGCCTGATAAGAAACATAGATTACATCTACCTCTATTTATAGAGGTCTTAGAACCATCTGGACATCAAAATATTCAATGCACATGGCTTGAAATTGACTGCAGGTCAGTGAATGAAGTTTCTAATTTAAACACTGATGTGAGAAGGAATGGTGGAGGAAATTTATATATTAAATGTTCCATCTGACATTGGTCGAGGAAGAAGCTTCTGTAGTTAATGTTCATTGACTGAGGCTACATATTAGGTGGGAGAAATTATGTCCAACAGAATAGGCGCAGAATTTGTTACTTGGGGTGACAGTTCAGTTTTTGTAACTATTCAAATGCTGGCAAGCAGTTCAACTTCCTAACCAAGATGTATATAAGGGATTGATGGAAATTCTGGCAGGGAAATTGGGGCATATTGACTGTGTATGTTATTCTAATGAAGTAAACCATTGTTTTCATATTGAATTGTAATTCCTGAGCATTGTATTGTTGCATATTAATAAAGATGATGAATTATTTGTTTATTGTCAAAATTTATGTGTTGTGGTTGCATGATTGGGTTGTTTGGTAAAACCCCCTGATCATGACTACATCAAGTGGTATCAGAGCAAGGTGCTTATTGCTAGGAGAAGTTGCCAAAATTGCAGAGAGTTTGAAGTGGTAAAAAGAATTTGTCTCAAAGGCTTGAGAGGTTTATTGTAAGCGTGAAGAAGAGTCCTACAATTATAAAGGGCTTAGGGAGACATTGAAGTTGTGAGAAGAGGAAATTTGTTTCCACGGTGTGTGTGGCTAGCAAATGATAGAGGTTGTATTTTGAAACTTTTTGAGATAGTGAGAAATGCCCTCGAGAAGAAGAGTTCCCAAAATGGAGATGTTTGAGCAATTTCATGTTGAAATGAGGAATGAGTTAAGAAATTTGGTTACTGGTTTGAGAAAAAATCCATATTGTGAAGATGAACATGCGGATGATGAAAAAATTGTAGAGAACAAATGAGAAAGAGAAAACAAATAGCCAGAAGATGCTGGTGAAGAATCATTTCTAAGAGCACTTTCCAGAATCAATGGAGGTTCCAACTTTATCAGGTATGTTAAATCTTGAGGAATTAATAGATTGGATAGGAGAGTTGGAAGATTATTTTAAATTTGAAAACATTTGTGACTCTCAGAGGGTGAGACTAGCCAAAAAAAAACTCAAAGGAGATGTTGCCCTTTGATGGAGAGTTGCAAAGGGAAGGAGTAGCAAATGGTGAATTGAGAATAACCTAGTGGAATCAGATGGTTACCAGGTTAAGAGCAAAATTTATTCCTAGAGATTATGAATTGGAGATGTTCAAAGAGCTTCAAAATCTAAAATGAAAGGATATGAGTGTTAAAGATTATACAGAGCTAGGAATTCTACAAAATGGTAATCAAATCTTGGCATCATCAAATGGACAGGGAGAAAGTAGCCAGATATATAAATAGGTTGAGATTTAATATACAAGATGAGATGAGTATGCTGAAGATTTCCATAGTTAAAGAGGCATACCAATATGCTTTGAAAGTAGAAGAAAAGATAGAAAAAAGGTAACAAAATAATGCAAGAGGAAGATGAAAATTCTCAGTCGGGAGGGGACAAGCGAGCAAGAGTAAAGGGAAGCAAATGATGGAGGAAGAAGTAAATCATAAATGGAATAAGGAATCAAGTCAAGGGACAAGAGGAAGAGAATACTCTATAAGATGACGTGGCAGTAGCAGCAAAGGGTTTCTTAGAAAATGTTTTCAGTGTGGAGAGACCGGACATAAAGCTTATGAGTGTCCACAAATACACCAAGAGAATAGCAAGAGAAGTGTGGCTAGAAATCACACGATACAAGAGGATGAAGAAAGTGTGGCATCTTCGAAAGTAGAAGAACCCGAGGAAGGAGAATCTCTTATGTTCAAGAGAGTCTTAATGAAACCAGAGGTGCAGGAGGATGGAGCATCTCAGAGGAGAAATCTTTTTCTAAACAGTATGCAAGTCTAGAGATAAGTGTTGTAGAGTAATTGTAGATAGTGGTAGCACTAATAACCTAGTTTCAAAAGAAATGGTAGAAAAGATAAGTTTGAAAAAGAGAAAACATCCTAGTCCTTATAAAGTTACTTGGTTGCAAAAAGAACATGAATTGGTGGTGAATGAGTAGTGCATGGTTAGTTTTCAGATTGGGTCATATAAGGATGAAGTCTTGTGTGATGTTATGTCTATGAATACATGTCATGTGTTGTTGGGAAGACCTTGGCAATTTGACAGGGAGGCTATCTATGATGGTAGAATTGTGAAAGGTGGGTAGAAATATGTTTTGAGTTCATTAAAGGAGGAGACGCGACAGGTAAAGGACAACAATTTTGTAGTTTGTTGCAGTTCAAACAAACAATTGATAAAGGTGATGAGAGAGGTTGAGAACAACTCAATAAAGGTTCCTATGAAGAGGAATGCAATTGGGAATAGAAGAAGTAGTACTGGTTTTGTGCAACAACAACATAAAAAATTAAAGAAAAGCATGAAGAATGTAATTACCTAGGAAATGGAGGTGTATAGAGGAAACTATATCAATCATAGTTTGGATGTTTGAAATTTCCATATGAAATATATGGACCAGATTTACAAGGAAAGATGAGTACTAGTAACCAACCAGTTGAAGAAAGAGAACTGGGAAGAAAGGCAGAAAAGGAAGAACAAGTGAAGTTGGAGGAATCTAGTATGAAGTGAGGGCAAGAGATCTACTGGATAAAGATGAAATTTGGATAAAGAACAAGCATGGGATCACCATCCCAAGCACCTTAAAATACTTATGAGTTTCCAAACTCATGGAATATTTCACTTACTCAGCCTGTCTGATGCAGGAGCATTCAGGTTCACAAGCAATCTTGCATCAACCAAAAAGATTTTCAGTTTCCAGTTTAGTTTTATTTTTGTTTATGTTAGTTTTGCAATCTTTTGCTTTAGGAAAAAAATTTAATTAATTTGGTCAAACTGAAAACACCACCTTGAAGAAGAGCTAAATGGGTATTTATTGTTTTAATTTGGGGAAGTTTGGAGTAATTGGGTGAAAGATAGAGCATTTCGATAAAACTTGAGGTTCGTGAACCTCTCATTTTATCGGAAGCTATGTTCTTTTCATTTTCAACAATTTATCAAGTTTACAAACCATTGTTAGGGATTGCATGCAGAAGATATCAATTAAATGCAAATCAAGATTAAACTGAGGAATTAAAATACACAAAAATAATAACAACGAGAGACAAGTTTTAACATGGTTCACCCAATCTCGGGCTACATCCACCAATAGAGAGTCTAATATTATTATCCAATAAATCAAACTGATTACAACCAGCAATCCTTGCAACTCAATACCGCTGCAAAATGTTACAATACATCAACAGAAACCCTAACCCTTAGCCGCTTTTTATCAAGCCTTATGTTGGTTACAAAAGTAGGGTTTTTTTATGTCGGCCAATAGAAAAATAACTCCTGACGCCTTTATAAAATAATAGACCTACACTCCCCCGTTAAATAATTTGGGGGGAAACCGCGCTGATAAAAGTGGGGAAAATTTAATCTCTGAGTCTGATTAGGCTCCATATAACAATAATCTCCCACTTGCAGACTGATCAGACTCCACACCATATCACCTCCCACTTGGAGACTGATAAGACTCCACACCATATCACCTCCCACTTGGAGACTGATCATAACACCGCTGACCCTATAGCTCCCACTGGAAATAAGCACCTCGAACTTTGTTGTTCTAATTTTTTTTGTTTTTAGTCTTGAAGGCCAACTGAAGCTAAAGAGGAGCTCAGCGTCTCCCTTATCACTACCTTTGTAAACATATCCGCTGGATTTTCATATGTATGTATCTTTTCCAGCCTTAACTGTCCATCATCTAATACCAACTAGATGAAGTGATACCTGAGCTATATGTGTTTGGTCTTTCAATGCAAGGCATAATTCTTTGCAAGATGTATGGCACTCTGACTATCTGTATACAAAGAACTGTTAGCATGTTGTTTGCCCAATTCTTCTATGAAAGATTACAACCATATCATCTCCTTGCTTGCCTTTGTTGCAGCTCCATACTCTGCCTCCGTCGTAGATAAAGAAACCACCTTTTGCAACCTGGAGATCCAACTCACCGTTGTTCCACCTACAGTAAAGACATAACCTGCAGTACTCCATTTGGTATCAATATCCCCTGCCAAATCTAAGTCCACATAGCCTGTTAAATCAGTATTAGAGCCCCCAAAACATAAGTGTTTATTGGATGTGCCTCTCAAATATCTGAGAATCTATTTTACCGCATTCCAATGCTCCAATCCGGGATGAATCATATACCTGCTTACAACTCCTACAACATGTGCAATATCCGGTCTCGTGCATACCATGGCATGCATTAAACTTCCTATAGTTGAAGCATATGGTACCTTGGATGTTTTCTCTTCCTCCTCTTGTGTTTTAGGACACATCTCCTTAGTCAATTTCAAATGACTAGGCAAAGGTGTGCTGACAGCTTTTTCATTCTCCATATGGAATCTCTACAACACCTTTTCAACATAATCAGCCTGAGATAGTGTAACATCCAAATCTGAAATGACAAGAAGTAACTAAGTTTTCACGGTAATTTTTTTTTTTTTAAACTAGGTAATCAAATACAAAAGTAACTCATCTATAATTCAATACAACATTTTTCATTTTATCCTAAACATGATCTCATTTTCATAAAGCTGTAAGAAATAATATACATTAAACATTTTATTTTCTAACAAATGAAATTTTCTTGAAACAACAAATATTGGAAACATACCATTATCATGCATCTCGATTGTCAACCCATCACGTTCAAGACTCGGCAATTCCTCAGTATTTGGAAGAGAAAGTATCTTCAAGGAGCTTAACCTCCAACCACAGACCGTCGGTCTCCCACACTCCTTCCTAACCGGAAGTGGCCCTACCCTACTCAAGAGGATAGACTTAGGATAACCATCGGTGTTTGCCATCTGAGCTCTGGTGTTGTAACCTACGTGTCTTGTTATCGTGCAGATCCCTAGATACCCTCTAGTCATGCACGACCCTCCACAAGAAACGCCATCCAGTTACGCTGAACGTTCGATGCACTTGAGGATAGTACACCACCTTGGCCAAAGGATTTGTATTTAGTTAGTGTTCTAAAAATGCATGAACTTGGTTCACCCGCCCTACTCGACTTGAACTGGTCGAAATCCTACAGTTTCCAATTTGTATAATTTGAACTAATTGACGACCTTGATGACCTCAAGGGTTTAGGATTTCTTCCTGTAATAGCGCATGGCGCAACATTTACTCTAATCCCGAGTCCATAGTTTCAAAACCCATTTTCATGTAAAAACATTGTTTATAAGCGTCCACTCCTAAGTGGTTTCATATTTGTTTACACAGTTTCCAAAATTGCACAACATACTCAAATATCTAAAACCATTTCCCGTTATCTCGAAATTCGAGGATTCTAGACTCATGCGGTCTACAAGGTAAAATGATACTAGTACCATCACATGCAACGTAATCTCGTCTCACATGCAGGTTTTTAACTCTAATTGTTCATTACAGAACCATGACGGTTCCCTAATCATTACTAATATTTTAACTTCCTACTCCTCTTTCCGAGTCATTAGTTTCACATGAATCATCAAGATGAGAGTCGTAAATAAATATAAATGGTTTAGGAATCTTCCATATGTCAATAAAGATGTAAAACGGATAAGACATCGGCTGTTTACAACTGCATTTTCTGGCTATCAACAAACTAAATTTTACGTCAAAACAAGCTTAAAAACTGCGGTTTGACTCCTGCCCAGCATATACGTGGAGCAACGCGATTTCTCACAATGCAGCTATTGTTTTAAGTTCTCTCGAGTAGTTTTACATTGATATCTCAGTCTTAAAGGAAACTCTTAATATTTTACGTCTTTACCGACGGTTTGAAGTTTGCAGCTCACATTTGCATCATGCAGTGATCATTCTTAGGAGACTGCACTTCGAGAGCTAAGTTTTATCATAATACAACGTCAACCAAGAGAGATAAGGATCTATTTTCTAAGTTCTTGGACACTAACAGACAACAGCATTTATTGTTTCTGAGGTTTCTATTATCTTAAGACAGCAATGAAGCGTTTATAACAATTAACATCACACAGATTCGCAGTAGCAGACATTGTCTTCACATTTCATCCATTGTAACATAATTATTCTTGTACAAATAAGACACATTTACTGGTCTATACTGAGAAACAGAAAAGAAAATGGAAAGAACCTGTTGACAGAGAGTGAGATTACTGCGGCAAACTTCACTTCTCCTTTGACTGGTCGTCCTCCTCCGGTTTACAAAGCTCTCCCTATCTCCTTCTAACACAATGACCGACCACTTCAATATAACCTCCTCTCTGCCGGACACTACTCCAGACAAAGGCAGGTTTCACAGTTATCTCCTTTGCCAATCACTACACCGAAGCTTCCATCATTCTCTCACTGTCTGATGACGACACAGAAGCTTCTCCCGTAGCTCTCTCTCTCTGTTTCTCCTCAGTTAACTCACCTACCAACACTAAACTCTGCAGTTCTTCCTATTTCTTTTTCTCCACACTACGACAGACTCTCCTATCTATCCTCACACCGCTATCTCCACTTCCTAAACTTCCTATCTGATGATGACCTCCCTCCAAAACTACTGCCGTTTTTTTCCCCTACACTCTCTGCCGTTATCCTCCCTCTAGCGTTATGCTCCCACCATTTTCTAACTACCGCCCACTCCACCTTTACTCACCCATCTCTTCCTTACCTCGCAGCTTCCCATACTGTCCGCCAATCTCTTCTACTTCGTTGTTTCCTTTCTGCCGACCCTCCGTCGATATCTGCCTTCCACAAAGCCACGACGGCCTCTCACTAGAACTCCCTCTCTTCACCACGCGAAAAAGAATCTTACATTAAAGTTTTCCTTCTCAAAAGAAACTACCACTCCACATATTAACATCCCATGCAGGAAAACCTCCGTCCTTTTTGCGGTTTGGTTAATGTTTCCCCACCATCACTCAACCGATGCCTTCGCTATCTTGATGATGGGCATTCCCAATATATTGCAGTTACACCTAACTTAACCGCCAACACTTCACTTACCTTTAATCTACGATGAAGAGGAATCTTTCTACAAACTCACAGCCGTCACACTCATAAATACTTGAGTTGACATAACAATCTTTTACCCGGCTTCACATAACATGACCGCAAGAAGTTAAACCGACCTCAAAACTTATTACGACCATAAGAAAGATTAAGTTCCTTCGGTGATGAGGCTTGCCAAAGGACATAACAACCCGTCCTTACTAGGACAAAAAGGCATCAACCTTCCAAGACCAACTAAATATAGAATTGAGGAGTTAAAGCTCGCCACGGTGATGGTTACGAAATGGTTTGAGCATCGTTGGGTCGAGAATGAAAGAGAGGCAAAGACCATTTTACTAAGAAACTCAAGGTCAGATTGATAACAACTCGCGGTCAAAGTTGGAAGAAAAGACTCACGTTTAAACGACGGCTAAAATAAATTATTTCACACTATGGCTTCAATTCGACATTCGTCGATCTACCAGAATAGAACAAATTCATGAGTTCGACGCGTTTTACGTCAATCACGACAGATTGATCGTAACGCAAACAAGTTCTTACAACGTTAGACGCACAAGGCCGACTTCTCGTGTCTTTCGACTACGAGACAAGATTTACAATTTCGCCACAAGATAGTTCATTAAATACTTATAAACAAAAATAGCAAACGTCTAACCAAGTTGACTTGCTATTATGGACTTACGACGCCATCGACGACTCCAAGATTCTACAAGACGACTTTCGACTAGGATGTTATACTTTATCCCTTGACGTCGACATCTAGTCTAACTAATCCCAACCGACAAACAAGACTACTGGTTGGTTCCAAGGTTTATCTACCTGTTTGGCGTTCTCATTAACAAACACCCATGGTTAATTTCCAGGGTCTATACTCTCTCTCGAAGATACTTTCTCTTCCCGTCGAACACGGTCCACCTATTCCTGCATCGACAGACTCGCATACAATTTTGTGGTCAAAGCATCTATGATCCAAATATAATATATTCAAACATCATTGCATTTATTATAAAAACACTTAGTCTACAATATCATCTTGATCGTAATCATTAGATTCCCCAATTTCATATAACAACTTTATAAAATAAATCGTCAGTTTCCATGTCGTTCACAACACATTAAATTACTAAAATTTGCAAGAAAGTAAATAACATAATTGTTTCCAAAAAGAGGGATGTAACAGATAGAGTCAATTTTTTGTTCTTCCTATCTCCGCAAATTTGCATACCAAGGATTTGTTTTGCTGCCCCCAAATCCTTCATAGAAAATGATTGTGTTAACTGTTGTTTTAACTCTCTTATGTGATCCATGTTAAACCCTGTTGCAAGCATGTCATCAACATATAGACATAAAATAATGTAGCTGTCATTATCCAACATCTTAAAATAAACACAATGGTCAGAATTACACTGGTTGTAGCCTTGCTCAGCAATAAAACTATCAAATTTCAAATACCATTGCCGAGGTGCTTGTTTCAAGCCATATAAACTCTTCTTCAATCTGCACACCTGTTTCTCCTTACCATTGACCTCAAATCCTTGGGGTTATTCCATATATATCTCCTCCTCCAAATCACTATGGAAAAAGGCAGTTTTCACATCTAACTGTTCCAAATGCAAATCTTCAGCAGCCACAATACTTAAAACAGTATGAATAGAAGTCATCTTAACAACCGGAGAAAAAATCTCATCAAAATCAATACCTTTTTTCTGTGCAAATCCTTTTACAACTAACCTAGCTTTAAATCTTTTCTTACCTCCATCTTCCTATTTCAGCCTATAAACCCATTTGTTTGGTAAAGCCTTTTTACCTGCAGGCAACTTACATAATTCCTAAGTCTGATTTTTCAGCAAGGAGTCCATTTCTTTTTTCATTGCAAGCTCCTACTGAAACTTTGTATCCACTTGCATAGTTCATCATACCCTTCAGGTTCATCAGCATATGTTAACAAAATAGAATACAAAGAGGGAGAAAACCTTTCACCAGGTCTACTTAGCCTTGTTGACCGTCTAACATTCACTGGAGTTTGTGGTATTTCTTGTTGCTGTTGCGGAACATGAGGAACCACTAGAACATCACTATTTGGAGTATCATCCAGCACTACATAATCTTTTTCTTTCTTCTCATGCTGCTGCAACTGATCTTTGTACAACACCTTCTCATTGAATGCAACATCCCTGCTTCTCACAATTTTCTAATTTTCAAAATCTCAATGCCTATAACCAAATTTATCAATGCCATATCCAATGAAGGTACATTTTTTTATTTTACATCTAGCTTGGTTCTATTTTCAAAATCTACATGTGCAAATGCTTCACATCTGAAGGTTTTGAGAAAAGAATAACTCACCTTCTTACCTATCCATGCTTCCTATGGAATACCACAGCCCAAAGGAATTGAAGGACATCTATTAATTAAATATATAGCAATGTTGACAACCTCTACCCACATGTTTAAAGGCAACCCAACATGCAATCTCATGGTCCTTGCATGCTCCATTATTGTCCTATTCATGCGTTCAGCCACTCCATTCTCCTGTGGAGTCCCTGGAACTATTTTATGCCTATGAATTCCATTAAAGGAACAATAATCCTCAAATTCTTTGCTGCAATACTCACCTCCATTATCAGATCTGAGACATTTTAATCCTTTACCTATCTCATTCTCAACCAAGCTTCTCCATTTCTTAAATGTTTCAAATACGTAAGATTTTTGCTTGAGGAAATAAATCCAAACCTTCTGAGTTGCATCATCTATGAATGTAACATAATACCGAGAGCCACCGAGAGAAGATACTTGAGTTGGTCCCCATACATCTATATGCACAAGCTCCAACTTTTCATCTTTCTTTTGCTTCCCATCCTTAAGAAAATTGACTCTCTTTTGTTTTCCATACACACAACTTTCACAGAAATCTATATTAATACATTTCAGACCTAGTAAAACTTTCTTAGAATGAAGTACCTTCATACTTTTTCACTCATATGCCCAAGTCTATTATGCCACAGTGTTGTCTCAGAACCTGCAGCAACTGTTTCAATCTCTTCCTACAAACCTATAGCAATTATTCCTGAACCTATTTGTTTTTTCTCTGCAACAACTAAAGTAGAAGGAACAATATGACCCGTACATAGATATAAGGTGCCTACTTTCACACCTTTTGCTACTATTAAGGCACCTCTTGAAACCTTCCAATTTTTATCAGTAAATATAACAATACAACCTTCATCAGCTAGCTGCCCTACTAAAATTAAATTCCTACTCAACCTTGGAATGTGCCTTACCTCTTGTAGTAGTCAATGATTCCTATTCTGCAACTTAATATTGATTCTTCCATTTCCAACAATTTGACAGGGTTTATTATCTCCCAAATAAACCAGCCCAAAATCCCCTTGGACATAATCAAGAAAATAACTTCTATGGGGCATAGCATGAAATGAGGCCCCTAAATCTAAAACCCATGAATTATCAGCATTATCTAGGGAAAGAATCAAAGCATCACCTTCATATTTATTACTCACCACATTTGCCTCCTTATTGCCTTCTTTTTTGTCTCCTCCTTTATTCTTCCGAGATCAACAATCTTTCTTTAGATGACCTAGTTTACCACAGTACCAGCAATCCTTTTGTCCTATGGATTGGAATCTCTTGTCCTTTAATTTTCCTTGTGACTTCCCATGACCTCCAAAACCTTTTCCTCTCTCCTTTGATCTACCCCTGCTTTCTGCATTCAAAACACTACCTAATGTGGACCCTCCTGAGTTTTTCCATCACATTTCCTCGCTAAGGATAACACCAAC
The DNA here is from genome assembly GCA_027924645.1 of Cunninghamia lanceolata. Classification (NCBI taxonomy): domain Eukaryota; kingdom Viridiplantae; phylum Streptophyta; class Pinopsida; order Cupressales; family Cupressaceae; genus Cunninghamia; species Cunninghamia lanceolata. The sequence continues at coordinate 25,718,599 of BSBN01000582.1, forward strand.
AACATCATCAAATTTCAAAGTGTTTGAACCAGAGACAGAGTTACTTACAACCATTACCAAGCTATTCCATCTTTTTGGCAAAGAACATAAAACCAAGAGAGCCCTCACCTCTTCATCAAATTTCACTTTTACAAAAGTTAACTAACTGGTAATCGTATTAAACTCATTTAAATGATCTATCACAGATCCACCTTCAATCATTTTCAGATTAAACAAATGTTTCATGAGAAGTACCTTATTTGAGGCTGAGGGTTTTTCATACAATTTAGCCAAAGCTTTCATCAATTCACTTGTTGTCTTCGCTTCTGTTATATTGAATGCCACATATGGTGTCAGGCACAACCGAATGGTTCCTAGTGCCTTTCTGTCCAAAAGTTCCCAATTCTCATCAGTCATTGTTGCCAATTTCTTAGCTATTCCTTCCAACAACCTCCATAAATCCTCATGATAGAGATAATCCTCCATCTGCATCTTCCATAACTAATAGTTTTGCCCATTGAATTTATCTACCTTCAATTTATCCTCGTCCACCATTGCTCCCACTCAACTGTGAGACTCCCACTCAACCGTGAGACCTTCCTGCAGACGATAATCAAACACAACCCGCTCTAATACCACTTGTTAGGGATTGCATGCAGAAGATATCAATTAAATGCAAATAAAGATTAAACAGAGGAATGAAAATACACAGAAATAATAACAGCGAGAGACAAGTTTTAATGTGGTTCACCCAAACCTGGGCTACATCCACCAATAGAAAGTCCAATATTATTATCTAGTAAATCAAACCGATTACAACCAACAATCATTGCAACTCAATACTGCTGCAAAATGCTACAATACATCAACAGAAACCCTAACCCTTAGCCTTTTTTATCAAGCCTTATGTTGGTTACAAAAATAGGGTTTTTTTTATGTCAGCCAATAGAAAAATAACTCCTGACACCTTTATAAAATAATAGACCTGCACTCCCTCGTTAAATAATTTGGGGGGAAACCGCACCGATAAAAGTGGGGAAAATTTAACCTCCAAGTCTGATTAGGTTCCATATAACAACAACCATGAAAACTGTCAAAAATAAGTTTTAAAGTTCTCAAGTTCACCGATCTGCCGAAATGTCAAAAAATCTTTACAGAAGGAAAGTTTTGGCGAACTTTTTAGTTTGTGAACCAAAGAAAATCCTGAAAGGGTGTAGTTTTGGTGAACTTTTAAGTTTGCAAACCAAAGAAAATGTTGAAAGGGTGTAGTTTTGGTGAACTTCCTAGCTCACGAACCAAGGGATCTGCCAAAAAGAGTTCTAAAGTTTGTATATTTATTGATTCATTGAAATATCATAGAGGAGCTCGCCAGTTTGAAGGTTCAAAAAGTGCCAATTTGTTGAAAAGGCATTGTTTTAGTAAACTTTTAAGTTCTCAAACCAAACAAAGTGTTGAAGAAGTTTGAAAGTTCGCAAAAGTGTTAATTTGTTGAAAAGGTATTGTTTCGGCAAACTTTTAAGTTTGTGAACCAAGCAAGTCACCGAAAATGGATTCCATGGTCCGTGGAGGTCCAAATTCACTAAAAAAGGATTCCATGGTTCGCGGAGTCCAAATTTGCCAAAAAGGGATTCCGTGGTTCATGGAGGTCCAAATTTGCTGAAAAGGGATTTGTTGGTTCGCAGAGGAGGTAATTTGCCGATGAACTATCACAAAGTTCATGTATATCTTGATTTACCAAAATGCCATATAAGAAAAGTTTGAAAGTTCTTAGGAACGTTGATACACTAAAGATATTAAAGGTGAACATTTAACAATGAATAGGCACGCAATTTGTTGCTTGGGGCGGTGATTCAGTTCTTGTAATTGTTCAAATGTTGGCAAGCGATTCAACTTCCTGACCAAGATGTATATAAGGGATTGATGGAAATTTTGGAGGGGGAATTGTGGCATATTGATTGTGTATGTTATTCTGATGAAGTAAACCATTGTTTTCATATTGAATTGTAATTCTCGAGCATTGTATTGTTGCGTATGAATAAAGATGATGAAATTATTTGTTTATTATCAAAATTTATGTGTCGTGGCTACGTGATTGGGTTGTTTGGTCAAACCCCCTGATCACGACCACATCAACATCCAACTCTCTCCCACATTTTGATAGCATTTCAACATAATAGTGTTCAACCTGCAAAAGACCCATAAAACAACTATCCAAGGCATCCAATTTATATATAATTGAAGGGTAAAAATATATAAATGGATTCCCAAAACCAAAACCACTAAAATCCATGGTATGGCTAAAACCCAAAGCTCCCATGTGATAAATATTCAATGCTTGCACAAATAGAAACCATAACGAAAATCATCCTTGACCCATGTGAAGATTGGGCATACATTCCCAAGTATGGTGCTTCAAATGGATTAGCCAACTAATATGGACCCCATCCAACATATCAAATGATGTTCCACTCTCTCCTATAGCACCTAGAATCAAGAAACTGGTGTAAATGTATGCCAATCACTTTGTAACCACCGCTATCATAATCCACCTCCTTGATTAATGCCACTACAACCAATATTCAAATCAACCAAGAGAAAATAATTAATAAATAATTCATCCAATCATCCCTAGGCATCCATATACCCATTCCCAAGGTGTTGGAGACACATGAAGTACATAGGATTTGTAAATTTAATATCACTTTAATCATAACACTGTGATGGTCTTCTTGCAAGCAATCATGATCACCATTTTGGAGAATCTGTCAACCACAACAAATATAGAGTCATTTTGATGTTTGGTGGTTGGTAGACCACTAAGAAAATTTATGATTATTAACTCCCATGGATATTGAGGTACTATGAGAGGAGCATAAAGCCTCAAAGTCTTGTTTAAAGGCTTTGCAATGCAACATGGTATGTAGGACTTGAGGTGGCACGTAATGTTTGTATGCATGTGAGGCTAGTAGAAGTGTTGTTGAAGTGCAACAAGTATTTTGGAGGTGTAGATGCCAAAGTGACGTATTATTTTGGAATAATGTACTTCTCAAATCAAGTATTACTGGGGTGTATTTGTAGGGACACAAAGATGTCCAAGATTGTAAAGTAGCCCATTGGAAATATAAAATCTCCCATGGATGTACCTTGTGTCAACATGTCAAATAGTTGCACAAGATCTTTATATACTAAGTATGATGATCCCCAAACATAAATATTATGACCATGGAGCTCTAGTATGGTGGTAAGTGCATGAATTGGTGGTTGACTATAGTAATGTGTAGTTTTGTTTTCATACCCCTTCTGATGTTTAATAATCATGTGAAATTATTGTAGATATGCCATCCATTTTATATACCTTGAATTTTGTAGTTTATTTTGTGTATACAAAAATTGAAGTGGCTAATATTCAAAGTGAATAATGGTCTCTTTGTTGAGAATATAGTGACACCATTACTTGATAGTTTACAATATTGCATAGAGTTCCTTCTCGTAAGTAGAGTTGTTAACATCACACAATATCACTAAACATTTTAGAGTGATAGGAGATAGGATGGCCATGTTGGAGTAGTACAACACAAAGAGCATATTCTGATGCATCTATCTATATCTCAAATGAGTGTGCAATGTCTTGTAGTACCAACATGGGCACAAAACATAGACATTGCTTTAGTTCACCAAAGGCATGCTATTGCATAGGATTCCATAGGAATGTTGCCTTGGCATATGTAACATAGTTAAGTGGCTAAGGAATATGTGAAAAGCTAAGGACAAACCTTTAATAGAAATTAGTGAGTCCAAGAAATCTATGCAATTCTATGAGGTTGCACGGAACAAGCTAATCTTGAATTACCTTCATTCTCTCTAGGTCAACACGAATGTTGGAGTGGTTGATAACATAACTAAGATATTGAATATGCATGGTGCCAAAAGTGTATTTACTAAGATTATCTTATAGCTTGTGTTGGCATAGTGTATCTAGTGCCTATTGTAACTTATTATAGATGTTCATCGTAGGTCTTATTGAAGACAAGGATATCATCCACATAGATAATGACAAATGAATTGATGAATGTACATATAACATTGTTCATTAGGCACAGAATGTTATAGAAGCATTAGTTAGACCAAAAGGCATAACCATCCATTTGTAGAGCTCCTCTTGTGTTTTAAATGTCATTTTTCAGATGTCTTCTAATTGGACTAGAACTTAGTGATAAATTTATTTAAGATTAATTTTGGTGAACTAGCACACCCCTCTAACTTGATCCAAGAGATCCTTGATGCACGAAAGAGGATACCTATTTTTATTGATATGTTGTTAAGTGCACAATAAGCAATAGAATGTTTCCTTATGTCTTTCTTTTTTGGTGCTAGCACAATCAAACTTTTGCAAGGACACAAAATTGGCCAAATTTTTCCTTGATCAACCAACTCTTGAACTTGATGTCAAATTTTGTCATTCTCCCATGTTGATTTGTAGTATAGAGAGCTATTTAGAAGAGATCTAAGAATCAAGTCGATTCTATGTTGCACTAAGTAGTGCATAGGAAGGCTTGCAGAACTAACAAAGACTTCACTATATTGACATAAAATAATTTAGAGTTGACATTTTTATGATGTGGTAAGCTGCACGTCATTATACATTGTAGGAGCATGTTTTCTCAGTCGTGTAACTTTATCTATGTGAACCATCAAAAGTATAAACATTTACAATGTGTGCACAATTATCTTGTTGCACTATTTAACTAATACCAAGATCAATCTAGATTGTGGTGATATTTCTCATAGTTTAAAATATTGATTTTTGATGTGAATTCTCCAACATTGTGGTTTTGCACTATAAGTAACCTCACAATCATAGACAAATGGTCTACGAAGCAAAATATCACCGACTTCTAGAGTTTCAATGTCACAAGTGACTATGTTGCACATAGGTTTAACAACATAATTAATTGTGCATTTGTGACTTATATTTCCTTCTCATGTTGCAACCATCCCAAAGAGTAGGGAGTTGGATGAGCATTAGTGTGGAGCCCAAGGCGTTGCATTGCATTCAATATCATGATTCTCTCTTGGTTGTCGTGCTATTGATGATTATATGTGTGGACTTAATGTTGACCCAACATTTCATGTGAAAAAGTTATTTATGTTCTCTTGAAGTATTAGCTGGTGTACTTGTGTTGAGGCATTGAACTTCTCGATCAGTCTCTTTGTCATCAACAAGATTCAATGTGGCTCATGCAACAAGAGTTTGTTGTTCATGATAGTTAGATTCATTATGAGAGTGAGAATGGTGATAGTTACAACATTGTTAATTTCATGGTTGCTTCCCTTTATCCTTGTCTAGTGTAAACATCTTGGGAAACTTGGGGTTGGGTGACAATAGTTGAAAATTTTGCTATGGTCTTTAGTTTGATGTGTTTTGATATGGTCTATATGAACAAAAAACTCTTGTGAAAATTTGCCTTTGCACAAAGATAGTTGTTGTTGCTATTTTTGAATGCATTATAAAATACTTGACCAAGAGTATATAATGTAAGGAAGTCCATTTTAGCATAGATAAGAGGTGAAAGTCCACTCATATATTCGAGCACTGAAAGGTGTTCTGATATTTCATCAAATAGATGTTTAGATCAATCATGGAACTCATTGGTGTAAGACTCCATAGTTTGATCTCTAGGTCCACACTGTTGTTGAAACTTTATATATTCATCCTCATAATGTCTGAGAGGGTAGTACTCATCTTGTAGAGTATTAACAAAGTCATTTCAAGTTTGGATGGGATCATGCTCTTTGTCTTACTCTCCGCTAGTTGCTTACCACTAGTGATGGACAGTGACCAACATTTTTAACACGACAAAAGAAATTCTATGTCACTAGACTTGCTAACACAAAAAAAGGACTTGAGTTTTCAAATTTAATTGCCTAATGTTATAGTGTCAAATTTGTCCTTGAATATTGGAATGTCAAGATTGATTTGCACTCTAAAGGGGTTGTGATGATTCTTTGTGGCTAGTTTGCAAAGATGCATCAACACTAGTCCAAATTGAGTCATAAAATTTTAAAACTATTCAAAAAGTTCTTAGTGGTGTGTTTCCAAGGCTACATTGAGTAGTTGTTGCACTTCTAGTCGAACCATAGGTACACATTCATCTACCATTATCCTTTGCTCTTGATGTTTGTAAGGTTGCTTAATGTTGAACAAGGTATGTGATCCTTCTACTATGAGTGCATTTGAACAAGCATGAAAATGTTTTAAGAAGAAAAAAATTCCTTCTATAATAGCAATGATCTAAACTATAAGAGGTGTTGGTTCCCAAAATAACTGCAACCAAAAACCCTAAAACATTTCACAATCACCTAGGCCATGGATGTCATCAGGGTGATTGAAAGAGGTTAATCAACAGGTTAAGGGTGATTTTGGCCAATTTACAAGAGTGGGTAGACTCCTCTACACTTCAAACTCATCTTAGACTCTGGAGGAATATTCCAATGGGTATACCATAGCAGGTATTGACTTCAAAACTAGATGAACAACTAAAAATAGATGAACAATCAAACCCAAATTACTTTCTTGGACCCAAATTTGTCACCGAACCAAGAACAAATGGTTGTCACAAAAACCCCTATATAGCTGATTAAAGCAATCCTACAGAATGAAGATGCCTATGGAACTACTACTCTGTTTAAGAATGATATACTATTTTATTTCTTTAAAAGGCTTAGGTGATCACAGGCTTCTCAGACTGATGCCTATCCATCAGACTGCAAAGTTTCATGTTTATCAGAGGAAAATAATTTCAAGAAAATGTAAGATTGCCTATTTGAAGGTTCAAATGCATAACAATCAATATCAAACCATGAGAATACTTAATAATCCAACGCTATACAACATTCTTCCATATGCAATACTAAAATGACCATTTACAAAACTTGAAAATGGATTAAGAACTATCACATTCATTCAAATTAGATTTTACAATCATACTACTAAATGTAGCAAGAGAAATTCCTGATTGCGATAGGAATTTCCTGAAAGAACACTTACAATAGTGGAGAAAAATAATGATTCAATATAAAGATTTCAATATATTAACATACATTTCTACTAATTTGCTCCCTGAAGAACAGAAATTGAAACTAATCTTTGCCCTAAAATGCCTCTAGATCTCCATGCCTATAGAGTAAAATTGCCCAAATGACCAACCTATAATGCATCTAAAACATATGCATATATAACATTCTATGCCTTACGCAACTCTAAGCGTTGCATCCCAATCATCACATACAACCATGCTGCATTAAAAATAGCCCATGGCCCTATCAGAAAATCCACCAGATTGGAAGCATGCCCACACTCTGACAAGTCTAAAATTTGACAAAAGAAGATTGCCCACACTCTTTTTGTACCTGGATCAATAAGGAGGGAAGGTTGAATTTATGTTATGATATTTGCAAATCCATTTTATCCACTTTGTCCTCCATTTGTACTGGCACATTGAAGATTTTTACTATTTTAATCACCTGCAGAACCTTGGCCTACAACTCATTAATTTCTGAGTACCAATCTACAAGCTTCATCCTTCAATCATGGCGCAATTTTTAGGAAATTGTGCCCCTCAAAAGGTTTTACAACACTTTAAAAGTGTTGTCATCCCATTTTCTCTCATAGGCCCCCTTTAAATTTGTTGTACCTGAAGAATTCAAAATATGCTATTTAGACCTTCATCCTTTATCTTATCGGGCCAGTTGAATCCTGATTTTATGCCATTTCTGCACACCTTCTTTTTCTTATCAACCTTTTGATTGGTCTGCTAACTACATAGTCAGTGAGCTATCAAGTTTACTCATGATCAATTTTGTCAGCAAGGGCTCTTTGTGGCTTTTCTCCTCTTTTATTTCACTTTATTGGTGAATTTTTACTTTCACAAACTGTGGGCAAAACACCTTTTTCTTTATTTATTCATCCTTGGTACCCTTTTTGCCTTATTGATAAATATTCAAGTTGGCAAACTATCCAACCCTTTCCTTTTCCCTTTTTCTTCTTCACCTTCCTCTTTATTCACTTAGCCGATCCTTCTTTTCGCCTTTATCAGTAAATTTACCCCGCAATGAACCTCCATGTTGATGAACCCAACAGTTCGTGAGCCATCTATCTTTCCACTTTGTCGCAACCTTTGCTTTTTTCTCTCCTTTTTTCCTTTTGGGGACTTTCCTTCAGTCGACAAATCATCACAGCGGCAAAGTTGGTTGTCAACGAACCTAATGGTTTGCAAACCAGCACTTTCATCGATGAAGACTTGCCCAAGCCTTACTTTCCTTTTTTCTTTTATGCCTTAGAAAATTTCGCCCATTACTCCTTTTTCTTTCTTCACTGTCTTATCCTTCTCGCCTTATCAACAAATCTACCAACCGACAAACTTGGTGGTCAGTGAACCTAACGGTTTGCAAACTGCTAACTTCACTGACAAAGACTCAGTGCCAACCCCTTTCTTGCCTTAGAAATTTTTTCGCTTCCCTTGGTCCCTTTTGTTGTCGATGAAGACACCATCAGCAAAACCTTCGATCGGCGAACTTTTAAGTTCGCAAACCAAAAGTTTTTCCTCCACTTAACCGCCTTCTTTTCTTAATTTTAAACTCTTTCTTTTGCCCTTTTTGTCGCTTTATCAACAAATCAGCTAAATGACAAACCTGCGAACCTTGTCAGCAAAATTAGTGGTTCACAAACTTGCTGATTTACCGACAAAGGCCTCAAATGAACATAATTTTCACAAGGAAGAAAATATATTGACTTTGGGAAAATTTTGTTTAGAATATTTTGAATGAAAAACCATGGAGAATATCTTAGATCGGATCTAAAAAATGGGTTTAAACTGCAAAGGTACAAACTGGGATTTGGGGGCAAACATATCCATGTTTGGGAGCTGGTTTTTTTACAGGTGCCAACATTGGCTCTGGTTGGGGATGTGTGAAAAACAATGTCACAACAAGGATCATACATCTCTGGGCAGACCAAAAAACATAAGAAGACAACACATAGAAACAAAACACGGCACCATCGAGATCAGCATTGGTCAAGACTGCTTGAGGTTAAAAAATCAAAAGATACAACTTAACTGTGCATTCAAAATTTGAAGGGGAACATTACTTACGAAAAGTAAAGCTTCAGATGTTGTCCATGAATGGGTAGCTCCAGAAGTTCACCCTCCACATTTATGATATAAAAGATGTCCTGGCCAGCCTTTTCATCAATTTGATACGGGCCCATCCATAATGGTTCAAACTTGCCATGCTTGCCCTTGTCTTCTGACTTTGCATTCCATATGAGAACCAAATCACCAATCTGAAAGCTCCTTTTAATTGTTCTCCTATTGAACAAATGCTCAACCTTTTGTTGTTGTAGCAAGTTTTTATCATGTGCCACCCTTCTAGCTTTGTCCAATTCTGTCAATTCGTGCATCCTTAGCACTAAAGATTCATCCCCATCCTCGCCTATTTGTTGTAGTAGTTGATACACAGGTAATTCTAATGACATTGGCATATTTGCCTCTGACCCATATACGAGCTCAAAAGGACTCTTGCATGTAGAACGTTTGTAAGTGATCCAATCCGCCCAAACTGCATACTTTGGCTTGTCATCCCACCTTTTCTTATTCAAATCTAGAGTCCTCTTCAAAATTTTCATGAGGCTCTTATTGTCGGACTCAGCTTGCCCATTACTCTGGGGATGGTATGGTGATGAGTGAATCAACTTGATCCCATATTTGGAACACATATCCACTATGTCTTCAGATCTGAAACACATAGCATTGTCTACAACAATTCTGGATGGCACACCAAATCTGGTTATTACATTGTTCACAAGGAACTCAATCACTACTTTAGACATGGCATTTGAAGTTGGAATGGCCTCAACCCATTTCATAAAATAATCAGTGGCCACCAATATCCACTTGAATCCATTGTTGGATCTCTCTTGAATTTCCCCTATGAAATCAATTCCCCATTGCTGGAAAGGTGCATCAACTGTGATTGGCAATAGGTGTAGTGCTCCAACGAACTTCATATTACTAGAAAAACATTGGCAAGCATCACATTTTCTGACTTGTTTTGCAACATCTTTGAAGAGGCTTGGCCACCAAAAACCTACCCTAATAATCTTGCGTTGTGGTTTTGACATGGAAGTGCCTGCCACATATTCCTTGGTGATATTCCTCAATAACTTCCTTAGATTGTTGTTGATCTAGATATTTTAATAGCAATCCTTCATGATTTCTCCACATTAAAACACCTTGAATCAAAATGTACTTCTGAGACTGAATCTTAAGTGTCCTTTGCTGAGTTATATTCATGCCTGGGGGACAATGCATGTTGACAAGATAAAAAATATTATCTTTGTACCATGGATCGTTTGTTAATGTACACATATCAACAAATTAAACATCATTTACCTCATTTATTTCAGCTACCTCCAAGTTGGAATTAGCCATCAAATTAGCTAAACCCTGCCCTCTAACCAGTTTGGTGACCTACACCTCAATGCCATGTTCTTGGATCCTATTGATCCATCTGCATCTTCTTCCAGAAGATTCCTGCTATATGAAAATATCTTTCACAACTAAATGGGGCACATATGCAATTGTCTTTATGCCCATAAGATATGGCTTGAAGTTTTTTACTGCTTTGACAAAAGCATATGCATTCTTTTCCATAATTGAATAATTTAACTCAGCAGCCTGCAAAGACTTGCTAAAGAATCCTATTGGCTACTCATATCCATCACCATTCTTTTGCAATAATACAACAGCAATAGTATAATGTGAAGCAAAAGAGAAGAGCTAGAAAGGCTTGGAATAATCAAGGCTTACCAACACTGGTGCATTCTTGAGAGCCTCCTTTATGTCAACAAAAGCTTCAGTTAGTTCCTTTTCCCATGTGATGGACTGTCCCTTCTTGAGCATATTGGAAATTGCCTTAGTCTTCTCTGCAAAGTTAGGGACAGACCACCTTACAAAGTTGATTTGTCCAAAGAAAGACTAGATACCTTTGATTGTTTTAGGCTGATGAATAAGGTCAATGGCCTTAACTCTTTCAGGATCTATTCTAACCCTATCCCTTGATACAATGCATCCCAACAACTTTCCTTCTTCTACTCCAAACTGACATTTCTTAGGATTCAAAGAAATCCCATACTCCAAACATCTGTCAAAAATTAGTTGCAAATGCTTACAATGATCTTTCCTATCTTTGGAGAATGCAGTAAGATATACAACCATGATTTCATCAATGAGGCCTGCAAAGGCCACATGCATTGCTCTTTGCAATGTTGGCCTTGCATTCTTCAGCCTGAATGACATTCTCAAATAAACATAGGTTCCCCAAGGAGTAGTGAATGTTGTCTTGTATTGTTCTGACTCCTTGACCAACACCTGATTATAGCCTAAGAATCCATCCATCATAGACATTAGTTCTAAACCAACAACCCTTTGCAAAAGATGATCCATACTTGGAAGAGGATAATTATCCTTAAGGGATTTGATGTTCAGGCTTCTGAAATCTACACACAATCTAATCTCCCCATTCTTTTTCCTCACTGAGACAAGATTAGACACCCACTCAAAATGTCCGATTGGCTTTATGATACCTCTCTCTTTTTGCTTTGCCATCTCTTTCTGCATCTTGGGAGCTATGGTGGGATTTATAGGCCTTTACTTATGTCTAAAGGGTTTTGCATCAGGATGAAGGGGAATAGTATGTTAAAATAAATCCTCCTTGTATGCCTTCAGAGCATCATAGGACCATGCAAAACACTTCTTGAATTTTCTTAGCAAAGTAATCAACATCTGTTTCTCATGGTGTTTGAGCTATTTACAAATGTAAATCATCCTAGGTGTCTCCTTAGTGCCAAGTTTAACACCTTCAACTCTATTCTCTTCAACTGGTTTACCTTTGCTTTTCCATTGATCAACATTATCAAACATTCTTTCAAGCGCCACCAATCCTTTTGGAATGGTATTCGTCTTCAATTGCATGACCTCACTACCAAGCAACGTTTCCTTGCCATCTTCAACTTCTATCATAGGTTGCCAATCAATCAATTGATTGTCAAACTCATCCATGCAATTTAGAAAGCTATAGATTTGGTTGTTGTCATTGAAAACTTGCTAGCTATACACATTTTATGGGATTGTCGGCCTAGTGAGAACTTCAACAACATAATGGGAAAAGGGTAGGAATCAGGATGTGGATCAAAATTTGAACTAGTAGCAGCTAAGGCATCTACCTTTTCATTTCTATTTCTCTCAATCCATTCGATGCCAATGGCATCAAATAATTCCAACATATCCCAAACGACATTCCTATATGCTCTCAGTTTGTTGTCCTTAGCAACAAATGAATTTCTAATCTGCTGCACAACTAATTCTGAATCTCCATGTATCTTCAAGCATTTGATTCCAAAAATATGAGAAACATTTAGGCCCAACAACAATGCCTCATATCAGCCACGTTGTTAGTGCATTGAAAATCAAGTCTAAAAGACTTGCCAAACTGCTCACCACGTGGTGATATTAACACAATGGCAACACTTGAGCCTTCCCTTGAATACGCACCATCAAAATACATTGTCCACAAATCAGTTGTACCACAAGTAGGGGTAACAGGAGTGGAAAGTAAAGCATCAAGGCCAGGATCATCATTGTTGCAGTATCCCATGAAATGGTCAATATCAGTGTCAAAAAAATTGGCATGATCTTCCTATGCTTTGTACCTATCCTCAATGTTTTCATCTTTTAACTTTTTCTCCCTATACAACTTCACTTCCACACCCTGGACTGGAATAGTGGCATATGAAAGATCCATCTGGGTACTTCCACCCATAGAGGCAGCCCACTTTCTTGATAACAACATACCCCACTTAGAAGGGCAGTCTACAACAATTATATCCATTAAGAATGATTTGTCTGGGTAAGCAACATGTTTGACCTCAACATCTTTAACTAGACCTATCACATGAACCTCCCTAGAATCCATGGCAAAGCACTTGCCAAAAGACTTGGACAATTTTAGCCCCAATTGATTCATTATCTCCAAGGGCATAACATTGCTAGAAGCACCGGAATCAAGCATGCAATTATGTAATAGCCAACCATTTACGATTAGGGTTTTGTAAAAAAAGTCTACTTCCATCTTGTTGTTAACAACAGCTGATCCTAGATATACCTCTATAGTTTTATCATGGTCTTTACCCTCATCATCACTACTAGGAACAACAATAGGTTGTTTTTGTGCTTCAACAACAATGACAAATGACATCACTCTATCTATATGTTCAGGGATTCTAAGAAGTTCCCCTACAGGCACTGAAATTCTAACTTGGCTAAAAACTTGAGCCATGTCAATAGGGCTATAATTCGGCAAAGGAGTATCACATGAGATAGTAATATCATTTGCACAAGGAATGTAAGGTATTACTTGATTTGAAGACACATCCATACCTTTTTCCTTCATCTTCTCCTTGCCCTTTTTTGGTTCTTTTTGTACCAGAGATTGATCATGCTTCTCACTGCCTTTTGGATCATGAACCTTTGGAATGCATACAGTAGCTGGTTGCGCCACTTGTGCTAGATTTTTCTACACATACTTCTTCTTTGTTACTGGTGGTTGTGTAGAAAGTTTCTTCTTTTCTAACACATTCTTCTTGGGAGCACTACTCTCTTTCTTTTCCATATTCACCTTACTTTTTTATTTCTCACGCCCTAATCGATATTGTCTTGACTCTGCAACATGAGAGCTCTGTATAGGGACTGACTTATTTCTCAATTGATAACTTCCTTGGACCTGTATAATTGTTGCATCAGTCAAAGCTTTCATATCTTTCTCAAAAGGTCAGGTATGTTCGTAGTTCTTCTGCATAAGATCCCTCAAGTGCCCAAAATCATGGCTAGCAGTTGATAACTCTTTGGACCTTCATTATAATCATACTAAAAAATATGACCATCCTCTTCATAAATTGACACCCTGACCCATTTGCTCATACGCCTCTATGTCAAACTGATTTATCTCCTCTTCATAGTACTCAGCTGTGATGAGGTATAAACAACCTCATTTCTTTGATGAAACAAATAACCCTTTTTGCATTGCCCAATTCCCTAGCCTTGCCAGTTTATTTGCTTTTATAAGCAATATTTATCTATTTTTAATAAAATGTTGTACAAATCTTTATTTCCTAAATTGATTGAAATTAGCTTTTAAATGTTGATATAATGGCATGTAGAGCTGGGTAATTGTGCAAGGTAATGCATTGCCTACAAGAGAAGTGGACTTCATGCAGCTGAGGTCGAGTGTGCCGGAAGTTGAGGGCACCATAAATTTTAGGCGTGCATTAATTGAAGGCTTTGTTTAAGTTCTGTTATTTCTATTGGTTATCCAAAGACATTATGGCTCCACTCGGAGCCCTTTTTATGTTTTAAAAGACCTCAGTAGTTAAAGTTTCTATTTTTCAGTTTTAAGACTTTTTCAAATGGCATTTTCCCGCCATCTGAAATTTAGGAGTTCGAATGTAGTTCAGTTTTAATTTGTTGCTCAAAACATGGATATAAATATCATACTATGGATGGTTGAAAATCAATCCCTTAGTTTTTTGAAAATAATCAAAGCTGTGTACTGTAATTTTCTTCATGAATGCAAATAGTGATGTTCTGAGTAATTTCTTTTGAAATATAAAGATCTGAATAGAGTTACCATGCTGCTATGGAAATGATTGAATGTGACCTGAGTTAAAGACAAATTTCTCCCAAGTGTTGGCCACTCGCGAGACTGTAGAATAGGTAAGTACTTTCATTTTTGTGGATGTTTCATTCAACTGAAGTTATTTTATGTTTAGTTTTCTGTTGTAAACCTGCAGGGTGTGTTGTTTAAATGTTTCTGAAGCATCTGCTTTAGTTAAACTATTGTGTACTTCTATTTTAGAACTCTATGTTGTTTAAATGTTTCCGGCGCATTTGCCTTAGTTAAATTGCTGTTTGCTGATGTCGAAAGTTAGAATGTTTTGTGTAGTATAGAATTTCTCATTGTTAAAAATCAGAGTAAAGTTGCATTTGTGAATTTCTAGTGTAGAATTTATATGCTTTCTAGTATATAGTTTTCATGATTTTTAGTATAAAATTCAAAAGCTTTCTGTAGAAGGATATTACTTCTTTTTAGTTTCGTATGTTGTTTCGATCTTCTAAAGGAACTAGAAAACTATTTCTCAATGAGATATCCAAACTCCCTATTGCATACAGCCTCGGACACTACCCCGGTCGATAGAACTAATATTTTTCAATTAAGGTGTTAGGACCTCATGACAACCTGTCAAGCTGCACCTTCTTCAACTTGAAATTCTTCATCTCTGCTCATTGAATGAGCCACTGCATAATTAGTTGGATCATGGGGAAGGAAGCATACTTGACACCATGAAGACGTATCTTGAAAGTTGATTTGATCCTTTCTCAATGGATCAGGTGTGTCTCTTTCAAGCTGTTTGAAACTTACATGCCTGGGGGCAACTTGTCTGTCATTTTGATGTGGTCTCTTAGACCAATCAGTATTGTAGGGTCTATTATGTAGTCTCTGACCTTCATTGAAATGTGTTACAGTGCCCTAAGGTGGCAACCCTTTATCATTTCTAGAAAACTTGTACGATAAATCTTTCATAACCCCCATAAGCTTATCCAATTTCTCTTTAGTAGTGAGGTGCTTATTGAAAGTTTCTTTGTCTGGCTGGGATAATTTTACATCAAACCTTTTAATATGTTTTCTTGAAGCTCTCATATTGCTTTCTTTGTTTATGGTTGTAGCATATGCCTCCCTTAATGTTTGTGGACTCTTGTCCCTCAAACAATAACCAATCTTTGAGTCAAATGCTCCACAATATAAAACCAAACACATAGACTCATTCAGTCTCATATGAGGAGGTACCTTTTCTCATTGTCATGATGAAGCAGCTATTAAAATCAACTACTATCTCATTTATTGCCTTTTGTATGGCTATGAGTTCATGGATGGAAAACTTAGGGTTAATCGTGTCCCCATATTGCAATCTAAATACCCTCATGAACTCCTCCCATGAGTCAATATTGTTATCAGGGAGAGCCTTACACCATTCTTTAGCACTTTCTTCTAATGAGTGTACAAATAATTTCATCATGACATCTTCGTCCTCAATTTCACATTCATCACTGACATTAATAAAATGTCTAAGATGTTCCTCACTTGTGACAACATTGTTGCCTTGGAACCTAGGAATCTTTCCCCTGATCTCATTTGGAATTGGATTGGGAAAATCAGGTATGCCAAAGAAATCAAGTTGTTTATACCTCTCATCTCCCAATGGCTGACTCTGTGGAGGAAATCTCAGTGCTTATCTTCGTTGTGCAGGCCTAATGTTCTAAACATTGCCATACTGTTGATTAGCTTGATCATGCGGTAATTGATTGTTAATATTTTGAACATAGGCCTAATTTACACCTTGTTGTTCCATTTGCTGATGCTGATGTTGTTGTTGTCGCTATCACTATTCCTGTGCGTTTAGGTTTCCCTGGGCCTGCTGGGCAAGTTGGGCTTGATGTTGATCAAGGAAGGCCTACACCTCTCTTTGTCTATTCCTATGATGATCAAGCAAGTCAAGTTCATCTTGGATTCTTCTTTCACTTTCCTCATCACCAGGTTCCTCTTGTTGATCTCCCTCACTAGGAGTGTTACCATGTCGACCTCCAAGTGATCTTGTGGGAGAAGTAGGGTACCTAATATTATGATATTTCTCTTCAATCTCATTGGGCATGCCAAATGTTCTCAAATATGGACCACGAGATCTATCTCTACATCCTCTACCAATAACATTTTCATTTCTTCTAACATCATACTCGTTCTTATTCATCCTTATGTTTGTTCTGAGTATGTTATTTGCAGAGTCCTCAGAAGTATAGTTATATTGGCTCCTAAGATCCAAAAACACATGGTCTTGGGTATTCAATGGAGGCACCACATTGGGGTTTCTTGTCCTCCATCCACTCCTCCTATTTCTTGTACTGCTAGAGGATTCATCATGCCCAAGTTAATCTTGGTTCCTTCCTCTATTCATTGCAAATCTCTTTTCAAACTACAATAAATTTTTGGGTTATAAAAATAGAGTCGCCACTTCCCCTACTAGGAAGGAAAACTTGAACAAACACTGTATTTCAATACTACAACAACCAGAAGTAAAGATTTATTGTTACCAAGGGCTTCAATTCTAAACCAAAGTATTATGTCCCCGACAGGGGTGCCAAAATGTTGGTTCCCAAAATGACTGCAACCTAAAACCCTAAAACATTTCTGATGGGGAGCGCACAATGGAAACAGCAAATCAGGCCTAATTACCTCACAATCAGCAAGACTTCACATATGAGCCATCGATCATTTCCATGGACTGAACAACCACCATCGGGACGACTTCCTGAAGTCACTCTGTCATCTAACTTACGCCGATAACTATCTTCCTTCGGTGAGACCTGCTTTGTCAATGAACACTTGCAACCTTCGGTCGATGAGCCGATGAACCAACACAGTGATACACCGTTAGGGTTTTCGACCCGCACACAGTCTGATCTCTACTCTACGCCTAGCACATAGAGATGCTAGGGCACGCTGCTGTGCACACACCTCAGTCTGGAACACCCGCTCTGTCGACACAAAACAAAACAAAGAAGAAAACAAATACTGACCGAAGCCATTCCACTGATTTTGACATAAATCTAACCAGTGGAATGCTTCACGGCGACATATGACAACAATGGAAAATGCAAAATGAATGGAAATCTATAGATGCGCGATTCACAGTTATAAGAAATGGAAATCAAATGGACAGAACATAATTACTTTATTTCTCCTAAGCGCAATACAATCACATTCGAGATCACACTACTTTGATCTGATTACAATATATCAATCATTTGGTTCCTTACTCTAGGTATTTATCAACTCGCCCTGAGTAGTACCGAACTGACTCCAAGCGGCTGGGAGAGCAATCCAAGCAGCTAGGAAATACTACTGCCTATTTTTGTCATTATTGCTATTTTTAGCATTATGCGATTACAATTTGACAAATGTCCCCTAAGTCACTCAAGGGACTTACAAAATGAACCTAGACACAAACTGAAATGAAAATACATTGGTCAAATAGACCTTATTACAAAAGAAAACATGATTTTGTAGGTGCTCCTGCACCATACTCCCCGGGCGAAAATTGTCTCAAGTCCTCTTAGAGACTAATTGCTACAAATCACCACCCTGCTTTTTGATGTCTGCTTCCAGCATCCACGTGGCTTCTGAGTCTGGAAGTCCTTGCCATTTGACTAAGTGCTCAAAATATATCTGATTTCTAGTCTTCTTGGCTATCTTGCGATCCAAGATACACTTCATTGTTGGTGGTTCCTTGGGTGGTAAAGACTGCACCCACTCTGTATTATCTAGGATAGAATCGTCTGCACCTTCTCCTATATCAGGACTCCTATATAATGTCAGATCAGCAACATTGAAGATAGGTGAAATAGCAATATCATCTGGGAGTTCAATTTTGTAAGCATTAGAACCATATTTCTCCAGAATCTGACAAGGTCCAATTTTTCTCATCATCAACTTACTGTGGCTTCCCTTGGGTAGTCTGTTCTTGTTGAGATGAACCATGACCATATCTCCTATTTGGCACTGCACATCCCTTCGACTTTGATCCACTCTAGCCTTGATCTTCTGACTGTTCTGGTGTAGAGTATCTTTGACTTGTTGATGGATCTCTTTCATAGCCTCTGCAAATGTATCAGCATGTCCACTCCTTTTGTCCATCCCTTGAACATCTCGCAATTCAAAAATACCTCTATGATGACTAACATAGATAACTTCAAAATGACTTAAACCTGTACTTCTGTTTGTAGAATCATTATAGGCATACTCTGCTTGTGGAAGTACCACATCCCAACTACTACCATGGTCTCTTGTCAAACATCTCAGCAAATTGCCTAATGACTTATTCACAACCTCAGTTTGACTATCAGTCTGAGGATGATAGGCTGAACTAAAAGACAAATTTGTACCCAATCTTTTCCACAAGGTTCTCCAGAAGTGTCCCACAAATTTGTTGTCTCTGTCAGATATAATACTCAAAGGTAATCCATGAATTCTGACAATTTCTTTAAAGAACAAACCTGCAATGTAACTAGCATCATTGGTGGTCTTATAAGGAATAAAGTGTGCCATTTTGCTGAATCTATCTACCTCAACAAACACACTGTCATAACCTGTCCTTGTCTTGGGCAATCCCATCACAAAATCCATACTCAAACTTTCCCACGGTCTGTTTGGTATGGGCAAAGGTTGGTACAGTCTTGCATTGGTTGAGACTCCCTTTGCGCGCTGGCAAATCATACAACTCTCAACAAAACTTCTGATATTAGATTGCATCCTTGGCCAAAAGTAAAACATTCTTACAAGATCTAAGGTCTTATTAAGCCCAAAATGTCCTCCTAAACCATCACTATGTTTTTCCTTCACAATATTATCCCTCATTGAACACTTAGGAATACATAGTTGACTACCTTTAAACAAAAGTCCATCCTGCAATGTATAATCTGAAAATTCACTGTGGAAAGCATTGGCAAACTCACTGCATACCCTGTAAATCTCCTTAAAATCTTGGTCCTCTTCATACAATCCTTTGAGTGACTCAACACCCATACTTTGTAGCTGCACTTCTTGCACTGTCAATACCCTTCTGCTTAGAGCATCAGCAACCTTATTGGTTATTCCTTTCTTATGTTTGATGATGAAGGTGTATGCTTGAAGACTTTCCACCCATTTCATGTGTCTATGGTTGAGCTTTTCCTATCCATTCAAAAAACTGAGAGCATGATTGTCAGTGTATATAATAAATTCCTTAGGAAGCAAGTAGTGCCTCCATTTTTTTAGAGCTTGTACCATAGCATACAACTCTAGATCATAAGAGGAGTATTTCCTCTTGGCTTCATTTAAATTTTCACTAAAGAAGGCTACTGGTCTGCCTTCTTGGCTCAACGCTGCTCCTATGGCCAGTCCACTTGCATCACATTCAATTGTGAAAACCTTATTGAAATCAGGTAACACTAAAATAGGGAATTTAGCAACTTTCTGTTTCAGACTTTCAAAGCTCCTATCTGCTTCTCTCGTCCACACAAACTTCATCTTACCTCAACCCTTGATGGTCTCCAACATAGGTGCATAGATGTCACTATAGTTCTTAATGAATTTCCTATAAAATGTGGCCAAACCATGGAAACTTCTAACCTCTCCTGCTGTCCCGGGTGTAGGCCAAGTCAAAATAGCTTCTACCTTGGAAGGATCCATTTTCAAATCACCCTTAGAGATGACAAAACCTAGGTACACCAATTCTTGTTTTATGAAGTCACACTTTTCCAAGTTTACCAGTAACTTCTGATCTTGCAGCCTCTTCAAGACTATCTCCAAATGTTTCAAGTGCTCTTCCTTTCTCTTATTGAATACCAAAATATCATCAAGGTAGACTACCACAAATTTACCTATGAATTCCTGCAATACCTCATTCATCAACCTCATAAAGGTGCTAGGAGCATTTGAAAGACCGAACGACATCACAAGCCACTCATACAACCCTTCATTGGTTTTGAAAGCTGTCTTCCACTCATCCCCTTCTCTTATCCTTATCTAATGGTACCCACTCTTCAAGTCTATCTTAGAGAAATAGGTAGCACCGCCCAGACAATCCATTAGATCTTCTATTCTAGGAATAGGAAACATACACCTGATGGTTATCCTATTTATTACCCTAGAATTAGTACACAGTCTCCATTTCCCATCTTTCTTTGGGGCTAAAACAGTAGGTACTACACATGGACTAAGACTCTTCCTTATCATTCCTTTGTTTAAGAGTTCTTGAATCTGTTTTGCTATCTCTTCATTATGTTGAGGTGCCATCTTATATGCTGCCTTATTAGGAAGTACTGCTCCTGGTATGAGATCTATCTGATGGCTAATATCTCTGATTGGTAGTAGGGAATCAGGTATATCCTTTGCAATCACTCCTTTGTAACTCTAAGCAAATTTCTAACCTCTTTAGGTCCCACTTCTCTCACACTTTCCTTCTTTTCCCCCTTAGGCTTCACAATCAAAGCAAAACCTATTCCATCACCTTCCTTTAATGTGTCCATGAATTCTTTTTCTCCTACCAACATTACACTAGACCCTACATGCTGTGGATAATCTTCTACCAATGACTGTATCCTATAAATCATACCATCCTTTTGGAATGAGTAAGCATTCTTTTCTCCATCATGATGAGCCTTCCTGTCAAACTACCATGGTCTGCCTAACAAAAGATGGCAAGCATCCATTGGAAGGATGTCACACAAAATCTTGTCTCTATACCCCTTAATACTGAATTCTACCCATGCCTGTTCATTGATGAGTATGTGCTATCCCTTATTCAACCAACTGACTTTATATGGACTGCTATGGGGTATCTTTTCTAACTTCAACTTATTCACTACTTCCAAAGATATAAAGTTATCAGTGGAACCAGAGTCAATAATAACTTTACAAACCTTACCTTGGATCTTGCAGTTGATTCTAAACAAAGCCCTTCTTTGCGATGGTTCAGTCTGCACTGGTTCCTTGAGTAGCGTCCTCTTGATCATCAAATTCTCTCCCGTTTCTAATTCTAGATTCACTTTAGGAGATGTCACACTCCTTGCATCTTCTTGAATCAAAGTGGTTCTCTTCTCACCACCATGAGAAGTTGAGGCCTTCTCTGGACAATTGTATGCCGGGTGCCCTATCTGATTGCAGTTATAACATCTCATATTGGAGAATTTGGATCCTCTACCTGATCCATTTGTCCCACCTCTTCCATTAGGCCTTCTTCCTCAGTAGCCTCCTCTGCTACTTGAGTCCCCAACTTGCTCTTCTTGGCTAGACTCACCACTAGGCCTCTGGTTAGGACTTCTCCCTCCAAAACTGCCGCTGCCTCTAAAATTCCTTCCACCTCTGCCTCTGTTGTTCTGCTCACTCTTTCTCTTTATCTTCTCTTCAGCCCTTAAGGCCATTTGGAAACACTTGTTCACTATGTCTGGTGCTAAGATGCTGATCTCATCTTGGATGTTCATCCTTAGGCCATTTAAATACCTTGCCACCTTCTCTGACTCTTCTTCTTGTCTCTTTGACTTGAGACTAAGTTTATGAAACTCTTGTGTGTATGCATTCACATCAAGGTCTCTCTGTCTAAGGTTCTGCAATTTCTTATACATCTATACATCATAGTCCAGGGGTAAGAATTGTGCCTTAATTTTGGTCTTCATCCTTTCCCAAGAGGTTATCATGTTCTTCCCCTCCTTGACTCTCTCTCCTTATTCATAATTCCACCATGCAAGAGCAGATCCCTGCAATCTTGCCTTTGCCAACTTAACCCTCATATCATCAGGGATTTCTTTATATTCAAAATGATTGTTCAATGCTTCAATCTAGTCAATCACCTCTTCAGCTTCCATACTTCCACTATACATAGGTAACCCATCTATGGTGTCCCTATTGACTGACTTTAATGCATTTAAAAATGCCCTCTGGTTTGTTGGTATCTCCTCTGTCTTTTTACTGGTTTCCCCAATTTATGTATCGCCTTCATCGCTGTCACTTTCATCTTCCCTATCTTTGCCTTTGGACCGCTTAAACTCTCCCAACTTGTATGCAAGCATCTCCTCGATCAGCTTCTTAACGGCGTCCTGCGACATACTTTTGGGAGGCATCCTCTCTGCCTCTATCTTGCTTTCTTTGTCTGACATAAACATTCATAGACAACACCCAAACGCCAATACTCCTGCAAATCCTCAATTTGACTTGCAGCCCAAATCTTTTCCCAAGCTCTGATACCAATATGATGGGGAGCGCACAGCGGAAACAACAAATCGGGCCTAATTACCTCACAATCAGCAAGATTTCACATATGAGCCGCCAAACATTTCCATTGGCCGAACAACCACCATCGGGACAACTTCCTGAAGTCACTCCGTCATCTGACTTATGTCGATAACTGTCTTCCTTCGGCGAGACCTGCTCTGTCGGTGAACACTTGCAACCTTCGGCCGATGCGCCGATGAACCAACACAACGATACGCCGTTAGGATTTTCGACCCGCACACAGTCTGATCTCTACTCTACGCCTAGCACATAGAGATGCTAGGGCACGCTATTGTGCACACACCTCAGTCTAGAACGCTCACTTTGTCGACACAAAACAAAACAAAGAACAAAACAAGTACTGATACATCGAAGCCATTCCACTAATTTTGATAGAAATCTAACCAGTGGAATGCTTCACGGTGACATACGACAACAATGGAAAATGCAAAATGAATGGAAATCTACAGTTACACGATTCACAGTTATAAGAAATAAAAATCAAATGGACAGAATAGAATTACTTTATTTCTCCTGAGCACAATACAATCACATTCAATCACACTACTTCGATCTGATTACAATATATCGATCATTTGGTTCCTTACTCTGGGTATTTATCAACTCGCCCTGAGTAGTACCGAACTGACTCCAAGCGGTTGGGAGAGCAATCCAAGCGGCTGGGAAACACTACTGCCTATTTTTGGCATTATTGCTATTTTTAGCATTATGCGATTACAATTTGACAAATGTCCCCTAAGTCACTTGGGACTTACAAAATGAACCTAGACACAAACTGAAATGAAAATGCATTGGTCAAATAGACCTTATTACAAAAGAAAACATGATTTTGTAGGTGCTCCTGCACCAATTTCACAATCACCTAGGCCAGGGATGTCATCAGGGTGATTGAAAGAGGTTTATCAACAGGTTAAGGGCAATTTTGGCCAACTTACAGGAGTGGGTAGACACCTCTACACTTCAAGCCCAGCTTAGACTTTGGAGGGATATTCCAAGGGGTATACCTTAGCAAGTATTGACTTCAAAACCAGATGAACAACTAAAAATAAATGAACAACCAAAGCCAAATCACTTTCTTGGCCCCAAATTTGTCACTGAACCAAGAACAACTGGTTGCCACAAAAACCCCTATATAATTGATGAAAGCAATCCTACAAAATGAGGATGCCTATGGAACTACTATTACATTTAAGAATGATGTACTATTTTGTTTTTTTAAAAGGCTTGGGTGATCACATCCTTCTCAGACCGGTGCCTATCCATTAGACTGTAGAGTTTCATGATAATCAGAGGAAAATAATTTCAAGAAAATGTATGACTGCCTATTTGAAGGTTCAAATGCATAACAATCAATATCAAACCATGATAATACTTAATAATCCAATGCTATAAAACATTCTTCCATATGCAATACTAAAATGACCATTTGTAAACAAAACTTGAAAATGGATTAAGAATTGTCACATTCATTCAAATCAGATTTTACAACCATACTACTAAATGTAGCAAGAGAAATTCCTGACTGCGATAGGAATTTCCTAAAAGAACACTTATAGTAGTGGAGAAAAATAATTATTCAATATAAATATTTTAATATATTAACATACATTTCTACTAATTTGCTCCCTAAAGAATAGAAACTAAAATTGATCTTTGCCCTAAAATGCCTTTGGATCTTTGTGCCTATAGAGAAAAACTGCCCAAATGACCAAACCCTAATGCATCTAAAACATATGCATATATAACATTATGTGCTTTGCACAACTCAAAGCGTTGTATCCCAATCATCATGTACAACCATGCTGCATTAAAAATGGCACATGGCCCTGTCAGAAAATCCACCAGATTGGAAGCATGCCCGCACCCTGACAAGTCTGAAATTTGACAGAAGAAGATTGCTCACACTCTTTCTGTACCTAGATCAATAAGGAGAGAAGGTTGAATTTATGTTATGATATTTGCAAATCTATTTTATCTACTTTGTCCTCCATTTGTACTAGCACATTGAATATTTTTACTGTTTTAACCACCTACAGAACCTTGGACTACAACTCATTAATTTCTGAGTACTAATCTACAAGCTTCATCCTTCAATCATGGCACAATTTCAAGAAATTGTGCCCCTCAAAATCTTTTACAACACTTTAAAAGTGTTGTCATCCCATTTTCTCTCATAGGCCCCCTTTAAATTTGTTGTACCTAAAGAATTCAATTTTGACCTTCATCCTTTATCTTATCGGGCCTATTGAATCCTGATTTTATGCCATTTATGCACACCTTCTTTTCCTTATTGACCTTTTGATTGGTCCGTTAATTGCATAGTCGGCAAAGTGTCAAGTTCACAAACTATCAATTTCATCGGCAAGGGCTCTTTGTGGCTTTTCTCCTCTTTTATTTCTCTTTATCGTCAAATTTTTACTTTCACGAACCATGGGGAAAACACCTTTTTCTTTATTTATTCATCCTTGGCACCTTTTTTGCCTTATCGATAAATCTTCAAGTTGGCGAACTATCCAACCCTTTCCTTTTCCCTTCTTCTTCTTCACCTTCCTCTTTATTCACTTAGCTAATCCTTCTTTTCACCTTTATCAATGAATTTACCCCACGCCGAACCTCCATGTCGGCGAACCCAACGGTTCGCAAACCATCTATCTTTCCACTTTGCTGTGGCCTTTGCCTTTTGCTCTCCTTTTTCCTTTGGTGAGTTTCCTTTAGTTGGCAAATCATCACAGTAGTGAAGTTGGTTGTCGATGAACCTAATGGTTCGCAAACCAACACTTTCATCGATGAAGACTTGCCTAGGCCTTACCTTCCTTTTTTCTTTTATGCCTTAGAAATTTCGCCCACCACTCCTTTTTCTTTCTTCATTGTCTTATCCTTCCCGCCTTATCGACAAATCTACCAACTAGCTAACTTGGCGGTCAGCGAACCTAATGGTTCACGAATTGCCAACTTCGCCAATAAAGACTCGGCGCCAACCCCTTTACCACCTTAGAAAATTTTCTGCTTCCCTTGGTCCCTTTAACTGTCGGCGAAGACACCATCGGTAAAACCTTCGATCGACAAACTTTTAAGTTTGTGAACCAAAATTCTTTCCTCCACTTGACCGTTCTCTTTGCTTAATTTCAAACTCCTTCTTTCACCATTTTTTTCGCTTTCTCGGCAAATCGACGAAACGATGAACTTGTGAACCTTGTTGACAAAATCGACGGTTCATGAACTTACTGATTTACTGACAAGGGCCTCAAATGAACATAATTTTCACAAGGAAGAAAATGTATTGACTTTGGGGAATTTTTGTTTAGAATTTTTTGAATGAAAACCCATGGAGAATATCTTAGATCGGATCTAAAAAGTGGGTTTAAATTGCAAAGGCACAAACTGGGATTTTGATGGATTTTGGGGCAAAAATATGCATGTTTGGGAGCTGGTTTTTTACAAGTGCCAATAGGAGGATTGAAGGACAAACCTACAAACTAAAGTAGTAACCTATAGAATTCATAGAATAACATAGAAGACTCTAAACTAGTAGGCATATGCACTTTTAAGAAGAGCGAAAAAGTTTGTAAGGTGAATTATTGCATGAAAGAAGAATCTTATAGTGATATGCCACTATTAGTATGAACTTCTCTACCTATACATTGTATAGGACAACTATGTATACACAAGGGTTGTTAGATATGCCTACAACAATACGTCGATAGATGTCAAAAGTGTATGGAAATCTTTACATGTGGACATGCGTGTGATAGATGTTGAACTCATATGGGTCCAAGTGTCAATCTTACATCGTTGATAAAACATGTGGTGTAGACATGGCCAAGTATAAAACCAAACTAGACATATCCAAATGTGGGCATGCGGTCCCATGCATTAGACCAAAATATGCAAGAAAGCAAATTTGTGTAGATATGCACATGAGTTTTGCCCTGAGTAGTGCTTCAAAAGGTCCTACACAAAATTGTGTTGTGTCTACTTGGTGCATGTTGAGTAAAGATAGGCATGCAAACTGAATGTATGGGTAAGACTATAGTTGTGCATGTGACTATGCTTGGGTCATTATCACTCTAAAATAAAACTCTTGTCCAACAGTGGGATTAAAGAATAAACCTAAGTAATGTATATCCTTGACTAAATAATCAAAGAAAATGAATCAACGACTTGTTATTTTTAACTAAAACATTTTGAATGTTACATGTCATAAATATTAGTGAGTGTTGTGCTCCATTCATTATTTAGGTCTCTCATTTGTGGTCTCAATTATTGTGGCAATTAACCTTACAAACTTTGATCAATACAAAAAATGTTACATAAGGATACCATATCTCTTACTAATTTGTTGTGAGAAGGATCAATGCCTCAAATGTTCATAAATGTAATTCATGATTATGGTTATGTGCATAAAAATGTGCTATCTTTCAATGTTTATAAAATAAGTAATAAAAAATTAACATAGATTTTTAAGGCATAGTTAAAATAACTAGTATGTATTTTTACAAGTTTGAAAAATTTTATAATATGTCTAACCTCTAATAAAGCATTGTGAAGATATTTGATATAGTAAATTATATATATATATGTATATACCTATTTAATTTTTATGTTGGAGGAATTTTGTAAATAACATTTAAAATTTTAATTTATCTATTAATAATTTACTTTCATTTTATGTCATTTCATATAGATGTTGTAAATATATTGTCATAGTTCTTAGTTTAAATTATTTGGTGTTTTAACTAACATTTATCCCTAAATTTGCCAATTAGTTACCACTATCTAACTCTCTTTGGTTTGTACTAACCATTTTTTATTGCATTTCCCTACTTTGAGTTATGGCATGTGGTAGAACTAAGTCTTTGAACTAGATTGCATGGCATGACCTAGTATGTCTTTTTCAAATTTTAATTTTCATATTCTCAAGCTGAAATTTTTGAAAACTGACCATTATCATTTTATCCCATGTGCTAATTAGCTTTAGTTGAATGACTATGAACTTGTGTTTATAGGCATCTCCTACATGCCATTATTTTAATCAATTATTATGACCGAGCATTAGCACATTATTGCATATATTAGTTAATTTCAAGAGCATCTAAGGACTAAATCTACATCAAAGCATTTTATTATCTACATATACTTTACAACCATCATCATCAAGTGAATGATTTGTCTTCAAACTTGTACATCTACTTGCTAAGGGCTTGACTCATTATCAAGAGAAGACATGAGGTCATCAACCTTTTGCTTATGAGAAAGCCCCATCATACTTCTTAGTGATAACATTTTTTGAAATAGGTTTAGGGATGCAAACAAGAAAATTACTTATATTTGTAGTCACAAAAGATAGGGTCATGTAAGAATGACAAGACCACGTGCAACACATCTATGATAAGGACGAGATCATGTGGGGCAATGCACTTCAAAGAGCTAGAAACTTTAACATCAAGTATTTTCTGTCATCTAATTATTTTTCCATCACTAGATTAAGATTGTATTTCATCTATCACTACACATCAAGTTAAAGACAAAGTTGATAAATGCATTAAAATGGTGAAGCACTTCTCATATTTCTTTTGACTTACATTCTTAGCTCAGATTGATTTTAAATATGATTGCTTGTAATGCTTTTCATTTAATTAGATCTAAATCATAGTGTCTAGAATACATTGCACATCCTAGGTCTCTAGGATATAAAGTAATTTATTTCTCTACATTTTGGTGAACCCATGTTTTATTACACCACCTAGGGTTTAACTACAGGTCTTCCTTCTTTTTCTTTAAGATTCATAGCTACAACATCTTGGAATCTTCCAACCCTATAATATATACGTCTTTGATTGATTCTATCTTAATTTATATGAATTGTTCAAAAACCTTACTCATTATGGATTCACATGCAAAACACATAATTCATTTTGATTTTTTGTGGATAATTATTGATAGTGACGTAGATCCAAGCTCATCACATCCTTGTGGCATAAATATAATGATGTGTTTGGAAATTATTATATTACCATGTGTAGACACTAAAAATTGTCTAGGTCTTGTTTACACATGACATTGTATGTCTTTGCCCTAGGTCCTAGTTACACAACACATTGTCGACATGAACTTGTATATGTTCCCCTAGGTCCTAGTTCATCCTAGTTCATCTAACCTCATCCCACTTAATCCCATTTATCCCTAGGTCCTAGTTCATCTTAATCACATTGGTCCAACTTAATCACCTTCTTGATTAATTAAATAAACCCACTTTATTTAATTAATCCCACTTGATCACATTCCCAATTAATTAAATAAATCCCATTTATTTAATTAATTGCACCCCTTCACATGTCTCACATAATTCAAATTAAAAATTTGAATAAACCCCTCACCTCTCATCACATTGCGACACATGTCACATGTCTCATCTCCCACTTAATATGCCTTCACATGTCAAACTAATTCAAATAAAATATTTGAATTAGATTCCTTTCATTCTCCTTTGCACACTTGTCACATGACTACGCTTTCTTGATGTGCAAGGAAACCTAATCAATCCTAGCCATCCATATCATCTAAACCCTAATCGATCTTGGCCATCCATTCTAACTAGGTCTTTCCTATAAACCTAGCCTTCTCTAAGCCATTTGAGGGGATGCAATCGAATTTCATACTGTTATGCTGCCAAAATCTTGAACAACCAATATTCAACCATATCCATCAATCTCTCCCTTGAATTCATTTCCATTTTCCATCTTGCATCTTTCATCATCTTGCATCCATCATCTTACAGGGATCCATCAAGCCATCATCTTGCACATATCATTTGAGGTATATTGAAGGTTTGGGTTTGGGTAATGTATGCATTTGTTTCATCATTTTAGCTAATCCAAATTTTTAGTATACATTATGATTATACATTCATTACTATTTGTTTTCCCCTTCAAATTATTAGGTTTGTGTTTTTCATGATGAAAATCCTATTGAAAAACCTAACATGGATTTATTTGGCAATGCTTATGCATACAAGATTTTTGATTGCTTCATCTTATATGCATTTTGTGATAGTATTTCCTCAGTTATTTCATTTAGAAAAAAATAAATTAACATGATATACAATGGTGTAATATGTTCTCTCATGCTTAATTTATGCTATATCATTTTTTACCAAATACATTTATGCATATGTTTTCTATTATTCTAGAGTGTGTCTTCATAATGATTCCAATCTTTCGACCTCTAGTGCCCATCCCTCTAGGATTATAATGTATACGTCCATGATCTCTAATGATACATTACCTTTTTATGTCCATCATAAATTCTCTAGTATTATCCTTTGTCATATGATGCTACTATGGGCCAAGTCATTCAACTTGATATATGTGTGATCCTAAAGAGTATACTTTAATTATTCTTACTAAGATATATCAACCACTTGCACCAAAAGTTACAAATGATCATATACCTCCTATAATAGTGTTTTCATCCTCTACATCCTCATCTATTAGACCTATAATGCTTCAAGGAGTATCTAATACTCTTGGTCCAAATACCAATTCTACCGAGCCTAAACATCTTGGGTTGCAAGGAGCACCTAATATTTTAGTTCTTCAATGGTGCAATCTATACAAGGGGTTCCAATGAAAGACTACTTAACTTAGTAGTCTAAACATTTCATAGACAATATTTAAACACTAGATAGAAATAACAAAATCACTTACATTAATGTGGTAATCTACCTCTTGATCCACCCTATCATTTTTCCCTTTTCTTGCTCAACTATTATCTTTTTCTCACAATTTAGGCATGTTTCAAATCAAGAACGACTTGCCTATGCTACAAAGATCCCAATGTCCATAGGTATTTTTTGGGTTGATTCATTGGCCTTAAAATGCCACAACATGATTCAAGGGAATGAATTGAGTCATGGCACATGATTTGATAGCCTATAATAATGACTGAGTTATTGTTGGGTTGTATTTATCTAATATATGTTATTATTTAAATCTCTTCATTAGCTCTATCCAATTTGAGATGAAAAATCATGATGATGATGTAATGAGTGCCAAGTGTTTGATGAAATGTCTATGGTAGAATAATACCATCCAAGAAAAAATTGTGTGATTCTTTTGATAGTTGGAGGCTTGAAAGAAATTGATTTAGACAAAAGGTGATGTCAAGTATCTTGTGGGACTCACAATCATTAAGAATCATCAGTACTAGCTGCCATTTATGCCTTACCACTAAATTCATCCTAGATGTTGTCAAAGTCACATTCGCTTATGAAATCCTTTGTTGTTGAAGTCACATAGGTTGATGTTGCTAAAGTCACACATAGGTTGATCCTACCAAAGATGCAACTATGTTCTCTTTTGTTGCTAAAGTTAGCTATAATGTTCTTTTAACTCTTGTGATTTATCCAAACATGCCATTACATCTAAATCAAAATTTTCCCCAGCGTACCTTTATTTTATTTTTGGGATGCAATATTGTTCATGAACCTAGATGCTCTTGCATCTGAAATGCTAGGTAAGTGAATATGTACAATGAACTTCTACTCATGAACATTTTGTGAAACTTGGGGTTGAGATTCCCTATTTATTTATCATCCAAGTTATTTCTTTAGTCACTTTATCCAAGGGTTTCATTTCAACAAGTATTCATGATTGCATTCCCTTTCCTTATCTTCTTAATCACTTAGAAATCAATAATTATTTCTACCTCATCCTTTACCTTCTCAAGCAATTGTTGCACCCAATATTTCATTAGTAAACCTAAATCTTTATTTTCTTTTGCACTTGTTTGACCCTCGTAATAAGGATTTAAATATGCAATATTGTAGACTTCCGAGATATCTAGTTCTTCTGGAAGCTCTATCTCATAAGCATTCACTACAAATTTCCTTAAGACCATTCATGGTCTAGTTGTTTTCTATTTTAAATTATCGCAAGTTCCCTTTTGGAACCTCTCTTTCCTTAAACAAATTCACTCTTTTATCTTAAATAGATTATTACCTTCTTCTTCAAACTCTCTTTTACATCCTTATGTAATTTCTTCTCAAATCAATTGTACTTCTCAACTCATCTACTCCTTTAGGGCTATACCTATCTGGCAATTCCTTGGAAGGAATTTTAGCATGTTCCTCTAATAAACTCTTCACTATTTGTGGAATTTCATCCACTCTACTTACTATTCCAACCTCCAAGAGTTTGAGAGTGAAAACAAACACCCTTTCTCTTCCTTCATTACTCTTAAAAATATTTTCTCATGTCCAAACAAACCGTAGGACTATTGTCTGCTTCTCTTTTTTCTTTCAATGGACTCAATATAAACATCCTTCCATCCTTCACAAAAGTGTAAGTATTCATCCTAACGTTATATATATCCTCCTCATGGAATTGCCAAAGCCTCACTAATAACATATGACAAGCATCCATGGGCATAACATCACATAAAATCTTATCCTTATAAGCACCAATCTAAAAATTTGCTAAACACTGCTCATTTACCATAATTTGATATCCCTTTTGAAACAGAAGACCTTGTATGGATGTGGATTTACACTCTTCTTTTAACCAAGCTTCTCTACCATTTCATTAAATACCAAATTATATATGCTACGACTATCAATGGTAACTTTGCAACACTTACCTCTAGATAACATTGAAGTTAAGGATCTAATTCCAAAAAATCGTGGAAATTTTTCATTTGTATTGAATGTTATGTGATATGGAAAAATGTCACTCAATAAAAATAATAAAAATAAATAAATAATTGATTTAAAAATAAAATTATAGAAATAATTCTTTAAAAAATAATATACATAGAAAATGCCACAACTCATCAATTTACATCATCCTTCAATTCTTGATTGTTTGTTCAGTATAATTGATGCAAATTAAAGAGAAATACTAATTTTTAGTAACCCACTCAGGCCAAAAGTGGGACACACTATTGTGTTGTCACCCAAACATTGATGTCAAGAGGTCAAGAGCTCTTAAGTACATATGTATAGCAACATAAATAGTTGATGCATAAGGTACCATAACCTTCCATACAACTTATGAAACTATGTTAAACAATCTCATCAAAGCATCCTTGTAAACTTGAATATGTCCCTTAGATAATCTGACTCCATCATATTTATATTTTGGGAGGAATCTCTCAACCTTCTTTGGTAAACTATGAGTAGGGCCTACTATGTTTAAAGGACTACATCCTACTAGCCATGCAGTTAGGGCAACCATTAGTGGATTTGGAGGGATGACAAAGGGATTGACATAAGGTATGATTGCAGCCCTTAGGGAACTACTAGCAAACTAGGTATGTCATGGTCAAGGTTTCCTTTTGTCAACTCTAGTTTTTCTATGTTGGGTAAGATATAGGAGCTTAAAATTGCCCTCAATGGATTTTGACCTTGTATGATTGTCCTAGGTACCAATTTGCCCTCCTAGCATCAATTTATTGGTGTGGATTTTACACATTGTGATGGTTAAAGTTTATTCCTATCTATTTTAAGACTTCAATCTTTTTATCAATTTATGGGATAAAAGTAAGATTTCAAAACTACTA
This sequence comes from Cunninghamia lanceolata, assembly GCA_027924645.1. Lineage (NCBI taxonomy): Eukaryota > Viridiplantae > Streptophyta > Pinopsida > Cupressales > Cupressaceae > Cunninghamia > Cunninghamia lanceolata. The sequence goes on from BSBN01000582.1 coordinate 25,752,130, forward strand.
TAGTTTATGATAGATAATCAACAAAATGCTTATTCTTATCTAACTTATACTTTTCACTAATTAAAGTATGTTTATCCTTTAGACAAAAGTACTGAGTTGGGAATAGAATAATGGAAAGATAAAAACAAAGAAACAAGATATACAAAAACCAACTACAAAAATGTAAATTTGGAGAGCTGCAAAGGGTTTTGGAGAGCGAATTTGGAAGAAGATCAATTTTGACACTAGTGTGCTAATGTATTCATCCCATATTTGCATTGTCATCTAAAAATAATAGAAAAGTAAAGTATCTATACAGAATCTCAAATTTTTGCACACAGGGAAAGTAGAGACAAAATGCACAAAACATTAGAAGTACATAGAAAAATATGGAATAACAATGGTATAGTCAAATCCGATTTAAATGAAATGACAAAACAACAAAGGAAGATTGAGAGAATGCAAACCTTTGTGTGAATGGAACCTTCAAAATAGCCATGTCTAGGACAGAGAGAAGTGGGGTGACTGCTCAGGAGCTTGTCAAAATGGTCAAGCCTTAATTTGATCTTTCAACCTCCACGGGTAGTCAAATGGAAATAATGGAATGAAGATAAAAAGGTGTGTGCTTTTAATCCTAAGTGCTTCTAGAATGTAAGAATAACAATATTAAATATCTATGAATGCTCCAATCTTAGGTCTATAGAGATTCTAACACCCTAGTGTGTATGACATATAATATAGAAAAAAGAGTCAAAGTGCCAACAAGAAATACTATATTAAAATGAACAACAAAATAGATACTTGCAAATTTCTTTCAAGAAGAGGGAGAGAGTGAGAATAATGCCAAGAGCAATGTGAATGGTGTTATGAGATTCAAATACGATACGGAATATTAAGACCCCTAGGATGAAGATGAAGGGATGGAAGCTATGAGAGGATTTAAAGGAATAACAAATGTAAATGTTACCTAGTTCAAGAAGGATGTGAAGAGTATGTCTTTCTTGTTGGTAAAAAAAATTGTATTTAGAGATAGCAAATTGTTCTCCAATGTAAAAACCTACAACAATAAGCAAGAAAGCCTTTTGTAATGAAAATGAAGAAGTAGAATGCACAACTATTTATGTCAATAACTCCAAGAACACTTGAAGAAGCTTGCATGATGTTGTAGAATGCCACTATCAAGATCACAAAGATGTTCATAGAGTTTTTTTTAATAAGCCCAGTTAGAGTTTTGTAGATTGCATGAAAGTTCTCAATTTCATGCCAATATAAGGGAGACTAGGAGGGAAGCTCAAAGGTCACCCAAAAGGCTATTTTTGGACCAAGGTGATTATTGGGATTCCATCCTATAGTCCATATGATAGTTACACAAGAGATTTGGGAGTTGAAAGGGCAATACCTTGGTAGGAAATAGAAATTGACGATTGTTATGTCATAGGGTGGCAACACACCCACATAGATGTCTGCACGCTAACACTATTGCTCCAACAAGGCGTGGCTAGAAACTTCACAAAATTGAAACAAGACATAAAATAGACACCAAGGACACATACAAACACATAAGATGAACTTGGACAAACAAAAACACAAAACAAAGTTGGCTCTAGCAGTGGGTTGAAGGCCAAGGCTGGGTTAAATGCATCCTAGAAACGTGCTAAGGAGATGGACACTAAAATTAGGATAATTTGTAGTGTCAAAATTGCAAGGTATGTAATTTTCAACCTTATACACACCAACTTGAGTGGAACACATCATTTTGGTTTGAAATAAAATTACTCCCCTAAGGTTCATATCACTTGATCTAGGCACACTTGGGTGGGCCAAAGGTTGATGTTAGTTGTTTCGTTTAAGGGACTATGTTGAAACTAGAAAAGATGCAACACAAAGTTCTTCCCAATTGGATGATTTGGTAAGTACATACTATTAACAAAGTTAACAAGATCAATTCAAGATTATTAATGAATTTTATCCAGTTTAATCACGTGCATGGTGACAAAATGTAAGGCACATTTGAAATCTACTTATTGCTATAATATTTTATTGAAGAATAATTAATTAGTTATATTGTTTCAAAATATTATTTAAATAATTAATATTGTTTACAAAAGTAAATCATGCATTTATGTGTTGTCCTATTCTTTATTTTATTATTATATTTTGATATCCTGGAGTGGGAATCTTGAATCATTACTTCTTGTCAGTTTTAAATCAAGTAAAGTTAATTTTAGAAAAGAGTCGAGTGGGGAAGTGGAAATGAATGGAATTGTTATTTCTTGATTCTCCTAAATGGGAAGAAATGGAGGAGGAGGCTATTTAAATTCCATGGGAGGAGTTATGGAGGACGGGTATGATTATGATTGATTTTGCATGAATTGTCTTTTCTTTGAGGTTTTAAGCTATAGCTGCAAGTCTGGTATGTGCACCCATACTATGAAAGCATGTCTACCATGGCGCTTGCAATGATCTTTCCACTATGGCACAATGGAAAGGTTGCTCTTAAATGGTTTGTGCTAGTTGACTTCGATCCGATCAATTGTATTTGCTTGAATGTCTTGTAAGTAGCCCATTTTGTGCCCCCTGAAAACAAATCTTTTAGAATGTTAATCTTTCAGAGGCATAGTTGTTAAATTACATCTTAGGCATTTCTGATCTTCCTCAATTAGTATGCGGGCTGAAAATACATTTGTATTAGACTAGTTAACAACCTTGTCCACTGTTTGAAGGGATAGAATCTTTTGAGGGAAATTCTGCAAACAATTCTTGCTATAAAGAAAAACAAATCATCTCTATTTAAAAAGAACGGGTGCTCCTGTAGAGGAGTAGGATTGTATAGTTATCAAGGGTGCTGGACCAAATACATAGTGATGATACTTTTGTTATACACGAAGATGAAGAGGGGGAAATAGAGAAAGATGAGAGAGTTTGTGGGTCGATCTCATGATGGCATTCTAGCATGTAAAAATAAGAGAATTTGAGGGTCAACAAGCATAGTAGCGTGGGTGAGGCAAATACAAATGAAAAAAAAGATTAAGCAAAACACAGGTATGTGATTTGTAAGAGATATTTCTCTAAGATTTATTTGTGGATGTGAATTTCATAAGAAAGTTATTGTATTTGAAAACTATGACTGTGATATTATCTAGGTTCTTCTATATTGAGATCTATCTTATTTATGATGCTTCTTGATCTTCTATTTAATACCATCAAGTTTATTTATGTGTAGCTTGTCCTTAACTACTTTAAGTATGCAACCTATTCTTTATGAAATAGGAATCCTCATTATCTTTTGAACCTTTCAGCTCTGGATCTCTTCTACATCTCTTCTACATCTCTTCTACAGAGATGTTTTGAATGTTAACTTTACCCTCAGTTTCCCTGATGATCAAACTACAACTTGGTACATGTGACTCATTTAGTTGAGATGGTTGTTGGTAATTGACATGATGACAATACACAACTTGATATGTGTTGTGATGGACAGTTTGATGCCAAGACAGTAGACAGTTTGATGATTTTCTTTGCTTACTTTGACACTTTGTTTGCTACACTCATTTATTCAATTAAGATGGTTTCCTAACAGGCAGATTGGTCTTTGGCACTATGATATTATGATAACAGGCATATATTAAATGTGGCATATTAGCAATGATGTCAAACCTGGATTATGACTTGTTGTCTTGACACCTTGACATTGGAATATTTGATGACTTGGCACTTGATGGTCTAGCATTTGACTTGGTATTAAGTTGAAACATATGATATATCATATTTTTTTGATGACATATGTTTTTTGATGACCACGAGCACTTTTTCCTAGCGCTCAATTAAACACCTTTTAAAATATTAAGAGAACATCATTGATGTTTTAGGATTTATTTGGTAACCGGTAAAGAAGGTTTTTGACAAAGCACAAATAGGTTTCTTTTAGGGTTGACCGGCTCATTTGGTCACTCAGCTCAAAAGGCAAAAAATGATGTTTAATCATTTTCATTTTTCACTATCTGTTATCCTCCCCATGAGGGTTTGGCCGCCATCATAGAAGGGTATGCAGAATCTGGTATTTTGACAGTTTGTGGAGTTCATTTGTTGAATCCCTGAGGTGACAGGAAGTGTTGTGCATCAAGGATGTTGACAATAGTCTCAAACCCATCATTTCGCCTTTTCAGGTGCTATCATTCCTTTTCATTGTTTTAATCATGAAGGTTGTCTGCATGTATTCTTCTTGCTTGGTCGTTTATGTCAGTTTATGATTATACTATGATTTGTTTGAACTCTGTTGGTGGTACTATGCTGATTTATGAAAAGTGGTTTGATTTATGGACAGTGGAAAAGGCTTATGTGGATAGTATTAATGGTTTTATGTTGGTGATCATATAACTAGTGTTATGTGTGACAACTACGTTGAGCACTTAATTTTACTTATGTGATGCACATATCATACTTAGATGATAGTATCATCCTGTGGCAGCAATAACACATTGTTTATTTCTTTTCTTGATTACATGACAGTTATGGATTACATGTCAGTTATAACTGGAAGGGTTAGTTTGACCCTAAAATGTGGTTTAATATTCATTTATTACCTGAATAGTTTCTTTGACAAGGGTTTGAAAGTTGTTATTAACTAGGGTTTGGCAGTTTACCCTAGGGTTTTCATGAGCATGGAGGTAGCCTATGTTTTTGATATTCATGTTTTGATAAAGTTTACGATGAGATTATGGTTTTCATATTGTAATATTTCAAAAGAAGTTGAGTTAAGCTGTTATGGGTCTACTCGACCATACATCAAATCTTTGATAGTTACAAACTGTTTTAGATAGTTGATAAAAAAAGTAGTTACATTTTTCAAACTGTTTCATGAGAAGAGGAAAACATTGTGAATTGTATAAAAAGGGCTTTGAACAGAAATTGTATATGGCTGTGTATACACCTGATGTAATATTGAGTCCCTCTATATTTGTTTTTTTATCCATGATTGCAACATGTATTGAAAGGTCAAGTCAGTGAGACAAGAAATGACCTTTGCTAGTGAGGCATTTTGTGTAGCCAGTGAGGCTCTGCCAGTGAGGCAACTGTAGCCAGTGAGGCTTAAATTAATAGCCAGTGAGGCCTGTAATTAGTGAGATTCTTTTATTAAGCCAGTGAGGCACTTTTTCGAGTGGTTTTTATGCCTTAGATGGTTTTCCACTTAGGATAATATCTGTGTTATGGATTGTCATTGATGAGTTTGATTCTCATGTTTATTTGCTTATCATGTGTCATTTGTTTTAAAGTCATTTAATTTACTTTGGTCTATACGGACACATACTTTTTTTATATCACTGTCTAAAACAATGATACTGTGCATGTCCACTTTATGAACAATCATATTTCACAGTTAGTCTCTATGTGTTAAGATTTATGATAATGAGTAATTATTTTTAGTCCCTACATTGAGTTGATGCATTCTTGACTTTGATCAATCTATTTTAGTTGTCCAAATCTTTCATGATGTCATCTATAGTCAATGGGAATTGTTTTTGTATCAAAGTTTTGAAATACAGATTTTAAGGTCACTAAGTCTTGTTAAAATTTGTATACCACTAATTCACCCGCACTCTTAGTGGTATTGTACTCCAACAAGTGGTATCAGAGCTAGACCCTTGTCCAGTAGGTCTAACCAACCTTAGGGTTTCCTGGTCATGGAGTACTGTGATGGGTAAGTGTAAAAGAAATAGAATTCAAAAGAAAAACACCAGTGTCAAGTCAAATGTAGTCTTGTCTCAAGAAAAGTTCTTATTAGTTGAGTCAATAAGTGATAATAGGAACAATTTTGTAGAAGAAGAGTATGTTAGTAACCCTGAAGGATTTGTTTTTGAAGGAGAACAAGAATTTAATGATGAAGAAAGAGATTTCTTTGAGGATGAAGAAGATTGTGGAGTTGATATTGAAGGAGAACTTCTGTGTGCCCTAGATACAATCAAACAACTTAATGAAGAAAACAAGAGACTAAAAGACTAGCTTCAACAAGAAAAAGAATCCAAGGACAAGGTATGTTCAAATTTTGAAAAAGCTTCTTTAGAGTTAGAAACTGCTAGAAATCAGATTGCAGAATTAAAAAGTCATGTTAATGAATCTAAAAAATTGATTATTAATCTAAAAACAGAGATTGAGGAAGCAAAAAGAATAATAGATGTAAAAAATTCTGATCTTGAGGTGAAAAGAATTGAATGTTTGAGACTTGAAAGTGAAGTTGTCAATCTAAAGAATAGTCTGGATGTTGTCAAAATATAGAAGTTTGTGAAAGGCATAAATGCTTTAGATGAAATATTGAGTAGTTAGAAAGACTACAAGGATCATTTTGGCTTAGGCTATGAAAAAGGGGAAAGCTCTAGTGTTAAAGATGAAGTTAAAAGGGAAATAGTTTTTACAACAACAGATAGGAAGAGTTTCAAGGTTAGGCAGATTCCTAGGCAGAAGATAGATCTGAATTATCATTTTGCTATTTCTGATGATGACAAGAAGAAAGCAAAGGATAAAACTGCTGATATTGGGAGAAAAAGAACTAATAGTTTTTCAAGATCTTCATCTATCAGGCAATATCATTCGGTCAGGTATAACTATTCTTAGTTTCATGGTTATTGCTATGTCTGTCATAAGTATGGTCATAGAGCTAAAAATTGTAGTTATTATGGTTTGTCAAATCAAAACTACAATGTTATTTGCTATAATTGCAATAAGGTTGGGCACATGAGAAGAGATTGTTGGATGCATTATAAAAATTCAAGAAACAGACATCATTATTCCTCTAGCAATATTATATGTTATAGGTGCAACAGGATTGGACATAAATCACAATATTGTTGGAATAATCCTATGGACAAGCAAAAGAAAGAACCTAGGAAGGTTTGGAGAAGAAAACAACCAAGAGATGCGAAACCAAAACCCATGCATGTTACACAAAAGACATTATCCTTCACATGAGAATTGGCTTAATGTCAGGGGGAGATGCTTATTGTTTATCTTTCCTCCCCAAGGAGTTCAGATGTTTGATGCTATACAAAGAGAAGTTGGTGTTAGCATGATATGTTGTTAAAAGAAGTTTGATGTATGTCATCTTATGAATTTCAGTTGATAATGTTCACTTTCTTCATAGAGGTGCAGTTATATGATTATCTATATCATTACAAGGTGTAGATAATCCAAGTGAAGTGTACTGCTGACTTGCTTGGTTGTTCATGCTTTGATAGTGGTGTTGCTAATGTTGAAAAGCATTAATCATGTTGAAAATGAAGTTGTTCATACCTCTTCTCTGCAAGGTTCATGCTATGAATGTTTTGACAGGGGTTTCTGCCAATTATTACTGTGTTTGTTATGACAGTGGTTCCTGTCTAGTTTCAGACAGTTATGGGATATGACAGTGTACAAAATAACAGATGACAGTCCTTTTGGACAATGTTATAGAGTTGAGCATGGTATAGAAAGTGCAAGGACAAAGGTAACTATTATATCTCCTGGCAAAGACAGTGAATAAGGACAATATTTGTCATTTGCTGATTTCATGCTGAAAGTGCAAGAAAACATTCATCACTATATGGCAAAAAGATAGTTTGACTTGATATTCATGAACCTATATGATCAATGTTGTTTCTAGAAAGTATCAATATAACAGTCACAATATATGTAGAGGTTCAGTGATCATTGTAAGGTTTCCTGGTATGTATGGTGTGAGTTTTTTATCTGAGCATATGCTATGGTTTTATTGAATTCACATCAGTTGAAAAGGAGATTTTTTTTTAATTTTGACAGTGATACCATGCTATATTTTATGAGGTGACTAATGGTAATAGTTTTTGGTTGGTAACAATTTCAAGAACTTCATACTTAGAGATGTATGCTTGAGTTTGCTCTTGAACTCATCTTGATGTCTTTGACAGAGTTGACAAAGTGTATTTAATGGTTGTTTAAACAGAGATTTGCATTGCTTATTGCCTATTGTAGTGCTTATAAGAATAGAGTGTGAAGTGTGAAGAATGAAGTTTTCTTGGTGTTTTTGCACTTGCAACATGAACTTTTTGATGAGCAAAGTTACAATGATGAATTGCTAAGCCACAACGCTTTAACAAGGTTTTGCAGTGTAGTGACAGTATTTTCTGTCTCTTGGTAAATGATACATGCTCAATGCTTTATGATTGTAGTTGTGCCATTGACAAAATACAGTGGATTTGATAAACAATCTTGACCATATTGGTTTATAGCAGACCATCTTGTGACAGCTTTGAATGAAACTTGTGTCCTGATAACAAATCTTATGTTTTGTTAATAGATGCAAAGACAATGATGTATGGAAAAGCTTTGGAACAGGGTATAAAATCTATGTTGTCATGAAACAATGATATCAAGAGAGGCATTTTTATCAGCTCAAAGTTTTGAGTGTTTTGCATACTTTATAGCCCTGTTGAGTTATTTGTAATCTGCAATATGTTAAACATTTCTGCTTCAGTGATATTCTCTGATGTTCTGAACAATGGTGACAGTCTCCTCAGTTGTTGTCTTTCTCTGCTACATGCTCTTTATGCCTGCTGATATTTCCTTATGGTGCTGACATCTCATTTTTGTTTCAGATGTTCTGGATATTTCTCATGGGACAATTGGATTGGTATGGATGGTATGGTTTTACATTTCAGGATTTATGTATATATATTGGAGGCATTTGCATACTTTCCCTCCCTTTGCCCTAATGTCAAAAAGGGGGAGAGGAAGTTGTGTTTTGCCCATCATGGACAAAGGGGGAGTTTGTTAACTTTACCCTCAATTGTTGTCCCTAATGATCAAACCACAACTTGGTACATGTGACTCATTTAGTTGAAATGGTTGTTGGTGATTGACATGATGACAATACACAACTTGATATGTGTTGTGATGGACAGTTTGATGCCAAGACAGTAGACAGTTTGATGACAAGACAGTAGACAGTTTGAAGATTTTCTTTGCTTACTTTGACACTTTGTTTGATACACTCATTTATTCAATTTCCTAACAGGCAGATTGGTCTTTGGCACTATGATATTATGATAACAGGCATATATTAAATGTGGCATATTGGCAATGATGTCAAACCTGGATTATGACTTGTTGTCTTGACACATTGACATTGGAGTATTTGATGACTTGGCACTTGATGGTCTAACATTTGACTTGGTATTAAGTTGAAATATATGATATATCATATGTTTTTGATGACATATGTTTTTTGATGACCACGAGCACTTTTTCCTAGCACTCAATTAAACACCTTTTAGAATATTAAGAGAACATCATTGATGTTTCAGGATTTATTTGATAACCGGTAAAGAAGGTTTTTGACAAAGCATAAACAAGTTTCTTTTGGGGTTAACCGGCTCATTTGGTCACTCAGCTCAAAAGGCAAAAAATGATGTTTAATCATTTTCATTTTTTACTATCTGTTATCCTCCCCACGAGGGTTTGGCCACCATCATAGAAGGGTATGCAGAATCTGGTATTTTGATAGTTTGTGGAGTTCATTTGTTGAATCCGTGAGGTGACAGGAAGTGTTGTGCATCAAGGATATTGACAATAGTCTCAAACCCATCATTTCACCTTTTCAGGTGCTATCGTTCCTTTTCATTGTTTTAATCTTGAAGGTTGTCTGCATGTATTCTTCTTGCTTGGTCGTTTATGCCAGTTTATGATTATACTATGATTTGTTTGAACTCTGTCAGTGACACTATGTTGATTTATGAAAAGTGGTTTGATTTATGGACAGCAGAAAAGGCTTATGTGGACATTATTAATGGTTTTGTGTTGGTGATCATATAACTAGTGTTATGTGTGACAACTATGTTGAGCACTTAATTTTACTTATGTGATGCACATATCATACTTTGATGATAGTATCATCCTGTGGTAGTAGTGACACATTATTTATTTCTTTTCTTGATTACATGACAGTTATGGATTACATGTCAGTTATAACTGGAAGGGTTAGTTTGACCCTAAACTGTGGTTTAATATTCCTTTATTACCTGAATAGTTTCTTTGACAAGGGTTTGAAAGTTGTTATTAACTAGGGTTTGGCAGTTTACCCTAGGGTTTTCATGAGCATGGAGGCAACCTATGTTTTTGATATTCGTGTTTTGATAAAGTTTACGATGAGATTATGGTTTTCATATTGTAATATTTCAAAAGAAGTTGAGTTAAGCTGTTATGGGTCTACTCGACCATACATTAAATCTTTGATAGTTACAAACTGTTTTAGACAGTTGATAAAAAAGGCAGTTACATTTTTCAAATTGTTTCATGAGAAGAGGAAAACATTGTGAATTGTATAAAAAGGGCTTTGAACAGAAATTGTAAATGGCTGTGTATACACCTGATGTAATATTGAGGATAGATGACTGAATGCATTATCATTGATATTAGATCAGAGTCTGAGGATCAGTGAAACAGAGTGTCCCTCTGTATTTATTTTTTTATCCATGATTGCAACATGTATTGAAAGGTCAAGTCAGTGAAACAAGAAATGACCTTTGCCAGTGAGGCATTTTGTGTAGCCAGTGAGGCTCTACTAGTGAGGCATTTTGTGTAGCCAGTGAGGCTTAAATTAATAGCCAATGAGGCCTGTAATCAGTGAGATTCTTTTATTAAGCCAGTGAGACACTTTTTTGAGTGGTTTTTATGCCTTAGATGGTTTTCCACTCAGGATAATATCTGTGTTATGGATTGTCATTGATGAGTTTGATTCTCATTTTTATTTGCTTATCATGTGTCATTTGTTTTAAAGTCATTTAATTTACTTTGGTCTATATGAACACATATTTGTTTTATATCACTGTCTAAAACAATGATACTGTGCATGTCCACTTTATGAACAATCATATTTCATAGTTAGTCTCTATGTGTTAAGATTTATGATAATGAGTCATTATTTTCAGTCCCTACATTGAGTTGATGCATTCTTGACTTTGATCAATCTATTTTAGTTGTCCAAATCTTTCATGATGTCATCTACAGTCAATGGGAATTATTTTTGTATCAAAGTTTTGAAATACAGATTTTAAGGTCACTAAGTCTTGTTAAAATTTGTATACCACTGATTCACCCCCCCTCTCAGTGGTATTGTACTCCAACATTGAAGACATCTATTTCTTAGTTGCACTATTTTCATAGAAACTTGTGAGTCAGTTCTGGGTTTCCCACCCGATAAAGTGAGTGATAAGGAATTGTAATTCAATGTTGATTTGACCCTTGTGATACTTTTCATCACCTTTACTTATTTCTATTGTTTTCGTTGAGCTCTATTTCATGCTTACAACCACCAATTCTATATATGATGTGTACTACAGATTTGATTATTGATAGTTTTGTTTAGTACTGGGATGTAACATTGGATGATTAGTTTTATTACTTTTATGAGGATGGTCTTCATATATTTTTGTTGTTTGTGATAGGTTTCTACTATGTCTATTTTTTGTGAGTGCAAGTGGTATTTCTACCATCATTACATTCCCTGAAAATGACCTCTCTTTGAGGAATTCTGTCAAAAGCGTTTAATATCATTATGCGTTATATATCTTTAATACTGCATTTTCTTTAACCTTGCGATTCAAAGGCGTATAATTTCATTATGTATTTTATATCTTCATCGCTGCAACACTTAATAGTTGTCTGTGGGGCATGTTTATAAAACCAATTGCAATTGCCCACAAATTCTAGTTTGAAATTTCAAAGCAAGAATAAATCTGCCAGGATCAATGGCATTGGATCTTCATGTGCCACAGATGAGAATTGGAAATTGGAACTTTTGTTAGAGGAAGAAACTGAAGTCGGGTTGTTCATCACGGCTACATTTGGGGTCAATGAAGTTATTTAGAAGAGAAGTTTACAACATGTGACATTACCTTGAATAAGGTTTGTACCATATGGTAAGACGTTTTATATTTTCTTTTCTATTAAATTTATAATGCTTCCCTTGTTGCTTATAGTAACACTGGCAAATAGAGGCAATAACCTTAGTAAGCTGGTGACCTAATTAATATTCTTCTTCCCATAATGAGATTCTTTCAATCAATTGGTGTTAATTTCATCGAGCTGCGAATTACAGTCGTAGGGGTGGAGATGAGAGCACTCATTTTTTGGTTGTAATTATAAACCAAAAAAATTAAAATAAAAAGAAATTGAATATTCTGGATGAGTGCTATTTTGAGTTAGCATTAAAAGACATGGGAAGTGGGGAAATGGAGATTTAAATGCATTTAAAAATGCATAATGAAAATAATAGGAGCGTTGGAGGGAAGATTTAAAGATGTGAGGTGATGCTTCACGGATGTAGGCGATGGATCCTTCACAGTGGGGGATTTGGTGAGAGAAACGATGACATTCAGAGGAGCAAAGGTGGAAAATGTGGCGCTGGGGTGTGAGCATGACAATGACGGTTTCTTCATTAGAGTAGCAGGGCTGCTGGGTCTGGGCGGTGGCGACCACTCTTTCCCCTCTCAGACCGCCTCTCCCTTTCACCGCATAAATATCAATCTATACAAATAGTTTCAAAATGTAAAGGTTATATGATCAAAGAATGCAAAAGTTATATGATCAAAGACGGCATACCTGCAAGCAGTTTGGCACTTGATACACCATCTCAAGCAATCTTGTCTCATGGTATGCCATGATTGCGGATTGCAGGGTTCACACAAATAGTTTATTGAATTATCAATAGACTATTTTTTTTCTTAAACATAAAAATATTGTTCTTTCATTTCTCTATTAGTATCATCTTGGTAGTATTAAATTCCCACTCAGTTCAACATACTCCTTTTTTCCTGAGACAAGAAATACAAAAACTTCTGATTTTTTTTTATGTTTTTTTATCATTTTAAAAATATATTGATCTATTTATTTGTTTGGGAGAATATCTCGAGAGTGTACAATTGTCTAGGAATTTCTTTTTTTATAACAGAAATCCGTGAGATCTTGCAAAAATCCATGAGATCTTGCATAGCATGCACTTGCATTTGAAGATTCACAATACAATCAGTAGTCTCCTGGAAAAGAAGATCAAGCACTAGACCCAAAATGCCATTTTTTTTCACTGGCTTAGACCACGTTTGCTTCACAATCTTTTTGTGTAGGCGAAGGTTCACGGTTGCACTCCAAAAGTGAATGGAGAGCTAGCTGCCTAAACATTGTAAAGTTTAGCAAGGGTTTTTTATTTTCACAAAAATTCCAATCCTAAGGGGTATTTTTTTCAAACCTAGGGTTTTAGTGCCATTTTGGCGTGAGATTTATATTAATTAAATTATCATTAAATATGTAAAATTTTATGTGAATCATGAAATGTATAGATGGTATGATTGTAATAATTTTTTTTAAACATGTCTCTTAGTTTATTCAATTTTGCTTAGATATTATTAATATTTTTAAAATATTAATTATAATAATGTAAGGGAATTCAAATTAAAGTTAGAATTAGGATTAATATAACCTAGAGTAAAATTAAATTTGACATTTTCTTTTATATTAAAAAAATAATAAAGGATATCAACTCACATCAATGGTATAATGAATTTTGTTTTTAAAAAAGTACATCCTCTCTTCTCTCAAATACATGCATGCACATAATTGTATATATAAAAACCATGAACTCTCACAAAACAAAATTAAAAATCAAAACATAAAAATATTAGCTCGGGATTTGAGAAAATAAAGCATTAAATCCAAAGAAAATAGAGGAAAGAGGGGTAAAATTAAGAACACACACATAAAATATTTAAAAATCAAAATATAAAAATATTAGCTTAGGATTTGTGAACAATAAAGCATTAAATTCAAAGCAAATAAAGGAAAGAGGGGTAAAATTAAGAAAAGTCTTGTAGTCTTCTCATCTAACCTTCATCCGTGCACACACATAAAATATTCTACACCAAAAACAAAAATGAGAAAAATGGTGTGTTTTGGGTAACTAAGAGTCTTTTATATGCTTTAATTTCAGTTTGGAAAGTTGTTAATTCTACAATATGTTGCACAATAAACTCCTAAAATTTAGCCCACTTAGATTTAATATTTTAATTAAAATTTAGACTTTTCATTAATGCCTTTTTATTTAACTTATCTTTCAAGATGTTATTAAATAAAACCTATTTTAGTAAGTTTTATTATTTTATCATCTATGTTTTATTATAGAAACATTTTTTTTTTATTTTTTTTATTTTTTATATATAATTTAGAGAATGAATATATAATAAAAAATATTAGAGAATGAATATGTAATAAATAATATGATTGTTTACTATTTTAGTAAGTTATATTAATTTATCATCTATGTTTTATTATAGAAACAATTTTTTTTTAATAATTTAGAGAGATCATATTTTGAGGAAAATTTTAAAAAAATAAAAATAAAAAGATAGATTTACTAATAAGAAAATTAATTAATTTTATTTCATTTGGCATTTATATATTTTATTTAAATTTTCTCATTTAAACCACATTGTAATTTAAATTTAAGGATTACAATATTTGGATGGTATAATTATTAAATGGAGAATAATTAGAGTTAGGGTTAATATTACAATTAGGGCAAGAATTAGGGTTAGAATTATGATTAGAATTAGGGTGGGTTTCTCATTACAACTAAGGTTGGGGTTAGGGTTAGGGTTACGATCAAGGTCAGGGTTAAAATAATGTTGTTTAGATGTTGCAACTATGGTTAGAATAACCAAGTTAAGGTTACGGTTAAGGTTATAGATAAAATTAAGGTTAGTGTTATGTTTATAATTAGAGTTAGGGTTTGAAATTAGGGTTATTAAAGAGTTCAGTTTAGAATTAGGTTTAGGGTTTGTATTAGAGTTTGTGCTACAATTAGGGTAAGAATTATGGTTAGAAATAGGGTTAGGGTTAGGATTAGGGTTGGGGTTAGCGTTAGTTTTGGGGTGAGGGTTAGGGTTAGGGTTAGAATTAAGGATAGAATTAGGTTTACGGTGAGCATTAGTATTGGGGTGAGGGTTAGGGTTAAGGTTAGGGTTAGGGTTAGAGTTAGGATTATGGTTCTTATTAGAATTAGGGTTAGAATTAAGGTGGAATACTATTAGAATTAGGATAAGAAATAGGGTTAATGTTAGAATCATGTTAGGTTTATAATAGGGTTAGGGGTTGAATTGAGGTAAGGGTTAGAGTTAAAATTAGGGTTACTAAATTAGGGTAAGCATTAGAGTTACAATTAGGATTAGGGTTAGGGCTAGAGTTAAGGTTAGAATTTGGGTTAGGGTTAGGATTAGAATTAGGGTTAATGTTAGAATCAGGTTAGGATTATAATTAGGGTTAGGGTTGGATTTGAGGTTAGGGTTAGAGTTAGAATTTTAGGCTTACTAATTAGGGTAAGCATTAAAGTTACAGTTAGGGTTAGGGCTAGAGTTAGGTTTAGAATTCAAGTTAGGGTTAGGGTTAAAATCATAGTTAGAATTAGGATTAGGGTTAGAATTAGGATTATTGTTAGATTTAAAATTAGGGTTATAGTTAGGGTAGAATCAAGGTTATGATTAGAATTAGGGTTAGGGTTAGAGTTAGGATTAGGGTTCCTATTAGAATTAGGGTTAGAATTAAGGTGGAATACTATTCGAATTAGGATAAGAAATAGGGTTAATGTTATAATCAGGTCAGGGTTATAATAGGGTTAGGGTTGGAATTGAGGTAAGGGTTAGAGTTAGAATTAGGGTTACTAAATTAGGGTAAGCATTAGAGTTACAATTAGGGTTAGGGTTAGGGCTAGAGTTAAGGTTAGAATTTGGGTTAGGGTTAGGATTAGAATTAGGGTTAATATTAGAATTAGGTTAGGATTATAATCAGGGTTAAAATCATAGTTAGAATTAGGATTAAGTTAAGGGTTAGGGTTAGTATTAGATTTAAAATTAGGGTTATAATTAGGGTAGAATCATGATTATGATTAAAATTAGGGTTAGGGTTAGAGTTAGGGTTGGGGTTCCTATTAAAATTAAGGTTATAATTAAGGTGGGTTACTATTAGAATCATGGTAAGAATTAGAGTTACAATTAGGGTTAAGTTTAGTATTTAGGTTAGTGATAGTGTTTCAATTAGGATTAACCTTAGGGTTGAAATTAGAGATATGTTGAAGGTTAGAATAAAGGTTACGGTTAGGGTTAGAGTTAGGGTTAGAATTACAATTAGAATTAGGATTACAGTTTGAAAAAGGGTGACAATTAGAATTAGGGTTACTAGATTAGGGTAAGCATTAGAGTTACATTTAGGGTTAGGGTTAGGGATAGAGTTAGAGTTAGAATTTGGGTTAGGGGTAGGATTAGAAATGGGGTTAATGTTAGAATCAAGTTAGGGTTATAATTAGGGTTAGGTTTGGAATTGAGGTTAGGATTAGATTTAGAGTTAGGGTTACTAAATTAGGGTAAGCATTAGAAGTACAATTAGGGTTAGGGTTAGGGCTAGAGTTAGGTTTAGAATTTAGGTTAGGGTTAGGGTTAAAATCATAATTAGAATTAGAATTAGGGTTATTGTTAGATTTAAAATTAGAGTTATAGTTAAGGTAGAATCAAAGTTATGATTAGAATTAGGGTTAGGGTTAGGGTTAGAGTTAGGATTAGGATTAGGGTTCCTATTAGAATTAGGTTTAGAATTAAGGTGAGTTACTATTAGAATTAGGCTAAGAATTAGAGTTAGGGAAAACATTAGAGTTATAGTTAGGGATAGGGTTAGAGCTAGAGTTAGGGTTAGAATTTAGGTTAGGGTTAGGGTTAAAATCATAATTAGAATTAGGATTAAGGTAAGGGTTAGGGTTATAATTAGATTTAAAATTAGGGTTATAATTAGGGTAGAATCAATGTTATGATTAGAATTAGGGCCAGAGTTAGAATTAGGGTTGGGGTTCCTATTATAATTAGGGTTAGAATTAAAGTGGGTTACTATTAGAACGAGGGTAAGAATTAGAGTTACAATTAGTGTTAAGTTTAGTATTAAGGTTAGGGATAGTGTTTCAATTAGGATCAACCTTAGGGTTAAAATTAGAGCTATATTTAGGGTTAGAGTAAAGGTTAGGGTTAGGGTTAGATTTAGGGTTAGAATTATAATTAGAATTAGGGTTACTGTTTGAAAAAAGGATGACAAATAGAATGAATATTAGGGTCAAAACTAGGGTTAGGGTTATACTAAGGGTTAGCGTCACCGGGGTGAAATTTAGGGTTAGAATTAAAATTAATGTTAGGGTTACGATTATAATTAGCATTATTTTATAAACTCGAGCAACCTAAACATATTTCTAAATCTAACCCTATTTAACATAATTCTAACCATAATTTTTGTTGTAACTCTAATAATAAAACTAACCCTATTGCTAACCATAATCCCAACCCTAATTTGAATTGTGATTATATTCCTAACCCTAATTCTAACTCTAATTCTAAACTAAATAGTAATCCTAACCCTAATTATAACACCTAACTCTAATCCTAAATATAATATATAATATAATTAGAATTAGAATTATTATATAATCTAATATAAAATTATAATTATTATATATAATATAATATTATATTATATAATTATAATAATTCATATAATTATATAATATAATTAGAATTAGAATTATTATATAATATAATATATAATTATAATTATTATATATAATATAATATTATAATAATATATCTAATCTATATTATATTATTATAATATAATAATTCATATAATTATATAATATAGTTAGAATTAGACTTGCAGCTCCGGATGCTACTAGCATATTTATATTAAATATAATATATCTAAAGTAGGCCGAGAGATAGCCTTCTCGAGGCGCCTAATGTTAGGATTAGTGATTAAAAATAGGTGCCTCGAGAAGGATATCTCTCGGCATACTTTAGATATATTATATTTAATATAAATATGCTAGTAATACATTTAGCAATTGACCACATATTGTATTAACCTAGACTAGTAACATAGAATTGTGACTTTGTATACAAGGGTTGTGTCTATTGTTGTAATGAAGATATTATTAAGGGATATGAGCCATGAAGTGAAATAAAAGTATAGAAACTTAGTTGAGGTTTTCATTTAAAAATAACGGTAGCTTATGTTTATTAAAATTGACAAGGTGCCGAAGATAGAAATTGTATATTTTCTTTATCTTATTTTATGGTCTTTAACGATAAATGTTGTGATGATGTTGCCCTTTTATATTTTTATTACATAAATAAAATATACAATTTTCTCTTGAGATTAAGAAGATTCTTTATTATAATATCTATGTTACATAGATAATTATAGTATAAATCATAATTCAATGTGATGTTTTCTTACTCATCTATCTTTATAATCATAAGGAATGACTTGTGAAATAGGGACTATGTGCTAAAAATGTTGTGTTTATTGACTTGTTGAATGTCCCTATCACCTTACTCACCTTTAAAAATAAAATGAGACTGTAGTTTAGACATTATGTTTGCATCTTAGTCAAGCAATATTTGAGTATGGATTGAAATGCGACTAAGTATCTAAGATTGTGAAGTTATCGATATCATCTTAGAGATTTTGATTGGTATGATACTGTTATGAGATTGCTAGTTCTAGTTCTCAAACTACGAAGTCTCTGCACTATGCGTACGTAGGCAAGGCCATCATGGATGAGACCCCGAGACATTAGGTCGGCCCCTTAGGGCATTAGGCTAGAATATTGCTATATAGAATGTTTATTAATGGACTTTGTGGAACTAATGTCTGCATTTAGTTGTGCAGTTACAGGTTTATTAACCATGCAAGGAAATGGAGCTGAGAAAACATCTTCTCATTTTGTAAATGGATGAATTATTTGGAAAATGTGTACAACTATAAATTTATGATGAAAACAGTTATACTTTTGTTGAATTTGAAGCTTATTAAATGAACATTCTCCTATTCTATTATTATTAATTTACATTATTTCTCAAGTAATTAATTTAATTATTGTTATTTACTAACCTTTTCTTGAGTGGGCATTACACAAAATACTTGATTATTCCCATAAAACACTATAGTAATAAAGACTTGTAGTAGGATATTTCACACTTTTAACATAAAGAATGAAAAATTGCTACACTACTCCTATATCTACCAAAATTTAAAGAAAATTTAAAGATAAGAGGGAGGAGAAATAATTTAGAATGAACCTATATTATTTTGGTGACACTATTCAATTTGTTGAAGCAGACATATCAACAAAGAAATCAATCTCAGCTCAACCAGTTACCACATAATCAAAAGCCTAAGATGATGTGATCTTTTGGGGATGAGTTGACAAGTAAGCCTAAGATTGAGCATACAAAGTCTCGTAGATTTTAGTACTAAAATATATTATAATGCTCTCAATTTTGATTTACTCTAGAACTTCAAATGAATCACAAATATGGCTCCAAAATATTACAACATAGTTTGAAGAAATCATAAAAAATAAACTATGCTAAAAACTAAAATAAATAGAGTCTAACATCAAAGAGGTGGTGCTCAAATGGCTAAGCCATTGTATTCTTGCAATGGAGATCTAGGTTCAATCCCCATGATGACATTCTAGTGTCAAATAATATCTTGTAGTGATTCCCATAGTTGGAGTAGTATCCTTATAGTTTATTGGCCCATTAGAATTGTAAGCCCCATGGTTGAACATGTTGGTCCCTTATGGACAGCTATACAAGGTGTGGGCCTCAAAACTAAACCCTCACTAGTTAATCTAAAAATAAATAAGCAGTCTAGCCTATTACAAAATGGTTTACCAACACTATGATTTTTCTAACCCTTTATAATGGTAAACAACTGGATATATATATAGACCTTCAAGGTTCAAGATACAACAAGTCCACTTTCTCCTAGTTAGTCTTAGACATAAATGCCCCAAGACTATTAAGATAAGAAAAATTCAATTCAAAACAAGCTTTCGAAATGAACTTTAATCTAAAATCTCCCTGATGATGTCCATGGATTTAATTCAAACACTATTTTGTACCATTACACTTAGGCATCCAATTCATTGTAGACCAAGTAGCACACCCAAAGACCTAACATAAGACTTTTAATGTTTGGAGGGCCCACATTACCATGATTCCCCTACCTTTGGTATTTCAAGACATTCTCTTGGGTTAGATTGGATTTTCTATAAACAAGGGAGAAAATCTTCTTCAAAGTTGTGTTAGAAATGAAAGCAACACTACTTCAATGGAAATCTGATTCAAATAAATTTCAGCAATCTTTTAAGTGTGCATTAACAATGGAGATTGTAACAAAACATAAACCCACAATACAAAAATATACCAGAAGCAGAATGAAGCACATAACACAAGTGTTTAACATGGAGAAAACCCTTTCGGGTAAAAAACTCCACCAAGAAAAGAGGTCAAGTTGTATTATCTTCACAAAAGGAGATTACAAATACATTCACTTCCTCTGTCCTCCAGCCTTCACTCCGGCAGAACCTGGGTACCTGTAAACTGTTATATCCTTCTCATCTACTATGCTATGGTTTTTAATAGAATTTACACAACCTCAAGACATTAAATGACTTCTTACAAGCTCATAACACTTGTCAAGAGTCAACCATACAACCTTGGGCGTCCATGGCCAAGAATAGGCTCTTACGGGGTCATAAATGCTGTCATACATGCATCCTACACTTGGGAAAAAGTGCCCATGCAAGCTTGAACGCCTTGGGGCCAAAAATAGCCACTTACAACATCTTATGATGTGTCATATGCTATTATTATGACAACTTACAGTTGTCATAGAATCTTACACCTTCTTACAGCATCTATGACGTGCGTCATAACACTAAAAAATAGATTATTCCTCCACATGTGCACCCCACTTTAACCAATTACCATTTACCATAGTAAATAACATCCTGTAACTATCGCCGGTAACTCCGGGACTTACCGTGCAGTAACTCCGTAATTACCGTGGACAGTAAATAATTTTTACCACTGCCAGTGAAACTTGTACATCCCTTATGGGTAATTACAAATAATAAATGGAATAATACAATAATGGTATTTACAAGGTTAATGGCACCTTATCCCAACAACTTGCACACATCACTCATGCTTGGAAGGTTGCCCATATCTTAAGGACTCAATTTCCACTTAATTTCCACAATTAGTATGGGTGCAACTTAATTTTCAATAAATCCTCCAACTACCTCCTCCTTGAACAATAAGATGGCTCTAAAATCAAATTTGCCTCTTTAGATATCCACTTGTCACAAACCAAGAAATTAATGTGTCCTTTCTCTTAATCAGATCCTAAAAGCACCATTAAAACTTCATCTATCTACTTAACCTACACTTCAAAAGCTTCTTTAACCAACTCACACTTAACCATGTTTTATCAATAGGTCAATTAACTAGTTTGAACTAAAATTCAAATCAACATCTTAGATTAGTCTTAGCACAAATCAATTGCTAGAGTGATTAGAATGCTACAAAAGTGTGAGCTTTATGATTAGCTGGTGCACCACCATTAATCAAAACATGCCACGCATCCTCTTCATTTATCCAAGCATATCACTTACATTTACCTACTTGTTAAATCCCATAAGAATTAATGACCAAGAACCTTTGCCCTCAAGATCTACAGTCATGGGTGATAGATGGATTGCCAAAATGAACACCACATTGATCAATTGATGAATTGCTATGCATAAGATTTTTCTATGTGGCCCTTCCAAATTTACTTGCCAAGTCTCTAGTCCATGAAGCACCAACCAATTTGATGGCCCTAATGCATTTTCTTTCATGGTTAATGACACATGATTACTCCAACCTTAGCAAAGAAATGACTAGTCCTCCAAATACTTTGACTATAGGGACTATAACCATTGCTTAATTTTTTGAAGTGTCATCCACCATTAATGACCTGGGTTGATTGCCTTCAAGATCAACGATGTTGATATATCGATAAATGACCCAAACTACATACACTTTGATTCACTGACATGCCTCCATCTACCATAGTTCACCAAAATGATGCCATGTGGCTCAACTACAGTTACATGAATTCATCATTTAGTAAGTGTTGTCTCTCAGATTTGCACCCTTGTTGAGTTGTAAAACTTGGCAACCTGGAGAAACATGGGATCTTTCCAGGCCTATGGGTCACCTGTGATGGAAAGAACCTCTGGAGAAGGCCGGCTTCCTATTGATACTCCACCTATACTGCTTGTACTAAAGTCTTTGCAGAGTAAAGGGTAAGAAGGATTGCATAAAAATGAAACCTACTGTCTAAGGTGATGCACCAAAAGATCATCTGAGACTACACAGAACTGACACACTACAGAACCAGTAATGATAAATCTCTCTTACAGAACCCAATAAATCATAATCTTTGCATCATTAATTTGTAAGGAAGCTAAATAACAACAGTCCTGTAAAGGAGAAATATATTTTCTCACCACTCAAAATTGATTGTTATTTCCTTGCACATCTCACAACCTGCAAAAATATGTATAGCTGCATAAAAGACACCAATATGAAATACAGCTCCAAGGGCAAAGAACATCACAAAGATCTGTACTAACACTAAGGACACACAATATCAGATAAAATGGGAAGGTATAAACTGCTTATTACTACTAAAATGGTAGTACAATGCTGTATATCTCTGAAAATGGGTTACAAGACTGTTCACTTCTGCAAAAGAACTCAGAAAATTACAATACACAGTGCAGTGAATAGCCAGAACTAGAATAATGAACAAGGAAGAAGACTATATACTTCCTAAATAGCTTGTAACAAGATAAGCATGAGCAACCTCCATTTTCGTGTATCTCATAAATGTGCCCAAAATATCTGCCTAAAGTCTTCCAAAATGGGTTTCCAATGCATAAATAGTCAAGGCATGTCATCACTCACCATAAAAGTTCCAGAAAATGCCTTTAAATGATCTGAAATAAGTCAAATTTGTGCAATAACTCCTCAACCTGTTTGTCAACTTCACCCTGTAGCATCATAAATGTCTGATATTTGCGCAATAAATGACATAAATACACATTATTTTCTGCATCTAATTAACATTGACTAAGTGGTTTATAATTACACCACTTAATTAAAGTTTTTACAATCCAAATTTATTACAAACCTATGCAGAAAATAATGGCAAATTTAGGACATAACATTTACTTTCCAAATTTTGCATAGTTTGGGGACAAATTAAATGTTGTGAAAGAACGACAAAGTAATCAACGAGACTTACTTTGCGATGTGTGATAAATCTGCCTATTATTGCCCTTTTGCATTTTTATTAAAAACGATAAAGTAATTCTTAATTTATTACTTTATCGTTCGTTTACAACATCTAATCTATCTCTAGATTATGCAAAATTGACATAACAACACCTTCAACCCCTAGGCAAAATACGACCCCCATGCACTTGCATCACCTCTCACATCTCACTCCATGGTCTTGATACAAACATCATGCCCTTGCATTTGTCATACATCACATTGCATCCTTATGATTCCATATGCAATTTGCGCATTTCACAATATACATCATTATGATCATGAGGTCCTATGCAATACATTTCAAAGTGACCCCTATGCCTCCCTATACACATTACAATGCCTTACATATAACATTTCACCCACCTTATGATCCCAACACCAACATGCCTTAGCAAAATACAAGGCACTCGACCTCCTCAAATATTATAATGTTTCTCTTGACTTTGAAAAAAAAATAATAATAATAACAAAAGGTAGAAGTCATACCTCACAGCCCCCTTGATGTATGATTAAGTTTTTAAAGACTCAAAAGTCTTTATCACGGGCATAGAATAGATATCAATGATTTTAATTTACAAGTCAAAAGCCAAAAATGATGAAGATACACCCCAAGTCATCGAACAAAAGAAGGAAAGAACCGTAATTTTGTCATTTGCACATTTTACCTTGCATTCTTTTGGGACGACTTCCTCTCTGGCCGCCTTCCTCACCTAGGGTTTGGACGTTCATTCTACATCATTTTTTGTTGTTGCAATGCACATCTCTGAGGGTTTTGATGACTTTTCACTGGAATAGAAAGGTAAAAACCTCTATTGTTTCTCTGTTCGACCCATCTTCTTTGCTTTGGAGATAAATCATGGCATTTCGAGCTGCGACCTGTCACATTTCTGATGTATTTCTTCTGTCTTCTTGGCTGACCACTTTGCATCTATCATTGGCTGTGTTTGAGGCTGTTTTGGGAGTTCTTACACAACAAAACAACAGAAAAAATAGGTAATTCATTTTTTTTTTCCTGTGATTGCTCTTCACTTTCTGAGATTTTTTGTTGCATATTCACTATCAGAGGCACGATTTGGAGGTTTTTGTGTATCAATGCTTGAAATGAGTTTAAAAACCTTACTTTCTTTCTCAGTATTCGCATTATTCTAGCTCAAAATGAGCCCCAACCTATGACAAAACTTACAAAATAACATTCCTGAGACATCTGTGCCTATTGAACTCAAAAACTGCATTTCTGTTAGAGGCACGATTTGAGCATTCTTGGCATTTTTTGCTTAACTTATGAAAACCATGTATTTTCTGCATCCTTATGAAGATTTTCTATCTGCAGCTCCAGTCTTCTTCTATGAACCTTTGTTCACAAGCCTACATAA
The DNA here is from genome assembly GCA_027924645.1 of Cunninghamia lanceolata. NCBI lineage: Eukaryota > Viridiplantae > Streptophyta > Pinopsida > Cupressales > Cupressaceae > Cunninghamia > Cunninghamia lanceolata. The sequence continues at coordinate 25,776,746 of BSBN01000582.1, forward strand.
GCTTCATATGCTTATGTTACCCATAGAGCCTCATAGTCAATGGGGTCATCTTGATTTCACAGGTTGCAAAAGTTATAAAAAAATAGAACAAAAATTCTATGTAGAGGAACAGACCTCTGTAAGGGGATACAAGCTTCCTTATTGACTGTGGTAGTTTGTCATTCATAGCTCTATTTTCTTCACTATGTATTTAGACTGTACTTTCTACAAGAAATTGGCAGAATGGCTTGAGGTTTCATTAAAACTCTCCACTCATACTGCTGAGATGAATCCACTTACATGTTTGGTTTTTTGAACAAAACAGGAAGAAAATAAATATTAGACTGTATTTTGCTCTTTCTACAGGTGCCTTCTCCGCAATGCCTCTGTCATGTAAAAATCTTTACACTTACCCTTGTAGTGATTGTTTTGATAGTCAAGTGATTATTGTCTTCATCATCATGCTTTTGTGACTCTTGCTACCCTTGAATACATGAAACAATCATTTTGATGAATGCTGATAGAACAATTTCAGGTATGTTTTGATGATGGATAAGGGCAAGAAACATGCTACAACATTGTCACTTAATTGACAGTCCCATTGTCTTACTTTGCTATGACTGATTTTAAAAATAGTGTTGGCTGCTTATACACTTAGGATTGCTCACTATCACTCGCATGTGGACTATCACTTGTCATTACTATTTGCTGGTTGCTTTGTTGGATTGTTTTAGGATAGTTGTTTACAGTCTATTGGATAGTCACTTAAGGTTTCTTTGAGCCGTTTCTTGGATAGCTTTTGGGCTGACTTTGATGCTGGGAATAGTCACTCTTATGACTGATTTTTTGGGACTGATTTGGATGTTGGGAACAGTCACTCTTATGACTGATTTTTTGGGACTGATTTGGACAGTGATAATAAGACTACCTTCAAGCATTCAAGGACTATTAACTACTCTTTACTATGTAGACTTTATCCTTACTGTGTATCACTGTCACCTCTAGCTTTGTTGGTTGTCCCTTCTCTTAACAGAGATTTCAATCTGAAAATGAAAATATTACCTTAGGACTGGTGAAAAGTTCTCAAAATCTATAAACTGGGTCTGTGAGAAATTTATTGGGTTTTTTCTTCTTCTTGTTTCCTAATGTTTTTTCAAAAATCTCAAGAACCCAGATCGTACTTTTCTAGATATAATGAAAACATGTGAATGTTGTCCTGCTGTCTTCATTGTGCAAGGTCTCTGTGGTCTTTTAATGGCTTCTCTGTCATGCATAGATCCTTGTGAGAGAATTTTAGAGCATCATGATCATGGGAATCTCTTTTAGACATACTCTTTGTTCTTGACTGTCCCATACTTGGTTTGTCACTGTCCCTTTAATGCTTGGTGATTGTTTGCTCCATGGTGAAACTATTCAATTTCATGCCCCCATAGTCTCCTTGAACTAGTCATTTATGCTTGACTGTCCTCATGTGCTATTTATCTCTGCATACTGTAGGAAAACTTCTACATACATAATTGTCTCCAATCAACCATTGATTGGCACCATGCATTGTTTCTTCATTCATGATTGAGGATCACTTTCTTTCATGGTGACAGTCCTTCACAAGGCTTAAGACAGCCTTCTTCCTCGACTGAATTCTTTTGACTGTGTCACCGATGATGACCATCCTTTTGTTTTCAATCACTATCAATGTGATATTCTCCCCATATTGTCCACTTATTGCTGATTGTCATCTTTTGCTAATGACATTGTTGTACTCAGTCTATCAGACCCTTTATAAACTTTAACACTGCCTTTCATCATTTAAAGGTGACTGTCCCTTGCATAATTTGACAGAGGTGATTGTCTTTGACCTTATTGTGACTGTCTAGCATTATCATTATGTTTGATATGCAATCAATCATGAGGTATGAATTGTTTTTTACAACTTGCATGACCGTCACGATCAGTAAGATATTTCATTTATTATCTATCATGACTGTTATGCAAGTTGACCCTTGATGGCCACCCTAGATGAATATCTGAGTTCTTTTGCATTTGATATACTCACTATATCTTGTATGAGACTGTTGGACTGTGATAAAGGTTATCACTATTTTTCTTGATCTTGACAATACAATAGATACAGTGAAACTCATACTTTTGAACTGCATAGATATCATTGTGTTGATTTACTCTTTCTATGCCTTTTTTAAAGCACAAAAGGCATCGCGCTGGGCTCAACCCTTGTGGGAGCCACATTTTCTTCACATGCTTGAAACCTGATGAATCAAATAGAAACATAATTACACCTGTATCTACACATGAAGCAAACTTGTTAGAAAATAAATGCATGTTTTGGATGTGTTTGATGACTGATTGTTTTCTAGGACATCCAAGGTATACATTTCTTGTTTAATGCAATTGAGGATCAGTTTGTACATCTATGGTATCTTGTTCATGTACGGTTTGGGACCATTCATTGCTTAGAGCATTGCTCTAACACCATTGTTTTTGCCAGATGCAGGAACCAAGGACGACATGAAGCTAGGAAGGACAAAGATGACTCGGGGCGACAGGACAACACGCCAGAACTAGAACCAGTCATTCTTAGGCAATGACTGGCCTCTGACCTTACATGCACATTACTTTTATTTACTTATTCATGTATAGATTGTTCTTCTATTTCATTGAATAAGATTGTTAACCTCACGGCTTGTGTGAGATAATGAACATTTTACATTCAATAAAGATTATTTATTTTTTGGAAAAGATTTTGGATAAACCCTTCTTATGTTACATGCACTTGGATAAATGCAGTAAACTAATAAACATAATCTCCTGAATTATTTCATTTATGCACTTGAATGTAATGTATGAAGGACCAGATGAGATGTACCTTTTAAGTTTTGAATCAAAACTCTACCTGAATGAGCCGTAGTGAAATTTAGGTAACAGTAAGCTCAACATATTTTACAAGTCTTAATGATATATTCAATTGACAACCCAAATCCATCTACTATCAAAATCAATCGCCGAGAGAGATCCCTTTCAAGACCTAAAATTGTGCAAGCCTTCAAAGAAATTTATCGATCTCAAGAGCCAATCAGAATTATCCATGTAACCTTTTATTTCTACACATGACTATATCACCCTTGATTCATTATAACTCCATGTTAATCAATAGCAATAGCTCATTGGTAGGGCACCAAAGTGCTTTCTAGCTACTTGATCGATGACCTCCAACCAATAGGAATGCACCATGGAATGCACCATGCTTTGTCTTAACAATCTTTTGAGTAGTTCAAAAAAGTACATTAGATTAAGTAAAAAGTGCATTAGATCTCTGATTTAATCAACGATTTGCAACAACTCATCTCATAGATCAACAGTAGTGGCACATTGGTTGATCACCAAGATGTAGATGGTTTATTTCATTGATGACCCACTATCATATTGATTTAGCCATGTAACAATGAAATCAATAGTTATTAAGGCCTTGGGAGATCAATCAAACCATACGCGCCATCCTTTAATTTAGACCAATAGTGTGGCCTTTCATTGACACCTTTACTACTAAGATTTAGAGATAGCGAGAGTCGTTGGTCTTAGACAGACCAACCATGTGGGAGCCCATATGATGTCATGGTCCCATTATATTAACTCAAACCTCCCCCCTTGACCTTACTTTCTTAGATCAACGACCGAAAGTGATTGACAAAATGTTTAATTTATAATCGATCGATGAACCACTACCAACCCAAAGGCACTACACGTCCCTTTTCCATTTTAGCTCCTTACTACAAATTTCCTCTACTTGCACCATCAACCCACTAAAGAATAAACACATTATCAACCTTTGCCAAAGAACTTTGAGCTAGATGCACACTTGGCCGATGATATTGGACCATTTTAGTAGATTAGCAAATGGGCACCCAACCCACCAAGTCAATCTCTTGAAAAATACAAGATTGGTTTTCGGTCACCAAACAAATATGGTCAAAGCAATTAAGTCATGGGCGACCACCGATAGCGAGTCAACAATAAAATATAACAAAAAGGCACAAGTTAAAAAAAAAGTTAAAACAAAAGCTTTGGCTATACTTAAATTTGAACAAACCAATCCGCCATGAGAGCACACCAAGAAACCTTAACCACAAAGCTGAGCACACAGAGTTTACACAAGGCTATGAGCAAAACTTATGAGCCATGACATGAAGATCAATATAAATAATGCCAAAGTCATAATAGAATTATCTTTGATTGGATGGCAACAAGACAAATTCTTTAGAAGAGGCTTTTACCTAACCATATAAATGGTGGAAGGACATTATATCAAATGAATCTTAGGTAGAGAAGTGAGTATAGTGGCAAGATGGTTTGTTGTTAGATCACTCTCTCATGAATGCACTAGATCTTATTGAATCATTTTTAGCAAAATTATTTTGACCAAGGTAGCAAACATGACGTCAAGCCACAAGGAAGAGAAAAATTACATGAACAAATGTCACAAAGGAGTGGGCTCAAAATAGTTAAAGGCCACATGAACTTCAAAAAGAGGATCCCTAATTTTCTTAAGAAAATTAGGTTGTGTTATGCAAGCGACAATAGTAGACTCAAGTGTCCTCATATACCATTAATTTTTATTTCTTTCTTCATCTATATGCATGTGATAAAACTTATGGATAAAATCTTGATGCTCATATGGTGTTCCTTAGGGGTTTTCATATATGCATCTAATGTAAAATAACTCAATTTTGATACTGCTCATATATATCTCTTTAACTTTTAATATTTTACCCTCATGAATATATTTGTTACATTGGTGTAACATAGAAGGAACCACTTTGCATTGCTCAATCTAAGGCCTACCAAAGAAAATTGAAAATCTATTTGAAATAGGAATAATGTGACAAAAAATAGGTACTTCCTTCGCACCTACCTCTAAAGATAAAATAATCCAACCAAAGTGTCGATCGGATTTCCATTAATCATCTTTGAGGAAACTAATGAATGTGTACAAGTGTGTTGATGAAGATGGTGATTATAAATTTTGTTTTTGTTGCATACATTAAACTAGAAAGAAAGATTTGTATAGCCACATACATAGCCTCTAAAATATAGTGGTCATGTAATAATTATTATATGAGGAATCTCCTTATCATAAAATGTAATCAATGGTGTAGCATGAGAAGAACCATATCTACTATGAAGTTAATGCATAAAGTGACCCTCAAATTTGCATGCAAATCAATATGATTACCATTATCATGTCCCTAGTCACTATCCATGTGCTCATGTACCATATGACCATCCTCAAATAAGTTCACGTTATTATCTTGGTCATGCGAAGGAAAATAATTTGTATAGATCTTCAAATTTTGATAAGGGGAAGTCACCTAATGATTGCCCCCATCATTAATGCCCTCTACGTGCATTATATTATTATCCAATCAAATCTTGGATCTTATTCTTAAATCCATGCAATGTTGTGTACTATACCCCTAAACTCTACAATAATGGGTAAGTGCAAGAAGATGGGGGCCCAAAAAGGGGTCTTAAGTGGCCACTTTTTTTTTATTTTTTTATTTTTTTATTTTTGAAATCAGAAAATACCGACCTTGGATGAGAAATTGAGCATAGTTACACTCAAAATTTGAAGATGAACCAAAACAATGTTCGTAGTGCTCCAAGTCTACTTTCTAAATTACTAATTTTTTTTTAAATGGTATAGATTAAGGGGTTCAAAACAGGGAGCCACAGAAATTGGTGGTGTTTATGTCAAAAAAACATAACATAGCGTGTTTTGTGGCTCCCTCAAAAGGTTAACTTTTTTTTGGTATTTTTAAAATCGCTTTAGTGAGAAATTAGCTAACATCATGTAGTTTATGCCCGATTTTTCTGATAATTTTTTAATGAATATTTGATTTTTTACTAATTTTCAAAGTGGACACATCCTAAAAAATAGAATTTTGGCCCTGCTACCCCTGTAAATTTTGAAAACTAATTAATTTTTTTTAATATGTGTAGAATGGAGTCTAGTTTATAAAAATGTAATTTATTTGAAATTTCAATGAACGGTTAATTTATAATGAAAAAAAGACTAAACACTGGTTTTTGCCTAAAAACGAACACACAAACAAAAGAAATTAAAGATGAAAGGCTTAACATTGTCAAAATGTGAAAAAAATTACATTGTTAAATAGCTAATAGAAAGCCTAACATTACCCAGGTGTTTTATTTGTTTGACCTTGAAACACGTGCAAAGCTGAGGGTTAGCATGAACAAAATTATGTGAAATCTTGTAGAATTTAAAAAACACGTCTGTGGACATTGGGAAGGCACTCCAAGCCTTTGCGTTGGAAATCCAAAGCAAATCCCAAGCCTAAGGCTTGGGATTCCCAAAGCAAAATATAATGTGAGTGCGTTATAACGTGAGGTACGCTCACGTTATGTTGTGCTTTTTTTCCTTTTTTGCATGTTTGTCGGTGTTTGCCCAGTTCGACATAACGCGAGCGCATTATAACGCGCTCACATTATGTCTACCTTTGAATGATTTATGTTCAAGTTTCATAAGTATGTTTGATGGATGTATATATGTACATATGTATGCTTGTAGGTATGTATGTATGGTTGTATGTATGTATGTATGTACATGTATGCATGCTTGTATGTATGTATGTGTATATATATATATGTATGCATGTTTGTATGTATGTATGTATGTAAGGGTTTTTGGGTTTAGGGTATATAAGGTCCTGAGCTCATATAGTTTTTAGGGTTGAGGGTTGAGAGATTAGGGCTTAAGTAATAGGTAGAGGGTAGAGGGTAGAGGTTAGAGGGTTGAGGGTTACAGTTGAGGGTTAATATTCAGGTTGTTGAGTGTATAAGATTAAGTGTGTAAGGCATAGGGATTAGGGTTTAGGATATTGTGTTTAGGGTTTACGATATGGATTGAGGGTATATAAGGCATAGGGTGACTTGGGTTGAGAGCACGTATGGTTTAGGTTTAATTTAAGTATAGGGTTGAGGCACAATATTCAGGGTTTAGGGTATAAGGGTGAGGTTATAGGATATAGGGATGAGGATTTTGGGGTGTAGGCTTTAGGGTTTAAGGTATAGGGTTGAGGATTGAGGGATCAAGGCTTAAGTATATGGTTGAGGGTATAGAGTTGAGGGTTTAGGGATAGGTTTTAGGGTTTAAGGTTTAAGGGTTAAGGGTTGAGGGATAGGGTTTACGATTTAGGGGTAAGGGATTAGGGTTTAAGGTATAGTGTCGAGGGTTGAGGGTTTAGGAATAGGGATAGCATTTAGGGTTTAGGGATGAGGGATTAGGGTTGAGGGTTGAGGGTTGAGGGATTAGGGTTTAAGGTATAGTGTTGAGGGTTGAGGGTTTAGGGATAGGGTTTAGGGTTGAGGGATTAGGGTTTAAGGTATAGTGTTGAGGGTTGAGGGTTTAGGGATGGGGTTTAGGGTTGGCAGATTAGGGTTTAGGGTTGATGGATTAGGGTTTAAGGTTGAGGGTCAAGGGTTTAGGGATAGGGTTGAGGGTTGAGGGGTTAGGGTTAAAGTAGAGTGTCGAGAGTAGAGGGATTAGGGATAAGGTTTAGGGTTGAGGTTTTAGGGCTAAGGGTTAAGGGATTAGGGTTTAAGATATAGTGTCGAGGGTCAAGGGTTTAGGGATAGGTTTTAGGGTTTAAGGTTTAAGGGTTAAGGGTTAAGGGATAGGGTTTAGGGATAAGGGATTAGGGTTTGAGGTATACTGTCGAGGGTTAAGGGTTTAGGAATAGGTATAGCATTTAGAGTTTAGGGATGAGGGATTAGGGTTGAGGGTTGAGGGATTACGGTTGAGGGTTAAGGGATTAGGGTTTAAGGTATAGTGTTGAGGGTTGAGGGTTTAGGGATAGGGTTGAGGGTTGAGGGATTAGGGTTTAGGGTTGAGGGATTAGGGTTTAAGGTACAGTGTTGAGGGTTTAGGGATAGGGTTTATGGTTGACGGATTAGGGTTTAAGGTTGAGGGTTGAGGGATAGGGTTGAGGGTCGAGGGATTAGGGTTAAAGTAGAGTGTTGAGGGTAGAGGGATTAGGGATAGGGTTTAGGGTTTAAGGTTCAAGGATTGAGGGTTGAGGCTTTAGGGTGAGCATTAAGGGATTAGGGTTTAAGATATAATGTCAAGGGTTGAGGGTTTAGGGATAGGTTTTAGGGTTTAAGGTTTAAGCATTAAGGGTTGAGGGATAGGGTTTAGGGTTTAGGGATAAGGGATTAGGGTTTAACCTGTAAGGTTTAGGGTTGAGGGATTAAAGTTTAAGGTTAAGGGTTGAGGGTTGAGGGTTTAGGGTTTAGGGATAGGGTTTAGAGTTTAGGGATAAGGGATTAGGGTTTAGGACCTTGAGGGATTAGGGTTTAGGGTTGAGGCTTTAGGGATAACGTTTAGGGTTGATGGATTAGGGTTGAGGGTTTAGTGATAGGGTGTAGGGTTTAGGGTTGAGGGATTAGGGTTTAGGGTTGAGGGAATAAGGTTTAAGGTAAAGTGTTGAGGGTTTAGGGATAGGGTTTAGGCTTTAAGGTTTAAGGGTTGAGGGTTGAGGCTTTAGGGTTTAGGGTTATGTGAGACCTAGATGGCTAAGGATGGATGGAGAGGTAGACAAGGAGCGACTGAGAGACGTAGAGAGGTGAGGGGGAGAGATAAGTGAGATATAGAGAGGTGAGAGATAGAACATGAGCTAATGGAACTAGAGGTGAGAGATATTGCAAAGGTGCTATCAAAGGTGAGATAGGCACAAATATTTATAGGTACTCCTTTCTATCATATTTTGCAATATATCTCACCTCTAGCTACTTGGTACTTCTTTGCCATGACAACTCAGTGGCACATTATAAAGAGACTACATTTAGTTAATTCACTTCATAAGTTTCAAAATAAAATACCTAGACCACTACAAAAAGAAGGATGATGATCCCTTCAATTATGCACATGCCAATCCATCCACTTCTGAAGCATCAATCTACTGGTATTTGGATCAAGGAACCCTCAGTAACACATGAACTCTTTGAACTCTTTTCTACTTTAGACACATATTTTGCTATGGATCAATCTATAGCAGGACAAAATGCACTCACATTTTGTCTTGCTACACAAACGATAAAAAGCCCTGGACCCCTGTGATCCAGGGCCACATACTTTGTTTTTTTTCTGTTTATGCGCATGTTCTGACAAAAAAAAAGTGTTTTCATGTTGTTGGGAAGTTCACATGCACATTCTACCACCTTTGCATGAACTTTCCACCACCTTTTTCTGCTTTGCCAACTTAAGGAGGAGGAAATAACATAGTTTTCACATCGAATTTGATATATATATCAATTCAAGTTTCAATTTTTGTAGTGTTGCAATGTTAATTGTGATTGAATTGTAGGAATTTAACATTATAGATTGGTTAATAATATTGTTGTTACTAATTCTATTTGAGTACATTATTCAATTTAATGTTGAAAAGGAAGCAAGTGGTGAAATACTCAAATTGTTGAGGAGTTTGATGCAAGAAGAAAAAAACACTACATAATTGGGTACTCTCTCCATTTGAATCTCCGTTTTTTAGGTATTTCAAGTCTTTACATGCATGTTCTTTACATTTTCCTCAATTCTATGTGAATTACTTTATCATACTTTATCATACGCGTTTATATCACTTGTATGATTTGCATATTTTGTGTTTATATCAGTCTCGCTTTTTTGATTTTATAGTTCATCTGCCTTTTCTATGCTTCCACATTTTGCATACATGTCTTATATTTTGCATACATGTCTTACATTTTGCATTTATAGTTCATCATAGTTCTTACTAACCAAAGAGCTTAGTCATCACACACAAATGTCGTTATAATAGACTATGTTTTAAATCAGTTCATGGTATGCATAATAAAAGATATATCAAAGGTCAACATTAATTAAAATAGACACAATCACGATATCATTGTTAAATCCCTTTGCATAATGAACCTTATAATACTAACAATGTTTTGCAGGATTGTGGCATACATGCCCCACCAACATCTTCAAGAGAATTCATATCAAGAATTTTATGTGAAATAGAGGAAGGTCAAATATTCTATAGGAAATTATGCTTGGATGGCACATGTCAGCATTGTGGTGGCTTGCAACGTATGCCAATATGTGAACATATGGAAAGAACACATGCGGTTGGAAATGAACTAGTAGAGTTTGGCAAGTATAAAATAGTGGCATACAATACAAAAGATAGTAAAGAAGCAAAGAGGTGTGAATTGGTTATTGAAAAGATTCCAGTGTATCAGTTTATGCCTATATTTCATGACAATATAGTGTATGAGTATGCAAGACATGCCCATAGAGCTCGATGGTGGACTTGCAATTCAAGTCATGCAAGGACATATTTCCAGTTGGTAGCATTGTTTCAGTCGTCGACTTTGCAGAGAACTACAGTCTACAGCCACAGCGCGAGGTGCAATCACAATATTACAACTCCACACAGGTTTCTATATTTGTGTACATCGCATTCATTCATGCAAATGATAGTACATAGGATGACAAAAAGATCATAAGGGAGTATCATTTTTATATTAGTGATGATCGCACGCATTCTAAGGAGTTCGTGCAAGGTTGCTTTTAGGTGTTCTACAATGATTTGGCTAGAAGGGGCATATCGTTCAGTCATCATATCATATGGTCAGATAACTGTGTATCACAATTCAAGAACTCACAGAATTTCTATTGGCTGAGCAAGAGACATAATATTACAGGTGTTCAACATATGTGGAACTTTTGTGAGGCCAGGCATGGAAAGGGGGAGCATGATGGTGCAGGAGGATATATCAAAAGAGCCATAGCACGAGAAGAGTTAAAGGCTACAGGATCACGTAGGGTTCCTCTACAATAACCTTTCTCAGATTTTGATATCTCTGAGGCATTTTCCCGTGGTGAAAGGTTTTCTGTTGCCCCAAAAATTGTCAGAAGGAGGTAAGGTAAAGTTGCAAAGGGGTGTAACTTTTGTCCTGCTCCTGATGCAACCAAACTGATAGTTCCAATGCGTCTGGATGGGTACATTTAGGATAGGCATGGTCCCGTTTTGCACCCAAACATGCCGAAACAGTTCGAGCTACATTGTACCGGCAATATTCCTGAAGAGTCCAAAGTGAAAAAAAGGTAGCAATCTTTGACGAGATGTTACTCAGAAACCATGTCACTTAGAAATATTTTGTCTGAGGCTACGGGATCATGTAGGGTCCCTCTACAATAACCTCTCTTGGTTTTTGATATCTCTAAGGCGTTTGCCCGTGGTGAAAGGTTTTCTACTGCCCCAAAAATCGTCAGAAGGAGGTAGTGTAAAGTTGCAAAGGGGTGTAACTTTTGTCCTTCTCCTGATGCGACCAAAATGACAGTTCCAAGGCGTCCAGATGGGTACATTTAGGCTAGGCATTGTCCTATTTTGCACCCAAACATGCCGAAACATGTAACATCCAAATCCAAAATGACAAGAAGTAACTAAGTTTTCACAACGGTAAATTTTTTTTTACTAGGTAATCAAATACAAAAGTAACTCATCTATAATCCAATACAACATTTTTCATTCTATTATAAACATGATTTCATTTTCATAAAAACTTGAAAGAAATGATATACATTAAACTCTTTTCTAATCAATGAAATTTTCTTGAAACAACAAATATTGGAAGCATACCTTTATCATGCATCTCGATTATCGGCCCATCTCATTCAAGACTCGGCATTCCTCAGTATTTGGAAGAGAAAGTATCTTCAAGGAGCTTAACCTCCAACCATAGACCGTCGGTCTCCCGCACTCCTTCCTAACCGGAAGTGGCCCTACCCTACTCAAGAGGATAGACTTAGGATAACCATCGGTGTTTGCCATCTGAGCTCTAGTGTTGTAACCTACGTGTCTTGTTATCACGCAGATCCCTAGATACCCTCTAGTCATGCACGACACTCCACAAGAAACGCCATCCAGTTACGGTGAACGTTCGATGCACTTGAGGATAGTACACCACCTTGGCCAAAGGATTTGTATTTTAAATCAGCATTCTAAGAACGCATGAATTTGGTTCACCCACCCTACTCGACTTGAACAGGTCGAAATCCTACAGTTTCCTATTTGTATAGTTTGAACTATTTTGACGACCTTGATAACCTCAAGGATTTAGGATTACCTCCTGTAATAGCGCATGGCGCATCATTTACTCTTATCCTGAGTTCATAGTTATCAACACCTATTTTCAAGTAAAAATATTGTTTATAAGCGCCCACTCCTAAGTGGTTTCATAATCGTTTACTCGGTTCCCATGTTTGCACAACACACACAAGTATCTGAAACATATTTCCGTTATCCCGGAAGTCAGGGGTTCTAGACTCTTAAGGTCTACAAAACGAAACTAGAGTCATCGCATGCAACGTAATCTAGATTCCACATGCGGGTTTTCGACACAAGTACATTAACTCCTACTTCCCTTTTCAAATCAATTAATTTCGCAAGAGTTAATGAGGTAAAATTTGTAAAATATAGTAATAAAAGATTTGGAGTCTTTCTTACGACTCTAGAGATGACCAACGCTCGGTCGACCTCTATCAAAAGATACAAGACAAAAATGACTCAAACTAGTTGTATCTTCAACTTCGGTTATCCAGCACATTAACGTTTACGTCAATCTTGTTTTTAAAAACTGGAGTTTATCTCTCCTACACAACACGCTCGTGGAGCAAAGTATTTTCTCTCTAAGGAGCTATTAATTCAAGTGCCCAAAGCAGTTTTATGTTGATATTTCTGTCTTGAAGGAATTCTTTAATATTCTACGTCTTTTAAGTTTGTAGTTCACATTGGCAATCATGCATTGATCAATCTTTGAGGACAGCACATGGAGACCTATACTCTATCATCTTACGACATCTACCAAGAGAGGTAATAATCTATTTTCCAAGTTCTTGCATACTAATCGACAGCAGCATCATTGTCACTGAGTTTTCTTCTATCATAATACAGTAATAATACATTTACAATGAAGAACTTCTCACAGCATTGCAGTAAAATACATGATTATGATATCATAATTGTTGTAGGAATATTACCTTACTCAGCAACGAAGAGCACAGCAAGTGCCGAAGTTTCCCTTCGATCCTTTACCACCAACCACACAGATAAGCTCCTTCCGTTATCTTGCTGTCAAATCCTATGACAAAACCCATCAGTCTCTTCCTCAAACTCACTCCTCTCACTGCCGTTTATTTCCTCCTCTCCAAAAACACACCCTTCCACAATGAAGGATATCAATGCCTTTTCTAAAACTCTCTACCGTATCACACTATCTAAAGCCCACGACAGTCCCTACGACTCACTCCTCTCACCTCAGAAGTCAATCTCCACTGAAACTAATCACTACTTAGAAGTTGCTCCAACCTCCGATGCTTCCATAGATGTCTCTCTCGCTCCCTCCAGATAACTGATCACTCCTCCCACAAGAACGAACCTCCCCCTTCAACACAGCGACCTTACCTCCACAACGCTGAGGAGTTTTAGGCAGAAACGTTGCGTAATAACACTCCCCTTGTTCATGCAAACCAAAGAGGTTTTATCGTTCATAAAGATCACTATCCAAAGTAGTTTACACAATCCACTTCGGTCATGTGAAAAATCCACGTAACATCTTCCGAATGCTTCCCCCCCCGAAGGCATAGTTCTTTTTACCTTTTCATTCTAATACTCTCCTTCCTTGCTATGGCCCGTTCTCTGGTAATGGGAGGCCGTAAGTGCACAGCTTACGCCAAAATTTTCTCCCAGAAGAAGCATGCAGATAATCAAGGAAACGTGGCTCTCTATAGTTCATTAACAGTCATGGAAGTCGTGGAAAGATCTCCTGAACTCTAGCAACCACTCCTTCAACACAGCGACCTCACCTCCTTGACTCCCTGCCGTTATGCTCCTCTCGCGTTACTTCGCAGTAACTTTTTTTTTTTTCTTCTCTTACCTTCCTCGACGGCCTTTCACTTTTCCTAGCCCTCTCTTCCTGTCGATACGCAGTACCTTTCCCATAAACCGCGACAGTCCCTATCGCCACGCTCTTAACTCCGACCACTACTTAGTAGATTCCTCCGTCGGTTGAGAATAACTGACATTTAAGTCTTGTTAACCGATTCTATCTTCACCTTTCAACGGTTTCCCCATCTCCTTCTCTTGAATGAGGAAGCACTCGCATTAATTGCTAGCTAATTAATTATCCACGGCATGATTCGCCACCATACAATGAAGGAGAAGGACTAGTTTTAACAAGGTTTTCGAATCTAACCACACATGGCTATTCACAAGGTCGGTATTAAATGCAACTATCTGACTCGATACTTGCAGCGGTCCCAACCAAAAAGAAGGTTCTAAATGACAACACCACACAGCAATTTCGTCATTCTTCCGCAAAAACCTCTAACCTTCAAGAGCAACTGAAAGATGAATGGAGAATTTAAACACAACAAGATAGAGGGTAATAAAGGCCTAAAGCATCTCTATGGTCGAACAAGTAAAGGAGACAAAGATCTTTTTCGCAAAGAGACTCAAGGTTAGACCAAAATAACTCGCGGTCAGAGCCAGAAGAAAAGGACTGATGTTAAACGATGACCATAATAAATTATTTCACGCTATGGCTTCGAATCGACATTCGTCGATCTACAAGAATAAAATAAATTCACAACACAAGTTCGACGCGTTTTACGACAATCACCACGGATTGATCGTAACGTGAACGAGTTCTTACAACGTTAGACGCACAAAGCCGACTTCTCGCGTCTTTCGATTACGAGACAAGATTTACAATTTCGCCACCAAATGGTTCATTAAATACTTAGAGACGAAAATAATAAACTTCTAAATAAGTCGACTTGCTATTATGGACTTACGACGCCATCGACGACTCCAAGATTCTACAAGACGACTTTCGACTAGGATGTTATACTTTATCCTTTGACGTCAACATCTAGTTAACTAATCCCAACCGACAAACAAGACTAACTGGTTGATTTCAAGGTTTATCTACCTGTTTGGCGATCTCAGTAACAAACGCCCATGGTTAATTTCCAGAGTCTATGCTCCCTCTCGAAGATACTTTCTCTTCCCGTCGAACACGGTCCACCTGTTCCTGCATCGACAGACTCACATACAATTTTGTGGTCAAAGCACCTATGATCCAAATATAATATATTCAAACATCATTGCATTTATTATAAAGACATTTAGTCTACAATATCACCTTGATCGTAATCATTAGATTCCACAATTTCATATAACAACTTTGTAAATTAAATTGTCAGTTTCCATGTCGTTCACAACATAGTAATTTACTAAAATTTGTAAGAAAGTAAATAGCATAATTGTTTTCAAAAGGAGGGATGTAACATATCCTTCCCCTTTAAAAATCATCGTCCCCGATGATTAAGTTTATCAAGCAAAAATTAAACTTAAAACAAACTTTCTATAAAGCAACATTTATGTCTTTAAAAAGTTTTGGAAATCTTTGATAAATGTCTTTGTAGTCTTCCCAAGTGGCACTATCCTCGCCATATTGGTCCCACTGTATTTTGCATTGCAAAACTTCTCGATTACGTAAACGAAGTTTACACATTTCGAGCACCTTGAGTGGCTCGATCACAACCACCCCGGGTTCTTGCATCTGTAAGGAATTCCAGTTAAGGATGTGGTTATTACCTACAAAATATTTCTTTAAATACGAAACATGAAAAACATTATGCATCTTAGACAAGGCTGGAGGTAGAGCAACTTTGTAGGCAACCGGATTGATAATCTCTAGTACTTCGAAAGGTCCGACATAACGAGGAGCCAATTTTGAAGATTTACCAAACTTGATAGAACTCTTTTGGGGTTTCACCCGCAAAAGCACCTTCTCGCCAATAGAGAAGTGTCTAGGCACTCGTTTGCGATCAGCATAACTCTTTTGCCTGTCATTGGCTTCTGCCAACCTCTTCCTAATCACTTTAACTTTTTCTTCCATATCAGCAAGCATTTCAGGTCCGATGCTTATCCTATCTTCCAGCTTATCCCAGCTTATAGGAGTTCTGCATTTCCTTCCATATAATGCTTCAAATGGTGTCATCTTAATGGCAGAATGATAGGAGTTGTTATAGGCAAACTCGACAAGAGGTAGATATTCCTCCCATCTATATTGCTGATCCATGCAATACATTCTCAAAAGGTCTTCCAATACCTGGTTCACTCTTTCTGTCTGACCATCAGTTTCGGGATGATAAGCAGTACCTACATTCAGTTTAGTCCCTAATGCAGAAAATAAGGTTTGCCAAAACCGTGAAGTTATCCGAGCATCTCTATCAGATATTATCTTTTCAGGTACCCCATGCAATCTGAAAATCTCTTGCACAAATTTTCGAGCCAAAAGATGTGCTCCATCTGTCAAGTTTCCGGTATGAAATGTGCAACCTTGGTTAGTTTATCCACAACAACCAATATTGCATCATGCCTATTCTTAGACATTGGCAACCCCTGGACAAAATCCATACTAATAACTTGCCATTTCCATTCTGGAATATCATGTGGGTACAACAACCCAGCAGGATGTTGGTGTTCTGCCTTCACTCTCTGACACTCCAAACAACTAGCTACAAACTTTGCAGCATCGCTTTTCATTCCTTTCCAGAAATATAACTGCTTGACATCAGCTAACAGTTTTGTCACACCAGGGTGCCCAGAGTAAGGAGCACAGTGAACTTCCTTCCACACAAGGTTTCTAAGTTCCTCTGAATCAGGGACATAAATTCTTCCCTTGAATCTTAGCAAACCATCGGATTCAAAACTGAATCCGTCATATCTTGGGTCCTTAGGGTTTAGGTGCAGAGCCTGTTTCACTTGTTCATAATACTCATCCCCAGATAAGTTTTGCAATACTAAATCTTTAAAGTTAGCATGTATGGAGATTATAGAGGCTATGTGCCTTCTTCTACTTAAGGCATCCGCTACTCAGTTCTCCTTGCCCTTGATATAAGAAATTTCAAAGTCATAATCTGATATGAGTTCCAGCCATCTCCTTTGCCTTGCATTGAGATTAGGTTGTGTGAATATGTAGCAAAGGCTTTGGTGATCAGATTTTAAAATAAAAGTCCTTCCCAACAAGTAATGTCGCCACATCTGAAGGGCGTGAACCACTGCTGCCATCTCTAGGTCATGAGGAGCATAGTTCTGCTCATAATTTTTCAACTTCCTTGACTCATAGGCTACTACCCTGCCATCTTGCATAAGCACACCTCCCAATCCTTCACCCGAGGCATCAGTGATAACCTCAAACTCACCCTCTGGATCAGGAACTTTCAAAATTGGAGCGGTTGTTAATTTTTCTTTTAACAAGTCAAATGCCTTTTGACATTCAACCGTCCAAACAAACCTTTTTCCTTTTCTCTGCAATGAGGTGATAGGACTAGCAATGCTTGAGAAGTTCAGCACAAATTTCCTGTAATACCCTGCCAATCCCATGAAACTTTGTACCTCTGACACATTGGTAGGTTCAGGCCATTCCATAATAGCTTTTATTTTCGCCGGATCAACTGATATCCCATCGGCTGATATAATGTGCCCTAAATACTGTACCTCTTTATGAAAGAAAGTGCACTTGGAGAGTTTCGCATACAGCTTATGCTCTCTTAATCGCTGCAAGACTATTTGAAGATGTCGTGCATGCTCCTCTTCATCCTTGGAATAGATCAGAATATCATCAATGAAGACTAGTACAAACTTATCGAGACAATCTCTGAATACGCTATTCATGAGATTCATGAAAGCAGCAGCTGCATTGGTTAATCCAAATGGTAACACCGTGAACTCATAATGACCATACCTCGTTCTAAAAGCTGTTTTGGGAATGTCTTCCTCTTTTAACCTTAACTGATGGTATCCGGATCTCAGATCTATCTTGGAAAAGACCGATGCGCCACGCATTTGGTCAAATAGATCATCAATTCGTGGCAAGGGATACTGGTTCTTTATAGTTGCCTTATTAAGCATCCTATAGTCTATGCACAGCCTGAGAGTTCCATCTTTCTTTTTGACAAAGATAACCGGAGCTCCCCACGGTGATACACTTGGCCTAATCAAATTCTTAGACAAAAGCTCCTGCAACTGAGCTTTTAATTCCATAAGTTCAGTGGTAGTCATACGGTACGGAGCTTTAGAGATTGGCTCCGATCCTGGTTTAATATCTATACCAAAGTCAAAAGTTCTCTTCGAAGGCAAGCCAGGTAACTCCTCGGGAAATACGTCTCTGAAGTTGCACAGAAATGGATATTTTTCCTCAAAAGATTGCTTCTCTGAGGTTTCCTCTACTAGGTCCATCTTAACTGCAAAAAGTTGACACCCCTTTCATGTAGCCCGCTTTAGTTGTTTTGAAGAAATGGATCTAACCTTTATTTCCCGCTGAATTCCTTGAAGATTTACAGTTTTGCCCGACTCATCCAGACACTCGATGGTTTTATGAAAACAATCTACTTTGGCTCGATGTTTCCACAACCAGCTCATTCCTAGGATGACATCGTAGGACCCTAAAGGCGCTACGTACAAGTTTGCCTTAGTGGTGAAGTTAGAAACATCAATCCTAGCTTCGAACAAACATTGCTCTACCTGAGCCTTTGAATTATTTGCATACTCTACTGTCTAAGGTTTTGACATAAAGCCAGCTTTTCTAGAAAATTTACTTAGGACTCTAGGTGACACAAAATTTTCTGTTGCACCCGTATCAAATAAAATAGAAACAGGAACTCCAAATAAGGTACCTGTCATCTTAATAGGAGTGATCTGATACTCTGCTTGCCGATTGTCGAGAGTGGCATGAATCCTTTGCTGAAAGGCTTCCTGTTGTGAAGGAAGCTCTGTGTTCCTGGGCCTCCCATTTGGCTTCTTGTTGGGGCAACGGTTGGCATAATGATCTCCTCCACAAGAGAAACATCCTCCTATAGGTCCTCGCTTCTCAGTTGGCCTACTTGCAGAGTCACCATTCTTCTTAAAATTTGTATTTCTCTTAAAATCTTCACCCCTGCGCTCATTACCAGATCCTCCTTGATTCTTTCGATTTCCCCTAACAAATCTCCTGTTTCCATATCCCTTATCGTTTTTCCTTTTAAAAGACTGATCATTGTAGTTCTTGTCAAACTTCTTGCATTTCTTGTCACGGTAAGCGGAGATAGACTTAATCTTCTGCTCCTGTTTTATTGCCTTTTCATAAACTTGATCCATTGTGCTTGGACCATGCACCTCCACTTCACCACCGATCTGAGGGTTGAGTCCCATGATGAACTTTCTGATTCGGAACCTTTCGTCCTTTTGGTATTGGGGAACATACTTCAGTAACCTAGTGAATTTTTCTGCATACTCAATCACAGATAATTCACCTTGCCTGAGGTTTTGGAAGTCCGTTAACTTCTGATCAAAATACAACTGTGGTAACCACCGTTTACGGAATAGTTCCACGAACTCATCCCATGTCACCTTCAAGGGACTTAGTTCCAACTCCATTTTCTTATTCATCCACCAAGTGGATGCTTCCCCAGACAGCTGATAGGCTCCCCACACAGCTTTAGTAACCTCAGAGTAGTTTCTGATCTCAAAATATTTCTCCATCTCCGTCAACCATGCTTCAGCTGCGTCTCCAGTTTTTGTTCCATCAAACTTTGGAGGATTAACCTTCTTCATATCCTTAGATAGCTCTAAGGCAAGTTTATCCTTGGTTCTTCTTTGGGCTTCACTGTCATCATGATGTTCACTTGACGTGCCATTTTCCCAATGTTTACTCTTGCTTGTGAAGTGAGAGTTCTCGTTTCCATCCTCTGTGTTACTAGTTTCATCTATTTCCTCTCTAGTTTGTTCAATCTTTCCTTGGTTTCAGTGTGCATGTTGAGGATCCTATCCAACTTGTCAGTGGAATTTTCCCGAGAGTTACGACCTTCCCGATCCTCCCCCTCGTTAAACCCTGATTGGTCCATGCTAGTTTAGTTTCACACCTGTTTAAACATATACTAATCAGTTTTACGCTTATTAAATTAAACACCATCAAAAGAACACAGCATTTGATCATATTCATAATTGCTCTCAAACCAAAATTTTGTCTTTATTTATTTTGCAAAATTGTTTCAACATCATTAGAGATAGACAAATCTCATGTTTCTACATAATGTTATCTAGTGGAGTGTAACCTTCGGATTCATTGTCCGACACATAATCACGAGGTGTATACCCCTCAGACTCACTATCTGAAGATAACTCGATAATCTCAGCTCTAGGCATTACACGTGGATCTCTAGTGATCATGGGTATAGTACTAGGTACAATCTTAGGTACACTAACAGGTACACTATCAGTTTCTATCCAGGAGCAACGGTCGATCATGGTTCGAACCGCCATCTCTGCTCCCTCTAGGAGTTCTCTCCTCACTCGCTTAAGTCGTGACATTGCATTGGCTAAGGTTTCCACATCATCAAGCCAAATGTCGTTCTCGTCATTGGTTTTCTCTATGGTCTTGACCATCGCAAGTCGTTTCTGCTTAGCTTGCAGATAACGCTTTTTACCCGCGAAGGATTTTCTTGCAGTTTTCTTGGTGTATACCATCCTGGCACAATAAACCAAATCATTAGCTACCCGCATAATGATGATTTCCTAATCAGGTTAGTGGACTCATCAGCCCTAGTGCTGAACCTGGCTAGCTCTGATACCATATGTAACATCCAAATCCAAAATGACAAGAAGTAACTAAGTTTTCACAACGGTAAATTTTTTTTTACTAGGTAATCAAATACAAAAGTAACTCATCTATAATCCAATACAACATTTTTCATTCTATTATAAACATGATTTCATTTTCATAAAAACTTGAAAGAAATGATATACATTAAACTCTTTTCTAATCAATGAAATTTTCTTGAAACAACAAATATTGGAAGCATACCTTTATCATGCATCTCGATTATCGGCCCATCTCATTCAAGACTCAGCATTCCTCAGTATTTGGAAGAGAAAGTATCTTCAAGGAGCTTAACCTCCAACCACAGACCGTCGGTCTCCCGCACTCCTTCCTAACCGGAAGTGGCCCTACCCTACTCAAGAGGATAGACTTAGGATAACCATCGGTGTTTGCCATCTGAGCTCTGGTGTTGTAACCTACGTGTCTTGTTATCGCGCAGATCCCTAGATACCCTCTAGTCATGCACGACACTCCACAAGAAACGCCATCCAGTTACGGTGAACGTTCGATGCACTTGAGGATAGTACACCACCTTGGCCAAAGGATTTGTATTTTAAATCAGCATTCTAAGAACGCATGAATTTGGTTCACCCACCCTACTTGACTTGAACAGGTCGAAATCCTACAGTTTCCTATTTGTATAGTTTGAACTATTTTGACGACCTTGATAACCTCAAGGATTTAGGATTACCTCCTGTAATAGCGCATGGCGCATCATTTACTCTTATCCCGAGTTCATAGTTATCAACACCTATTTTCAAGTAAAAATATTGTTTATAAGCGCCCACTCCTAAGTGGTTTCATAATCGTTTACTCGGTTCCCATGTTTGCACAACACACACGAGTATCTGAAACATATTTCCGTTATCCCGGAAGTCAGGGGTTCTAGACTCTTAAGGTCTACAAAACGAAACTAGAGTCATCGCATGCAACGTAATCTAGATTCCACATGCGGGTTTTCGACACAAGTACATTAACTCCTACTTCCCTTTTCAAATCAATTAATTTCGCAAGAGTTAATGAGGTAAAATTTGTAAAATATAGTAATAAAAGATTTGGAGTCTTTCTTACGACTCTAGAGATGACCAACGCTCGGTCGACCTCTATCAAAAGATACAAGACAAAAATGACTCAAACTAGTTGTATCTTCAACTTCGGTTATCCAGCACATTAACGTTTACGTCAATCTTGTTTTTAAAAACTGGAGTTTATCTCTCCTACACAACACGCTCGTGGAGCAAAGTATTTTCTCTCTAAGGAGCTATTAATTCAAGTGCCCAAAGCAGTTTTATGTTGATATTTCTGTCTTGAAGGAATTCTTTAATATTCTACGTCTTTTAAGTTTGTAGTTCACATTGGCAATCATGCATTGATCAATCTTTGAGGACAGCACATGGAGACCTATACTCTATCATCTTACGACATCTACCAAGAGAGGTAATAATCTATTTTCCAAGTTCTTGCATACTAATCGACAGCAGCATCATTGTCACTGAGTTTTCTTCTATCATAATACAGTAATAATACATTTACAATGAAGAACTTCTCACAGCATTGCAGTAAAATACATGATTATGATATCATAATTGTTGTAGGAATATTACCTTACTCAGTAACAAAGAGCACAACAAGTGCCGAAGTTTCCCTTCGATCCTTTACCACCAACCACACAGATAAGCTCCTTCCGTTATCTTGCTGTCAAATCCTATGACAAAACCCGTCAGTCTCTTCCTCAAACTCACTCCTCTCACTGCCGTTTATTTCCTCCTCTCCAAAAGCACACCCTTCCACAATGAAGGATATCAATGCCTTTTCTAAAACTCTCTGCCGTATCACACTATCTAAAGCCCACGACAGTCCTTACGACTCACTCCTCTCACCTCAGAAGTCAATCTCCACTGAAACTAATCACTACTTAGAAGTTGCTCCAACCTCCGATGCTTCCATAGATGTCTCTCTCGCTCCCTCCAGATAACTGATCACTCCTCCCACAAGAACGAACCTGCCCCTTGAACACAGCGACCTTACCTCCACAACGCTGAGGAGTTTTAGGCAGAAACGTTGCGTAATAACACTCCCCTTGTTCATGCAAACCAAAGAGGTTTTATCGTTCATAAAGATCACTATCCAAAGTAGTTTACACAATCCACTTCGGTCATGTGAAAACTCCACGTAACATCTTCCGAATGCTTCCCCCCCCCCGAAGGCATAGTTCTTTTTACCTTTTCATTCTAATACTCTCCTTCCTTGCTATGGCCCGTTCTCTGGTAATGGGAGGCCGTAAGTGCACAGCTTACGCCAAAATTTTCTCCCAGAAGAAGCATGCAGATAATCAAGGAAACGTGGCTCTCTATAGTTCATTAACAGTCATGGAAGTTGTGGAAAGATCTCCTGAACTCTAGCAACCACTCGTTCAACACAGCGACCTCACCTCCTTGACTCCCTGCCGTTATGCTCCTCTCGCGTTACTTCGCAGTAACTTTTTTTTTTTTCTTCTCTTACCTTCCTCGACGGCCTTTCACTTTTCCTAGCCCTCTCTTCCTGTCGATACGCAGTACCTTTCCCATAAACCACGACAGTCCCTATCGCCACGCTCTTAACTCCGACCACTACTTAGTAGATTCCTCCGTCGGTTGAGAATAACTGACATTTAAGTCTTGTTAACCGATTCTATCTTCACCTTTCGACGGTTTCCCCATCTCCTTCTCTTGAATGAGGAAGCACCCGCATTAATTGCTAGCTAACTAATTATCCATAGCATGATTCGCCACCATACAATGAAGGAGAAGGACTAGTTTTAACAAGGTTTTCGAATCTAACCACACATGGTTATTCACAAGGTCGGTATTAAATGCAACTATCTGACTCGATACTTGCAGCGGTCCCAACCAAAAAGAAGGTTCTAAATGACAACACCACACAGCAATTTCGTCATTCTTCCGCAAAAACCTCTAACCTTCAAGAGCAACTGAAAGATGGATGGAAAATTTAAACACAACAAGATAGCGGGTAATAAAGGCCTAAAGCATCTCTATGGTCGAACAAGTAAAGGAGACAAAGATCTTTTTCGCAAAGAGACTCAAGGTTAGACCAAAATAACTCGCGGTCAGAGCCAGAAGAAAAGGACTCATGTTAAACGATGACCATAATAAATTATTTCACGCTATGGCTTCGAATCGACATTCGTCGATCTACAAGAATAAAATAAATTCACAACACAAGTTCGACGCTTTTTACGACAATCACCACGGATTGATCGTAACGTGAACGAGTTCTTACAATGTTAGACGCACAAAGCCGACTTCTCGCGTCTTTCGATTACGAGACAAGATTTACAATTTCGCCACCAAATGATTCATTAAATACTTAGAGACGAAAATAATAAACGTCTAAATAAGTCGACTTGCTATTATGGACTTACGACGCCATCGACGACTCCAAGATTCTACAAGACAACTTTCGACTAGGATGTTATACTTTATCCTTTGACGTCAACATCTAGTTAACTAATCCCAACCGACAAACAAGACTAACTGGTTGATTTCAAGGTTTATCTACCTGTTTGGCGATCTCAGTAACAAACGCCCATGGTTAATTTCCAGAGTCTATACTCCCTCTCGAAGATACTTTCTCTTCCCGTCGAACACGGTCCACCTGTTCCTGCATCGACAGACACATACAATTTTGTGGTCAAAGCACCTATGATCCAAATATAATATATTCAAACATCATTGCATTTATTATAAAGACATTTAGTCTACAATATCACCTTGATCGTAATCATTAGATTCCACAATTTCATATAACAACTTTGTAAATTAAATTGTCAGTTTCCATGTCGTTCACAACATAGTAATTTACTGAAATTTGTAAGAAAGTAAATAGCATAATTGTTTTCAAAAGGAGGGATGTAACTTTTGTCCTTCTCCTGATGCGACCAAAATGACAGTTCCAAGGCGTCCAGATGGGTACATTTAGGCTAGGCATTGTCCTATTTTGCACCCAAACATGCCGAAACAGTTTGAGCTACATTGTATCGCCGATATCCCTGAAGAGTCCAAAGTGCAAAAAGGAAGCAATCTTTGATGAGTTGTTACTTAGAAACCATTTCACTTAGAAACATTCCATCTAAGGCTATGGGATCATGTAGGGTCCCTCTACAATAACCTCGCTCAGTTTTTTATATCTCTGAGGCATTTGCCTGTGGTGAAAGGTTTTCTGCTGCCCCAAAAATCATTAGAAGGAGGTAATGTAAAGTTGCAAAGAGGTGTAACTTTCTTCCTGCTCCTAATGCGACCAAACTGACAGTTCCAACGCGTTCGGATAGGTACGTTTAGGCTAGGCATGGTCCTGTTTTGCACCCAAATATGCCGAAACAATTCGAGCTACATTGTACCAGCCATATCCTTGGAGAGTCCAAAGTGCAAAAAGGCAACAATCTTTGATGAGCTGTTACTCATAAATCATGTCACTTAGAAACATTTTTTCTGATGCTATAGGATCACGTAGGGTCCCTCTACAATAACCTCTCTTGGTTTTTGATATCTCTAAGGCGTTTGCCCGTGGTGAAAGATTTTCTGCTACCCCAAAAATTGTTAGGAGGTAGTGTAAAGTTGCAAAGGGGTGTAACGTTCATCGTGCTCCTGATGTGACCAAACTAACAGTTCCAACGTGTCCGGATGGGTACGTTTAGGCTAGGGATGGTCCTTTTTTGCACCCAAACATGCCGGAATAGTTCAAGCTACATTGTATTGTTGATATCCCTGAAGAGTCCAAAGTGCAAAAAGGCAACAATCTTTGACGAAGTTCAGTGTTTCAGGGTTTAACTATGTGCAAGTTTTTTCCTCAACATTTCGGATCACACTCCGTGATCCATCATCAGGAGAAATAGCAAGAGAAGATACTTAGAATGTGGAAATCTGATGTCTATCAATCTTTGACGAGCTGTTACTCAGAAACTATGTCACTTAGAAACATTTCATCTGAGGCTAAGGGATCATGTAGGGTCCCTCTACAATAACCTCTCTTAGTTTTTATATCTTTGAGGCATTTTCCCATGGTGAAAGTTTTTTTGCTGCCCCAAAAATGGTCAGATGCATGCAGTGTAAAGTTGCAAAGAGGTGTAACTTTCGTCCTACTCCTGATGCGACCAAACCGATAGTTCCAACACGTCCGGATGGGTACGTTTAGGCTAGGCATGGTCCTGCTTTGCACCCAAACATGCCAAAAAAGGTTTGAGCTACATTGTACCGGTGATATCCTCACACATTGCCTTTGCTATAACTATTATAGTCTTTACATGTCAACATGCATCTTATGGCTGTTAACATACTTATTCTAGCAGTCAACACAGTCATATATGAACTGCTTTTTCTTTTATCTTGGTTCACCTTGACTTTGTTCTCTAGTACTATTTCTATAGGGTTTGTTTTAGTCCTTCAATGCATTGTTCCATCACTGCAATCTTAGACCCCTATTAGGCTTGAATTAGACCTCTATTAGGCTAAACCTTAATATCATCTTCATGTTGTCATATCCATGCTGTTCAACCCTCATATTCTTCCACCTTTAGGTCACTGTGTTATCAGGGTTGAACGTAGACTTCTGTGATATTTGAAACCCTCTACACTTCATGGCTCTATCATTATGTAATGATCTACACTGCACCTATCTTGCTTATCATATTTCATAGCAATCTTGCAAAGAGTTGGGGTAGTGGTATGCAACCTTCTGCGAGATCAATACAATGTCGTAACAAGGCTTTCAAGCTTAACAAGTTTTTGGGCAGGGAATTGCTTTATGGAATTAGAGTCAAATTGGTAAATGTGATGACATGATACATATTAACATGGTGAGATGCAAAGTATACATTTATAATATTAACCACATTCTCAAAGGGATTGCTGATGACTTATGGAAGCCTATAGCCCCAATGTTATGTTGCATACTCAAATTAGGTAAGACTCAATGTACTCTCATAACCTCGCCTTATATGCAAGAGGAATTATATTTAATAACTACAATGGTCATCAAGTGCTCATAAGCATATGATTTTGACTATCTTATTCAAGACAACAAACATACTCTTTGCATCCCAATATGGTATAATAACAAGGAATTAAGAAATATCTGCAATTGAGCAACTCATAAAGAATATGGATCAACATACAAAGGAGCAACCATAAGAACATCCTTTTGGAACATAGAGAATCACAATATCCCCTTGGTCACTTGCAAAATTAGATAGAGTTGTTTGTGAAACTATGAGACATGAACCTTAGTGTTGTGCAAATGGCACATGATCCAAAAGGTTGTGTAAGAATTATAGGGTGTCTTTTGAGTTGCACAAAATGATTCCTATCACTATGTGAATTATGCATGGTGCAAGGAACCATGAACTTTGTGTTGGATCAAGTGGCATTGTTTAGGTGGCACATGATGCAAGGACTTATGCACGAGGTTGTACATTGCTATGTGAGCGACTAAGGCTAACATGCAAGATTGTGCAATAGCATGTAGATCATGATGTGAACAAAAAAACTTGCTTTCCATTTATCTATTTAACCAATCTTCCTTTCTCTATTTTCTCGGGCATGTATACTTTTGAGAGACTAAAACTTTCAACGCAAAACTCAAATTCTCTTATCATCAATTGGGATGGATTCTTTGACAATTAAACTTTGAAACCTAGAGGCGTACAAAAATGATCTACACTGCACCATTCCATATTACATATTGATCAACAAAAATGATTTGTATTAACCAAATATCCATATAGGCATACATCAATATCTGTCGATAAAAGTATAACATATATACAAAATAGCTATATAGGCTTACAAGAATGCCATATAGGTATACAATGCCAACTATATGCAATACAAAATATATGTCCACAAATGCCATATAGGCATACAACAAAGGAACACAATAAAAAGTCATTCCCCTCTATCCGGTGAAGAGAATAGATCACAGACAGTCTTTGATCTTCGAGGGGATGGAGACGCTTATGAGGCTGGTCTACTACAAACCTGAGGGTTTCTCCTCCTATTTAGTTGTTCATGGATCTACAACTGTTACAATAAAAAGTATAGACATTAATATATAGAAATTACATTATAAAAAATGAAACATTTAACAAAATAATCACTTACCGCTATTTGAAAATCTGTCTCCTCATTTGCCTCAGTACCAGGATTAGGTTGTGGCGATGTCATGTCCTATAGAAATCATCTAAATAGAAATTAAACTTCAAATCAATAATCATTTCATTTTAAAAAAATAAACAACTATAACAACAAATGTAATTTGAAATTTACTAATCTGCCTCATACCCCTGTCAAAGGCATGGAGCTATGAATCGCAGAGGACACACCATGCTCCATTGCCCTATAAACATCGAGAGGTGTCTCTGCAGCCTACATCATCTGAAAATAAAACAACATTGTTCAATTACGGAAACTATAATAGTGATTCAAGTCATGGCTCCTAACATACACACACGTTCACCTAAACATGGAAGTACACACAATAAAGCACACAAGTCACATGCATATATACAAATTAGACGAAGATTCGTGACTATTGTGTGGTATAAGGGTCAACAAAGGAGGGACCATAGTAGCATCAAATTTTAGGTTTAAGAAGTTAGAGAGGGAGTGAAGGTGTTAGTTTAGGTTTAGGTTGGTGGTAGGGTGGGGTAGGGTTGTGCTCAAATTTTTGCTTGTTTGGTAGTCATGGAGGTAAGACAATGCCTAAGATAAAGTTTGTGGGTTTACGAGACAATGCCTAAACTAGAAATCACATAGACATTAGGTAAGTTTATGGGTTTACGGGAAGGAGGAATATCAAGAGTTTGTGGGATAATAGGAGGGAGGAAAGATACTAGATAGGAGAAGAAAAACCTTATTTTAAAAATTTCTTATCATTTTCTTTGTCTTGAGGTTTGTCAGGGGGTGGGTTGGAAGCAAACTAGGTCTGGGACATCTGGTAGGGGTATATTAGGAAATAGGTAGGGTAGATATGGGTTGGTTAGTAGGTTGGGTGTAGTGTTGGGGAAGTTTATTAGGCCTACTTTTAGAAGTGGATGGGGAAAGGTCCTACACTTTTTCTTTTACTTTATCTTGGAGGGGTGTTAAAGGGGAGATAGAAGTCAATGAGGAAGGTGAAGTAGTAATAGGTGGATATATGGTGGGGAAGATAGGGGCATAGCTAGTGGAATAGGTGAAGTAATAGAAAGAGGTTGTGGGGTTGGGACAACAATGCGTTTAGAGGCATAAGATAGGTAAAGGTGAAAGAGGGAATTGGTATGAGGTTGAGGTGGACCAGAAGGGGTTGACAAAAAATAATCTAAGGAGAAGTGTCATAAGGTAACAACTAGTTGGTATGGGCTATGAGAAATGGTGAAGACATTACCAGTATGGGGAATTTTAGAGTCAACAAAGGAGGGACCTAGATGATGTTGGAGTCAATCATATGCTATATAAGATGTCATAGGCTCATACCCCTCTTTGGTGTCATGTCCTGGGGTCTAATTGGTGGTAATTAGATGAGTTTATTAGAGAGAATTTGTCGAAGAATAGTGTGGAGGGGATCAACAAGCTTTGGTAGACATGTATGGAAAATGTGGTAGCATAGACAAGGCAGTGAGCTGTTTGAAAAGATGCCTCAAAGAAATGTGGTCTCATGGTGATGTCCTTGTTTATGCATCTGCTTGTCATGACATTCCATGTGACCACATTTCTTTGAGGCATTTTTTCAAATAACTATATTGTAATTGAAAATTTGTCATCTATCAACGTCTAGTTATTAGTTATGCAATGTCTAGTAATGCTTTGAGTTTAAAAGATGTGCAAAGAAATATATCCAATGATATGAATATAATACAAAAATATAGTAAGTACAATTCATTAATTAAACTATTTATTTTATTACCTCCGTGAAGCTTTGAAGTCCACCACCACTGGCAGGTGTTGCCATGAAATCTCCAATATTAACCTATTCAACATCTAAAATCAAATATTAGAATACCATTCATATAACGATGCTATTCACATGTAATATTTTTAATTGTTTACTAGTTACATACCCCAACAGTATATGTCGTAGTGTAATATGCAGGTGGAGAACCGCTGAAAATTGCATCAACGCTATGACCCTGAAATTTTATTAAAATCATCAAACTAAATTAGTTAATCTTGCATTTCAAAAATAAAATTTAATAAATTAAATTCAATGAACTCACTAAGATTTACCTGAGTATCAAGGCTGAAAGTCTCACTCAGGAGGGCATCTGTCATCACCATATGCTCAGCTACAGATGTAGCCTGCGCACCTGCGTCCTGACTATCCGTGGGGTCATAACCACAAGCTGACTCACAAGCCTGACAAGTATGGGGTGGAACCCTACTCGAACTCTCCCCCGGCCCATGCTGTTCTACAGGATTGTTATGCTCTATGATTCTCTGGGTCAAGGTACTAATGGACTAAAGTGTCTCGACCTCAACACTCTCCTTCACAACAGAAGGGATAGACACTTGCTCATGGGCTAGTCTAGCGAGTGCTCGTCTTGTTGGCCACTGTGGGTCAATATGTGCCCCTGGTCTATCCTGTGCTGACCCCCCACCTCTACCCTAGAACTCCCACATATCAAAATAATTTGGCACTTTATTTTTGACAAACTCGTAGTAGAGTTTCCACAAAAATATTGCGGGACCTCATTATTGTTGCATGGAGGATGGTCAAAAAACATCCACCACCTCTGTCCAAAATTGTCCCTTATCGCTTGGTTGTTGCACCAATGGATAGGGAACCTCTTGCATGTAAGGGATAGAGGTTGATTTGTTCGTGGGTCTGTGAAAATGAAACACAAGTCCAATTTTGTAATTTGTTCATTTTTAACTTGTTCATAGGACAACTTATCTGCATAAAACTCTCTAAATTCTGTCCTCTTTTCTGACCAACTAGAGATTTGCTTGCTAATTGAATCTACATTTGATAACATAGATTCAAGAGATTGAGCAAGCGTGGATCTATGCAAGGTTGAAGTTGCAGGTTCTTTCAACCTTCCAATTATGTCCTCAATTTGTTTTTTATTGTTTTCAATTTGCCCCATTATATTTTCTTGTGTTCCAGGGGCATATTGAAGAATGAATGGAGGTGTTTGTTGTTGGGGTTGTTCTTCAACAGGTATTTGTTGTTCAGGTGATGGAGGATTTTGTGGATTTTTAAGAGGAGGAGGAGGAGGTGCATTATCAATTCCTGTAAATTAAAGAAATTTACATCAAAAAACTATTTGAACCTACCTATTTAGCAACAAATTCACACAAGAAAGCAAATAGAACTTACTCCTTTGGCCTCCCTGACATCATGGTGGCATTTTGACGATGAATCGGCGACAAATTGTTGATGATATGCCCTTCAATAACGCGAGCGCGCTCTCCTTTGTCTCCAAGCCGCGGGTTTGCTGTGAAATGTTGTGAAATAATGAAATGAAACACATTTTTTTTTTAATATAGCAGAGCATAACGCGCTCACATTATGGCTTAAATTTTTTTAAAAAAAAGTTGGCCACTTTTTGGCCCCCCAACTTTTTGCACCCGCCTTAATGACAAAATGCACTCTCATCATAACCCTTAAATAAATATTCCTTTACAAGCATCTATTGGGCAAGTAGGAGGAAGTGTAATCATATTTACATGATGCAGACTTTAAAGCACATTATCTAAGGGCTCACTCAATTTTGTAAACTTTCTAAATTTTGAGGCTTGAATGTAAGAACATTCAAAGCATTGGCCACATGATATGTGTTAGGTTTTTTTCTTGTTTATCGTTACCCTTTTGAAAACTATTTACTTTTAAAACTTAAAAGGTAGGAAGGCATGGAAGAGTATGCGAAGAACCATATTTGGGTGCATTTGATGCCAACAATTTCAATTCATTCACATGAGCACAAACCTACAAATGAAGCATAATTGTTCAAATATACACTTTGTTGAATAGGTGACAACAATTCCTTAACAAAAATACTTTGTAGTTCATCACCGGGAAGTTGGTGTTGCATCTTAGCACATAAGGATTGAAATATAATAAAATAATCATGAATGCACCCATTAGGTCCTCATGCACAATCCAACAAACCTAAAACTATAGTTTTTTAGCCCACAGTCACAAAAATTATAGAGAAATGCCTTGGTCAACTCAAAAAAAGTATGAATGGATAGGCCATAATGAAGAGAAAAGAACCACTCTATAACATAGTCCTTTAATATACATGGAAATAATTTGACCTATGACTTATTGTCATGCACATAATCCAAACATGTAGTTGCAAAAGATCCCTGTAACGTCAGAAAATGTCCCCTTGGGGGCTTTTCCCTCATAAGGTTTATCTCCCGGGTCTTTAGTATGCATTTAGGACATCTTAGTTCATATTTTGGCATCCTGATGGAATGAGACCTAGGTTCTATGGCAAATTTGACCTAGGTGGACCCCTTGAGCTGTACCCTGCCCAAAATAAGGGGGGAGGACTTGAGCGCCTGCGCCCTAGTCCTTTCCTATTTTGGGGCAGCCCTAATTTCTGGGTGTCAGTTTATGACCGTTATTTGGTCCTTTTGCCAACACAGTAAGTTTTGATTTTTAAAATCTTGGCGGGAGTGCTTGTAGTTGCATATATAAGCATGCTTAGGCATTCATTTAGAAACTAGATGGCAATGGTGATGTTCAAGTGTTCTCAAGGTGATTCAAGGCTTTCATGTATTGCAAGAGCAAACTTGTGTGTTTTGTGTGTTGATATTTGCAGATTTGAGCATCAATTTCCTCATGGCATGAAGAGCATCTTCCCCTCATGAGAGCTTCACAAGGGCACGCACTCTTTATCTGACAATGGTGTTTGGAGACTTAAGTGTCCTTTGGAGCTTGATTGAGGCAAGCCTCTAAACACCACAACCCCCAAACCAAGTCTTGTGATTGCAGGTTACAGGTGTCGCATTTGGGAAAAGTGGAGTTGCAGGAAGGATTGGCAGGCATCAAGAATTCGAGATCTGAAGAAAAGGACATAGGAGCACTTCCAAGACTTGGGCGCTCGCTCTAGTGTCCTCCGCATCTGAATCTCGGGAAACAGAAGTTACAGTGCTGATCAATGTCAGAAGGAGGTCCGGATCCCGTGAAGAAACCGACACCTTGGACTTGGGCGCCCGCTCCAGTGTCCCTGACTGTTCCGCTTCGGAACCCCAAAAACAGGTATTCTGTAATTTGGTATTTTACTCCTATCTGCAAGAGCTTTTTCTGTCATTCGTCAATTTGTTACCATATTTGCATAATTAGGGTTTTAATGGTCAATTGAGCATAGGAGAAGGAAAATTGATAATTAAATTCCCTAATCCAAGTTTCCCTACATCTGCAAGTGACCTAGGGTATGATAGTGCTCGTCACTCGATCCTAGATCCATGAATGTATAGTGGAGAGGCGGATTTAAACATCTAAAAATCTAGAACATTAACAAATCCAATTTTCCACCTAAACAATCCCAAATGTGTGTGTGGGTCACCTTTTCCATTATACATCTCAAATTGCAGTGTCATAAAACCAATTGGTAATAGATGAGTCCCTATGTCAAAAGCAAGAAGAGTATGTTGTGCTTCAATGTAGTCATCCTTATCATATTCACTAGGTATGGTATCAACCTTTCACTCTACTTTGTCAAGTTTTTGAATGAGTGTATCAAGCAGGGAAGTAGGGATGTGAGTGGTGCAAACATGAGAAACAATGGATGGAGTCTAAGTAATGTAAGGAGGGGACATGACACTAGTAAGAGGAAGGTGACAAGTGGTATTAATGCTAGAAGGAAAAGATGAATGCATGACACTAGTAGGATATGATTAAGGCATGATAGTAGTAGGGTGAATGTGAGGAGTAGATACAACATTGGTGGGATGAGGGTTAGTCACGACACTAGAGGAACATAAGGAGTGGGTATCACATGAGAAGGGATAGCATGAGAAACATTAAAAGTAGGAGGGGCAAAATCGAAGAAGCTTCAATAGGAGGGGAAGAAGATATACCATACAAATAATTTAAAGAGCTAAACTTTTTTATTTATTTAAATATCAAGTTTGTATTACAGGGCCCCATCCCTATACCATATGAGAATATATCAGATACAAAACAAAATGTTTGTACATCCAACCCATGCAAGGATGACAAGTCCATATAGATAAAAACCTAAGCATGCATGAGCCAAAAACAACAAAAAAAATCTAAACATAAAGCTATATATGATAAAGGAAACTTAGCCCTAGATACCAAAACATAATAGCATAAAAGAAGAAAACCAGAAGTAGGTGTAAGATTCAGTCATAATTCGAAAACTCCCCAATAGGAAATGTCAACACCACCATAACTTTTCTCCCAATGAACAAAAGCACTATTTATCACACCATTACTTAAAATTGGAACCACATGGATGGGCAGATTCACCACCTTAGCAACATCTTCCAACCCTACATGTGCATGCCATAAATAATCTCCACTCAACGAGAAACCCTAGATAACTAATCATTCATATAGGAAGGCAGAGTGAAACCACTAACAATCTCCAAAACATGATTATATGGTGGGATACTACCAAATGCTTAAATTGTTTGCCAAAGATCTTGATATAGGTCCATCAACTTTACCACATCCTTGTATAACACCTAGTAGTCTTTTGTTGTGGCCAAGCCACCAACAACACCCGACAAACCATCATTCCTAGTCAACAACAAATGAGTTGTTTCAACATTATCCTCCTCAACACTCTCCTTGGCTATTAACAATTGTTCAACATAATTAGAAACTACCACATTACCAATGGCCGACACCAATTTTTCTTTGAACTCCTCCAAAATAGAGGCACATGTCCAAAAAACACCTATATCAACAATGCCCTACAACCTAAGAGTAGCGTTAACTAGTTTAAGTGAAGTTGCATTGAGGTAGTTGAAAACCTTTGAGTATGAAGTTGGAAACATATCGTTTTGTGAAGGAGGTCCTTCAAAGAGCTCTAGAAATGACCTTCATCCACAAATTTGATCAATACCTATAGAAATGACCCACCTACTTTTTGACGTCTAGAATTTGCTCCCTTTGATGTCAAACCCTTGGATCCAAATTAACTGTTTGAACAATAATTGAAGACATTGCAAGCAACCCTGCGGATAAGCCTAATCTATCACTAATGATGCAAATGCCCATGTAAGTTAATGATGTTATGTGATGCTCTTGGATCAAATGGATGGATTGAATTCCTAATGCTTAATGGATAATGGATGCCTACAAGTGTATGTGGGTTTGTCCTTTTAGACAACACCCTAACATACAAATTAACACATTTCACGCTCAAGTCGACAAGTAATGGCTAGTAAGAAGGGAGTCAACTTGGGCTCTAATTTAAATTTGTGTTTGGGACTAAGAGGGTAGGGAGTCAACTTAGACCTTAATTTAAATTTGTATTTAGGAATAAGAGGGTAATTTCTATGCAGAAAATTTGACCTAAAATAATGAATGAATACAATATGAATTAAAACCAATCTCAAAAATATATAAAAACATTATTAAGTTCAAATTAATTACCAACATTTACATAAAAATATCACTTATACAATAATCATTGCACTAGCACTTGCACCCATAGGAGGTTCAAGGAATATGTCTATAGGAACAACCGATGAGTTTAGAAAATTTCCCGATGTGAATTTTACAATGGGAGACAATTCCGAGCACTATAATGCTCGCATATAAAAACCTATGGGCTAATTAAAAACAAACAAATCAAAATCCTCAAAAAGAAAGAAAAAGTACAATGTATTCAATTTTTGGTATTTATCATTACAAACATTTACCATCTTTACCCAAAAAAAAGAAAAAATTACATAGAATATTGATACACTCAAACCTTTTTTTTTTCTTTGTTTACTTAAAATGATTGCGATTAAATAGAATATAGTTCACCAAATCTTTATAAATAGTGCATTCGTACATATGAATTGTAAATTCCTCCCTACACTCACAATTCCTTAAGGTATATTCCCTTCCATGTTCATAACTTGACAGCTCAGATCTTATCTCTTAAGTTGGCTCGAGACAGCCATCAATCACAAGCTAAAATCCAAGCTTTAGTATTTTACCTTTTTTTCAATTCATAAAATGTCAACAAGGTTCTATTAATGACGGTAGCAGGGCATCACTGTAGGAGTTGATAATGATGGTCTAAATCCTGTATTGCACTTATGGCCAAAATAACTGCAATTATAATATACTTGAAAAAGAACCTTTCGGTAGATAAAATGTTACCATTGACATGGAATTGAAATTTGTATCGTTCACAAATCAAGACAACGAAATCACTCTGTAATTCACAGGAACAGGACAAAATACAGTTGGGTTGAATATCTTTTCAACCGATATCGTTTCACCTAATGAAATGAAGGGAGATATTTTATTACCGACCACGACGTAGTATATATGAGACGACAAATCACCTCGCATCATCTGAGAACAAAAGGTATTATTGGAAACAGTAGCTTGTTAGAAAATTGTATAATCAACAAAAGCCAAAAGACCAAATAAAAAATTTAGAATGTTGTTAACTAAAAAACAAGTATTCATACCTGCAAGGGATTGACCCTATTCTGGTGCCAATTCAAGAAGTTGTCATTACTGAACAGAAACAACCAAAGAAATTGACCCTATTCTGGTGCCCATTCAAGAAGTTGTCATTACTGAACAGAAACAACCAATGTATTGCACTTCAAGAAGACTGTTTTACTGCTATTAACAGCCTCGCCCTTGTCTATTGCTTAATGTGTAGATGATTACTCGCTACAGGTCTAAGAGTTTTGCAATTGCCACAATCACACAATATATATATATATATTTTAATGCACGTCATTCTCTTTTAGTGTACTATTTTAGGAGTTTTTTTTGTATTGAACAAAGCTGATTATAAAAGAATAAACAATTTAAACTAAAAAGGTTGTAGATAGAGAAAACCGGAAAAGAAACAAAAACTAGCCAATACAAGGCTTAAGGAGTTACATAATCATTCTATTATTAAAAACTTTTGCAGCATAATCCAGCACTTCAAGTTAATAGAATATAAGTTGATAAAATTAAAAATACATTATTAAAATAGAAATATAATCCAGCACTTCAAGTTAATAGAATATGGGTTGATAAATTAAAAATACATTATTAAAATAGATTTCTAGTGAATTCTATCCAAACCAAGAATCACCACTATAATAAACAAGTATCAATTAATTTTAAGATCAATATCCAAAATGATTGACAAGTATCTTTGTAAAGGTCCAATAGAAGTATAGAATAACCTTTTGTGCCATCACAACTAAAAGACATTAGAACTAGCCTCTAAATGGAGAAAAGCTGGGAACTTAGCAGGAAGGTAGCTTTAAGGAAAGTGTTAGCTTTGAGAACCAGGAGAAAGGCTTGGATCTTAATTTAAAGGTAGCTTGAAGAAAAATCTTTCGATTCTTTTCCTTTTTAAGCTCGTGAGGCGAAGGCAAGGCTTAAATTTGACAGTTGTATAATTGTATTTAGACATTTTGCTGTAAAATACAATCGAAATTTTAAAAAGACTTTCATTATAAGATTACGATGATATATATTTGCTTTTTATATGATTTACTTATACCCAAGCGTGTCATAGTCTTTGACGGGCATAGATAACTGTCATTCAAAAATTGCTTGACAAGCAAGGTTGACTGTCAAATTTAAGCCCTGGGCGAAGGGCTCACAGGAACCCACTTGCTTGAATGAAAGCTCAGGTACAAAAAAGTTTCTCTATCAGGGAATATAGGACGCAGGAGAAATAATCCAAACCTGAGAATGGTAAATAGTCTCATCTCTGTTCATCCCGTACAGGATTTGCATACCCGTTTTAACTTTTGAAGGTATCAGTCCAAACCACTGAAGAACTTTCTGTGAAAAGATTTATAAACAGTCCACACTGCTTGAGAAACCCGTAGAGGATTTGCATGCCCGTTTGAACTTTTGAAGGTATCAGTCCAAACCACAGTCCACACTGTTAGGAAAATCCTTTCATGATAGGGTGGGATAGAAGCATATATCGCAGTTTCTCTCAATACATGTTTTTGTTGCTGCCTCTGCCGATATGTTGTCAAAAAATCGCCGGAAATGGAATTTATCAGGTCACCGCGTTTCTGCCGGTTTTTTGACCGATCTTTTGCACTATTATTGCCGACAAAACATGATTTTTTGAGGATGACTTTTTGCAATTAAATTGGAATTGTTTGCTAAAAAATCCAGGGTTAGGGTTTTTGTTATTTTTGCAGAATTTTTCTGATTTTTCTTAACCATAACACTAGCCCGATATTTTCCTGGTTTTTTCAAATTTTACCCGGATAAATTGAAAATATCTTTAAATTTTAGTTTGCAGAGAAATCCGCGAGAAAGATATTTGCTTCTACTACGATACAACCCACACTACTAAGAGAAACGCCTAAGGAAAAAGCAGTACACTGGTCTGACACCGTGTGCTCCTGGATAATGGAACTAAGGGTTTAAGTTGAAAAATTACAATAGAGATCCAGATATTCCAATAGCTTTTCTGGCTACCATTTTCACAAATTTTACTCTTCAGTTAAAAAATACCACAGCACTGAAACCTACATAGAAAACATGCCAGCTAGTTATTAATTGACAGATCATTTGCCACACGCAGCGAAGCTCTGAGTCTGTACAAACGTTTAACAGTTTTTTTTTTAATTGAATTATACCTAAAACTATCAAGCTATCCACACACTTTCCTGTCACAAAAGTACATTTTAAGCAGGGCCATGAAAAGCCCAAGGATTTTGACCCTTCCTAGGTAATACAATCCCAGACAAGAAAGAAAAAAAAAAAGAAGAAAATCTGATGATCATCTTCAAACTCATAGAGACTGAGAAACTCTGCTGGACTTTTGGCCCTCCACAATGATCTCCGAAGCAGCCTGGAGATCTACAGTGACAGGAGGAGCCATGACACCTTGGTATTGTGGGTTCATGAGCGCGGCCTTTTGAGTATAATACATCTGTTGAGCAAGGGCATTAGGGTTTGCTGCTTCATAAGCGTAGGCATACTGATCAGAGGAAGGTATAGCAGGAGGTCTCATCATGACCCTTGTATCAGGCGCAACTACTCTGGGTGCTCCTCCCCTGTACATGGGTATCTTACTCGCTGTTTTTGGAGGGTATGGAGCAGGGGTTACCCCTGCAATCTTCTGTGTAAGGGGTCCAGGTGGCATCCCCTGTGCTGGAACGGAAGTAGGGATTCGCTGGACGGGCATGAATGCAGGCTGCTGGCGTGGCAGGGCCTGCTGTAGAACAGGAGGTGGTGCTGCTGCTGCTCCTGCAGGAACGAAATACATCGGAACTGCACCATCATCGTGCATTTGCCAGTAGGTTGCAGATGGGATTTGTCCAGGATGAACAAAATGAGGCGCCTGTGTGAATTCCACATAATGCTGCTCTGGAACGTATTGTTGCGGCTGCTGCTGCATCAGCATCTCCGGCGGGGGTTTGTAAATCTCCTCCGCCCGGAGCTCCGGCGGAATGGGTTTATTCCTGTCTTGCTGTGGGTTTCTGGAATCGTCGCCGGAGGCGGAGAGATTCGAACCGCTGCCCTCTTTCTTCATGCTGGCCAGGCTCGATGAACTGCCCTCTCTACGCATGGTGACAGATTCCGGTTGGGTGCCGTCCTTCTGGCTGCCTTCCGGCTTCTTCTGCGGCGATTTCGTGGCCGGACTAATTGCCGCCGGCTGGTTTTCTGGCACGGCATCAAAAGGCTCCTGATGTTCTCTAGCGATCTGAAATTGGTTGAATTCCTTTGTTAAACCCTCCGGTGAATTCTTGTTCATGGCAGCCTCGGGCCTGAAAATCATTTTGGTCATGTGGTCCTCGAAAACTAGCCGCGGGTCCTGCGTTCGAAGCCCGATCTCCTGCGGCCCCACTGTGCCTATAGGTTGCGGGAGTATTTCCTCATGCATCTCCAAGGTCTGGCGTTCGAATCCTTCACGCTGCAAAATGATTATCGGCGTAATTAAACACACATCCGTGAGATATTTCTTCTGTTAATTGCAAATAAAGAGGATCAAACAGAGGTGCATAAAAAGAAAACAACAGAAAATGACCAGTACAGGTTTATTCTTCTTCTTTACAATCTTCCTATGCTTTTACTGATCATTAATTTTTGTACGGCTCGAGTCTGTTTTCGCAGCTTCTTAATTATATTCCCCCAGAATGACAGTGAGGGATTGAGAGAGCATCGTGATATTCAACACTTGACCTGAAGCTGACGGTAAAATTTATTGTGAAGACTGCTTGCTGAATTGACAGACTATTGTAGTTACCTAAGGTTGCTGTGATATTAGTATAACAATCTTCTATTTGTAATATGATTGTTTCAGAATCAGCTGCATCCAAATACGAGTCCAACAGCTCAAGTATGTCTATGGCTACAACTTTTCTGCAATCAGACAGGCTTAACTAGTGGCCTTACTAAAGGGACATTCCAAAGTATTCTTAAAAGCTCAAATTTTCAAACTTCCAGAGCGTTTTGCAACTGGAGAATTAATCTTTGCTTTATAATTTTAGGATTTTTCTTACTAAATTATGTGGCTAAACATTTCTCAGAAAAATCATCACACCTGTCAAAAAAATCCGTCAAAATAATATTGCGACATTCCAAAGTCTTCTCAACAGCTCAAATTTTCAAACTTCCAGAGCATTTTGCAACTGGAAATTTAATCTTTGCTCTATAATTTTAGGATTTCTATATGTGGATAAACAATTCTCAGAAATATTTTCACACCTGTCAAAAAAATCCGTCAAAATAATTTTGCAACACAGCGAAAGATTCTATAATTTGGACCTACTAGAAAATTTATCTCTGCTATTTAGGTTTCCAGCTGTTTTCACATGCAGCAGCGCAGCTGTTGGTCAATTATATCAAATAATTCAGATCCAGTGAAATTTGATGCTCTCATCCATGAAATTTTTTAAAAACCGACAGATCGTACAGAAAGTACCTTCACGGGCGGCAAATCGACGATTCCAGAATCGATACAAGGAGGCGCAGACGAAGTAGAACCGTAAGGAGACGATTCCGGCATGGGAGACCCCGGCGCAGAGTGCACCTCCGGCGACTGCGAATTCAAGTTTAACCGGCTCTTCCGATTCGCCGGCGCCGGTTTCGAAACGCGCTCATCTCGATCCCAATCCTCAAGATTATCAAGCCCGAACAAATAATCCGGCCCCTCCGAAGCCAAAGACGACACCTCAGATCGGCCACGCGACAAAATCGGAACTCCATTGAGCGCATCGACGAACCAGTGCTCCCTCTTCGAGCCCTCAAGCAGAGACCCCAAGCTGGTAGCGTTCTCCAGCTTGCCCGGAAACAAGAAAAGCCTCAACCTCGTCGAAGACGACGAAGCCGAAGATTTCACCACGAGCCGATCGTATTCCTCCATCATATTATCAAGATCCTCATCCGTCGTAACAGAAATCAACGCGTCCAGGTCCTCATTAGGGAGCTGGTATTTCAAAGTAACATTACTTCCGCAAAGCTTCGAAAGCTTCGAGCTTAGCAGCGAATACGAAATATGGCGGCTCACAGCCACAATACGGGTTTCACCGCCGACGTAGCGCAGCTGATTATCATGCGGCCGCGGAAGAATCCGGCCGCCATAGCTGCACATAAACCTCACGCGCAGAGCTCCCGCCCCTTCTTCCGATTCACCGCCCCAGGAGCTCACAGAATCTGGGTACGGCACCTCTT
This sequence comes from Cunninghamia lanceolata, assembly GCA_027924645.1. Lineage (NCBI taxonomy): Eukaryota > Viridiplantae > Streptophyta > Pinopsida > Cupressales > Cupressaceae > Cunninghamia > Cunninghamia lanceolata. The sequence goes on from BSBN01000582.1 coordinate 25,818,323, forward strand.
GAACTTCCGGCGGAGCAGGATTACTATGAGAAGCAGCAGCCATGATTTCTCTGTATGATCGATTAAGCACCTTTGGCCAACATGGATATTAAACGCGACTGATTTACTGACTGCTGAGCAGCCCCCCCAAGAAATATAAAATCAGTTGGTCGGGAATGGGAATCGATGTCGAGACCTCTTAAAAGGGGTTGGGACCAATATGATTGGCTGCAAAATCAAGGTAGAAAGGTTGTGGGCTTTTGGGGACGGCGCGGGGTAACGGGTTGACCGCGTAAAGTGGCGCCTTTTGCTTTATGAATTTATTGCTTAATTGGATTGCGTGTGCAATTCTGTGGGCGGATCTCCCTTATCTTGTACGCCAACAAATGTTTATTTTCGTCCCCAACCTAGAAATTGGGTCCCACCTTCCCCACATAGTTTTCGGTTTCACGTTAAATTCTACGTCACGGTTGAGGTGATGTGAGAACAAATATTATCCACAAAATGGGAAAATTATGAAATTTTAGAATCTTTTGTTCCCTCCCGCTGCCCGCTGTTTTCGCTCCACAAAGATGTACCCTTAGCTTAAGAATCGTTCATGTATAGTTACACTGGTCTTTGTTAACTGCCAAGTGTCAAAATGATTTTATAGCAGCAGTTAGGAAGGGGTCCCATGGAGCAGCTACACGAATTATTTTTGTGGTCCAGGGGTTTAATGAGAAGAAGAAAATTATGGTATAGGTAAATTAGAATCTTGTACAAGAAAATGCTACTTAATTCATGGTCCAAGGGTTTAATGAGAAGATTAAAATTATGCTATAGGTAAATTAGAATATTGTACAAGAAAATGCTACTTTCTAGATTTAGGTTTTAAGGTTGTCGTCCCATGGAAAGGGAGGAGAGAAGAAAATTATGCTATAGGTAAATTAGAATCTTGTGCAAGAAAATGCTACTTTCTAGATTTAGGTTTTAAGGCTGTCGTCCCATGGAAAGGGGGAGATTCCTAAACTATTTCAACTTTGAATTTTTAAGAGCATTTTAAAGTAGCTGTTCCATGAATTTTGTAATGGCGGACAACTTAAAACTTTAAGCTTCAAAATTTATGAATGTTGGTGGTCTCATGAAGTTTTATGCTCTGATGTTTTGTTCATATGCCAATAAAGAGATTAAAAATTATTTAAATAAAGCAAATTCCCTCTCCTAAATTAAATGGTGTAAATCTAACAACTCTGGATAATTAACAAGTAGCAAAAAAATCCCCTAAGCTAGAGGGGGGAATTTTTAGCCCCACCCCAAATGCACCTACTCAAAATCTACAAACTAAGAAGTAGGGGGGGCTCCTATTTAACAGGAAAATATTCTAATTTATCCTATAGCATATTTTTTAGTTTCATGGGACCTCCTGCTCCACAAAATAGATTGTGTCACATCTCCATGGGACCCCTTCCTAAGGGATTGCCTTTGAGGCAACGCTGAAAGTTTCCTCCACTAGCTTCCTAAAATTTTGTTGTCAGACATCATTTATGTATAATTTTCAATGTTCCACGACCTTGGGGGACAGGGGACATGGGGACATGGGGACAGGTCTTGGGGATGTGGGGACCAAGGGCTTAGATTTGGGGATGGCGGGGGGATGGTGGTGGGGGGCGACATGGGGACGATGCAAATACATATAATACTTAAAAAATAGTTATAAAAAATATACAAGGAATAACATATGAAAATCTGAAATACTCAAACATATTGCATAATTGCATTGAACAATGAAAATGTCGAATATCAATATATTTATATCATATTCAAAATTTCAAAATGATGATTACATTCAAAATCCAAATATAATTGGCCAATAGCCAATGCCCCAAATGACAAGTCAATGAATCATTAGATGTGGCAAAAACTATTTGTATCATTTCTTAAGGGTATAATTACAAAATGGAGTATCAACATACCATTTCCACTCCTTCCACCAAGGCTTAATAGAGCACACATATATTTTGTGCAAATGTTGGGAATGCACAACCTCAATTACGGTTTGAAAGTTTTCTTGGTCCTCATAGTTTAAACTTAGCTTTACCTTGAGGCAAGGAAATCCAACTAGAATTAACCTTGGATTAAAGATCCTACAAACACCTAATTCCCATTCTAAAGAACTTAAGGGAGTGCACTCAAGGATAGCCACCAATGGCTTCTCTTGAAACATGATGGTGGGAGACCACAAAATAGATTATTGGTTGGTGGATAATCCATTATGAAATCCATCCCCATTCCATAGCAGTCAAGGTTTAATAGTTTCCCATGTCTTCCAAATAATTTTGGCCACAAAGGTGACATTGATTGTGACAAGAACGAGAGAAATTGCAAGGGAAAGGAAACAAATGTCATTCTAGGTAGATCACCCATACAACGAGCTAGAAGCAATGCAATTTGAGAAGAAGTTTTTTTAGGCTTCATTTCTATAAAATTTTTTGACAATCCACTTAGCACATAATGAAATATCTTGTTTGTTGACATCAATAAGACCTAGCCCACTAGAGTCTCTTAACAAGCAATAAATGTCCCACACAACATGGTGAAAACCTTTATTGCAGTCTAAATGGGCCCATAGAAAGTCTCACAAAAGCTTGTCAAATGTGATGTGTGATATTGTAGAAGGCACCCAACAAGAAGAGTAATACACATGTGTGGCAACAAGAACTGTAAAGCAAATTTAAAATTTACCTACTAGAGAGAGCAGTTTGGTAATCCAATTATGATCTTTTTTCGATTCTATCAATAGCATACTACAATAATTTGGATTTACAAGCTTGAAACATGAAGGGAATGACAAGAAATTAAAAAATTCCCGTGGTTAAGGGTTTCCAACCAAAGGAATTAAGCCATCCACAAGGTTGGGAGAAATATTGACTATAGTATTTCATTTTATTCGATTGCATATTAGACCCTGAAGCTAAACAAAAAGTCTCAAGACACTCAAAAGTTTGCTTAATGTAGTCTTCATCTTCAAGTAGTGTGAGGAAGGAATCATCTATAAAATATCCCTTGACCAATTGTTGAGAAGTATTTTGAGGAAGGGAGATCCCTTTAACCTATCACTACAAGATGGCATTGGCAAGAAGATAAGAAAACCCTTCAACAAATAGCACATAAAGTGAAGGCACAAGAGGACAACCCTGCTTGATATATGTAAAAAGGCTAAATTGGTTAGACTAAATGTCATTTATAGTAAGGAAAGCATAAACATCTACAAAAAACATTTAGATTGACTAGGTGAAGGTGGGACCAAAGCCAAGAGCCTTAGGCATGGCTAATATTAAACACCACTCAATTCTATCATAAGCCTTTTCAAAGTCTTTTTTATGAAGAGATCCTTTTGATTTGGCTAACATATCCATTCCATACCTTACTAGACTACTATGGCATTATAAAAGAAATATCTACTTTGAATAAATGTAGTTTGTTTAGGTTGAATCACAAACAAAGGGAGATGTATAACTCACATGGCTAAAGCCTTGGAAAGAATTTTGTAGGAGACATTCAATGAGGTGATGGGCTTCCAATTGCATATTAGCTTAGGATGCATAGGTTTAGGTATAAATTTGATATTTCCTTTATTAATGGTAGGACCTAGAGATCTAGTAAGGTAAGCTTCTAGCTAGAATTTATATAAATCATGACCAATATCATCCTAAAGGATTTTATAGAATTCATAGGGAAAACCATCAAAAACATACATTTTATCATTAGCCATGCAAAATGTAGCCTAGTAGAGATCCTTTTAGGATAGGAGTTTGTCACAAGCTATAATTTGAGCTAAGGTAAGATGACAAGGGACCACATCCAGGTAGGTCTTGAGCACCACTTCCCTTTCTAGTGAAGAGGATTGAGCTTGGAAGACCTTGGTGTAGTTCTAGACAAAGGCATACAAGACATCAAGGACATCAAATAAACATTTTCTAGCTTCTTTGATGCACTGGAATTTTTGAGCTAAGTTTTTTGGTCACAAAGCTTGAAAATTTTCTTTAGAAACTCAATCACCAACTTTTAACTAGTTAAAGTTTGGCTTTGATATGAGCTCTCTAAGTTACATAGGCATCAACCACTTACACTTGATGGTGTTGCTTAGCCACTTGAATTTGGAAGGGCTTGTGAAAAGACACCACTTCAAGCTATGTTGTTAATTTGATGGGATTTAGTGACATGGCCATGTAGGATTTGCGGTGTATCCTTGCTAGCTGGAAACCAAACATTGTAAAAAAATGGGTAGTATAAGTGATGGCATCATACCACCATTTAATCCACCCGGCATCCCCTTTTGAATGTGGTACCAAGTTCCAAACATGTCAAATATGGGCTAACGTGGACTTATGATAGAACAAGGATGTGTTCAAATAAAATTGTCTTCAACCTTTGGTTTTTGAAGAGCCCATTCAATTTTAAAGTGAATTCGTGAATGGTCAAAAAAAACACAATTTGGAAAAGGTTCCACTAGAAGTGAGTAACAAATGACATAAGAGAAGTACGATTGCACCAACATCATAATACAATCAATCTACTTAATTATTGTTTCAGAACCACAACACAAGTTGGACCATGTTTACTAAATGACATGTGTTTTGGTAGTTGGGATTGGGATCATAAAGGCCCAATTTATTATGCATGTAAAACCATGTCTCCCTTTCACTAGGTTTCCATCTCATTGGTAAGTGGCCTTGTTTATTAGATGCCACCTCAACCATATTAAAATTACCATTAAAGACCCATTAAGCTGATGACAATTCATTTGCAAGCCATCGCCATAGTAACATCCTTTCAACCATATCACTCAAAGCAAAAATATTAACAAATCCCAAGGCTCTATTATCTATGTTGAAAAGGACCCACAAGTCTTTGTTAGACAGGTCAAATTCATGGGTAACATAGTGGGATTGCCACTTGACATCAACTTGCCACCTCAACCTTTTTCATGATTACTATTGAAATAGATACTATTTGACCAAATGACATGTAACAAATAGTAGAAACAAGATTTCCAAAGGAGAACATCTATATCAAAAATCCCACAATGAATTTTCAATTTAGGTCCATCAGATCCCTAGTATTCTATGAGATGCAATTCATGAAGAAAGAGGGTCTAAGAACATTTCCTCATACTATAACCCTTGCAAAGTAGATAAGTTGTTCTACATAAACTATCTTTGGTTTTGAGGAGAAAAAGCTCCAAACTGCATTTGTTGCTCTTTAGGAATAAATTCCCCTTCCTTAACCTCCCAAGGAGGGATACATGAATGTTTTCCTATCTTTGATGGAGAAACAATTTGAACTACCAATCTCATTGAGGATAAAACACTTGCTAAGAGCGAAGCTCTAGAATATCAAGGTTTACTAACCTCCTTGAATGATTCGCCAAAAGGACTGTTATGGGACTTTTTCCCCAAAATGGAAAAGAAAGCTATTTAATAATAATCCTTTGAAATTATAAGAGGATAAAGTTTATTTATCCTTTATAATTAAAAGAGAGATGGAAAAATAAAGGATATTATGATCCTATGGTTAAAATGGAGATTATTAAAGAGTATTTATATAATCTCTTTTAAATGGAAGGAATAAATTTATTTATTTAAATAATTATTAAAAGGCAACCTTTGTGAAAGGGTGTGATGGTATGGAAACCACCCCTTAAAAAGGTATATAAGGCATTTGTGTGAAACTTGGAAAGGGCATGGAGAACACTCAAGGAAGATAAGGAAAGAAAGGTAAGAAATCATGAAGGAAACGGATTATAGATTTGACAGGCAGTGAGCATTGGAGAAGGGGCACACAACGTGTGTCCAACTCGGGGTACAACGTACATCTGGTATTGTCCTGGCTAGGGCTTGTGTGTGCACTTATGTTGAGCATGTTTTGTTGAACATGGCTCTGGACCACTTTGTGTGTGTGTGTTTTCTGAAAAAGAGCCGAATGCTTGGGAAACACATGGTTGGTTCTGAATAAGAACTAGATTCCACCTGGAAGCGCTCACTTGCTGAAAGGGGGTTGAATCTATAATCCATTCTCTGAAGTGACATGTGGAAGAACTTCCAAGATCCAAAAGATACATATTTATTCCTTTCTATGATGGGAATTAATGAAGTATTGAACTTATTGTTAATAAAAGATATTGATGGGTTTTGATGTGTTGAATGTCAGGAACACTGAGAGGGGGGGAGGTGAATTAGTGTTCTAAAAATCTTTTGATGCATTTTAAATTTCAACCATTTTCTAAAATTAATTAAACAAAGGCACAACATGCATATGAATAGCAACCATAAAAACATGACACATGGACACCAAGATTTTTACGTGGAAAATCCAAGATGGGAAAAACCATAGAGAGGATTAGGTCTCAAATATATATTGCAATCTTTACAAATAATGATGTTCAGTCTTGGTCACTCCATGGGCCTGGAACATATTGGCTCGCTGCCATGAAGTACAACTAGGTCTAGCAGGTTCACTGCCTCAACCCTAAACCTAGCAAGGTTACAATAAGGGTTGTTAAACCCTAATGGAGGCTCACTGCCTTCATGAAGAAAGCTTGCTTCCGAGTACAAAGCAAATTGCACATGAAAACTGAATACTGCATAAGCATCTGTCACTATGCCAGGGTGCAGTCATTTAGCAACTGAATTCTGAATCCCAAGTCTTCATCACTGTTGATCTTCTAACTCTGCTCTGCTATTTGCATGCTTGCATCAATCACACACACCTCTGCTCACTCACAACTCAAATTCATTGCCTTTTTATATTCACATCATGATTTGATCCACAATCAGGTTGGCATCCAAGAAATGAAACGTGTACATAGAAATATGTAGCTTGTCGGCTTAATCCAATGCTCTATATGTTGTGTGGACCCAAATCTTCGGTCAAACGTGTTCATATAGGTCGGCTCTAATCATTCAATCACTTACATAAATCCTTCAAACACTATCTCTTCTCCGCACAAAGATTTATCATACTAGTCAGCCTGTTCCTTAAGAGCATGCTTAACATGTCCATCTGTTGACTTACAACTTTTACCGTGAATCACAAAACACCTCCAAAATCATATCAAGGACTCTTGAGACATTCCCAATCTTACCCTCAGAACTGCAAGGCATGATATCATCTTGCGGAGAAATGCTGACCATCAGAACTCAGACTCTGTCTCTGTCAAACTCTGTCAAACACTGTACAGATACTCAACAGCTTGTAACTATCATTCTAGTGGACTTCATATCTTACAACTCTAGATTTAAACACTCCATACAAGTGTTTACAACACCTCAAAACCACATAACAAAACATGCTTTTGCAGAGGAATGCGAACCCTTTTACTTTGCACTGTACATTGTCTTTGTCTTAACACTATCCACTCGGACTTTATACTTTTCATCAGATGACTTTCGGAGGAAGTCAGATCTTGATCACTGAAATATAACAACAATAGGTAGCTATAAACATCATACCTGAACCGCATCTACAAATCTTCAATTGCGGAGGCAAACTGATTCACTTTCTGTCCCTTACTTAGAATACTTCTATACTTAGCCATTTTGGGCTTCTGGACCAAAAGGCTTTGTGCCTTGTTGCCTTGTTTCCAACTCAAGATTGTCTTCCGGAGTAGTGTCTCATGCTGATGGATTCTCTTTGCCTTGATGCCATCAATGACAACACACAGATTATCTCTAGAGCAGTGTCTCTTGCCAACATGATGTTAATATGATTATGTCATTATGTTATCTAATTTGTTTTGTTAATGAGTGACTTAAGAGTTCTTATTAAATTATCACCTATTGTAATTTACATTTGTTATTACATCTATTTTAACATCATTGAATATATTATTCTATCTTAACTCTAAATATTAACCATAACAAATCCGCTACAATTAATTAAATACATAGGGGGAAAAGTAGCGTTATATTTGGTATCAGAGCCATTCAAGCCATGCTAATCATTTTTGTAGGTTATGCCATTAAGTAGTTTCAAAATTCTTCTTAGCTAGAGTATTTTGTAATGGAAAGGAAATGTGGTCCTTTGATTGACATCCATTTTGTTAAGGAGGAAACAACCCTAAAATTCTAGGTAGTACAATTGTTGTAAGGGGAAAAGCTTGTGGTTATGCTACAAGCAAATATCATGATTTAAAAATCATTTGATTACTGCCTGGTAGCCTCTTTATTGAAATCCTTGGTTGCACTTGAGGGCTACCATCTCATTAGTTGACACCATGTTTTTTAGAATATTAAGTGTGAAAATAATTTTCCACTAAGGAAAAGCTCACTATAAACTATGAGGGGACCATTCACATCACACCAACATTAAAACTCAAAAATTTTTACTACAATTTATAAACCAACTTTGAATATTTTAAGTTAATGTGATAACAAATACCAATTAAGTGGAGGAATCCGCCATACAAATAAAAAAAAACACATAACAAGATATTTACAACACTTACAATATTTTAAATTTACAAATGAGGTTAATATGATTGTTATCCTTCAATGATCATAAAAATTATAGTGGCTTTCCAAATGACATGTCACACGACAAATAGTAGAAGCCCAACAACCTTGATCTCTTGAAGACAAAAGATGTCCAAAGGAGAACATCTATATCGAAAATCCCACAATGAATTTTCAATTTGGGTCCATAAGATTGTTGTTATATGGAGCCTAATCAGACTCGGAGGTTATATTTACCCCACTTTTATTGGCGCGGTTTCCCCTCCAAATTCCTACGGGGTCCAGGGGCAGCGCCCCTGGCGCGTTCCCTGTCGCGATACAGGGCGGGGTCGAGGGGCAGCGCCCCCGTGAGGGCTCGGGGGCAACACCCCCGAAACCTCACACGGTTTTTTATTATTTCATAATGCACCGGGAGTTAATTTTTCATTGACCGACATAAGAAAACCCTATTTTGTAACCAACAAAAAGCTTGATAAAAAAGCAGCTAAGGGTTAGGGTTTTGATATTGTATTGTAGCATTTTGCAGCGGTATTGAGTTGCAGGGATTGCTGATTGTAATCAGTTTTTGATTTACTGGATAATAATATTTGGACTCTCTGTTTGGTGGATGTAGCCCGAGTTTGGGTGAACCACGTTAAAACTTGTCTCTCGTTGTTATTATTTCTGTGTATTTCCATTTCTCTGTTTAATCTTTATTTGCATTTAATTGACATCTTCTGCCGGCTAACCCTAACAAAGATCCCTAGCATTCTATGAGATGCAATTCATGAAGAAAGAGGGTCTAAGAACATTTCCTCATACTGTAAGCCTTACAAAGTAGAGAAGTTATTCTGCATAAACTATCTTTGGTTTTGAGGAGAAAAAGCTCCAAATTGCATTTGTTTCTCTTTAGGAATAAATTCCCCTTCCTCAACCTCCCAAGGAGGGATACATGAATGTTTTCCTATCTTTGGTGGAGAAAGTTTGAACTACCAATCTCACTGAGGATAAAACACTTGCTAGGAGCGAAGCTCTAGAATATCAAGGTTTCTAACCTCCTTGAATGATTTGCCAAAAGGACAGGTGGGCTCTAGTTGAGCAACTACTATTTACTTGGCTTTGCCATTAGCTTGGGGTTGAGAAGGACCCATTAAAATTGTGGCTTTGGCAACCAAACCACTGTTGGAGTGAGAGCCTTTGTTGGACCCATTATGATTGTTTTGTGGTTGCTTACATTGGTCCAAGCATCTTAATTCTTCCTTGCATCATTGATTGGTTTGGAGGTTGGTTTAGTCTTGTGGATAACTAAAGGGTGATCTCTAATTTTATGATTAGAGAATTGGCATCAAAAGCACTTGTATTAGGCACATTAACTTACAAAAATTTATATCAAACGTTTCCTTTAAGTCTTGGGAGAGATCTATCTCCACCCAGACTCAATATTGCGGTCGAGTTGAGTTAAACTTCTTAGATTCTACATAGACCACTATCTCAAGGGAGGATGTAATATAGTTGAGGAATATTCAAGAAGGCAAAGACAAGCTAGGAAACTTGACCAATACATGCACTTTAAGAGCCTATTGGTCGAACAAAACAAAATCCCTTGTCCAAGGAGAAAAGATCAATGGGGAACTACAAACATAGTTGGGACCATGGCAAAGTACTATGTCCACATGGTTAACTTCCACAAAAATGGAAGAGGAAAAAGCCTTGGGTTAAGTTCTAAATAACATCCAAATTAACCCTATGTAGAACCCATGCAATGTTAACCCAATTGTGAAGCATGCTTTCATATAGTATGCGGCCTATAAGGTAGCTAATGAGAGTAAACTACTCTAGCAATCATATGCCCTAACAATTTCAAGATCCAAAAGAATCACATATGAAGGGTTAGTAGAATATGTACCCTAGGAAACACCTTTGAGACAAACTTGCAAGTTTATTTCTTTAAAGGTGTCATTGTTCATTCTAGTCCCCATTGCTTTGACATAAATAACTAAAGGGAAAAGCTTGAATACCATTAAAAAAGGTAATAACCCTAAGAGTGAGAAACCCTAAGAACTTCCATAATAAACATAGAAAAGATAATAAAATCCTACCATAAAATTATTAAAAAGTATAACAAAACTCAAAACAAGGGAAACAAACATTCAAATTACACCAACTTGTGTCACTCTCTCTAATCTCAATCTTCATCAAAATCCTACATTTAAATATTTTATTATATAAATTATATTAAAAATGGCCGTCCCAAAATATTATAAAGACTAAAACAAAGCTCTAGCGTGAGTCTCCCATTATCAACTTAGGGCGGCACTCCAAGACACGATGATGAATTTAGGCGGCACTCGAGACACAAAATATATTGTTTATTTAAGCACCATTTTATCCACTCCCATGCAACTCAAATTCAACATAATTTTTTATATTTAATCCGCCTGTTGAAAAGGGCTTTTGAAAGGGAAAAGGTTTTAGAAACTAAGCAAAGATTGTTTGAAAACTACACAAAGCAATTGTATGGAAAGGGAGAGAAAATTAGGACTTATAAAATATATTAAAAATTGTATAAAGCTTGTTGTATTGTATAGGGTGAAAGTTGCATGTCAAATTATGTTCTCCAATGGAAAATATATAATGATTTGTGACTTCTTCCCATTTGTGCATTTTCGACTAATATAATGAATATATAAAAGAAATGGGAGATCTGGTCAAATGCACTCCATAGTTAATGGGTTTGAGGTCATGGTATGTGAAATTATTTTATCAAAATTATTTTGGATTGGATTATGTTTCATAGATTCTTATGACCATCACTATCTTCTCTCAAAGTTCAAACTTGAACAATAATAGTGAATAGTCTTGTGATTTGATGTATTGATAGAGGAAAAAAGTATATATTTTAATTTTTAGTCTCTGCTTATAAGGCGGGGACTAATTTTAAGTTTAACAATTTTCTTATTAGTTGTGTCTAGGTAAATGTGTCATGGGATTTTTTTTCACTTTCGTAAAGTTTTACATTTATTAATGATTGTTCTTTGTTTCTCAACAAATTTATTTCACTTGCTTTATGAAATTCTATTTAATTTGAAATGTTGTTTTGCCATTGTTGAAATACCTTTGTTTTGTAAGGTTGTTGTTGTGGTTTTTGTCGAGGAGTGTAACATGCAAGTAGATGATGTGTTATGTATAGAATTCACAATAGCATAGAAGCCCTATCATGGCAGACAAGCATACATGTGTCTTCTACAAACAATTTCTAGAGGGTGGCGTGGTGGCTCCTAGTTCCAATTGCAGCGTCCAAAAAAATGCTTGGAATCTTATATCTTGTGTAGCTTGATGGGTTGTGGCATTTTGGTTTGTAGGCTTTATGCTCAACTTCATTATCTTTTTACACATTTTTATATGCCCATTTGCATTTTCTTTAGACCCCCCTGGAATAGGTTAACAATAGTGGCCTCTTTGGTAGTGTTGTCACTTAGCTCATCCATTTTGCAACTTCATCAACACTTGTATGCAAGTATATCTATCACTCAATTAGAGTCTAAATGCAATATTGATTGCAGATTTTTCAATTAGGGACTTGATTAGTGTTTTCATGTTCAACTGAATGCACTTTTAGCCCATGCCTAGTTTTCTTTAATAAATTGATGACAATCAATTTATTCTGTATCATGCTTATTTTAATAACACTAACTATCGAAGAACACGTTATATATGACTTCTTGGGACTAATTTTTACTTCATGCAAGATGGGTGGAGATTGTACAACATTGGCTTAGGGATATTCTTAGTTTTCCTCTTTTACTTCATATCAGTGAATTGTATTTGTGTAGAAAGTGGGTTTGGTTTTAACGACTTGGTTTTGGAGCATTTTGCTAGTTTCTTCAATTTATAAGGGGGATTTTTATCTGCTAATAGACATTCAAGGAGAATAAGTTACTAATATGATCATTTAATGGTTTTTTCCCTTGTGTTTGTTAGGCATTAGAGGTGCCATGGCATTGAAAAGAGGTTCATTCTTTAATAGTTGTGTTAGTAATGGCAAAAATTGTGTGCCTATTATAAGCTTGCTAGTAATCTCATTTATTGTTCCTCTGCTATTCTTTGCAAGCCAAACTGACAAATCCAAGCCTGTCAAAGACATTTTTTTAAAAGGTTCCACTTTATATTAGATTGTTCTATTTTTGTGTGTTATTGTTTTACCTCTTTCTGAAACCCTAAATGAGAATCAACGTGTGCTATTTTTTCTTGTCATATTATCTTTGGGTTTCTTTTAGTGTTAATTGTTTGCCATATCATTAATGGTTTTCTATAATTCTATTTGTTAATCATTAGGATAAATGTATTTACCTTTTCTAAAATCCCAAATGGGCTTTGAACGTGTTCTACAAAGTCCTCATGGTTGAACTACCCTGTGTGCTAAAAAAATGCACTTATGTTGTTGTGTGTCCTTCTAATACATTAATAGCTATATAATGCCTCTGTACAATGACATTTGGGTTGTTGGTGTCTTCCAAAACAGAAACAAATGTCTTTGGACTCACCACTACCTTCTCACATACCTATTTTGTAAGGCAATGATGTGCCTCTCTTCTTCAAGGAAAAATCATCAAACCTTCCCATATATTTCTAAAATTGGATAGAGTAGTTTTATAACATATCTAATCTTTGTGTACCAAATTTCATGCATATATGAGGTCATTTGCATGTAGAACCAACAATGAACAATTAGGACTCACTTGCAGTCAAATAGTAACTTATTTTTTGTTTGCCACATTTGTTGGTATGCCCTGTTGAAACCTGGTGGAATTTTATCTTGAAATCATGAATAATATGTATGGCATGGGGATCAATTTCTAATTGTACCTCTCCATTTTGAATTCTTTTGGTCTCATACAAGCATATGTACTAGGAGGATGGAGTTTTTTTTTAAGTTTTGAGTTTAGCACCATGCTTTATTCTTTTGGAAATTGGTCTTCATATATTTTATTTCCAACCATCCTTCTTGGTTGATTTGTATCTTTCTTTATCCTTGGAGTTACCACTTAAGTGAAGTCCATTTTACCATCTTAATGATGGATTCACCCTTGAAATCCATGATGGATTGGCTCTTTTTTCCATGTTTGAAATAGCTCCATGCTTGGATTTATTCTTTGAAGAGCTTCTTTCACCCCCTTTGATGTATAGATTTCTGGTGGTTTGGTAGCCCTACATGATTACAAACTAGCTTCTTCCTTGTCACCTTCTTGCATTAAGAAGTGGTAATGAATGCCAGGAGATGAAGATATAAGGACAAATCTATTACATGAATCTGATGTATGCCAAGACTCATTTTTGATTCTTTGGTTTCCTTCAGTCATATTGCTCTAACATGAAATGAGCCTTGCTTACTTATCCAAAGTTTTCCTCGAGGTACTACTCAATCATCTCCTCCTTGCCAGTCTTGATTGGATGCTATGGTGTTGATGTACATCCCCAAAAATTCTAAAGTTTCTTTAATTTTTGGTTTTCTTTTTCTTAAAATATAAACAAGCTAGAGTTTTTGTGCTAGTAATGTCTGAAATAACCACCTTAATGTTCCTCTCTATGATTTTTTATCTTTATTATTGTAGTGTAGTAAATTGTGCTCCTTGATGGTGCAAGCACAATTTCACGCTCTATTTGGGACCCGTTTTAGTGTCCATTTTAGGACACTTCCAACCTTGGCCTAACCTTCTAACTCAAGAGATATGTTACACGTTACCTAAAACTTTACCGATGATTGCGTGCTAAAACCTCGGGCAATGTTTAGATTCTGGTTAAGTCTTGAATCACCAGACACCTTTTGGGCTCAATTTTCCAGGACCCTAGCACCCAGTGCTAGTGTCTTGCCCATTCTTTTTGGAAAAGACCGAAGCCCTTAAGATGGCCGTTGGACGATGCAACCTCAATTTTGACACTCAAGAATATCATGTTGGCCTATTCAAATTTGAATTGGAAATACCTCCTTTGGCTCCCTCTTTAACCTAATAGGCTTGTCATTGTTGAAGGACCAATTAAGACAATTTGACAAGATCACATGATGTGACATTTATTGTAGGTTTTTGAATATTATGCTACTTCATTGCTCTTTGAACAAGATTTACATACTTCTTGCTCTCTTTCTTGGTTGAAGCTTCATGATTGATGTAGAACGGTTGAGATCACTGACTGATGATCGGCTTGTACCACTTCATTGCGACTTGGTATGGTTTTCGTTACTTCTTGCCTTCAAGCTTTGATCAGCCAACTTCATTGAGGTGAAGTTGTGCATTCTATGAGTTTGTTTCCCTTGAGTAACACATCTCTCTTGGGTTGGATATCACATAACCTTGTTTGATGCATATAGGAATCCATTCTAACACACTTAAGTAGGGTTTTATTTGATTGTTTGTCACTGCTTGTCACAATCTTAGACACACTTAAGATTCAGAGCACACACTATTTGTTGTTATTGATCTAGCTATCCATGAGGTAGGAATACCAAAATGAGGGTTTGACTAAGGCAAACTCCTATATAGCCACAAACATTTTCCCTCTTTTTGTGTGAGTAGATCGTAACAGCTGATCTTAGACAACGAAAGTGATGGAAAGATGGAAGTAACAGGTACATGCATTGTCAGATAGAAATTTAGGCTAAGCCCTAAAGACACTAGTGCTAGCTGCCAAATCTGCCTCTGTTTCTAGTGTTAGGTTCCCTTCTACCTACTCATTCATGCTCTGCTCCTGTTTCTGTACTATGTGATATTTTTTGTAGATTTACTCAGTTTATCACTTAGGTTTACACATTGCATAGTTTAATCAATCTCCTTAGTTATCAATATTTCCTCTTTGCAACAAAGAAACATAATCTGGGGGTAAGTGCAAGAAGATGGGGGGCCAAAAAGTGGCCAAAATAATTTCAAAAAAAATTAAGTCATAACGCGAGCGCGTTATAACGCGCACGCGTTGACTTCCTATAAATTAAAAAAAAGGTTTCCAATTTCATTTCTTTCTATTTTCTCCTCTCTACCCGCGGCTTGCAAACCCTAGAAAGCGTGCTTGTGTTTTGCAAAACTCCATTCAACACAAAAAACTTATTGATTCGTCGCCAAAATGCCGCCACGATGTCAAGCACGCCAAAGGAATGAGTTAGATTTGTTTTTTTGTTTGAATTTGTTTCTAAATAGGTAGGTTTTAGTTGATTTTTGATGTATATTTCGTTAATTGTCAGGAAATGTTAATGCACCTCCTCCTCCTCTTCCTCAAAATCTACAAAATCCTGAGGAGGAAATACCTGCAGAACAACAACCTCCTCCATCCATTCCTCGACATGCCCCTAGAACACAAGAAAATATAATGGGGCAAATTGAAAACAACAAAAAGAAAATTGAAAATATAATTGCAAGGTTGAAAGATCCTTCCACTTCAACCTTGCATAGGTCCACACTTGCTGAATCTCTTGAGTCTATGTTATCAAATGTAGATTCAATTAGCAAGCAAATAACTAGTTGGACGGATAAGAAGAGAGAGTTTAGAGATTACTATGCAGACAAGTTGTCATACCAAGATGTGAAAAAATTACAAATTACAAAATTAGACTTGTGTTCAATTTTCACAAACCCACAAACAAATCAACCTCCACCCATTACATGCAAGAGGTTCCCTATCCATTGGTGCAACAACCAAGCGATAAGGGACAATTTTGGGCAGAGGTGGTGGATGGTTTTTGACCATCCTCCATGCAATAATAATGAAGTCCCGCAATACTTTTTGAGGAAACTCTACTGTGAGTTTGTCCTCAATAAAGTGCCAAACTATTTTGATATGCGGGACTTCCAGGGTAGAGGTGGGAGGTCAGCACAAGATAGACTAGGGGCATGTCTTGACCCACAGTAGGTAGTGAGACGAGCAATCAGCAGACCAGCCCACGAGCATGTTTCTATCCCTTCCATTATGAAGGAGAGTGTTGAGGTCGATACACTTTAGTCGATTAGTGCCTTGACCTAGAGCATCATAGAGCATGCCGGTCCTGCAACACAGAGTGGGTTGGGAGATAGTGCGAGGAGTAGGGTCCCACCCCATACTTGTCAGGCTTGCGGGTTAGCCTGTGGTTATGACCCCATGGACAGTCAGGACGCAGGTGCACAAGCTACATCTGCAACTGAGCAGATGGTGATGACAGATACCCTCCTGAGTGAGACTTTCGGCCTTGATACTCAGGTAAATATTAGCAAGTTTATTGAATTTAATTTATTAAATTTTATTTTTGAAATACAAGATTAACTAATTTAAATTGATGATTTTAATGAAATTTCAAGGTTATAGCGTCGATGCAGTTTTCAGTGGTTCTCCACCTACATTTTTCACTAGATCATCTACTATCGAGATATGTAACTAGTAAACAATTATAAATATTACATGTGAATAGCATCGTTATATGAATGGTATTATAATATTTGATTTTGGATGTTGAATAGGTTAATACTGTAGATTTCACGGCAACACTTGCTAGCGGTGGTGGACTACAAAGCTTTACAGAGGTAATAAAATAAATAGTTTAATGAATGAATTGTACTTACTAAATTTTTGTATGTGATTTGTGTGCTTTATTGTGTGTACTTCCATGTTTAGATGAACGTGTGTGTATGTTAGGAGCCATGATTTGCATCACTATTATAGTTTTCATAATTGAATAATGTTGTTTTATTTCCAGATGATGCAGGTTGTGGAGACACCTCCCCATGTTCATAGGGCAATGGAGCAGGGTGTGGCCTCTGCAATTCATAGCTCCATGGCATTAACAGGGGTATGAGGTAGATTAGTAAATTTTAATTTACATTCATTGTTATAGTTGTCTATTTTTGAAAAATCAAAAGATTATTGATTTGAAGTTTAATTTCTATCTGGATGGTTTCTATAGGACATGACATCACCAGGGCCTATTCCTGCTACTGAGGCAAGCGAGGAGATAGATTATATGTTAGCGGTAAGTGATTATTTTGTTAAATGTTTCATTTTTTATAACATGTAATTTCTATATATTAATGTCTATACTTTTTATTGTAACAGGTAAAGATGCAGGAAGACCTAAATAGGAGGAGTAGCCCTCGGGTTCGTAGTGGACCACCCACATGCGCGTCTCCATCCCCTAGAAGATCAAAGGCTGCTCGTGATTTATTCTCTTCACCAGCCAAAGGGGAATGACTTTTTATTGTGTTCCTTTGTTATATGCCTATATGGCATTTGTGGACATATATTTTGTATTGTACATAGTTGACATTGTATGCCTATATGGCATTCTTGTAAGCCTATATGGCTATTTTGTATATATGTTATACTTATATCGACAAATATTGATGTATGCCTATATGGATATTTGGTTAATACAAATCTTTTTTATTGATGGCGTCCATACTTGCATTATAAATCCACGTTTGAATGGATATTTGTAGATGGCTACTTCAAATATTTAAAGTCCGATTATATTACATAGGATGTTTGTTGATCCAATAAGCTAGCTATTGTTATTCAAGTATCACCTAAACCTCATTTTGGAACTAAAAGATAAAAGTTGTATTTAAAAAAAAAATAAATCATCATGTTGAACAGAAAATATTAATATTCTTTATGAGTAGCATAGAATGTCAACTATATGCAATACAAAAAAATGAATCATCATGTTATTCTTTATGTTTGAGATCCTGAAAATGACTAAGTCTAGTAGCCTGATATTCTGAAACACTAGGATGAATATCCAAGTCATTAGGATGATTGCACTTTGATAAAAAGTCATTAAGATGAGCGCCTAAAGGAGACTTTCTTAAACATTCAAACATTAAGCAACAAGCATGAAGGGTTAAGGCGCAATTTGCAACTCATAAAGCCTCAAAAGGGCGCCCAACTTAGAGAGAGCATTCATTTAAGACAAGGCACCCATTGACACCTGTTCCACCATAAAAGTGCACCTAAGGTGGAAGGAGAACAAGCCTCTGGTAAGTGAAGCACACCTATTGTCTAAACCACTTCATTATGGCACCCTAGCATGAGGAGGAGTATATAAGTCAATAGGAAATGGCACCTATAATGCAAATGAAGGACTAAGTGGCATTTTCAATAAGCATCAATTCACCTTGAGCTTTCAATAAATACATCAAATTGAGCCCCATAAGCCTAGGTGCCTTTTGCCTGCAAAAGAACCTTGTATCGACATCAAGAGTTGGTCGTATCGGCAGACCTTGGTTAGGCTTTGCTGATAGTGGTCTGTCTTGCCGACGAGTGTGGTTCGAAGTTGAAGACATCGGTGTATTGGAAGATAATCCCATCTGCGCATCGGAAGAGCAGTTGAGAGATTCACCGATGAAGGGGGTCACACTGATAGTCGAAATCCATCGGTGTATCGGCCCAATGAGATTAGAGTTCACCAATGTTTGGAGTCTCACCGACGGGTGTGGTCCGAAGGTTGTCATTCATGAGATCAGTGTGTCGGCAGAAGAGTTTTTGAGTGTGCCGATGGTATTAAGTCCTACCGATAGGCGAGGGACTTAGAGTCTCATATCGGAGTGACAAAGACATCAGTGTGAAAGGATATAAAGTCATTGATAGTGGTCTGTCTGACTGATAAGAGTCAATGATGGGATGTTTGTTAGAAGTGAAATCAAACGGAGTCATGGTGGCATCGGCCTATCGGCCGATGAAATTTTAAGCTCGTCGATGGTATGTTGTCTCGCCAATAGTGAGTTCAAAGGTTCAAAAGTTGATAATTCTATGCTTCCATTATTTTTAGACAAGTCAACAATAGAGTGAAATACAGAGTATCTAACCCTCTCTTAAGCGCTCAATCCTCTGATTTATCAAGGCGCTCAATCCTCTTCGAGGCGCTCAAACTCATTCAAGGCGCTATCCTTTACTGCTTCCCACTTCAAACACTCTAGGGCACTCATAATTACTCCCATCACCAATCTTCCTCCTGAAAGCGCATTTGAGGACTTCTTCTTTATGCTAGGGCGCTAATATGAAAGTAACAACTCAAGGCGCTATATGAAAGCTTGATCTTGGAAAGGCGCCTAAACTCATAATGTGAGTTATTTTATCAAATTTTCAATTTTAAGGTCTTTTGGTAACTCCTCTACCAAGGCGCCATTTGATGAGGTGTTTGAAGCTTGATTTTCCCCTTAGGTGCACAAACTTGATGTTCTTGACCCTACAATGCGCCTTGAGTCCCTAAGCTCTTACACTTATCATCTCTTATGCTACTTAGTTTCATCGCTCTCATAAAGGCATTTTGAGGAGTATTACTCTTTGAACTCAATCTCTGGAACTAAGGCGCAAGTGCACTCGAAAGGTCATCTATCTTCAAACTCAACTTCCATTCCTCTAGACGCTTCCTTGGGTAAGTTTGGATGCTCCCTTCATGCTTTCCGTTCAAGTGCCTTTAACTCATTATAGAGACTTCCTCATCTAGGCGCAAATCATGATAGTTTCAAACACTTAGCTTTCAAGGCGCTAGAAGATGATTGCAGAGGAGTGAAATTGCACCTTAGTTCAAATAAGATTTTACTTCATCATTGATGGATTTAAGTCATTGTATATGCTCATGAAGACTTACCTCACTCAATACTCCCCAAACTTATGGATCTAAACATGCTTTTTCTCAGGTGCTAAACTGGAGTTGTCTAGATGCACAAGTGTGCCTCCCTCAATGAAGTTCATTTTGTTAACTTAGCTCATCCTAGTGACTCAAGGGGTTGTTATATTATTTAGGCGCAATCTTTCATAGACTAAAACATTCACTCCATGTTAAGGTGCTCAAAGGAGGCTCTGGAGATGGAAAATGGCGCCTTAACTCACTTGTGTAAATTTTGGACTTTTAGGCAATTGCAAGATGTCTTGGAGGGCTCAATTCTTCAAGGCGCCCATTTTGTTCACCACTTGTAGCATCACTTGTTCAAGGCACATGTTTGGGATTCTCCAGATGATGAAATGCTCCTTGACTCCCTAGGCAGTTAGACTCCAACTCTAGGCACAAGATAATGATGATTTGAGCTAAAATAAGCATCTAAAAATCCAAGGTATTATTTGAGGCTTCCACTCCAAATTCTACCTAGGCGCTCACCTAGGGTGAAATGATTATCAAAGTGCGCCTTAATCATTCCTTCCTCTATGTGCCCACTATCAGGATCAGGTCATCAAGGAGCTCTAAAACTCAAACACCATTGACCTCATCATGCAATAACCCCAAGACATCATCTAAGCTTAGTCAAACACACTGGAGTTCAAAAAAAATAGGGGGTCCCCATTTGCAATGGGACGATGTGTGATTTGGTCACAACAGGCGCCTAGAGTGAATAGGCTTTCATCCTGACTTAATACACTGCCTCCTTATGACGATTTTTGGGGCAGCAAAAAACTTTTCACCACGGGCAAATGTCTCATAGATATAAAAAATTGAGAGAGGTTATTGTAGAGGCACTCTACGTGATCATGTTGCTTCAGACATAATGTTTGTAAGTGACACAGTTTTCGAGTAACATCTCATCAAAGATTGCTGCCTTTTTGCACTTTGGACTCTTCAGGGATATCATCAGTACAATGTAGCTCAGAATGTTTCGACATGTTTGGGTGAAAAATAGGACCATGCCTAGCGTAAATGTACCCATTCGGACGCATTGGAATAGTCAGTTTGGTCGCATCAGGAGCAAGACGAAAGTTACACCCCTTTGCAACTTTACACTGCCTCCTTCTAATAATTTTTGGGGTAGTAGAAAACCTTTCACCACGGGCAAATGCCTCAGAGATATAAAAAACTGAGAGAAGTTATTATAGAGGCACTCTACGTGATTATGTTGCCTCAGACTGAATGTTTCTAAGTGACATGGTTTTTGAGTAACATCTCGTCAAAGATTGTTGTCTTTTTGCACTTTGGACTCTTTAGGGATATCGTGGGTACAATGTAGCTCAGACTGTTTCGACATGTTTGGGTGAAAAAAAGGACCATGCCTAGTGCAAATGTACCCATCCGGATGCGTTGGAACAGTCAGTTTGGTCACATCAAGAGCAGGACAAAAGTTACACCCCTTTGCAACTTTACACTGCCTCCTTCTAACAATTTTTGGGGCAGCAGAAAACCTTTCACCACGGGCAAATGCCTCAGAGATATAAAAAACTAAGAGAGGTTATTGTAGAGGCACTTTACGTGATCGCGTTGCCTTAGACGGAATGTTTCTAAGTGACACAATTTTTGAGTAACATCTCGTCAAAGATTGCTGCCTTTTTGCACTTTGGACTCTTTAGGGATATCGTCGGTACAATGTAGCTTAGACTATTTCAACATGTTTGGGTGAAAAATAGGACCATGCCTAGCATAAATGTACCCATTCAAACATGTTGGAATAGTCAGTTTGGTTGCATCAGGAGCAGGACGAAAGTTACACCCCTTTGCAACTTTACACTGCCTCCTTCTGACGATTTTCGGGGCAGCAGAAAACCTTTCACCACGGGCAAATGCCTCAGAGATATAAAAAACTAAGAGAGGTTATTGTAGAGGCACTCTACATGATCGTGTTGCCTTAGATAGAATGTTTCTAAGTGACACAGTTTTTGAGTAACATCTCGTCAAAGATTGCTACCTTTTTGCAATTTTGACTCTTCAGGGATATCGTCGGTACAATGTAGTTCAGACTGTTTCGACATGTTTGGGTGAAAAATAGGACCATGCCTAGCGTAAATGTACCCATCCGGATGCGTTGGAATAGTCAGTTTGGTCACATCACGAGCAGGACACCAAAAATGCAAAAGTTGCTTTGTGCAACTTAACAACATTGACACTTTTTTGCAACATGACTCAAAGACTCAAACTGACCCCAAATGACTCAAAGTGACTTAAAATCACCTTGATTTTGGTGCCCAATGTACATTATAGAGGTCGATGCGCTCTTTATCATTCAAACATCTTAGATGAGCGCATAGGAAAGGAAAAAGCTCTAAGTTTCATCATCATGAGCGCCTAATATCAAGAGACTTTAATGACTCAAACCTTAGCATGGAGTCCTAAGGCGCATTTCATGTCTCCTTTCATCCATTTTGGCACCCTTATGTAGATTTTTCAACTTGATTTGGCGCCCTGTATGTGGAGGAAGATCTAAAGGCATGAAAGTGGATGTCGTATTGCAAGAGTTTGGATCATCAAAATTGAAAGAAATAAGTTTATTAAGCTTGGGCGCCCTTGGTCTTCTTTTCACTCATTATGAGTGCCTTGGGAGAATGGTATAGAGGTCATCATCATGATTGGGTGCCCTGGATCCAGAGTGTTGGAGAGATCATCAAATGGTGTCTAGAGGAAGTAGGGTGAGTTATGAGTTTGGTCGCATCAGGAGCAGGACACCAAAAATGCATAACATGATGATGTAAAAATGTGTACATATGTGTAAAAATGCAGGAGGAAATAAAAAAAAGACAAACCTTACAAATTAATGTGCATACTTACAACTCAATGTAACATGACTTTACAAAATTAATGTGAATACTTACAAATTAATCCAATGAACCATCCGGGTCTGCTCTACTCTTTATTGTGTCAAGTATTGCTTCATGGTCAGACTCACGCACCTTCCACAATATTTTATTCAAAGGTCTACCCCGATACTTTATTAAATGAACATTGGATGCCATGACAAGGTTCGAGTAATGAAGAATCTTTCGATGCGTGTCAAAGTCCTGAAATAGCCAAATATTAACACTCTTATGTGGGTACCTTCTAAGCCATGTTCCAGTAATAACCACTGAGCCTGTAGGGTATTCAATGTTTTCTCCATCTGTAACAGGGGCCTCCAATTTTTTTTGGCCTCAACACAACGACATAACTAATAATCTGTTCCCTCTTCATTATCTTCATCTACAATAATTGCATATACGTGCCCTACATTGATATGTGTAGCAAATTAGATGAAATTAGTCAACATTAAAAAAACACTACAAAGTAAGATGACATTACCTAGTTGAACTAGATGAAATTAGATGCATATACGTGCCCTATATTACCTGGTTGAACTAAATCTGATATGTGGTCAAAGTCAACTGACGATTCCATCTGTGTTAGTTCCAGTGCCGTCGGGGGTCGATACGTGTCAAGTGGGCTAAGATAACTTAACTGCCATTCGTCAACCCACTCCTTTGACTCGCACTCATCCAAGACTTGAATTGTACAGGAAGAACAAAAGCATGACATCTTTCGTGTATGGATACTCCATGAACCTGCAATTGAGCTTTTGAAAGAGTGCATCTCATTTGATCCTGTCAGTGTACAACAATCCTCATATGGTGCAATGTTAGTATCATCTATCAACCAAAAAAATCTATGAACTGAAGACTTACCTTCATTACTTGGACCCATGGAAGCATTACACCACTCGACAATCGATTTTGCATCTGTCAACTTTGCATTGTCTTTATACTTTAACTCTTCTCGTGCTATGGCTCTTTTGATACATGCTCCTGCACCATCATGCTCCCCCTTTCCATGCCCGGCCTCACAAAAGTTCCACATATGTTGAATACTTGTAAAATTATGCCTCCTACTCAGCTAATAGAAATTCCACAAGTTCTTGAATTGTGACGCACAGTTATCCAACCATATGATATGTTGACTGAACGATATGCCCCTTCTAGCCAAATCATTGTAGAACACCTGAAAGCAACCTTGCACGAACTCCGTAGAATGCGTGTGATCATCACTAATATAGAAATTATACTCCCTTATGATCTTTCTGTCATCCTCTGTATTATCATTCGCATGAATGAATGTGATGTGCACAAATATAGAAACCTGTGTGGAGTTGTAATATTGTGATTGCACCTCATGTTGTGGCTGTAGACTGTAGTTCTCTGCAAAGTCGACGACTGAAACAATGCTACCAACCGAAAATATGTCCTTGCATAACTTGAATTGCAAGTCCAACCATCAAGCTCTATGGGCATGTCTTGCATACTCATACACTATGCTATCACGAAATATAGGCATAAACTGATACACTGGAATCTTTTCAATAACTAATTCACACCTCTTTGCTTCTTTACCATCTTTTGTATTGTATGCCACTGTTTTATATTTGCCAAACTCTACTAGTTTGTTTCCAACCGCATGTGTTATTTCCATATGTTCACATATTGGCAAATGTTGCAAGCCACCGCAATGATGACATGTGCCATCCAAGCATAATTTCTTGTAGAATATTTGACCTTCCTCTCTTTCACATAAAATTCTTGATATGAAGTCTCTTGAAGATGTTGGTGGGGCACATATGGCACAACCCTACAAATCATTGTTAGTATGCATATCTAAACATATAGACCTAGAAGCATCAAAATGGTTAGAAAATTCAATATGTAATCTACAACAACAAGTAGTGTGTGTGTGATTTATCTTAACATAGAAAGGTTTTAGCAATTCAAAATATCTTTGACAAATTTTAATTTGAGGACTTACCTATTTAGTGTTATAGGCAGTACGTTCACCAATGCCTTTGCTTCCTCTACAAAGCATGCAATCCTATTTTTCTCCTCCTCTGCTCTATGCTTTGAGTCTTGAAGATTGATTCCCAATTCTCTGATTCCTTCTTTCCTTATGCCGCTCTCGCTTAGTTATGGGCTGCTAACTTAAATGCATCACCACAAATTTCTCTCCACTCCCCCATGGCTCTTCACATACAAAAAAAAGTGAGAAGTATGGAGCTACTACTCCTTCGCGCACTCCCCAAGCATCTAGGAAGTATGCCTAGGTGAATAAAGAGCTTTTACCTCTACTAAACATGATTCTTAACCAAGACTCAACTTAAGCAATAATAATAATAATTTAAGAATAAACAATAATACACTTATCTTATAGATATCACTATTGCATACTTTCGAATGGTAATTATGGTTATTTATGAGCACAATTATCGATGAAGGATTCTCACAAAGTCAAATAAGTTCTTAATGACAAAACCAAACATGTTTAGTTGATTACTCATGACAACTTGGAATTCAAAGACAAATACTATGTTTCTATCCGTCGACCAAAATAATTTAACCATCAACTTAGTGACGACATAAATTGACAAGAATAAAAATGATCTCTATGCTAATCACAAATATTTCTAAGACGATTAGAGACATAGGGATAAAGATTTAATCCAAATCTGACTTATGCTCTAATAAGTATATGTATGTGTGTTTCCAGATAGCATAAGGATCATTGCATTCACACGATCTAGCATCCTCTCCATGGTGATACTCTCTCTCCTCATCTCGAAGAGGAAAAATATTGTTCCTGCATCCACCTCAATCGCATGATGGTAGTTAGTCCATTATTTAACCACATAATCAATAATAACATCATAGACAATTATTATTTGCATATAAAATAATATAAATCAAATGCATTTTCTATTCTAACACAACATTACTTTCCTCATATTATTTTCACTGACTATCCATTTGTCTTATTGAAATAAAATGATAAGTAAGTTTATAAATGGGGTGTGACATATCTCCCCTTTGTGACATATCTCCCCTTTTAAAGATCATCTTCCTTGATGATTATGTCCAAAACAAAATAAATATATAAAATATGTTCTTTTAAATCTTGTTTGCATAAAAAGATATGGAAACTTTTGATAAATATCATTGTAATCCTCCCAGGTAGCATTTTCCTCTGAATACTGGTCCCACTGGACCTTGCACTGGGTAACCTCTCTGTTACGCAGGTGGACCTTGTGTATCTCGAGCACTTTGAGAGGCTCAATTATGACCACCCAAAGTCCTATACTTGGAGAGCATTCCAATCAAGTATATGATTAGATCCTGATATATATATTTCTTCAAGTGGTAGAGCTATCCTGTAAGCAACTGGATTAACCACTTCTAGGACTTTAAAAGGTCCCACATATCTAGGTGCTAGTTTGGAAGACTTTCCAAACTTAATTGGGCTATTATGTGGTTTGACTCTTAAGAGAACTTTATCTCCTACTGAAAATTGTCAGGGTATTGGCTTGGCATCAGCATAGCTTTTATGTCTAACATTTGCTTCTACCAATCTTTTCCTAATCAACTTTACTTTCTCTCCCATCTCTGAAAGAGTTTCTGGCCCATGGAAAACCCTATCTTCTAGCTTATTCCATCTTATAGGAGTTTGGCACTTCCTGTCGTACAATTCTTCAAACGGAGCCATCTTAATTACAGAATGATAAGAGTTGTTATATGCAAATTCAACTAGTGGATGATACTCTTACCACTTATACTGTCGATCCATTTCTAGATGGTAGGCTGAGATTATACTTAGTTGTGTTCCCAAAGCTGAGAACAAGGTTTTCCAAAACCTTGAATTTATCCAAGCATCTCTATCCAAAATTATCTTCTCTGGAATTCCATGCAATATGGAAACTTCTTGCATGAATTTCTTGGCTAAAAGGGGTGGTCCATCTATAAGATTACTAGGTATAGAATGAGCTACCTTAGAAAGTTTATCCACTACTACAAGAATAGTATCATGCTTATAGCGTGTCATAGGCAATCCAGGACAAAATCCATGTTGATCATTTGTCATTTCCATTCAGAAATGTCATGAAGATACAAAAGTCCTGCCGGATGCTGGTATTTAGCCTTAACTCACTAACACTTTAGATATCTTGCCACAAATCTCACAGCATCATTCTTCATTCCTTTCCAAAATATAAGGGATTCACATCAGTTAACAACTTTGTCACTCCAAGATGACCTGAATATGGCGCAAAATGTGCTTCTTTCCACATAGTTCTTAAATCTCCCTGATTTGGTACATAAATCATCTATTGAATCTCAATAACCCATCAGGTTCAAAATAAAATCCATCATACCTCATATCTTGGGGGTTTTATATTAGAGCTTTCAGAATCTGCTCATAATATTCATCACCAGTCAAATTCTTTAATACTTGAGCTCTGAAATTAGAGTGTACTAACACTATTGTCGTTATGTGCCTTCTATGACTCAAGGCATTAGTCACTCAATTTTCTTTACCCTTAACATAGTTAATCTCAAAATCATAATCAAAGATAAGCTCTAACCATATTCTTTGTCAGGCATTAAGGTTAGGTTGTGTGAAGATAAACTTCAAGCCTTGATTGTTAGATTTTAGTTCAAATTGTTTTCCCAACAAATAATGTATCCATACTTGGAGAGCATGCATAATTACCGCTAATTCCAAATCATGAGGGGCATAATTCTACTCATAAGGTCACAACTTCTTGGACTTATAGGCCACAACTTGGTCCTCTTGCATGAGTACTCCACCTAACCCTTCTCCTAAAGCGTCAGTTACAACAACAAAATGACCCTCTAGCTTTGGCAATCTAAGAATTGCTGCTAAAGTCAATTTCCTTTTAAGAATATTGAAAGCTTCTTTGCACTTGTCAGACCATTCAAATATTTTTCCTTTCCTTTGCAAGGAAGTGATAGGATGGACAATTCTAGAAAAGTTTAAAATGAACTTCCTATAATACCCTACTAATCCCATAAAACTACACACTTCATGTATTTTTTTAGGTGTAGGCCATTCCAAAATAGCCTTTATCTTCAAAGGATCTACAACAATTCCTTTAGCTGATATGATATGACCCAAGTACTACACCTCTTTTTGAAAGAAGGTACATTTGGATAGCTTTCCATGAAGTTTGTGCTCCTTGAGTCATTGTAGAACTATTTGCAAGTGTTGATGGTGTTCCTCCTCATTGTGAGAGTAAATTAAAATATCATATAAAAACACCAAAATAAATTTATCTAGATAGTCTCTAAAAACAATGTTCATCAAATTCATGAATGCTGCTATAGCATTGATCAAACCAAAAGGTAAGACAGTGAACTCATAATGCCCATACCTTGTTCGAAAGGATATCTTGTGAATGTCTTCTTCATTCAATCTTAACTGATGATAACCTGACCTAAGATCAAACTTGGAAACTACATTTGCACCATGCATTTGATCAAAGAGATCGTCTATGCGCGGTAGAGGATACTTGTTCTTAATTGTTGCTTTGTTAAGCTTATGATAATCTATACAAAGGCATAGAGTACCATCTTTCTTCTTAATAAAGATCACTGGCACTCCCCAAGGGGACACACTAGGTCTAATCAGTCCTTTTGACAACAGTTCATGGAGTTGAAAATTTAGCTCCATCAACTCAGTAATAGTCATCCGATAAGGTGCTTTGGCCACTGGTTCAGAACTAGGAATAATATCTATTACAAAATCAAAAACTCTTTTTGCGGCAGACTTGGAAGGTCTTCAAGAAATACATCCTGAAAATCATGAAGATAAGGGTATGCTTCTATAGATTTTTCCTTAAGTTTCTTCTCCTCTTCATCTTACACCTCCTCTATTTTAACTACAAACATTTGGCATCCTTTCCATTTTGCTCTTTTCAATTGCATCACAAAAATTTCCCTGATTTTCATTTCTCTCTAAAAACCTTGGATTAGGACAACATTTCCAATATCATCTAAGCATTATACTATTTTAGAGAAACAATCAACTTTTACTCTATGCTATGATATCCATTTCATCCCTAAAATGATTTCATAAGACCCTAGAGGTGCTACATATAGATTGACCCCCATGGAAAATAGTAGGTAGGGTTAATCTAGCTTCAAACAAGCATTGCTCTACCTGAGCTCTTGACTATTTTGCAAACTCTACTATCCATGAATTAGCCATGGAATCAGCTTTCCTAGACATTTGATCAAGTATTCTAGGGTTCAAAAAAATTTCAGTTGCTCTTGTATCTATAAAAATAGAAATTGAGGTTCCAAAAAGGGTACCAATGGTTTCAATAGGAGTAACCTGATACTCAGTTTGATGACTATCAAGAGCATCATGAATCCTTTGCTGAAAAGTTGTTTGTTGTGAAGGTAGAGGTTTGCCTCCATAAAAATTACCTTGACTCTTTGTGGGATACTGGTTAGCATAATGACCTCCTCCACACGTGAAACACCCTCCAGGAGGACCTATCTTTCTTGAAGATCAGTTGGAATTATCATCATTCTTTTTAGGTTTGAAATCCCTGTGTCCATCCCTAGATTCATTTATGTTAAATTTGGAACTTCTACCATGGTTCCTCTCTTTAGATTCTTGATTCTTGTTTCTCTTTTTGAAGGATGTTGAAGTATGACTCCAGTTAGATTTCTTCTGAGATCTTTCTTGATACATAGAGATATATTTGGGCTGCTCTTGCTTGATGGCTTTCTCAAAGACTTTATCCATGGTTGTGGGTCCATGGATGTCCACTTCTCCACCAATCTGAGTAGTCAAGCCCATAATAAACTTCCTTATTCTAGATCTGTCATCTTTCTAATATTGTGGCACATACCTCAATAATATGGTAATTTATTTTCAGTATTTAGTGACAGTCATATCTCCTTGACGTAAATTTTGGAAATTTGTTAATTTATGGTCAAAGTAAAGTTGGGGCAACCACCTTTTCCTGAATATGACCACAAATTGATCCCAAGTTAGACTTAGGGAACTCAATCCTAATTCCATTTTCTTGTTCATCCACCATGTGGATGTTTCTCCTGCTAATTGGTATGCTCCTCATACAACTTTGGTGATCTCAGAATAATTTCTTATCTCAAAAAATTTTTCCATCTCTATCATCCAAGCCTCAGCTACATCTCCACTCACCGTTCCATCGAACTTAGGAGGTATAAATTTCTTCATATCTTAGGCTAGCTCGCTGGTAAGACGAGTTTTTTCCTCACTTTGAATTAGTAAATGTTGATTATTTACTCTCGGTTCTCCATGATAACCAGATTCTTCTCTTCCTTAAGAGTGGTATTCTTGATTGGTTTCTCCCCCTCTAACTTCTTGTTCTAGGGTTTCCAATCTTCCTTTTGTTTCATTTAAAATTGACAAAATTTGATCTAATTTTACCATAGGATTATTCTCAGGATATGGGCCATTTGGGTTCCCTCCTGGTTGGTTTCCAAAATGTTCCATAACATTACCACACCTAATCATTTGTATATAAATTTATCAAAACATGTAACTTTTGATACATTATCATAAAAATACAAGTTCATAAATACAGAAGCTCAGAGATTCATCACATAAACATTTGCTTATTCTAAAAGCCAAAATTTTACTTTATTCACTTTCTAGATTTTTACATCCTTATTCAAATACAAAAATTTTCTATTTTTCATGTATAGAAATGTCTACATATCACTTTCTGACAGAGGGATTTCCTTGGGTTCCTCCTCTCTGTCAGAATCAAGTAACACAAACTTAGTGGGTGGATGTACTCATTAGTACTCAATCAACACCTCTTTTCCTATTACAGGTGCATCCTAACCATACCCAAAAGGCATGCCACGATGAGCAGATGGTTTACTAATCTTGACAATAATAGGACTTGGCAAACTTTTTGCCTCCTCAATCCATTTCCTCCTTTCTAGGTGAATATGTTTGAATGTATCATCTAGTGTTTCAAAATCAGTGAGCCAAACTTCCTTTGTATAGCTCTTTGTTTCTTTCATCTTTGGTTCAAGAGATGACTCTTTCTTAATAGTGATCTTTGGCATATCACTAAGTTTTGTTTTCTTGGCTCGCTTTCTTGTGCTTCTATTTCTTGCCATTCTAGCACAAGAACAAATGTTTTATCATTAGCATATCTTACCAATCTTGCAAAACCTCGCAATGAGCTCCAAGGTCCAAGTGTTGAACCCGATAGCTTTGATACCATGTATAACATCCCAACTAGAATATTCAATATCCTTATACACAATTAAAACAAAAATCTCACTTTTTTTATAATTATCTATAATAAAAAATATTACATTTACAATTTCCAAGTACAATATATATTTTTAAAAGATGGTCGCTTCACATGCAACTAACAATTTTCACATAAATCAAATGGTCGTATTTCTTATGACTTACATTTTTATCAATATCATTCACAAAATAAGTATTGTTTTCCTGTTCACAAGTCTTCGGTAGTCAATTGTAGGAGAGATAGAGCATCACCCTGGTGCTTTTCTTCCAACCACAGACTGGCGGTCCCCCACACACCTTCCTTCTGGAAATGGCCCTTCCCTTTGTGAGGGTAATAGATAATGAATATCAATTGATTCATTATGCCATCTGAGAACTAGTGATGTGTCCTATCTAATGACAATCAGGTTTACAACTCTAGTCTAGCTCTAGCTATGTATAATCCATTATGATTGTATAGCTATCTGGTATACCATGAACCAGCAATGCAAGTAGTGACTTTTGCATTACTTTGGGCCAAAGTTTCATATAAATAAAGTCTCATGTTCTCTCACTCTTTTCTCAACTTGGAGACAACATTCTTATAATTTAGTTTATAACATATATACATGAAAACACTCTTTGACTTGTTTATATAACATTAGTCTTAAAAATATCCAATATTCCCTTATCTTCTAGACAACTAGATAAGTATAGAGTGAGAGCTTAGGTGACTTATGTAACATACATTGAGTACCTCTTTGCGTCCTTACAATCATGGGTCTAGGACATCCTATCATTTACTCAATGGCTTGTCTACCTATTTCCATGCTCATATATATTCCTCTATCATAATATACAAGATTTTGACATTTAAGTCAAATGGATTAATGACTAAAGACTCTTTCTGTCTTAGTCTAGGAATATATAATCAACTCATAATCCATCGAAGATAAACTATAATTTCATAACTTACATATTGAATACACTTCCTCATGTATATCAAAAGAGAATGACAAATTAACAAGTAGTCTAAATCTTGGCCTCTCATTGCCATAGTGAGATATCTCTTGACAATCTTGTGGCTATTCTTAGCCTAGGATTGGGTAAAAAGAATATATTTCTCTAAAAACCTAGGAGTAAGATAGTTTAAGATAACTCTAGAAAAGCATCTAAAAGCAACTTATACTTTTTCATTTACAATCAAAAGTAACAGTCTAATGTCAAGTGTTCCTACACAATGAAATCAACTCATTTACTAGATTTTAATCTTACAAACATACTCTCTACCTTCTCAGTTAGCTACGGCTATCAATAAAATACTATGTTTAACAAATGACCTTCTCGTAGGTCTCTCAATATACATGCCATTGACTCATATTGAGTCTTTATAACTAAATCATGGTTTTATTTAGTAGTCGACCCATACTTAACACAGTTGGCCTAGACTTATCACAGTCGACTTAGACTTAACATAGTCAGCCTATACTTAACACAATCAGCCTAGACTTAACACAGTCAACCTTTATCTTTCATATTCAGCCTAAGTCTTTAACATAGTCATCCTGGACTTAATACAGTCGACCTAGACTTAACACAGTCAACCTATATCTTTCATAGTCGACCTATATATCTTATATGTTTTTGCAATTGAATTTTTACAAAAACACTCAAACCAATTAAAAGGAAAGGAGATGAGATGTAGGAAAATTTAGCAGACAAGGAAAAATAGATTAAAAATGTGACAAATAACTTTGTGGATTTTTAGCAGCATTGATACATGAACAAAAGGAGTTATCAAATACATTGAGTCAAATAGTAGAACTGGAGAAGTTAAGAGAACTAAAACTCAAACCATCTATGGAAGATAAAGAGATTCAAATAGAACCAGTTCAGATTCAAATGGTTCCAAATCCATATTCCTTATCTACTACAAATGGATGGAACATTGTTATCTCCTTAGAAAGGTAGGGATCAAGAAAATAATAGACTATAGGCATATCTTGTCATGCTATGCAAGGAATATGATAGACTATATGAAGCCAAAATAAAAGCCTACAAAATTGGAGAGCTTTTATTAGCATGTAGGAAACCCTCAATACTGTATTCTATGTTTTTGAATGAATAAGTCTTAAGATGGTAATTATTGAGGATTTCCTGTAATTTGCCACATGATCCAGATGACAAACAATTTATGGAATCCTTTAAGTCATCCTCCCTTGAACGACAAAATTTATTGTGTGAATTTTTCACCCATAACTTGTTGCTTGAGAAACATACAGATGTTTATATCAATTTGTTTGTAGGAGAAGTCCAATTGAGAATGTTTCTCTCTACTTTGTGAAATCAGATACATTGGCATGATAGAACTAGGGATTATCTTTAGACAAAAAAATAAAATAGGTCTACTGATGAGGCATCGCCACCATCAAACTTTTGAGTTCCGAAAATAATTTACGAGAATAAAGAAATTTGATGTCATGAAGGAAAAATATGGTGAAATCCTCAAATTCTGTTATGAAAATTTACAAGCAGACGATCCCCAATTGATAAATAGACATTGGGCAACATGCGATGAAAGGTACTCACCCCTACCCATTTATTTGAGAAGAAGAGAAATGATCTCCCCCACCAATCTTAAGTGGTATTATAAGAGGGAACAAGGAGTAGTAGAGTTAATAAAGAATCTCAAAGTGAAATGGATAGGGATGAGGTTTAGACCACCATTTCTCCTTCAACCACCTCCTCCAATAAATGTGACCTCAGATCAATTCCAATGGGAATACCAAACCTAAAGGCTAAAAGTACAATTGGGTAAAGTCTTTATTTGGGATCTAGGGGCATGTGATGACACAACAAAATCATTATATGATAACAATGCACTATTTGAGGAACATAACAAGAGAAGGGAGGCATAGAAACAAACTAGATCAAGTGGACCTACTCAACAAAGAGAAGGAGGACCTACTCAACATTATGAGGGGGAGAAAGTGATGAGGTAAAAATTACCATCATCATCATTAGCCCGAATGATCTTTTTTCCATAGCTTGACTAAGCCTACTTTGCAATATTATTTGATTTATATGATAAATTATTGTTTATTACTAATAAATGATGTATAAATACTCTATTTTCCATTTTGACTAAATTGAACCTTGAAACTAATGAAGTGTGGTTGTAAAGGAACTATTTTTGTTAAATAGGGCTCATAGTGAGGAGAAAAAGACTTTATGGAGAAAAGAGTACTCTAGGAATCTAGCTTTGAAAGTTGAAGACTCTAGAAAGAGTCCTAAGCAACACCAACAGAAGTCCTAGTTTTATTTATTGTTCCTCGCATGAAATATGCTCAACATTTCTGTTTTATAAGTCATCAGTATTTTAAGAGCTTCCACTCGAAGATTTTACTTCCTTTTTAGTTATTTGATCAAAGAAGAATTCTTAAGAATTTAATGTTTTCAGTTAAAGCTTTATAGGCAGCAAAATGTTTGAAACTGCCAACCTCTAGATCTTAGGCATAATTTTAGCATAGAAAATATATAACATTGTTTCATATTTTCAAAAATAAAAAAACAAGGAAGATAATAGACTATTATGATTTTTAAAAATTGCTCTATAAAATTCTGAATATTGTGTGATGATATTGTTGGAGTTCTGAACAATGTTTTGAAGCTTTACTAAGTATTTTTGCTGCATAGTCTAAAGAGTTAGCCACTCGAAGGATTAATATAGATAATATTTGTTCTTTATGTAATGTATGTTTTAGCAGTAAGTTCTGTCAAGTACTGAATTCTCTAATGTATTATGCATGATGTGTTATCTTGTAGGTTTTGTAGTGTTCTGTAGTAGTTTTGTCATGTTTTTTAGTAGTTCTTTGTAGTACTATGGTTTTAAGATTAACTATGTAATTTTCAAATGAAATTATGAAGTTCCAAGGTTTTGTGAATTTGTGTTAAGAAAATAAGTTATAGTTTGTTGTTCAATATCATAGTTAGAGTTTTCATGCTTTCATAGATAAATTTCACATGCTTTCTAGTTTAAACTATTTATGCTTTTATATTCAGATTTATTTCGTTTAGTATTTTAGCTTCTTAAAAGGCTTTCTTAGAATAGCTTCAGGTTTTTCTAGTTTAGAAATTGTTTATCTTTCCATTTTTAAAGGCCAAACACTATTGTACTAAGATACCTAGCCTCCTTTTGCAAATAGCCTTGGACATTGCCCTGGTTGACAAACTGATAAATCAAGTTAAAGTGTAAGGTTCAAAGATACTCTATCAATGAACCTTGGCAAGTGCTGAAAGGTGTTTAGATGATCAAGTATTTTGGAGAACTATGGAGTTCTTGAACATTATCTTTGGGCGAATATGAAAGAATTAAGATTGTATTGGCGGTTCAAATTTCATGAACTTTACTTTAGGTCAGAAGGTGCTTCGAAGGACTTGTCTTTCGGTAAAATTTTTATTTCAAGAACTCTTTTGTTTGGTGAAAGGACTTAAGAAATTATTTTTAGAGTGTATTGACGTATACTCGAGTTTATGTACTTTTCTTTTCACCAAAATGACTTGTTGATGAACCTTACTTTTACTGAAATGTACCTTGGGAATACTTAAGAGTTTTATTAATGTTTAGATAGAAATTTAGGTACGTGTAACTAGAGATTTGCCAATGAAGAGATTCCCTAGTTCAAAAAGGTGTTGATATGCTGATAACAAGTTCACCAGTCTCCATATTTGCCAATGTATCGAAAGGCATGGTAAGCGAAGAGTTTGAAAGTTCTATAAAATGTCGGTTCACCAAAATCACACCAGTGAATAAGTTCAATATTTTATGTTGGGTTTGATTTGTTGAAAGACTTAGGAAACTAATGTTTGAAGGCTTTATAAATTCCTAAATTGTTGAAGCTCTTCGTTGGAATGACCGTGTTTGATCACGAACCAATCTTGAAGCTTGAATCATGTTAATTGTTGGTGTTAATTCAGTTTGTAATAACCAAAACTGAGAATCGTTCAACTTCCTCAATTCCAGAGTATAAAGGAGTTAGATGCATTTTGTTGGAGGTTCTCTTCTGGCTGGCCTAAGATGTTTTGGGAGAAGAAAGCATTGTAATTGAAGAATGTCGTAATGCTTGAATTATATTCTGTACTCCTAAATAAAAATTGTTGCATACATGAATAAATAGTTGGAATTTTGTTGTGATTATGGATATTGTTGTTTGGCTACTAAATCGTGGTTGTTTGGTAAGACTCCCAGATTTATATTGCATTAAGAGGAATCGGAGGCCAGTTTGGGTCATGTTAAGAAGGAAGCTTGTTCAAAGAATTTTTTTGTGGGTGAGTGAAAAAGAGAAGACCTGCAACTATAGAGGATTCATGAGACATTGCACATAAAGGATGAGGGCAAAGAGGAGAACCACATGCTGGTGAAATTGCAGAGATGTTGAGGTGAATCACAACATGATTAGATGCTATGAAAGCAACATAAAGAAGAGTACATGTGGAGGATATTAGTGAGGATGAGATGAAGAACAATAAATTGAGACAAGAGGATGAAGATGGAAATGAACCAGAAAGAAGATTTTTGTGCTAGGAAATGTCAAGAATCAACAATAAACTAAGATTGGATCCACTAAGTTATAATGGAAGTTTGAATCTAGAAGAATTAAGTGACTGGATATCAGAGATGGAGAAATATTTCAATTTTGAATCAATAGAAGACTTGAAAAAGGCAAAATTTGCTTGCATAAAATTGAAAGGACATGCATCCTTGTGGTGGGATCACATGTAGACAAAAAGGTAGATAAAAGGTAAAGAGAAGATAAAATCGTGGGATAGAATGGTAACAAAATTGAAGGCTAAGTTTCTGCCAACTGATTATCATATAAGTTTGTTCAAGAAATTGTAGAATTTGAAGCAAAAGGAGAAGAATGTGTAGGAATATACAGAAGAATTCTACAGGCTGAATATCAGGGCTAGACATGTAGATAATGATGCTAAAAAGGTCTCTAGGTATGTAAATGGGTTAAGATATAATATTCAAGTTAAAATGACTATGTTGAAAATTCATACAGTAGAAGAGGCATATCAATTTTCTTTGAAGGTAGAAGAAAAATTATCTAGGGGACAAAAAAACAATTCAAGAAGAGGAGGAAGGTTTACCAATGGAAAAGAAAAGGCAAATAGTGGTAGAGGAACACAAGCATGTGAAGAAGAAATAGGTACTTCATAAAATGATGATTTAAGACAAAATATAAGAGGAGGATACTATGGAAGAGGTAGAGGAAGAGGATTTTCTAGTACATTCTATAATTGTGGAGAGGCTGGTCACCAAGCCTTGGAATATCCTCAAATATAATCGGATAAAAGTGGAAAGGGTATGGCAATAAATTATGTTGCACAAGTTGATGAAGAAAGTGTAGCTTCATTGAAACATATAGAAGAACTTGAACAAGGAGAGTCCTTGATGATGAAATGAGTTCTTTTGAAACTAGAGAAAGAAAAACAAGAATCAACAAAAAGGAGAAATTTGCTCTGAGTTGTGTGCAAGTCAGGTGGGAAGTGCTACAAGGTGATTGTGGATGGTGGTAATACAAATAATTGGGTGTTACAAGAAATGATGGAGAAGCTAACATTGAAGAAGACAAAGCACCCTAGCCCATACAAAGTTTCTTGGTTGCAAAGAGGTCATCAACTTTTTGTAAGTGAACAATGTTTGGTTATTTTTCAAATTGGCAATTACAAAGATGAAGTGGTGTGTGATATAATGCTCATGGATGCATGTCATGTCCTATTAGGCCGACCATGGAAATATGATAGAGAAGTTGTGTATGATGGTAGGGAAAATACCTACACCATAAAGAAAGGTGGGAAGGAATATATTTTGAGTCCATTGAAGGAACAAGTTCAAATGAATATAAATCTTATAGTATGTCTGAGCATAGAGAGAATAGTTAAAGGTAGAAAAAGAACTTGAGGATGATTCACATGAAGCAGAAAAATTGAAAATTTCAGTTGGTAAGGGAAAGGGTGAAAATGAAGGTAAGCAGATTTTTTTTAAAGCGGTGAAAGATTTCTCTACAAAAAACATTAATTATGTTGGTTCAAGGAAAGAAGTATAGAAAGTTCAAGTTGGGGATTTGGTATTTTCTCATGTATTGAAGGAAATGTTTATAGAAGTGATTCAAGGTGAGTTAAAATTGAATGTATTATGACCATGTCAGGTTTTGAAGAAATCTGTTGCAAATATTTTTGAGATAGAACTTCCAAGAGAAGTAAATATTTCACCAATTTTTCAAATGAAGGATTCGTATCCTTATTATGAAGGACAAACAAGTGCAGGCATACATGAATGTTAAGATGTACAAATGAATAAGCAGATGCAGTAGTTTCTTAAGAAGAAGACTAAAATGAAAGCAAATAAGCACTACAAAGTGATGAAGAAAAGTGAGAAGGATGAAGAGATTCTTTGGATTAAAAGGCAAAGATGGGATTTCGGTCCCAAGAGTTTCTAACTATTCATGAGTTTTAACTCATGGAACATTTCTCTTACCCGACATGTCTAATGCAGGAGCATCCAAGTCTATGAGCAATCCTATGTCAACCAAAAATAGCTTAGGTTTTGTTTTCCATTTCAATTCAGTTGTTTTGGTAGTTTTTCTTCGGGAGGAATTTCATATCTCTTTTCGATCAATTTAAAGACATCATCTTGTAGAGGGGTTCAATGACTTCTTGAAGCTCCAATTTGGTGAAATTTAGGAAAAAATTAGTGAAGTTGGAATAATTTGATAATTTTTACGGTTCATGAACTTGATTCGGTGAAACTGCTAATTCTTGAACCTTGCTACTCACTGATAGGCTTATCACTCTTCTTTATCGATAACTACTTTGGTTCGTGAACTTTGCTTTTGAGTGAAAGTGTTTTTGAAGGCTTTTATTTGAGCATGCTTTGACAAATGTCTAAGTTCCCAAACTTAGAGAAGCGCCAACGGAATTGGTTGATGAATCTTGGCAAGCATTGGAAGGTGTTTAGATGATCAAGTATTTAGAAGAACTATGGAGTTCTTCAACATTATCTTTGGGTGAATGTGAAGGAATTAAGATTGTATCGACGAAGTCCAAAGTTTGTGAACTTTACTTTAGACTGAAAGGTTCTTTGAAGGACTTGTCTTTTGGTAAAGCTTTTATTTCATGAACTCTTTTATTTGGCAAAAGGACTTAATAAATGCTTTGTAGAGTGTATCAACATATACTCGAGTTCCTATACTCTTCTTTTCACTGAAACAACTTGCCGATGAACCTTACTTTTACTGAAAGGTACCTCAAGAATACTTAATAGTTTTATTAAATGCTTTGATGGAATTTTAGGTACATGTAATTGGAGATTTGCCACTGAAGGGATTCCCCAATTCAAAAAGGTGTTGATATGCCGATAACGAGTTCACCAGTCTCCATAGTTGTCGATGTGTCGAAAGGCGTGGTAAGCGAAGAGTTTGAAAGTTTTATAAAACGTTAGTTTGCCAAAATGACACCAGTGAATAAGTTCAATGGTTCATGTTTGGCTCGATTTGTTGAAAGACTTGGGAAATTAATGTTCAAAGGCTCTATAAATTCCCAAATTGTTGAAGGTCTTGGTTGGAATGACTGTGTTCGATCACAAACCAATCTTGAAGCCCAAAGCATGATAATTGTTGGTATCAATTTAGTTTGTAATGGCCAAAACTAGGAATTGTTCAACTTCCTCAATTTTAGAGTATAAAGGAGTTTTATGCATTTTATTGGGGGTTCTCTTATGGCGGGCTTGTAGATGTTTTGGGAGAAGAAAGTATTGTAATTGAAGAATACCATAATTCTTGAATTGTATTCTATACCCTTGAATCAAAATCGCTACATACATGAATAAAATAGTTGGAATTTTGTTGTGATTGCAGATATTGTTGTCTGGCTGCTAAATCTTGGTTGTCTCATAAAACTCCCAGATTTAGACTGCATTAATGGATGATATTGAAAACAACACTTTTAGTCATAGAATATGCTCTTAAAATGATTGTATAGATCTAGATTCTTTTTAGTGCACCAAATCCAAATGTTTGGCTCCTTAGAATGAGAGAGGACTTGTTATTTTTAGATTATGTAAAATGAATGCATTGAATGTCTTTAAATACAACGCCATAGCAACATACCACACAAATTTACAATGTTTAATCAGTCCTAGGTAGGAAGGGTATATGTAGGAGTTAGCCAAATTTTGAATTTGAAAGGGTGGAGTCCACAACTACGAGGTTGACCATGTAACCACAGAAATGACCCTAGACATTAAAGGGGCCAAATAAGCATGATAATCAAATACATAGAAATATGTGCATGTATAGGTGTAATAAATGTAAAGGATATGCCAAGATGTGGAGAGGGTAAGGGATATATAGAAATGTGTGTAATAGGTAAGTAGATGGGATATGGCAAGAGACCCAACTTTATACAAAATTATGCCATTTATCAATATCAAAACATTCTTCTCCAAATAAATCCAACACTAAATTAAAAATGCATGGTATACAAATTTCATCATATTCATTTTTTTTAAAATAAAATTAATAAAAAAAAGTTATGGTTAACAATTTTTAAGTTTAAGGCTAAATTATTGAGGTCAGAAGGTCCAATCCCCACCTTTCCCAAAATTAAAAAAATAAAAATAAAAAATCCTGTAAGGCCCGCACGTCATTGAAGTCTCCCGCTCACTGCCATGACATTGTTTACAACCACGGTATCTATGCTTGTTTTTAAGGCGACTGCCTAACAATTGATGTTATCAACTGACAAACCCTTCTCTACGCCTGCAATTTTGGCCAACGAATGTTTTTTAGCGTCAGATTCTGTGAAATCTTTTCATTTTTGGTCATCCACAACTTCACAGCTGAAAAGGCTAAATATTTTTTTATTCCAATGACAGTCTTTTGGCTGGAAGTAATGAACATAGCCATAATTAATGGCGAGGTTGCACAGAAGCCAGCGGTTGCAACGAGGGTTTTTTTTGGTACAGTGAGTTTAATCAAGCTGTTTGGAATCCCAGCTGTCTTTAATATCATTCATTTCAACAGATATTTAGCACTTTTTATTGTGAATGAGGTGTAAAATTGTTATTGATTGTTTGACCATTAAAATGAATGATTTTTAAATAAAGTAATTAAAGAGAACCTTTAAACTTGTTAACAGCCTTCCACAGCAGCTGACAATCCAGATTTATAATAACTTGTTTTCTTGAAATTTTTCCTTTTAAATGCTTTGAGTGTCTGTGACAGCACAGTAATGTGTCTCAAATTTTAGTGACAACAGTTTGATGGTGGACATTGTGAAAAATACAATCTCACTTCAAAATAAAATGGTGCTTGTTATTATTACACCATTTTCTTGGTTTTCTTTTCTAATTTGGATGTTCTATCTCTGCTGACCCTAAATTTCATTGTCGCTTTATATATCATTTAAACTCCTGTATGTATGGGTAGTTGTAAAAACTATATTGCCTTACTTTCTCAGAAGTTGAAATGATGAATGACAGGTTTTCAAAGTCTCTGCTTAGTGAAGACATGTCTGGCGGTGGTAAAGTAGTCTGCATGGCCCTTGCAATATCTAATACCATTACAAATATTTCAGGGATGTTAATCATGGGTCCGTTCGCTGTTTTATGAGGGTTATTCTTAAATATCATCCATTTCAATAGTTAAATGTTAATTTTGGCAATGTTTATTTTGGTTAATAAAAATAGGACAAATATTTTGATATGGATGAGGTGTAAAATTGCTATTGATTGTTTGACCATTGATATAGATGATGTTTAAATATCATCAAAATTAACAAAAATAGGACAAATATTTACTACTTTTTGATATGGATGAGGTGTAAAATTGCTATTGATTGTTTGACCATTGATATAGATGATGTTTAAATATCATCCACTTCGAAGGTTAATTTTGGTCAATAAAAATAGGACAAATGTTTACCACTTTTTGTTGGGAATGAAGTGTAAAATTGTTATTGACTGTTTTTTTTTTTAAAACTTTTTTCACGTGACTACCCAACCTCCTCACCTACAAGGGGAAATCTTAACCAATCAAACCAGGGCCCCACCCTTGTTATTGATTGTTTGACCATTGAAGTGGATGGTATTTAAGTAGAGTGATTATCTCGTATGTAGTCTATAATCACTATTCCATCTATAGTCCTAGCCTATTGTTACTTTTTATGAGTCTATAGTTTCTATTCCTTAATATATAGTATGTAGTCCATAATCCCTATTCCACATTCTGTAGGCCCGAGTCTATTCTTTTTATGTCTATAGTTTCTATTCCTTAGTATCTAATGCTTAGTATTTTTTCATAGTACTTAGAATATAGTACCATTATTCCTTGTTTCTAATTGATAATTCATATTTCCTAATAGTTTGTGTATGATTAAATGACTTTTATTTATTAGTACTTGTTTTTAGGTAAATATTATTGTATTGAGAATTTATTAACTAGTTATTATTAGTTGTACTTGTTAACAAATTAATAGTGAGAATTATTCTGTTTAAAGTAAATACTTATTTTTGCAAAGTTAAAGATGCAAATTTTTTAATTAAAAATATTTGAAAAATGAATTATTAGCAATTTGATTAGCTAATATCTTTTGTATCTTATGGTAGGCTTCCCTAAGTGAGGAGAAAAATATTAATTATTTGTTTAAGCATGCATGCTATTACAACTTGTAAATTATTAATTATATAAATTCGTGTCTACATTGAATGCAATTACAACCTACCTTTTTTATTATTTGTTGCAAGTTGTGTGCAAGCACAATGCATGCCAAGTCCCAAAATCCATCACATATATTAAACAAGTGCCACATAGTGGCTAGTACCTGCCTTGTAGTGTTGTTATTATAGTATTTGTTTAGTTGTAATTTTTTTTGTTGATTAGCTATTGGTTGTATATAGTATTTGTTTAGTTGTAATTTTTTTGTTGATTAGGTATTGGTTGTATAGACAAATTGCATTCCAATAATTGAAAAATTAATTTTTGAAGAGCGTTGAAATGTTTTGGCTAAATAAAATTGAAATCTCAAGAATAATCTAATTTGGTAAAAATAAAATAGGACTAAAATATTTTCTTAACTATAAAACTAAATTTTACAAAACCTATTAAATAACAAATATTTCCTTAAAATGTAATAATACTAATACTTTTATAATTTAAAGAATAAAATAAAAAATGTAATAACATGGCAAAATATTTTTCGTGATACTGTAGATTTTTAACTTTTGACTAAATAAAATTGAAATCCTATATTTTTAACTCTTGCATAAATAAAATTGAAAATCCAAAAAATAATCCAATTTCATTTAAAATAAAATGTGTAGAATCCCAACCCTAGTTGGGTGTGGAGAGATTTGAAATGTCTACCTAAGATATCATAATGTAATAATATTGAATACTATTACAATTTAAAATGCATTAAAATATTGTAAGTTTGAAGAATAATTACACAATATAATAACAATAACATATTCATACTACTAATAACATA
This sequence comes from Cunninghamia lanceolata, assembly GCA_027924645.1. NCBI lineage: Eukaryota > Viridiplantae > Streptophyta > Pinopsida > Cupressales > Cupressaceae > Cunninghamia > Cunninghamia lanceolata. The sequence continues at coordinate 25,862,087 of BSBN01000582.1, forward strand.
TTCATATTTACACAATTACCTAATACTATTAACTTAAGTCAAAATATGGCTGCTGGGAGCAACAACTCATGTATGAAAACTCTACTGCCTTCTACCAAAATTGCTCTAAAAAGGGACACCTGATCATGGAATGCAAGAAACCTAGGCCTCCTGAAAAACAAGGCTCGGTAGAGGAAAAAATGGAAGAAGAATATCCATTCAAAGAGGACTTGTTGGAAATTATCAAAACCCCTAACAGAACTTTTGTCCAGATTGAAAACCTGGCTCGGGAAGTTCTAGTCGAGGCTCCAACATGTCCACAACACGAGCCGTAGTCAGATCTGGAGGTGGTCCAGGAAGAAAAGAAAGATCCCCCCTAGACTTGGATGGACAGAAGAAGGAGAGATACCAACTCCAGAAGATATGATCCCTAGGAATTGGGTCACTAGGGACAAAAGTTTGGATGGGAACCAGGCCGCAAATTTTGGGGTACTGAAGTCGGTGGAACCATAGCCTGTGGTCCAAGGAAGTTCAGAGAAAGCCTTTATATATCTCCCATTAGAGTTCTTTCCCTAGGAGCCAGTACCAGTGACTAAGGAGGATGGATCACCCCTAAGAGGAAAGGGAAAGGAACCAACAAGAAATCAACTGATGTGGGAACTGAAGGTAGAGCAGGACGACCCTCCCAGAGGGAAACCAGATCAAGGGAAGCAACCAAAGAAATAGCCAATGGAAGGCAAAGCACCCTGGAGGCTCTCTCGAGAAAAACACATAAATGAAGATTGTCACTTGGAATGTGAGGGGTCTCAATAGCCCCCAGAAACAACTCATGATAAGGAGTTGTATTTATGACAACAAGGTGGATTTTATACTGCTTCAGGAAGTTAAAATGTCTGAGGAAAATTTCAAGAAGATAGCTAGCAATATCTGGCCCATGGCGGACTATGTTATCAGTCCTACTGTGGGAGTGTCTAGGGGGCTTGTTGCCATGTAGAACAAATACAATGCCGTGGGGAGCTACTGTTCTCATAGTAAGAATAGCCTGGAAATCATGTGCACGATGAATAAAATAACCTGGAAGTTGATCAATATCTATGCCCCCAACACCAAAAATGGTAGAAAAGGGCATTGGGAAGATCTTAGCATTAAAATCAATGATGAGAGAAGAACTTTATGGATGGTGGGGGGGATTTCAACACCCCTCTTTACCCCTCAGAAAAAATAGGGGGAATTATGGATTACTCTGATAGCATGGTGGCCCTAGCGGAATTTCCGAGTCAGACTGGGCTTATGGACCTATAAGTCAAAAACCAACTATTTTCTTGGTCTAACAGAAGACGAGGGGATCGGCTGATACAGGTAAAGCTTAATAGATTCTTGGTCTCCTCCAACTGGAATGTGATTCAAAACTCTAACCTATATTCCCTTCCTCGTACTATCTCTAATCATAACACCCTCATCCTTGATTGGGCTGAGGGAAGTCCTAAGGGTCCCTTCCTGTTTAGATATGAAATAATGTGGGCCACTCACCTGGATTTCAAAAACTGCATTGTTGAATGGTGGAGAATGCCTGTTCATGGATCTCCTTTGTTCAAACTCACACAAAAAATCATATTTGTAAAAAATAAGGTCAAGGGATGGAACAGATTCTACTTTGGGAATGTGATGAACTAGAAAAAATACATCTCGGAAAGCCTCATGGAAGTCCCAGATAAGATGGCTATGGGGGGCAACTCCGAAGATAACTATAAAACTGAAGAAGATCTAGTCAAAAATCTTAAGGTCATAATCAGAAGGGAAGAAATCTTCTGGAAACAGAAGTCTAGGATCCAATGACTGAAGGAGGGAGATAGGAACTCGACTTTCTTCCACCAGTCGGCTATGAAACATAGAAAAAGAAACAAAATCACCAGATTGTTGGATGAACAGAACAATCAAGTTGAGGACAATAGGGAACTAGGAAAACTTGCCACTAATTACTTTTGCAACTTCCTAGTGGAACATAACAACATAGCTGATAATGGAAATGATAACAGTCTCCTAGACTGTATTCCCTCAATCTTGTCGGAGGAAGATAATGAGGGGCTCCTTAAACCAATAATGATAGAGAAAATCAGGGCGATTGTGTTCTCTATGGGGGCCTTCAAAGCTCCTGGGCCAGATGGGTTTCCTCTGGCCTTCTTCCAAGATTTCGAGGATATTGTGGGATTTGATGCTACCTCTACTGTTAAAGACTTCTTTAGGACTGGTAAGTGCCTTAAGCAGATTAATACAACTTTTATTGCTCTGATCCCCAAGAAACTCAACACTAAATGCATGTTAGATTTCCGTCCCATTAGTCTCTCCAATACCATCTATAAAATTATCATGAAAACTCTGGTCATTAGACCCCAACTACTACTGGACAGCCTAATCTTGGATTGTCAGAAAGGTTTTGTTCTTGGGAGACAGATTCTCGATGCTGCTATCTCGACCCATGAGATCTTTCATTCTATTGAAAAAAGCAATAAACCGAGCATGGCCCTCAAATTGGACATCTCTAAAGCCTATGATAGGATCTCATGTGACTTCCTATTTAAAGTCCTTACGAAGTTTGGCTTCAATGACAGGATGATTAAGTTGATAAAATTTTGTGTCACCACGGTTAAGTACTCGGTCTTGGTTAATGGTACCCCTAGGGGATTCTTCGAAGCAGGCAGAGGGATTCGCCAGGGTGACCCCTCTCTGTTGGAAACAAGGTAGATAACTGAGAGGGGGGGTGAATTAGTTATCTCAAAACTTTCTTACTTTTACTTCCTTTTCTTATCTATCATTTAGTGATATATCAAAACATGAAAGCATAAGCAACCATAAGAGCTGAAATGAAATCAGCACACATAACATAAGGATTTTTACGTGGAAACCCTGTTAAGGGAAAAAACCACGGGGTGACTAACCCAAGGTTGTATTCTCTGTTAAAAGAATAAAGAAGAACAAAATGGCACTTGCCAGTTAGGGCTCACTGTCCGAGCACACTGCTCACAAAAGGCTCACTACCTACAAGAGAATCACTGTCTACAAAAGCTTACAGATGATAACAAAGTGTTTGAACTGATGAACAACATCCGCATATGCAAGAATTCAGTTCCGGTTAGGCACAGTATACCGATTTAGCACATTTCATCCTTCCTCTGTTTAGTATTACTCTTCTGTCACATTCCAAGCTTGGATTACTGCTTTCGCACTTGTCTCTACATTTCTTCGCACTTAATCAACCACTCTATCACTCACACTCCTCCACAAGCTTGAATCCATCAGGTATATATATATCTGTATCAAGCATTTCCAACAACTTTCTAGTCGGCAACAAGAACACTTAGGATATTTGTAGGTTACTGTTCTGTCAGCTGAATCCATACTTGATTGATGATGCGCACCAAAAACTTAGGCATAGAAATCATTTCCTAAGTTGGCCAAAATCATATAACAATTCAAGTTACTTGATCAACACCTTCTGCACATCCGGATTGAGGCCTGATACCCTGTTGGCCAGTTTTTCCTCTGTCTACACTGTCTAACTGGAGTCTGATACTTAGATGCTCATATCTTTTACATGCTTTGTCACCGGAGGCTAAATCTCTGGAATACAATAGTTTAGATACTCCTTATTACTCATCCAAATCTGCAACATGCTAGGTTTCACCATCAGAGAGTTCTGGACCCAACTGTCAGACCCTATCATATGCTCTGTTCTTGACTACCTGACCGACCTATCTTCAATCTGACTTCCGATATGAGTAATTTATGTACTACGGATGTGTGGGATATACTTTGTTGCCATCAATGACAACATTTATGAACCCTAGCAGTGTCTCTTGCGAACAATCTCCCCCTTTAGCATTGATGGCAAAACTTAGTGAAAATGACTAAGTGTCGCTGAAACTCCCCCTTTGCTTGTGCTCCATCTCTCCACACTGCCTATTGGTGCTCCCTTAATGGTAGATTCCTCATTTTTCACTGCTCTTTACTCCCCCTTTGACATCAATGGCAAAGGGTGGGATCCGCAAACCAAAAATGTGCAAAAATTATTATATAAGGCCGCATATGTACATACAATTCATAAGATAAACATACATATACTTAAGTATATATGCAAATGTAGTCTTCAAATGTACAAGTTTTGTGGCCCAACTTCTCTTCATCCTATCCAAAATGGAGATGTGTCCACTCAACAAAAACACATATGCTTCTGCCCTCTTCAAATTTGTTGGATCACTAGTCCGGGCTGTACTTAGAGCATCTGCTAAGGCATCATGCATTAACTCTAACTTAGGGATGATTATCCCTCTGAGTTCACCCATTCTATCCATTAAATTCTTCTTCTCCTTAACCAGTTTCTTTATTTCAAATTTGTTATAACAACTGCTTGGCATTCTTGATTTACCAGAGAGATAGTAAGAGGATCAAAATTATGAGATAGATTTGTCAATTTTCCTTCTTATTCTTTCATTTTCTTCTCAATGTCCTCTGCAACTTTAGGCCAGGATAAACAAAATTTATATATGTCTCCACCATCCTTAAGAGCATTTTCAATGCTCTTTATGCCAATGTCTAGGGTTTTTCTATCATTATCATTTAGCCCTTGTACCTCACTAAATCTTTTTCCCAATAACTCTTTCCGGACCTTAGTTTCTGCTAATTTTTCTAAAGACTCAAAATGTGTATTGACATAATTAACTAAGTTCTTCAAATTACCAGATGGAGAGGTAGATGGATCCTTCTGATAGGTGGGCATGATCTTCCCCAGCACTCCGGATGCAATACTCAGCAGCTCACAGCCCTCCATGTGAGATTTAAGGAGTTTTTCTTTCGCTTTGGCCTGAGCAAAAGATGCTATCTTCATTATCTGAACTGGAGAGAGAGAGAGAGTCCAGATTCAATGGCCCTTGAATCAATTCTAGTTCATCTAATTCCACAACTTCCTTGTCCAAGAAACTTTGTACTTCTTCTGCAGTGTCTCTTGAAGTCTCACTTTCCTTTCCTTTGGGGGCATCCGGACCGATTTGGTTATTTCCGTCAATAGTATTTGTCTCTTCTTTCTACACTTCCTCTTCCAGAATAGAGGAGTCTAAGGCCTCAGATTTCTCTTCATCAATTTTCTTTAATCCTTCAACATTCATGTCAGATGGCTCTTCATTTGCTTCCCCTACAATGGGAAGATTGAACCTTTTCAAGGCACTCCGGGGAATTTATTTTGTCTCATCAGATATTTGGTCAATTTCTCCAAGCATGAGCTTATTCATTTTGGACTTGCTCCAGAATTCTTCTTTGGCGTCCTTGAAAACCACATCCATTTGTTTTTGAGTGATAGTTGGACATAACTATATCACTATCTATTCCCAGATCTCCAAGTCTTTTGCTTTTGCACTTTCTTTTCTTAACTCCAAAACTTCTTCTAAGCTCTTAGGAATCAAGGAAACTATTTCAATGAAAGCTTTGTTATAGATGTTCAGGTACCTTACTATTGCTTTCTCAAGAATTTTCTTGTCTGTATCATTGTACTCATCATAGAATTCTGTTATCGGCTGCAGGTTTCCATCCACAGTGACTGCTTTAATGATGTCTTCAATGGAGAGAGTGGCTCTCTCAACAAAATCTTCTGTCTTCTGCTCCTCATCATTCCTTTCATTCTTGGAAGGTCTGTTCTTGGCTTTCTTCAATTCTCTAACCTCCACATCTGATTTAGTCTCTTCATCATCCTTAAGGCTCACATATGTTCTTGTGGCCTTAGACTTCTTTCTCTTTTCTCCTTTAACAGATGGTTTGACTTCTGGTTTAGCAGTTTTTGAGCTTTCAAGAGTGATAGGGGTAGAACTCTTGGTAGATCTTGTCTAGGTAGAGGCTTCCACTGAAACACTTTATTTCTTTGGTCCTTCCCTTTCCTTATCAATTTTCTCTATTCTTTCTCTATTTGCATCTACTGCCTCCTTTGTTATGCCAAACTTCTTAGCAAGTTCTTCAACCTCCCTAATCACTTTTCTTTTTAACTCAGGCTTCCTTAATTCAACATGTATTTTTATGTTTAGCTTATCAAAGGTGCCAAACCTCTCTGCTTCAGTGTCCTTGGGTTGGCTTAGCAAGTGTTGAACATGTACCTCCAATATGTTTTCATCAACTTCATAACCCATGGGCATTACCCATATAGTTCTTGGATCAACTGCCTCCATTAGGCATTGATCTGTGTCAACCATGAAGCAAATTGTGTCTTTTTATTTCTCAACTATTGATTTTGGTATTCTTTCTCTTGCATGCATCATGCTCTAGAAATTCTTGAAGTAACCCCAGAGAGCTGTCTTTCGGGCTTGTGTATCACCAAGTTCAAACAAATAATCTCTTATTTGAATTGCAATAGGTCTATCATTTGCCCAAATCAGACCTTTTGATCTCGGTAACTCATTCATGTAATAGAAGAATAGACAGAACACCAAATTGCCATACTTGAAGGAATTTTTCTTATCTTTCTTAATCTTCTGCAGATTCTCCATCAGTTGATTCAATAGAAGCTCACACAAATCATAATCTACATTTTCTTTCAAGATCTAATATGCAGTAGAGATTGCTGTACCAGATAAAGAATTTTCCCTTCTTGAGTGGTAAATATTATAACCAATTACAATTGATGCAAACTTGACATTTAGCTCAGTAATATCATCTATAGTCATTTCCCTCTTGTCATATTTTGATCCGGTGGCTTCTGTTACCATTTGAGATTTGAGTGCAGGCAACCCACTAGTTGAGTGCAATCTAGTTACAGCCCTGATGGCATCTTTGGTTATCTTAAATGGACTCATTAACCACATAAAGTTATCATGCATCCTACTCAAGACATACCGAACCCATTTGTCTTCTGCAAAAGATGGGAACTGTATGCAATGTGCAAAGTGCTTGTCTTTTAGGGCCTTGAATTCTGGTTTGATATCAAAATTCTCACTTCTTAATTGTTTATGATATATTTCCATCAATTTTAAGTCTCCAAGGTCTTCAATGTTTGCATGAATGTAAACCCTAATATCTTCTACATGCATAACACCATATGGTATACTAGAAAATGCACCCAAGGGATCAACTTCTAAACATTTATGAGGATGTTTCTTGAATTTTGGTCTCGGCCTCTCAGTGATATTCACAACCATGGGAACATCCATTATAGAAATGAAATTCAGAGAGATTTTGCAGAAAGGAAATACCTTTTTACACCTTAGGGGTTGTTGCGACTGCTGGAGCAAATTTCTACTTTTTTTTAATCTTCAACTTTAACTTGAATATTCTGTAGGATCTCTTCTTAGAGCTCTTCTCTCTTCTTTGTGAATGCAAAGTGTTGTAAATGATGAATGAAGAACCTTTTATCCTTGCACAAAAAAAAACTAATTCCCCATTGCAATAAATGCACACTTTAAGTCATCCGGTTACCTTGTTTTGAGTGAATTTCTGATGAATCAATGTGCGGATCTTTAAATCATTATCCAAGTGAGTTGATAACATATCTTTAGCCTTTCGAAACATTCCTCTAAATCCGCAGACCAGAAAATTGCATTTTCAGATCATACCGGATCTATTTGTGTAATTCTATTTTTACCGGATAGCTGCCGGAACCGGATCTATTCATAACTTCTTCAAATCTATATGTGGATTTCTCAACTTTTAACTAAATGATTTTTAGATGAACCTCTAAAAGCCCTTTAATCCACAATCTCTGATTCTTACTTAATGTGCCAAATTCAGGCACTTACTAGCTGGCTGGGGGAATTTGATGTTCTTTGCAGCTCCCCCTGAGCCAAAGTTCACTTTTAATTTTTGCAAGGATTATCAGCACCAGATTTTGGTATGGACCCATCACCAATGTTCATCACACTCTTCTTTACCCAAGTCTTTCTCATCTCCTTCTGAGTCTCATCTGCATTCAATTTACCTTTGCCTTTGTCTTGTTTCTGATCATGTTTCATCGGACCTTTTCCATCATGATTTTTGCTCCTACATAATCTAGCTATATGACCAAATTTATTGCAATTGTAACACACAACATTTCCTTGCTTATTTGATTGATATCCTCTTGATCTGCATTGATTAGCCATATGCCCCATTCTATTGCATGCAAAGCATCTACCATTGAAAGAATTTTTCATTTGCATATTTCTACATTCATGAGATTTGTGACCATACATTTTGCAATTAAAACATTGACCGGAGAAGGATGGATTATTCTGTTTCATTCTGCTCCTACACTGAGTTGCTTTATGACCAAATTTGTTGCAGTTGTAGTAGGTTCCATTGAAGGATGGATATCTTTGAGCATTAGGTTGTCTTACCGGAGGTCTTCTAGGCTTGTTTCCTGACCCAAAGTTCTTTTGACCAAATCCAGAGCTTTCACCTTTCTCATATCCCAAGCCATGCTTATCATTTGCCCTCTTTTGACTTTCAAGTAGAACTTCAAGTTTGGTTGAGCTTATCTTGAATTTTTCTTTGTAATCATTTGCAGTTTCAAGATCTTGTTTAAGAGTGTCAATTTGTCTCTCAAGTTGTTCTTCATTGTATCTGGCTTCTCCAAGATCAGACTCAAGATGTCTAATTATTCTATCCATTTTGTAGCAATCTTCTATTTTCTCCTTGAGGGATTGATTTAAGTTATCTTCAATCTTTCTCTTTTCTTCAATTTCTTGGGTAAATTTTATAACCCCTGATTCTATTTCATGTCTTAGCATGACAACTTCTTTTGACAGCTTTTCACATAGCTTTGTTTTCTCACTCAGGTCCTCATCACTATTATTGGCTTCATTCTGATCTGCTAACTTCTGAAGTAGTTCCTTTCTCTTTTTCATGGAATTATTGAGTTTTTCTTTTAGCTCATTGATGAAATCATCAGCCTCCTTAAGTCGCTCTCTTAAATTATTGACTTCAGACTGGGATTGATCAAGATCTTCTAAGGAAGACTGTAGTTGTTCTTTCATACCAAATGCATCCATTGAGATTCCTAGATCCTCCTCAAGCTGTTAGGCTTTTTCTAAGGAACTTAGCTCTGATACCAGTTGTTGGAAACAAGGCAGATAACTGAGAGGGGGGGGTGAATCAGTTATCTCAAAACTTTCTTACTTTTACTTCCTTTTCTTATCTATCATTTAGTGATATATCAAAACATGAAAGCATAAGCAACCATAAGAGCTGAAATGAAATCAACACACATAACATAAGGATTTTTACGTGGAAACATTGTTAAGGGAAAAAACCACGGGGTGACTAACCCAAGATTATATTCTATGTTAAAAGAATAAAGAAGAACAAAATGGCACTTGCCAGTTAGGGCTCACTGCCCGAGCACATTGCTCACAAAAGGCTCACTGCCTACAAGAGACTCACTATCTACAAAAGCTTACAGATGCTAACAAAGTGTTTGAACTGATGAACATCATCCGCATATGCAAGAATTCAGTTCCGATTAGGTATAGTATACCGATCTAGCACATTTCATCCTTCCTCTGATCAGTATTACTCTTCTGTCATATTTAGAGCTTAGATTATTGTCTTCATACTTGTCTCTATGTTTCTTTGCACCTAATCAACCACTCTATCACTCACACTCCTCCACAAGCTTGAATCCATCAGGTATATATATATCTGTATCAAGGATTTCCAACAACTTTTTAGTCAACGACAAGAACACTTAGGATATTTGCAGGTTTCTATTTTGTCAGCTGAATCCATACTTGATTGATGATGCGCACCAAAAACTTAGGCATAGAAATCATTGCCTAAGTCGGCCAAAATCATATAACACTTCAAGTTACTTGATCAACACCTTCTGCACATCTGGATTGAGGCCTGATACCCTGTTGGCCAGTTCTTCCTCTGTCTGCACTGTCTAACTGGAGTCTGATACTTAGAAGCTCATATCTTTCACATGCATTGTCACCGGAGGCTAAATATCTGGAATACAATAGTTTAGATACTCCTTATTACTCATCCAAATCCGCAACATGCTGGGTTTCACCATCAGAGAGTTCTGGACCCAACTGTCAGACCCTATCATATGCTATGCTCTTGACTACCAGACCAACCTATCTTCAATCTGACTTCCGGTATGAGTAATTTATGTACTGCGGATGTGAGGGATATACTTTGTTGCCATTAATGACAACACTTATGAACCCTAGCAGTGTCTCTTGCCAACACTCTCTCCTTACTTATTCATAATGATGGTAGAGGTCCTAGGAAGAAACATCCTTTCACACCTAGAGAGGCATTCTCTCATAGGAGTCAAAGCAGCGTCCACCCTAAGACCGTCGGCAATCCAACAGTTTGTTAACGATACTATGCTTTTTGGCATGGCTTCGGTGGTAGAGGCCAATAGGTGGAAGAACCTACTTAGCAGGTATGCAGAGGCATCTGGTCAGAGCATTAATTATGAAAAGAGTAATGTGTTTTTCTTCAATACAAAGGAGGACCTCCAAGTCAAGATTAGAAACATTCTTCAATGCAATCAGGCTGCTCTCCCGACCACATATCTTGGGCTGCCTCTCACTGTGAAGGATGTAACCTCGACCTTCTGGAATATGATTCTAGAATGTATGCAGAAGAATATGGAGGGTTAGAAAGGAAAATTGCTCAGTCAAGCTAGAATACACCAACTTCTTAAAGCTTTGCTTCAAGGTATTCCCACCTACTTTCTCTCCCTATTTAAATTTCTTAAGTACATGGCAGATAAGTTAGAAAGATTTCAAAGAACCTTTCTATGGACTGGAGTGGAGGAAAGGAAAAGAATCTCCCTGATTGGTTGGGACAGGGTGTGTGCCCAAGTTGCAGGGGGGTCTGGGTATCAGAAGAATTCATGGAATGAACAAAGCCTTACTGGCCAAAGTTGGATGGACATTTCTTAAAGAGGAGAAAGACTGGATTCAAATTATGAAAGCCAAGTACCTCCAGAATGATCCCAATATTGGTATCCTTGACAGAGAAGCCCTTCCCAAAGGCTCTATCATATGGAACAAAATGACTAAAACCAGGAGCATGTTAGCCCAAGGCATCAAGTGGAGGCTAGGAAAAGGAGACAAAATTAGATTCTGGGAGGATAACTGGTTAAGGGAGGATCCCCTATCTGACAGAAGGTACAGTATCATCAAAGAAAGAGCTGGTAATCATTTTGGTAACTCAGTCTGCAACTACATTATGAGTCATCCCCATAACCAGAGGACCTGGAAGACCATCTCTGATTGCGGTTTTAACCTGATTGAGATTCTTGAGTGCCAGAGCCTTCAAAAGGAACTTGACATACACAGAATCCTGGGATTTCAAAGAGAAGATGAAATGATATGGGGCCAGGATCAGAAAGGTAACTTCTCAGTTAAGTCAGCTTACCATCTGCTAGCCATAAGTGGTCAGGATAACCAGTTTTGGAAGAAAGTATGGAATAGCAAACTTATTCCCAAAATCAACTTTTATTGGTGGGCCGTGGCACACAATAAGGTTTTGACCACTAACAATCTCAACAAAAGGGGGTTGTAAATGGTTAATAGATGTGTCATGTGCCTCAAAGAACAAGAGTCTGTGAAGCATCTCCTTTTCCATTGTGAGTTCTCCAAGAATATTTGGGAGAAAACTCTCCAGAAACTTGAGCTTGATTGTGTTTTTCTAGAAAACTTTATGGACTTTGCCCTAAGCTAGGTCTCCCCCTTTTCTCACCTTAGGATAAGGGAACTTTGGAGACAAATACCTCCCCACCTTGGGTGGCGTGTGTGGAAGGAAAGAAACAACCATATTTTTTGGGAAAAAGCCTGACCTGCTAACAAAGTTTTTCTCCTTTTGCAGAGTTGTTGTTGAGAGCACGTCCTCCTGCACCTTGCAGGTGGCTGAGAATCCCCCTACCTTGGTGGAAACTCAGATTGCCAAGAACTGGTGGCTGAAAGCTTATATGAACAAGATTGAGAATTCTAAAAAGTTGTTTAGACTTCAAACTCATTGGAAGCCCCCCCCAGAGGGTGGACCAAGCTCAATTTCGATGGGGCAGGAAAAAAGAATACGGGTCTGGCTAGTGGTGGAGGGATCTTTAGAGATAGTGATGGTGCCTTCTTGGCCACCTATGCAGGGGTGATAGGAATTCAGTCTAATAATGTTGTAGAGGGTTTAGCTCTATTAAAAGGTCTGCAAATAGTGCATGCAATGGGACTAGATAAGCTGCAAGTCGAAGGAGTCTCCAAAATTATCATTGATGTGGCTCAGGGGAGGTCTACCAGTGGGTGGAGAATGAAAAGCATAATGGAAGATATCATCTGCCTTCTATTCAGGTTCAGTCACAAGGAGGTTGGACATGTGTATAGGGAGGGTAACAAAGCGGCTGATGCACTGGCCAACTTGGGTCAGAGTTTGGATACTTGGCATTGCTGGAGAAGCATGAAAAACCTCCCGCAACAAATTCAAAATCTTATTGATAAAGACTTTAGTCCTACCCCTAGTTACCAATGGACTTAAACCCCCACCGCACTAAGGTTAACTTGAGTATTTAGCGGAGAGCTAGAATCCCCTGCCAGCTAGATATTAATAATAGTACTACGAAGACTTTAAATCTGATGTGTCTTCTTTTTTGTACCTACTTTCGTCTGCAGATCGAGGATTGCACTAAAGTCATGTTGATTTGGAGGCCCGAGGAGACGTTTCACCCGTCTAGGCATGTGAGGTCCCATGACTTCTCGACGCTGCACAACATGAACATTAATGATGACCATTTATTGATCCTTAATTATGAGAAGAAAGGTTTTGATAGTCTGCTTAAGGTGAAATTTAGCAAGTACGCCACCTCTGTCAACGGCAAGGCTATGGAAATCATTACTACCAATTTTAACGGCATTGCTGAGAATTGGAATTGTAGAGGCTTTTCGTCAAGTTTTTTCTCACTTCCTGCTCTGCTAAGTCTGTTGCCTCCATTATTTTGCGGCTTAAGATTGCCTGCGGTGTGATGGGGGGGATAGGACACGCACGGAGCCGGAGTTGTGCGAAGAGTTTGAACAAACAAAATGAGACTATCTGGCATATATGTCAAGAAGGGGGTGTTGCTTCTTATCTGGAGTGCCTTCAAGGTTACGATGAAAACCTCTCAGTTCAGTTCTTGCATTCGTATAATAACAGAGAGGCTAAGGTGGGCAATGTGACTTTCGACATATCCGAGGAGGTGATTGGTTTGGCCACTGGCATGCCCACTGATGGTACCAAGCACCCTAGAAAAAGCAAAGTGTCTGATAATGAGGGCATGAAGGCTTTCCTATAGAAGGATGAGGTCCTGTACAACCTTCAAGGGGGGTTCGACAGGCATAAGCTACCTCCACCGTGGGATGAGGTATGTTTCATGATTATTAAATACTTTACTCTGGAAGGAAGGTTTAGAAGGTTTTTTCACTACCATTTCGAGCTTTTAAATCATTTCAAACACAGTAAGATTATCAATTTCCTATTTTTCCTTCTCTCCTACCTAGAATTGTCCATTAACACTGCTAAGGAACAACACGCTCTGGACCCTACTAAGCTTGAACTCCCGCTTCACCAGGGGCTCATTATGAGGCTGTATAAATTCCACCTTGCTCTTTGTCCTCCCAAACCCTCACCCTTGCCAGACTTGAGCTGCCCCCATCACCGAAGGCTGCCAAGGAAATTTACAGTCTGGTGGTCATTACTAAAATTACCCTGGATTCCTATGCCAAATCTGGTAAAAAGAAACCCCCTTGTGATTACTAGCCATGAACCCTCCACTAATGACCTTACCCCTAAATCCCCAGCGGCTACCCCTGCGAAGAGGAAAACTCTGCAAGCTACTCCTGCTCAGGTTACCCCCCTTAACAAAATTCGTAGCGGCACGGTGGATGATAGGGGCACTGGTAGTGGTACTAGGGTTTCTAAGCCCTTGATGGTGGAAGAAATTAGTTTGGAGGAGGAAAGTGAGAATACTGATAGTGTGGATGAAGACTACACCATTATTGACAGCAAACCTAGGGTTCCTTCAGCTAGAAGATCCTCCAAGCTTGCTGCTAAGCCGGCCCCCATGCCCCATCCAATTGAAGGAAACCACTAATGAGGAGCCGTGTGAGGAGGAGATGGCTGAGGATAAGCAGAAGATTGATTATGGGGAGCTGCAGGGGGAAGAGCAGACTGAGGAAGTGTATAAGGAAGACTTGGAGGGGCAGCAGGGAGAGGAAGAGTCGAATGATAAGAATCAAAGGATGTCGGGTGAGTAGCATGGCATTGGTTCTAAAGGCAATAACAAGGTTGACACTAAGGTGGTGAAGACTGATTTCTTGGGTGGTGAATTTTTTGTTAACAAAGAGGTTAAAAATGATAAGATTGTGGTGGAAGACAAGGGACCCAACAACTTCCCAGATTTTAACGTTCAAGGATCAAACTCGGTTAGTTTCGAGAAGGGGAAGAAAGGTAAAGGTAAGGGTAACCAGAAAAAAGGTGCCAAAATTAGTAAGAAAAAAGAGATTGAAGACCTAACCGTGAGGATTGGCAATCTGGAACATAAATTCAGCACTTTGGCCAAATTCTCTGCTAAGGTGATGCACAGATCTGCCACGACCTTGGCTGTTCTTCAGGACGCAGAGTTGGATGTCAACGGCAAGAAAGGCAAGAAGTTGAAGGACTACTAGGACGTGTTCCGATTCTTGGTTGATGACTGGGACAAAATGTTTAATTAGCTGTTGATGGCTTGTTTTTGTCTTTCTGTTGGTCTGCTGTCGAACTGTTGGTTCTGTTATTTTTGTTGTTTCAGTTTGTTTTGGTCTACTGGTTTTTAGCTTGATCTCTGATGGTTTATTTTAAACTATTATAGTTTTTGGTGCGCTTTTTTGGCTGCACTGTTATGGGATCGGCACCCTCGTTTTGCGGCTTATATTATCAAAAACATATTCATATTTAGATCACTACAATATTTTGTCTTAGTCACTTAATTTTTTGTTTAAGTAATAATAGTAAGTACTTTTAGAGAACATGATTTTAATTATTTTAATTAATCTATTATTATGGTTTAGTAATAATTTATTCTAAAGATAAATTGTTTATCATTTCAAATTTGTAACTATTATATTTCCAGAACTAAATTTATAAGGAAAAATTTATGTGAACGCGTTTTGAAATGTTTTGGGTAAATAAAATTGAAATCTAAAAAAAATTTAATTTGGTAAAAATAAAATAGCACTAAAATATTTATTTAGCTATAAAACTAAACTTTACAAAGCCTATTAAATAACACAAATATTTCCTTAACTATAAAACTAAATTTTACAAACCCTGCATATTTGTATTATGCGGAGAGCCCTGACCCTAGTTGAGTGTATAGAGATTTGAAATGTCTGGTTAAGATATTAAAATGTAATAATATTAATACTATGATAATTTAAAATGCATTAAAATATTGTATGTTTGAAAAATAAAATAAAAAATGTAATAACATGGCAAAATATTTTTCATGATACTGTAAATTTTTAACTTTTTAGTAAATAAAATTGAAATACTAAATTTTTAACTCTTCAGTAAATAAAATTGAAATCCCCAAAATAATCTAATTTCATAAAATAAAATGTGTAGAACCCTATATTTTTAATAGTATTATTAATATTATAACTTTGTCTCTTTGACAAAAAGTAATTTTTATGTTTAGCAAAAAAATAAATTCATAAAAATTGATGATTCTTCCCTCTCATAATTATTGCCATCCATTTAGGCATGACTTAACTAGTGGGAGACAAAATTTGTGTTCATAATTTGTTTACTTGCCACATCCTCTCCTTAAACCAAAATGCTCTCCGCATTTATAGTTTTTTGTTGCACTCTCAGACAATCCACAAAGAAGAGGTCATTTTTTTTTCAGCCAATGACAATACAGATAAATCATTTTTCAAATATTTTTTGTTAAAAATTTATCATGTTGACATAGGAAAAGTACAAATTTAAATCAAATTTGTCCGACAAGAAAAATAATCGTCTTTTGATTGGTTTACAATCAATAGATTAATAACTAGATAAGTGTGATCGTCTTTTGATTAGTTTACAATAAATTAATAACTAGATAAGTGCAAACTCATTGCAATAGTATTGACGTAACTAACAAAAAAGTTCTTTTGTTGCGTGTAATTGTACAAATATACTAATCAAGGATGAATGTATAAATGCTTAGAAATCGTTGCATATGAAATTAAATACCACAAAAACCAAAATATAATATTACACTTGAAGTAGTTTGGTAGCATACAAGTCCATGTAAAAAGGCTTATTTTATGCCTGCCCATCAAAGTTGACATCTATCGGTAAACCCCTCTACGATGAGATCCTAAATCCCCTAGTTGAACGTACTTTTGTTCTATTGCATGACTTGGTATTTCATGAATTTTAACATGAATTGTTTCTAGTAGCCAAAGGATACCACAAAGACTACTTAAACGGGTTCACTCACTGGGCTTCCATTTTCAAAGCAGTGCTTGTAGATGGTTTAGTGGTGGTAATAAAGAGCTCAAACTAAACAACTCTAATGAAGTCAATCAGAGGTTTTTTGAGGTTTGTATTGCATTGATTCATATTCAACATTATAATATAGTTCATGTATTGGGCTTCTTTGCATCTTCACATTACAAGTACATAGTTACTAAGTATGTGGATTGCCAAAATCTGGATCAACTCCTTCATAATGATTATAATTTAGGCAAGGAGACCCACCTTAAAATTGCTTAAGGAATTGCCGATGCATTGGTATACATACATGAAGAGTGCAAAGTCAGTGATGACAGGGAATATAAAACCAAGCAATATTTTTGTGGATATCTAGAAGACCAAGTTTCAATTTTAAGCGATTGTGGTATTGCCTCTCATAAAAAAGTACTCTCATTCTTCTTGTGTGTTTCAAGGATTATGTGGGTATGCATCTTGAGGTAACAAATTACATTTAGTAATTTAAATTGAATTGTTTTATATAGCTATCTAGACAAGGGTTGTTGATTGAACTAATTTTTAATATGTTGTAACTTCTCAGAGTGCAAGAGATCGGAGCCAATGACATCAAAATTGGATGTATATAGCTATGGCATAGTGGTTCTACAATTGCTCACACTAAAATGCCCTTCAAGCAAATATGTGTCAAGAAATTACCAAGATGAATAAGAAATAAGATTTATCATACATGCGAGGGAATTTTGGATCCTACCATATTCAACTATGCAACAAAGTTCAAGAAGAAAAAAATTAAGAAAGTTTTGTTGAAACCCTTATTCAAATGAAGAATTTTGAAGTGAAGAACAACACAATTGTCACGATGACCGCAATGCCCAAACTTTTACCAGTAACCAATCTTCTTAACCACTCACTGGGTTGGTTGTTGTGTGTTGTGGTTAAGTCTTCCCTTCCACTAAATTTTTTAATATTATTTTTACCGAGTTGAAAGTGAAATATTTTCTTTAACATTGGGCTACCAAGTGTTAATAAGGTTAGAAGATCTCTACACTCGTGCCAATAGAAGGTGCTTTTTGCTATGGAGAATATAAAAAAAAATTGTGTGATGGGAATGCCAAGCCCCTAGTTCACCTTATTTTATATTAGGATATTCTCAATCGTGAGAAAGCGTAGGTTGATATGAAGGGACGCTATGACATTGTATGATTTTGAAGACAAAACCTTTAAAATGGTAAATATGAACTTGGAGCACCTCTTTTTCATTGGACAATGAATGCTCAATTTTTTATTTAAACAATTTTGATTGTAATAGTATTCTACATGACAGGCACTAATAAAGTTGAACACACAAAATGTTGAAAAGCATTTACATATCTTAAATACATCTTTAAAAAATGGTGAGAACTATATTATTTATTTGAGAATTACTTTATTAATGTCGAGAGGCATTCTACAATGACAGCACGGGGTGGAGTGTAATGGCCCGAGTGTGTTAAAAAAACTATTACCTTTTACCTTAAATTTGACAACCATTTACATGTCAAATTATTAATATTTAGTATAGACAACTTTGGATAATCATTAATGCCGAGAGGCATTCTACAATCGCAGCACGGGGTGGAGTGTAATGGGGTGTGTGTTAAAAAAAACTATTACCTTTTACCTTAATTTTGACAGCGATTTACATGTCAAATTATTAATATTTAGTATAGACAACTTTGGATAATCATCATTCTTCTCATTTTCAAAGTGTAGAAAGAATGTAAAATAAAACTCTAACAAAAATGTTAGAAAATCAAATATTTTTAAGCGAAATCAATTTTTTTTTAAATTTATGGGTTAAGAAAGAAAATATTTTGATTTGTTAATTTGTAATTTTTTTTAATTTGTTAATTATAGTTGAGAAATTGATGGACATAGAGTTGAGTGAAAAAAAAGTCAACAGATATCAATTTGAAGTAAAATAAAATAACTAAGTAAATAAAACAACTTCAAATTAATATATCTTGACATGTAATATTAATATTTAGTAATAAACATAATATTTCCAAAATAAGGAGACAAAACAAAGATATTACATATATTAAATGAACGAAAAGTAATTTTCTCAAAAATTGTTAGAAAATAAAACATTACTTTGTATTATTAAATGAAAGAAAAGGGGAAATATTATTTTGAGTAAAACAAACATTAATATTTAAAATATCAAATTTATATATAATATATATACAATGAATCAAAATTAAATAATCACATTAATATGAATATTATATTAATATAAATATTATAATTTTGTTATAATATTTGCATAGATTTAAGAAAAATATTATTTGTTTAATATTTGGTATTTTTTTTTACTAGATTTTAGTGTGTTTGTTTTACTCAAAATAATATCTCCCCAAAACATTAAAATATATTTCCCTCCTAATACTTTATAGATATATCTTGAAAACATTAAATGTCATTTGGAAAAAGAAAAAATCAAATGAACATAGTTATTAACTATGTTTAAATATCATGTTTAAATGTGTATTCTTTTTATTTTTGAAAAAAATATAAAGTGTCCATAAATTCTTCCTCATACACCAATTAGTATTTCAGAAAAAAATTTAAAAAAATAATTAACTACACTCCAACCACATGTCAAGTCAACATCAATACCCAAAAAATATATAAATATAAGATTATTTTAAGTTTTCCTTCACTTAAATTTATTTAGATCCCATGACTTAAAGTTTTGTTTACTTATTAATTATATTATTAATATTTATTATAATACTTATTAATATATTATAATATGTGAAAGCTGCATTACTAATATTTATTAAGCATTCTATATAAAAACTAAAAAATAAGTGAAATATTAAAAAAAAAATATTAAAAAGTAACATATAAATATATAATGTTTATTGTATTTTTCAAAGTAAAAACAAAACTAAAAAATTAAAATAAAGTAAACAATATAAATAAAATAAATAGTTCTTAAATAGTTTTAAAGTAAAAAACAACTCCACATTTTTAGATAGATGTATTTAATTATAATACTTATTAATATATTATAAAAATATAATGGTTTCTTTTTAAAAAAACTATGACCAAGTCTATGGAGTTAAAAGTTTACACAATATCTAACTCTTCCTTGATTTTATTTTCTTCAAAGAAATATAATTTTATTTTATTTTCTTTAATGGTTTTAAATTATATTCATGAATTTTGGCTCCAACCCAGGGTATCAATCCATTTAAAGTATTTTTGATAAAGTTAATATTATATTTTGTTTGTTCAATCTTAAATCAATTCCTTCATTTGCCTTATTTTAGAATGAATGTCACAAAATTCTCATTCTAACTATAATGCCCAAGCTTATGCATGAGACGGACAAATTTGTCGTGATACAAAAGTGGCAATAAGCAAGACACACAACACTATTATGTTCCTAAGATGTCAGAACAACCTATAATGACACACTTGGCATGCACACCAATACACGATGCAAGGTGACACAAGTGAAAGAGTTAAAAAACACCATGGTTGGCATAGAAAATTAGACAAGGAGTGACAAGATCTTTGGGGTCATTGAAAAACTCATACAACATCCCTACAAGACCACCCCTCAAATATCTTAGAGTTATGACAAGTAGAAAGGCCAAAACTACCAAAGTTCAAGTTTCCAGAAGAACTTGCACTAGGCCGGGTTTCAGACCTGGGTTGCAACATACAACCTGTACATTGGCTCAAGATGGGTTTCAGGTCACAATTGCATATTGCACCCTCTTGAACTTAAAAAAAAATCTTCACTTTGCACAACTATAATGTGTGAATGAACTCTGGTTGTCAAGATCATAGAAGTCTTAGACATTGGGAACTGATTGCAGTTTGCATTTGCAAGATGCAAATAAACTATGAAGCTCAGACTATCGTAAAACTTATACTTCAAAGACCAATTGCAACTACAACATACAATGTGCAATGGGACTCTAAACTCTAGACTTCCAACAACCTCAGAATCTAGAAACTAACTGCAACTTGCACTATGTATTGTGTGGTGGAATTCTAAACTTTAGGTCTCCTACACTTTGAGTTTCAGGGTCCAATTGCAACCTACAACTTCAAACTAGTAAACATGTTTAGCATGCAATTTTAGACTCTTTTCCCAACCTGCAAAAATAGATCCTAGAAAACACTAAGGAAAGAAAACAACAAACTCACTTCTTATACTCAATGAAGCATAACTTCCTCAATTTATGAGCTATTTAGAAATGTTTCCAAAAAAATGTTTAGGGAATTGTGGGCTTTGACTTGGCCACATGAGAGCCTCCTAAAGGGCATGATTCCCAAGGAACAAGGTGGAAAGTGAATCTCACTTCCACATATTAAAGAAGCTAACTTCCATAGATAAACAACAAGCTAACCACCATAAGAAAGAAAGAGAATAAAGGAGGTACATTTTCCAAATCATGATACTACACATAGCTAAACATGAGGAAAACGATATGAAATGCCATGCTCGTTTGACACCATGGTCAAGACAAGCCAAAGGCAATGATAGAATTCTTACCCATTATGTGGGCACAATACAATCCAAGACATAAGCATAACATAGGGTAAATGTAGCATATCCAAAAGAGGACTCCAATGTCTCAATTTAATCACTTCTATACATAGGATAATTTCAATGTAACAATTTCCATCCAACACAAGGATCAAATTTTAACCAAATGAGAACATAACATGATTACACATTAAAGGCTACTTTCCAAACATGGAAGGATCACACTCCAATACATAAATGATACAAAGGATGATATAACATCAATAATGAGTGACTCCAAAGGTGCTCCAATAACAACAAATCACAACATGAAATGTTGAACCAGGAAATCTTCCAACTCCCAAGAGATCTTCAAGAATAGACCAATGGAGAATGTTACGCACCTCCCAACCATATTACCATCATCGAGCATAATAGATGTCTATGCTACTCTAGGAAACCCCCAAGCTACAGAGAAGATCATGGATACACCACTATCAAGTCCAAGGCTTACACACATATAAAGAGTCTTGAGAAAGGCACCAACACTCACACAAGAGTCACAGAAATTTGGCCTCACACACACATCACTTAGAATATATAAAATATATCTCATCTACATGAATATACTAACATGCAAAAATCACATAAGCATAAACATATACATGATCACAAGTGTTGAAATGAACAAGACAATTGAGAGGGGGGGTGAATCAGTTGTCACCAAAACTTAACTTCTTATAGATATCAACACATCAATCAATTAATCACTGTTATTATGATTTAACCATGAAAGCATGAATCAGAAACTTAAGCATAATCACACATTCAACACTTGAGACACCAGATTTTTTACATGGAAAACCCTATAAGGGAAAAACCACGGTGAGTGTTAGCTCACAAAATAATATGTTATAGCAATCCCAAAAATCAGAGGCTCACTACCCAAAATGCTCACTGCAAAAGTTAGGGCTCGCTGCCAAGATCAGCGCACTGCCAAAGGTTTGCAAACTAATTTGATAACATCTACTCTATGCTCGAGTTCAGTCCCATTGAAGCGCAATACACTTCCTCTACTCTGCTCTGCCTTTACACTTTGCACTTATCTTTGCATCTTCACATCCGATACCTTTTTCATGATTTCATTATAAGTATTTATACAATTCATCAACCTTGGAATGTACATTCATCAACCATTGGAACAATCTCCAAGGTCGGCATTACAAACATACATAGAAATAGGTTTGGTCCTAAACAAAATTAGCTAAGGAAAATATGTATGTGGATCACGTTATGCCTTAGCTAGGACTCAAATGCAATCTTCCATGCCACGACCCTCTTCCACAATCTTCAATACATCTCTACAAGTAGTGAAAACAATCAGGTCAGCCAAGACTTGGAGTTAACACTAAGTCTTTTAGGAACAGTCTTCATCCACGATCCAAATTACTCTTCGCAATCCAATCAAAAGGTAGGAACATGATCAAAAGACATCCACAAGCACATTGTAATCACCAGAAATGACTACACAACATCTAACCACTTTAACCAGAAGATTCTTCAAACCAGAGCACTTAACCATCATTGTCAGTTACTGTCATAGAGAAAAGATCACTTGCAGACCACCAAATCATGAACCATTTGAACTGAAGGCACATAACATCATCCCAAACTTAACTCTAGAATTGTAGACCATAATAATTCAATGCAGAGGAATCCAGAGCAGAATACATTCTCCCTATCACCACAAAATGCACAGAAGAAGCAGTTTTTGCTTTGGTGAACATAACTTACTCAAATTTTCATAGGAGGCTCAATCTTGGAACATAGCATATTTATACATGCCTCTAAATGACTTCCAATCCACAGACAAAGATATTCATTCTAGAAGAAATGCGGAGCAAACTACTGGACTGTTCTGCTGTAAAATAAGATACTCTTCAACGCACTATTTCCACTGGGAGAGCAAATTTTCTCAAAAGCACTTGGAAACATAATATATCAGAATCACTTACTCATTATCTTCAACACTTACATAGGCTAGTATAAAGCAACTAACTTAAGCAAGCATCAAAATAAGAGCACAATTGACACCAATGACAACACAGATATGCTGACATCAATGACAACACCGGTTAGGCACATACTTGCAACAATCTCCCCCTTTGTCATTGATGGCAACATATGATGTGAAAAATTGTAAAGACCATCAAGACAAGATTCTACACTGATTACCTTCTCCCCCTTTCTCTTTATACATCTGCACTCTTTCTCCCCTTAAGTTTTTCACATGATTTCTCTCCCCCTTTGACATCAATGGCAAAGGGCACATACTTGCACTCTGTTGCTCTGGTCAAACTAAAATTACTCATTCATCAACACTGTAACACTTACTGCTCTTTGTCAGGAAGATATATCAGTAACATCTAGCTACTCCCCCTAAGAGGTAGCCTTTAAAACATCAATCTAGATCAAAGAATGAGGCTTTGGGCACCACTAGACTAATGCATTCCTATGCATCTTAGTTCAGAGCAGGAGGGGTAATAACCCCTAACTTTTCTTTGAGATACTCAAAAGTATCCTTAGGCATAGGCTTAGTAATTTAAATATCTACAATCTGATGCTTTGTAGACACATATTCCATCTTTACTTCATTCTCAGTCACCCTTTCTCTCAGAAAGTGATACCTTATAGATATATGCTTTGTTCTTGAGTGCATCACTAGATTCTTTGAAATGTTTATAGCACTTGTATTGTCACAAAAGATTGCAATTGAATCTTCATACACAACTCTTATGTCCTTCAATGTCTGCTTCATCCATAACACTTGAGTGCAACAACATGCTGCTGCAATATACTCAACTTCTGTAGTAGACAAAGAGATTGAATCTTGCTTCTTGATCAACCATGAAACCAATCTATTACCCAAGAAGAAAGCACAACCACTTGTACTTTTTCTATCATCAACATCTCTGGCCCAATCTGCATCTATATAAGCACTGAGAGTGAAATCATTATCCTTTGGATACCATAAGCCATGATCTGATGTGCCTTTTAAATATGTTGGTGTGAATAGGGTTATCACCTAACTGGTTTACCCTTGTGTGGATAATTTATATTATTTAACTATTTATTAGTTAAATAATATTCACACATCACACTTAATTCACATGTT
This sequence comes from Cunninghamia lanceolata, assembly GCA_027924645.1. NCBI lineage: Eukaryota > Viridiplantae > Streptophyta > Pinopsida > Cupressales > Cupressaceae > Cunninghamia > Cunninghamia lanceolata. The sequence continues at coordinate 25,886,224 of BSBN01000582.1, forward strand.
AAGTTGACATAGTGAGTCTTCTAGGTGTTTCTAGTTGAGTCTAGTTGTGTGTTGAGTTGTTGATAGTTGGAGTGAGTTGTCTTATCCTCCACATGTGCAATTAGTTATCATCCTCTAATTGTTGCATGTTGTAGGAATATCTCCACTTTCCATTCCACCTAAGTTCTAGCTCTCACCTTGCCTTTATAAGCAAGGCTCTCTCATTGTATTTCATGACAGTTTATGACAATTTCATACACTTTGTTGTATAGAATCTTTGCTCCATTATTTTAGCATCTTCTCTGTTATCTTTGTGTGGAAGGTTGTCTTGATTGTAGGTGATCCTGGCTTGCTGAGTCACATTGACTCTTACATGGTATCAGAGCCTGATCTACAATTTCCTTCCCTCATTAGAGAGGTTTTTCTGGGCGCTGCATTTTAAGGAGCATTCTGGAGCAAATCTGACATCACGGTTGCGATCAGGAGGCCCAAATCTATATAGATCGGTTGTTCAAACGCTAAAATTGGAGAAGTTGAAAAAAAGGCAATTTTTTTAACATCTGCCCCTCCACAGCAGGGAATATTCCCTATGTAGAAGGAATCTTCACCTGTAGCGGTCTGCATCAGTGGTCGTCATCGGTCAAATTGGTTGATGTGCAAATATCGGTTGGGTAATTTTGTTTTTATGCAGGTTTATATATTGTCTGCATTGTTTTTTATATATTCAAGGTACAAGGTAGAGGTTCACAGACCTGCCCTCATACCCTACTGACATTATAGGCAGATTCAGATTCCAGCGATCCCGGTGGTTTTACCAGTAATTCTCTAGCATTCAAATCTTAATGACGGTTTGCATTTCAAAATCCTCAGCGGCAGGTAATAAACCGTCAGTGTTTGGTATAACCGATGGTCATATTCGCTATGATGGCCCCAATCCACATCCACATTGGCAGTTTCATAGTCAGCTTTCTTGCCTTTGCAAGCGACGGTCACTAAAATAGGTGACCATCTCCAATTCACGGTGATTTGAAAAGCCCTTGGTAGTTTTAAACTCCAGCAGTTATTATTTTTTTCCAAGCTCCAGTCAACAAGCAGCACCTGGATCCAAAACATAGGCTTCGACCTTATATTAAAAATTCTGAAGATCTTATAAATCACAAGCAGATCTACCACCAATCGACTATGGCTAATCTCCTATCGACATTGGCAATCAAGCAAAGTCTTCGGCAGTTATCAAAGTATCCACTGAACTTCCAACAATCTTCATCCAATTCGCAGGTTATTTTCAAGCAGTTAGAGTTGGCATCTATTGTTTGATCGGTGGTCTTTACACCTTTGCCAGTCGACAGTGACCATTCTCAATCGACATTTTCAAAGCCAAGAAAAGCGTCATCCTTTGCACATTCATTTGGCGGTTTAGCTCACATTGAGAAATTTTATTATTGTCGGTTGTTTTTTATTGGTGTGTTCCTTAGATCTCCTCCTGCGGACTTCACGGCTAGCCTAAAGGCGCCAACGGGGAGCCTTTAGGCTCGGGCCCCCACGACCTTAAATCTGCATGGGCCCCTCTTCCAAGGGCCCATGGTTACCTTTATTCACAGATCTAAGGATTTCGTTGGGCGGTCAATAAACTTCAGGCGGTTTTAAAACAAAACCACAGTTTTTCCTCTGTAGTGCAATTTTTGCTGCAATAGTGGTTTTGCATCCTTAAATAGACAGTTTTGACTTTGTCTAAGGCAGTTTTCAGACATCTGCACAGTGGTTTTCTGCAAATCGAAGGTGGTTTTGTGGCCTGCAAGGCATTTTTTTCCTCAGATTGATAGTTTTGGCATATTCCAGTGGTCAGAGAGAATATTCTGTCAAGGGGGCCTATTTTGCCCCTCAAAGTCCTAAAGTAGGGCTTTTTTGCTTTTTGCATAACTTTTGTCCACAGTGTCGAAATTAGGAAAATGAGATATCGTTGGAAATCTGAAAGAGAGAACTTCATAGTAGTATCAATAATTTTCACAGATTTTGTTGTTTGACAGCATTTATTGTAGGTTGAAGATAGATCTCTCTTTTTGGCTCTCGAGCTCATAACTTTTTTCCACGATCTCTAATTTTCACGATTCAAGTGGCATCAGAAAGGTATTCAAGAGCTCTACACATCCATCTATGCACTTTTCTCAGATTCTACTCCAGGTGCATTTTATTCAATTTGTCATTTTTTTGGCATTTGAGTGATAACTTGGGCATTTTGATACTTGAGGAGGTGAAATTTGTTTTGAGAGGATTTATTTGCTGTAATACATCATTGTGAGTGATTGTAATTCACTCGGATCTCTTTTTTAAGAGATTTTTTTATTTTCCCAATTTTGGTCATTTGAGGACAATTGTAAAACGCACTAAGTATAAAGTGCCACAACAAATTGGGGGGGCTCTCTTACATAGTAAAGGGATGTTTTTGTCTTGTTGTCTCTCTTCTTCATCATGGATATGCCTCAATTTCCACTTTTAACTCCATATAACTATTTTGAATGGAAGAAAAACATGGAGTTTGTATTGTATAAACAAAAGTTACATAGAATAACTTTAGGCACAGATCCTGAACCCACAGGTGCCACTGAGAGAAGAAATGGTTAGATAGAAGAGATGAGGCTTATGTGACACTTTGTCTTGCCATTTCTCCAGATCTTAGATTTCATGTTGAGTCTTGTACAACACCAAATGAGATATGGACAACATTAGACAATCTCTTTAGCAAGCAAGATAAAATAAGAAGGTTCAAATTGAAGAATGAGCTAGTTGCACTTAATCCTCAAGACTTTGATCAAATCAAAGATTTCTTCACCAAGTTTAAGTCTCTCAAGTTGCAATTGAAACAAAGTGGTCTTGATAAAGAAGATGAACAATTGATTCTATATATTCTTGCAAAATTGGGCCCTGCATATTCAATTTATGTTTCTGTCTTTTATGCTACAATGGATAATTTTGGTAGTAAGTTTACTATGCCTTCAATTGAGGAGTTTGCTGCACAACTCATAAGAGAACAAGCCAAGCTACTACACATGGGCACATTGAAGTCTCCAAGAAAATAGGCTCTAGTTACAACACAAAGCACAAAAGATCCTAAGGCTTCACATAATAAGGGAAAGAAACAAAAGGATTCAAAGTCTAATGCGCAAGAGAAAGAATCAAAGAAAACCCCTAAATCTTCTTCCAAAGAGGAGTCTAATAAGAAGAAGCCAAAGTGTTCTTACTGTAAGAAATTGGGTCATGATGAAACTAAATGTTATGAGAAAAAATTTGATGAGACGCCACAACTTCAAAATCATAACATTGAGTATTCTCCATCAACAACAGTTTTACCCAAGTCTTCTTCTTTGCCACCACCATCATCTACATCTACAGGGACAACAGGCATTACTTATGGGACAGATAAAAGAAAAGGACAGGCACTCTTTGCTTCTACAAGTCTACAGTCAGAGAGATGGCTTCTTAATTTAGGAGCTTCTCATCATATGGCATCTTCACAGGGGATGTTCTCTTCATTCCAGTCATGTACTTCACCACCTATTTTGATGGGTAACAATACATACATGCATGCAACTGGTAAAGGAACAATTGATGTTGGTGAGTGTACATTCAACAATGTGTTGTGTGTACCTTGCTTGACAACCAATCTCCTTTCCATCTACCAGATTACTCATTGTGGTGCAGGGAAGACAGTTGAGTTCACTCCTGATTCTGTGATCAGACGGGACTTGGAGAGTAGAGACATCATCATTTTTGGGATGGCTGATCATGCATCTCTCTTGTATACTTTCTCCCATTTTGTTTCTGATGATGATGTAGATCCATTGATTGCTATTCACACTCATGCATCAAGTGTGAATCATGTTTGTAGGGAGAAGATTGGTCACTTGAACCTTGGTGTTATTGCATCTACTTTAGTTCCTGAGACTAGTTGAGCTTCCTCCTTCTCCTGCCTCTTCAGAGATTAGCATTAACATAGCTTCATCCACTTCAGTTGGGCGGGATATTCTTTGTCTTCTAGATACAGGTTTGTGGGATGAGTACTTGACAGGTATTTCAGATTTGTTTTGTGAGTCCTATCTTGATGACTTGGAGGACATCATTGATGATATTCATCTCCTCTTTGAAGGAGTTGAATCTTCTACTTCGGATGTGCAGGCACCATCTTCTCCTCTTCACTTGTCACATTTTGGCATTGAGTTGGAGTATCTTGAGCATCATTCAGAGGATACTTCATCTTTGGAGATTGATGATCTTGAGTTTTCATCTTGTCTTGGATTGTCACCTTTTTTTATTAGGCATGCATCACCTGATTGTGTGACATTTTTTGGTTGTGACATGTGGACACTTGAGTAGTTTTTAGAGACAACATACATCATGAGGCTTTTTCCTTCATACCTTGAGATGGAGTTTCTTCGACATCAGCTTTGGACCTACTTCTTCCTAAGGGGAAGAATGTTGTTTGCAGGCTTTGGATTCTCTTTAGCATTCTCTTTCAAGCATTCATCATCGGTACATGAGCTACTTCATTGTGGGGGGGAACCTATAGTCTCACACTTACTCTCCTATGGAGGGTACTTGATTATACATATGTGATAGAAGTTGTGCTTGGGGGGTCATGTTGATTCCTCCTTCCATCACATCTTTCGTTTATTTTTTGCATTCTCACTTTTGGAGAGTAGTTTTGTTCCATGAGGTTTTCTCCTTTTCTCCATTTGAGATTTGTTGTACATGGGTACCTAAGATGGCCTAGTAGTTGGGACCCATCATCATTGCATCTTTTCTTTAGTCAACTACTCCCTAAGTTACACTTAATGGGGGTGTTGGTGTGAACAGGGTTATCACCTAACGGATTTACCCTTGTGTGGATAATTCATATTATTTAACTATTTATTAGTTAAATAATATTCACACATCACACTTAATTCACATGTTAAGTTGACTTAGTGAGTCTTCTAGGTGTTTCTAGTTGAGTCTAGTTGTGTGCTGAGTTGTTGATAGTTGGAGTGAGTTGTCTTATCCTCCACATGTGCAATTAGTTATCATCCTCTAATTGTCACATGTTGTAGGAATATCTCCACTTTCCACTCCACCTTTCTAGCTCTCACCTTGCCTTTATAAGCAAGGCTCTCTCATTGTATTTCATGACAGTTTATGATAGTTTCATACACTTTGTTGTATAGAATCTTTGCTCCATTGTTTTAGTATCTTCTCTGTTATCTTTGTGTGGAAGGTTGTCTTGATTGCAGGTGATCATGGCTTGCTGATTCACATTGACTCTTACAAAATACCCCAAGATTCTCTTAACTGCCATCACATGTGACTCTCTAGGATCTTATTGAAATCTTGCCATAAGACAAATTGCTTGCATTATATCAGGTCTGGTTTGTGTTAGATAAAGTAATCCTCCAATCATGGATCTATACCTTTTCTAATCAGTATTAGGTGATTCATTAGTTTTTCTTAACTTGCAACCAGTCACCATGGGAGTACATACCGGTTTAGAGTCCTCCATCCCAAATTTCTTCAACAACTCTTTCACATACTTAGACTGAGAAATGAATATTCTTTTATTTGATTGAGTAATTTGAAGACCCAAAAAGAAATTTATTTCACCAAACATAGACATCTCAAATTCATTTTGCATTTCTCCTGCAAATTTCATGCACATATCTTCATTACCTCCAAAGATAATGTCATCAACAAAGGCTACAACAATCAGGATTTGATTATCATTGATTTTGAAATGGAGATTATTGTCTGTAGTGCCTTTATTGAATCCTAATTGCAACAAATACTTTTCTAACCTTGCATAATAGGCTCTGGGGGCTTACTTTAGTCCATACATGGCCTTCTTCAATCTGCACATCATGTCATCTTGGTCTGATAACTTAAATCCTTCTGGTTGTTCAATGTATACTTCTTCCAACTCACCATTCAAGAATGTAGACTTAACATCCATCTGATACACTTTGAAATCGTTGAATGCTACAAATGCCAAAAATATCCTGATTGCTTCAATTCTTGCCACAGGAGCATAGGTGTAACATCCACATTCTATAAACAAAGTAAAACCAAAAATTCACCATAAAGTAAATTTACAAGGTAAAAATGAGACAGAGAATTTTTTTTTTTAACTTAATATATAATCAAGTAACAACAATTACAAGATATCTCATCACAAATTCAATAAACCATATTGTCTTTCTCAAGTACAGTGTTTACAAAAATAAATCAATTACAAATACCTGAATCAGATAATGTCTTACTTAGTCTCAATAAACACAAGTCTCAGAGATATACTGGATCCAGAAATCTGACATCTTTATCGCAAGCCTCGGCATGTCTTCTGCGAGAGAGAGAGAGAGAGAGAGAGAGAGAGAGAGAGAGAGAGAGAGAGAGAGAGAATCTTTCTAGTGATTTACCTCCAACCACAGACTGGCGGTCTCCCACACAACTTCCACATAGGAAGTGGCCCTACCCTTCACGAGAAGTATAGACCAAGGGGACCAGTGGTAATTTGCCTTTCTGAGTACATAGTGTTGTATCTTACACAACTCTATCTATCATACAACCCTAGATACCCTCTAGCTAAGTATGATTCCCAATAGGATGTGCAATCCAAATATAGTGAACCCACAATGCATGCAGAGACATGCATTACTATGGCCATAGTTTTCAATATAAATTGCCATTCGCAATGAACGTTGTCGTAATGTTCACCCACCCCAACTCGACTTGGATACTATCATATTCCTACAGATCGACTTGGTCAACCTACATTCAACTTATGAAGTCATGGCGTTTTCATTAATTTAGTCTTCCCGACTCATACATGATTTCTTTCACTGTCTATAATCCATAGACCTATTCAACTTTCTTTCTTTACAAGGACTCTCATTGCATCATTGCAATACCTGAGGTCCTCGACTTATGGTCTCATAAGAAAAATATATAGATTAATTATGACTAAGATGATAACCTTACCCAGGTTAAGCAATATAGTCTACGAATCTAATCACTTCTTGCAAGTAAGAATAATTACGCATAGTCAAGGCACTTGACCCTTCAATCATGATCTAAATAATGATCTCAATGCCTTAATATAATAATTACCATATCTAGGTTAAGTCAAGGTTTAACTAAAGAGTTTTATCCAACTCCAATCTAGTCTTTCTAACTTAGGTGAATTCTCAAGACACCGTCGTTGCACTATTAACATTATGGAATGACTATCCATTCTTAAGTATCTCTCTTTGCATCTTTGCAACATTAGAGATTTAACCCCTTGCCGACAAGTTAATAGCTCAAAAGAAGTTGTGTCCAAAAGGTATAATGAATTTAATGTTTGACCAACCATTTAATGGTACCTCTTTCATGCTTGCAAAATCTGAGGCTTACGACTTATATCACAAGTCAACTTGTAACCAAACAAATAGGTTTCTCTACCTAAGGTTAAACATTGTCGGCTAACAACAAATCTCTTTTCCATAAGATAGATATGAACATTTACTAAATTAGGGTTCTCAACCCTTTAATGTCTACTCAAGAAATAGGTTCACCCACTCGAATTAATCACAATCCAATAGTTACCTATTTATATGTTCTAAAAAAATAACCTTGATAACCTCAAGGTGTTTGAAATTCATCATGCATTAACACATGGCGTTGAGGTTTACTCTTCTCTCTACAAGCTCATGGAAACATCTCCATTTACATGATAAATGAACGGTTTCCTAGCATATCGAAGTTTTGAATAACGTTATACATTGTTATAACAATCTCGAAATTATACCATTGTTTATTTCATCCATTCATGTGTGGGCACTAATCCCAACTTGTTGTTTTCGGTAGGAAATTACTATAAACCAATTTATAGAACATAAGCATTCGAAGTCCCTAAGTTTAAAAATTAAACATTCTAAGGAATCTTCTTCGACTGTTGCTCTTCGATTGTCGATCCTTCGACTGTCGATCCTTTGACATAGCTTCCTCTTTGTCATTTTAGAAGGGTTACACAATAAACCAAAACATAGAATACAAATACTCGAAGGCCCCAAGTTAAAGTTTAAGGATTCTTAAAGGTCTTCTAAGAACTATGCTCTTGAGACTTGAACTTTTTAAGCTAGGGCTCTTTTGGGACATTGTAGAGCTAGCATCCGAGCTTGTGTCCACAGCGGGAAATGACAATCTTTTCTTTACAGAACAAAAGAGTTGTTGAAGGAAGATATATTTCTTCTAGAGGTTAAAACATCTCATAACCTTTCCCATGTTATAGGTGAGGTCATAATAAGGAATAGTTTTATTAAAAGAAGAGAATTCGACTCAAAGTTTTACATCTCAGGTCATCTTTCTCACTGACTACTCACATACCTAATGGCCTCTAATTATTGGCTTGTATTCACATGAATAGTATTAATAAAACAAAACATACTTAAATAATGGTTTGCTTACAATGATGATCTTATTGTTCATAAGAAATACTCAAGGTATCATACTCATATTCGGCTTTCTCTGTATGAGATTCAAGGCCTCTTTGGTCTGAAGACATTTGGCCTACATTTGCAAGTATATACAGAGATATGTAAATGAAAATTAATAGAAAACATTGCATATATCTAAATATCCCTTCGCTTACACAATAATGCACACAAGTACCCCAATAGCTATTTAACTCTTAATGCCAGATATTTCAAAACTTAGAATAAGATGTCGACAAGGTTAAACCTCTGTCGATGGTTGTCAAAAAAAGATTTTTACTCAGTTGTTTGCTGACCCTTTAGAGTCATGGTTTGTTAACTGTCGATAGAAATCTTATTCTCTGTCGACAAGTGTTAAGCTAATACATCTTGTATGGGCTGTGAAACGTTTTTAAAAACCAACTCCTTCACAGAGTGCACCCTACATTAACTTTAACCTTCTAAGCAAAACCTTAGTCTTCTCAAACAATCTCATCCTACGTTAAATCAAATATAAAGCTGAGATTTCTACACCATCTGATGGCGTAGTGCACGGTAACAGATTTAAACAGGGCTCTCATTTTTAATGAAGACAACTTTACACAGTTTTCAACTATAAAATTAACTTTTTGCATTTTACAAGTCCATTCATTGAACTATCGTGAAAGCTTGCAAAAGTATGACACCTTACAAGGATCTTAGTTTACGTAGTGAAAGAGTATGAGAACCTGTTAATAGACTCCAATGCTCATTGACAGACTATCCAAGCGCTGGCTATATTCTCAGCCAATTCTCCTCGCAGCTCCGTCCACGGTCATGTTTATCTTCTCCCCTGAATTCCTCCCACTTCCTTCCTCCTTAACTCATTCCCAAACTCCCTTATTAAGCCTGCCCACGGTGAAGGAAAGTAACAGCTTTCCAAAACTGTCGACCTTGCCTATCAAGAAGGAAATTCTGTTTGGCATGCAGAAAACATCTCCACCTCACACGACCACTCTGCAGGATGAAGCTTTTCGAAGTGAGGTGGCATAACAACCTTAACAACCGGTCGACTAATCAAGGACAAAGGCTTCATTACCTCTTACTTCGCCACTACACAGATTAGTGGTGCTCACACTCTTACAGGGTGGTAGACTTAATGGGTTAAAATATCCCTCAACTCAAAACCGATCATGAGAATAAATAATTGCCACCTTAGCAGAAACAGTTTGGTCGATAACTAATTGGTGGTCTATAACTAGAACACAAAAAGAGTTTTTCAAAAGAAAAAGGTATTATAAAAAAGAACTAAAAAGTGTTCCTCTTCGAACTTCAAATCGATTCCGTCGACAAACTAGAATAAAGAAATACCTCACAACAACTAAAATATAACTTATATAATTTAGCATATTCCTTTACATTACGACAAAGGTTAAAACACACCTAGGTCTCTAATTTGATGTCCATCAAATTTTTGCAAAAGGAGTTTACGACATACACTTGAAGCGCTTTACGACGATAAAGACGACTTAGGTGCAAACGTATAACAAGACTCAAGAATTCGTTTAGATATCACATAGCTTGTGAAAAACCTCTACCCAAAGTTGTTAAAAACTCCTCTATTTGTCCCATTTTGATCACTAAGGATTTTAGATGATGTGAATGGGTCGAGTTTACCTCCCCATCACAATTCGGCGACAATATTCGCGCCATCGAACTTGATGAGAACGTCTTGACATTAAGAAGCGACAGAAAAACCTCAAGTGACACAAGAAAAATAACACAACCGTTTTACGTCTATGACGTTGTTTACTTTACAAATGACTATGTCGACTCGCCATCGACTTGACTAGATGATAATCAAGATATCGACTACCTGTCGATTAGATTCAAAAGTAACTAGCAAGACAAGACTTACCTCATACGACTCATTGGTTCACATTATCGTTTATCACTAAACTCGTTTGGCAAATAGACCACTCGTAATCCAAGATCTATATCTCTCTCCTCGAAAGATACTCTCTCTCTCTACTCTGAGAGTCATTTGATAACTTGTAACCTGTTTCACTTGTCATCAAACAATATGCGATCAGTGCATCATTATTCAATTAATTCAACTAATAAATCAAATCTCATCATATAGATATTAAATTGACAATAACATAATCATTTCCATGATTTCATAAATGATATTCAATATAATTCCATGTCATATCCTGTCATAAATCTATAACATCACAACAAATTTTACTTATGCCCAAGTAAAAAAAGTAAAAGTATAGCAAGTCAGAAATTGGGATGTAACAATAGGTCTCCTCAGTATCTATCCCTTCAACCTGAGAATATCCTGTGCATACCAGTCTTGCCTTGTTCCTTACTACTCCATTCTCATTCATCTTATTTCTGAAAACCCATTTGGTGCCAATCACATTTTTGTTAGCAGGTCTAGGAACCAGTTCCCAAGTTTGATTTTCTCTATCTGCATCAACTCTTCTTCCATAGATTTTACCCAATTTTCATCATTGCATGCTTCACTAACATTTTTAGGTTAAATCTTAGAAAGAAAATAGTAGTTCACCTGTTCTTCTGCAACTTTTTTTCTTGTTAGTACCCCTTTACTTTTGTCACCTATAATCTGATCTTCAGAATGATTAATCCTTACATACCTGGGAGTTTTAGCAATACTTTTCGGAGCCTTTTCTTCTTCATCTTAACTATCTTCTTGTTCAACTTTTTCTTCATTCACTATAGCCACGGGTTCATTTGATTCATAGCCACTCAGATCTGATATTATTTCCTTGTCTTCATCCACCTTCAAATTAGCACTCTTAACAATCTTTTTAAGTCTCTTATTCTAGCACCGGTAGGCCTTGCTCCTGGTAGAGTAACCAAGAAAAATTCCTTCATCACATCTAGCATCAAACTTGCCCAGGCCTTCTTCTCTTTTGATATAGCATTTACTTCCAAAGACTTTGAAATATTTCACTATAGGAACTCTTCCATACCACAATTCATTAGGAGTTTTAGTATTGTTACGTTTGACTTGAACTCTATTTTGGATGTACACAGCAGTATGTATAGATTCTCTCCAATACACTTCCGGTAGGTCAGCCTCCATCATAGTCCTAGTAGCTTCTTGAATCATCCTATTTTTCCTTTCAACAACTCTATTTTGCTGAGGAGTCCGTAGTCCAGACAATTATCTTTTTATCCCTTGTTCTTTGTAGAAAATATTGAATTTATTTCATGTAAACTCACTTCCTTTGTCAGACCTTAAGCATTTGATCCTTAATTCTAGCTCATTCTCAACCATTGCCTTGAAGTACTTGAACTTTTCTAGGGCTTCAGATTTATCTTTTAGAAAAGTGACCCAAGTCATTCTAAAATAATCATCAATAAGCAACATAAAGTATTTGTCTCATTGCAAAAAAATTATCTTTGTAGGACCACACAAATCTGTATGCACCAGATCCAACAATCTAGAAGAAACTTGTTCTTTGCTCTTGAAACTTGTTCTTGTCTACTTCCCTAACTAACATTCCATTTAGACAATATTAACATGCTTTACAAGCTTAGGCAAATGTCTCACAACCTATACTGAATTTATCTTCACCAAGTTGTCAAAATTGATATGACACATCCTTCTATGCCACAACCAACTCTCATCTGTTTGAGCCAACAAATAGTAATCACTAGGTCCTCTTAACTGATAAATATTACCTGTGGTCTTCTTTCCAATTGCAATCACTGTTCTGGAGCTTTCCATGATCTTGCATCCATTATCCTTAAACCTCATATCATAACCTTTGTCACACATCTGACCAACACTCAAAATATTATGCTTTAAACCCTTCACATATAGGACATCATTTGTATTGTGCTTTCCATCAAAAGAAATAGATCCTTTTCCACAAATATTACTAGCTGCATCATCTCCAAACCTAACCAGTCCTCCATCATACTTTCCTAGACTTACAAACTTACTTTTGTCACTGGTCATGTGATGTGAGCATCCACTATCAATAATCCATTCATCCTTATCTTTCTCTACTTGAATAGATAAAGCACTTTCTTCCACTAGTTTTTCTTCCTTCACACAACCAACAGGATTAGTAGATACAAGTTTTCCTTAATAGAAATAAACAAGCATTCATTTGCACTAGTACTAGCATCATCAGACTCATCATCTGTTACACCATCATCATCAAGATCTCTGACAATATAACATTTATTTAGAACCCTAGGTTTACTTTCAAATTTCTTTCTACCTCTTTCAATTCCTTCTAGACACATAGAAGCATAGAGACCGATTTTACCACATGAAAAACATTTGAATGGTAATTTACTTTTGTACTTACTGGTACCTCTTTGCATTTTATCTGTAAAGTTGGCTTCAATCTCCTCAAAGTCATCATCAGGTTCCATAGCATACTTCTCAGCTCTTGAAGTCTTCTTTGAAGTACTAGCTTTGAAAGTGGTCTCTATTTTAGGTAGGGCATCACCAAACTCTCTCATCTCAAAGGCTGTAAATTTTCCAAGCAACTAATCTTTTGAAACATCTTCACAGTCATTATTTCTTCAATTGTAGATACTTTATGACTATAGGATTTAGGCAATGACCTAAGAATCTTCAACACAACCTCTTTATCATCAACAGTTCCTCCAAGACCTTTGATTCCATTGACAATTTCATCAACCTTTTGTAAGTAGATTGTTATGTTCTCATCTTCACTCATTTTTAGACTTTCATACTTAGATTTCAGGTTCTACAATTTGGCACCTTTTACAAAATCATCTCCTTCATATAAATTCTTCAACTTTTCCCATATTTCATGAGTTGTTTCTGGATCCATGACTTTTACTAACTCAGTGTTGGACAAGGCACTTAACAGAGAATCTCTAGCTTTTCCATTCAATTCATGTTGTTTGATTTCATCATCACTTGATGGACCATTATGAGGAATAGTATTCTTTGTTTCCGTCATCTTCCAAACACTATAACCAAGACAAATGAGATGGCTTTTCATTCGTACCTTCCATAGAGCATAATTTGTTCCATCAAATTACAGAGCATCCTTCTTGTGCGACATTTTGGATCTTCCTCAAGTTGTTAGACTTTCTTCTAAGGAACCTTTCTCTAATACCAATTGTTGAAATGCATAAGACAACTGAGAGGGGGGGTGGATTAGTTGTCACCAAAACTTAACTTCTTATAGACATCAACACATCAATCAATTAATCATTGTTATTATGATTTAACCATGAAAGCATGAAATCATAAAATTAAGCACAATCACACATTCAACACTTGAGACACCAGATTTTTTATGTGGAAAACCCTATAAGGGAAAAACCACGGTGAGTGTTAGCAAATAATATGTTGTAGCAATACCAAAAATTAGAGGCTCACTGCCTTAGGGCTCACTGCCCAAAATGCTCACTACAAAAGTTAGGGCTCACTACCAAGATCGGCTCACTACCAAGGGATGGCTCACTTCCAAAGGTTTGTGAATTGATTTGATAGCATCTACTCTATGCCTAAGTTTAGTTCCATTGAAGCACAATATCTTTCCTCTGCTCTGCTCTATTTTTACACTTCACACTTATCTTTGCATCTTCACATCCAATACCTTTTTCACAATTTGATTACAAGTATTTATATAATTCATCAACCTTGTAATGAACATCAAGATCGACATTACATTCATCAACCATTGGAACAATCTCCAAGGTCAGCATTACAAACATACATAGAAAAAGGTTTGGTCCTAAACAAAATTAGCTAAGGAAAAGATGTATGCGGATCACATTATGCCTTAGCTGGGACTCAAATGCAATCTTCCATGCCATGACATGCTTCCACAATCTTCAATATATCTCTGCAAGTAGTGAAAACAACCAGATCGGCCAAGACTTGGAGTTAAAACTAAGTCTTTTAGGAACAATCTTCATCCACAATCCAAATTACTCTTTGTGGACCAATCAAAAGGTAGGAACATAATCAAGAGACATCCACAAGCACATTGTAATCACTAGAAACATCCGCACAACATATAACCACTTTAACCATAGATTCTTCAAACCAGAGCACTTAACCATCACAGTCAGTTATTGTCATAGAGAAAAGATTGCTTGCGGACCATCAAATCATGAACCATTTGAACTGAAGGCACATAACATCATCCCATACTTAACTCTAGAACCGCAAACCATAATACTTCAATGCGGACGAATGCGGAGTAGAATACATTCTCCTTGTCACCAGAAAATGCACAGAAGAAGCAGTTTTTATTCTGGTGAACATAACTTACTCAAATCTTCATATCAGAGGCTCAATCTTGGAACATAGCATATTTAGACATGCCTCTAAATGAATTCTAATCCGTAGACAAAGATATTCATCTACAAGAAATGTGGAGCAAACTACTGGACTATTTTGTTGTAAACAAAGACACTCTTCAACACACTGTTTCCACTAGGAGAGCAAATTTTCTCAAAAGCACTTGGAAACATAATATATCAGGATCACTTACTCATTATCTTCAACACTTGCATAGGCCAGTATAAAGCAACTAACTTAAGAAAGCATCAAAACAAGAGCACAATTGACACCAATGACAACACATATATGTTGACATCAATGACAACACCAGTTAGGCACATACTTGCAACACACAATCACATTAAATACGATATTTGAGTAATGGGAAGGATGAGGTCCTAGAGCTAAGACAAGGAGTGTCATCATAGTAGCACAACGACCATGCATGAACTGGGAGGAGAAATTCCTCATACGAATCTACTCAATGGCATTCACCAACTTCCAAGAGTTGTGACATGTCCTTCATGGCTGAGATGAATCCATCCAAGGCATTCCATCAAGGTGTAGGCATCCTAATTAATCATGTTTTATTATCCCAATGTGTATTACATTATCACTTAATTAAAACTTCCCCACTCAATCTTCATGTATCACTTTGGATCACAACAAGTAGTGAGAGCCCATTCCCTTCCTACTCTATACCTCAATCCTAAATAATCAAGGGGTCACTCTTCTTTAGAAATCTTGAGGATAGCTAAGGTCCAATTTTCCAAGAAAACACACTTCCCAAAGCATACACATTTTATTTCTATGGAAGAATATACAATTCCTCAAAGTAAAAACATTCCATAAATTTTAAATTTCTAAAAATAAAAATAATTTAACTTCAAGAAATATCTAGGTTTTTCCATTAATGGATCTTGAAGCTCCCTTCCCAAAATTTCCCCAAATTACCCAATTTTTGAAAAAAAAAAAATATAAAATTCTGAAAATACCCTTTTGCTCTAAATCTACCCAACATCACACTTTTTCAAAAACATATTTTTTTCAAAAGATTTTGATAGGGTTTAGAGAGCAAATTTACTAATTTTTCAAAAATTTAAAAATGCATTAAATCAAAGTTCTAAGAATACCCTCTTAACCTAAATCCGCCCAACAACACACTTTTATAGTCACATAACAATTTTGGAACATGTTGTTAGGGTTCAAGTAGGAAATTCACTTTCTAAAATATTTTTCCTACAACTTTGAAATAAAATTCTACAACAAACAAAATTTAGAATTACCTAAATGAACCTGAAAGCAATTGCAAGATGAAACTTTTTCCCACTACAAGCAATCCAATCCATCCAAGTAATCTCCAAGCAAATGCAATTCAATTTTCCAAGGAATGGTTTGAAGTATCTTCCTTTTCCCCATTTTTCTCTCATAACAAAAACATAATGAAAATAATCTTTACTTTTTCCATATATGCCCAAATTAAAATATCCCAAAGCCCTTATTCCATTTCGCATTGCACTTTTTTACTTAAAGATAATATGAAAAATGAGATAATTCTAACTTTAGAAAATAATTATATTTTCCTCAATTCACTATTGATTAAATAAAATGCTTTTCATACAATATGAACTATTCCTAATTCATTTAACTTAGCAACACTTTTCTCTCTTTTGAAATCAATAACATAATTAATATTTTGAAAGAACTATTAAATCATTTGCACATATCAAGAAATTACATAAACAATAATTAAGATCACCCAAGAAGACACATTCATAGGTCTAACATAAGGGGATCCAAAATCATGGTTGATTCAGATATGGTTTCATAGGTTTTGACATCACAAGGACTATGTAAGGTGAGATGACTAATCATAATCCATGTCAATGTTCTCCACATACCAACCATTGGTCTAACACCTGTAAGTTTCCTGCACACTCAATCAAACATCAGGCATACCTACTCCATATAATAATAGCCGAAGCAACATAATTTGCCCAACATGATATAAATAATAAAATGATATTAAATCATCACATCTAACTACAAATCATCTATGACTAGCATGATTCAAGAACAATGTGCATAATCAACCATAATTCATGTAATGCTAAACAATTATAATAATCACAACTATATTGAATATAATGAAAATGGTGAAGTTGAAACACTACAATGATCTAACATACACAGGCACAACATATGCATCCCATAATGCATAGTTAAAACCCATGCCAACACAAAACCTCATTGAAAACACTTCAATGGTCATACAAAACATCTCCATAAAAGAATCTAGAAAACACCATCAGAACTGCTCGATGGCACAACAAACATCATTAGAAAGTTTGGTGCAACAACTCATAACACAAGAATCACATAATACACTTATGAAACACTCAATATAACATAATATCATATGAATCAAAAAGCACACAAGGAAAACACACTAGTGGGCGTTACATCCTTCCCAACTAAAATTAGGCTTACTCTTAGAAGCCTTCAAAAAGATAAAGATAAGGTACCCATGGTACACAATCCTTCACAAACACAATAGATCTCAAAAGATAAACCCTCTAGATCATCACTAGTTCTAGGTCTCAAACCAACAAAACAAGTCTTCAAAGATGCACCGAGTTTCAACATCACAAGGACAAAGTAAGGTGAAATGTTTATGTGTAACCCATTGTTAATATTCTCCACATACCACCCATTAGTCTAACACCTATCAGTTTCTTGGACACTCAATCAAACATCAGGCATACCTACTCCACATTATAATAGTTGAAGTAACACAATCCACCCAATGTAGTATAAATTATAACATGATATCAAATCATTACATCTAACTATAAATTATCTACGATTAGCATGATTTAGGAATAAGGTGCATAATCAACCATAATTCATAATGTTGAATAGTTATAATAATAACTATATCGAATATAATAAAAATAGTGAATATGAAACATTGCAATGATCTATCATACATAGGCACAACATATGCATCCCACAATGCATAGTCAAAATCCAATGCTAATACAAAACCTCATCAAAAACATCTTGATGTTCATACAAAACATCTCTAAAAAAGCATCCATAATACACCATCAAAACCCCTTGATGGCACTACAAACTTCATCAACAAGTTTGGTGCAACAACTTGTAACACAAGAATCACACAATACACTGATGAAATACTCAATACAACTGTAACGTCAGAAAATGTCCCCTTGGGGGCTTTTCCCTCATAAGGTTTAGCTCTCGGGTCTTTAGAGTGCATTTACGACATTTTAGTTCATATTTTAGCATCCCGATGGAATGAGACCTAGGTTCCATGACAAATAGGACCTAGGTGGACCCCTTGAGTTGTACCTTGCCCAAAATAGGGGGGAGGACTTGGGCGCCCGCGCCCTACTCCTACTCTATTTTGGGGCAGCCCCAATTTCCAGGTGTCGGTTTATGACCATTAGGAGGTTATTTTGCTGACACGGTAAAGTTTGAATTTTAATTTCTTGGCAGGAGAGCTTGTAGTTGCATATATAAGCAAGCTTAGGCATTCATTTGTAAACTAGATGGCAATTAGATAGCAAGTGTGATGTTCAAGTATTCTCAAGGTGATTCAAGGCTTCTATTGTGTTGCAAGAGCAGACTTGTATGTTTTGTGTGTTGATATTTGCAAATTTGAGCTTCAATCTCCTCATGGCATGAAGAGCATCTTCCTCCATGAGAGCTTCACTACAAGGTGACATATCATTGTGTTTTATCATTGATTCCTTTGGTTTTTGGCCTCTGCCTCACAAGGGTACACTCTCTTTATCTGACAATAGTGTTCAGAGACTTAAGTGTCCTCTGGGGTTTGACTAAGGCAAACCTCTAAATACCACAACCCCCAAACCAAGTCTTGTGATTGTAGGTTACAGGTGTTGCATCTGGAAAAAGTGGAGTTACAGGAGGTCTTGGCAGACATCAGGGATTCAGGATTCGAAGAGAAGTCTGACAAAGGAGCACTACCAGGACTTGGACGCTCCCACCAGTGTCCTCCACAGATAGATCTCAGAAAATAGAAGTTACAGGGCTGATTAGCATCGGAAGGAGGTCCAGATTCCCTGAAAATGCAGGTACCTTGGACTTGGGTGCCCGTACCTTAGTCCCTGACTGTTCCACTTTGGAACTCTAAAAACAGGTATTCTGTAATTCAGTATTTTTCCCTGGTCTGCAAGAGCTTTTTCTGTTATTCGTCAATTTGTTGTCGTATTTGCATAATTAGGGTTTTAATGGTTAATTAGACATAAGAGAAGAAAAAATTGATAATTAATTCTTGAATCCAAGTTTCCCTTTATTTGCAAGTGACCTAGGGTATGATAGTGCTCGCCACTCGACCCTAGATCCTTCAATGTTTAGTGGAAAGGAGGGTTTTAACATCTAAACAATAAAGATTAACAAAATCCAATTTTACCCTAAACATTTTGGTGAACCCATGTTTTTTGACTTAAATTAAAACTTTCTAAGTGTTTGTATTCATATTTGTTGTGGTTTCATTCATTCATTTGGTCATTTATTTTATTGCATTGAGAAAAATTCAAAAAAATTGAAAATTTGGAAAAATACAAAAAAAATTGCATTGTTTGGCTTACTAAATTGCATCAATTTTTTCTAAATTCTCCTAATTCAGGATTTTTACATCAGATCTGATATAAACTATAGAAAAATCCAAAAAATAAAAAATTTACCTTGCATTTTCATCATTTAATTGCTAGGGTTTTGTGGAAATTTTGACAATTTTATATAACCTAGTAATTCCAAAATCTAGGGTTTGTAGGCAAAATCTTTTATCAAAATTTTCTACTGATTTTAGAGGTTCATTAAAATTTTCTTTTAGCTGTAGTCTTGCATTTTAGTGTGAATTTGCATTTAGATTTAAAATATTTGCATTTTTACATAGAAAATTTCAACAAAAACTAGCAATTTTGATGCATTTTCATTAAATTTGCATGGGCATTTTGCATGTTAAGGCTTGAAAATTATTTTCAGATTTTATATTAAGTCAATTTCATCATAAATCAGACTTCAAATCATTCACATAGAATTTTGTTCCAAGATCTAAAACCTAGGGCTTCAAAAATAATAATTTTCACTAAAATCAGCCTTATCGACTCTCCAAACTTGCACCGTAGGCGTGTTGTGAAAGGTATTTTTGCATTATTTTACTGTAATTAGGTTAATAATTTTCTTCCCATCATAAAAATCTTCACAACACCCTTTTAACTGGCTCTTGTAGTGAAAATTCGGTGAAAAACTACACATTTTGGCTATTTTTGTCCTAGGGTTTGGCCTAGTTTGCACTCCAAGCGTGTTGTGATCAATTTTATGGATTGAGGTGATTGATAATACTGATATTATTTTCTATACCTCCTAAAATTCCTTACAACACCCCTTTTGCTAGGTCTTGGAATTGAAAAACCATGAAAAATTGCATATTTTGCTATATTTTCACTAGGGTTTGACCTTAAGTGGTGCTAAAAGTGTGTTGTGTTGGATATATTGGCACCAAGTGGCTGTTATTACTAATATTATATTCTTTCCATCATCATTTTCCTCACAACACCCTTTGTTATGCTCTTTTACAGTGAATTTTGGTGAAAAAAAGTGCCTATTTTGACATATTTTCGCTATATTTTGACTCGACATTATCTTGGATTTGCATCAAGAGTGTATTGGGAGTGATTATATTTAAGTTTTGGACTGATATCAGACATATAACTTGCTTCCCTTGATTGAAATCCTTACAGCATCTTTTGTTTCATTCATTGGCATTGAAAAAGTACCAAAAAATCAAGCATCTAGGCCACATTTGGCATATAGTTTGCAATTGTCTTTTGCATGCTTTTGGAAAACTATCAAAATTTGATTTTACGTTCATTTGGAGACATATTGTTAGACTTAGGGTAGACAACTAAGAGGGGGGGGGTTGAATTAGTTGTACAAAACTTTCTTCCAATTAAACACTTAACTTCACTTTGCAATTCAGCAGCATAATAATAAATCAATCATGGAAACATAATGCAATGAATCAAGAGTATAAACACATCAACACATGAGACACCAAGATTTTGACGTGGAAAACCCGGTTAAGGGAAAAACCACGGGGTGATTAATCCAAGATTGTATTCTCTGTTAGAAGAATAGAAAGAAGAAAATGGCACATGCCAATTAGGGCTTACTACCCGAGCACACTGCTCACAAGAGGCCCACTGCCTACAAGAGACACACTATCTACAAAGAAATAAGTATCACCTACTTGAACTAGAAAATAGCATCTTCACCATGCTTGAATCAGTTCCATTTAAGCCCAATACTTCTTCTCTGCCTTTCGCTCTCCTCCTTGCTACCACACTCTCATCTCCACAAGAACACCTTTGAAATGACTTCACAATCCCTTATTTATACAATACATCAACTTAGGAATGATCATCTAAGTCGGCAAACATCAGCAAGAACATTCGCAGGATGTGTAACTCATCCGGTTGGCCAATCTCAAGAAGAACACCATCATCCAGAAGTTATTCTTCAATTGTGAGCTCCAACTCTAATGCGGACCACCAACATAAACTAGACATGATCCAAAGACCTCCACAAGCTTGCCTGAATCACCAAGAACATCCACACTTCATCTGCTTACTGAAAACCTTCTCTCCTTCATCCAGAACCTCAAGAACACAGTTTGTCACGACTATCACAAAGGAATAGATGCTTGCAGACCTTCAAACCATGAACCAATCAAGTTGACACTTCACAGAGACTTCCTCAGCACTCCCTCAAATCCCCAGAATAGGATAATGCATTTCTAGATCTCACCAGACCTATCTGTGTCACTCTGTCACCTCTGAACACCTGCCAGAACTAGTTTAACTTGAATAGCCATAACTTCTTCAGATCTTCATGTCGGCCTCTGAAATCTCTGTTGGACCACCTTAAGTCACATATCTACAAACCCTTTAAACCATATCCTCTGATCCTCATCCTATCTTGGACTTTTTCCTTACTGTCATCACTGTTCTTCACTATTCCTGATTAAGACTAATTTTCTCAATATCCTCAGTTCACCGCTCATCCAATCCTTATCATTAATGCAACAAGAGTATGTTGACATCAATGACAACACTAGTTAAGACCATACTTGTAACAATCTCCCCCTTTGTCATTGATGACAACATATGATGTGAAAAACTATTTTGATCATCAAGACAAGAACTTCTCCTCACTATCACAACTCCCCCTATCAGCATCAACCATTCACATGTCTTCTCTCCCTTTACTACTCCCCCTTTGATCAGCAACCACTTGTTTTTCACATGTCTTCTCTCCCTCTTTGACATCAATGGCAAAGGGCACATACTTGCAATTCCACCACTTCAGAATCATACCTGCTGCTCCCCCTAAGTAGCAGCTCCCCATTGTCAATCTGGACCACAAGATAGGACTGTGATATCCACTGGATTGATGTACATCAGTGCTCCTTAGTTCATCACCGGAGGGGCAATAACCCCTAACTTCTCCCTGAGATACTCAAAAGAGTCCTTAGGTAAAGGTTTAGTAAAGATGTCTGCAATCTGATCCTTGGAAGGCACAAACTCCAATCTGACTTCATTCTTGTTCACTTGCTCTCTCAAAAAGTGAAACTTGATGGATATATGTTTAGTCTTTGAATGTAACACCGGATTCTTAGATATATTTATTGCACTTGAATTGTCATAGAAAATTATGATAGGCTTCTCATACTCCACTCTAATGTCTCTTAGCATATGCTTCATCCACAAAACTTGAGTGCAACTACCTGCTACTGCAATATATTCTACTTTTGTCGTGGACAAAGATATTGCCTCTTGTTTCTTGCTCAGCCAAGAAACCAATCTCTTCCCCAAAAAGAATGCTCCACCACTGGTACTCTTCCAGTCATCCACATCTCCTGTCCAATCAACATCTATATATGCATGAAGAGAGAAATAATGATCTCTAGGATACCACAGACCATACTCAACTGTCCCTTTTAGATATCTAAAAATCCTCTTGATTGCCATGACATGAGATTCTCTAGGATCAGCCTGAAATCTAGCAACAAGACCAACAGCCTACATAATGTCTGGTCTAGTTTGAGTAAGATGCAACAGTCCTCCAATCATTGACCTATACTTTTTCTGATCAGCCTTGGGAGAGTCATCATCCTTACTCAACTTACATCCAGTTGCCATGGGAGTATTCATTTGCTTTGAGTCTTCCATCCCAAATTTCTTCAACAATTTTTTCACATATTTGGTCTGAGAAATGAAGATTCCTTTTTTTGTTTGAGTGATTTGTAGACCCAAGAAGAAATTCATTTCCCCAAGCATGGACATCTCAGATTCACTTTTCATTTGATTTGAAAAGGTTTTACACATACTATCTCTTCCTCCAAAAATGATATCATCAATAAACACTTCAACAATCAAGATATTTTCATGGTCAATTTTGAAATACAAATTATTGTCAGCAGTACTGTTGATGACTGTTTTGATGCAATCATAACAATAAGTTAAAATTCACATATAATGAACTGAAACTATACTTGAAAGACAAGAAGGAATCATTTGGTGATTCGACTAATCCCAAGTCTACAATGGTTCGGTTGGTCAAGTTCAGTTGGTCAATGTGAAGCTGTAATGTTCAAGGGGCCTTACATAGTTTAGGTTTATTTGATGTTTTAATGGACTAAGAATATGCAAAGAGGTCATAGATTTCAACAAGTATTCTGTTCATTTGCATAAGTGATACTGGGCTGCAAGTTTCAGAGGGTTTTCTTGGATTTTTGCAGCTTTCTTCTTTATCTGTTTATGAAAACTGTCTACTTATAGCTCTGTTATGCATGCTTCTTCAAATTTGAGACAATTTCCTTTAGATTTCTACGTTTTCAGCTAGATATTTCAGATGGGTTGGGAAAAGTTTAGAAAGATCTAATCTATACCTCATTTAATCTACCGAAGGATCTAATTGTTTCTGTTATGCACTATGTAAATACCACAGTAATTTGATCAAATCCACAGTAAAAACCCTAAATGTAAGTTCTGAGCATTTTCACAAACATACATTTAAAATTGCAAGCTCTCAAAGAAGATATTTCAAAACACAAAGAAGAGCAGGAGAACACTCAGAAGATAGATGCAGAACTCCAAATTCTATTGTATTAGAAACGAATAGCCATACATGATTTACAATGTAAGAATGACTCTTAGTTTCATTGATCATACTACAGAGAACTTACAAGCTTTACAGATACAGTAAGGCAGCCAGACATTCCACACGCACCTTACTGCAGACAAACAGGCTACCTCCTTCTTCTACTCTAAACTATGCTAAGCTATCTTGCTGTGTTTTCCTAGAATCCCTGTTGTAGGCCCTAAAAATCCCTCTTGTAAAGTATTACAGTGTAGAGAGGCACAATATAAAGACATTCTGATTGTCCTCACTACAGCAAAAACCTAACTGAACCCCTGGTTCAAACCCCTGGTTACAGCAATAAATGCAGGTGAACCAGCTCTCAAAAATATCTCTGAGCAGTTGTCAAATCTGGGCGAAATATTGCCCCTTCTGAGAAGTTCCGGCAGCTGGGCAATAACTTCTATTTGTCTTTTGTGATAATACCCTCAGCTGCAACCTTCTTCTTCACTTGAATGGCCTTGACTTTTTGCATTTCATCCTTATCTTCTTGCTCCTGAGATCAGATCTTCTGCCTCCATGAGGTCACTGTGTTGACTTTCCAGCTGCTTCCTCAACTGCAAGCCTGCAAGACAAGACAAGCAATAAGTTTCACATTTATCACAAAAAACAGCATGAAATTAAAATAAGCGTTTAAATCCAGGTGACTGCGCAAGATTGAGAAAATCGGCTCCAGAATCCTCTCAAAACGCGTCAAAAATGCGTTCAGACTGCTCAAAGTTCACGGGTCAACCATCGCTGACCGAAATAATGCCAGAGGCGCCAAAAAAATGCTTTAAAATTCCACCACCTCATTTCCCGCCCATCGGCATGACTACCCCTGTCGGTGCGTCAAAAAACATGTTGGTCGATATACTTCATCATCATAATATTTCGCTTCTGCATATTGGAAAAAAAGAACATCATCATCATCATCATCATGTTAGAGAAGCATAGGAGGATATGAATACAATCATGCTGCCGAGGAAAGGAAGATGATGGTGACGTCATCATGATATTCGGGCTTCATTGAAATGCTAAGGATGACGTCATCATCATGTTCAGTTAAGATCAGGGGAATAATTGTGATATCGGGTCATCTAAGGAGCATGATCAGGATGATGAACGTACTATGACCCTTTCGCGGCCAAGGCAACCCTCTCAAAAGATCAGGATGATGATGATCATCATCATATTTGGGGCTTATGTCGAACTTGGAATAAGACGTCATCATCATATTTCGGCAAACGGATCGTGCTTGAAAATATCCTGTTTGAAGGAAAAATGATGATGATGATCATCAGGATATTTACCTCTTCGTTTATTAGATCGGGATGACGTCATCATGATATCCGGGGCCTTTGTTAAACTTAAAACATGACGTCATCATGATATTTCGCCAACCGGATCATGTTTGGGAAAAAATCCTGCCGAAGGGAAAATGTGATGATGATGATCATCAGGATACTTGCAAAAGGTTGTACTTCATCGGCAGGAGGACTTTGCGAAATATCAGGTGGACAAACAAGATCATGATGATCTTGACAATATGACAGGATAAAAAGTATGATGATGACCCTCCTTATTGAATTATCATGATGACGTCATCATGATATTTTGTCTTCGAAGCACAAGGATGAGTTGAGGTCATCATGATATTTGCGCTAGGGTGATATTGCAAAATATGATCATGCTGTTTGAGGAATGCAATATCGACTTGTTCTTAATAGATAGGGTGATCATCATGATATTCGCTAACCGGAGATCAGGAGGATATGAAGATGATGATCCTCTTTATCGAATTGTGATGATGATGTCTCCACTACTTAGCGAATTTCAGCGAATGACCCGTGAAAGATCAGGATGATATGAAGTCGTCATCATCATAATTCGAACTTCAGCAAATATCATGATGATGACCTTGCGATATGATTATAACATGCGCATGCAAATATGCCGATGATGAATTTGCTAAGTCAGGGTGATCAACATGATATTTTAAGATCAGGTAATGTTGAAATATCATGATGATGCTCGCGATACAAAAGACCACTTCGACGGGGGAACTTACCTTGACTTAAAGTTGATATCATCATGATATTTCGAACCTCAGGATATTATCGGGGGGGGGTTCAAATATGATGATGATGATGCTCTTCAGCAAAACCGAGTTTATAAAATGTGACCCTCCTAAAAGAAATCATGATGATGACGATGCGCATAAGGCCTTTTGACGGGTAAAGGGTACTACCACCTAAGATTGACGTCCGGATATTGCGACTGCATGATTTTTATCGGGTGATAGACCAAGATCATGATGATCCTGTCAACATGACTTAGGATATAAAAATATGATGATCCTCCTGCGAATATCAGGTTTGACCAAAACTTTGACCGTGTATAACTTCCACATATGGACGAATTTTCAAGTGAAGTAAAAGGCAAACCTGCATGGAATTTCAAGCTCTTTCTAAATATGAGGTCACAGAAACAAAATATGAACTTTGACAAACTGACCTCATGATGATGACCTACCTGATGCAATATTATGATGATGATGCACCTGACCTTCATTTTTACCAGACCGCCAGAAAGCAGAAAAACACAAGCAGAAGCAAAAAGCAAGACATCAGCAGGGGTCCCCATTTTGCTAAGGAGCATAATGGGGCGTGTTGTGAACATCACAACAAGTACCTTTGTTGAAACCAATCTTTAAAAGATGTTTATCCAATCTTTCATACCAGGCTCTTGGGGCTTGCTTCAGTCCATACAGTGCCTTCTTCAACTTGCAGACCATATCACCATGATCAGACAATTGAAATCCATCCGGTTGCTCAATGTATACTTCTTCCAAGTCACCATTCAGGAAGGAAGACTTGACATCCATCTGATATACTTTGAAATCCTTGAAGGCAGCAAAAGCAAGAAATAATCTAACTGCTTCAATTCTTGCCACTAGAGCAAAAGTTTCTTCAAAGTCAACTCCTTCTATTTGAGAGTAACTCTTGCAGACCAATCTGGCTTTATTTCTGATTACTTCACCAACTTCATTCAATTTGTTTCGGAAGACCCATTTTGTTCCAATCACATTCTTGTTTCTAGGTCTAGGAACAAGATCCCAAGTGTGATTTTTCTCAATTTGCATCAGTTCTTCCTCCATTGCTTTAGTCCAGTTTTTATCATTGCAAGCTTCATTCACTGTCTTAGGTTCAATCTTTGAAATAAGACAATACTCTTCTGAATCTTGAGCAATCCTTCTTCTTGTTTGTACACCTTTTCTTTTATCACCTATGATTTGATTTTCAGAGTGGTTCAGTCTTACATACCTAGGAACTTTGGGAGTTTCTTGCATTTCTGCATCTTGATCAGGCTCATTAAAACTCATCTCTTCTTCCTGATTTACCGGATCAGTTTGAATCTGACTTTCAGAAGAGGCTTGGGCTCCTTGAGTTAGAACACCATTCTGATCATCTTCATCATATTCATAAAACCTTGAGGGTTTTTCAATTCCTTCATCAACCTTCACATTTGTGCTTTCTATAATCTTTCTCAGTCTCTTGTTATAGCACCGGTATGCTTTGCTTTGAGTAGAGTAACCCAAGAACATTCCTTCATCACTTCTAGCATCAAACTTGCCTAGATCTTCATCTCTTTTGATGTAACATTTGCTACCAAAGACTCTGAAATACCTTACAGTAGGAGTACTGCCGAATCAGAGTTCATAAGGAGTCTTACCGGTATTGCTTCTAATTTGAACTCGATTGAGAGTATAGACTGTAGTGCTAACAACTTCTCTCCAATAGATCTGATGAACATTTGCTTCCATCATCATGGTCCTCGATGCTTCCTGGATGGTCTGGTTCTTTCTTTCCACTACTCCATTCTGCTGTGGAGTCCTAGGAGCAGACAACTGTCTCTTTATTCCATGTTTCTCACAGAATTCTATGAACTCACCGATGTGGATTCTCCACCTCTATTAGACCTCAGACATTTCAATTTTAATCTGATTTCATTCTCTACCATAGCCTTGAATATTTTGAATTTCTCAAGAGCTTCTGATTTCTCTTTCAAAAAGGTTACCCACATCATCTAGGAATTGTCATCAATTAGTAACATGAAGTATCTGTCACTTTGCACACTCTTGATTCTTGTCGGACCACAAAGATTAGTATGAACTAAGTCCAATAATCTGGTAGAGGACAGTTCCTTACTCTTGAATGTGATTATGCTCAGCTTACCCAACTGACGTTCTTTGCACAAGCTATTAGTAGGTTTCACCAATTTTGAAAGATCTCTTACAGCCTGATTATTGCTTATCTTGATTATATTATTAAAATTCACATGATACATCCTCCTATGCCATAACCAACTCTGATCAACTTGAACAAATAAACAACTTTTACCAGTACCAACCAAATGAAAGATATTACCTTTTGTTTGAGTATTGGATGCAATCTCTGTTCCGAAACTTTCAAAGATCTTGCATTTTCCATTCTTGAACCGGAGATCATAGCTTTTGTCCACCAACTGTCCAACACTAAGAAGATTGTGCTTCAAACCTTCAACATACAGTATATTACCGGTTTTTGTTCCTTCCATCAAAAGAGATAGTTCCTCTTCCTCTGATTCTACCAACAGAATTATCACCAAACTTTACCACTCCTCCTTCATACCTCTCCAAATCTATGAACTTATTTTTGTCACTTGTCATATGGTGAGAGCATCCACTGTCAATGACCCAATCATCCTTCTCTTCAACTTGGGCAGCCAGAGCTCTTTCCACAGTCTTATGATTGACAGATACAAAGGACATTGGATCTTCTTCCTTGATGGCAATGAATACCCATTCATTTTCAGATTTGTTTCCTGTCTCTGATTCATCATCTGTTACTCCATTATCATCTTCCTCATGAACATAGTAGCAATTCTTTTGGAACCTTGATCTGTTAGGATTTGGCCTTGAAAATCTTTCCGGACACTTTGAGGCAAAATGACCAATCTTATTGCAGTTAAAACACTTAAAATGCAATTTTCCTTCATACTTACCGGATCCTCTTGGCAGTCTTTTTGCAATAAGGGCTTCAAGTTGAGAAGTTTCTGCTTCCTCCTCTTCTAGGTATTTTCTTGCTTTTTCATACCATGAGAGTTTTCTTGAAGAGTTCTCTCCCAGATCAAACCTTTGTTTACCTTTCACAGAGTCACTAGCTTTGAATGTAGATTCAGTCTTAGGAGGGGCATCTCCAAACTTGGTCATTTCAAATGCAGCCAATTTACTGGCCAATTGATCTCTTGTGATAGTTGTATGGGATCTGAATTCTTCAATGGAAACAACCTTGATTTTATAAGAAGCAGGAAGGGATCTGAGAATTTTTCCAACAATCTCATCTTCATCCAAGACTCCACCAACATTTCTAATTCCATAGACAATCTCATTTACTCTTGGCATAAAAGTAGTAATATTTTCATCATCTTTCATCTTCAGATTTTCAAATTTCCCTTTCAGACTTTGTAGCCTTGCACATTTAACATACTTGTCTCCTTCATGCAAAAGTTCCAGTTTTTCCCAAATCTCAAAAGAAGTTGGTAGGTCAATAACATGTGAGAGCTCTGAATTAGATAATGCGCTTAGAAGAGCTTCTATCGTCCGAAAATTATTTTTAGCATCTGTGATTTCATTTGGGGCTTTCAGACCACCCTGTGGAGGAGTATACTTTGTTGTAACCATGGTCTAATATGCCATTCCCATACATTGCAAGTGACATTTCATGTGACCTTTCCAAAGATTAAAATTAGTTCCATCAAACTTTGGACTATCCTTCTTGTAAGATGTTATTCTGGATCTCCTCAAGCGGTTAAGCTCCTTTTAGAGGAACTTGGCTTTGATACCAATTATTAGACTTAGCGCAGACAATTGAGAGGTGGGGTGAATCAGTTGTACAAAACTTTCTTCCAATTAAACACTTAACTTCACTTTGCAATTCAGCAGCATAATAATAAATCAATCATGGAAACTTAATGGAATGAATCAAGAGCATAAACACATCAACACATGAGACACCAAGATTTTGACGTGGAAAACCCGGTTAAGGGAAAAACCACGGGGTGATTAACCCAAGATTGTATTCTCTGTTAGAAGAATAGAAAGAAGAAAATGGCACATGCCAATTAGGGCTCACTACCCGAGCACACTGCTCACAAGAGGCCCACTGCCTACATGAGACACACTATCTATAAAGAAATAAGTATCACCTACTTGAACTGGAAAATAGCATCTTCACCATGCTTGAATCAGTTCCATTTAATCCCAATACTTCTGCTCTGCCTTTCGCTCTCCTCCTTGCTACCACACTCTCATCTCCACAAGAACACCTTTGAAATGACTTTGCAATCCCTTATTTATACAATACATCAACTTAGGAATGATCATCTAAGTCGGCAAACATCAACAAGAACATCCGTAGGATGTGTAACTCATCTGGTCAGCCAATCTCAAGAAGAACACCATCATCTGGAAGTTATTCTTCAATTGCGAGCTCCAACTCCAATGAGGACCACCAACACGAACTAGACATGATCCAAAGACCTCCACAAGCTTGCCTGAATCACCAAGAACATCCACACTTCATCTGCTTACTAAAAACCTTCTCTCCTTCATCTGGAACCTCAAGAACACAGTTTGTCACCACTGTCACAAACGAATAGATGCTTGCGGACCTTCAAACCATGAACCAATCGAGTTGACACTTCATAGAGACTTCCTCAATAGTCCCTCAAATCCACAGAATAGGATAATGCATTTCCAGATCTCACCAGACCTATCTATTTCACTCTGTCACCTCTGAACACCTGTCGGAACTAGTTTAACTTGAACAACCATAACTTCTTCAGATCTTCATGCAGACCTCTAAAATCTCTACTGGACCACCTTAAGACACATATCTACAAACCCTTTAAACCACATCCTCTGATCCTCATCCTATCTTGGACTTATTCCTTACCGTCATTACTATTCTTCACTGTTACTGATTGAGACTAATTTTCTCAATATCCTCAGCTCACCGCTCATCCAATCCTTATCATTAATGCAACAGGAGTATGTTGACATCAATGACAGCACCAGTTAAGCCCATACTTGTAACACATATATCATGGCTACTTCTTTGGAAGAATTGTTGCATACATTACAGACATGGATCATTTCTCTAAATTCACTGATAAATATCCTCAAGTTCTAGAACAAATAGCACACATTCATGATGTTGATCTCCCTATGTGCTCCACATATGAAATTATTTGCCATATAGGTGACTTTGATAGCTTCACAACTCTCATGGGAATACACCCTTCGATATTGGATGATCTCACTAAATTCATGATCAATAATACATATACTAGTGATGATCTTAAAATGTTAGATGAAGCCTTGGATGACTTTATGGGAAATTCTACTATGGCACCTATTGATAAAACATGTGATGATAACTCTGGTTTACCTAATGATCCCTCTCCAAAGGTTAATCCCCCTCATGAGGACACTTTGATGCAAGAGGATGATTTCATTGACACATCTATTAACATCGCATCATCAAGTCTTTATTCTAATGCTCACTTTGGCCAAGATGAAGTGTTAGCAAATGAAGAGCCATCACCAGTTTGCCATTCCAATGCTCTCCTTGGCTAAGATGAAGCATTAGTGAATGAAGAACTCTCTTCAACAAAGAGCATTCCATGGGTAGACAATGAGCTTTCATATAACATCAATAAAAACTCTATCATAATGCATAAAACCTCTATGGATCATCCTACCAATCTTGCTCCTTTAGTTGATTGTTCATATACCTTGGATATCGCTAAGGAAGAGAAGGCCTTTAATGTCCCTCCTTTGATTGAATATTCAAGTCATTTGGACATCACTAAGGATGTAGCACTAGTGGATGAGGAGAAGTCTCTCACATTGAATCCCTCAAGGATGGATGTTGAGATCACTCAAAATAATTTACTTCTCCCACCACCTAAGAAGATAGCGAATATGTGTACTAATGAACTTCAACAAGAAAACATTCCACCTAACATTGAGTAAAACCAAGAAGCATTTAAGAATAAACAAAAAAATAATGACAAAAACTTGGCAATGATACCTTACACACCTTTTCTCTCTAACATTTGTGATTGGAAAGAAGGTGATTTAATTGTTGATGACTTCTAGCACGAAGACCCTACAGGTGAGTATCTCTAACCCTTTATCTCTCTCGTGATGTGTTATATGTTGTTTAGGCCTCCTAGAATAACCTCAAATTCTCCTGTAAGGTTTGGGATACTAGGAGACCGCCTCTATTGTGACCTTCTTCTATTTGTATCATCATTCTTTTAAATTGCTCTCTCTAATTTCATTGTTGTGTGTTGTGTCTTATGGACATAGCATCATGGTTGGTGACTTGGGGGCACCCTCCTACGTGATTCTCCCTAAGACACTTGTTTGTCCTCTCTTATTTATTGTTTCCCTTCCTCTAGTGTTTCCATCTAGCGGGCGGATGACGACAAACATTTATACTAATATAGACCTAGTGTCCCTTTTGAGAGCAATCAAAAAATGGACTTAGTTCCTAATATGATGATGGGGTTGTATATCTTATTCGATGCTTGGTTAGTGGAAGCACTCGTGCTTTCCGCGTAGTGAATTTTATGATGTTTCTATTGCATTTACAAACCTTAACAATACTATTGCTCCGTGCACCTTTGTTTGCCTTTGAATCTAGCCTTGGCGGTACTTGATTCAGAGAGCTTTATGATATAGCCCCTGGTTATCCTCGAACTTTGAATTCGTTGTATAACCTTGGCTCTTTGTGTGGTTAATCATATGCATTGATGTTGTTGTTTATCATGATGTTATGGACACTAACATGTTTCTTGCAAGGATGTGTTTGTGGCAACATTTGGCGATCGTAAAGTACATGTCACCTCTGGGGGGCATGGGCTTTATGAAATTTGGTGTTCCCTTGTGTGTTTTCTTCCTACCTTAACATGCTTGATATCGATAATTGATATCAACCACCTTAAGTTGGGGGCATATATAAGGTAAGCTGTCTGTTATAGATGTTAGCAATGTGTTTGACCTCAGATGCAGAGACTTGCGCCCCAGAGTAGTGCATCATGCATCCTAAGCTTATTTGCAATCAACCAATCAATCATGTAAGCCCTATGCAAAGGTGGGATATTGAGCATATCCTTTTTCTTAAGCCCTTTGTGGAGGTGGGGATGGTGTATTTCTCAGAGCAGATTACATTATCTTGTCATTTTCAAAAGTCCTCTACGGAGGCGAGGAGCAGTTTTGTGACTAACTCAACCCTTAAGTGTGTTTTCGGCGATTGTTGTGGTGAAGCACAATCGTCAGTGTGTGCCTGTAATGTGCTTGAGATGGTGTTGGACCTAGAAATAGGTACACTCCATCGCTTGTCTGACGTGTTTTCTCCGTGTCTTCAAGTGTGTGTGTTTTGGCATGCTTGTTTGTGTGGCATGTTTGTTGCCTCACATGCAAAGACCAGCGCCTTTGAGTAGTGCTTCGTGCATTTTGAGAGGTTTTCTATGTATTGTGTGTGTGTTACCCCATATATACTGAGACCTGCGTCTTAAGGTAGTGCATCCAGTATTATGGGAGGTTTTTTTACTTTCTAGTACTTGGATTTGCATTTCATATATATGAGAAAAAGAAAAGAAAAGATATCATTTTTGTCTTCCATGCATTAATGTGTCTTTTATGCATTGACTATCTACTCTGTGTTCTACATGACTGTAACTGTCTTCTCCGTGTTTTGCATGCCTGTTACTATCTTTTATGTGATTGGCGTGTCTTCTTTGTGCTTGGTGTGTTTACTGTGTTTGTGACCTTACTTTAATGCATGTATGGGCCTCACTTCCATACATACATTAAAGTGGGGGCTAAATGTAATGTCAGAAAATATCCCCTTGGGGGCTTTTCCCTCATAAGGTTTAGCTCCCAGGTCTTTAGAGTGCATTTACGACATTTTAGTTCATATTTTAGTATCTCGATGGAATGAGACCTAGGTTCCATGACAAATAGGACCTAGGTGGAACCCTTGAGTTGTACCCTGCCCAAAATAGGGGGGAGGACTTGGGCACCCGCACCCTAGTCCTGCCCCATTTTGGGGCAGCCCCAATTTTTGGGTGTTAGTTTATGACCGTTAGGAGGTTATTTTGTCGACATGGTAAAGTTTGAATTTTAATTTCTTGGAAAGAGAGCTTGTAGTTGCATATATAAGCAAGCTTAGACATTCATTTGTAAACTAGATGGCAATTAGATAGCAAGTGTGATGTTCAAGTATTCTCAAGGTGATTCAAGGTTTCTATTGTGTTGCAAGAGTAGACTTGTATGTTTTGTGTGTTGATATTTGTAGATTTGAGGTTCAATCTCCTCATGGCATGAAGAGCATCTTCCTCCATGAGAGCTTCACTACAAGGTGACATATCATTGTGTTTTTATCATTGATTCCTTTGGTTTTTGGCATCTGCCTCACAAGGGAATGCCCTCTTTATCTGACAACTGTGTTTGGAGACTTAAGTGTCCTCTGAGATTTGACTGACGCAAACCTCTAAACACCACAACCCCCAAACCAAGTCTTATGATTGTAGGTTACATGTGTCGCATCTGGAAAAAGTGGAGTTGTAGGAGGTCTTGGTAGACATTAGGGATTCAGGATCCGAAGAGAAGCCTGACAAAGGAGCACTACCAGGACTTGGGCACTCCCACTAGTGTCCTCTGTAGATAGATCTCAAAAAATAGAAGTTACAGGGCTGATCAGTGTCGGAAGGAGGTCCAGATTCCCTGAAAAAGTAGGTACCTTGGACTTGGGTGCCCGCACCTTAGTCTCTGACTATTCCACTTTAGAACCCTGAAAATAGGTATTTTGTAATTCAGTATTTTTCCCCTGTCTGCAAGAGCTTTTTCTATTATTCATCAATTTGTTGTCGTATTTGCATTATTAGGGTTTTAATGGTTAATTGGACATAAGAGAAGGAAAATTTGATAATTAATTCCCTAATCCAAGTTTCCCTTCATTTGCAAGTGACCTAGGATATGATAGTGCTCGCCACTCGACCCTAGATCCTTCAATGTTTAGTGGAAAGGAGGGTTTTAACATCTAAATAACAAAGATTAAAAAAATCCAATTTTACCCTAAACAACAACATATATCATATGAATCAAAAAGTACACAAGGCAAACATACTAGTAGGCATTACACTAACAACATGGCATCACAAGGCAAACCAAATTCTATTATTATAGTATTTCAAAGGTGGGTAATATGCCACTACATGGAACTTATTTTTTAATTAGGTGTAAGTTTTAGTGTTGAATACTTCATCTAGATTTATCAATCCCCAATATTTAAATTTTAGTTTGTAAGATTTTTTGGGGTTCATTTGTGAGGTTTAATATGTAATTTTTTATGTTTTAAGGTTTTCTAATTATAAAAGATGAAGTTCATAACCTATAGTCCCTAATAACAAAAGGGGACATCTTTACACTTTTAGATAAATGAAAAAAATAGTGGCATGCCTAGATCAAGTGCAAAGGATTAGGAACAAAATATTGAAAGGAAGATATTTATGCCATCCACTATCTAATCAAATGAAAAAAATTCAAGGACCACATAATTTTTAGGGTTTAAGGATTTAGTTCTTGGGGCTTTGATTAACCCCAATATACACTAATTCAAAATAATTATGTTCATGGGCTCAGTTATTCCTAATGTGCACTCAATTGAACCAACTACTAGATTGCTTCATTCTGATATATAACTAGGGCTACTCAAGTCCCAATGCATAATCAATCTCCACCTACTAGGTATAAGTTTTCTAGAGTCCTAAAATTAGGGCTAATCATGAACTCATATCACTTAATTGGTCTCAACTAAATTTATACATGGAAGATAGAATAAATATGGAAAATGTTTGTTTAATCACACTTAATTGTTTACAAATGCAATGATTTCATCAAAATTCACTTAAAGTAATTATCAAGTTAGAGGAAACTGATGAAATAGTTGAAATCAATTGGAGCTAATTAGGTTCAATATTTTTTTCCCCCAATTAGCATCAATTTCAATTGATAAACTAGGGATAAAATCCTCTTAAGAGAATTACCTACCCTAAAGATGACACCTTCCCCTAAATATAGTATCTTTCAGATTTTAATTTTTAATATGAAAAGATATAAAAGAAATACAAGTTTATATAAAATTGGAATCTTTTTAGAAAAGGCTAAAGTTGTAAAAAAATTAGTATGGTGGATGGTAAGGACACCAATGATAGTCCATATTTCACATAAATTTGGAAGCATCATGAGCTTT
The DNA here is from genome assembly GCA_027924645.1 of Cunninghamia lanceolata. Lineage (NCBI taxonomy): Eukaryota > Viridiplantae > Streptophyta > Pinopsida > Cupressales > Cupressaceae > Cunninghamia > Cunninghamia lanceolata. The sequence goes on from BSBN01000582.1 coordinate 25,922,577, forward strand.
CAATAATTAAATATGATTGAATGGTGGAGATGTATTCACATGTGAATAAATAACCAACCTAACAAATTGAATTGAAATATGGAAAAATTTAGTACACAAGTTCCATCTCCCACCCAATGTGAGGAATGTCGTAGGAATCATGAATTCCTCCCCAAGAAATAAATAAATCAAGCACTTCTTTATGCATGGTGGTGGGTAATGTGAAATTAACATACTTGGATAATTAGTATGATTACAACAAAGGAAAATTTGGGGAGTTCTTTGAACTTAGGTTTAATATATAAAAAATTTGTCCAAATTTGTACCAATTGCAATTAGGGTTTGAATTTGATAGTGAGTGTCATGATTTTTGAGTAATGACTTTCTTATAGGATTTCCCTTTATAATGTAATAATTATTCTACTTCTAATATAATGATATAAATAAAGTGGAAATTGACACTTATATAAATAATTTTTAGATAGTTTCACATGAAGATAGAGCCCAATAAGATCAAGGAGATGTTTCAAAAGACTCACAAATATTAGATGATTTTTAATTCATATAGGTTACTACCATAAATTTTTTAATAAATATGGTCAAATCATTGATCTAATCACACATCATGGAAGAAGGATGTGTTTCGCTAGAATGTAGTAGTTAGAGCCTTTGAGCAACTTAAATAAACTTTGGACCCTACTCCAAATTTAGCATCTCCAAAATTCACTAACACATTCATTATTTGGAGTGATGATTTGGGAAATGGAATTGGTATATTTCTTATGCATGAGGGGAGACCTATATCTTTCAAAATTTTCCAACATGAGGGTAAAAATATACTTGATCCCATTTGTGAGAAGGAGGTGATGGAAATTCTACATTTAGTCAAACACCAACATAACTACTGGATGAGAGACACTTCAAGGTAAAAACATATCAGATTTGGCCTCAAATACTTCTTGGATAAAACACTATCATAAAAGGAGAAAAATAAATGAGTTACTAAGTTGCTAAGATATCAATTTGACATCATATATAAGAAAGGGAAGGAGAATGTGGTAGTTGATGCACATTTTAGAAGAAAAGTCACAGAAGCATTACTTTGTGTCCTATTAGTACTCCAAGTAGATTAGGTGGATGGGACTTGGAGGGAATGAAAAAATAAACCATTCATTTAACTCGTTCAATGACTGCAACATGATCATAATGCATCTAATAAATGTTTGGAGAGAGGACTCTCTATTGTACAAATATTAGCTATATCTTTGCAAAATCTCATGCTTTGAGAATAATGTTTGGATGGAGCTTCATGCATCTCCAATGGGTAGGAACTCTAGCTTCTTGAAGATATCAAAGAATCAAAAAAGATATTTTTAGGGAGGAGCTCAAAAGTGATGTATATAAATTCATTGAGGAATTTTTACTCTACCAAATCAAGACTCTAGGTCTTCTACATCACATATCCATTCATAGTCAACATTGGGAGGTTCCATAGACTTCTTTAGATGGGTTACCAAATTCAATGGGGTAGAATCTCTTTATGGTCATAGTGGATAACCTCACCAAATATGCTCATTTTTTTACATTATCTAATTATTTTATGGCTATCAAAGTTGTAGTAGCATTCATGGAGACAATTAAGAAGCTACATGTTACTCCAAAAGTTATAGTAAGTGATTGTAACAAAGTATTTACTATTCATTATGGATTAATTTGTCCTTTTGTTTGGGTATGAGTTCATATAGCTCATAAATCCTCTTATAACCCTCAATATAATGGAAAAATGGAGTTAGGTTCAAAAAAAATTAGAGGACCTTATATTTGTTGTTTTGCATCAAAAAAATGATCACACTAGGTTCATTGGATACCACTAGCATAACATTGATATAACATTTCCTTTCATATTCCTACAAGGATGTCTCCATTCATGGAACTCTATGGGTATCCTCCTCCTATCACATAATCATTGATTGAGGTTTTGTGTTGTAGGAGAGTATGATCAGCATTAACAAGAAGTTCTCTCAAATCTTAGAGAATTTGGTCATGGAAAAAAATGAATTTGATAAGAGGTTTCGTTGGAGTCCATATTTGTCAAATCTTGAAGAATATCATGGTTAATGTGCATTGAACATGATAAGAGTTGTTAGAAACATTTTATCATTCTCTCTCACACACACACAATATTGCCTTAATCCACTCAATGATTAGGCCAATGACTTGCAAATAATAAATCACATAACACACTTATCTTGTTGTAATATAATAATATACAACATACAAATAATTAAAGGAAAGATTAACATAATAACATCTAGTAAAACAAACCTTAAAGGAGGGATATAATTTAGATCAAATCTCTAAATATTACATGCTTTAAATTATTATGAAATAAGAGTTGCATACCATCAATTGGCCTACTTATAATTTATCTATAACTAAGTAGCCACTTGCTAATTGTAACACTTGAGTTATACCCTTCCCACTTCACTTTGACTTGATAGAATGAGATAATTCATTATTGAATTAGTATTAAACATGAATGAAATAATTAATCAAGAAGGAATTTGGGAAAGTATAGCACAAACTAAATTGAAAGATGAACATATAGGAAAAATATCTAATATTTTTAGTGTTTATTGTTGATTAGGTCAATTTAAATTTTGATATTATTAGAACTAAGTTTTGTACACCTTATAAATCCTAGGAACAATGTAATTATTTAATATTTATAATATATTTTAATATTTTGGCCTTCATGAAATGGGGCACCACCCTTGAAGGAATCCATGACATCCTTTGGATGAGACACTATACCACTTGGAAGTTGTATTATGATGTGTGTAAGAAATCATCTATGTTATGTGGGAGTGTAAGAGCATCTATGACATTGTAAGGTGTATGATATTATATGACACATGTAAGAGAAATGATATAAGGGGTTATGTATGAGACTAGGTGGAGCAGTTTTACCACTATTTATAGCATGTGTAAGACATCTTGTAAAAGGTTTGAATGGACCCATATCAAGTGCTAGACTTGAACATTTTACCACTTACTCTTGGAGATGGGTGCATGGATCCAACTTGGACTAGTTGGACCAAGACTTCAATCATGGTTTTGAGCCTGAGTCCATGGTTTAGAAAAACCATGTGTAGTTTATTGGATCTCCTTGGTCTATATATTGGATGCTTGAGATGAAGTTTGTATGGTGATTTTACTGCATGTACATGCTACCAGATTGACTCCTAAAGACAATGTTGAAGATATCCTTTAATAGCATTGCTACTCTATTGTATTGTAATATTTTTTTGCTAATATAATTAAAGAGTTATTATAGCTAGGTTTTCTTTTAAGGGTTTCCTAGGGTTATCCATCTCCTTTAATTTGGTATCAAAGTTGGTTATCTTGCTTAGATATGTGAGAGGAAAGGATATTTTACCCTATTATTTGTCGTTGCTTGAGTGGAAAATTTGTGTAGGTGGATCTTATTTCCATGTATAGAGAATGGCTAGCACATCTAAAATGGAGATTGAGAAATTCAATGGCAGTAACTTTGAGATTTTGAAGCTCATGATGGAGAACCTGTAGACACCTAAAACTAACCATGTCCTTCTAACATCACTTTCAACATCACCTTCTGTCACTTTGTGACACATTCATCCTAGGATTATCCCTTAGCATTCCCCCTTGATTAATTAAATTTTTTTATTTAATTAATCAGGATTATCGTAATCTCTAAATCAATTAAATAAATTTTATTTATTTAATTAATTCATATCCTCCCACATCATCACTCTTATCTAATAATTAATTAAATAATTTTATTATTATTTGATTAATTATTGAGTCACATGTCTAGCTAAAGTTAATTAGCTAGATTCATTGAACCTGGACACTTGCACATAAGTCAAACTAGCTTTGCATCCTAGCCACTCATTTCATACTACATCTCTAAATCTCAACCTTTCACATAAGGATGAGCCCTAGAAGCTTCCATCCTTTCCCTAATTCCTCTCATCAAATCCTAGCCATCTATTTTATCTTTCACCTCTTAATCCTAACCATCCATTACACTTCTTAATCTCAACCATCCATTGCACCTCTTAATCCTATCAACCAATTATCTATAAATCAAACTTCTATCAATCCATTATCAATAGAATCCACAATTTGAATGTAAAGTTATGTTGTTGGCTTAGTGAGTAATCAACATCATGTCAATATCAAGAGCATAGCTCTTGGAGATTGGGTGCACTCCATTTTGCTCTATCCAAGGAAAAATAAGGGTTTTAGGTTAATTTATTGAGTTATTGCATTATATTCTATATTATTACCTTTTTATCTTTTCTTGTCTTAATTTTGCAATGCTCGGTGGGACCCACATCCCTTGATCTAACTTGTTTTTGTAGGTTTTATGAGCTTTTTATTGTAGGTTTACGTTCATTTTAGTGAAGATTTAGGGGTGACTTGTTGCAGGGAGTCTCCTATGCAAAAACAAACCTCACAGTTGCATTCGAGAGGCCCAAAAACCCTAGGGTACATATATAATTTGTCATTTTTCATCACTAATTTTTTTTTGAAAATTTTTAGCATACCTCTATCTGTAGATCCATATTGCATGGATCTGTGCAGCTCTACACACACTGTCAACTCACTTATCACTATTAGTTTGTTTAGTTTGTAGGTCTTCAGAGTTTCCCACCGGTTGTCCAAGGGTATGTCTTTATTTTAACCGCAGGTGGTAATTATTTTGTTTTGTTTTAAATCACCTATTGACCACAGGTTTCAAAGTATTGACCATAGGTTTTCACTTTGTTTTAATTGATATAAAATTATAAGAAGTCTTTTGTTTCCATTAACCATGAGTTAAAGACTTTTTTCTACATGGTTTTGCTTCTTTTCATGCCTAGATTCTAAAATCTCTTGTCCGCTGAGGCTATCTAGCCCCCTAGTCACATAAGTGACTAGGGTGTGGCCCCTCCCAACCGCCTCGCAACCCTCCAATGTTAGATCTTACAACCATGGTCACATTGGTGACCAGGGATCAATCCCCTAAGATCCTTCAAGCACCATGCCTATCCCTCCAACACCACCATGTAATCCAATGCCTATCCTTGAACCTACCAAGGAACCTCCAAATATCATGACTACCCCTCCATTATCATCATCTAATCCACCACCTATCCATCCTATTGAAGACTCTCCTACCATGAATACAAGCCATGATCCATTATGTATCCAAGTTGTCAGTCATATAGAACCTATCAAGCACATCCAAGAGAATCCCCCTCCTATCTAAACCCAAGAGCTATGTCAAGAATCAAATCCAAAGCATGATCAACCATGTATCCAACCAAATCAAGATCAAAGCCTCCCATTCATCCTATCCAAACTCCATATCACATTATCCACATTAATCCTCTCTATGACCAAGATATTATCTATGATCAAGATCCCATCCATGATCAAGAAACCCACACCACTCCTATCCAACATCCCACTACTCCTATCCATCATCCACCAACATCTTATGATGAGACACTTGGTCCCCAAGACAATATATATAATCAAACAAATAACTTGTATCATATCACACCACATCCTATGAGCATAGTGTTAATCAAGATCCAAGCATCACAAATCATCCCTTTCCTAATCCCTCACCATCTCCTATTGATCCCTAATTATCTCATGTTAATCCTTCACCATCCCCTATCGAACCTATCCCAAATTAATCATCCTATCCTCTAGGTCCCGTTGCCTTCATCCGTGGTGGTTCTCTTGTAGAAGAGGAACAACTTTTATCCACCACTCATCCTTCCTCACCTAATAATGGACTCACCTCTTATTTCCAAAACAAAAAAACATCCCATCGCACACCACATACTCAAACACATGAATTATCAAGGTAAAATCTTAGGCCTTCATGAACACAAACTATTGGAGCCCATCCATGTCAAAATCCATCCATGATTGCATGGCCTTGGCTATATATCCCAAGGACAACAATCCAAACATGTTGGTACCACCCACACACCTCATAAGGCATCTTCTTCCAATCCCAAGCTAGGTGCCCCTCATCGCACCTCCAAATCATACGTCGCCATCCCCCTCCTCCATCTTAGTTCATCCATCAATCAAAACATCATCCCATCCCTAAATCCACTCTTCGTCCCTCCCAACTACCAATATCCCCATCTTCACATCCCCTAATCCTCCCATCCACACATCCCACTCTCTTAAATCCCCTAAAATTCCTAATCATGATCAACAAATGAACACATCACCTAAACATGAAGCTATCACAAAACCCATGGGATTCAAAAGTAAAAATTTGGATGCCTCCCCACATAAAGAAAAAGATCCACAAAATCCTAAGGACTATCCTATCGTATCACATCGATACATAAAATCTAAGAACAATCAAGAATCCAAAAGGCTACATAAGCCCACACCCCAAAAATCAAAAACAAAAAATGGTGTGGATCCTGAAGAAAAAATAAATCAATCAAAATAGAGAGCCCATCCATTTCCCACTCTATCAAAAACTCCAAAAATCCTAATTCCATTTGGGTCCCTAAATCCCTAAATCGGTAATCCCAAAATCCCCATCCTGATCCCATAATCAAAAATCCCCATTGCTCCACACACCCCATCAAAATCAAAATCTTCAAAATTCACTATGGTATGTGCAAACGTTAGTCTTGGTTCCCCTCCACCCCATGGCATTCCCTCATGCACCCATACCCCCATTTTACATCCCCTATCCCACATATCTCCCCCATCACACCTATATGATCCATGCTTTTGCATAGGTCCACCCATTCTCCATCATTATCATCCATAATCCACATCATAATCCACTATCCCCATCCATCCAAAATCCACATCATAATCCAGTATCCCCTCCATCCATCCATAATCCATGTCATAATCCACTATCCCCTATCCATCTCATCTAATCATCTACCAACATCCATGTGTATGCCAATCAAACTCGACATGGTCCATGTGTGACATCCATCTAGAATGAGACATTATCACATAGCATCCTAATGAGCATAGTGTTAATCAAGATCCAAGCATCACAAATCATCCCTTTCCTAATCCCTCACCATCTCCTATTGCCCCAATTATCTCATGTTAATCCTTCACCATCCCCTATCGAACCTATCCCAAATTAATCATCCTATCCTCTTGGTCCCGTTGCCTTCATCCATGGTGGTTCTCTCATAGAAGAGGAACAACTTTTATCCACCACCCATCCTTCCCCACTTAATAATGGACTCACCTCTTGTTTCCAAAACAAAAAACATCCCATCACACACCACATGCTCCAACACATGAATTATCAAGGTAAAAGCTTAGGCCTTCATGAACACAAAATACTGGAGCCCTTCCATGTGAAAATCCATCCATGATCACATGGCCTTGGCTATATATCCCAAGGACAACAATCCAAACATGTTGGTACCACTCACACACCTCATAAGGCATCTTCTTCCAATCCCAAGCTAGGTGCCCCTCATCTCACCTCCAAATCATGCGATGCCATCCCCCTTAGTCCATCCATCAATCAAAACATACTCCCATCCATAAATCCACTCTGCCTCCCTCCCAACTACCAATATCCCCATCTTCACATCCCCTAATCCTCCCATCCACACATCCCACTCCCTTAAATCCCCTAAAATTCCTAATCATGATCAACAAATGAACACATCACCTAAACATGAAGCTATCACAAAACCCATGGGATTTAAAAGTAAAAATTTGGATGCCTCCCCACATAAAGAAAAAAATCCACAAAAGCCTAAGGACTATCTTGTCATATCACATCAATACACAAAATCTAAGCACAATCAAGAATCCAAAAGGCTACATAAGCCCACACCCCCAAAATCAAAAACAAAAATGGTGTGGATCCCCAAGCAAAAATAAATCAATCAAAATAGAGCCATCCATATCCCACTCTATCAAAAACTCCAAAAATCCTAATTCCATATGGGTCCCTAAATCCCCAAATTGGTAATCCCAGAATCCCCATCCTAATCCCATAATAAAAAATCCCCATTGCTCCCCACACCCCATCAAAATTAAAATCTTAAAAATCCACTATGGTTTATGCAAATGTTAGTCTTGGTTCCCCTCCACCCCATGGAATTCCCTCATGCACCTATACCCCCATCTTACATCCCCTATCCCACATATCTCCCCCTTCACACCTATATGATTCATGCTTTTGCATAGGTCCACCCATTCTCCATCATTATCATCCATAATCCACTATCTCCCATCCATCCAAAATCCACATCATAGTCCACTATCCCCTCCATCCATCCATAATCCATGTCGTAATCCAATATCCCCTATCCATCTCATCCAATCATCTACCAACATCCATGCATATGCCAATCAAACTCGACATGGTCCATATGTGACATCCATCTAGAATGCGACATTATCACCTCCTCTTGGAAACAAATGCTTGAGTCGCCATCCTCCATCCAAATCTTTCTCTCCGCCCATCCACCCATCCCATCCAAATATCCAAAAAAATAAAAAAATAAAAGATAGTAAAGAGAAATCATTCGTCCAATGGTGAAAACCACCTTGATGGCGCCTTGGATAAGTACCATGACGAAAACCCATTCATGGGCATCATGTGTAGATTGATTATCTATGTACCTTACACTTTGGGGCAAGTTGTCTCATCTATCCCATCATATCATTTCCCTCCTATCCTACCATCCTAATCCATTATATCCACATACCTATCCACATCAACCCATCCTACCCTCTTACTCTTTGATCTTGATAAGGACAAGGGAAAAATGTTGAAAAATAATTTAGACATCTCTTGTTATACCTCATCTTTTCCAACCAATCCTATCACACTATTCTCATCCCAAGCATTGTCATGCAAAGTCTTGAGTATAATATCAAGAGTGGGGTATGTTATTCCTATATGATGTAGTCCTTTGAGATCACATCCTATACCCCTCCATCCATCCACCACACATCTTCCATCCATTCTCTCATCCATTCCATCCATGCAATCCTACCTTCATCCTTGTCCCTAGGCATGGTTTTCCCTTATCATTGGTATCCAGTAAATAGGCTATCCAAATGCAATCTAATGCAAGCATCTCATAAAAATTCAACCAATAAATCCAAGTGCAAGTCATTTGTAATCCATGCCAATCTAGCCAAGCAATCTAACCATTCATCCAAAAGTATCCAATAGTTTTGTTCCCAACCTTGTTGCAAACTTGATAAACTCAAATCCAATCAAATCTTGCTTAAGAACGTAAGCCTATCTTAAGTATAAAGATATATCTATCAATCTTGGTGTTGATTTGCATGGCCAACAACACTATCTAATCAATCAATCAATCATCATTTTTCAGCTTGATAGGGGTAATAACCTTGTTTGTTTTTGAATCATTTGTGCATGCTTGCTTTCTTTCTTGTGTGTGTTATCATTTTACTTGTATTCGTATCAGTCCTTGCAATATATTGTCACCATGTCATAATGGTCTTTTATATCATGGTGCCCAATGACATATGTTTGCTTGCAACCTTTATCTTTTTTACATCAGTCCTTTATGCACGAGACACATCGTCACCCTGGTCCTTATACCTTAGTGCATACTATCTAGTGCTATATCAAACTATATGGTTTCCCTCTCAATGCAACATAACGTATCATTCATCCATTTCATCATTCCCTTATCTTTCTTACTTCCCTTAACCAATTCATTTCATCCATTTCGAGAGTCTACTTGTGTTCTTCTAACCCACTTATCCTCTCGAGGGGGCATCCCACATCCCATCTCTCCATCGTTCCTCCTTGTCACTCATCTAAGTGGCTAGGGCATCCTTTTCCAATCTTCTATATCCTATTTTCTTTGAAATGATGTTACTTCTCTTAGTTGCAACATCATTTCAAAGAGGGGCAAAATGTAGACACCTAAAATTGACCATGTCCTTCTAACATCACTTTCGACATCACCTTGTATCACTTTGTGACACATCCATCCTAGGATTATCCCTTAGCATTCCCCCTTGATTAAATAAATTATTTTATTTAATTAATTAGGATTATCCTAATCCCAAAATTAATTAAATAAAATATATTTATTTAATTAATTTAATTCATTTTCCCCTTTAGCCAAAATAAATAAATAAATCATATTTCTTTAATTAATTCAAATCCTCCATCATCACTCTTTTCCGACAATTAATTAAATAATTTTATTATTGTAGACACCCAAAATTGACTAATTTCATGATTTATCAATTTACTGCATTTTCACCATTTGCATCCATTTAGGTCATCTTTGTTCTAGCACACTTGTCTTGAAGCATCTAAACACCCATCTTTCTAATTAATTAAATAAATCATATTTATTTAATTAATTTCCCTCAATTTTCATCTAATTTCTTCTATTTCTCATAATTAAATAATTGTTATTATTTAATTATTTCTTTCTTATATTTCTTGTAAACGATTAAATAAATTTCTTAATTTATTTAATTGGTTTCCTCTATCATAAATAAATAAAATCAATATTTTATTTATTTATCTTATCATCACCTCTATAAATTAAATTAAATCTTTAATTTATTTATTCTCTCATTTAAAATCATCTCTTATCTTATCACTTTCTTCTATGTGTACAAGTCGGCCTTGTTCATTGGAATGATCTAGATTAAATTCTAATTTGTTCTAAAACTAGCTATCCTCATCATCAAGCTCTTAAAATAGAAACTTTTTCTATTTTAAGTAAACTTATCTTATTATCAATAACAACCCAACTACAAACATTTAAAATAGCTCTTACCTATGGACACATGGCTTGTACACATTCATCTATGCCATCTTTTAATCTTAACCATTCACATAGCCACCCAATCTCTACCATTGATTGATTTTGGTTGAGTTCTATATAAACATCCTCTCATTCCATACTACATATCTAGTATCTAGTATCCATTATCATAGCATCTACATTATCATCCCAAGCATATTGAGCATTTGAGAATCCATTGAGCATATAATCATTATCATCCATCCATCATGGTAGCTTTGATCTTCACGATTGTTCATTGTTGAGAAGCAATCCACATCTCCAAACAACGAATCATACAATCTACGTGATCTTGTTCTTGAATTGCATGCATTTGATTTCACTTGGATTAGATTCTTTGATGGTGGTAGGAATAGGTTTTGATTTGCATGCTTGATCTTATTAACCTAATTTTTACCTATCCACATTCTGGCATGCCCGGTGGCACTCACATCCTTGATTAACTTTGTTGTTTGAAGTTGTTTTGTGAAGTTTATATTTTTTGGAGCGCTTACAGTAATTTGCAGTCACTTTTAAGTGAAACTAGTCGCTTCTAGCATTTTTGTGTCACTTTTGAGCAAACAATGGTCGCTTTCGGTACTTTTGGCATCGCTTCTAAGCTAACAATGATCGCTTCCAGTTAGCATAGAATCGCTTTTGATCAAAAATTGGTCGCTTTCGGCTGTTATAGTTGCTTTCTACAATTTGGGATTTTCTGTTAACATTTGACTTTGTAGGGTGTTTTGCTAGATTTTTATTGATCAATCAAGGGTTTTAATCTCTATTTTGCAGGATCCTGATTATCATATTATCATTTGCCACTCAATTTGATTAGGGTTTAATTTTTATTGAACTAACATCCTTGATTTTTGCAAGATCTCATCAATTGACCATTCTAGGGTTTCCAATTGATTAATCTGTGGTCGCAGGGTGTTCAGTTCATCATATTTCATCCATTGAATTTGATATTCTAGGGTTTTCAATCTTTGATTATCATTTCTTTCATGATCCTAACCCTAGTTTCACGGAAACAGGGATTTTTCACGCATCCAACAAATTCGCATCACTTTTGAGCAGTAATTGATCGCCTCTAGTTTTTATGCATCACTTTTGATTGACAACCGGTCACTTTCGGCAGAAATCACATCATTTTTAATCAACAGTTGATTGCCTCTGGTAACTGTATGTTGCTTTTGGTTCTATCATTCACAGTTTGATTTTTCTTGGGTACTAATCATCTATTTGTGCAGCATCTTATTGTTTGTCCAAGAAAAGGAGGTTGTGAAACTACTAACATATCTGTTGCAACTTCGATTGGTCCAAGACATTTCATTTTTATCACTAATCTAGGAACATTTGGATTTGGTATTTAAAAAGAATCATTGTTTGCTCTGTGCTTGTTTTATCTTTTTTGCTTGCTTGATTGTGTATGTGTGTAACCCAAATTTAATAACAAAAGTATCCTCTCCCCTTGCCTATCAAATGGATCTTGGGTGCATGAGAACTTGTTATTACCTTTAGAGGGCCTGCCTTCCCAGTGTGAGAAGGGGTACAACCCAAGCAGTAACAAGCTAAAGCCAAGCTCTTCCAAGCTGCTTTATAAAAAAGTGTTTGTGTCAAAAGCCACAAACAATGGGTGTTGTTGTGTTACATCGATGAATGTTTCCCCCAAAACCCCATTGACCGCAACCTTTTTGGGCTGGGAAGCCTCCATTAACAGAGTGAATCGCCACACATGTAGCCACCCAAATGGATTCCCTTACTGGCAACCTTGTGTAGTAGCTAAAATCCCTCTATTTGTTGACGTAGAAGGTCAGACCTTTGAAGTCACCCCGATTCTCGTGGTTCTTAGTAGAGATAGCAAGGACAATCCTAAGGTTTATGAGCCTTGGGAAACTCAGAACTTGGTATGCGTGAGAAGTGAGTTCCGAGGGAGGAGTCGATGCTACCAAGATCCTGAAGCTATCCGCTTTGAATAGGCATGGCAAGGTGATTCAACAAATACAGTCCTTTCCTAGCCTAGGTTGTACATGTTTGTGAATGTTGTGAGTGTGAGTGACTGGAATCATTGTTTTCTTGCCAAAAATCACCAAAACACATCCTCTGTCAGACACAGATCACCTCTGAACTTAAACTGCTCACTTCTGTCAATCTGCATCGCTTTTAAATAGCAGACAATTACTTCTGGCAAAATCACATCACTTTTAAACAATAGTAGCTCACTTTTGAACTGAAACCTGTCGCCTCTGGTAAACCTAGTCGCTTTTAGTTAACCTTGCACTCTGTCATCTGAAATTGTCCATATCGCTTTTGAGCTATTACCCATTGCTTTTGTCTTTTTCTGAGTCACATTTGAGCTATTACTTGTCGCTTTTGGTCAAACATCAGCAATCTGCATCAACCCAGCACAATCAGTTGCATTTTCAGATTGCTTGGCTACGTCATTAGCTTCCAAACATTCCTCTGATCATTTGTAGCTATCTGAACATCATCTCCTATCTTAAGCATACAAAACCATTGGACTTTTTAAGATTTTCATCCTTTTGAGACCCCCAACCAACAATCAGCCATTAAACAAACAACCCAGCAATAGAAAACATCATCTCTTTGGTTTTACTTAGCCCTAGCAACATCAACAAATAGCATCAGCAATTAGATTTTCCCTTGAGTTTGTGAGCTATCCTCTAGGGAAGTTTATCCAACCAACAAAGCAACCCTATCAAACAACTTAAGAAATCCAAGCAACCAACCAACAACCAAAGAGCAAACCAACAACAACCTATTAGCAAACCAATCAACCAGCAAACTAGCAAAACAAACCATCAACAAGAAATCAACAAACCATCAACTTTTTGGGTCTCAACCTTGACAAACTAGTCCAATCTCCCTCATCAACCATCATGCCTCAAACTAGGAGCCAATATAGAGCTGAAATGGAAGCTAAATTGCGCACTAAAATGGAAGCCAAAATGCAACAATCATGATCAAATTCCCTCAAAGATGTGACATAATTCACAACCGGTATGCCTCCTCACATGTTTGTACCTGAAGGATACACCGCTAGACCATCATCCTCACAACAAGTACAACCTCAACCATCTATAACGACCTATTATGAGCCATCCCAAGATGATTTATCTAGATTTTAAGAGACACACATATGGGACCAAGTTGATAGGCTCATTTTATCTGATCCCGATCGCTATTTATTGCAATTAGCTAGTATGGAAGCCAAGTTACCAAGCAACTTTGACATATCTACCATTTGTAAACAAGACCCAAACACTCCTACTATTGTTGCAAAGGGACCATCCACCATAGCCACACCATCTCATGACATATCCATGCCTTCCAATCCATCTCTTTTGTTGCCTATTACTACACCATCAAGCCCACCACGAACTGAGTATACTATAGAACATTTGATAACTCCAACTAAGGTACTCCCTTACCTTTCACAAAATTTGAGATTTCCACCTTTTCATATCTCACAACATACCCCTGCTCCTACCATGACCGTATCCATGCCTCAAGTCTCACAAACTCCTCGAGTATCACAAGCTGTCCATGTTTCACAATTCTAAACTCCACAAGTTTCATAAGCTACCCCAATATCACAAACTCCACAAGTTTCACAAGATTTCCCAATATCACAAGCCATACAAGTCTTGTAGCCATTACCAGTTTTCACTCCTATCGCATCACATGTGAAGTCCACACCCCAAACTAGTATCCCTACCACTTCTAATAAGGTCTCCATGATTTCCATGAACACATCCAACACACCATATAATCCCAATGCTAACCTTATTGACATGAGTGACCAACCTATTGTATCACAAGCCAATCCCAGTACCACTCTCCCTTATGTTGATCAACTCGCATCACTTACTTCACCTCCATATAATCCTTCACAAAATGTCAATCCATCTTATGCAACCCAAGCATTACCCATTGGCACCCACCATATGACATATACCAATCCATCTCAAGGTACTTATGTTGCCCAAAATATAAACCTAAATGTCCATCCTTCTTCATCCACCAATCTTGCCATTGGTTACCATAATGTTACCACTTCCACTATTAATACAAATCCAACATCCAACCCACAACCATTGATCAACATCAATTCATCCTCTAGTTACCACGTGATGCAAAATCTTGGAGTCAATCCATCACAATATACTCAACCACCACTTGTGTCTCAAGGATAGCATTCATCAAACACATATGTGTCATATACCAATCCTTCAGCATATAATGTGAGCACTCAACCTCAACATATGATCATACCCTCATACATTTCACTGTAGCAACAATATACATCATACTACATTCCACCTCCAAGCCATCAACCCCCTTTGCAACAACATCAACTATCTCAAGTGGATATTGAACAAATGGTTCACAAGGCAGTGGAACAAAATAAGAAGAGGTTTTCCATGGGAGACATATGCCCTTACCCATTTGACAAATCACTCCACATGACACCTTTTCCACCACACTTTGAGATCCCACAATTTGACAAATACAAAGGGAAAGGTAATCTGGATGACCATCTTAGAGCATTCTATGTTGCATGTCTCGATGTTACACATGATGATACATATCTCTTGAGACTATTCCCTCGAAGCTTAGCGGGACAAGCTCTTGAATGGTTTTCTCACCTACCTTCGAGAATCAAAACTTTTGAGGAATTAGTAGACAAATTTCGATCCCATTTCTCTTTCAACATTGAACATGAGGTGAATATGAATGATCTTGTCAATAACAAACAACGAAATGGTGAAAATTTCTCCTCATTTACTCAACGATGGAGTAACATGGCTAGCAAATTATCATGGCATATACCCGAGAAACAATAACTTGACATCTTTGTCCAAAATTTGCATCCCGAGCTCTCATTCCAATTGTAATTGTAAAGTGCTAGTACCTTTGATGAAGGCTTGATGTGATATGTGGATGGATGAGGTTGATATGGAATTGATGGGTATGACATGTAAGGTTGAGGTGGCATTGGGTGATGTTGAATGGATAGATGATGATGTGCTTGTTGGGTTTGTGATTGACAAGTGGCTATGAGGTGTTGGGCTTGGGCTATGAGATGTTGCATTTGAGGTGATTGACTTGCTTGAGGTTGAATTTGTTGGATGATGCCTTGGAGCCTTTGTATAGTTTGTTGATCTAAGGGTCGCAGTGCTTGATAAAGTGATTGGAGGAAGTCTTGGAAATTGGGTACTATGTCTTCTAATGTTGGCATGTTGTCACACAAGTGTTTAAGTCTTAAGACCTTTTTGGCAAGTGCTTGATTATTATTTAATGATGATGTGGATTGTTTGGATGATGATTTGATGATTAGGATGAAGGTGACTCGGATGAAATTGATTGGTATGTGTTTAGGATGAAATTGATTTGGGTATGATGTGTTTATGTGTTTGGTGTTTATAGCTTGATTTGGCAATATTTAAACAAATGATTATGCATATACACACATGAATCACTCATGCAAGACACATAAGCAATTTTTTGACTTTGAAAATGAAATGTGATGATTATTAAGCAAGCACTTGAAATGTCTAGTCAAGTGGGTATGGCTAATTAGGTCTTAGGCTAGATTGCACAAGGTTGACTAAGGAATTGAAAGTGAAATCCTGCCACATAGTCAAAAGAAAGGGGTAACCCACCCTTCACCTTCACTTCCCAAAGGTATAAAGTTCTTTGGGGCTTAGCCAAGAGTGACAAGATTTACAATTCCCAATGAGGGTGTCTTTCGATTCAGCCTCGATTGAGGTCATCCCTTGGAGGTGTGTGTCTCCAAGCAGGTCTCCTAAATAGGGAAAACAAAAGTAAACCAGGTGAGCTGTCACTTGATTCACACTTGCACTTGTTAATTGACCCTTTAGAAAATGAGATGTGTGGAAAATAGTTCAAGCACTTGTTCTTTTTAGATCCAAAGTCCAAATGTGTGATTGAAGACACTAGCTCATTTTAGCCCAATTTTGATGATGTGATAGCAAGCAAGTTATTCGTTTTAAGCCCAAAGTCCAAATGTGTGATCAAAAAATGATTAGAGATGAAATATTAGAATGAGTGCACCTAATTATTTTCATTTTCCACTTGCTATTGGGACTGATCCAAACACTGCTCTAGCTCCTTTGATTCACCTACAACTCACAAAATCAAAAAACGACTAAGTAAACTTGCACATGAAAGCAATATGTGGAAAATAAAGAATCTGATGAAAACTAATTAAAATTATCTGATACAAAAAAACAAATTGCATAAACAAATTCTTTAGGAAATTCTATGCACTTTCAAAAAAAAAAATCGTTCAAATCCGATCAAATTTGCTCAAGATATGCTCAATTGAAGTTTAAAAGGAAGCTGAACTTTGACTACGAAAAAAGCTGGAAAATGTCACATTCACTTGATGAAACCTACACCATTGCGAAGTTCATGGATTCCTCTTTCCAACGAGTATTTTTTTGTGCGATTTGGCCTCCGTATGTGAAAGTTATGATAGAAAAACCAAAATCCACAATGACAGCAACCAAAAGCGAGTTACAGAGCCAAAAGCGATGCAATTTTGATCATATGTGAGCTAAATTTTGCCAAAAGTGGTGAAATTTTGCTCATATGCGAGGCAAATTACCAAAAGCAATGCACTTTAGCTCATATGCGATGCAAAATTAGCAGAAGCAATGAATTATTCCCGGATGCGCAAAAAAAACACCTATTTCTACAAAATCTAGGGTTAGGGTTATGAAAAATAAATATGAGAGATATGTAAAAATTAGAATAACCCTGTTGATGATTCAGATTAATTAGATAAAAGCCCTACAACCACATATTGATAAGATCTTGCAAAACAAATGAGATTAGGTCAAGATGATCAAAACCCTAGATAAAATAGATTGCAAATGATAAAATGAAAACTAGGAACATGAACACTGAGATCAAAACCCTAGATCAAACAAATGAAATCCAGAAAATCCTACAAAGATGTCAATAATCAAATAGAAACCCTAGATTACTAGATGCGATGAGGATTGCCAAAAGCGATGCATTGTCGTTCAAAAATGATGCAAATTTTACCAAAAGTGATGTGATTTTGATCAAATGCAAGGCAAATTTACCAAAAGCTATGCACTTTAGCTCATATACAAGGCAAATTTTGCCAAAAGCTATGTGATTTTGCTCAAATGCAAGGCAAATTTACCAAAAGTGATTTTCTGCAGCTCGAATGCGAGTTTCTTCACCAAACGCTCTTTTCTTCATGAAATCAAGCAAATTTGCACTCAAAATTTATGGAAACAGCCTCCTGGATGCAATGGTGAGGTTAGATTTGAGCTAGGAGATCATATACATACATTTTTATCCAAATCTTGATAAACTAGGGTTAGAAAAAGGCAAATTTTTGCAACAAGAACCTATAGAAACTAATGATTAGATCCAATAGGGCATGTTCATGTCAGGTTCACCAAAATGTGATCAAAAAATTTAGATAAATCAAATGATAAAACAATATAATGCATTACCTAGTCCAAATCCTCCAATACCTTGAATAGATGCAATGATGGCTTGATTGATTCAATGATTTGATATGTTGATTGCTCAATTTCGCAGCATAACACTAAGATGGAGATTGATAGATGAATGATGATAGATGGAGATGGATGAGAAGATTCAAGAATGATTTTGATAGAATGAGGATACTTGAAGAATAGATGCCTCTAATGGCTTGGGAGAGGGTTGATTTATAGGCAATGATTAGTTCAAATGGATGGTTGAGATTGAAAGGCTACATGATTGATGTGGATGGCTAGGATTGATTCAGTTATCCCACTATTCAAGGGAGTTGTAGTCATGTGACAAGTGTCAAATGGTCTTCCACCTTACACGGAGACAAATGTGGAGATAGAGACAAATATGAAATTTTCTATTTTTGGAAAGGAATGATGTGGAATACATTAATTAAAATTATTTAATTAATGTATTCCACATCATTCCTTTCCAAAAATGGAAAATTCCATATTTTTCTCTATCTCCACATTTGTCTCCGTGTAAGGTGGAAGACCATTTGACACTTGTCACATGACTACAACTCCCTTGAATAGTGGGATAACTGAATCAATCCTAGCCATCCACATCAATCATGTAGCCTTTCAATCTCAACCATCCATTTGAACTAATCCTTGCCTATAAATCAACCCTCTCCCAAGCCATTAGAGGCATCTATTCTTCAAGTATCCTCATTTTGTCAAAATCATTCTTGAATCTTCTCATCCATATCCATCTATCATCATTCATCTATCAACTCCATCTTGGTGTTATGCTACAGAATTGAGCAATCAACATATCAAATCATTGAATCAATCAAGCCATCATTGCATCTATTCGAGGTATTGGAGGATTTGGACAAGGTAATGCATTGTATTGTTTTATAATTTGATTTATCCAAATTTTTCGATCACAATTATTATTTGATTAATTATTGAGAGTCACATGTCTAGCTAAAGTTAGTTAGCTAGATTCATTGAACCTGGACACTTGCAAAAAAGTCAAATTAGCTTTGCATCCTAGCCACTCATTTCATAATATATCTCCAAATCTCAACCGTTCACATAAGAATGAACCCTAGAAGCTTCCATCCTTTCCCTAATTCCTCTCATCAAATCCCAGCCATCTATTTTATGTTTCACCTCTTAATCCTAACAATCCATTACACCTCTTAATTCTAGCCATTCATCCTATCACCAAGTATATATAAATCAAACCTCTATCAAGCCATTATCAATAGAATCCACAATTTGAATGTAAAGTTATGGTTTTGGTTTAGTGAGCAATCAGCATCATATCAATATCAAGAGCATAGCCATTGGATCTTGGGTGCACTCCGTTTCGCTCTATTCGAGGAGAAAGAAGGGTTTTAGGTTAAGGTTTTGAGTTATATTGCATTATCTTCTATATTATTACCTTTGATATTTTATTGTCTTTAGAACCTAATAGCAGACAAAGATTAGTGGCTTGATGTGGCTGACAAGAAGCCCATAACAATGGTTGATGAAGACTAGGATAAATTTGATAAAAATTCTAGATCTTTCATTCATCTATTTGTTTCAAATTTAGTGCTCCAAAAATTTTCTACTAATGATATTGTTAGGAGTTGTGGTTCAAGATTGGGGCTCTATATCAAACAACATTCTTGGTGAACAATCTTTTCCTATGAAAGAAGTTATATTCCTTGAGGATGTCAAATAGAGATTCAATGACAAAGCATTTGAACTCTTTAAACACTGTGATCAATTGCTTATTATCTATTAATGTCAAAATGGATGAAGAGGATCAATTCATTACCCTACTATGTTTATTCCTTGATTTGTAAGATGACCTTGTCATGGTAATTGGTAGCATTGTCTCTAACTTAAAACTTAAAGAGGTGGTTGAAGCCTCATTGTCTAAGGAGATAAGATAAAAAAATACATGACATATATGAAATATGATTTGTATATTAAAGTCCATTCAAAGAAAAAATGCAAGAACAAGTTGGACAAGAGATCCAAGTTGAAATGAAAATCTAAGTCTCATGACAAATATAAGGTGAAATGCCAAAATTGTGGCAATACTAGTCACATCAAGAAAGACTACAAGAAGAAGAAGGCTAAGAGGGAATCAAATGATGATTCAAATTCAAATGGATTTAATGACAACACTAGAGATGTTTTTTTTGTAGTTCTTGCTATGGATGCATGTGAGAATGCATAGATGGTTGACTCTAGAACATCTTTCCACATGGCTCCCAAATGGGGTGGTTTTATATTTATGAGAGCTATGATGGTGGAAAGATCTATTTGGAAAACAATACATTTGTCAAGAGTGTTGGGCATGGTAGATTCAACCTAGTGGAACATCTTTCCACATGACTCCCAAATGGTGTGGTTTTCTAATTATGAGAGCTATGATGGTGGAAAGATCTTTTTAGAAAACACCACATTTATCAAGATTGTTTGGAGATGGAAGAACAAAGCATCTTTCTAAAGTATTACACATCCCTTTTTGGTTAGGAACCTATTTTCTACAAGCAAAAGATGGTTTGGGTGTGTATGTGACCTTCAACAAGGAAGGATGAAAGATGTTTCGAGGATCCATGGTACTAGCTAAGGGAGTTTTCTTTGGAACTTTGTTTTATCTTAATGCTTGTACTCTGATTAAATGTAACAATTCTAAAGTTCCTAAATAAAAATAACCATAAGATTCCTATTGTGAAGACTATATTGTGGCATGAATACATGGGCCACATTAGTGAGAAAGGACTTAAAGCCTTGAAATATAAAACTATATTTGAGGGGCTTGTTAACTGTTTCTTGGATTTTAATTTTTGTGAACATTGTATTTATGGAAAGAAAATCTACGTTAAGTTTAATTCAGCTTTGCTAGATCTAATGGGATTTTAGATTTTATTCAAGGTGATTTATTTGTTCTGGTTAATGTACCTTAACTGGTAGAATCCTTTTACAATGTGTCAATTATTGATGACTTTCCAAGAAAACATGGGTGTTCTTTCTTAGGAAAAAAATATTAAGTCTTAGGTGAGTTCAAAGAATTTAAAGCTCTTGTGGATATTTGGATTGAAAAGAAGATCAATGTTTTGAGAATGAAGAATGGTGGAGAATTTATTTTAGCAAATTTTGTAAAATTTTATAATGGTAGTAGCATTGTTATGCATAAGACAACTCCATACACCTCCAAAAAAATGGAGTTGTAGAAAGAATGAACATGACATTGATGGAGAGGCTAGGAGAATATTTAATCGATCCATTTTGGATCAAAAAAATTTGCACAAAATTTGTAAGAACAACTCATTATTTGATTAACAAATCATGTACTTTAGCTCTTGTTAACAAAACCCTTGAGGAGATTTGGATATAAAATAAGCCCTCATTCAAGCATCTCAAAGTTTTGATTGTGAGACATATGTATATATTGCAAAGGGAAAGAAACCTAAGTTGGATTTCAAAGTAGAGAAGTGTATCTTCATCAGTTATAATGATGGAGTTAAAAGATACAATCTTTGAAATCTTAAGATAGGGAAAATAGTATAAAATCAAAATGTAATCTTTAGAGAGATCAAATCTTCTCCTAAGCCTCCACTAGCTTGCAAATGAGGAGAGACTAGTGGTGCAATTTATTGCACTTAGAATCATCATGAACTTGATGGGGAGGTTCATTTCGAGAGTGATTTAGATAAATCAGAGGACAAAAAATAAACTCATACCACACTCTTGAGGAGGTCCACTTGAAAAAATATGCAAATGGAACTTAAATGAGTCTTCAATAAAAAGTTTAGTTTTAACGGCAAGATTGAGAAGTACAAATCAAGTATGGCTTATTCTTAGGTTCAGGGAATTGATATTAATGAGATTTTATCTCATATTGAAAAACTTACATTCATTAGATTTATTTTATCTTTTTTGTTGCTTTTGACATTGAGGTTGAGAAAATTGACATGTTAAGTCAACTTTTTTGCATGGATATTTGGAGGAGGAAGCCTACATGAAATAGCCAAGACACTTTGTGGTAAAATGTAAAGATGACTTGGTTTGTAGGTTGACGAAGTTTTGTTATAGTGTGAAATAGTCCCTTATGGTGTTGTATTAAAATTTTGATGCATAGGTTTTGAAGTTGGGTTTGTGAGAGATAAATTGGATCGTTATGCTTATTATAACATAAAAGTATTCAATTCATTTTTATTTTTTTGTATGTTATGACATGTTAATCAACAATAATAAATATATAATTAGGGTTCTTGAATCTTAGCTTTCATTACAATTTAATATAAAGGGTTTAAGGGCTAATAAGTTTATCTTAGAGATAAAGATCATAAGAAATAGAGCTAACATAAAACTTTGGTTAAGTAAGAGGAAGCATGTTGACTCTATTTGACATAGATTCAAGATACATGATTTTTTTTTAAAAGGGGCAAAAATTTATTGATCAGCAAAGAAATAATACAAAGCAAAAGGCCCCGGGACCACAAAAAACCAACAAGAGTTCCACTAGGAACCCCAAGAAAGCCACCTACCTATTTCTATACTCATTAATTAACTGATCTAAAACCAGAGTATACTCTGGTGATAAAAGATCCCAATCCCCAACATCCCATCTCTCCTGATGCTCTGAGGCCCACTTAGCCAAACAATCTACCAATCTATTCCACTCATGAGGAATATGGTGGAAGGAAACATAGTCCAAATAGCCACAAAGCTCCAAAATCTACTTGACCACCATGGCCAACTGCCAATTAGCTCCATCCACCCTCTGCTCCAGCAACATATCGACCACAATCTATGAATCAGATTCACAAATGATTTTTTCCCAACCAATAGAGTAGGCCCTTTCCATAGCACTAAGAATAGTAAGGGCTTCCATAAAATTGTTAGTATGGAACCCTTTATAAGTGGAGAAGAAAAACATAGGATCCCCCTCACTATCTCTACCAACACCCCCAATCCCCGCATGTCCAGGATTCCCTCTAGAAGACCCGTCAGTATTAACCTTCAGAATTCCTTGGGGAGGAGGGGACCACTGACCTTCTCGTTGCAGCTTTTTTTTGGTCTGCTGAGGCCGTCTATCAATAGAGAAACCCAAACCACTGTCAACCAAATTCAGTTTCCTAATAATAGCCAAGTTATTAGGATCTACATTGATCGAGAGATCACATTTTGCTAAAGTAGTCTCCTGGATTCTACTACAAATCTTTTGCCATAACTGAACCACCCCCAACCTCCTATCCTAAAAAAGCCTCATATTCCTTTCTAACCAAATGTTCCAAATAATAAATTAGTCCCAATAGTCCAAACAATCTGGAGAAAAGAGGTTTGAGCTGGAGGCCTACCCAAAGTCTCCTAGAATTCAACCAAGGAAGTGGCATGAATGCAAGCATGATTCCATGCCCCCCACAAAAGGTGCCAAAGTTCATGAGAGAAAGAACACTGGAAGAAGAGATGAGAGACACATTCTTTACTATTGTGGCAAAGCACACATATAGAAGGTCCCTAGAAGCCTCTCTTCCTCAAATTCTCCCAGGTAAGGCATCTATTTTGAACAACCAGCCAAGCAAAGAAATTATACTTGGGCCAAGAAAATTTATTCCAAACCTTTTTCCACCAAGGAACACCAACATGCTCGTACAACTTTCTGTCCAACTCTAAGTAACCTGAGGCAACCGAGAATTTTTCTTTTGGATCAAGGCCCCAAGCTAGGACATCCCTCCCTTTGAGAGAATTACACATTCTCCCAACCAGAATGCTAACAATTTCCTGTCAATCCTCCTCACTACCACCTGGCGGTTACTCATGAGACTCCTTCCACCACATTACCTCCCCCTTACCTATCACCTAAATAGTCTTAAAGTTTGCCACCCTACTTCACTTGGCCTCAAGCAAACTGTTGCAAAGGGTATGCAAGTGAGGGAACATAGTTATTATAAGGGGGTGACCATCCCAAGAATCATGCCAGAAAAGAGCCTTGGAGCCACCATTACAAATCCAGAAAAGGTCATCCTTGATAAGCTTTTCCCCTCTTTTGAGGGTATCCCAAATCATAGATCCCTTCCCCAAAAGGCTATATCAGGGTACATCTAAGGGGTCCACCCCTAGAGGTACTTGAGAGTGAGAATCTGTGCCCAATCCTGATCCTAGCAAGTGCACCATCTCCAATATAATTTGGCAGCTAAGACCTTATCATTCAGCTCTGCAAGCTTGAGTCCAAGGCCTCCCTCTCGCTTAGGCTTATAGACAGAATCCCACTTAACTAGACTCCACTTTGAAAAGGACAAATTTCTAGCCCAAAGAAATTGTCAGGCAAGGGCATCAAACTCCTTAATGAAACTTGAGGGAACAACCTAAACAAAGCACCTATAAATAGGGAGAGCTTGAACAACTAACTTTAGCAGCGTTACCCATCCAACCATCGAGAGCCATCTATGAGTCCAATGACTAACCCTCTTGTGGAACTTAATCAAAATATCTTGCCATATCTCCCTGCGTTGAGACCCCACAACAATGGGAATCCCAAGATATTGCAAAGGAAGAGAACCAATCTAAAAGCAAAGAATCTAAGCAATCCTACTTTGGATAAGCCAAGGGGTATTGAAGAAGAAGATGGAAGACTTATCCTCATTACTCTTCTTTCGAAAGGCAGCCAAATAGGTATCCAAATTTTTCCTTAAATTCATAGCTTCATTAATTCTGGCCAAGCTCATCAAGGCAGTTTCATCCACAAACTGAAGATGAGAGTGGGGAGGTAGACTATTACCCCAATTCCATCCTTGAATAAACCCTTTTATAACTCAGGACTTGAGAAATCTACCTAGACCTTCCGCCATAATAATAAATAGATGAGATAAGGGGTCCCCTTGGCAGAGGCCTCTGGAAGCTCCAAATAACTCGGAAGGCTCCCCATTGATAAGAACCGAGAAGGAGGTAGAGGTCACACAACTCATCACCCAATCCACCCACTCCCTACTAAATCCAAAAGATAGAACTTTCTACAAGAAGACCCATTTGACTCTATTATAAGCTTTCACCATATCAAACTTGATGAACATATTTTTTTCCTTAGAATTTTCCATGGAATGAATGACCTCAGTAGCTATCACCACCCCATCAAGAATTTGTCTACCAGCAACAAATCCTCCTTGTTCTTTTGAAATCAATGAGTTGAAGGCTTAAGCCTTTCTGCAATCAATTTAGTAATAATTTTGTAGATCACATTACAGAGAGAAATGGGCCTAAACTGGTCTAGACAATTAGCACCTTCCTTTTTAGGGATAAGATCTAGAAAAGTAGAATTCAATGCCTTTAACATTTTCTTATTTCCTTGAGATTCGTGCACTACCTCTAAAAGATCTAACTTGATAATTTCCCAAAACTCTTGAAAGAATTCAATAGGAAAACCATCAAGGCTCGGAGCTTTACCTTTCTTCATTTGGAACACCACCGTCTCCAATTCACGCAGTGAGATGGGAAGCATGAGGGTTGCATTCATCTCATTGGAAACTAGTAAGGGAATACAATCAAGAATACAAATTTCATCTTCTCTAGATGGAGGAGAATTTTCCTTAAAAAGAGTCGAAAAGAACTAGGAAGCCTTGCCATAAATCTCAACCTGAGAAGATAGCTGAGTTCCCTCCGGAGACACAAGAGAGGTAATAAGATTACCATTCCTTCTAGCCTTACTAAGTTGTGAAAAAAGGTAGTATTCATGTCACCTTCCTGCAACCAATCAATACGAGATTTTTGCTTCTAGAAAATCTCCTCCTGCAACTCCCATTCCTCCAACTCCTTAGCAACAATAGTCTCCTCCCTACTCAAATCTTCAGAAATACCTTGGTCTTGGATTTGGTGGGTGATGATGTCCAAACAAGCCTAAGCTGCCATTTTATTATGGTGCAGATTGCCAAAGCACTGCCTATTCCACTTCTTAAGCCTATATTTCACATACTAAAACCTTTTGGAAAAAGAAAACATAGCCCTACCATGTGTAGGCCTCCCATGGTGCCACCAATCACCCATTAAGTCCTTGAGAGATGGGTCTCTCAACCACATGAGTTGAAACTTAAAAGAAGGGTTCCTCAGAGCATCGAAGGGTATTGCTGAAAAATTTAATCGGTCAATGGTCTAAACCTTTCCAATCTAAAATCTCTGAGTTGGTATTCCACCTATCCCCAAACCAATAAAAAGAGACTAAGAATCTATCTATTTGCTCAAAAAAAGCATCTTCACCACATCTTCTATTGCTCCAAGTGAAGATACCATTACTCAGGTTCACATCAATCAAATGCAAAAGCTCTATGTTAGCCCTTAGGAGATAAGCAGAAGGGTCAAGCCTAATAGTGCCACCTCTTTTTTCTTCCAAGAAATTAAACGCATTAAAGTCACCTACCACAATCCACATAAGCAAGGGAGAAAGTGACTGAACATACTTAACATGAGACTAAAGCTGTAATTTACCCAGAAGATTAGAAGGAGCATAGACATTAGTGAAAAGACAGATTTCACCAGACTCTAAGCTAGAGGCAACCAAAGAAATAGAGGAGTGGCTTGAGAGCCACCAAAGAGGAACAACCTTCCTTGGGTTCTGAAAACAAGCAACACCACCTAAACTACCATAGGCCCCAACACACTAACACATACCACACGCCCAGATATTGGGAGCTCTATTCAACAAGCCATCCACAGTCAACTTAGTTTCTTGAAGAAAGACAATATCAGGAGAATGGATACTAATCATCTCATGAATAGCCTTTTGTCTAGGGATGCTATTCATACCCCTTACATTCCATGAGATAACTATCATTTATGAGGCTGGCAGAAATGAGAGTCAATGGTCTTCACCAACCCAGCATCCACAAGATTCTCCCCAAGTAACCTAACCTTCTCATGGTCCTTCTTGTGACCCATCTTGGTCAGTTTCTCCGAGGGTCCCTTTTTAAGGGTCTTTGGCTAAATACCCAAGGTACGCATGGATCCACCGCCTTTACCCTAGTCTGAAGTCTCCTTCACCTGTGAAGGAACTAGATCAGCTGAAACAACCACATCTTTTATAACTAAATCCCCATTTGAATCAAGACCAGTCCATAGTTAAGGGGATAATTTAATAACTAGTGGACCCTCCTGCATAGCCACCGAAGGCAAATCCTAAGTATCTAATTCTTTATCTTCCAGCAAGGCTTCCATGAATCCAACCCTAGATGGCAGCTCCACTGGAACTCCCTCCTCCTAAACTAAGTCTACCAAAGCATCAAACTAATTAAAGACACCTCTAGTTTGCATGTCCTTGAGGGTTCTCTTTAGACCTCTGCCCATATTACTGGGCTTAACCAGAATAAATCTCTCCTTATCAACAGCCCCATCAACCACGGGAGCCTTCTCATTTTCCTTCTTAGGGCCAAAATCAAAAGAAACATCAGCTACAATCGTCACCTGAGAAAGCCAAGGGCATTTCCTTTGCAGGTGCCCATACTTATGACAAAACCAACATCTAAAAGGAAGGGTTTCATAGTCGATCTACTAGATCCAAGAAGAGGATCCAAGACAAATTTCCACAGATTTTGACAAAGGGTTATTTAAATCAATTTCCATGCAAATACAAGCAAAAGAAATTATGTTTTGATCAAGAGTTGTTACAACAAGCCGAGATGAACGACTTGCCAAACAGAAGAGCAATCATATGAATAATGTCGTTCCTCCAAAATTAGGAAGATGAACCCAAACGGGGACCTTTGCATCCAAGTTGAACTCCACATGCCAAGGTTTCATGAAAAGCCTAACCTGATTTAAGAAATAAGGGCCACCTTCAAAAGCCCTATTTCTGTCTGCCATGCATGAAAACACAACCAAGAAGTAATTGTTTGTAGCCATCATTAACTCCATATCTCCTTCGAGGTTCCAAACCTTCTGAGTCTAAGATTCTAGAACTAGCAACAAAAGATGAAGACCCACAAACTTGTAAATTAGTGCATGATTGCACAAATACTCCACATCTTACAAGACTCTCGGTCTAGTTGGATCATCAAGACAAGGTGCTCTTGACATCTCTCTAGACAACCATTAACTTTTTTGAGTCTGGGTAATCCCCTCCCAGACCCAGAGCCTATGCCAACCAATGACTTCTCAAGGAGCTCCAAAGACCTTGCATGCAAAGAGGAAGATGGATCTGCCATGTCCATGTCTTTGGAGATCTCCAAAGAAGGGACTACTCCACTTTTCTCCATCTCAAAACCTAGCCAGAAGAAAAGAAAAACACAAGCATAGAAAAAAAGGGGATTCACAACCCCTCACCTCCAAGCACAAGAACAAGAAAAAAGAAGATCAGTGATTCGCAGAGCAAGAGAAAACCCTCAACGCAGCTGAGAGAGGGAAAAAACAAAGCATGACAACCAGGAACAATACCCACAAAATTTGATCCACACAAAACTAGTTTGCCATCCCCCAGGCACAAGCAACAACAACCCACCCCTGAAGCACACTAGCACAACAACAAAAAGCAAAGGAGAATAGCTAGGGTTTCCCCTATCCCATGCAATAGAGAGAGACAGCAACTGTCACCATCCTATCTGTTCACCTATTCAGGATACATGATTGCAAACCAATGAGTATTCTTATTTTTGTGGGAACAAATTTATCAGTGGAATAATGTCCTACTTGACTAGATAAGATTGAGGACATGAGTCATGTTCCATATGTGAGTTTAGTTGGTGGCCTTATGTATGCCATAGTCTACACCAAACTAAATATTGCCCAAGAAATGGGAATCCTAAGTAGGTATATGTCCAATATGAGCAAGGAGCACTAAACTATAGTTAAGAGGGTCTTCAAATATATTTGTGGCACTTCACACTATTCTATTTGCTACTGGGGAGGACCTAATTTAAGAAGGATAGAAAAATATAGATATTTATTGATGCACATTAGGCAAGTGATATGGACAACAAAAGGTCTACCAGTGATTATGTTTTTAATCTGTTCATTGGCGCCATGAGTTGGATGAGCAAGAGGGTGAAAGTTTAGAACTATGTCCAACTTTTATAAAGGAAATGGTCAACACAAATACAATTTCTTAACTTGGAGCACCTAAAAGTAACATATATGTTTTGAATTTTGAAATGATATAAGCTAACAAAATATGAAACTTTTAGTTTATGTTTGTAATTTAAAAAAATAGTTGGATATATTTTTGTTATAAATTTGAAAAAGAATATTTTAATTGCTAGAAAAAATTCAACAAATGAGGTGAACGGGCCTCCACTTTAATATATTAAATTTATTTTTTTCCTTGATTTTTTACTAGTTAGCTAACTTGAATAAGTAGTGCATGCAGGAAAAATAGTAATTTTCAATGAATATTTATTTTTTAATAAATTTTTAGAGTCAATTTTATTGAAAATGTAATAGTTTTGATGGGCCTCCAATTTATATCTAAAGTTTAAACTATTTATCATAAACAAAAAAAATTATACCCTTTTGGAGAGGATTCTCTCTTCTAATGCACACTATTTTTCTTAAATTTTTAAAATAAATTTCAGTACTTTTTAAAGTTTCTAATCAAGCTTATGTTTGACTATAATGACCAACTTGTAGTAAATTTTTAAAAATAATAATAAACTAATTAAAATATTAAAAATATTTATTCTCAAATTCTAAGCTTTGATTCCTACCAAAGGGTATTTTTAGATGTTCATGAAAATATCACTAGCTGGAGAAATGTGGAGTTGAAGATGCACTTTTGTTGAATTTACCAAAAAAGAGGGGCTAAGGTGCCACATGGGCTACCAACTCGATCATTTCAAGCGAAAGGGATTCTCACCCAAAATAGTTTCACTTGAAACCCCTCTCCACAAGAGAGACTGGTCTTTCTTATTTGTATGTTAATAGTAATAGGCGAAACCCTTTCACCTAAAACTCATGGAACCACGCAAGTTAGAAATGCTTCGAGCAAAAGTGTTAGGCTTGAAAACCTTTTCAAGTGAAAGTGTTTCACTTGAAACCCTTGAGTTGGCCAAAAGTGGGACATAGTTTTAAAATATTACCTAAGAATCAAGTTTGTTGTTAAATCAAGGTGAAGAAATCTTGCAATGAAAACATTTCCAAAGTATGCAAATCTAATTTTAATCATACAACATTGGATTACCCATAGAAGATTAAGTTTGAAGCATAAAATCAACAAGTATAAAATTAGCAAACCATAAGAATGAAACACATAACATTGGATGTATGTGGAGAAACCCTTTTGGGAAAAAACCTCCACCATCAAAGAAAGGCTCAAGAATGTATTAATCTTTAAGTAGAATATGCATATACAACACTCTAACTCCCTTCAATCTGATAGCATTCTAGCAGCACTTAGGTACCTATGAAATAACATAATGAAATTACTGTCACATGCCTCCAATTTATAGAGAAATGGGAGAGGAATACCATAAATGGTTCCCAAAAATAATGTACCATCAAACCATGGTAAAATACAAAAACTCCCACATCAAAAATGAAGAGGATCTTTCAAGAATAGTAAAAGTAACTCCTAATGAACCATGAATAGCAAAAGTAACCTCTCTACTAATAATAGATGACATCTTTGAGTTGTAACTCCTCCATAATGGCACACATCACATGGTAGGCATCCAAATTCACCTCTATACATACATGTGGACTCCACTAATGATGCAAGATGTTCTAGTACTCAATTCTAGTGCCCAAGTTGAGGAATCTGCTAAAAATAACTTTGTAACCACTATTACCAACTCCACCTCCTTCATGATTATTGTTTAAACTAATATTCCAAGTCAACAAAGAGAATAATAAAAAATTATAATATCTCTCAACAACATGGATGTCCAAGTACCCATCCCAAGATTATTTAAGATGCATAAAATGCATTAGGATTGTAATTAAACATCACAATATCCTAACATTCTCCCACTTGATATTATACATTGTGATGACATCTAAAGGAATGATAAAATATATTAAGTACAAGATCCAAGGCCCATGGACTTCCTACACCAAGAGGAATTCTTTGTGGTCAATGGCTTTGTGAAGAAATCTACAATGTTATCCTAAGTGTTAACCTTCTACAACAAGACCTTACTATTCTCTACCATCTGATGCACAAAGTGATAGTAAACATAAACATACTTAGTACGAGTATGGCACATGGTATTCTTGGTCAAATAAATAGCACTTTGACTATCACGACCAATTCTAGCCACCCTGCAATCAAAATCAATACCTGTACATAATCTCTATAACCATACCACCTCCTTAGAGGCATGTGTAGTATCCATATACTCTGCTTTGGTGGTGGACAAAGAAACCATGGGTTACCTCTAACTCATCCAACTCACTACACCATCAAACAAAGAGAACACATAATCATTGGTGGACCTTCGACTATCCAATTCACCTACCCAATTTGCATCCACAAAGTCATGTATGTCCAATGTCTTATCCACATCATTAGTACCATAATAACACAAATAGTAATCAGAAGTCTCTCGCAAATATCTAGAAACCCTCTTAACATAATTTAGTGCTCCTTACTAGAGTTAGACATAAAGTTGCTCATAACTCCCACTGCTTGGGCAATATATAGTCTAGTGAAAATTGTTGCATACAGTAGGCTACCAACAACTCTATCATAAGGCATGTTAGACATGTCCTCAAAATCATCATCTGATTTGAGACACATATCTAATGAAAGATTAGTGCCAATAGGGAATAGAATACTCACAAGTGTGCAATCATGCATACTAAAACACTTTAGAATAGTAGAAACATACTTACTTTGACTTAACCAAAGATTTATGTGTACCCAATCCCTATTGATCTCCATATTAAGAATGTATTTTGCAGCCCCAAAATCCTTCATATCTAATGTGCTAGAAAGTTGAGTTTTGAGCTTCCTAATCACCATATTTTTATTACCAATAAAAAACATGTCATCCACATACAAGACAATGATTAGAATCTGATCATCAATAATTTTAACATAAACACAATGGTCATCCTCACTCCTAACAAAACCCAAACTCAATGCAAAGGCATCAAACTTCTTGTACCACATCTTGGGAAACTATTTCAAACTGTACAATGACTATTTCAAACTACAAACTAAATGTTCCTTTCCCTTCACAACAAAACTATCAAGTTATTGCATATAATTCTCCTCCTCAAGATCTCCATGCAAGAAATTAGTTTTAACATCTATTACCTATATTTCAAAATCATAAATTGCAGCAATATATAATAAGAATCTAATAGAAGATAACTTAGCAAAAAAAAGAGAAAAAAATTTACCAAAATCAACTACCTCTCTTTGAGAGTAGACCTTGTCCACTAGTCTAGCCTTCTACTACTCTAGTCGTCCATCTACTTCAATTTTTTTATACACCCACTTGAAATCAATGGGTTTTCTTCCTTCAAGAAAACTAAAAAGATCTTAGGTGTCAAAACTATTGAGGGCCATCATCTCCCCCTATATAGCTTGCATCCAAGACTCACTCTTCTCCAAAGAGAGAGTCTCCCTGAAATATCTTAGTTCATCATCACTACATAACAAAGAAAATATATAATGGAGATCTAGTGGGCTATACCTATCAATTGGATTTTGTTGTCTTGTGGGTCTTCACAAGGTAGGAGTAAGTGGCTCTACCTATTATTTTGCATGCTCATCTTGTTAAGTTGGAAAAGAGAGACTTAGCCTAAAAGATTAAACTAAGTCAAACATTCTTCCATTAACATGGGAACACAGTCAAGCTTTGCTTCTACCCATGAAGGAGAGCCAAACTACAATGGTTTTGTCCCTTTGTTGTATAGAGTGTCAACCAAATTCAACTGAAACTAACCAACCAAACTAGGGCAAAAGATGAAACCCTAATTGACCAAGATCTGCAAATAGACAACTGTCAAAAACTGATAGAGAGATTCTGAAATGATAGTAGGGATCAGTGAATAGAGAAGAACCTGGATCTGAGTTTGGGAGTACAAAAGAACCAAGGTGATAGGCACCCTAGACCCTAATTAGGGTTTTGCATAATGTCAAGATCTGGATGTCATCACCTATTAGTCTTCTTCAGTCCTCTAACGTCTTGTAGTATGATTCTTTCATATATGACTTGCATATAATCAAAGAGGGAAAGGTTGTGTTGTGTTTAGGGGCTTGCCTTAATCAAACCCCATGTTGGTTTTTCTACCTCCATTATAGTGATGATTAGTGATGCAAGGGTGCATGCCCTAGGAGGTTAGAGGCAAGATTTGTAATATATGATGAAAGTATGAATGAAAATGATAAAGATTAACACAAGATGTGAAACCCTAGTTGGAGTAGATAACTCAAGATCATGCACCAACATGGAGATAGATAAAGACGGCTTGAACTTCCTTCAAGACCTACAAATGAGCGTCATAACATCCACAAGCAAATAGCAATTCCAAGCATGAAGAGCACTTGAGCATAGGAGATTAATCATGTAAGCAATTATAATCTTTCATTGTCCATCTAAGTATAAAATAAGTTATAAAACTCCTTATATGGATTCTTGCTCACCAATAATGAATAAAACCAAATGGGGCTGACCTATATAAGCTAAGGACATGTTCTAAGCTAACACCACAAAAATAGGGCTAAAGCAATCATTTGGGACCAGGGCACTAGGTACCCTAGTCCTTTAGCTCCACAAACTCTAGAGAGTGTTAAATGTGGTGGGCTTAGGCTAGTACTAAGTTTACTTTGTTGGGTTTATTAATCAGGATTGAGATTTAATCATTTGTTGCTCAAAAGGTATTAAAATAGGTCCTAATTAACAAGGGTAAACATTTTACTCCATAACATTTAGCACCCACTTTAGCATGGGTACGAACTTATGTTTGAACTTAGACTAAAGTAAGGAGAAGATAGATTTCAAACATGAAAACATAGAAACCAAAAAATTCCACCAAGTTGTAGACTATAGTAGTCCCCAATATTAGGATTCTAAGGTTGCAAACACACAAGACATTGTAACATAATTCACACGTACATAGAGTACTACAAGAATACATAGGAATACACGCAAGAGATACGCAATACACAAAGTTAATACATGCCATACACAATGCATACACACTTGACACAACGCTTACACATAAGTAATAAAGTATACATGGAAAACATGATGAAGACACACAAAACACATCGAATCATTAAGAGAATGCAAGTTCAAAAAATACATCAAACAAACAAACATGGGAACAAACACACAAGGAACATGACTATGACACTAGCTTGCTCTGTCACTATGGGTCATGTGAAGAGAAACACTTTCATGGATCACACACTAATAAGGACCGTCGAATTACTAGGTGACCATGACAAGTCACATGAAGCACACGGGCTAGCAAGATTCGTTGTACTAGGTGGCTCATGGACCAAGAATAGAATGGAAATATCACGGTCTAGTGAGGATGATCGAATCACTAGGTGAGTTCCATGTCAACTATAATAAACAAGTATGTAATTAAAAGAGCATAGCGTGATGTATGCCCACACCTTAAAGTGATTGCTAACTCTTATCAGGGAGTAAGTAGATCAAACTACAAGATATGCACAAGAGCTTTCTGGAAGCACATGCACATATGATACGTGTTCCCAAAACTACATTGAACCAAGGGCTTGCCCCCACAAAAGGCAAACCAAGGTGATGTTGCGAGCATGATACATAATGGCTTGTGTAGTCATGGTATGACATCAAGCATAGCAACAAGGTGCCACATAAATCAAATCACACAAGAAATAACAAGTTAGATTGAATAATATAAAGTACTAACACAAAGGGATCTACTTGATTGGTGTCAATATATGAATGGTCGTATAATATGAGTATAAATATTATGAACTGTCATCATCTGCCAGTTGGTAGAACTATGGAGACAAAGGAAAAAATATCACATGAAATCAAATAAAACCTTGAATCAACAAGAAAGAATTCCAAATCATCTTATGCCTTGTGTTGTCCCCAAAGGAAACAACAATGCAACTTATATGACATATAGAAGAATGATGATACAAATACAAAGAAAGTCACAACAAATTTTGGTCCCTTTGTATCCTTGCACCTACAAGGGTGTCAAGAGTCATACAAAGAGAGCTTAACAACAGCATAAATAAAGCATCAAGGAACACATTACAGGGGAAAACAATCACATGCACCCATGACACAATAGAAATAGGGGCCACACTCATGAGTTGGCATAAAGCAAATTGTCCTCCAAATCTTGGTCATGACCAATTTGGGAAGGTGGACAAGATGCAAGAGGAACTATAGCAAGTGTGGTGCACAGAACAAGTCATACATGTATCGTTATTATCTTTAGATTCACTGTCAGAATATAGCACGATAGGTTCTATTGAGGGTTGTAAAGCACTATCTTTCTCTAGAGGAGACAAAGCACTAGTAGATGTCTCTTTTGCATCCATTGGTGATAGAAGCTTCCAAGGAGGGAGATTATCCTCTCTTGTGACAAGGCGAGCCATAGCACACCGATGCTTTTTTTCATTCTCTTGCAATCTTATTTCACTTAGCTTTGTTTGTGATGTTTGTTAAGGGAACTATAGTATCTTCTAATGTGGGTTCCATTTTTTCCTTTCCTTTAGGATCATTAGAAGAAACAAGAGGAACCACCAAAGTTTAAGAGACCACAAGGGGAGGGTTCCTCAATCTGGACTGCTCTTCCTTCTCAACTTGTGAAAGAGGTGGAAGTACTTGAGCATCCATAAGTGGTTGAGAAACCTCAGGAAATAATGCACGTGCAATCGATTGATTTCCACTAGTCTCTGCAGAGGCAGGTGGGACAAAAGTAATATTGCGATTGGGGAGAGGTCTATTTTGTGCTTGATGGTTGCCTCGTTGTCCTTGTAGGGATGGCGGAGGAGGAACCTTAGCATATCTACCAGATGCTTGGGGACAGGGAGGAACCTTCAATTTAGGCTTAACTTCATTTGCCACCTATGGGACAGGGGGAACTACTATTGTAGCCTTAGAAGATCGAGGAGGTCTGAGGGAATCACAAGGAGGTATGTTACTAAGTGACAATTCAACATTTTTTTGTGCCTTATATTTTGATATGATAAAAAGAATAGATCCTCTTAGGTAGCTCAAGCAACTCCAACTAGTTTTGGCCAGAAGTAGTCGAGTGTAAAGTGCCCATGTTGAGCAATAGGCTAGTACCAACTATGATGTACATCGTGCACGCGTCCCTCAAATGGAAACTTTAAGCTCGACTGCCTTCATTGAGCAAAGCCATGGGTGACCCAAATTCACATAAAATAAGTCTGATGTTGGAATGACAATAAAAGTAACATCCAAAGATCTTGGCCCAACCTTGATGGTAAGGGTCAATGCACCAAGAATTGGAAGGATAGACCTATCATGTGCTCTAATCACAATTTTGGATACATCAAAGTTATCGCAGTGTAAACCATGCATTTAGAGAAAATCTTTAGTTACTCCATTTACCATGCAAATAGGATCGATCATAGCACTTGTTATGGGTTTATCATTGATTTCAATGGTGATGCAAAAAGGTCCATCAGGAGCTTCAATGGTAGCATCATGAGGAGTGAAAGATATAGTCGGTTCAGGTTTTGCTCACTCTTTCTGAGGGCGAGCATCTACCATGCAAATTGTAAGGAAGATAAGGCAGAGAAACAACTTCCTACACTAATCTTGAGGGGAAAGATATGCAGAACTTTTCAAATCTTTACAACAGTTACAGAAATAAACACAAATAGCAATCATACCATAACACAATAATTGTGTGGGGAAGCCCTTTCGGGAGAAAAACCCCACACTCCAATGCCACCCAATATATTACTCAAGAATCAAGAAGATTACAATATAGTTGCAAAGAAAGATTTCTTAAGAGTATGACCAACCAGAGATCTGGAGGCAACTCAACATCTATAAGACTCTCACACACAACCTCCATCTCAAGCTCTTGATATATAGGAGATACAATATAGTAAACCATCAATGGTAATTACAAAACCATGACCAAAACCACCCAAAAGTGGCTCCCAAATTATCTCCAATCAAATATTCCTTGTGATGTGCCAAATCACACACCAACATGTGCAACTCTCCCCTTTACAACTCTTTTAAGTGTCCAACATGTTTTCACATTTCCAAAAATAGGAGGCCCAACTTTCAGAGGTCATAACTTTTGATCTGGGTGTTTGATTGACAAACTGTTTGATGTGTCGAAAAGCTCATGAAGAGATATATCAAGCTATAACCAGATTTTCCATTTATGACAACTTTTGGGGTGTTTAGGTACCTCTAATTGTCTCAAATTTGAGTTTGAAACTTTTTTCAAGAGTTTCAAAAAACATAAACTTTAATATCTTGCAATCCAGGTATGATCTTGAGTCAAAACTCACCCAAGATGTTTACTTGGTAGTTCCACACCTTTTGGGAAAATTTTGGGTCCATTCAAGCTCAAATGTAGAGTTACTAAAATAGTAAGCCCTACCATTTTTAGCCCCTTTTGGAAACTCTGAAAGTTCTAAACCATCCTTCAAGATAAAGGATATTCGAAAAGACCAAAATTGGGAAGAATAGTAACCTTTTGTAGTTGCAAGGTTGAGACACCTTTCCTAACACAAATATCACTTGCATAGTCTCGTTCTTGATGAGTATAAGTACATAGCATCTCTTGAGATGGATCCACAACAATAGATTCATGATGAGGTAATGGATTTGTATATGTTTATAAGTTTTGATTAGGTGGAGCCACTGATTTATTTCCTTTGTTGTTTACACCAACAACCTGGATGACATTGGAATCAATGAGGTCTTGAACTTCATGTTTAAGATGCATAAATCTTTCAGTGTCATGACCAACAGTGCAATGAAATTGGCCAAAGGCCTTTGAATCAAAAGAATATGATTGCATCTTACTTGGATCGAGAGGTCGAACAAGTGGAAGTGATGCAGGGACTTCTAGAGGTCATAACTTTTGACTCAGATGTGGGTTTGGGCTGAAATTTTATAGGTGGATGCGTTATGAGGTGGCATGTGGATTCCCAACCGACCATAGTCAGTTGGACCCTGTCTTGGCACTTTTTCAGGGCTTCAAACTTTCATCTTGGCCCTCAAAATGACAATTTAGTGTTTTTTCCTAGTTTTTTAAAAGTTGCTTTTGTTAATAACTCGAAACTCCTGTTTCAAATTTAGGATGTTAGTTGGCTTTTTGTCCTACCTTAGTTTTAGGAAGTTTTTGGGAAAAAATTGTATTCTCAAGATATGCATGTAAAATTACCTAAAATGGCAAAATCTGATAATTGTCGAAAGCTGCCAAAAAAGGTGATTTTTTTTTTTGTTTTCTTGGATATAAGAGAGTTTTCTATGATTGTAGCAGCAGAGTTGGTGAATAGAAGTTTTCTTTATTTTTTCTAGTTTTCCAAATCTTTGGCTCTCACACATGATTAATGACACAATTCTATTGCGTGTATGTTGTTGGCTACATCATCTGCTATCAAAGCAGGAAGATGGCTAGGAGAGGAAGAGGAAGAGGCAATCTTACCCAGATGCATAGAGAAATGCAAAATCTGCAAAGGCAAGAAGAAGAACTTACAACACGGATGGAAAACCAAAGACTAGGTAGAGGAGGAGACGAATCTGATGAAAAGATAGGACGAGGAGGTGCAGATCAAGATACAGAACATGAAGAAGAAGAATTAGAAGGCATGAGTTTTGAAGAGAGAATGCTCAGGGCCTTAGAAGGGAAAAATGAAGGGGTCAAGGTAGATGTTTCAAATTATGCAGGTAGTCTTAAACCAGAGGAGTTGATAGACTAGTTGAAGGACATGAGAAAAGTTTTTGAATGTAAATCCATGACAGAGGAAAAGAAGGTGAAATTTGCATGCACCAAATTAAAGGGTCATACAATGATTTGGTGGGATCATCTTCAAAAGGAATGAACAAGGAAAGGCAAGGATAAGATCAGGACATGGAATAAAATGGAGAAAAAGTTGAGAGAAAATTTTTTTCCCATAGATTATGTGCAAACCCTTTTTCGTAGGTTTCAAAATTTAAAGCAGAACCTCTCTTCTGTGCAAGATTATACAAATGAGTTTTATACACTATCTATACGTATAGAGCATCAAGAAACTGATGAATAGATGGCTACTAGATATGTGAATGGCCTAAAATTCTCTATTCAAGATGAATTGAGCATGCATCGACTCAACAATATGGAAGAGGCTTACCAATTGGCTCTAAAGGCTGAAGAAAAACAAAACAGACAGTACCATCAGAGGAATAGAGTAGGAAGAAGGGGTACATCAACCCCATTTCGAGGAGGTTCCAAATATGGCAGGGGAGAGTCATCCCATGGATTGGAAAAACAAGTAGACACTCGACAAGATCCTCTGAATCAAGAATGAGGAAGGGGATTTCAAAGAGGTAGAGGTTATGGTAACGGTAGAGGATGAGAAACCCAGAGAAGGCCTTTCACTTGTATTAGATGTGGAGAAGAAGGTCATAGGACATTTCAATGCTCAAATTATAACATGCAAGAAAGAAATCAAGGAGGACAACCTAGGGTGAACCTGATTCAAACGCAACATGAAGTGGAAGGGATGGAACTAGAGGTTCCACCAGATGTGGGAGAAAGTCTCATGATGAGAAGAGCAATGGTGATTCTAGAGAAGGAGAAAACACAAGCCAAAAGATCTGATGGTTCATGGCTTTGAACCAATATCTTCAGAACCAGATGCACTTTGGGTGGCAAGGTATGTCAAGTTATTGTTGATGGATGTAGTTGTGAAAATATGGTTTCTAAAGAAATGGTAGAAAAATTGAATTTACACTGTGAAAAAATCCTCATCCGTACCGCATTGCATGGTTTAAAAAGGGAAATGAAGTCACTATTGATAAAAGATGCCTAATTAAGTTTAGCATAGGGAAGATCTATCAGGATGCGATATGGTGTGATGTTGTCCCAATGGATGCCTGTCATGTGTTATTGGGAAGGCCATAGCGGTATGATAGAAAAGTTATATATGATGGAGAGAAAAACACATACAGCTTTTGGAAAGATGGCTCTAAGGTGATTTTATTGCCTCTCAAGGATGAAGGAAAAGGTGAGACCATGTTGTCTGAAAGAGATCTTGTTAAAGAAATGAAGGTGATAGGGTGTTGTTATGCATTAGTAGTGAAAAAAGGTGAAGAGGAAGACATTTCAGTTCCCCAGAAGTAGCAGAGCTATTGAAAGAATTTGTTAATGTTTTGCCTGATGAATTACCTGATGGTCTACCACCAAAGAGAGATATTCAACATCATATTGATTTGATTCCAAGAGCAACTCTACCCAACCAAGTAGCTTATAGGATGAATCCAACACAACATGCAGAGTTGAATAAGCAAGTAACAGAACTCATAAGTAAAGGTGTGGTGAGAGATAGCATGAGCCCATGTGTTGTACCTGCATTGTTGACCCCAATAAAAGATGGAACATTGAGGATGTACACTGATAGTAGAGAAATTAATAAGATTACCATCAAGTATCGATTTCCTATACCTCATATGGAGGACATGATGGATGTCCTTGCAGGGGCCAAATATTTCAGTAAGATTGACCTGTGAAGTGGCTACCACCAAATCTGGATCCGAGAAGGGGATGAGTGGAAGATAGCCTTTAAGACTAGAGATGGATTATTATGAGTGGATGGTTATGCCATTCGGGTTATCAAATGCACCTAGCACATTTATGAGATTGATGAACACTATACTAGGACCTTACATTGGTAAGTTTGTGGTAGTTTATTTTGATGATATTTTGGTATTTAGTAACAGCAAAGAAGAGCACCTACAACACTTGAGGATCATCTTTGGTGTGTTAAGTAAGGAGAAGCTCTATGCCAATTTGAAGAAGTGTAGGTTCATGCAGGATAGTTTTGTTTTTTTAGGCTTTGTCATTTCTAAAGATG
This sequence comes from Cunninghamia lanceolata, assembly GCA_027924645.1. Classification (NCBI taxonomy): domain Eukaryota; kingdom Viridiplantae; phylum Streptophyta; class Pinopsida; order Cupressales; family Cupressaceae; genus Cunninghamia; species Cunninghamia lanceolata. The sequence continues at coordinate 25,963,940 of BSBN01000582.1, forward strand.
GTGTCAGAATGGATCTAGAAAAGGTCAGGGTAATTCTAGAATGGCCTAATCCAAGCAGCATCACCAAGGTAAAAAGTTTTTATGGCTTGGCCACTTTCTATCACAAGTTCATTCGAAATTTTAGTAGTATTGTAGCTCCTATAACAGATTGCACCAAAGGAAGGGAGTTTGTATGGACCAAGGATGCTGAGGAGAGCTTTAAGAACTTGAAGCAAAAGGTAACAGAAGTACCTATACTTGCATTGCCAAATTTTGATAAGGTATTTGAAGTATAATGTGATGCCTCCCATGTGGGAATAGGTGTTGTGCTTAGCCAAGTTGGAAAACCTATATCTTTCTTTAGTGAAAAGCTTAATGAAGTGAGAAAGAATTATTCTACCTATGATTTGGAATTTTATGCAATTGTTCAAGCATTGAGGCATTTGAGACATTATCTATTTCCCCAGGAGTTTGTATTGTTTACAGATCATATTGCATTGAGATACTTGAACACACAAAAAAAGTTGAATAGTAGGCATGCCAATTGGGTCTCTTTCTTGCAGGGTTACAATTTTGTGTTGAAGCATAAGTCTGGAAAACAAAATCAGGTTGCAGATGCATTAAGTAGGTGTGTTGCACTTTTAACCACAATGGAAATTGAGGTGATTGGTTTTGATGCCATCAAAAATTTGTATGAGTCTGATGATGATTTTTGGGAGATTGTGGAACAATTGAAGGCGCCAATAACTGTTACCTAAATTTCACTATGGCTCATTCAGGTAGAGTTTTGATTCAAAACTTGTAAGGTACATCTCGTCTGGTCCTTCATACATTACATTCAAGTGCATAAATGAAATAATTTAGGAGATTATGTTTATTAGTTTACTGCATTTATCCAAGTGCATGTAACATAAGAAGGGTTTATCCAAAACTTTTTCCAAAAAATAAATAATCTTTATTGAATGTAAAATGTTCATTATCTCACACAAGCCGTGAAGTTAACTGTCTTATTCAATGAAATAGAAGAACAATCTATACATGAATAAGTAAATAAAAGTAATGTGCATGTAAGGTCAGAGGCCAGTCATTGCCTGAGAATGACTGGTTCTAGTTCTAGCGTGTTGTCCTGTCGCCCTGAGTCGTCTTTGTCCTTCCTAGCTTCATGTCATCCCTGGTTCTTGCATCTAGCAAAAACAGTGGTGTAAGAGCAATGCTCTAAGCAATGAACGGTCCCAAACCATACATGAACAAGATACCATACATGTATAAATTGATCCTTAATTGCATTAAACAAGAAATGTATACCTTGGATGTCCTAGAGAACAATCAGTCATCAAACACATCCAAAAAATGCATTTATTTTCTAACAAGTTTACTTCATGTGCAGCTACAGGTGTAATTATGTTTCTGTTTGATTCATCAGGTTACATTATGAGTGAAGGAAATGTGGCTCCCACAAGGGTTGAGCCCAGCTCATAGTCCTTCCAAAACATTTCAAATGCAATATACAAATGCAAAAACACAGCCCAAGGGGCATATTCAGAAGGCAAATAATGGCTGCCACAACAGCAGCAAACTGTCACTAAAAGGGCAATCCATAACAGCCAAAAAGATAGTCACTAAAGCTGCAAAAAATAGTCATAAAGTGCAGCAAAAGACTATTGTAAAGAGCAGCAAACAAAAGAAATGGGATAGCAAGCTGAGGGGCAGAAATCATACCTAAAGACTGTAAGGAACATCATGCATGACAGCAGAAAAATAGAATGCATAAGAGCAGCAAAAAATCATGCATGACAACAACAAAATCAGTTTTGGAACAGCAGTAAGCTAAATGATTGTAATGTGCTAAAAAACAGTCATAAAAAGAGGTCACACTATTACAACGTTGACATGATTCAGATTCAAATGACAACCATGATCAAACACATCCATATACCTGAAGAATGCATTTTTGGAATAGCACATACAAAGGCAATTGGAACAGCATGAAGGAAAGTGAAGAAAAGTTACAAGTGCCAGAGCATCAATTCTCAGAGTTCTAGTTTACATCTGTCTATCTCAGTCATCCAACATATCTCAATGATGATGTTGTTGTTAACTCTTTTGAGAGATAGGCAATCTATGGCCCACGTGAATTTTATCTAGGACTGGAGCACCATAAAATAATATTTAGTGATAGAGCAACTTTAGCCAAACCTGACCTTTGACAAGCCTATGATGATATACAGATGCATCAACTTGAAGAAACAATATGTCTCATATTTTCCATATACCTCAAATGTTTTGCAAGTGCATTATGATATGCAAGGTGCCTTAATGTTTTTCAATACAATGTCAGTATTATAAGTGCATCAACTTATCCAAGTACAAGTGAGGATGTATGCATTAATGGCATGTTCAGTGACGAGTGTCTGAGAAAAGAAGGTCTCTGGTTTATTTCTTTATGCAAGGTACAAACTCATATGATACAAAATATACAGACAATGGAGGAGCAGTCATATGACTGTGTTATAGACAAAAGGGACAGCAGAGATACACATCCACAGTAGGTTTAAATCCTGTATACATGCAAGATACAGTGACAAAGGTGACAAGCCTGCAGTCTTAAGGCATGTTATAGAAACATATAAGTTGCTAGCTGTCATGAATTGGAAGAGAGCAGTCCTAAAAGAAGCTGACATGTCATGACTAAGGTGATAGGTAAGTTTCCTTCAAGACCCTTTGTCTTCCATGACCAAGAACTCTGTCAAGAGAATGATATCTATGTAAAGATAAGCCTTGCTTTGTAGACTGATCCATGCTCTACAGTTTCAACAAGGAATTGAGACCATATCAAGAATATAGTAGCATGCTGAGAGAAAGGCACAGTCATTGTAAGACTGTGGTCAAGAAACCTCGAATGGATCAGTCACTTTTAATCAGGGGACAGTCACTTCTAATGAGTACAATTACAAGTAGCAGTGACCTATTACTGAGAGCTTTCAATGGCAATGCAATAAACAACACTAACACCAACAGTATGGCCAGGTCTTTTAGTGGAAATAGTTCAATATCATTAGTAATTAAAGGTAACATTGAGTGTCAAAGAGGAGAATGAATGTGACAGTGTTAGAAAAGATTGTGTGGGCCTAGTGATTCATCCTTGATGATATAAGCAGAGATCAAGTCTTGAAAGCTCCTAAGAACACTCTGCCAACAACGATGAGAGGATATAAATATAGGACAACCATAAGACAAAGAAGGTGCAGGAGTAGCCATCAAGGTTTGGATAGTTTATATGATGGAAGAGGAAAGACTTGTCCACACATGATTTTGACTCTCATAAAAGGACATAAAAACAATCATACAGACCTCAGACAGTATGAGTCTATCAAGAAGAAGAAGATGAAGCTCATGCTATCCTTTAGAAAATCTTTTAAAGGTCATATGCCTGTATTTTGGAACAGTTTGCAATCTCATGAGACCATTCACCAACTTTCAGCAGAGAGGAATACAGATGTAGTTATCAACAGATGGAGCAGTCATAAATAAGAAATGAATCATTAAGAGTACATCTTCACAATGACAGAATCCATCTTGCACAGTCAAGAAGAATAAATATGACAATCACCAAACAGTGACTAAAGGCTCATTTGAAAAAATCAATATAAGTCAAGTATGTTGCACAAGTCATGATTGTTATAGTCAAGAGAGACATAGAAATAAGACTATCAATGTACCCAGACAGAGGTGGATTTTAGAACTTCCACATTTTTGCCCATTTTGAACACCCACAGGGTTTAATGGTATGTACATCATGGAGATGCTATAAACATCATACAGAAGTGATCGTCATGATGATCATAATGAGCTCATAATAGACAAAATGAAGAGCCTCAGAGGTAAGTTTTCAGATACAGAGAAAGCTACAGTTAAGGTTTTGAAATCCTAATAAAGCGGTCTTGTCAGAGAACACAGAAACTGCTATCAAATGGTATGTCAAGATAAGTAACAAATCTGGATAGGACTAAGAGGAGCCACAAATGCAGCAAGACTAAAGCTCGTTTTGAGCTAAATGCAAATACAGAAGAAAATGTAGATTTTTAGGTAATATGCTCAGATTTTCATGAAATCATGCCTCCGTTACAGCCAAATGCAACAAAGAATTCATAAAATGAAAAGAGGGTCTGTAGATATAAGGAGCAGTGACATCTTTTTTAAACTCATTTCAAAAGGAAATACTCAGATTTTCTTCAAATTATGCCATAGCAGAGCGTATACAGCAGGTAATCTCAGGAAATACAAGAAGATCATGCAAATACAGAGGAAAAATCCAAAGTTTTTTAACTCTTTTCAAACAGAAATGCTCAAATCTCACCTCAGCACAGTCAAAATGCAAGTTCTACTAACAGAAAAGTTGCAGATATAACAAAAAATGTAGGTTTTCAAATTTTTTGTACACAGTGACATTTTTTTTACAAGTTTTGGTCATGGGTCGAGCTGCAAGATGTAAGAAAAGTTGTAGATACAAGAAAATATAGATTTTCCAAGTTCAAAATGCTCACAGAACCCTCCAAAAATCATAGAAAATGAAGTTCTTTCAAGCTCATGCTACAGCCACAAGGAACAAATATAGATTTTCGAGCAAAATGCCCAGAAATTGCTACCAAAACATGCAGCAGTCAAAGCACAATGCACAAAATTTCATTTTTACAAGTTTTGTCATTATTTGGGGGCTTGTTTTGAGCTAAAAGAATGCAAATACGGAAGGAGAAAGTAAAGTTTTTTTTGCAATTTTTCAAGAACAACATACTCAGAGCCAACAAAATCGCAGCCCCAAGCAGCGAATATGCAGCAAAAAATTGCAGAAAGTGAAGAGCAATCACAACAAAAAAAAATGAATTACCTATTTTTTCTATTGTTTTGCTATGTAATAACTCCCAAAATGGCCTCAAACACAGCCAATGATAGATGCAAAGTGGTCGGCCAAGAAGACAGAAGAAGTACATCATAAATGTGACAGGTCACAGCTCAAAATGCCATGACTTATCTCCAAAGCAAAGAAGATGGGTCGAACAGAGAAACAATAGAGGTTTTTACCTTTCTATTCCAGTGAAAAGCCATCAAATCCCTCAGAAATGTGCATTGCAACAGCAAAAAATGATGCAGAATGAACGTCCAAACCCTAGGTGAGGAAGGCAGCCAGAGAGGAAGTCATCCCAAAAGAATGCAAGCTAAAATGTGCAAATGACAAAATTAGGGTTCTTTCCTTCTTTTGTTCAATGACTTGGGGTGTATCTTCATCATTTTTGGCTTTTGACTTGTAAATTAAAATCATTGATATCTATTCTATGCTCATGGTAAAGACTTTTGAGTCTTTAAAAACTTAATCATACATCAAGGGGGCCGTGAGGTATGATTCTACCTTTTGTTATTATTATTTTCAAAGTCAAGAGAAACATTATAATATTTGAGGAGGTCGAGTGCCTTGTATTTTGCTAAGGCATGTTGGTGTTGAGATCATAAGGTGGGTGAAATGTTATATGTAATGCATTGTAATGTGTGTAGGGAGGCATAAGGGTCACTTTGAAATGTATTGCATAGGACCTCATGATCATAATGATGTATATTGTGAAATGCGTAAATTACATATGGAATCATAAGGATGTAATGTAATGTATGACAAATGCAAGGGCATGATGTTTGTATCAAGACCATGGAGTGAGATGTGAGAGGTGATGCATGTGCATGGGGGTCGTATTTTGCCTAGGAGTTATAAGAGTTTTATGTTGATTTTGCATAGTCTAAGAATAGATTAAACGTTGTAAACGAACGATAAAGTAATGAATTATGAATTACTTTATCATTTGTAATAAAAATGCAAGGAGGCAATATTAGGCAGATTTATCACACATGGCAAAGTAAGTCTCGTCGATTACTTTGTCGTCCTTTCACAATATTTAAATTGTCCCTAGATCATGCAAAATCAGGAAATTAAATATTTGTGTCCTAAATGCCATTATTTTCTGCATGGAATTGTAATAAATTTGGAATGTAAAACATTAACTAAGTGGTGTAATTATAAACCTCTTAGTTAAATGTTAATTAAATGTAGAAATAATGTGTATATATGTCATTTATTGTGAAAATATCAGACATTTATGATGATGCAAGGGAGATTGACAAACAGGTTGGGGAGTTATTGCACAGATTTGACTTATTTTCAGTGGCTTTAAAGATCATTTAAAGACATTTTCAGGTGCTTTTATGATTATTGATGGCATACCTTGACCTTTTTTGAATTGGAAAACCATTTTGGAAGACTTTGGGCAGATATTTTGGGCACATTTATGAGATACACGAAAATGGAGATGGCTCATCCTTATCTCATTGCAGTTGTTTGGAGAGTAGATAGTCATTCATTTGACTCTTTGTAGGGAGTTCTTTTCCATGTACATTATGGAGTTAGTGATTTTTCCGCAATCCTACTCAGTTTGAGCAAATTTTTGTAACTCTTATTGGCATATGAAATACAGAGAACACCTTGGATACGATTGATAGTCAAATTTTGCCTTCTTGTTTTGTAGTATTGGGTGTTATCAAGTGTTTGATCAGGTCATTTGTGAGGTATTTTTGTTTCCTTGTGACTTTATCTTATGTTTCAATACCCTCTTCTGCAGAAGCTGTGTTTATGCAGGTTGCAAACTGTGTCTTAAAGTGTTATAAGGCTTTTAAACTGTGAAGTTTAGCTTCCTTTTAAAGATTTTAATGCATTTAAACCTCTTTGTGAAGTGTTTTTGCAAACATACAGTGATAGGTTGTGTAGGTTTAGTTTTTGTTGTCTGTGGCCAAGTGTATGCAGGTTTGAGTTTCATTAACCATATCAAGTTTGGTGAATCACCCTTGTTTTCATATTTTCTAGTTTTAACTTTCACTTTCAAAAAGCATTCCTTCTCCTTTTTTCCTCTGTAAATCCAATAGATTTTAGGTGATTACCAGCTAGGAATCCGGCCTTCTCCGGAGGTTCTTTCCATCACAGGTGACCCACAGACCTAGAAAGATCCCATGTTTCTCTAGATTGCCAAGTTTTACAACTCAACAAGGGTGCAAATCTGAGAGACAATAGTAACTTGGATCACTTTAGGGGTGAATATTTTATGCAAGATGGGTATCTATTTAAAGGAAAACAACTATGCATACCAGCTGGCTCTATGAGGGAAAACATTATTAGAGAATTTCATAGTAGTGGATTCGCTGGACATTTTGGCAAGGACAAGACAATAGCCTTGATAGAAGATAAATATTACTAGCCCAAGATGAAAAGGGATATAACTAAGTATGTAACAAGGTGTAGGATCTTCCAAGTGGCTAAGGGACATTCACAAAATACAGGGTTGTATATGCCATTACCAGTACCAACTACACCATGGACAGATTTGAGCATGGACTTTTTGTTGGGACTTCCACATACTCAACGAGGTAATGACTCCATTTTTGTAGTTGTTGGTAGGTTCTCCAAGATGGTTCATTTTATTACCTGTAAGAAAACTAATGATGCAACGAGGGTAGTAGAGTTATTTTTTTCAGAAGTTGTTCGACTACATGGTGTTCCAAAGACTATTACCTCTGATAGGGATACCAAATTCCTCAGACATTTCTGGAGGACTTTATGGAAGAAGATGGGGACCAAGTTACAGTTTAGTAGTGCTTATCATCCTCAAACGGATGGGCAAACAGAGGTAGTCAATCGGAGTCTGGGAAATTTGTTGAGGTGTATTGTTGGAGAAAAGCCAAAACAATGGGATGTGGTATTACTTGAGGCCAAATTTGCCTATAATAATTTTATTAACAGATCAACGGGAAAGTCCCCTTTCCAGATTGTGTATGGTAGGAATCCTCAAGGTGTTCTAGATTTGGTATAGCTACCAATGAAAGATAGGGTCAGTGATGATGGGGAAGCATTTGCAGAACACCTTCAACAGTTGCAGAAAGATGTGAGACAGAAGTTGCAGGACGGTAATGAGAGGTACAAGAATACAGTGGATGCTAGTAGGCGTCATCAGACATTCAATGAAGGTGACTTAGTGATGGTATATTTGAGAAAAGAGCAGTTTCCTACTGGACCATACCACAAGTTGAAGTACGGGAAAATTAGTCCTTGCAAAATTACAAAGAAGATCAATGATAATGCATATGAGGTCAGTTTACCAGATAATCTCAATATTTCTCCTGTGTTTAATATTTCTGATTTATATGCATTCCATGGTGAGGATGATGCTAAAGATAGTCAACCAGAAGTGGGATGGCACCACCACATTCCCCATAAGAAGAATGAAAAGATTGCACAGGTTCTTGATAAGAAAACTACCTACACTCAGCAAAGGCATTACAACAAGTATTTAGTACAGTGGGAAGGATTGCCACCAACAGATAACACGTGGATTATAGAGTGGGAAGTGCAGAGGTTAGATCCAGTCAAGTGGCAGCAGTTCGAAGACACTCACTTGCAGGAGCTGCATTCTTTTCAACCAGAGGAGAATGATGCAGGGACTTCCGGGGGTCATAACTTTTGACTCGAATATGGGTTTGGGCTGAAATTTTACAGGTGGATGCATTATGAGGTGGCATGTGAATTCCCAATTGACCCTAGTCGGTTGGACCCCGCCTTGGCACTTTTGCAGGGCTTCAAACTTTCATCTTGGCCCTCAAAATGGCAATTTAGTGTCTTTTCCTAGTTTTTTAAAAGTTGCTTTTGTTAATAACTCAAAACTCATGTTTTGAATTTAGGATGTTAGTTGGCTTTTCGTCCTACCGTAGTTTTAGGAAGTTTTTGGGAAAAAATTGGATTCTCAAGATATGCATGTAAAATTACCTAAAATGGCAAAATCTGACAATTGTCAAAAGCTACCAAAAAAGGTATTTTTTTATTTTTTTGTTTTCTTGGATATAAGAGAGTTTTCTCTCATTGTAGCAGCAGAGTTGGTGAATAGAAGTTTTCTTTATTTTTTTCCATTTTTCCAAATCTTTGGCTCTCACACATGATTAATGGCACAATTCTATTGAGTGTATGTTGTTGGCTACATCAGGAATCTTGATGAGATTGTTGTTCAATAGTTACATCATTATAGAGTAGAGAGACTCTAATAATGGTGTGAAATGTCTTGTCTTTGGTTTCAATTTATATGGGGCGGGAGCAGAAGGTGATGCAGCCGCCACATGTTTTCTTATGTGATTGGATGAAATTACAATGATTTTGATGAATTTTTTGTCGTGTCTTTTGAATGAACGAGTGTGTGAGGCTTCAGACTGACCAACCAGATATGATGAATGATTATTCTCATACTGACTAACCAATAGTTGGTAATCGCAGAGAGTCGTGCAAAGATGAGTGAAAGAATCATAACACATTAACAATATTTTATCACGGATGTGAGGTTGTAAGTTTCCAATGAAGATTATTTGTACATCAACATCTAGAATAGAATATTGAACTTGTGAAAAGAGGCCTTGATAATGCCCCATAAAATCAGTTACTTTCTCCTTTATTCTTTGTTTACAATGGACCAAGTCAGTCAAAGAGACTTAAGGTCCAATGTTTGCTTGAAAGTGTCCGAGGAGTTTATTTGTTAATTATGAGAAAGAAGTGATTGAATTAGGAGACAACAAGCAAAACCAACCCAAGGTTGAGTCTTTGAGTGAGCTAGGAAAGAGTTTTGCCAAAATTGCATCTTCAAAGAAGAAATAATTACACATAGTTGTAAAGGTCGTCACATGGTTGTTAGGGTCTCCCTTCCCATTATACTTCTCAAAGTGAGGAGTTTCAAACTTCTTGGGCATTTGAGATCTTAGGATTGGATAAGATAATGGGTTGAGAATATAATGTGATGTCATAGCAGGTTTTGAGGGACTTTGGTTTATGTTTGCTAATTGTTGTTGGATGGAAGTCATATTTTGCAAAAGTTGGTTGATGACAAGGTCAGAAGGTGAACTAGGTTGAGATTGGTATGAATGGATAGGGCTAACCATAGGTTGCAACACTGTATGATTGGATTTTTGGAAAGTGGTATTAGGCTTAATTTGATTTGATGTAGGCGGGGTGACACTAGGTGTAGTACTTGGATAATTGAAGTGAATAGCACTATAATGACAAACGCGATTTCCGATAGATAACCCAACACATGTGGTAGCACTATTACTAGGTTGTGTAGTTGTGGTGAGAATAGTAGACGTGTATGTAGGAATAGGGAGTGTTGGTATGGGTTCTGAAACTTGAGTCCCTATTTGATTTGAAGAAGTCACATTAGTAATTATTTTGGTGCAACTAGATGCAGACAAAATGTTATTATGCACTATGTGAGCTAGGCCACATAAGACTTCTAGTCCCTCTTGTCCTTCGAGCAATAAACTTCTTGGACTCTCAATAACAGTTACGCCTCCTCAGCTATATGTTATGAGCTTACAAATTATTGAAAATTAGCCAACTCAGTGTCTAATCTTTGAATTTGAACTTCAAGAACATGAGCCATGAGGTCCTCTATGTCGATGGTTTCATGAAAAGTTGATGCTTCCAAGATATGTGAAGTAGGTATATCAAGAAGAAGTGTGGGCCTTCTTGTGTGATTAGTCTCGCAAATTGGGGTTCTGATGTGTTGATATCAAAGTTATTAAAAGCATTAGAACCCATAATTCGAAGACTTCTTCACACAAGAGTGTTAGAATCAAGGAACTGGGTTACAAAACTCATAGATTGTTTACAAGTCTTAGTGACACACAAGATGAACACAAAGAAGAGATGAATGATGTGATGAAAGAAGGGGTTGATTTTTTTGTTTAAATGAATCAATGTTTTGTATTGTTGATCAAATGTAAACAAATATGATGTAATAATAAATTCTTGATCAATTTCAACTCTAATTAGAGCCAATTAGATATCAACAATGCTCATCTTCAAATCAAACCCTAAATTTAATGTTTTTTCACAATGTATCAATCCAAAAGTTGTTCTTCCTTTCAAATTTCAATACAAGATGACATGTATTATGTTTTACAGAAAAGTAAAATCAGATTTGAAATGCAAATGTCATCAGCAAAATCTGAAACAAGATATCAATCATAAAACCCTAGGTTTCAAAATTAACTAGGTTTTGCAACTTCTTAAAAAAAACCCTAACAATGCAGAGGTTCAAATGCAAAATATAGCACTATGAAATGATTAGTTGATGTAATACTAGTCAGTTCTGATGCAAAAATTAGAAATTTATATCTTGTTATGATGACCTATACCTATGAAATGTAGACAAGGTAATAAATATGCTTTTTTCTAAGCCTAAAATGCTTGATTTTCTACTTTTCAATGCAAATATGCAAGAATGTATTTTTCTTAAACACATAGATTATATGTTACAAAAAATGAAATTAATTTAATCAGCTAAACAATGCTACAAAGATCTGAAACAACTCACTAATCTACAAACCCTAAGTTCAAGACTAGCTAATTTTCTAAGAATGCAAGGTTTTTGTAAACCTTAATGTTGAAACAATGTAAAAATAAGCTATGTAGGTATGCAAAATGATCAATGAATTCAATCCTAATTAGATCTAGGGCAGAAAATAACTTAGATCTTAATCAAGAAAGATGCAAGGGTGCAAGACATGTCGGGTTCGCCAAAATGTTAAGTTGGAAAAGAAAGACTTAGCCTAAAAGATTAAACTAGGTCAAACCCTCTTCCATTAAAATTGGAAAACAAACCGAGCTTGGATTTTACCCATGAAGGAGAGCCAAACTATAGGGATTTTGTCCCTTTGTTGTATAGAGGAGTGTCAACTAAATTCAACCAAAACTAACCAACCAAACTAGGGCAAAAGATGAAACCTTAATTGACCAATATCTGCAAATAAATGACTATCGAAAACTAATATAGAGATTCTGAAATGATAGCAAGGGTTAATGAATAGAGAACAGGGATTTGAGTTCGGGAGCACAGAAGAACCAGGGCATTAGATGCCCTATACCCTAATTAGGGTTTTGTAGAATGTCAAGATCTAGATGTCTTCACCTATTAGTCTTCTTTAGTCCTCTAACTTCTTGTAGTTTGATTCTTCCGGATGCGACTTGCATATAATCAAAGAGGGAAAGATTGTGTTGTGTTTAGGGGCTTGCCTTATTCAAACCCCATTGTTGGTGTTTCTACCTCCATTATAGAGATTATTAGTGATCCAAGAGTGTGTGCCCTGGGAGGGCAGAGGCAAGATCTGCAATATATGATGAAAGTATGAATGAAAATGATGAAGATTACCACAAGATGTGAAACCCTAGTTGGAGTAGATAACTCAATATCATGCACCAACAAGGAGATAGAAAAATAAGGTTTGAACTTCCTTCAAGATTTGCAAATAAGCATCATAACATCCACAAGAAAATAGCAATTCCAAGCATGAAGAGCACTTGAGCATAGGAGATCAAACATGTAAGCAATTCTAATAGTTCATTGTCCACCTAGGTGTAAAATGAATTGTAAACTTCTTATATCCATTCCTGCTCACCAAAAATGAATAAAACTTAATGGGGCCGACTTGTATAAGCTAAGGAGGTGTTCTAAGATGACAGCACAATAATAGGGCTAAAGCAATCATCTGGGACCAAGGCACTGGTCGTCCTGGTCCTTTAGCTCCACAAACTCTGAAGAGTGTTAAATGTGATGAGCTTAGGCCAGTCCTAAGTTTACTTTGTTGGGTTTATTCATCAGGATCGAGATTTAATCATTTGTTACTCAAAAGGTGTTTAATAGGTCCTGATTAACAAGGGTAAACATTTTACTTCATAACACATCCTACTCAGAAGTCTCATTTGAACCCTCTTCTTCCTCTCCATCCTTTAATCCATCATTTTGGTTTTCCACATGTGCATATTCTTGTTTTTTTACCTTAGTCTCAAAATGTAATATTTTCTTCCCTTCTTTCTCCTTTGGCTATTTACGACCTGAAAATGCTTTAAATTCCTAGAAAATCACATATATAGAAAAGAGTGTTTTATGAGTTAGTAGATTCTGAATCTTATAACCTTTTAAATTCTCGCCATAACCAACAAAGATGCATTTATGTGCTTTTGGATCCAAATTAAGTTGCTTTTATTTAAGCACATGGCATCAACCAAATATCCTTAAATGTGAAACAGAAAACTTCTTACCTATCCAAATTTCATAAGGAGATTTATCAACAAGAGACAAACAAGGAAATCTATTAATCAAGTAACATGTAGTACTTATAGCCTCTAACCAAAAGCATTGATCTAATTGTGTACCACTCAACATTGCAACACAAGATAACTCCTCAAGCTACTCACTCCTATAGTTCGAAGAACTCTACCTCTCTAGTTCAAGAGCTAAGGAGCTCCCACTTTCGACAATAGTCGCTACCACCTCATCAAGAATTGGAAGCTCAAACAACGACCTATAGAATGTTGAGCTAGTGACATGTCAAAACTCAAAGAATTACTATAATTGGGAGGAGTATTGAGGAGCTAGTTCATTAACAAACTAGTTCAACCATGAGCTAAACAAGCTTCCACCTGATTGAGCTTCGAGCTATGAAGTACCAGCTAATACCCACAACTCTGAAAACTCCCTTGGGTTGAAGCTCAATCGAGCTACCTCACTTCTATCATTTTCTATTAATATTTGGTCCATCCTTCTACAACCCCATTTTGTTGTGGTGAGTCAAAGGTTGTCTTTTGTCAAACAATATTTGCATGCTTATAGAACTCATCAAATTCTCTAGAACAATATTCACCACCATTATCAGATCTCAACACCCTTATCTTATAATATGTTTGTTTTTCAACCAAGGCTTTAAATTCTTTAAACTTAGTGAAAATTTCATATTTAGAATGCATAAAATAAATCCACGTGTATCTAAAGGCATCATGAATGGATGTAACATAATAATGAGATTTTCCAATAGAACTCACATCCACTAGACCAAACATATCCAAATGAATTATTTCCGATAACCTCTTTGCCTTATAACTTTTAGAAGGAAAAAATGATCTATTATGTTTACTATGCACACAATGCTCACAAAAATCAAAATGCTTGTCAGAATAAGAAAAATTGTCAACCATATTTTCATTAATCAAGGATCTAAGATCATTTTTAGCAATGTGACCCAAACATTGGTTCACAACATACATGTATTTTTTAGATTTGATAGTTTACATTAGCAAAGTTACAAAATATGGAGGCATTCAGCCTAAACAAAGTCCCAACATGAGATCTTTTAGCTACCACCAAACATCCTCTCACCAACCTGCAACTAGACTTGTCAAATCTCACATGCATTTTAGAATCATTCAACTTGGATACCTAAAGTGAGTTTCTTGCAAGTTATAGAATGTACAAAACATTATCAAGAAATTTAATCCTCTCATTCCCTAAAACACAAATATACCTTTCCCTTACCAATAATCCAATGGGCAATGTTTTCACCAAAGAACACTTTTCATGATAAGTCTTGTAAGATGAAAACCACGCCTTGGAGAAGTCATATTGTGGGAGCAACCCGAATCAATCAGTCAAGCATCATCACTAATAGTGTTAGCATAAACAAACAATGCATCACTATCTCCATCATCAGAAGATTTTTCTATAAAGGAATCAAAGAATTTCTTTTTGTTTCTACATTCCTTCTTCACATGCCATCTCTTCCCACAACTCCAACACTTTACTATGCTCTTCCCTGAGGTTTTGGATCGACCTCATAATTTGGATCTTTCTTTAGATTTCTTCATATCCTCATTAGACCCATCTTTATCCTTGGGCCTTCCTCAAACATGGAGTGCATCTTTTGATCCATTTGTTAGCACCTGAAAAAACCTAGTCCCCAACTTGCATTATTTTGCCCCAAACCCACCAAAAATCCTACTTTGTGCCTTGGATGTCTAACCCATCATTTATACGTGATCTAAGAAAATTTCCAGGTGTTCCCTTCATAAAATTTCTAAGTGTGAAATTCTCCAAGTCCTGTGTTTTTTTCCTTGTTATTTGTCTAAGTGTTTCATCTTTGAAAAATGCCTAAGTGTTGCCTTATCGACAGGTTTGGCGGTTCGCGAACCTGTCAATTTCTCGATTTTCCTTTATTATGTTCTGCAAGTCTATGTCAACGAAACAACTGATTCACGAACTGTAGATTTTTCCAACTATGTTTCCTGAGGTTTGCCAGTTTGCCATTTTTTCGATTGGCCGACAAAGGGAGGGAAAGAGAAAAGCAGTGGCTTCATCAGCAAAAAGGCGAGTTCGCAAACTGCAAGGTTTGCTGATGATAAAGTTCGTCAATGGGGTGAAACATCGATGAAGAGAACAAAAAAGGAAGGAAATGAAAAGAAAATAAGAAACACACGCCTTTCTCACAAATGGAAAAGATTCGAAAACCATATGGTTCACTGACAACGGAAACTGCCGACAAAGGAAGAGAAAAGAATGAAGAGACAAACAAAGAAGATAGAAAGATGAAAGGATAGTTCGCGAAAGGGAAGACTCGCCGATAAGAAAGATAAGTTGAAAGACAAGTGAAAAAGAGAAAAAAGGAGAAAATGGGCTAGGTGAAGGAGTTGGCAAAGTTGGAAGTTTGAGAACTTTAAAGTCCGCTAACGGAAAGAAGCTCCGCCAAGGGAAAAAAAGGAAAGGACGGGATATTTCCAAGGTTCATGAAAAAGGAGTTTCGTCGATAAAGTACAGTGAGAATCAAATATTGTAATCAAATGCAAGTGTAAAGCATAATGTAAATGTAATAGTTTAAAATATTTTTAACTTAGTTTAAAATATTTTTTGCATGTTGTAAAGGCTTTACACAGGTATTTTGGTGGGTTGGTATTTCAAAATGCCCACCTATTCCTGGCTGCCATGAATGTAGAATTAAAGAGGATGTATAGATTGGTGGTCAAGTAGGTGGAATTGGTTGCAAGAATTTATGTTAGTGCAGGTGGGTAGGTAATTGGCACCCATTTGTTGCATTAACTTCCCCCTATATATGCATGTTTGAGAGACATTCTACGGGGGATCATTTTTTGGGTAGTTTTTCTCTACACGGGCAGAGATCCAAAGGCAATTAGGGCAACAACCAGTGATTTGTTTCTGTTATTCAGGAAGCAGTTATCAGAAGTGTATGTGAAATATATTGTAAACTTGATACCAATCGTTGTTTTTCTTCATTGTTGTAAGTGTTCTTTTAGGAAACCTCTATCACAGTTAGGGTTTTCTCTTGCCACATTTAGTGGTATGATTGTAAAATCTGATTTGAATAAATGTGACAATTCTTAATCCATTTTTAGGATTTATAAATGGCCATTTCAATATTATGTATGGAAGAATGTTGTATGATGTTGGATTACTAAGTATTCTCATGGTTTGATATTGATTTTTATGCATCTGAATCTCAAATAGGCAGTCTGACATTTCCCTATAATTGTGTTCCTTTGATAAACATGAGACTCTACAACCCAATGGATAGGCACCAGTCTGAGAAGCATGTGATCACCCAAACTCATTAAAAATGAAAACAATATATCAAGTTTTAAATGCAGTTACAATTCCATAAACATCCTCACTCTGTAGGGTTGCTCTCATTAGCTTAAAAGGGAGGTTATTAAGTGTAACAAGTGTGTTTAGACCAGTGACAGGGTTTGGGATTAAAACAACGATTTGGGTATTATTGCAAAGTCACAAATGGGATAATATATTTTGTTGATCTCAATAGCTACTGAGGGATACCTCCAGGATTACCCTCCTAAGACTAGCTGAGCTTGAAGTGTAAAGGAGTCTACCCACCCCTGTAAGTTAGCCAAAATCACATTTAACCTATTGATAAATCTCTTTTAATCACCCTAATGACACCCCTGGCCTAGGTGATTATAAAATGTTTTAGGGTTTCAGGTTGTAGTTATTTTGGGAACCAACACCATTATTCATGGATTTCCTTCTCATCTCCTCCAAAAGCGAAGTAGCAATGAGACCATCCATCTTTAACTTTGCACCACCACTACTAATGGCAACAATTAAGTTTTTCTAAGTTTCAAGTAAAGAACAAAGTAGTAAGATATATTTATCTTCTTCGTTCATCTTAACATCTATATAAACTAGTTGACTCAAAATCAAGCTAAATGCATTTAAATGATATGCAACTTAATCACCATCTTTCATTTTCAAAGAATACAACATTTTTTTAGATACAATTTATTTGTTAGATTTTTAGTTTGATAAATATCACCTATCATCTTCCACAACTTGTATGTGATGGTCTCCTCAAAGATGTTCAAGAGAATGGAATCTGCAAGGCACAATAGAATAGTTCTTCATTCGTGTCCAACTTTTACAAATTTTCATCAGACATTATAGATGGTTTTGTATCTTTTTCAACAGCTTTCCATTGATCTCTTTCTTCAAGGAGATCTTCCATCTTGAAGTTCCACAACTCGTACTTGATGCCACTAAATTTCTCAATATCTGATGCCATGGTTTCCAATCCTTCACAAATCTACAAAACCACTTAAAACAAAAGCTCCGACTACAACTAAAAAACCTTCAACACTTCTAGAAAGGCGTCCCCTTTTATACAAAACTAAGCTCTAATATCAAATGTTGTTAAATCAAGGTAAAGAAAGATTGCAATGAATTTTTTCAAAAGTATGCAAATGTGATTTTAATATGCAGCAGTGGATTACCCATAAAAGATTAAGTGTGAAGCATAAAATTAGCAAGTATCAAATCATCAAACCATTGTTGCAAATATGTGTAGTCGGTGTTGTCATTGATATCAACAAGCTCGTTATTTCCAATGGTGTCAATTGTGTGTGTAAGAAATGGTGCAAGAGTATGAGTAGTTAGTGTTGAATGGATATTGTCTCTGATGTTGAGGTTGTTGCAATGGTATGAACTATTTGGATCAGTTGATTTGCTGAAGGTGATTTGGTTACTTTGAAGAAGTGCTGAAGATGTTAAGAATATGTTTCTGTCGATTGGTTTCCAAGTGCTTTTGAGAAAATTTGATTAATAAAATAAATAGTGTGTTGAAGTGGCATTTTGGTTTACAGAGTAGTGTTATGGTTTTGCTCTGCATTTCCTCTATGTTGAAGATCTGTCTTTGCGGTTTGGATATGTTGATCAAAGATGTTAAGAGATGTTATATTCTGATTTTGGTGTTCTAGTTCGTTGTGTGGAGGAAGTTGTGTTCACCAGTATAAAGACTGTGTTTCTGAGTGTTGCAGAGGTGTCTGGGAGAAATGTCTTTGCTCTGCATTTCTCCACAAAGAGGTTTTAGGTCTTGCGGTTTTGGAATTGTGCTTATAAGGTTTATATCTTTCTTCTTTTGAAGTTGTTCATGGTTTGGTGCTCCGGAAGTCGATTTCTAGAGATAGTGTATGACAGAGATAGTTAAGCATGATGGATAAACATGATAAGGTTGTGTGACAGGTGAAAGTTGTTGCAGAGGAATTTGTTGGATTTCAAGATGTTTAAGGATGTTCATGGAATACTCTAGATGGTGTTGAAGTCTTGCATGTGCTCCGCAAGTCATCTTTGGGTTTGAGGAAGCGTATACTTAAAAGTTCATTGTGTTAACGCAGGTTTGGCCGACCTTGGCTATTTACACCATTTGCGGAGGTGTTTTGGTGATTGTGAAAGCGTGAAGTGGCATGCTTGGATGAATTTAGGTCCGAGCTAAGATGTGTCGGCATCTGCCTTCATTCCTTTCCACCGCATGAATGTTTAGGTACTAATTTGAATGTTATGTGTTAAGATGTGATGCCAACCTTGGAGAATGTTCTCAAGGTTGAAGACAGTATAAATAAGTGTCAAGGGATCGTGATTGGGTGTGCGCGTGATGGATGTGATGAGAATAACAGTGTGGTTGAATGTGTGGTCCAATCTAAGCTTTCATGTATTAGAATACTAGATGCAGTGAGCAGAAGGTGTCTACAATTCTTCAGTAATGCTACGGAGATGATGTTCGATATTGGTTCAGTACTTTGAGCTTCATTGGAACTATACTCCTTGCATATATTAGATACAATTATAATAGTTCAACTCTGGTAGTGAACCACCTCTTCTATCTCTTTCTTTAAGGACAGTGAGTCCTTGGGCAGTGAGCCTTTCTTCTCCGATAGTGAGCCTTTTGTAATTCGGTGTTGATACTACTTCATATTGTGAGCTAATCCTCACCGTGATTTTTCCCTTCTTAGGCTTTCCACGTAAATTTGGTGTTCATGTGTTATGAGTTGTGGTGGTTTTCTTTATGCTTAATTTCCTTTACTGCAATTAAATATGTTAAATGGATTAAATATTTGATGTGTAAATGGTTTAAGAGAATACTGATTCACCAAATTTGCCAGAGAATAAAAACATAACCAATATCGCAGGCTAGCAAAAGGAAGAATTCCAAAGTAGGAGGACGCCCCAAGCTAGCCCAAAATTTTGCCAAGTAGCATGAACAATAGGGTGATTCTAGATGTGTCACCACTACCTCCAAAGACCCATAGAGAAGGAGCACTAGAAGAAAAGATGAGTCACACACTCCTCATTAACCCCAGAGAGAACACATTTGGACGGTCCTTGGAATCCTCTCTTTTTTATGTTGTCCCAAGTAAGACATTTATTTTGACAAAGAAGCCAAAGAAAGAAATTACACTTAGGCCAACAATAATTATTCCAAATTTTTTCCACCAGGGGAAATCCTCATACATAGTTCTTTCCTATTTTAAAACTTGATACCCACAAGACACCAAATAAACCCCTTTATAATCATAGCCCTACGCAAGCGCATATACCTCCTCCAGAGAACATGACTGATCTACTAGAATAGAAGATAGGGCAGTTCGAGCATTCGAATCACCCCGAAAGGCCAACTATTCAAATCCTTCCAATAATATATCCAAGATTTCCTCACCAAATGAGAGGCTTTGAAGTCTAAAACTTTAGACCAACCAACATCTAGAAAAACCTTACTCAAAGGGAGAAGATTAGGAAAAGAGGTGAGAATCGATGGATAAAGATCCGAAGAGTTTGTCCAAAACAGAGCACTGTGGCCGAAATTGACAATCCAAAAAAAGCCCTGCTTAACCAATGATATTCCCTTCTTGAGAGTATTCCAAATCATAGAGCCTTTTTTCCAACCAAACTCATTCTCAGAACCTCATCCACAACACCACGTAAATACTCGTTACTATGCAGTACTCACATATGTTATATGCACTAATCTGGGCTACACAAATTGGGTGCAAGGGACATATTTTGATCTTACCGATGAATCTCCTAGATGATCCATGAAGATACCTAATCAATGGTTAGGTTTTCCTCATTCAAAATTGCGCAGCAAATATGGAATGCAAGCCAACCTCCATAAATAGTAATGATTTAAGGAGGCATGTGCCTTAACTTAATTTGATGGTAAGTCATTCCCTGATCTAAAATTGATGGGAGACTAGGTTGCAAACAAAATCATGTGCTCAAAAGGGAATCTCAAAAAATCCTAAATTCCTTCCAAAGTGACATGGGAGAGACCACATGGCATTAAATTATTTGTGGTGGACAAAGTGGTATGAATCTCCCTTAATATACCTTATCA
This sequence comes from Cunninghamia lanceolata, assembly GCA_027924645.1. Taxonomy (NCBI): domain Eukaryota; kingdom Viridiplantae; phylum Streptophyta; class Pinopsida; order Cupressales; family Cupressaceae; genus Cunninghamia; species Cunninghamia lanceolata. The sequence goes on from BSBN01000582.1 coordinate 25,984,508, forward strand.
ATACATCATGCAACCATGGGAAGAGATCAATGGTAGGCATGATCTTGGCACACTGCCAAACCTTTGAGTCTTTCAATTTCATACGCTACACTACGTGTCTATTTTCTTTTATCTTTTCTTCGGAATGAGAAAACCCAACATCATCATCTGTATGGGTTGCCAAGAACTGATTCGTATCTAGCATACACATGGGTTGCAATCAAGTAAACAAAACTTGTTTGTTCAGTCTCACAAAGATGTGTTGAATTTAAGGCATTGGCAAAGGGTAAGAATTTCCATGCCAATATCATAAAAACCAGTTCAAAGTATGATGTTATCGTGGGCAAATCGTCAAATTCACATCTATACAAAATGTGGATTTTTGAAGGATGCACAACAAGAGATTGACAAAATGCTGGAATGATATGTGGTGTCATTTACAAATGTAATTGCAGTATATGCCCAGAATAGGGCCAATGAGGAGGCCTTGTATTTCTTTGGCCAAATGCAATTTAAAGGTATTAGTGAGAATCTCTTTGCTAGAATCATGACGATGTGCACTGACATTCAGGTCTTTCAGGTTAAGGGAACAACTAAGTGGGAGAAGAATTTCTTCATCTCTGTTTTGCTATGCCTGATATACTGATAATAAAATAAAGTTTCATAGAAAGAATTCCTTGGAGGAGCGCTTTCATTTTCTCTTTCCAATTCACTAAATTCATTCCACTTTGGATCTATGGTTCACTTAATGAGACTATTCAGACAATTTTCCAATATTTTTTGTGGCTGAAAGAATTGTCCATAACTAAAATATCATCCATGATATCCAAAGGTTTATCACCAGCTAAAACTTCTATGATATTCTTCTCCATAAAATCCACAAAACTCCTGGATTTGAGTTTTCAATTCAGGAATGGCCTATGCATAGAGCCATGAAGATTCTATTGTTGAGACTATTTATTAAGGAAGCACCTATTGATATCTTCAAGGCATTGGATTACACATGGACTTTCATGTTCTTTTCTCACAATTACTAGTACTCCTTGAGCTTTTGACACTCTTCTTCGCTCTTTGCCATGAATGATGACGCCCAAATAGAGAGGGGAAATTAATTCTTGTCAATATGAACATTATTAAATATATCCCTCATAAATCTAAATAAAATATATTTTGTTTCTCTTAATTTTTTGACCTAATAATAATGTAGGGGAGAGATACTTGCACATCAGAACCGAAGGACCTAAACCAACATGGAAACTAGAAGCCAGAATTTATGTTATTTTGGGAATCTCAAAAGCTATTAAAGACATTGAATGAGAAGGCTTACAGTCCATGTATCATCTATCTAAAACTTGATAGGGTTTACAGATGTTGAATATCATCTTGAAGGATTATACAACTTGAATGAAGAAGAGAAACATGAAGAGGTGGAGAAAAAACATGTACCGGTTTTGATGTCATCTCAATAGAAAAGAAAACACACTGCATATTGATGATGCTTAGAATTAAAACCAGTGTATGTAATGTGGAGCTTATTGCACACTGTTTTGAGCACAAGACAGAAAAGAAACAGAACCAGCAGCAGAATCAATACCATCAACATCATCATCAATATGAATATCAATGTGAATGTGAAAAGAGTTGCCCAAATTAAGAAAGCTAGCAAAATGCCAACCCAGTTCAAGTGCTCCAGGTCTACATGTTTTCACCATTATTCAACACCTTAAAAAGATGATATCCCAGTGGCAAAAACATCAACACCAACATCAGCGTTCTTCTTTAATAAGAGTAGTGCTATATCTATTTTCTGGCTTAGATGAACATAAGTTGATCAGTAAATTTATTTTACTTGAAGAGAACAAGTCTGCCCTCACTTCTTTCCCAATTAAAATCACTACACTCTAAGGCCACAAGCCATGCCATAACCTGTGCTCTTACTCTAGCCAAGTTGTGAATTGTGAAACAGCTCCATGATAGTCCAGAAGTATTATTCTGACCTCATGGGTAGCTCTACTCTCAGTAGTTATTATGCAACACAGAATGTTCCTAATCTCCACTTAAAAACATTCATTGCAAAGGGCACGATAAATAGCCACCTGGTTTTGAAATTTGAATGACTTAACTATTGTGATATTGAAGGTTGTCAATCTCTAATGAATAGTGACTGTTAACCCAAGAGGCGGTGGATGGCTAACAATATTTTTAAAATCTTTGGAATTACAGAAGCCTTGAATCTTTAATTTTAGAATCTTGTTAAAAGAGAGAATCTAAATAATCTAGCCAAAAGTTCCAAACACAATATTAGGCATCCTGTAAACAATTTTGTAATTGTAAACTTTTGTGGCTGCTCTCAGATACATATTACACGTCTCTTATCTATTCCTTGTATTTTATCTTATTCAGATAATTACATTGGTTGCCAAATAAATGAGAATATGCATCAAATTGAGGACGATTAGATATAAAATGTAGGTTATCGAGAGTAACTGCAAGAAAGGAAGTTTCCCTATATGTAAAGACACCTTGAATAAGAGAACCAGAATATATATTCATGCTATTTGTGTATACAGCATTGCATACTTGCGTAAAGATGTGGAAAATCACTGAGATAACCTCGCATTGCACATATGGGGGAGCAAACGATCAAGAGATTATGTGAACAAAAGATCAAGAGATTATACACGTATATGGTAGCACAATCCAAGGGAGGTGTGATAATTACCTGGGTTCAAATCTCAGCCTAAGAATCATCCAGGCAATTAAGGCATAACATTAAAAGAAGGTTAAAGTGGACCATAAAGCACGTAGCTGAACAAAACACTAGGCAACTGATCTATTTGTATAACAAGGTTGATGAATCATCTGTAAACCTTCATGGATAAAAAGTTCAGAAAGACCACGCATTAAAAATAATATTCAAAGAAAAGAGAGAAGAAAAAAAAAGTACAAAATATCAAAAAGAGAATAAACCAATCAAAGAACAAACAAAAAGAAATTATAAAAAACTCAAAATCCAAAAAGTTGGGGAAAAATACTACAGTATTTAATGCTTTTGGATGGGTGGTGTAATCAAGACATTATCAAAACATTAGCTATCAGTCTAAAAAACTGATATTCGAATCAATATGATTGGACTGTTCCATCAAAGCTGTACCTCCCAGACAAAGGCCCCATATTCAAAACTGTGTGGACCGGACAAAGCATTTAGCTCTTATTTTTTTAAAACAAGAAATAAAATTCAAACAATATCCCTTGAAGTATATCTTTCAACCAAAATATCCTAAAGCTGTACAGTTTCCTTTATTATAATATAAAATTCAAATAATATTATTTGGAAGCGCAGTTCATATCCAACATATAGAGAGGTTGCACAGTGAAAACTCCAATACTTATTCTTCAGTTTTGCAGAGATGTGCCAAAACTAAGGCAGTGTCAAAAGGTGAGCATATCCGTGCATATATCATCAAATTCAGTCCAAAACATTTCTTTGGTATATTATCTGATTTACATCTATACAAAATATGGGTTCTTGGAGGATAAAAAGAAAGTGTTTGATAAAATGCCTGAGCGAAATGTGATGTCATTGACAAATATAATTGCGGATATGCCAGAATGAGGCCAACAAGGAGGCGTTGAATTTCTTTGGCCAAATGCAATTTGGAGGTATTACTGAGAGTTACCTTACCTTCACTAGCATCATGAACATGTTGCACCAGCATTAGTTTTTTCAGGCAGGGGAACAACTAAATGGAAGAAGAAATTTTTCATCTCAGTGCTTCTGTTCCTGATGTACTGATAAGAAGACAGGGTTTTGCATAAAGGGTTCATCGTTTGACCAAATTAGATTGGCATTCCTTGCTTAGGTTATGAAGAAGTGATGCAGATGAACCTCTGTTCCTGCAAATTTAACACGCATATCTAGATCCTCTGATCCTCCAACTCATATTTCAAATTGTAAACTAGAATAAACAGAACACAACAAAGGATTATTACTCATAGTCTGATTGAAACTGATGCAAACAACCTCTGTTGCAGCAAGTACATACTCCAATCCAGCTGATAATGAATCAAAAACAGAACAGCAAAGAACACAGCATAACTAATCATGCAAACACTGCATTGATTCTCTACTCTATAATCTATCGCAATGATATCCAATGGATACAAAAACTCACGCAGTATAGAGGGCAGTATAGAGGGCAGACTGCAGAGCCCATTTCAATCCTTTATTTACCAAGCTTTAATACAAACAGCAAGACCATTCCAAACATTACCCAGCCCAAACAATCCCAAATGAAACTCCTCTCCTAATAACGCACGCCTACTGTAAAACCAAAAACGAAAATATTAAATAGAGAAAAGCACTAAAAGACCACTATGCAGCCACCAGTGACAGTTACAAATGAAATTCCAAAATATCAAAGCATAAAGGAACAGACGACTGATAGGGGCCACACAGATAAAGGACAGTTACATCAAAAAGTATATAATAATGGGAATAGCCAGTGTATCTCCATAACACCAAAACAAATTTAAATACGAAAAAATCAAGCAACTGAAAAATCAAAGGACAATAAGTATAGAGAAACATATTCCATGTCAGCCATTAAAAATCATGTTCTATAACTGATTGTGAAAGTCATTTGGTTATTAGATCTCTTGAGCTGAAACTATCAATATGGGATGAGTCATGAATATGTATTTTTTATCTAGGAGGATAAGGAGGAGAGTAAATTAGTGCTACTTAGTAATTAACTTAAATGCAGCTCCATGAGAATATCATAATATGCATTAAGACGATTTGCTTCAAAAATGAAGGAGAAAAAGTACAACTGCCACTTTAATCTTCAATTTCACGACTCCCATCTCTAAAGTTGACCAAAAACAATGCATCGAATTTAAGAAGATAGACTGTTTACCCAGATTTTTGAGGTTCCATGCCTGAATTGTTGACTATCAACCCAGATTTGCAAACTTTCAATATGATTTGTTGAGTGAATTGGAGGATCATAGCTTGTTTTCTTCTACAAAATGGGTTTCATTGTCATTCTTGAACTTCATGTTATAATGCCCTGTAGAATCTTGTTACATGTTAGTTGTCACTGGATCATTCTGTGTATGTTGATGTTCTGAACATGTGAGTCAAAATCCACTAACCTTTTACTATAATATGGGATGAGTCATGAATATGTATTTATTATCTAGGAGGATAAGGAGGACAGTAAATTAGTGCTACTTAGTAATTAACTTAAATACAGCTCCATGAGAATATCATAACATGCATTAAGACAATTTGCTTCAAAAATGAAGGAGAAAACGTACAATTGCCACTTGTTGTGATGTAATCACACATCGCCCCATTGCAAATGGGGACCCCTCTTTTTTCTTGCTTTCTTTGTTTTGCTTTGAGCTTGTAGGTTTGGTTGTGTATCCAAGTCTCAACAGTTTCTTGCCAAGAGGTCTATATGCTTTCATCCTGATGCATGTCACTAAGACCCTGAAAATGACAGTCTGATATCTTGAAAATCTTGAAAAAATGACAGTCTGAAATATGGTGGATCCTCAAAAATCTAGAATCTGCATGCTAAATCCTATGGATCTAGGACCTATCTCAAACATCCTGGAAGTATATTGATAAATATTTAAAGTATAAGTCAGATAAACATATTTTCAATATACTTCCATCCAGGAAAATCCAAGATTTGACTAAGGCAAGAAATTCCTCACTCCATGTCTAAACCCGCCCTACCTGGGCGGCCTTGGCATGAGCTCATGGATTCGATGTCCTGCACATACACTCGTCCAGATAGAGCCTCCAAATCTGCCTTAGGGAGAGAATTTTCAAAAGACAAAAGATAGAGAACTACAAGGAAATTTAAGATTTTGAGTGAGTTCAAGACAAAATCCAAGGGTGGTATCCCAACCCGCCCAGCTTGGGCGGCTTCACAGGGTGTTTATGGATGATGTCTCCACCAGGTGACACTTTCCAGACATCACTCTCAAACCCGCCTAAGGAAAGTAATCAAGTTTATAAAGTGTTTCAAGTGCAAAGCTTTAGGATGTGAGGTAAAAGTTTACAAGTATGAAGAGGTTAAATGAGTTTCAAGTTAAATTCCATGGGTCACCTCCAAACCCGCCCTACCTGGGGAGCCTCAAGAGGTCCTCATGGATTGTATCTCCTGCCACATGAAACACTCCATACACTGTCTCCAAGACCGCCCAAGGATGAAGAACAACATAATTTGCAAGTAGACTTGATGAAAATGATCAAGATGACATCAGGAGGATGATACAATCAAGTTAAAAGGGTGAAAAGTTTCTAAGTATCAAAAATCCAAGGCTCACTCTCAAACCCGCCCTACCTAGGCGGCCTAGAGAGGTGAGTCTGGATTTTGATGTCTAAGCATTGCCACTACTCTATCCTGACTCTCTAATTCACCATAATGCTTCACGTCCATGCAGGGTCATTCAAGGAGAAGGAAGTTGGAAAAATCACTAAGTTATGCAAATGGAGGAAGCATGTCAAGGTTAAGATAGAGAGTGTTCACATTGCAAAATCCTTACTAGTACTCCAAAGCCGCCCTTCCTAGGTGGATTTCACTAAGACAGATGGACAAGATCACCTAACATCCATGATGTGTCTTTCAACTTCACAAATATCTTAAGATTTCACTAAGTCTTGAAGTTGATAGATAAGGAGTTATCAAATGGAGGGAATGAATATCAAATGCAGATGAAGTCCACACCCTACCTTCCAAGCCGCCCATGCTAGGTGGCCTTGAGTATTCCACTTGGACAACATCACCTCCTCCACAACACATTCTCCATGCACTCTCTTCAAATCCGCCCTTCCTCCCAAGGTTGTCCATCTCATGCAAGGAGGTTAAATTATCAAGGAAGCAAGTGAAGATGTCTTATGTTGTCAAAACCAAGCCAAAAATCACTAAGTTATGAAAATCCTTACACCTCCTCCAATCCCGCCCATGCTAGGCGGTCTTGAGCCCTTCATCCGGACAACATCATGTCATTCACATGACATCCTCCACCTGTAGCCTTCAAACCCACCCAAGGAGGAAAGTGGTCAAGTTTACAAGATGTTGAGGGTAAAGTGCAAAGATATGATGACATTCTACTCAAAGTTTGTAAGTTTGGAGGAACTAAATGCATTTCAAGTCAAAATCCAGAGGTCACCTCTAAACCCGCCCTACCTGGGCGGCCTCAAGAGGTGCCCAAGGACTCTGTCATGTCCCATATCAAACTCTCCATGCACTGCTTCCAGAACCGCCCAGGGATGAAGGTGGCATAAGTTGCAAGTTTTCTTGATGAGAATGATGAAGATGACACCATGCATTACTTAAACTACTCCCAACAAGGATGAATTAATTGGAAAGAATGATAAGAAATCACTAAGTCTGATGTCCTGAAATCCTGAAAATTGGCTGGGTCTGAAATCTGGCGGATCCTCCAAAATCTAGAATTTGCATGTTAAATCCTATGGATCCAAGACCCATCTCAAACATCCTGGAAGTATATTGATAAATATTTAAAGTATAAGTCAGATATTCAATATCTAACTTATACTTAAACATATTTTCAATATACTTCCATTCAGGACATTTCCAATATGGCGACAAGACTTGCATTCCAAGCACACCTTCTAAACCTGCCCAGCCTAGGCGGAAATTTCACTTGGGCATGGATTCCACGTCATTCACATGAGTCTCTCTAGACAAAGACCTCAAACCCGCCCAGGAAAACCCTTACGAAAAGTTGCAAGTTAGGAGGAGTAGGAGTTCATTTTGAGGCGAAAAAGAACAAGTTTGAGTGAAATTCCACACAACACTCCCAACCCCGCCCAGCATGGGCGGCCTCACAGAGTCCTTCTAGACAGTGTCATCACTTTCAGGACACTTTGTCCAGACAACACCCTCCAACCCGCCCTAGGAGAAAATGGTTAAGTTTTAAGGGTTTGATGCATAGAACACTAAGAAATGATGAATTGGAGGGAAGTTAAGTAGATTACAAGGGTTCACAACACATTCTCCAAGCAACATCTCCAAAACCGCCCTTCCTAGGCGGGTTTCATCAGGGCATATGGATAAGACCACCTAACATTCAAGATGTATCCTACAACTTCATTAACATCTCAAAATTTTGGCTAAGTCTGGAGGTTGGAGAGAAAGGTCTTCATAAGAAGAGGAATGAGCAATAAGTAAAGTTTGAGTGAAGGAATCCATGCACCATCATTCAACCCACCCATGCTAGGCAGCCTTGAGCACTTCACCTAGACAATGTCATGTCATTCACAAGACACTTTCCGCCTATCACCTCTAAACCCGCCCAGCATGGGCGGCCTAGAGAGGAGGTCTTGGATTCAATCCATATCCACAGACACTCTCTCCACACTCAAACTTCTAACCCGCTCAAGGAAAGATTGGAGAAAGTTGGCTACTAGAAGATGAGGTAAAGATGATTAAGACAGCTTTCAAGTGAAATTGAAGAATTGCAAATGTAAGACTTCATGGTGGGCATGTTTAATGGAAGGCCTAGGGAGGTGAGCATGGAATCAAGTGTTTGAGCACTCATGCCACTCATCATTTGCCTACCAACTCCACCCATCTGCTTCCACACACATGCAAGTCCAATAAGGAGGTGAAAATCATTGAAAATCATAAGTATTGAGAGTCAAATCTACACATCACCTTCAAGGTTGCTCATCATAGGCGGTCTCCACCATTGCACATGGAGAATACCTCAAATGCCATTCAGATCACTTCTTGACTTCACTCAAATGAAGGTAATTTACATGAAGAACATGAAGAGAACACTAAGTCATGCTAAGGAGGAAGGAAAAGATCATGAAAAGGAAGCAAGAATTGCCTAAGTATAAAAATCTTCACACCCTCTTCCAGCCTGGGCGGCCTAGACCATGACCCTTGGAATTCACATCACACCCTCCAAACCCGCCCAACATAGGCACTCCAGAGACTTAGGCATGGATTTCACGCGAAAGGGTATGTTTTGATCCCACATGCATAAGATGAATGTAATTTGTTATTGAAAATCCTTTATATCAGGTCTTAATTTGATGTGTTTCTTCTTGTAGGTGGAGGATCCAAGGAGGTGAATGGCGAGAGCTCATGCATGAGAAGTTTGGAAGGTGGAGGAACGTTGCTCAAACTTGTCATCATCACCACACGAAGGAGCTCCTACATCAAGACTTAGTATGTCTGGATGAGGAAGACATCAACGCCATGCGAAGGGGAGCTAGTCTAAGATGATCGAGGTTACAAGTGTAGTTCATCATCAAGAGCATCATCAATACGAGGCAAGGATCAGTGGAAGGTTGTCACTTCACCATGCACATCTTGAAGGAGGTCATCATCCAAAGTTGTCTATTTCATGTGCATCCATCATATACAAGTCTACTACAAGAAGTCACGCACAAGACATCTTCCACCTCAACACTCCAAGAGGCATAATCATGCACAGGCACAAGGACATCACAAGATGAGAGATGAGCATGATCATCAAAGCGATCCATGAGTTACATCAAGACAACAAGTAGAAAATATTCTAAGTAAAGTGAACATGAGGTGAACCAGACTAGTTCGTTTGAAGATGCTGAGGTGGCACGTACACATCATCAGGCCAATCGCATTCTGCCATGACATTCATTCAAGAGGGCCCACCATAAAGATGCTCCAAAGATGCTTATCACATTGGGAAATGTGCCTTCATTGCCTCTTTCATGTTCTAAAAATAGCAAATTTTATAACAAACTGCCTTGTTGTCTCAATCTCGGCCGTTGATTGCTAAATCAATCTTGGCCCTTCATGTAATCTATGGAGTCTATAAAAGGCTCATTCTTCTCATTTGTAAGGGACAATAGAAGAGGAATGATTAGAGGAAGATAGAGTAGGAGTAGATACTATGGCAATAGGAGTAGAGTAGAAAGAACTCTTCGAAATCATTGAAGAGATATATGAGATTGTTGTAAACAAAACACTTCTTAAATCAATACAAGCTCATTGTTGTTGTTCACATGGTGATCTTGTACGATCAAGGAATGTTCGCATGGTTTCTTATTCTCCAAGATGGTTGAGATGCGGTTCCAAGTAGCTTAGATGATAAAGTAGATAGAGTTCATTGATGTAATGGATATATGCAATGATATTTGATAAGTTCCCATTGGTTCATACTTTTGATGGCTTGTCGACGGTAAGTCATCATGTAAAGTTAGCCTGAACCACATCTTGCAAATAGTTCGATTGTTGATGCTCCTTCGAGTTGTGCCAGCTGTGGGTACTTTAGAGTGTGTCAACAATATGAAAATCCTTGGTTTATCCTTTGGAGATTGCACCTATTTCATGTAATTGTTGCTTGTCATGGCAAAGTGAAATTTGGTTTCTAAGGGAATTTGTCTACCATAGCATCGTTCATCACGTCATTGTCCTTAGAATAGCCTTCTTAACCCCTTCTCCTTTTTCATTTTTTTTCATAGCTAATTTGAAAAGTTCCATTTCACAAGGAAAGAGTACATAGTTGAATGGAGTGATGAATAAATTCTGCATAAGTCCCTTTGTGTAAACAGCGTTATCACATCATACCACAGAGGCTATCCGTTGCAAATCACGTACAAGGAACCTTGGAGCGTTCTTGTTTGATCACGTAGTCTAGCATTCGAGACGCTTTGTTCAAGAGAGGATAGAGCACTTGGTGTTTTATTCTAATGTTGTTGTTGTCAAGAAAACATCATCAACACCACTTTAATCTTCAATTGATGGAGAGTAAATTGATGTTGATGTTCTAAATATGGGATGAGTCATGAATATGTATTTTTTATCTAGGAGGATAAGGAGGAGGGTAAATTAGTGCTACTTAGTAATTAACGTAAATACAGCTCCATGAGAATATCATTATATGCATTAAGATGATTTGCTTCAAAAATGAAGGAGAAAAAGTACAACTGCCACTTTAATCTTCAATTTCACGACTCCCATCTCTAAAGTTGACCAACAATGCATCAAATTTAAGAAGATAGACTGTTTACCCAGATTTTTGAGGGTTCCATGCCTGAATTGTTGACTATCAACCCAGATTTGCAAACTTTCAATATGATTTGTTGAGTAAATTGGAGGATCATAGCTTGTTTTCTTCTACAATATGGGTTTCATTGTCATTCTTGAACTTCATGTTGTAATGTCCCTGTAGAATCTTGTTACATGTTACTTGTCACTGGATCATTCTGTGTATGTTGATGTTCTGAACATGTGAGTCAAAATCCACTAACCTTTTACTATAATAATATTAAGAATTTTCTAATTCAAAATGTGAGCAGATGCAAGTTTTAGAGACATGTCAAGTCAAAGAGGACACTTCTCAAACTTTTTGCAAATTGCATAGGAAAAATCTGTAGCAAATATTACAATAGCAGGTAAAACCAGAGTGTCAAAAAATGGCTTTTTCTCATTCATCTAAGCTCTCTCCAAATTTTAAATCTCTCATCAAGTCATAATTTCCATGGTTTTCTTCTCAGACTCTCTTTCTACCTTGAGCTGTTTTTCGGTTTTCCTCTTCTTTGGTCACCCTCTTAGACCTAGTGCTCTAAATACAGTAGATTGTTTGGCCATTTTAAATCTTGGTGCTGGTGGTGAATCTGGAAGGAGGAGTTTGTGGAGCTCCAAAAGTTGGCTGTGATACCACTGATTTTCAGTGTGGGATTTCATACTTCTAATGGATTCTTAAAACACAGTTTTGAATTATTTTGAGTATTAGGTAACAATCTTGGCTTCATCCTTTGGATATATAAGTTTAGCTGCAGGATCCTTCATAAAGGTTTGATGTGTCAAGTCCTAAAGTAGTATTGGATTCACTCTCCTCGTGACTTCTCTCAGTCATTGTGTGTTGTTTCTATCAAATTTAACATGGGACCATGCTCTTCTTAAGAGCGCTGATTGTACATTCTCTTGTTTTTCAATACAAGGTATACATATCCAAATTTCTTGAATGTAGGATAACTTTCATATTTTGTCTCCAATTCACTAAATTCATTACAATTTAAATCCATGATTTTCCACTTGGAGGAGCTAATCAGAGGATTTTCCAATATTTTTTGGTTTCCGAACAAATCGTCCCCACTAAAATATCATCCATGGCATCCAGAACCTTAACATCAGTTAGAACTTCCATGATGTTCCCCACAGTCGCATCCATAACACTCAACTCCTCTATCTGATTTTCAAATTGCAGCACAGTCTAATGTCTATGCATAGAAGCTGCAAAAGATTCTGTTGAGACTGTATCAAGGAATATCCTATCGAGGCATTGGACCTTGATATCGAATTTCATGTTCCCTTCCTGCAACTTCCAGCACTCAAGACTCTCAAGCTCTTCTTTGCTCTTGACCAAGAAGGATAAATCCCTCACAGAGGGCATTTGCCCTTGTCAAAATGCACATTGATTGTCCACTTACTGAGCTAGCAGTCTATATCCAAGCTTCTAGCCATGGGATTACAGGAACTGCCCTCAAGTCCTCTTTGTGGGATCCTGCCTCGACCTCAACCTTGGCAACAACTCTATTGTACAAGACTGCATAACTGTCATAATCACCTCATATATTCTTTTCATCATTAGATAGTGCAACTCAGGTTTCAAAGAATTTAATGAAGAATCTCTACACAACCAACATGTCTCTAGCAACAGTCAGAAATTGTAAAATATGAAAAGGAAAACTTTTGATATTAAACAGCCAAAGGTTTTCTTTCTTTCCTACAAAAACTTCATCCTCTGAAAATACATTTCTGGAAAAAATGTACAGAAGCTCTAAAACTTTTTCGCCAAATTCTCTATGTTGGAAAAACTCCTACCAAAGTTTCTCAACTGACTAATAATTAATCTCCTCTCCTAAAAATAGCATTTTACTAAAATAGAAATTCTTAAAAAAAAGTAGTTTTACTAAAATAGAAATTATCTTCCCAAATATATGATGTGTCCCTTAATCTAGCTGTTTTTTTGAATGCTCTTGCATCAAACACCCCAAGTTTGTGAAAGTGAGCATCCTTCTCACAAGGTTGTTGTGAAGTTTGAAAATGGTCGACCATATTGGTTAATCTCTCCTTGGCTCATCCATGTAGCATCCTCTGGACCCTTGTTTCACCACTTCACTAGATATTCTTGGTAGTATCTTCCTCTAGTTTTCCTTGCAGTTCTAGATCCCAATATAACCTTAGTCTAATCTTTTTCCTTCTAAAGAATCTGAGTTTTCCAATCTATAGTTGTTCCCTCTTGCTCTAAATCACACTCAACTCCTCATCCTTAATGGAAATCATATAAATCTACAACATTGAATATTGGGTTTATGCCCATCTCTTTAGGGAATTCTAGTTCATAGGCATTGTTAGAAAATATCCTCAGGAATTCTCATAAGGTTGTTATGAAGTTTGAATGCGGTCAACCATATAGGTTAATCTCTCCCTGGCTCATCCATGTAGCATCCTCTGGACCCATGTTTCTCCACTTGACTAGATATTCTTGGTGGTCTCTTCCTCTAGTTTTCCTTGCAGTCCTAGATCCCAATATAGTCTCAATCTCATCTTTTTCCTTCTCAAGGATCTGAGTTTTACAATCTATAGCTGTTCCCTCTTGCTCTAAATCACTCTCAACTCCTAGTCCTTCATGGAAATCATATAAATCTGCAACATTTAATATTGGGCTTATGCTCATCTTTCTAAGGGAATTCTAGTTCATAGGCATTGGTAGGAAATTTCCTTAGGATCTTACATGGTCCTATCTTCTTCTATTTTAGCTTGTAGGTGCCTTGGGAAAACCTTTCTTTCCTCAAATGTGCTAACACAAGATCTCCAACCTAGAATATTTTCTCCCTTCTCCTTTCCTCAACACTTTCTTTGTACTTAAGGCTTGTTTGTTGTAGCTGTTCCTTCACCTATTGATGTAAATCATGCATGTAGATAGAGAAATCTCTATTTCAGCACTTTTCTTGCTCAATTTCAACAACTTTCTCAACTTTGTTACAACTTAGACAATTTGAAATGGTGTTCTTCCAGTGAATCTATTCACTGAATTGTTGTATGAAAACTTTGTCTATGCCAAAACCAAATCCCATTGACCTAACTTGTCACCAAACAAATACCACAGCTCCACAAATATTTCCCAAGCTCTGATTGCTTTGTTTGCCAATCAGTTTATGGATGATATGCCGAACTAAATTGCAACTTTGTTCCAAGTTTCTTCCACAATGTCCTCCAAAAAATATCCAACAATTTTGGTGTCTCTATCTGAGACAATGCTCTTTGGCAATCCATGGAGTATACGTATCTCTTGGAAGAATAGATTAGCTATATTGGTGGCATCATTAATCTTCTTGCATGCTAAGAAATGTGCCATCTTGGAAAATCTACCTACAACAACAAAAATAGAATTATTACCTCGTTGTGTTCTTGGCAACCCCAATACAAAACCTATACTAATCCCTCTCGTGGTATCTCCGGAATCAATAATGGCTGATACAAACCTGTGTCTTGACTCTTTCCTTTAGCATGTTGACAACTTCTACAATTTTGCACATCTTTACATCAGCAATCATTCTTGGCCAAAGTATCTTTCTCCAAGTATCTTGACAATAGCTTTAATTAATTGTTCCCTAGCATCTTGAGCCCCCATGGGAGCCCCTTGTGGTTCAACTTCACCTTCAGATTCTTCCTGCTGCAATATAACATCTAAGGCTTGTAGCCTTCTAGACCATTCTTCATTGGGGTTTCTCCTAGGCTCTCTTCTGCGTCTCCTGGCCTAATTCATGTTAACTCCTCTCTGTCATTTCTACTTGCCGAGTCCTCTTCCTCTGATACCAGAATTTGGTGCAACTCAGCTTTTGAAGAATTTAATGAAGAACCCAAATTTAATAAAGAACCTCTAAATAACCAGCAAGTCTCTAGCAACAGTCAGAAATTGAAAATATAGAAAGGAAAACTTTTCATATCACACAGCCAAAAAAGTCTTCTTTCTTTTCTACAAAAACTTCTTCCTCTGAAAATGCAGCTCTGCAAAGCATGTACAGCAGCTCATAACACTTTTTCCCCAACTTCTCTACATTGAAAAACCTCCTACCAAAGTTTCTCAACTAATGAAGAATTATTCTCCTCTCCTAAAACTAGCGTTTTACTAAAAATAGAAATTCCTAATGATAGTAGTTTTACTAAAATTGAAATTATCTTCCCAGGCATGCCATCTGCCCCTAAAAACTAGTGGTCCTCCTGCATCATTAGAGGTAGCAGACTCAATGACTTGTTGAAAGCCACTAAGCTTTTTTTTTCCAAAGGTGCTCTAGAAATCCACAAACTTAACCTTCCATTGAAAAACTAACTGAAAGCTTAGTAAAAAATTGAATTTCCAACTAATTTATGTATATTGCAAGCCTGAATTTTAATAGGGGAATTGCCTTTTGGTTACAAAACATTAATAGATGCATTGACATCAACATTATTTAAGCTGATGGCACCTGAGTGCGCTAGAAATCACCGTTGTTCTTCATCAATGAAATGCTTGGCTGGGGGCTCCAAATGTTTTTATAGCAGGAATTAAGAAAGACAATAGTGTTGTAACTTGTAACAGGAATTAAGAAAAACAATGGTTCTGGAAAGTAAAATAGAGATAGGAGTGATACTAATTTGGACCACAAATTCCCTTTTTGGTGATGAAAATTCCAGTAACAATTAAGAATACAAGTGACAAAATTTCATAATATCACTTTCCTAAGATAACCAACAACAGAGAGGGCACCACAAGGTCCCATATGTTATGTTTTTTTCTTATTATGCCGAGAGGCATTTACAGTCACAGCGGGGTGGAGATGAGAGCACTCATTTTCTGTGTAAATATATAAAAAAAAATGAAAAATAAAAACCAAAAAAGAAATTCGAACAGTTGAAAAGAAAAAAGGTGGAGAAAATAAAAAACTATGGAACCAAAAAAGAAATTGCAAAAAATAAAAAGGTTGAAGGAAAAAAAGGTGGGAAAAATCACAAAAACCATGGAAATGCAAAAAATACAGAAAATAAAAATAAAACCAAAAAAGAAATTGAAAATGGTTGGAGGAAAAAAAGGTGGAGAAAATCACAAAAGCTATGGAAAACAAAAAAAGCACACACAAGACCTCGAGAAGATATCCCTCGGCATACTATAGATATATTTTTTTAAATATAAATATACTAGTTATAAATCTCAGTCAAAAGTTTACTGGCTGGTAATGCTGATTTGTTGTTTATGCAAGAATTTTTTAATGTTTAGCCAACTACAATGACACTCCAAACAAGGAGACATCTAAGATGATGCAGACAAAAAGAATTCGATCCATTACTACAGTTCAGCAATACAAACAGTGTTAATGCAATTCACAATATCACAATTATACGATTACTTGTGCTCTTATATTGACTGTTATCAATTTCATCAAAACTTAAACATGTAACTACATAATATCACAAGTTAAAAGTGGTATCATGAAATGGGTTTCTGCAAGTATTAGCATATAAGTGAAATTCTAAACATGAATTTTGCAATAAAAGCAGGAAAGATGAACAAGAAATAAGTTAAAATCTAAAATAAATATAAATCATAGTTGTACAAAAATTTCATCAGATTAGAAGTAGTTTATCTTATAACATATAATACATATTGGATCTCATAAATGCAAGGTTATTGCAGAGGCCATGGATGCCCAACTTTGACGAATACTATTTTATACAAACAAATTGGCAACTGCATCTGAACATGAGATTGAAGAATCTTTGCATACCAAATGGTGCTGTGCCCACATTAAACGAGAAAAAAAAAAGAACAAGATTGATTGAGAGTTAAAGGAAGGGGTTCTGCTACTGCTGTTGCTACTACAGTTGTATCAATTTTACTGACACTGATCTTGGTCAAAGCCTGAAAGTTTGTGTGTTGTTTTTCACTGAACCAATGTAAGGAAAATTTGCTGAAAATCTATTATCATAATAGAGCTAAATATCACTCATAAATCTGAATAAAATACTCTGTTAAACTGAATCCATTTTTTACCTACAAATAATAATATGTTTGTACACCTGAACCAAATGACCTACACAAACATGGAAACTTGACACAAATATTTATGGTAATTTTAGAATCTCAAACCCTATTAAAGACATTGCATGAGAAGGTTCATGCTTCTTGAATATCATCTTGATGGTTATACATCTTTAAATGAAAGCAGAATGCATATTGATGAGGTATTTAAGGATTAAAACCAGTGATGAAATGTGCAGATCGGTAACTGTGAGTATCAATTCCAGTCTCCTTGTGCCTTAGTGTGAGTCGAAGCTGAAGCCGACTTCGAATCCAAATCGACACCATCAACATCAATTTTATCATCAATATGAAACTCGTCTCGAATGTGAAAAGGATTGGCCCTAACAGAAATAGCTGGGAGAATACCAACCCAGTTGAAGTGCTCCAGATCAACTTGATTTTCACCCTTCTTGGGCACCTTAAAGACTTGATATCCCGGTGGTACATGAACATCAACGCCACCACCAACATCTGGTAGAAGTCGTGCACTTGCACTCCAAGCCTGAATTAGGGCTGCAAATAGAAATACAAGGCCAACCAACATATTACCTCTCCGGCTCCTCATTTTCAACACGAATCCTGTCAACAAGGAGAAAGAATTGGAAATCATGATACAAATTAAAACTACACCTACACAAAAACAATCCAAGTTATTAAATTGTCTTTCTTATATCCAAACAAAGCAGCAGACTCAGGCAATTTTAAGCCAAGAAAATCAGAGCAAACAGTTTGCCTTCAACCTGTTTTACCGTAAAATACAACAGCACCGCAGTAGAGTAAAGTCCCCTGCAACAAACAAATCCCTAAATTGGCAGAATTCCCTTCCAAGATTAAAACTACAATGCAGACAATTATATTACCTTTGTTATATCCAAAGAAACCAGCAATCTCAGCAATTTTTGGCCAAGAAAAGCAGAGCCTTAGTTTGCCGTATTATGCGGTACAAGTGAGCAACAATTTCAACAATCTACCTACCCTCTAGTCTTTTCTGTTCCCTATACTAGTATAGATATTTCATATGAGTTATTTTATTTTATTTATATATAAATTTTATTTTTATTTAAGAATTATTTTATTTTATTTACATTATTTAATTTTTTATTTGAAAAAGTTGAAACCTCTTTAGTTTTAGTTGAAGGGTATAGTACAATCATGGGGCCATCCTTTATTTATTGCACGGATTTGAACCTTGGTGGATAGCATGATCTACAAACATACCATCGCCCTTACCAATTGTGTCCAACTCATTGAACTACAAATTTTTAGTGAACTTATTTTACTTTTGTAGTCAGCGTCTAATAGTTTTTCTTTCAATTTTTTTAGGTCATGACATTAAATGCTTCTCTCCCCTCTACCACTATAGATTTTGGACAGATTTGAATCTAGGTGGATGGCATAATCAAGAAACATACCATCACCTCACCAATTGTGTCCAACTAATTGCACTACTACCTTTTAATAAATTTATTTTACATTTGTATATAACTTTTAATTTTACTTTTATAAAAGTCATTATTTGGTAAATCTTTTGTTTTGTTTTTACTTTGAAAAGTGCCCTAATTCTTATATGCTACTTTTTAATAGTTTCATTTATAGCCATTAATACATATTTTTTAAATGTGGATGGTTTTATATTTAAAAAACAAATGTCAACCTTAAATAATTTTTCTTTCACCTTTTTTTAGGTCCTGACATTAAATGCTTCTCTCCCCCCTGCCACTATAGGTTATGTCTCTCCATGTAATTATTGAAGGTCTAAAATTATAAACTAGTGCAGGGAAATTTAGAGAATATTTTGGTTCACTAAAAATTTTGTATTCAAGTTTTTGATTTTTTGCGTCAAATTGGTGGATAAAGAGTTTAACTTGAACATGTGGAAGATCAAGGGGATGTGTAAACTTTAAGTGGTGCTTTTCAAGTTGTTTAGTAGGAAAAGGATTTGATTGTCTCCTATTTAGTGGTGTTTTTCAAGTTGTTTGGTAGGAAAATGATTTGATTGTCTCCTATTTAGTGGAGTAGGGAAGTGAGTTCTATTGTCTTGAGTGGGGATTTGAAATGGTGGCCGATGAAAGATTGAAGAGTAACAAAAACCTAGAATGAAACAGAGATAGTGTAGAGAGTAGTGAAGACTATACCTCAGAGTTTTACACTATGAGGTATGACAATTCTAATTTAATTCAATTCAATGCTTGTCAAAGCAATAAATAAAAATAAAACTGATGAAGGAAAAAAAGCCTTTGACTATTGCTTGTTCCTTATGTATTCATTCGTATTGATATTTCTCTTTGATCTTTTATGTGAATTTACTAAGTTCATATATTGTAGAAATGATAATTTGATTAATATTATATTTTTTGAGTTTTACATTACTAGAGTGCTTGTAATTCACAAACAAATTTCATGATGGTATTTTTTGTTTTTCTAGTTGCTTATGTGTAATTTTCATCAATTGATTTAAATTTGAGCAAAGTCTTTTGTTGACAAGGATTTATGAGTGTATTGAGAGGAATTGAGTTTGTTGAAGCATTTTTTTCAAAAATTTCTAACTTCATTCTCCTTTAATTTTTTAACACTATATTTTGTTCATGTCCTAAATATATTTCTTACATAAAGAGTGGTATCATCTTGGATAGACATGACATCACTTTTCTCTCATCCATGGAAAGGAAATAAATTTGATCATTAATAATAGTTATGAATTTTGAGTATTTCATTTTTCTAATAATAGACATTATTTTTTGCCATTAATGGCATGGTTCGGTGGTCAAGTTGCTCGGCTGTAGTGGCGGCCACCAAGGTTCAAACCTTCGATGGGCCAACAAAGCTCGCAGATCATGCATGCCTTCGATGCATGCCTTCGTTGGGCACGTGTGTGTACCTCTTCTCCCCTTTGATTCATTGGGCTACGAGCATGGGCAGGTGTGTGTATTAAATAGATCTTGGGCAAGTTTAGGCAGAGTGTTACATTCATTGTTGGGTGGACAACGTTGCAACTTGCCAAAAATGAGAAACTATTTGCAAGTAAAAAAATATTTAAGATATCTCTAACCAATTACAAATACCTTTGAATATCCCTTAATCTCCATTTCTAATTTCTAAATTTAAAGTTAATTAATATTACTAATTGAAGACATATTTAAATTATCAAAAAACAATAGACATTATTTTCTTTTTCTAAAAAAATAAGTGTATTTAAATAGATCTTGGGCAAATTTAGGTAGAGTGTTACATTCATTGTTGGGTGGACAACGTTGCAACTTGTCAAAAATGAGAAACTATTTGCAATTAAAAATATTTAAGATACCTCTAACCAATTACAAATACCTTTGAATATCCCTTAATCTCCATTTCTAATTTCTAAATTTAAAGTTAATTAATATTACTAATTGAAGACATTTAAATTATCAAATAAAAAATGAATTAAAAGTTATTAAATTAATATAATTTAATCCAATATTATTTGATTGTAATATTTTATAAAGCACGTAAATTCTAAGGTCACATGGACAAATCATGATTTTAGATTTAGAAAGTTTCTTAATAAAAGTCATAACAAATGAGCATAAGAAAGGAATTCATGAATAACAAATGAGTATAAGAAGGGAATTCATGAAGTTTTTTTTAAAAGCATTCTATCCACATAATTCACCTTTGACCAATGTCTCAATCTTTTTCTTTACCTTTTTCAGGTTGTGGGCATGCATTATTGTCACCTACATCAAATAGGAGACATATCAAAAAAATGATTCCCTAGAAAAGCCTAATGTTGTCACAACGCTTTTTTTTATATTTAATAAATATTATTATTAATATTTTGGCTAATAGGCCATTTCTATATGTGCACTGTGCACACATCTTATAACTGCCAAAAATATAAAATTGGTTCTCCTCCAACTTTTTTGTTTTCTTAAAAAAAATTATAGGCATTTCATTTCTTGCATTTACTTTTAAAATTGTATGAGTAATGCCTTTTAGAACATAATTTCTTCAATCCATCAGTTGAAGAGTTATTTCTATTAGATATTGTAATCAAGATGGATTTGTAAATCTGAGGCTATGTCTATAAATCTAGGTCTGAAGTGTTTTTTTTTTTTGGTATAGGATTGCATTTTTATGGGTACAGGATTTGATTGTATTTTTATCTGTACAGGATAAGCTTCAAGCTTCAAGGCAATTTTATAAGCTACAGACAAGCTGGTAAAACCTCTGGTGAGTCAAAGTATGGATGTTTTAAGCTCCAATTTATCATAAATTAAATGCATGTTGTTTTCATTTGTAATTAAACATGAAAGTTTATTTGCCTTCCTTATTGATTGCTTGTTATCCTTAAAATTTTATGTATTTTATGAGTTCAATTGACTAGTATTGTACTTATTTAGAGGGATGTTTGTCCAACCTTAATGCAAAAAGTCAGCACATTCCTCAACAACTTAAGCCAAATTCAAGGACTTCATGACTAGCATCGAATTCCCCATTTTTTCCAAATTGATGATCATGTTTTGATTAGTTTGGATAAACAGAGGTTCACAACAAACAACACAAATTGAAGCCCATCAAATACAAACCTTACACCATTCTCCAAGCAGTTAGACCTAATACCTTTTGATATGATCTTCTAGCTCAACTTGGAAAGTGCAGGTTAAAAAGCAATCTCTATCAATTATTTCTTAAGAATGTCAAACTATATTCCACCAAGTTTTCAAGATGGATACGGAAAGAGATGGGGGAATGCATTTTTTGGGACAGATTGCTAGAAATAAAACTACTAGAACCTCTAAAATATATAATGCCAGAAGGGAAATAACAGTAAAGCAATTGCTGCCTAGGAAAATTAGGAGAAAATTATCAACAAATTGATTCATAAGTAGAGTAAAATATCATTAGTTAGGTATAGAAATCTATCAAAATTCTAAAAATGAAGGGAATGCATAGACCTCCTGAAAGATGCTGGAATTTTCTATGTTTATTAAGATTATCAAAGATAGAGATGAGGAAATTTAGAAAAAGCATCTGATGCTTTTCATTTGATAGTTAGTGGGGGCAATTTTAATATAAAGATTTAACTGTAAATACATTCAATTTATTTTAGGAATTGCTCAAATTATTGCAATTGGATCCACATTCTGTATTAAGCTCATCATCTTCATCCGATTCATCTTCTGGTGTGCAATTTTCATTAGCATGGTGAAATAATGAAATCATTGCAAAACTCTTGTGCAGACCTTCCACATTGTTGCCTACCTTCCATGGTTGCCTGCATCTAGGACATGGAAGCATGTTATGTCTAGTGTACACTGCAATTGGGGCTAATGTACAGAGCAATGGTTTTGACCTCTAAGACACTATTTTGATCATAGTGTCGTCCTTTTTATGTTTTCTTACTTTGTTTTCTGACAATTTTGTTATGTCTTTGTCTAGATTTTGGATCCTTTTTACTATTCACAAAATTTCATGCCTATAAATATTTCTATTACAATTTCATGATCCTTTTATGGATCAGGATTGTACCTTCAAATCTAATTGTAAAATAGAAGATTCCTCACACAATGGTCAGTCTCTATATTGCATTACCAAATGGTATTGGAAAGGGATACATCATTTAGGTTTTCCCTCTGTACATACTCAATGGGAATAAAACCATACTTAACTGATGACTAAACCCTTCATTAGTTCTTGGTATTCAAAACATAATAGAAATAATAACATAACACTAAGGAGTTAAGGACAAAACATCTTTTAATAGAAATCCTGTAATATGTTGTGCATAGGTGCACAACACATTTAAAGATTGAATCACAATAAGAGATGACACATTTAAATATTGAATCACAATAACAGACGTAGATGGAACTAGACATTTGGGAGTCTAGGGGGAAGTGTACCGTTTCAGGAAAGTGCTTCTTTGAAGCTTATCAAATGACGTTTTCTCTACAGAAAGTGGAGTATATAGTTTGTAAGGATATGACAACTAGTATGCCTTGACTGAGAGAGCTAGCACAAAATGTTGCACTAAATGGATACATAAATTTCCATGTGCTTGAACAAAATAATATAAGTATGACATTTCCTATTTATTTGGTGGCCGTTATTTGTGATGTGTATTAATGGCAAGTAGTCATTTACTGATTTTTCCTACTTATTTGGTAGCAACTATTTGTTAGCATTTTATCTCTATTATCAACATTTAAAACTATCAATAACAAAACAAATTATCACAGCAAGATAGAAGTGGCCAGTAGTGGGAGGGGTGGAGTCGGCTGTAACGGCCAAATCTTTTCCCCATAAAAAGCATTTAAAAATTACAGTTTCCTTATTGATAGGAGTGGGCGGTCTGGTCACAGCAGAGCTCCAATCCATGAAGATCTTTTGAAGAAATTGAGTCAAAAGGTGTTCCAAATTTGGAGTAAGTTATAATGTTGTAGGTGTCGGGTTGTTTCCCACCTCTTCTCTAGTTCCCTGTTGTATGATTTTGATTTTTGGTAGTTTTTTAATGAAATTTTTTTATGTTGTATGATTTTGATTTTCGGTAGTTTTTTTATGAAATTTTTTTAAGTCTTTTTTTTGGAACTATTTGTTCATTTTGGCTTGTGTGCCTTCTTATGCTGGTATTCTATGTTTTGATTGTTTTGTGGATGAGGCCCCAATAGATATCCTCTTTAATATTATTAAAAATATATATGAAAAAAAAAATTAAGTGTGTTATAATGATAGCATGGGCATTTGTAAGAGGGTGATTCAAGTTGAAATCCCTCAACTACCATACCCAAGCGCACACATCTAGCAGTAATGTTGTGAGATTGTGATGTAAAGATTAAGTCATACGTTTGAGCAATGAACCTTGTTTACAAATCTCATTAATGTGGTCCAAACTTTCTCAAAATTGAATTTAAGATGAGCCATAACCTGACCCAAAGTTTAGCAAACTCAATAAAGTAAATATAAAAAATCTAGAAAGGAGATTCCCCATCACCAAATACCTACTAAATCAAATGAAATTCACAATGGATTCAAAAATCTCTTTGATAATAGAAATTCAAGTATCAATTGACATGAAATAGAGTTACTATTGGAGAGGGGCACACGGGTCCAATTTGGGTGATGGTTAAGTCCATGGTTCTGGAAATGGATTGGTGGTTTTTTAGATCTCCTTGGCCTATATATTGGAGGATTGGGATGAAGATGTTAGTGAGTTTTCTATTATAGGTACATGCACTCGGAATTGTTCTAGGATTGAAAGTGTCCACTCCATGAGATTGCAAATGTGTTGTAACTCTTTGTTGAAGAATAATACATTGAGTGAGCTTTGTTGCTGGGTTTTTTAATTTTCCACTAATATCATTACTCTACTAGATTTGTTTAAATCTACATCTTATTTCTTTGTTTTTATATTTGGATTAAATGGGAAGACATGGATGAGGATGTACAAAGCATGTTAGCTAGCTTGTTGAGGTTTATGAGAAAGTAAATCCTTCTTGAACTATAAGTATAATCCACCATCAAAAGATTAAGCATTATATTTTTAACTCTAATTCTATACACAATAGGCTCAAACATGTATGAAGACCAAATCTTAGCACTATCAAAATCATAATCATTGTTGCGGTTTGATTTAAAGTGATAGTTGAAGTACATTCATACACAAAAAATTAAATTTCAAAATTGTTTCAAACACAGACACACACACAAAGTATATTTTCATACACACAAAATTCAATGTCAAAGTTGTTTCAAACACACACACACAAGAATGCCAAAGTACACACACACACACACACACACACACACACACACACACACACAATGTGAAAGTTCAATCAAACACACACAGACATATGAGACAAAGTGGATACCAAAGTTAGATTGTGCACACACACATGTGCTTCACACAAAGTGGACATCAGTATTTTTGTACACACCTAATGACTGCCAAAGCTCATTCACACATGCATGCATGTGCACGCACAATGAATGCCAAAACTAACATGTGTGTGTGTGCACGTGCGTGTGCACAATGAATGCCAAAACTAACTTTCAAACCTACCCACACATAAATGAAATCCAAAGTTTATTCAAACACACAAAGTGAATGCCAAAGTTCACTCACACACATGTGCACACATAGTGAATACCAGAGAAAACTTTCAAACCCACCTACACACATAGAGGTGTGTGTGGGTGTGGGGGTGTGGGTGTGCGTGTGCACGCACATGTGTGCGTATGCAATCTATGCATATGAACTACTTTCAAACTTCAATGGTGCTCACTTTATGTGTTTGAATGAACTTAGGATTTCACTATGTATGCATGGGTTTGAATTTATGTACAAAAGTACTTTCAAACTTCAATGATGCTCACTTTGTGTGTTTGAATGAACTTGGGATTTCACTATGTATGCATGGGTTTGAAAGTTAACTTAGTAGTCATTGTGTGTGTGAATGAACGTTGGTGTTCACTAAGTCACAATATATTCTAGTATACTAAGATTATTACTAATATAATATTAAGTTTTTGATATATCTGCTATATATAATATATATACACACACACGCCCCTAAAAGATCTATCTTTAGTATAAAAAATATATCTTTATATTAATTTATATAATTATAAAAATCCTTTAGTTTAACCTTTTTATATATAATCTTTTATAAATATATATAACCTTTATATATACAATCCTCTATAGAAATATATACAACATTTTAGTGTGTAATTCACTTCTTTTGCATTTTAAGTTGGCTCATAGCAATCACTTGGAGAAAAAAATTAAAACCAATCTTCAAATTTGATTTTAAGGAAAAAAGGAGTCATTTTCATACTTATGGAGGTGATCTAAATTACTTCGATAAATACAAATCTAATCCAAACTAAAGAATATATAAGTTAACAATCTTATTAATACTCTAAAAATAAATACAAATAAAAATAATACTAAAATTAGATTATGTCACCAAATTATATTAAAAAGTCTTCATTCATACATACTAATTATTTCATTAAACAAAATATTTCCAAAGTAACATAAAATAACTCTTAACCCTAAAATTACATATATCAATTTTATAATTTAATAAATAAATAATAAAACAATGCTTGCATCAATATAATAAAAAATAATATAAATCTAAACTATTTAGTGATAGGCCTATAAATATTTGTGCCTATCGGCCATTTGATAGCACCTTTGGTGCTTTTACTAGTATTTAATCGAATGTCGACTAATTACGACTATGTTTACGACAAGAACACTCTCTCAATGAAGGGAAAGTATCATCAAGGCATAGGTGTTTTACCGACCGAAGTGAAATGTGGTGAAGAGAATCTGTACACATCACATAGATTTCATATAGACTAGAATTTACATCTTTTAAAAAATGACAGTGAATCTTTAGAAATTAAGATTTTTCAGTTTCTAATTAAAGATGTGAGAAAGTGGGAAAGTGGGTGTTATTGGATATTATTACATTTTTTATTAGTCCTTGCCTATGGCAAGGATACTGTTGTTTTGGCCTCCAAACTATTAATCTATTTTGGGACCCATGCATTGCTAAAAATTAAAGCTTTTCCTAATGTTTTTTTTTCTTGGGAATTTATGCCAGAGAAATTAGGGTATGTTGATTTTCTGATTGGCCAATCCTTTTTTATCCCATTGGCATTGCATTTTATGATTCTTAAAATCTTCATAATTTTTTTCCAGGTTAACATTTGATATGTTTGTAATGTTTTATCCTCAAGGCAGATGAGTATTTTGACAGACACGTGACCATCCACCTGGAGTTGTGCTACATGTTCTGAGATGTGGCTTGGCTTTACACCTACTAATTGCATTTGCTTGAAAGTATACAACAACAACAACCATAAGCCTGAGCAGAGAAGATAGGAGGAGGAAATTGCAGAGGAAGAGAGACATTGGCTTGCTTGCCTTCTGTGATTGTTTTCATGGCAGCTCAGACCTCCAATAGGTGTCCATATATGTCTGTCTTGAAGCAAAAGCATGTTTTGCACAAATGGCTCTCCTTAGCAAGGCATATTGAGTGGATTTTTGGGTTTGTGTTTTTGCTTTTGCCCTCATGCATCATTATTCTCTTTCAAGATAGGTTGACAGTTCAACCAGGTTCGAGCTAATTTTTTCCTTTCATCTTTAGTCGAGCTATAAATTCGATCATGCTAGAATTTGTAGGTTTTCCAGTGAAAATAACGAGTTTTAGAATTTTTTTATTTTAGACGTGATTATTAGGACAATTTTGTTGGTGGATTTAAAAAACTGGAAATGGTTAGCTTAAGTTGCGCGTATAGAAAAGAGATTGGATTCTACAATTCAATAAAACAATTAATTGTATTGTATACATCTGGTTTATTTAGAAGAGCATAGTTTTTTCAAACAGAAGTATAGTTTCCTCTTCCAAGTTGTGGGGTATAGGTATGTTTAAGCATCATCCCTATAACCTTTTCTATAAGGTTATGCTTTTTCTTTCTAAAGAGTTTTAGGGTTTTGTAAGGAGGCTTTTCTAGAATATAGCTTGGTCAGTTATTATTTATTTGGCAAATGCTTTTTGTTAATGGTCTAATTCATGAAACTAGGGTTTGGGAATAGCAGGGCTTCATCTGCAATTTTGTGGGATTTTAGGGCTTCATTTGTAGAATGACGACGGTAAATTGTTGAGTACAAAGCGGTTCGGCATCTCCAGGTGCACCCTAAGGTCAACATCTCTAGCAAGGCCATGTCTATCATGAATTCCTTCAAGAATGACATTTTCATGAAATTAGCAGGGGAATCTTCGAAGCTCGTTAAATACAGCAAGAGGGAGAGATGACTCTCAGATTGGCTCTTCCCAAATTTCTTTTTGGTTGATTAACTGTCTGTCCACATTCAGTTGTTTGACAGCGTCCAAGATAGCCATGTAATTTCTATTTTCAGCTATGTGGTTTTTATTTTTAAGGAGCACAAGATTTTTCAATATCTAATTTTATTGATAGAGCATTCTAACACTAATCATTTAGGGTTATGACATGTATTGTGCTTTACAAGCAGCACTTGCTAGGTGTTCTTTGAAACATTAATCATAGTATCCTTGTGTTGTTATATTGTGCAGACAACAATATAACAAGGATGCGATAATTAAAATTCTAGGTTTTTATCCTTTTTCTAAACTGATATATCATCAGTATGTGAATAGGAATCTTACATAATGAAAGAGAGGATAAGCTTCTATCTAAATTGTGTAGCAATATATGTTCCAATTTCAATCCAATAGGGTCAAATTACATCATATTGTTGCTCAAATGATGGTAAATTTATTAACGACTAGATGAGATTGTAAACATTCCATGAATAATTTCAAATGATGGTAAATTTATTAATGACTAGATGAGATTGTAAACATTCCATGAATAATTTCAACGTGTACAGTAAGATAACATAATTAATAGAAGGTTAGAAATATTCTTCAATGCAATCAGGTGGCTCTCCCGGCCACCTATCTGGGTCTGCCTCTTACGGTCAAAGATGTGACCCTGACTTTTTGGAATATGGTTTTGGAGCGTATCCATAATAAAATGGAGGGTTGGAAAGGTAAACTTCTAAGCCAAGCAGGTAAGCATCAACTCCTAAAGGCTTCCTCACAAGGCATTCCCACCTATTTCCTTTCTCTGTTTAAAATTCCCAGATATATGGCAGAAAAATTAGAAAGGATCCAGAGAACCTTCCTATGGACGGGAGTTGAGGAAAAGAAGAGGATCTCGTTGGTGGGATGGGATAGAGTCTGTCAGCCCAAGGCAAGTGGGGGTCTGGGAATCAAAAAAATTTAGGGAATGAACAAAGCCTTACTAACCAAAATTGGTTGGACTTTCCTAAAAGAGGAGAAGGACTGGGTTCAAATTATGAAAGCCAAATACCTGCAAAATGAACCCAATTCTGGTATTCTTGATAGAGACGCCCTCCCCTAAGGCTCTATCATTTGGAACAAAATGACCAAAACCATGAACTCTCTCTCACAAGGCATCAAATGGAAACTGGGTAAAGGAGATAAAATCGGGTTCTAGGAGGATAATTGGTTGCGGGACGATCCCCTGTTGAAAGGAAATAATTCTATTAAGGAAAGAGTGGTTATCTTTTTTGGTAAAAAGGTGAGCTACTATATAACTAGCCATTCCCATAGTCAGAGAAGGTGGAAGAATTTATCAGACTATTGTAACAACCAACCTGAGAAGCTGGCATGCCAGATTCTACAACATAAGTTAGAAAGGTATAGAATACCAATTTTTCAAAGGGAAGATGAGATGTTTTGGGGTCAAGACCAAAAAGGAAAGTTCACAGTCAAGTCGGCTTACCATCTACTGACTAATAGTGGCCAGCCGAATCAGTTCTAGAAGAAAGTTTGGAATAACAAATTACTACCCAAAGTTAACTTTCTTTGGTGGGTTGTAGCACACAATAAAGTTCTATCCATTGATAACCTCAATAAGAGGGGTTTCCAACTGGTTAATAGATATGTGTTGTGATGTAAAGAACAAGAGACCATACAGCACCTGCTCCTGGACTACGAGTTCTCTAAACAAATTTGGGAGAAAACTCTTCAGAAGCTTAACTTGGAGTGGGTTTTACAGGAAAACCTAGAGGATTTTTCCCAAAGTTGGGTCTCCCCCTTCACTCACCCCAGGATAAGGGAACTCTGGAGACAGATCCCCCCTCACCTTGGGTGGAGTGTGTGGAAAGAAAGAAATAATGGCATTTTCAGAGAAATTGCTCGTCCTGCTAATGAGGTTTTCTTCTCTTTTTGTAGAGCAGTTGCTGAGAACTCTTCTTCCTGTACTCTGCAAGTTGTTGAGAATCCCCCTTCTCCAGTGGAAATTCAGATTGCCAAGAACCGGTGCTTGAAGGAGGATATGAGTAAGGTTGACATCTCTAAAAGGATGGTCGAACTTAACACTCGCTGGAGACCTCCCCCCAGCGGCTGGATCAAACTTAACTTTGATGGGGCAGAAAAAAATAATATTGGACTCGCTAGTGGGGGAGGGATCTTCAGAGATTGTCATGGAGCCTTCATTGTTGCTTATGCAGGGGGCATCGGACTACAATCTAACAATGTTGCAGAAGGCATGGTGCTTCTAAAAGGTCTTAAAATTGCCCAGTCCCTGGGAATTGATAACCTACAAGTGGAAGGAGATTCTAAATTAGTGATTGATGCGTCCCTTGGGAGGTCTACCAGTGGTTGGAAAATGAAGAGTTTAATTGAAGATACCATCGGCTTACTGTTTGGTTTCAATCAAAAGGTTATCGGTCATGTTTACTGTGAAGGCAATAAAGCAGCAGACGCGCTTGCTAACTTGGATCAGAGCTTGGACACTTGGCGGTGCTGGAGATTAGAAAATAATCTTCTGCATCAGATACAAACCCTCATTGGAGAGGAGTTAAGCCCAGCCCTTGGTCCCTCATGAGGATAAAACTTATGCTTTGGGGGAGATCGGGGGGGCCAGCGGAGATCTAGTACCTTTAGCCAGCTGGACTCTAGGTACAAGTTGTTGGAGGCCATGAAGGTTGTGTGCCAGCTTGCTAATACTTGGACTTGTCTTTTCATAAGCAGTTGCATTTATTACATGCTGAGATGGTGTCTCAAGGGCTTTTCTCACATGCCTAGCCATGTGATGTTTCGTCTTGACATCTCGAAGACGCTTAACATGAGATTTAATGATGATTTTATATGGCTCCTTAATTATGATATGAAAGGGATTAAATGTTCCCGCATGCTAAGAATTAGCAAGTACGCCACCTTCGACGTGGGCAAGGCTGCGAACATCATTGTTTTCAGTTTAAACACTAAAGCTGGGGACTTGGAGGTCAGGGAGTTATCTGAGAGTTGCATTGTGATTGCTCTCTGCTGCACTGTGCTTGTTTATTCCGCTACTTGCTTTGTCAACCTAACTGTGTTTTGTAAAATGGGTGGAGATAGGTCGTGCACAGAGCATGAGACTTGTGAGGAATTCAAAAAGAATGAGACTCTTTGGCACATCTGCCAAGAGGGAGGAGTTGCCTCGTACTTAGAGTGTTTGCAAGGCCATGATGAAAACCTTTTGGTTCAGTTTCTGCGTTCCTATGATGGCAGAAAGGTTAAGGTGGGAAATGTGGGGTTTGAGATATTGGAGGAGGTGATTGGGATGCTTATAGATGGCACGAAGCACCCCAGGAAGAGCAAGGTGTCAGATCCTGACGGTATGAAGTTGTTTCTCAAAAAAGGAGAGGTTCTGAATAGCTTGCAAGGGGGTTTCGACTGACAACTCTTACCTTCGCCCTGGGATGAGATATGTTACATGATAATGAAGTATTTTACTTTAGAGGGAAGGTTCAGGAGGTTTTTTCATTACCACTTCACGCTGCTAAATCATTTTAGGAGTAGCAAGCATACCAACTTCCCTTTCTATCTCCTCTCGTCATTGGAAACCTCCATCATTGCTGCTAAAGAACAACATGCCCTTGATTCTAGAAAGCCTAAGATTCTGCTCCATCAGGGACTTATCTTGGGGCTATACAAGTTCCATCTCGCCCTCTGCCCCCCTAAATCCCTCACTCCCGTTAGGATTGATGAGTCTTAGTCACATAATCCTACCCTGGTGAAGGATTGCCCAGTCATTAATTGAAATCACCCATGAATCCTGTGCCACTTCCATAAAAAGTGGCAAGAAAAAACCCTCTGTGACCATAAGCCCCAAACCCACCAATGAAGATCTAATCTCCATTTCTCTAACCACGACCCTTGCTAAAAGAAAAATCCTCCAAGGTAGCCCTTCCCTGCTGAACTCTAGTAAGAAGAAGTGGGGTACCCTGGAAGATGATTATCGCATTATCAGTGGGATTAAGACCTCTAAGGCTACTCTTGTGGTTGAGGAGGTTAGTACTGAAGAGGGAAGTGGGGATTCAAACAATGCTGGGGATGAGGACTACACTTCCACTAATAGCAAAACTCGGATGCCGACAACTAGGAGATCATCAAGGCTTGCCGCCAAACCAGCCTCCATGCCCAAGGGGAAAGTTGCCTTGATGGTGGAGAAGGATGTTGAGGAGCTGCGGGAGGAGGAATAGCCTGAGGAAAAGAACAAAGAGGTTTCTGCGGAGCTACAGAGAGATGAAGACTCTGAGGATGATAACAAAAAGGATTCTGTTGAGCTGCAGGGGTCGGGGTCGGAGGGCAACATCAAGACGGACATGGTCGTGGCAGAAACTGAACAGTTGGGGGGTGATGTTTTGGTTAACAAGGATAATAAAATTGAGATGCTAGAAGCTGATGAAGAGGGTCCCAGCAATTTTCCTAATTTCAATGTGCAAGGTTCGAACTCCGTCAGCTCAGAGAAAAGGAAAAAAGGGACTGGTAAGAAGAGAAAAGGAGATAAGAAGAAAAAGGACAAGGACATTGAAACACTTTCGGCAAGGCTAACTCATCTGGAGTAGAAGTTCAACACTCTGGCAAAATTCTCGGCTAGAGTTATGCATAGGTCCGCCACTACTCTGGTGGCTCTCCAAAAGGTGGTTCCTAAGGGGCAAGAGAAGAAGGACAAAAAGCTGAAGAAATACAAGGATGTGCTCCAGTTTCTTGTGGATGATTGGGACAAGATGTTCGCATAGCCTTTGGAGGCTTGGGTCTACTCTGTTGTCGGTCCGTTGTCAGTCTGCTATTTCTATGGTGTCCAATTTCTTTAGTCTTTTGTTATGTTGCAAAAACTTTGATGGTTTGTTCTAAACTATTTTAGTTATTTGGTGAGCCTCTGTTGGTTGTTTTGTCATGGGATCGGCACCCTTTTTTGCCGCTTATCTAATCAAAAACATAATTAACAAGATGCCATATTCTTCTTGCATGTGGATTGGCTCAATTTTTAGTGCATGATGCTTTGGTCTTTGACAATGGTGAAAATTGCAGAGACAAGAAGTTAATTCCACTAGTATAAATTTACCTTTCTTTAATCAGTGATTAAATCTTATATATTCTAGGGGATACAGTTGTTTCTGGCCATCCAAAAGAAAATTTCATTGACAAAATACTTCTCAAATGGTTTCTTCATCTATGAATGGAAATTGTAAACCAAACAAAAAATATTTCAAGCAGCTGTAATATCTGCAATGTCTTCTTTATGCACTCTATGAAACAACTAACGTGCCTTGTTTATGCTTCCACATTTGCACGCCTTGTATGCTATAGAATGCATTGTCACCCCTATTTCAAGGATCCCCATTCCCACCCAGAACCAAAATTAAAATCCAATTCAAACATAAAAACAGGAACTATTTACTGAGCCCATATTTCTGTAGGTAGCAAGAAAGGCAAAAGAAAGAGATTGAAGCAAGTATGCACCGATGAATCTGTACAAGCTTATCAAAGGCATGACCTTGTTCATCACATCGAGAGCTTGCCTGAAATGTCATAGTTCATCTCTGATTATAAATAAAATAAACAGGCAAAATAAAATATGAATATTAGACCTCAAAACATCAAAATGTATAACATTTCAAGAGATAAAACTGTGATTTGAATGGGTAACCTCATCATAATAGCTAAGGGCAATGAGAGACGTATGAGTTCTGCCAAATTATGAAATGCACTCCATAAAAATCCAGTCCAAGCTCCACCATAGGTGCCACTAAATATATAGGCTATTTGACCCAACACTACTATCCACCGTGATAAATTTAGCATTACTGCAGCCGCAACTAGTCCCCATCCCAGCTTGAGCATCAACAACCAATTGAAGATAACATGGTCAATTAAAGTAGCTCCAAAGATCACAGACATGACAAATAGCTTGTGTATCTAGCCTCACCATATTACTTGAGCAAAGGAGAAAAACTGATTCAAGAACTTTTATATACGGCTTGCTAGGGAGAGCCATTTGTGCAAAACATGCTTTTGCTTCAAGACAGACATATAAAGAATAATATCAGTGGTTTATGCATGTATTGTGTTGTGATTGATCGTAGCTGCAGATTTTGTCTTGTTTGAATCATGTCTTTTTTAAGGAAGTTGACTTGTGAGAAGTAAAACATAGAATATTTTCTTGCCAAAATTCTTGGCATACTACTAATTCTAGTTGTTAGCCCATTTTTATTATTCTCAAACCTTGCAGGCCCTGCCCTATTGTTTACTTGCAAGAGAATAGAATGGTACATATTGCATATTGCTATCACATCCTTAGGCTGTCATTGTACATATTGCAGCAGCTCTTTGCCAGGAGATTCAGAGGACTATTTTTGCAGTCATAGGCAGGGACTGCAGCTGTGCACCACAGCCCTTGTTTTATTTTGAAAGCATGTTCTAAAAAGATGCTCGAAAGAAAATGGAATGGAGGTAGAGAGTCTAGAAGAGATTTAGGAAGAGGGGAATGGTGAAGATGGTCTGTGGCATCCTCATCAATTCTATGTTTGCCTGCAATGAATACACAAAAGGAGTTGGAAGAATATGTGCAGGTATATTCTCTATAAATTGATTTAATTTTATTTGATATTGATGTTCAGAGTCTCGTTTCATTTCTTGGAGAGCTGTGAGATTAAATTCACTATTGTTTGTATGAAAGACTTTTTGTTGGTATTTTTCAATTTGTATTATCAAATTTATGTTTTGGTGCAATTAAATAGAAGTATGGCATTTTTGTAGTGGAGATCCATACATTATGTTCTCTCTAAATCAATTTTGGATTTGTTGTATGTGTGGGTTTTTTTGTGCCTTTGCATTTTGAGTTTTGCATTAGTATGGTTTTAGTTTCAGAAGTCGTACCATTAGGTGCTTGAAATTATGGAGTCTTATTAGGTAGTGCGACTTTACTAAAGTTTATGTCATTGTGTCGTGGCAAATTGAGTCTTTATTGTAGCTCTATAAGTGCATGGTGACAATAATGCAATACATATTAGCTAGTGATATAATAGCAACCTGGGTCTTATTTGTTGTTATGTCCATTAAACCAAGTTCAATAGCATGTTTTATGTATTTGTGGTTGGGATAAGTGCTCTTCTATCTCTAAAGAATTTACACCTAACCCAGTTTTGTGCATATCATGTATTCAGTTTTGTGCATATCCTGTATTCATTACAAGTCATGGAGATTTATTTCTAATTCATAACTTCATTACTTTGTAACAGATTCAACAAATCTATTTTATGCCTATCTTGCAATCACCTCATCTTTGAAGCCAAAGAATTTTGAGGCATCTTGACAAATAGATTGCATCCTTCCTTTTTGAGGCAACATCACCTTCTACTACTTAACTGTGAGTAGTTTGCAATTATCTAATCTCTTTGGAGATTCGGCAGATTCAACTTATTGGATAAGTAGCTTGGACTTTAATCCTTCTTAGAAGTTTAGAACTAATACTTTTGTCTATTTTGGAAAATCAAACCCTGTGATCCAAGATATTGTAACCTCAGTCTTTATTTAATTATACCAAGTATAGCATGTGTAACTCTTCAATTTCTACCTAGCAATAGACCAATTTAATATAATAATTTGAATCTTTCTCTAGACGACTCTGTTTAAGATGAATCATACATCTTAGCTATTGATGATTTAGCTTTGTAGTCTTTATGATGCAACCTAGATTCGGTGTTCTATCAAACAACCAATACTAGCAACTATGATTCGTCTACAGACAACTAGAATTTATTCATAGAGAAAAGTCACATGAATTAACACAAAATTTCATTAAACAATTATTGGTAGTCTTTCATTTATGTGAATAGAGGTTTTATACAATGTATCAAGCCCCTACCCCTCAGTTACTCTTTCCTACTATGCTCTGCTTCAATTTGTAGATTAGATTGCTCTGTTCAATCTCCTCATTATATCTGGTTTCCAACCTATTCCTTTTTCCTTACCAATTATTTTTCATATTGAGCACTTTGCTTCACTTTCCATGTCATATTGTTGTTTTACAATTTGTACCATGTAGTTGGTTCCTCTAGCAGGATGAATTCCTCTGTTTTAGCAAATCTTCTATCTTTTTACCAATAATTTCTATGGGTTTTACTCTCTACTAACTATATCCTTGGTTCCGATAGATCCATTCACACACATAGACCCCATTGAAACTCAATATGTTGTCACCCTCCTCCAATACTTTATCTTCTTCCCTTTTGCATATCAAACCCCTCAATCTACCGCTTCTAGTTCACCTTTTCCCTCTTCTCTTCTCAACTATACAAACCCCTAAATCAAACAAGTCTTCTTTTTATATTCTTTAGAGCAAGTTTAAGTATCGAAGGGGTGCCTCATTCAACTAGATCGACACCATAGAAGCCATAAAAATGAGATATTATTATCTCGAAAGAAAATTGCATCGAATAACCAATAAAATCCACATAGCAACTTGGTTTTTTGACCTCTTCAAAAGGTATGCCAACAGATAAAACGCCCATTCATGGTTTTGTGACCTCTTTCAAATTCATATATCTAAATTTAATTCACTGTAATTGTATTTTAACCACCCTTTCAATCATTGATCTGCTCTCAATTATGTGAAATTAGAAGGAAAATGAAACATCGTCCCATTCAAAGAGATTTAAAAATGATTTAAAATCATTTTCCAAAGTGGGCTGACTCCTATGGAGTTAATGTACCCCTTCAAATTTCATCAAACCTAAAATAATACAAAGGAGCATATATGTATTTGATGCCTTCTGGAAATGAAATCAAACTCTCCCAACAACATCAAATCATGATGACTCCATCGATGTTTTGCCAACACTATCATAATACCTTTAAAATACTTTGACAACATACAGCAAATGAATGTTAGTCGCCAACACTCTGCCACGTCACACCATCAAACTAAAACTAAAACAAAATTGACACAAAAACTGATACGACTCGAAGTCGCCAGCAGACAACAATGCCACACCGCGCAAC
Organism: Cunninghamia lanceolata; assembly: GCA_027924645.1. NCBI lineage: Eukaryota > Viridiplantae > Streptophyta > Pinopsida > Cupressales > Cupressaceae > Cunninghamia > Cunninghamia lanceolata. The sequence continues at coordinate 26,021,476 of BSBN01000582.1, forward strand.
ATAACTGAACAACAAAACTAGATTGAAATCAAACCAAATATGAGATAACTATTTTTTTTGGTGATGCAGGATTGCGCATGCATCCGGGTGCTCCTACATCAGACACACCAAGTAGGAGAATTGTTCCGTGAGGTTGCAACTCATGAACATTTTCGGAAGCTTTGAATGGTGATCCCATGTTCATTTTTTATCCAAATTTCCTCTCAATCAATCAGTTTCTTCTCTTTACCTCTTCCTTCTTTTACATTCCTTCATTGCCTATGTTGCAACATGCTTTCACCTCGATGGTCATCTCTACTTGGCTCTTCCCAATGGTGAAAATATATTTCAAACTTCTCATACAAGCACACATTTGATTCTAATGCCAAATTTTGTTCTCCTCTTAGACTCTCTTCACTTCTTTTACAACCATTTGGTTGCTCCTTATTTTTATTCTCTTCCTTATGCAAATGTTGCACTAACTCTTCATCATTCCCCTTGACCTCACTCAAACTCCTCTTCTCATGAACCACTGTTGGGTTGCTCCCAACCTCACTTGCCATTGTCACAACCTGTGCACTAACCTGGAAACAAACCAAGGAACTACCTGTTGGAATAAACAAACAATCTCTAATCCAATTGTTAATCATCAAATCACCAAGTTATGATACCAATTGGTGAAATACAAGGCTTTGACTACTACAATATAGAAATCTGAAAGTTGTATGCAAATTTAAAAATAAGTTTGCTTAATCCTTGAAATACCATGAAACAATTCAACTTCTTTATGATGTTAAAATCAGCCACTCTAACATGCTTGATAAAACCACCTTAGATGAACTTATAACATCAATAACATCACCATAAGATAGTAACAACAAAGAGGCACAAATCAGCAACATAAGAATGCAAGATCTCACAACACAAGGTAGCAATGGAACAAAAGAATAAACACATAACACAGTGTTTACGTGGAGAAACCCTTGCGGGAAAAAACTCCACCAAGAAGAGAGGCCCAAGTTGTATTATCTTCAAAACAATATTACAATACATCCACTTCCAATCTCCTCTTCATTCTTTAATCCAGCAGCACCTGTGTACAAAAAATCTCACTCAACCTGTTACCTACAAGCAAGTTTTCCTCTCACTGTTACTCTCTCAAACTTCACTCTCAAGTCTCATATTTATACAAAATGAGTACCCACCAAAGAAATTCGTGGGAGATGGACAAAATCCAACATTTCTATCTTGGGATACACCAAAACCATCTTCTTATAGATTCCCTTACACTTGTCATAGGCACCTTCCCAATATAGGTGCCTAGAATCAAGAATAGAAACTTACAAGATAATAATTGTTGTCATAGAATCTCTTACATCTTATGACAATTGTAAGTTGTCATAGATTCTCTTACAAACTTATGACATGTGTCATAATAGCCCAAAAATACATTTCCCTAAAATAGGCACCAAGATTCTCCACCTCACCTCATTTACTATTTACCAAGATTCCTTGAGCAGTAAAAGTAACTCTGAAACAACTTGCCAGTGAAACTTGTACATCTCTTATGAGTAATTACAAATTACAAATAATAAATGGAATAAATACAATATTGAGATTTACAAGGTTAATGGCACCTTATCCCAACACTACCTTCCACTTGTTTCTCCTTGTCCTTCAATGGACTCAAATGATACTCCCTACCATATTTTGTGATGGTATACATGTTTGCCCAACCATCATACATAGCATGTCTATCATATTGCCACGGTCTGCCCAAAAGAACATGACAAGCGTCCATGGGCATCACATCACACAACACCTCATCAACATAATTACCAATCTGAAATTGAACTAAGCATTGTTCACTTACCAAAATTTAATGATCCTTTTGCAACCAAGTGAGTCGGTAAGGATTTGGATGTTTTGTCTTCTTCAACTGCAACTTCTCTACCATCTCATGTGACACCAAATTATTGATGCTTCTGATGTCCACAACTACCTTACAATACTTGTCATCTGATTTGCACACCACTCAGAATAAACTCCACCTTTGTATTGGCTCTGATTGTTCATTTTCTGGTTTCAATAAGACTCTATTCATCATAAATGCCTCTCCCTATTTAGGCTCTTCCACTTGCTTTGGAGAATTCATGCTCTCTTCATCAGCTTGTGTTGTATAGTTCTTTGCTGCACTCTTTCTACTAACATCTGGTTGTATTTGAGGGCATTCAAAAGCCCTATGTCCAACCTCTCCGCATTGGAAACATGTGCATCCAAATCCCCTTCCTCTACCTCTACCGGAATAGCCTCTTCCCCTGTTGTTTTGACTTGATTCTTTTTTGCGAAAAGTGTCATTCTCTTCCTCAAAAACTTGTTTTCCTTTCACATTACTTGTTGGTTCACTTCGTATGACAGACCTTCCTCTTCCTCTTGGATTACCTTGGTGTTTTCTTGACAATTTTTCTTCAGCTTTCAAGGCAAACCGATATGCCTCTTCCACAGTATGAACTTGCAACATAGCCAATTCATATTGAATGTTATATCTCAATCCATTTATATACCTTGAAACTTTTTCCGCATCATCCTCCACATGTCCAATCCGGATGTTTAACTTGTAGAACTCTGCGATATATGCCTACACACTCAATTCTTTTTGCTTCAAATTTTGCAATTTACGAAATAGACTTACTTGGTAATCCTTTGGCAGAAATTGAGCTTTCATCTTTGCTATCATTCAATCCCAAGTTCTGATTTTATCCTCGTCTCTTCATTCTCTATCAATCTGCATGTGATCCCACCATAATGACGCGTGTCCCTTCAACTTTGTGCAAGCAAATTTCATTCTTTCGGGTCTTCTATCAACTCATAATCGAAGTACTTCTCCATTTATGATATCCAATCAATTAAATCCTCTGGATTCAGACTTCCATGGTAAGTAGGGGTGTCCACTCTTGGCTTGTTGTCGATCCTCTCCATTGCTCTCAAAAAATTGCCTTCCACTCCATCATCCTCATCCTCAAATTCAATTTCTAGAGCCTCAATCTCACCTTCATCTTCACTGACATCTACCATAGGTATCCCTCTTCACTGTGTTAATTCCATTGCATCCAATCTCGTTGTGATACCTCTCAACATCTCCATGATTGCTAGATTTTCATTATTTCAGGGTCCATTCTGTGGTCCTCTTCGCCCACGTCCTCTTTGTGCCCTGCAATCACAGGTCTCTTTGCCCTCACACTCACTGACAAAAATCTCTGCCAGGGTTTCTTCCTTCAACACAACCACAACCAGATCTGATACCAAATGATGCAGCCTAGATTGGGTGTTTTATCAAACAACCAATACTAGCAAATATGATTTGTCTACAGACAACTAGAATTTATTCATAGAGGAAAATCACATGAATTAACACAATTTCATTAAACAATTATTGGCAATCTTTCATTTATGTGAACAAAGGTTTTATACAATGTATCAATCCCTTACCCCTCAATTACTCTTTCCTACTATGCTCTGCTTCAATTTGTAGGTCAGATTGTTCTGTTCAATCTCCTCATTATATCTGGGTTCCAACATGTTCCTTTTTCCTTACCAATTATTGTTCATATTGAGCACTTTGCTTCACTTTCCATGTCATATTCTTGTTCTACAATTTGTACTATGTAGTTGGTTCCTCTGGTAGGATGAATTCCTCTGTTTTAGCCAATCTTCTATCCTTTTACCAACAATTGCTATGGGTTTTACTCTCTACTGACTATATCCTTGGTTCTGGTAGATCCATTCACACACATCGACCCCATTGAAACTCAATCTATTGTCACCCTCATCCAATACTCTCTCTTCATCCCTTTTGTAGATTGAACCCCTCAATCTATCGCTTTTGGCTCACCTTTTCCCTCTTCTCTTCTCAACAAAACGAACCCCTTAATCAAAATGGTCTTCTTTTTATATTCTTTAGAGTAGGTTTAAGCATCAAAGGGGTGCCTCATTCAACTAGATCGATGCCTTAGAATCCATAAAAATGAGATATTATTATCTAGAAAGAAAACTGCATCGAATAACCAATAAAATCCATGCAACAAATTGGTCTTTTGACCTCTTCAAAATGTATGCAAATAGATAAAACACCCATTCGTGGTTTTGTGACCTCTTTCAAATTCATATATCTCAATTTAATTCATTGTAATTGCATTTTAACCGTCCCTTCAATCATTGATCTACTATAAACCTTTATATATATATATAGAGGTGGCATCTCAATTCTATGAAATTAGAAGGAAAATGAAACATCGTCCCATTCAGAGAGATTTAAAAATGATTTTAAAGCATTTTCCAAAGTGGGCTGACTCCTATGGAGTTAATGTACCCCTTCAAATTTTGTCAAACCTGAAATAATACAAAGGAGCATATATGTATTTGATGCCTTCTGGAAATGAAATCAATCTCCTAGCAACATCAAACCATGACGACTCCAAATTGATGTTTTTCTAACACTATCATAATGCCTTTAAAATACTTTGACAACATACATCAAATGAATGTTAGTCGTCGACACTCCGCCACGACACACCATCAAACTAAAACTAAAACAAAATTAACACAAAAATTGATATGACATGAAGTCGCCAGAAGTTGTGACAATGCCACACCGCTCAACACAACCAAACAACAAAACTAGATTGAAATCAAACCAAAACTGAGCTAACTATTCTTTTTGGCGATGCAGGATTGCGCGTGCACCCAGGTGCTCCTGCATCACTTTAGGGAGGTTGTGTGTGGTAGGCAGAATGTGCATAGGGTGTTGAGTTATGAACTAGAATGCAACATGCCAACAACTAGTTGTTTCACTTTCCTTTATGTCCATGCATCTATCAAGAGTCAACAACTTAGAGGAGTCATATTGCTATATACCCTCATTGCTAGGGTACCTCTTTCAGACCTTTATTTGTCTAGTACTATATATAATTTCTCTTAGCTGAATCAAGCCATGATAATTTTTTCAATTATTTTATTTGATTACAAGCATCTACTTTGCTTGATCCTCAATTATTGTTTGTTATTTGAGGTATTTGTTTGGTTTGGGCATTTATGGGTATTATGCTAGAATGATGTTTGTAATCCTTCTTGACCTATGGTATAGGATTTATATCAAGTTATGGATGCTATTAGGGTTTTATTATCTTGGATTAGTATGTATTATGATGTGAGTATTTAGATATTCTTTCCTTAAAATAAGGAATAAGAAAATCTTAGCATGGAAAATGTTTTAGATGAGTTTTAGGATATTATTTTTGAAGATATGTTTATAATTCATTGACAAATGACCTATGAGATACATTGTCATAGCTAGAATTATAGCACATTAAACTTCAACCTTGGAGATTTCTATATATTTATGAATATTAAATTATTTTGTATATATATTAAAAGAATTTATCTTATATAAACATAAAGATTATGAATTTATCTTGTTTGTTTATATATAGAATAAATTTATCTTGTTTATACATATATGAAATCATCTTGTTTATTTTATTATGATTATATCTTGTATTTATAGATAAATGCATAATATTTCTATTAGTTTGTTATTTCCTAAAAGAGATAATTGGTATGATAATTATGCCTTGGTTTGTAGAAAAGTTTTGAATAATGGTTAAAAATGTTAAGAGTATTCAAATGTTAGATTTTTAATAAGGTCGAGTATTAGATAATCGACTTTTAGGCGAAAGTGGATGTTAAAGTTCTAAGAGATTTAATTTCAAGATGTCTAGTCTTCTTCCATAGGGTGATAGGGATATCTAAGAGTATAGAATCAATGGAAAGATGGTGATGTATGTTGCTCCCTTTTAGTTAATTAGACACTATAGAATCCTTGGTTATTGGACTTAAGTAACCTTTGTTAAAACTCTTAAAGTACCTACTTGCACCTTATGCTCCTATCTTAATATTATATGCATGTAGTTAATGGTGGAATAGGTTAAATAAAGAGGATAGATCTTAAATGAATGATTGGTCTCCCTGTTTACTTTTTAGGTGTGTCTCGACTATGGGAAAGTAATTTTGAATTATTGAGAAATAATAGGAGATATTGATTCTTAAGCTATCTAAAGTTTCTTGTGGAGGAAAATGGTTAGATTGTTTGGCATCGTTGTAACCTCCTTTTAGGAACCCTAGGGCTCATTGCAATTAATCTAATTGGTCATTTCTCATGCCTTCTTGTTAATATGATGGTTCCATTGGTTGAACTTCATGATAATAATTGCTTCTTGGTAATTGAGTTGAATATTATGCTTTCTTATATGGACTATTATTCCATGTCCAATGAATGTATCTTTGTTGTTGTATATCTTTAAGGAAACTATGTAAACCCTCAGAATGGTTAGTGGGTATGAACTAGAATTCAACTCTCGTGAAAAAAAAAAAAAAAAAAAATTTGCTTGAAAGTCATCATTATGCTTGCATCCCTAGTACAGTGCTATTTAAGGAAATATGTCTATCTGATTGAAATGTTAAGTGAAATCTTGCGAGTTTTTATGAGAAGGTAGAAAGGTGTTTTACTTATGTGAATAACAACTAAAAGAAAGATCTTTGGACTTATATAAGACTATCTTTTTGTTTGATAAGGCTTGTCTTCCAAATAAATGAATTTTATGTGATTGATCATTACTGACGTGATTACAATTATGCATTTTTCTTTTTCTATCATTAGAGTTAGAGAAAGAGCATGGACGGGTGTCGAATATGGAACTACAGAGAAAGGTAGGTTCCTACTTGCAACCTATCTAGCCAAACACAGCTCACAAAAATGCTTTGGCCAAAGCTTGTTAATCGATTTAGTAGTAGCTACTATTTGATTTAATTTTCACTCTCTGTCATATCATGATATAAGTACATATGCATTTTACATGTGCCAAAAATGTTAGATATATCATGTTGCACCATATTCTTTCATGCATGTCAGCTTCAATTTGCTAGACTCCTCACAAAGGATCGGGCTTCTCCATTCAAGAGTAAAACCAAGGAGGTGTGAGCCTTGTGGCTGGGCAGTAAATCGCCTTGATGATGCTCTCTCCACTAGGTTCAGTGTCGAATATATGGTATTGTATCAATGGCATTGTATGGTGCGACATTCTTTTGTTATAATCCTATATGGCTAGATATTGTAAAGGACTTAGTCCTATTTGTAAGCTATTTGACTATCTATTGTAATGTTATTTAATTATATGAATTGATGATTTATTTATTTATTGAGTTGTATTTTATGGGAAAAAAATTAAATTCATTCCCTTTTTTTACATTAATTTATTAGAATAATATTATTTTATTCTAATTAATCAGAGTGTATGTTAGATATGGTATCAAAGCGTTATGGGTTCAGCACTCGGGCCTCAAGTCTTCTACGCTTAAGGTTTCATTATAGTAATGCAAACCTGTCAAAGGACCTGATGGTATAGGTGCATTGCATGTATTGAAGACCCTAGTTTTGGAGTCATAGATTTCTTAAGAGAGATGGAATATTGGATGGTTTAGGTTAGAACCAAGCAAAGGAATAAACTTTGTTGATTGATTTTGAGAGCACTCTAGGTTTAGTTCTAAGACCTCGAGTCTTTTCACTTAGAGTGTTTATACTTAATCATAAGCATTAAAGTTGATGGAATCTAAAAAGGATAATCATGATGATAAAGAAATCTGAGTTGAAAATAGATGGTGTTAGAATTGAGATTGAACTAAGGATTTTGAGTGGATTGATCAGATGGTGTGGAAGTATGGTGAAATGTTGAGTTGAGAGATCTCTCTAAAGGTGTAAAAGCAGAAGGGGCTAGATTTCGGTAGAAAAACCAAAAGGAATAAGGATACAATGATGAAGGTGATGCAATGAGTAATGCACTTTTCATGTTTTGTACGAGTGATACACTTGTGTAAGTGATTGTATTCACCTTTTATGCAAATTATTGCCACTTTTCATGTTTTGTGCGAGTGATACACTTGTGTAAGTGATTGTATTCACCTTTTATGCAAATTATTGCCTTTGTGCGAGTGATGCACTTTTCATATTTTGTGTGAGTGATGCACTCATGAAGTGATTGTATTCATACTTTATGTAAATTAATGCTTTCGTGCGAGTAATGCACTTTGAGATCGTACTTATATCTTGTACGAATGATGTTCTTACAGTGATGCATTATGTGTAATCATACCTTATGTGAATTATGCATTTTAATAAATAATTGTTCGTGTGATTGAAATGAGTAGGAATTATTTGGGTCATTCTTTTGGCTTGGAATTTTGCCATAACCCTTCCTATCAGTTGAAATGTTTGCGACTTCATTTTGAGATTTTGATTCTCTTTGACTTTGAAGTCTTAAAGTTCTTATTGGAACATTGTTTTCATTATGCTAGAACTAGTAAAGCAGCTTGAGCATTTGATGCTATGTAGACTTGTGATAATATAGTATGCCTATATACATTTGAGCTTAATTGTGTGTAGTTAGTAGAAGCACTTTTTGCAGTTTAGTGTTATCATACTTTCCTTTAAAAGTTGAGCACCTTATATAATGTTGACCTTGATCTTCTATGATTTGGTGTCAAGATCATGTTGATCCATTTGACTTTTGATCATCTTTGACTCAATATTGAATTGAAATTGATCTTCTTGATTTGGTGTTGAAATAATATCGATCTACTTGAATTTTGGTCTTGGGTGATCTCCTTATCTTATTGATAACCCTTTTATCTTGATCATCTGTAAAAGTTATAATATGATAACCTTTTCACTGCTAATGATTTTATTTTTGATAAAGAGATCATGATGATCTTTATAATCTTTGACCTTCTTTGATTTAGTAAAATTATTTATTTTTGGAGATTTAGTATTGAACAACTTATCCTTAATGATGATTCTTTAGTAATTTAAAGTCTTGCAATCACCTTTTAATGATTTTACTATGATTTTGATCATCAGTGACTCAATGTAGAAATCCAAGTTGACCATTAGTGGTTTAGCATTGAATCATATTGATCTACTTCCACTTACTGTTGATCTTCTTATCTTTGGTTGTAATCATGCTAAAAGATTTGATGTTGATGACCTATGTTGATTTAACTTATTAATGTTGAGACATCTCTTTCGATTTAGTGAACTGATCCTTTGATAATCAGAATTATTGTTCAGAAGGTACTCTTGGGTATGTGCAAAAATATGGGGGACCAAAAAGTGGCCAAACCACTTTTTGGTCCTAGAGAATTATAACACGGTCACGTTTTGGACTGGTAAATATAAAAAGAAAAAAGCACAGTCGAGAGTCATATTTTTCACCTCATTTTCAGTTTGAGAGCCAAAACACACCTAGGGTTATTGTGTGATGGTGTTTCAAGCGATTTGAAGAAGAAAGCACATCGAAATGCAATGCCACCTCACCGTTCCCATTCTGCATGAGCTCAACAGAGTCAGCAAACTCAAGAAGGTAGGGTTTGAATTTTTTTTTTGTAAATTTGAAAATGAATTGAATTTGTTTTTCATTTTTTGATTGAATTTCTATTTTAAAACTTTCATATAATGAATCACCCCAAAGGCTTAATAGAATCCAATTGAAGATGAGGCTCAAAACCCTCCTCAAACTCCACCATTTCCTCGCCACCCTCATGACACGCAACAAAATTATTTAGGGGAAATTGAAAACAATAAAAAACAAATTGAAAACTTAGTTCAACAATTAAAACAATTAAATGGAAGCAATGATTATCAAAGATCCTGTTGTGATGTAATCACACATCACCCCATTGCAAATGGGGACCCCCTTTTTTTTGCTTTTTGTCGTTGCTTTGCTTTAGGGTTTAGGTTTTCTTTGAGCTTGTAAGGTTTTGGTTGTGTTGTTTTACCCAAGTCTCGATATATTTTGGCTAAGGGGTTTGTATCTTCTCATCCTGATGCATGTTCTGAGCCCTGAAATTGACTAAGTCTGGAATCCTGATGTTCTGAGATCCTGAAATTGACTAAGTCTGAAATCTGGTGGATCCTCAAAAATCTAGAATCTGCATGTTAAATCCCATGGATCTGAGACCTATCTCAAACATCCTGGAAGTATATTTCAAAATATTTAAAGTATAGGAAATTCAATATCTGAGCATATACTTAAATATATTTTTAAATATACTTCCATCCAGGACAAGTCAAAATCAGGCGAAAAAAGTTGAAGTCTTGGACCTTGGGCGGAAATTGTTCTACACCATGCAATATGCGCCCAGGAAAATGGGGAAAATGTTCTAGAGCTTTCAAAATCCGCCCAAGCAAAAGCAATGAGAATTCAACCGACAGAGAAGATCAAAACTCGAAAATTTGGCTAAGTGTTGACAAATGGGGAAAATGTTCTCACACATGCAATATCCGCCCTAGAGGATGAGTTTGAGGGTGGAAAATGTTCTGCCTCATGCAATATGCGCCCTAGGTTGAAGGTCTCCATTTTTTAATGCATGATTGCCTTAGACAAATTCTCGAGAATACTTGCAAAGAATATGACAATTTATTTTGTGGAGTTGGAAGAAAGATGGAGTTTGATGAATTGTTGAAGTACCAAAATGAAGGAAAATGTTCTGCACTCTTCAAAATCTGCCCTCCCTAGTTGCAAATTGTTCTTAAACCTACAACATACACCCTAGGAATTTCATGATAAATGCATGAAGTGCGAAGGATGTTGAAACTCAATCCATGTTTAAGGCAATGAAGGAAGTCCAAGGTAGAAGATTCACTCAACATTTGAAATTTGAAGGAAAAACCTAAGTAGCAAAATGAAGGAAAATGTTCTGCAACCTTCAAAATCCGCCCTCCTTGGAGTGCAAAATGTTCTAGAGCGTGCAATTTCCGCCCTAGGAGTTTGTAACAAGGAAATTTAGCTAAGTATGAAACATCTTGGGAAGTTCAACCTTGTTTTGAAAGTTCAAGTGAAGGTCATGATAGAATACCAAAATGGGGAAAATGTTCTGCCCCTTGCATTTTGCGCTTTAGCTAGAAGGAGACTTGGAAATAATGGAAAATGTTCTACCTCTTGCAATTTCCGCCCTAGAAGGAACAAGGAAATTTGACTAAGTATGAAACATTCTAAGAAATCATCCTTGTTTTGAAAATTCAAAGTGAAAGTCATGATTGAGTTGAAAATGGAGGAAAATGTTCTACCCCTTTCAAAATCCACCCTCCTTGGAGTGCAAAATGTTCTAGAGCATGCAAAATCCGCCCTACAACGGAGGAAATTGTTCTACTCCATGTAATTTCCACCCAGATAGTCACGAAGAAGTTGAACTAAGTGAGAAGTATCTTGAAGACTCCAGTCTTGTTTTGAAGCTCCAAGGAAGTTTACAAAATTGCCTAAGTATTGAAGGAAGATTGCCAAGTCGGAAAATTTCACTCATTACAAATGCAAAATTGAATGTAAGATCATTAAAATTGAAGGAGAATTTACCAAAGAAGAAGCGAAACTTGAAGCAGAGAACAAGAAAAATTCTAAGTATTGAAGTTGCAAAATGGGAAAATGTTCTAGAGCTTACATTTTGCGCCCTAGAAGGGTGCATATTCCATAGACCAGAACAATTTCCACTTTTTGAAAGTTTTCATGAAAAATCACTTTGCATTATTGAATAAGTTGGCTTCAATTGAAAATTGTTTGATGAATATACGGAAATTGTCTTATTTGTCCCACATTCGTAAGGAAGGTGAATTTAGTGGTAAAATTCCTTTATATCATGTATCATGTTGATGTACTAACTTGAGGTATTTTGCTTGTAGGTTTGCAATGTATGCGGTGAATGTTGAAGCAGAGCGAGATGAAGTGAAAGATTGAATTATGTGGAGGCAAGCCATCCAGAGGGTCGAAGTGTCATCAAGCTGATTCACCTTGCTCCAAAGAAGGCAACATCACCAGAATGGAGGAAGAATATTGCATCATCAAGTTTGCCATCATCCAAGCATCCAGAAGATCATTCCACCTGTATGTTCAAGAATCCAGCATCATGAGAGGAACATTCGTCCAGAAATCCATCTCCAGGAATTCGTTTGCATCTTCAAGCTCCAGAGTTATCTATTCCATGAGCCATCTACATCCATCATGAAGTCTACTCTAAGAATTCACGCATAAAACATCTTCTACTTCATGCACCATCCAGAGTTAAAATCCTGCACAAGAATGAGAATGTCACAAAATGAGAAATGAGCAAGTTTATCAAGAAATCCATGAATTACATTCAAACTAAAAATGTCAAGACAACAACAAGAAGAAATCCAAAATCCCAAATTTGCAAGTTCGAAAGATGCAAAGTTCCAGAGGTGAAAATTCAAGTTCAAAGACCATTCCATGAAAGATGATACAATTTGGGAAGTTGTTCCAAGCAATGTGAACAGGGAGAAAATCAAACTGGTTCGCCCAAGGCTGAGGTGGCATGTACACATCATCAGGCCAATCACATTTTGACATGTTACTTATCACATTGGGAAACGTGCCTTTGTTCCTTCTTTCATGTCTAAAGATAGCAAATTGTTGTAACAAACTGTCTTCTTGTCTCAATCTAGGCCATTGATTTGCAAATCAATCCTGGCCATTCATTGTAATTCTTGAGCTCTATATAAAGCTCACTTCTCTCATTTGTAAAGGGGATACATTAGGATATTAGAATTAGGAAGAATAGCAAGTAGAGTAGAGGAGACTTCTTAAAGTCATTGAAGAGACATTGAAATTGTTGTAAAAATACTTCCAAGATCAATACAAGCTCATTGTTGGTTGTTTCATGGTGATTTTGTGCGGTTGCGGAATGTTAACATGGTTTCTAATTTCTTGGATGTGATGGGGAGATGTTTCCAAGTAGAGTAGAATTAGATTAGAAGTTCACTGATATGATGGATTTATGTTGAGATATTTGATGAATTCCTCTATGTTCATACTTTTTGTGACTTGTGGCTTGCAATTCACAGTGCAAAGTTAGTCTGAACCTTCATGTGCTTTAGTTCGATTGTGAATGTTCATTCAAGTTGCGCCAGCTGTGGGTATTTGGATGCATGTTTGCAGTTTGAAAATCCTTCATTTTCCTTTGAAGATTGCACTAGCTTCATGTAGTTGTTGCTCTCATGGCGAAGCGAGGCTTGGTTCAAGGAGTTTGTCTATTGAAACATCATCCATCACTTCATTGTCCTTAGATTAGCTTTCTTAACCCTTGTCTTTTGCATTTTCTTTTTGTACCTAGTTGGAAAAAGTTCCATTTCATAAGGAAGAAGTAACACATTTGAGTGGAGTAAGGAGCATATTCAGCGTAAGTCCCTTTGTGATTACCAGCAAATCACATCAACTACTGAGTCTATCCATAGCAAAAACATGAATAAGGAACCTTGGAGTTGTCTCGATTGATCACATTGTTTAGCATTCGAGAGACTTTATTCAAGAGAGGATAGAATACTTAGTATTTTATTCTGAGTTTGCATGTGCAAGAAAAACGCATCAACAGATCCCTTGCCACTTCCTTAGAGTCCATTATTTACCACGTTAATATAGTCACAAACCAAATCAAGCTATGGGAAGATTATAGGGAGAGTTGCCGACAATTCTATGCAAACAAACTATCATTCAAACAAGTTAAAGACCTTAAAATTTTGAAATCTGATCTATGTGCATATTTTGTCAATCCTAAAACATATCAACCATTACATGATAGTTGTAAAAGATTCCCCATTCACTGGTGTGTGCACAAAAGAATATCCAAAAACTTTTGGGATAGATGGTGGATGGTGTTTGATGAGCCACCATGTAACAACCTTGAGGTTCCAAAATATTTTTTGAGGAAAATCTATTGCAATTTTATCTCAACAAGATTCTCTTTCTATTAAACCATGGACTCTTTCTTTTAATCCCCTTACTGAGCCACTTAATATCAAGCCGATTTGGGTGCGTCTCTCGAACCTCCCCATCCAGTTTTGGGAGGATTCTTGCTATGAGAGCATTGGCAATGCCATTGGTCATTTTCTAAAAGTTGATTCAACTACCTCTTTTATGGGTCACTCCACGGTTGCACGAATTTTGGTGGATATTAACATCTCCAAACCCCTTTTTGGAGATGTTTTGATGGTTGGGGATCAGCCTTGGAAACAACTGGTGGACTATGAGGGTATCCCCTTTAGATGTCGGTGTTGTTTTGCTATTGGTCATATGGTTGTTGGATGTCCTCTATTGCGCCACAAAAGCGCTGCTACTTGGCGGAAGGATGCTCTTGTGGATCATCTGACTATCAGTGCTTCCCAGGAAGTTGGTTCGTCTTGTAGTGATGATTCCTCTCAGGAGGATGAGTCCCCTCTTGAGAATGTTCCAGTGGAGGTGGTTGTGGCTACTACTAATCCCATGACTTTGTTGGATTCTTTTGTTCCTCCTTTGGCTACCACCTCAGCGCCTGGTACTTTGGACCGGACCATCTCTGCTCCAACTATTGTTAATTCTTCAGCTTTGCCTATTTCAGACTTGGCGGATCCGCACTTGGGAGCTTCTATCCTCACTGCTCCTCTTCTGGTTGTGCTTTCTTCTGGGTTGGCTTCATTGGTACCTTCCATGGTTGTTGTTGCTCGGGAGGATCCCCCCCTCGCCTTGCTCTGAGGACTTTGACTCAGAGTTTTCTTGGACTATGGTCCAACGTAGAAACAAAGGGCTCCCCAAATCTGTTGGGGAGCTATGCCCTAGGGCTAAGGGCGTTAGATTAGTTGGTCTAGGATCTGCAGTTGTTTAGATCCCCTATCTGGTTTTTCTACTGTTAATGCGCGTCCTGTGCACTGTTTGGGTTGCCTTTGTCGCTGTTGGTCTCTGTTAGCTGTGGTGTTGTTTTATTTTGTCTGCCCTTATGGCCTTGGTCGTTTCTTTGCCCCTCTGGGAGGTTTTGTAATAGGGTTCAGCTCCTTTGTTTAGCCGCTTATCATAATTAAAAACAAGATTCCAAACTACTTTGACATACAGGGTTTCTAGGGCTGAGGCGATGGCTCTGCACAGGTTAGAGCGGGGACTGCTAGACCCCTAAGGAGGCCATAGTATATCTCACTCCCTTCATCTTTGAAGGAGAGTGTTGAGGTGGAGACGCTATAGTCTCTGAGCTCCCTCACTCAGTCTTTAACACAACATGGCAGCACTCTTTCCCAAGCTGGTGAGGGTGAGAGTAGCAGGCATCACTGATCCCCGCATCTTTGTCGATCATGTGGAGCATTATGTGATTATGGATTAAAGGATGCTCGTGATACAAGCATTGGAGAGGATGCTCCACACTTTCAGGACTATGCCACATAAGGGCAGGAGGCCACACAGGGGCAAGAGTAGGGGCATGACACATCCATATTGGATGATATTGTATTGACAAATGACTTGTTGGATAGTACATTTGGTATTGATCCATATGTAAATTTTTAGTTCAATTTTTGCAATTTATTATATTTGTATTTCAAATCTCTAATTAAGTATATTAATAGATATTATAAGTCAAAATTAATGTAGGTAATTGTATGCGTTATGATATTCTAGGGTTAAAGTACTCATCCTACATCTATCAGTCGTCCAAGGTTACGAGAGGAGCTCAAGTCGACAAGTATGAAATTTACATAACAAGATGGTAAATAATAGTACATGTAAACTTTTCGTCATATATCAATGGTAATCTGTTTTATTAGTGATGATTTGATGATGAACAGGTGGATGTCGGAGCTTCATCCTCAGGAGTTACTTGGGCTAGATATAAAGGCAGATTCATTGAGGTAAATTTTACCATTTCTAATCATTATGCATTTAAATAATGTTTTGTAGATTTTGGTCAAATAACCTTGAACTCTATTTTCAACTGATGACAGGGCTTAAGACTCCTCATATTTGTTAGTCAACAAAGATGGGTATTGCTGCAGTTGTTTCGTCTACAAATCCTTTGATTGAGGTAAGAGCCAGTAACATGTAGATGTCATTATGTGTTTCTTGTTTTATCTCACGCCATTTAATGTACATAAATAATATTCATGTTTACTCAATTTTGCTTCTTCATGCTTCTCACGGGAGGTTAGAACTCCAACCCATGCAACGACCGATGAAGAGAGACAACAAATGATCGAGATGGATCGCCAGCGTTCGGTAAGTGATTGATTACTTATGTCATGTTGTATATAATTTCATGTTTTCTATATTAATGTGGGTATTGTTTGATTGTATTAATAGGTGGAGCTTCAAAAATCTCTATCCAAGAGGTCTAGTTGGTAGATGAGAGAGCATACAAGGACACAAAGAAGGCATGTGTGTGAAAGTAACCTTGAAAGTGACACATATTTTGAATCACCATCACCTTCTCCTATGTCATCCTTTAAACAAATTTATGGTACTAGATACAACCTTATGAGAAAGCTTGGTTACAAAGGCAATGGACTAGGCAAGCATGAACAAGGTCTTAAACAATTTGTTGAACCACAAGATACTAGAAGACATCATTGAATAGGTTATCAACCCAAAGAAATCACTTGATGGTTAGAAGAGTGGAAATAAAAAGGAAAAGAACCTCAAACTGAACCTAATCTTAATGAGGCTTCATCTTCATGCATTGACATGTGATCTTGAGTATGGAATTCATTTTGGACCATTGATTGATTTATCCTTTTAGGGGTCCATTATGTTGTTTTAGGTTCATTGATTTCATTAGATAACATGTGTGACATTATTCATGATACATTTCACATCAACCTTAGAAAACATACAAAACATAAAAACATGAGAATATAAAGCAAAATCTAAAACATGTAGCATGAACTTAATATAACATCACATATCCAATAGTTGAACACATAAATCCAACCCTAAACTCTCATGCTATAAATGACCAAATGTTTAATATGCATCAAATGTCCAAAATACACATCTCAGGAACTAGCATAATGAGACCATCTCTCAAAGGCAAGAGCTTCTAATGGTCCCTCCCTTGCATCAATGCGATGGCTAGTATGTGATCTTGTCCTAGATCAAGAATGGAATCTCTCCTACAAAACCATGAATACCTCATGGTGTCGCCTAACCTCCTCATGCAATGTACCAATCTCTATTTGTTGCTCCTAAATGCTCGCTTATGTAACATCTCACTGATGAACCAAATGTGCAACAAAAGCATCATTCGACAGTATAGACATGGCTCTCTGCACTTCTATCTATGTGAGCTGCCAATCTAGCCTATCTCTCTCTCATTGAATGGCATGAATGTCTAATCAGATCCTTTGTTGTCTCCTATTATGCCAATGCAACCTTTGCAGTTGTGACTATATGCCATTGTCGTCTGACTAACAAGGTCAAAAAATGGCATGAATCGCCTAGCATGTGTGTAATCATAGCATGTGTGTAATCATAAACTATTTGATCTATTGGGATGATTGGTATACCCTAGGTCAAGTGATTCATGGCAAGTGATATGAGCACAATCCACTTGGCTACAAGGGTACAACTTTTATTGGCCACATATTAATAACAAATCAAAACAAGACAATTTAAAATACAAAACCACAACCATCATACCTAGATCATCGACCTTGCCAATCTACATCAACTCATGCCTTCTACAAGAAGAAATGTTTAGAATGCCTTGAGGATCAACTCCTATATGTGCATTCGTAGAAGCATCAAGAGCATAAATGGGTGGTGGTACCTCTCATGTCCACCATGCCCCATAGTGTTAAGAAACCCCCACATCATCTACATTGACTAACTACATGGGGAGGTTTGTCTCATCAAGGTTGTAGACCTCAAGGCTACAAGCCTCACCCTCTCCCATCACTAGAATGGAGATCTCTAGTGTCATCTATGTAACACTAGCTTTTGGGGGTATAGTTAGTCTCAAGCCAAATTAAG
The DNA here is from genome assembly GCA_027924645.1 of Cunninghamia lanceolata. Classification (NCBI taxonomy): domain Eukaryota; kingdom Viridiplantae; phylum Streptophyta; class Pinopsida; order Cupressales; family Cupressaceae; genus Cunninghamia; species Cunninghamia lanceolata. The sequence continues at coordinate 26,039,334 of BSBN01000582.1, forward strand.
GTAGCACATGATCATAGCAAAACATCTCCATCATCATGTTATGTATGTCAAATAACCACTGAGAGCATCTAATGTGACCCAATGGAAAACGATAAATTGCATCCATGGATAGTGATGTATAAGGCCTCCATGTCACATTTGTTGGCCCTAAATGATTGGACACCTATCTCAATGGTGTCCCATTAAGACAATAATGTCGTGTGTGGTGTGACTAAAGTAGAAGGTAATCTTGGCGGCACAGTACTCTTAGTTGCTTGTACAACCAACACTATAATAAAGATGGAACAATGGGTCAGAACAAAAAATTTGGCCTAAGATGGAACAAGATAGGGTTCCCGCTCACGAGTCTGGTTTGAATGGGGGAGTTCCCGCTCATGTGTCTAGTTTGAATGACGGGGGCTTGAACAGTGCTCAGTCTGGAGAAGCTAAGGCTTTTGGCGTGCAGGGTGCTGGGTAGATCGCTCAGGATCTCTACGACATTTTCCCAGATTCTATTATAGGTTCAGGCGTTGTGGTGGCTATAGGGTCTATGCAGGCTGAAGGAGCTATTTATGGGACAACTATTGTTGGATGGCGAGTTCCTGGATGCCCTCAGAGGTCCTCTGAGTCTGTGAATGGCTCAAGAACTCAGGCCCACCCATCCTAGGGTGGGTTTCGGCCATTTCCTTGTGCTCGCTCTTCCCTAGTAGTGGTGTATGGCTCTGAGGTCTTAGAAATTGAGGAGTTTTATCGTAATAGAGGAGTGATATGCAAATTCAATGGATTATGGTCCTCTCTTCCTAATCTTCACAAATGGTTCATGGAATCTTGGAAGTCATTTGTAGACAAAAAGATTGAGATCTTTCCCTGTGCACGAGGATTCTTCATTGTGACTTTCGCTTCTTCTAAGCAGCGGGACTTAGTGCTTGATGGTAGGGTTTGGATGTGGGGTGAGCACTCCCTATCCATCAAAGCCTGGACTCTTTCCTTCAATCCCCTCATTGAGTCGCCTAATATCAGACCAATATGGGTTTGGCTTCTGAATCTCCCCCTCCAGTTTTGGGAGGATTCATGCTATGAGGGCATTGGTAATGCTATTAGTCATTTCCTAAAGGTAGATTCTACTACCTCTTTTATGGGGCATTCCATGGTTGTCTGCATCTTAGTGGATATTGACATCTAAAAAGCCCTTCATGGAGAAGTTATTTTGTTGGTAGGGGATAGGCCCTGGAAACAATTTTTAGACTATGAGTGTATCCCTTTCAGATGCAGACGTTTCGCTATTGGTCATTTGGCTTCCAGTTGTCCTCTCTCATGTCGTAAGGGCGCTACAACTTGGTGGAAGGATGCTCTCCTAGATCACTTGACTATCAGTACTTCCCAGGAGGTTGGTTCATCTCAAGGGGATGTTTCCTCCCATGAGGGTGAACACCCTCATAAGGTGGTTCCTGAGGAGGCATTGGTGGTTGAGGCTATAGTTAACCCCACAACTTCTCCAAATTCTTCTTATTGTCTCTCAGCTCCATTGTCAACTCCTACATTAGGCAAAATTGCTACTTCATCAATTTCAGTTTCTTCTTAAGATTTGCCTACTTGTTTGGCATCTCTTCGAGAGGAATCTCTGGCTACGGTGTTTGTCGAGGTTCCCCACAAGACCTCGGTTGCGGCTTCTGGTGAGGATCCCCTCTCACCTTGCTCTACGGATTTTGACTCAGAGCTTTTCTGGATGGTGGTTCAAAGAAAGAAGAAAGGACTTCCTAACTTTGTTGCTACTTTGCGCCCTAGAGTCAAGGGAGTTAGGTTTGCTAGTTCGAGATCTGGTGTAGTGTAGGTCCTTTGTTTGGTTTCTTTGTTTTTCAGCTAGGAGGTTGTACCTGTGTTGTCCTATTGTTTTTGGCCTTCTTAGGCCTAGCTTGCTTGTAAAGGGACCAAGACAATTGTTTCCTTCTTATCTTAATCAAAAACACTATAATAAAGAGGCCCCTCGAAGAGTCATTGATCCCTTGTCAACAAAAGTATGCAGGTCACCATACAACTAGGCTAGAAGGCAATGACCCCAAGCAATCATTGTCCTTTGCTTCTATACCTCTTTGCACAGTCATATCAAACCATAAGCAATCAAGGAGCCATGGCCATTCAATAGAATAAAGACCAATGATCAACAAAATCTATTTGCACCCCTGGTATGTAGTGCCAAGCATGATCTCTATGAATGTCATGCCACCATAGCGATAACCTAGGCACCCTATGCACAACCAATACAACTCACACTACTCCTATTGTATGGTGCTACAAGCTTCCATGTGCCTCCCATCAACTAGGAGACATGAAATCCTCCATACATCCTTCATCATGACTATCATCTCACCTGTGAGGTGAAACGTCATGATGTCATAATCCCACCTATCGACGATAGTGGCGAGCATCTAAGTGTCAAAAGTGTAATGTGTGCAATGTGGCCATATCTCTAAGGCATGTGACCTCCAATAATGCCCACTCCTCATCCATGAGCTCCAATGTGTCAAACTAACACCCTCTAGATTCCACATATGCTCGTAGATCTAAAGCTCAGACTGCATCCAAAAACACAAAAAGAAAAATGCCATTAGAACACAAATGACAAAAACCAAACAAAAAAGTGAACATGTTCATATTAATATATGCCAGTTGAAGTAAAGTTTGTGAGTAAAGTCGGACCCAAATCCAACAAGTCCATAAGTGTCGGAAAATCCAAAAATTATTACCACTTTACAAATTGAAGAAGTTTGAACTACTTCCAAAAATTCAAACAATAGACAAAAATACAAAATTAGGGTTTCAAAAGCACTCACATATCTACATCATCACCTCTCGATCCAAGTCCACACCCAATCCCCTCTTGTGGGCACGCTACTCCATCCAACCACCATCACATTGAAATGCAAGTACAACCTGGAGCTCAAAATGTATTGATTGCTTGAGGGTAAGAGTGCAAATGAAAGTGACATCTTACTATTTACCTTTCCTTATATAGCTAAGTAAAAATTTGCCACTTGTAAACTAAGCACTGTGACCTTCATTGTTAAGCCAACATGATCACATTGACGATGACTAACATTATTCACGTTGACACATGACATACATACACTTGGGTTGGTTGATGATACCTTTTGACATATGACACATATAGATGACCACACTGATACATGACATCCATCTATTGACCATGACACATTTTTGGACTACACATGATCCAATTTTCACTGATTATGACGTGTCAAGCACATTTATTGCTATATTCCTTGAAATCAATATTGACAACAACAATCTTACATGCACCTTCACAATCATATATATCAACATGATTACAATACTACATTGATACAACTTTCAAATTACATCAAGGGCATCAAGCCTTCCCCCTTGCATATCGTGCTATCATTGCCACATATCTCTACATATGGAGGCCATCATGCTTTCTTCCTTCCATATTGTGCTTCTATTGCCATATCTTATATCAAGGTTTCCCCCTTTACACACCTTTGCACCTTATTAGATTATCTCACCTATTCAAGGGGCAATTATATTAACACAAGCTTCCATGGTTACACCTTATATTGTTGCATGCACTAACATGACCTAATCACATCCTAAGAAGCCACTTTATCACCTTGGGGGGCATCAAGAATCATGCCTTCCCTATTACATTGTTGCACTCAAGTGACCTAATCACATCATAAAAAGCCATTTTACCACATTATCAGCTACATGCCATCAACCTTCATCACCACTAGGGACTTATCGTCTTATCTATACCAATGTGTGCTCATGCTCTTAGATGCCACATTAGGAGCATATGCATATGCCACTCTGGTAAGTACTTAAGGCATGAATCATGAACACCCATGTAAGTACATAAGGTACAGATCATTACCATTTTCCATACAAGCAAAATTCATCTTACCACCTTTCTCTCTCCTTTATAAGCATTGATAGTACCATTTTGTTGTAGTTTTTATTTTTTAGCTACATCATAGATGCTACTCGTGGAATATTTTTCCTTTGTTTTGTAGATTGCCATGGAGAGTACATGACGAAAGACAAACCTACACAATGACACCTTACAAGGTCCATTACTTACTCATGGAATATTTTTCCTCTATTTTATAGATTCCCATGGAGAGTACATGACAAAAGGCAAACCTACACAATAACACCTTGCAAGGTCCATTACTTTATTTGGACCCCTGATGTATCCTTTGATATCTAAATATTTACTTTATATGCATGTTTGTGAGTGCTATATACTTTTAAATGAATGATCATTCTATGATTCACGTGCACCTCAAAGTGGGGGCAAAATGTAATGGTGAATTTTTCATACCCATGTCATTTCCCATTTAGTATTGTGTCTGTTTTGAGGAGTGCCTTATACATTATTGACATATTGACAAATAGTGTAATTTTGTACAAAGTCAAGTCACTTGCCCTATGCCACCTAGCTATCTGTTACAAACATCCTTGTACACTTATTCCCTACCTCATATCTATGTTCACACATTCTAATATTTTCACCCTACCCATACATTTTTTATATCCACACATGCACACTTCCACATACATATTATCTACCTTGCTCCACCCTTTTTTAGGTCTCAAGTCAAGTCCGAGGTCGCAAGGTCAAACACTGGACTTGATCCTTTCAATTTCAAAATTTCAAATTCAAATTTTGGTCAACTCCTACCAATGTTTTTCCCTTCAAGAGCTAACTAAACACAAATTTGTTGCATTTATTTACTCATCCACATCTCCTAAGTTATATATGCATATCATTTGCATTACAACACTTCAATTGGTTAAACAAAAAGAATCTAAATTTGCACGAGCATTCTAGGAGCATATGCATGTATGAAGAATGGTATCTTCAATCTTGTACACACATTTCCATAAGTTGACTTAAGTGAAAGGAAGCAAGGTATGTGGAAACACTTCCTACACTGATCTACTGAAAAAAAATTTATGCAAATTTTAACTTTTATAGTTACAAATTAAGATGCACATTACCAGAAAGATAATAACAACATCCAAATGCAAATACAAAACTCACAACACAAGATAAACATGGGAAAACCGTTTCGGGTGAAAAACCCCAAACTCCAAGACCTACACAATGTATGATTACAACACACTTGCAATGCAAGCTCTTTCAAGAGTACACAATGTCGATTCTCATTTGCATCCCATGACCTCACATTCTCCAACCGCTTATTTATCAAACCTCTTTGGCGGTTATCCAATGTCAACCAATAATAAATTAATTGTCGATACCTTTATTAAATATAAGCCAATTTTTGTTTCAAGGGTGTTGGCCCCAACAAGCCCCCAAACCCCTATTGTGGGCTCTGCCCCTAGGCCCCTGCTGGGGGGATAAGCCCCTCGGACCACGCATGAGGGGCTTTTCCCCCTGCACTCCCTTGTTAATTATTTTGAGGGGAAACCACGGCTAACAAAGTCACCAAAATTTATCTTGTTGTATGTACACAAGGTGCCGACACATGGCAAAACAATGCCAAGTCAACATGGGATCCTACAACATGGTGCTAAATAAATAAATACAACATTAGGAACTTTCAAAGGTTGAGACACCTTAATTCCCAACACTATGAGAACATGTCCTCTTGTGACAAAATGACAACCTTTTCAAGGTATTTCTAAATACGACCAATCTTCAAATATCAAGAAAGACAAGAAAAGCGAAAGAAGCAAAGATGAATCAAGCAAGCAAAAAAGCATAGTTGTGCAGAAAACCTGATCAAGTCCACAAGCAAAGGACATTTCCTGCAATCAGAGTTTCAACCTTGATTCTCAGACTTGACCCCACACAGAGAAAACAAAAACTTCCTACCCAAGGAAGAACAGCGACTATGGCATTCCATTCCAAATCCCAATGCATCATAGGTTGAAGAATCTTCACATGCATCATTCTTCAGTCACAGATTTAAGTACCTTTGTTTTCTATTTACTTTCCACATTTAATTATTGCAATATTCAAAAAGCATGTGTCCACAGATTTTTCCTTGTTTAATTAGTCTAGGTTAATTGTGCAAGTGTATCCATATTATTGCATTATCCTAGACTACACTTTAGGAAAGTTTATTTTCCTTCACAAGTATATATAATAATGTAAAAACCTATTTGATAACAGAAAGTCAAATTGGCTATTACTGGTAGATTCATAAAATGCAGTATGAAATACTTAGTGTATAAAGCAGAGAAGCATCAACAGGCCCCACATAATACAAGATAGTTGAAGAGACAATATGACCATTACAGAACCAGAAACAGTAGATAAAAAAAGCATAAAGACTGATAAAAAAACATTTATTTGGTCTCATCTTTGACTTCTGATATTCTTCTAACCTTGTGCAATTCGTAACTCAAAATGCAAAAATAGTCCATCTAGTTTAGCAATTCCAGTTTATGCTTAGAAAACCTAACATGATACTTACCACAAATTTAGGGTTTCTCAAATGGCAGTACATCGAACATGTAAGTGCAACTTTGCAAAACTTCTGGGGATGGAAATTTGTTTCATGAGACTTTTCTAAAATTATCTGGTATTTGTTATGCAGTAAGTCCCAGTCAAGCATACTGATACAGTTTTTTTCAAAAATTTCAGTTGGTACATTAACTCCCAGCTAAGTCACACAAAATGTCTGCAACAGAAGCAATTAGAAGCTAACGTTAGTTAACTAACATTTGGCATGCATAACTCAATTGAAGAACAATTCAGACTAAGAATATAGCTGTTGTTGTAGTAGCAGGGCAGCAATTTTCTGGAAGTCAGCTCGCCAAAGCCAATCATGATACTCCCATCCTTGGAAGAGGGTGCATCAATCAATAATTGAACCTTATGCCCGGCAGTTCTTCTGCACTCGCCTAGTGACCCCATTAATGTGGACTGAGTACTGGGTCCCAAGGTTCAACTATCAACAGCTGCACCATTTCCCAAGGACAGGAAGAACACAATAGGACATAAAACAGTTCTCTTCAGGCACTGCTGAGAAAATATAGGAATATTTTGTTAGAAACTGAACCCATGTTATATGAGATTTCTTCATCTGCTCAGGTATTTATCAGATTCTGTAACAATGACCACCTCTAAATATTTTGAAATTAACTGAAGAACTAGCAATTGTTACAGGTAGCTGTCATTTGGCAAAAATATTCCCTAAAATATTTGATTTGCTGTTGCAAATTTTCAGCTCCCGCAGCTACCTCTGGCTGAAAACAAAAGCGCCTGTGTAGGATCCCTACCTAAATGTTAAATCTCTGGCTTGCCGCCTCAAATTATTTATTTGCAATTTAGTTGTGCATGTAGCACCTTCAGAAAACAGCCCATGAAATTGACCAGAATTGTGGAAAAATACCATTAGCTATCAAAATAGAAGTAAAATCACTAGCAAGAATACCACTTACTATTAATATTTTGATAGCTAATGGTCCACATTCCCCCGGTGGCATGGACGGAAAGAGATTTTAGATTTGGTGTAGCAGACTATAAAGAAGATTCACAAAAGGGTATTGCTAGGGGAGTTGTGTAACCACAGTCTCCTCTTTTTACTTGTGGCTTGTGTCTCTATACTGTCATTATTCATTTTCTTTTCCTATCAAGGGTTTCAGGCTCACATTGGGCACCAGTCGGATTATCATGATATAATTTAATAAAGAATTCAAGGTGCTATAGAAATGGCTGCAACAAAAGCAAGTAGAAAGCTCACTCTAGAAATCAAACAATTGGCATCCATACCTCAACTGAAGAGCCATTCCATAAGATATAAGTTGTTTTAGTATCAGAACATCACAGTTTTTGATAGCCATCTCTAAAGAGCCTATTGTGTTCTTCCTGTCTTTGGAAAATGTTGTAGCTGTCTAAAGTTTAACCTTGGACTCCAGTCCTCTTTCCACACTAATTGTCATATTTTTGGCTTCCTTCTCCTTATCTCTGCAATCTGTTTTTTCTCTTCAGCAAGCCTATGAAATTAAAATGCAATGAGGAAATCACATTAGCCATCAAAATAATTTATTATTTTGTATATGATGGAATTTAGAATTATTTTGTATATGATGGTATTTTCTAAATTCCTTCTATTTGATATCGGCAGAAAAGATTTTGAATTCGGTTTAGCAGGCTCTACAAAGGAGTCTTACAAAAAGCTATTGATAGAGGTGTATCATGATCACTGCCCCATCTTTTTATTTGTGGCTTGTATGTTTACAATGTCCTTATTCTCTCTTCTTTCCTGTCAATATTCTAATGCCTCCAGCAGGATCTCATACTATGACGTAGTTTTGTCAATATGCTATTACAATAAGTGAAGATAGAAAGCTGCAAAACGGTAATCCATGAAGATGAGGATGTAAAGAATGGAAAAGTATGTTTCCTGGTATAACAATTTTATTGGTTAGTAAATAAACTGTACTTTTATTACTCTTGAGTATTCTTAGATGCAAAATATAGGTCATGAAAAAGTTTCCAAAAATGTGATAACATCTGAATAAGAGAACTACAAAATGGATGTCTCTGCTATCTCTGTGTGATATAGCATTGCATACTTGAATATAGATGTGAAATGCATGAAATGTCACATGGTATGTACTGGAAAAGAAGCAGGAGATTATAAAAATAGCAAAGCCTAACAGGGAGACTATGCGGCAAAGACAAAAGTGTTACTGCAATGATGAACAGGGTTCAGATCTCGTCCAATAATTGCTAGGCCTGCTCTAACATCATGGTAGTCAAGACCAGCCCAAGGCTAAATAACACAGGTAACTGGCCTGTATACAGTGTACTAAATAACACAGGCAACTGGCCTGTATACAGTGTTTATCCAATGTTAGATGATAAAAGATTTGAAAAGAACGAAAATTTTTAAAGAGAGGCCATTGCAGGCAATTAAGACGTTCTCCTTGGTGTTTTCTTGATAAATTGGTTCAGTTAAGCTTATGTTGCTTCAACCTATAAGTTCAAGGGAGTGACAATGTAATTAGGGAAGAGTGAGAGCAATTGCATGGCTGGTATGGTGTTTGGAAGATGCTGGTTGTGCAAGAAAAGTCTATTTAGGCCTCTAGAAGGCTGTAAACCATTGTAACAGCTCATGAGATAAAGGCTTGAGGAAGATATCCCTCAACTCTTATGTAGTTGTGACCCATTTTGGGTCTCCAAGTCAATGGTTGTTGTCTTCTTTTCTGTGTGTCGGCTCTCTACTTGTTGATTCATTCTTCCTTTCCTTGTTAATTGCACTTATCCACCCTAGGCTTCATGAGATAGAGGCTTGAGGAAGATATCCCTCAACTCTTATGAAGTTTTCACCCATTTTGAGTTTCTCCAGGTCAATTGTTGTTGTCTTCTTTTCTGTGTGTATTCTCTCTACTTGTTAATTAATTCTTCCTTTCACTGTTAATTGCACTTATCCACCCTAGGTTTTATACATGGGGACTGTTTTTCCATAATTTCACACATAAAACAACATCAATCAATGTACACTAAGATTGAATAGAATTTGTGCTAATGAATTATGTAATGAACTATCCATACTAATTATAGATCAGAAATCACATAAGGAGGCATAGTTGATTTCCACGTTGAAGCTTTCCCATATTGGGTTTCTCCAAGGTAATCCTTGTGTCTTCTACTCTTTCATTGTTTGTTCCTGTTCCTTCATGTTAAAATAAAAATGTTTATTTGAATGCTACAGTATTTCAATCCTCCTTTAAATCTGTAACTGACAAGCTATGGTATGGAATATCCATCCTACTTTACAGATCACCATGTTTCTTCACATTTCTTTAGTCCACCTCCTTGTGGACATTTCTCACTACAAAGGAACCAGCTTGCCACCTTCTCTTATACTAGCTGTCCTAATCAAATGCATTAGTTTGTAAAACTGGTCACATCTTAAGAAAAGTACACAAACCAAGGAACAAACTGACTTTGATACCAATCTAATCCATGATTATGGTAGATATTTCATTCCTAATTTATCAACACAATTCTTATTTAGCTCAAAGAGGATGGCACTGACTTACACTTGTCCTCTAAGAGAACAATGTTTAGATGCTGAAAATTGAAGTAATAGCTGCATAACATCAACAATAAGCAAGTACAGAACAGAAATAACAATGCAAGAGGAATTAGCACAAGAACTTACATTGGAAGAAATTTAATGTAGAAAATCTTCAAAAGAGATGGGTTTGTTGTGACCTAATCACACATTGCCCCATTACAAATGGAGACCCACCTTTTTAGCTTTGAGCTTGTAGGATCCCTAGCAAGTGTTGTCAGACCTAGTCTTTTCCATGAAATGAAGAGTAAACCTCTCTGGATGTAGCGTGAAATGAATCAAGTGAGTTTAACAAGGTACAATTGAGAATACTTAAGCATGTCCCTGAGATACCGAAAATTGGCTAAGTCTGATGTCTTGAAGGCTAATGCCCCGAAATCCTGAAAAACTGACTAAGTCTAAAATCTGGTGGATCCTCAAAAATCTAGAATCTGCATGTTAAATCTCATGGATCCAAGACCTATCTCAAACATCCTGAAAGTATATTTCAAAATATTTAAAGTATAGGTACTTAAATATATTTTGAAATATGCTTAATTTCAAGGCACTGAAATTTGGCTAAGTATAGCCTTGGCATATGCGCCCAACCTTGGGTAAATTTCTTCTGGCCTTAGCATATGCGCCCAACCTTTGGAAAATTTCTTCAACTCCTGTCATATGCGCTCCACATGAGGAAATTTCCTCACTCCATGGCATATGCGCCTTTACTTAGAAACAATTCTTCATACATTAGCATATGCGCCCATGCCTCAAGAAATTTCTCCAGCACTCATCAAAGGCGCTCCTCAAAGGAAAATTTCTCCAACACCTTGCAAAGGCGCCCTCAAGAGGAAATTTCTTCACCCCTCATCAATTGCGCCCAACTTGGAGAAAATTTCTCCATCATCATGCATATGCTCCCTCCATTGAGAAATTTCTCTTGCACATGACAAATGTGCTTCACCTTGAAAAGAAATTTCCTTGACCTTCTCAAAGTGTGCCTACCTTGAAGAAAATTTCCTCATCCTCTGTCATATGCGCTCCCTCAAGAAAAATTTCCTTGAACACTCATCATATGCGCCCAGCTTGGGTCAAGTCGGCCATGAAAAGATAAAAGGCAAAGTTTTAAAATGTGAAAACAAAGCCTTCTTCATTGCAAGTAAGATCTAGTCTAGGACCTTTGCAAGGTATCTGAAAGTGAAATGTTAGGAGATCTATGATGAAATATTGTTAATGATTATCATCTTGGCAATTGAAATTCATCCCAAACAAGGAAGAGAAGGTACTTAGTTTCATCATCCAAGGATGGAGGTCACTTCAAGGAAAGAAAATGGTGAGAGCTTGCACATCAGAAGTTCAAAGCATGGAAGAGTGTTGCTTGAGGAAGGAGGACATCATTGCCACGTAAAGGAGACCTATTCTAGACAATCAAGATCCAACGCTAGAAGTCATACATCAAGGTCATCGCTTGAAGGGAAAAGGACCAATTCCACATTCAAGTTCCGGAGCCATCCACTTTAATCATGAAGTCTACTCCAAGAATTTGCACCTAAGGCCTACTTCCTGCACCATTTAGAGATGTAATCCTGCATAAGAACAAGAATGAGCACAATGAGATGAGAAATGAGTCAATCATCAAGCAAATTCATCAATTACATGGAGAAATTCTAAGTTTCCCAAGTTTTCAAGTTCAAAAGATGCCAAGTTCCATAGGTGAAAATCCAACAATTTGGGAAAGTATTCCAAGCAATATGAATGCGATGTAAATCAAACCAGTTGGCTCAATGCTAAGGTGGCATATGCACATCACTAGTCCAATCATAGTCTGCCACATCACCTGTTCAATACATGTACATCAAGAAGAGGTCAAAGAGGGCACCCATGTGGCAGATGCTCTAAAGATTCCATTGGGAAACGTGCCTTCATTGCCTCTTTTTTGGGTGGTTATGCATTGTTGTCTTAATCTGGGCTGTTGATTTGCAAATCAATCTTGGTCGTTCATGTAATTTCAGAACCTATATAAGGCCCATTTCTCTCATTTGTAGGGGGATTAATAGAGAATAGGAGTAGATGTTGTTGAAATAGGAGTAGATTAGAGGAGACTTCGAAATCATTGAAGAGACATATGAAATTGTTGTAATCATACACTTCAAAATTAATACAAGCTCATTGTTGGTTTGCATGGCGATCTTGTGGTTTTGGAATGTTAGCATGGTTTCAAATTCTTGGGTGTGATGGAATGTTTATGCAAGGATATTTGATGAATCCCTTAATGGTTCATACTTTTTGTGGATTGTCGAAGGCAATTCACTATGCAAAGCTAGCCTGAACCCCCATTTGCTTTAGTTCGATTGCGAATACTTGTGGATCCTCAAAAATCTAGAATAACTGACTAAGTCTAAAATCTGGTGGATCCTCAAAAATCTAGAATCTGCATGTTAAATCTCATGGATCCAAGACCTATCTCAAACATCTTGAAAGTATATTTCAAAATATTTAAAGTATAGGTACTTAAATATATTTTGAAATATACTTAATTTCAAGGCACTGAAATTTGGCTAAGTATAGCCTTGGCATATGCGCCCAACCTTGGGAAAATTTCTTCTAGCCTTAGCATATGCGCCCAACCTCTGGAAAATTTCTTCAACTCCTGTCATATGTGCTCCACATGAGGAAATTTCCTCACTCCATGGCATATGCGCCCTTACTTAGAAAAAATTCTTCATACATTAGCATATGCGCCCATGCCTCAAGAAATTTCTCCAGCGCTCATCAAAGGCGCTCCTCAAAAGAAAATTTTTCCGACGCCTTGCAAAGGCGCCCTCAAGAGGAAATTTCTTCACCCCTCATCAATTGCGCCCAAACTTGGAAAAAATTTCTCCATCATCATGCATATGTGCCCTCCATTGAGAAATTTCTCTTGCACATGACAAATGCGCTTCACCTTGAAAATAAATTTCCTTGACCTTCTCAAAGTGTGCCTACCTTGAAGAAAATTTTCTCATCCTCTGTCATATGCCCTCCCTCAAGAAAAATTTCCTTAACACTCATCATATGCGCCCAGCTTGGGTCAAGTCGGCCATGAAAAGATAAAAGGCAAAGTTTTAAAATGTGAAAACAAAGCCTTCTTCATTGCAAGTAAGATCTAGTCTAGGACCTTTGCAAGGTATCTGAAAGTGAAATGTTAGGAGATCTATGATGAAATATTGTTAATGATTATCATTTTGGCAATTGAAATTTGTTTCTCTTTTGCAGGAACTAGAGGCAAGAAGTGCTTGTCCGAGGAAGATTCGATGTCAAAAGCAATCAAGGGAAGATTTCATCCCAAACAAGGAAGAGAAGGTACTAAGTTTCATCATCCAAGGATGGAGGTCACTTCAAGGAAAGAAAATGGTGAGAGCTTGCACATCAGAAGTTCAAAGCATGGAAGAGCGTTGCTTGAGGAAGGAGGACATCATCGCCACGTAAAGGAGACCTGTTCCAGACAATCAAGATCCAATGCCAAAAGTCATACATCAAAGTCATCGCTTGAAGGGAAAAGGACCAATTCCACATTCAAGTTCCGGAGCCATCCACTTTAATCATGAAGTCTACTCCAAGAATTCGCACCCAAGGCCTACTTCCTGCACCATTCAGAGATGTAATTCTGCATAAAAACAAGGTGAGAAATGAGTCAATCATCAAGCAAATTCATCAATTACATGGAGAAATTCTAAGTTTCCCAAGTTTTCAAGTTCAAAAGATGCCAAGTTCCATAGGTGAAAATCCAACAATTTGGGAAAGTATTCCAAGCAATATGAATGAGATGTAAATCAAACCGGTTGGCTCAATGCTAAGGTGGCATATGCGCATCACTAGTCCAATCATAGTCTGCCACATCACCTGTTCAATACATGTACATCAAGAAGAGGTCAAAGAGGGCGCCCATGTGGCAGATGCTCTAAAGATTCCATTGGGAAACGTGCCTTCATTGCCTCTTTTTTGGGTGGTTATGCATTGTTGTCTTAATCTGGGCCGTTGATTTGCTAATCAATCTTGACCGTTCATGTAATTTCAGAACCTATATAAGGCCCATTTCTCTCATTTGTAGGGGGGTCAATAGAGAATAGGAGTAGATGTTGTCGAAATAGGAGTAGATTAGAGGAGACTTTGAAATCATTGAAGAGACACATGAAATTGTTGTAATCATACACTTCAAAATTAATACAAGCTCATTGTTGGTTCGCATGGCGATCTTGTGGTTTCAGAATGTTAGCATGGTTTCAGATTCTTGGATGTGATGGAATGTTTATGCAAGGATATTTGATGAATTCCTTAATGGTTCATACTTTTTGTGGATTGTCGAAGGCAATTCACAGTGCAAAGCTAGCCTGAACCCCCATTTGCTTTAGTTCGATTGCGAATACTTGTGGATCCTCAAAAATCTAGAATAACTGACTAAGTCTGAAATTTGGTGGATCCTCAAAAACCTAGAATCTGCATGTTAAATCTCATGGATGTTTGTTTGCACCTGCTTCGTGTAGTTGTTGGTTCTCATGGCGAAGCGGAGTCAGGTTTCGTGAGGAGTTTTGTCTATCTTGGCATATTTCATTATTTCTTTGTCTTTAGAATAGCCTTCTTAACCCTTACCTTTTTCATTTTCTTTCATAGCCGGTTAGAAGAAGTTCCATTCCATAAAGAAGAAGAATAATTTATTCAAGTGAAGTAAGGAGCCAATTCAGCCTAAGTCCCTTTGTGATTACCAGCATTATCACATCAACTAATGAGTCTATCCATTGCAAGTCAAGACCTTACGTCTGAAACCTTGGAGTTGTCTCATTGGATCACATTGTCTAGCCTTTGAGAGACTTTGTTCAAGAGAGGATAGAATACCTCGGTATTTTATTCTGAGTTTGCATGTGCATAAAAAACACATCAATAGGGTTATGCCTCCTCTTCTCCACAATTGTTTGGCAAGTTTTACTAGTTAATTGCTTCGATGAGGCCTCCAAGAACATTGTCGAAATTTTGCAGCACTACTATAATATTCTTCTAGCTTTCTTTGGTCTAAAAACTTGCTCTGGCTTCAACTATTCTACTCAGTTAATACATACATCCTACAATGCCAGAAATGCAAAATATACGATCATAAAGAGTATACTTGTACAAAGTCATGAACAAAAGAATCAGACGAAATCCCTAAGTGCCAAATAACTCAAAGATATGGAATAATAAAGTTAAATTTTCCTTTTGGGTGCTTAATTCAGTTATTGTCTTATGGGGGACAAGTTTGGCTATGGCCGGACCCATTTGTATAGACTATGCTTTGGCAGAACAAGTTCAATTTAGTCAATCTCACCATGTAAGTCTACCTGTTGCTGAACCCAGCATATATGACAAATTATTCCAATGTGTCGTGTGGGTCAGCATTGAGTTTTCTAGCACTTGTTTCCTAGTTTTGAGTCTTGACACTTTTTCTCCATCTTTGTAATGTTCAATTCTGCATTATGGAGTGACTACCAGAGTAGAAGACATCCAAATCTCATTTATGAATTAATATAAAATCTTAATATACATATAGAATACAAAATAACAAACTTATAAACATTTTATATACTGACATTTTGATAAGATCGGAAGATACATCAGAAAAAGTCCGCCCTTATCAGCATCCACTGTGTGAACAGTGAATTCCTTTGACTTATTCACTAGTGAGTTTAAAATTAGGTTGAGGGATTCACCTAGCACTTGCCAGAGCCTTATGGTTAGGACTTCTGTGACAACCATCAACATCTGATAGCAAGACTCAAGAACCTTTGACTTGCTGTCATTGGGTTGTGCCCTGCACACAAAAAAATACAAGGATCCTTGTAATAGGTTATAGCCTCAACACAAATTTAAAAAATAGATTAACGAACAAAAAAGGTTTTGGGAAGGGTCCAAGACAATACCGAATGTTGGATAATATCAGCTACCAATATGCAGATGTATATGTATCACGTGATTTTTTTAATTTGTTAAGGTGTATCAAATAAAAAATGTTGAAAAAAAAGTAATTCTGCAATAAGATAAAATGATAGAAAACTATGTACATATGTGTATGGTTCTCTACGAGCTGATCTTTATCGTCACTATGAATTTCTTACATAAAAATATTTTTTACAAATTTTTTTTCAGATTTTATTTTCCTTTCGGCAATATTATGATTTCTATAAAAGGATGATGATCTTGTGAACCTGAATTCCTGCCACAATAAATACACTTGATGATCCAAGGAACTAATTTATGGAATTTTGTGCTAACGGTCCATTCCTTAGTGGGCTTCTTCTGATGCTGAATGTGTGTCAATATATTGTTCAAAAAATAGAAACTATGAACCTATCCTTTATACTATTCAGGGCACTTTCTTCTAAGCTTACAATTGCTTTAAGGCATCTGGTAGATAGTTTTTCTCTATAATTGCATTCATTGTAGTTATATAAGGGCACAAAGTACGTTCTAATCTAAATGCACATAGAAAACAACCCAGAAATACTACAGCAATAAATATTTTTGTATTTTTTATATTTCTTCAAAACAATACACAGGCAAATTGAGATTCATCAAACTAACAGAGCTTACTAAACCTGCTCACATGCAGAACTGGACACTACTGGTAATCCAGATGTTAATCTGAATTCCAGTCTGCTTCTTACAGGTTCTGTCCTCAAGAAGCCTGATTTCTACGCCTGAAGGGTTTCATCTCCAAGCCACAACTGCTGAAACACAATGTCCAGCCCAAGAAAACAAATGATTTTTGTTTTGTCAGATTTCAAATGTATGCCTTCTCCTCTTCCCATCACATTATATAACTCAAGCTCTCCTTTTCCAGCACACATCAATCAAAGGCAAGACAACCCTCAAATGTTTGCAGCAACTGGGCAAGTTAACTGACAAATCAGTCCCTCAGATTAAGGCAGTTCCAAATAGTTAACTTTCAAAGCCTTTCCTCAATTGATGCTCCCAAACAGGCACCTGACCAAACATCCACCTTTATTCTATACCTAACTAATTTAAAGTAACTACAATTTCAACTATGCTAAGAAATGAACCCCACGCACCACAAGTTTTAAAAATGGGACATTACAAATCCACCCTTACCAAAATTGCTTGCCCACAAACTATGCAGTGCTAGATGTCCCAATATCTCTGGTCTTTCCCAAGTACATCCTCTGGAGGTAGATTCCTCCAGTGGACCAAGATCCCAAACCACTATACAAGAGCAATTATCTGGAACTTTAGAGAAAGGACTTCTGTGACATTTTCCACAAACTATACCCTTTACCATATTAGTCAAATGTTGCAAGCTCGGTCCAATTGCTGCTAACAATTGAGGGTCAAAAACTTCTGCTGCTTCCTCAACTATGGTAAAAGGGGAGGCTAGCATCTTTAAGATATCTTGATGCATGAGATAGTCAACCCCAAGAAGTACTCCACAAACTGCTCAAGCTCATACTCAACAATACTCTTTTGTTGCCTGCTGCTATTCTGAATCATCAGCTTCAAACCCAAACTCACATGGTAATGGCTCTACCTTTTCAAGGCTTCAAATCTTGAAAGATGTTTCTTGGACATTGCTAGAAACCACTAGAATATCTCTTTCAAATATTCAATCTTTGCAATCAACAAATGCCGATTTCTGATTATGTTCATTGAAAAAAACACTTTCCTAGTGTGAGAATTCATTGCTACTACCATCAAAAGTAGGAGCATTCAATTTGTTAACCTTCTGCTTCAACTCCTTTTTTATTGTCTTTTTGGCTACTATTCTGGCCTTCCTAGTTCTAAGGCTTCTTGCCAAATATCTCCAAGCAATTAACAAAAGAGACTGTAGCTTTGAAATCTTCAACTTTACTTTGATACTACTCAAAGATTGTGTCTATCTCCTGTGCAGTGGTTGTCTCTTGTTCAGTTTCTTCGTCTTTTTGCAACAACATGGGTTTGGCTAGCTTTGGAATGGGACAAGCTGTTTGTTGGTTATTTGCAGCTGAGCTTCCCTCTCTCTAGCCAGATCAGGATTTTGCATGCTCTTCTGAAGCTTTAACTCTTGTTCCAGTACCTCAATCATTCTATCTTGGCTCCTCCAAATTTATATCAATGCATCTTGAAAAACCTCTCCCCTCTTTCCTTTTGTTAGAATTCTCAAAATTCCCTCCATGACTCACAGGGTAGCAAGATGTTAGCTCTAATACCCCACTGTAATAACCTGATCTAAATGCACATAGAAAACAACCCAAAAATACTATAGCAATAAATATTTTTTATTTTCTTATACTTCTTCAAAACAGTACAGAAGCAAATTGAGATTCATCAAACTAATACAGCTTACTAAACACACCCACATGCAAAACTGGACACTATTGTATTCCAGATGCCAATCTGAATGATGATACCAGATGACATTATTGGTATTTCAGATGCTTCTGTCCTCAATAAGCCTTATCTCTACACCTGAAGGACTTTGTCTCCAAGCTACAACTGCTAAAACACAACGTCCAGCCTAGGAAAAGAAATGACTTGTTTTGTCAGATTCCGAGTGTATGCCCTCTCCTCTTCCCAACTCATTATATAAATTTAGCTCCACAAACTGAGCAGTTACTGGGCAAGTTAACTGACAAATCTAGCTCAATCAAAGGCAAGACATCCCTCGAATGTTTGTAGTTATTGGGCACGTTAACTGAAAATCCTAGCTCCTCAAACTGGGCAGTTAACTGACAAATCAGTCCCTCAAATTAATGCAGTCCCAAACAGTTTAACTGTCAAAGCTGGGCAAGTTAACTGACAAATCTAGCTCAATCAAAGGCAAGACATCCCTCGAATGTTTGTAGTTATTGGGCACGTTAACTGAAAATCCTAGCTCCTCAAACTGGGCAGTTAACTGACAAATAAGTCCCTCAAATTAATGCAGTCCCAAACAGTTTAACTGTCAAAGCCTTTTCCTCAGTCAATGCAATCCCAAACAGTTAACTGGACACACATCCACCTTTATTTCAGACCTAACTAATTGAAAGAACCACAATTCCAACTATGCTACTCCTACACTGACAGTGCATTCTAAAATAGTTGCAGGTTAGAGAAATGGACCTCACGGACCACGAGTGTCAAAAAGGGGACGTAACTATTGAAATGGTAAGCACAAAATTGCAGAATATCACCCATTATTACAGATCAAAATCTCACAGAATAATATATATTATATTGATATTTTCAGATGATAATCAATACATTGCAAAATGGCTTTATAAAGCCAAATAGATTCCCGTACTAACTCCAAAGCAACCTAAGGGAATAACTAATTTATTCTAACTTATTATTTATTTAAAAACTACTAACATTTATTTTATTTATTTAATCTAACCTGTATACTAAAAGATATAATAAAACCAACATCCCCCCCTATTACATCAATTCAAATGAAGCACTGAACACAACAGCCCTTTTGGAAACTTTGATGAAACACCTTCACCAATCCTCCTCACTCACCCAAGAAACAACAAACTGAACTCATCAACGGATCTCCAAACTGTCAAACCTACAAATCCTCTATACAACATGAGAGAACATAATCCCACCCTCCATGCACAATGAGAGAACAACTCTCCTCCGAGACTCTACAACTCCTCCAAGTGTGTCAAATGCCTCCTCTAATGCTACATATGAGAGAACAACTCTCCTCCAAGAGTCAACTCTCCACCAAAAATGTCAAAATCCCTCCTCCAGAGAACAACTCTCCTCCAAAAGTTTCAATGTCCCTTCTCCAATGCAATGAGAACCAAATCTCTCCTTCAATGTACAAAAGGAACTAAACCAAGGTGAATATACTAACTCCACTCACAAGCACTGCCAAAACTGCCAAGGCCCCCCAGCTCCACTAAGGGACACAGATTGAAACTGGTGTTTCTCATGCATGTATCATCTTTGGGCGAGAAGCTAGCTTGAGATGATGATAGACCCCCTACCTTTGATGCCTCCAGCCTCCAATGGAACTTGTTTAATTTTTGAAAAGATATTCCTCCTCATTGTCATTTTGAGGAGAGTCTTGATCATGGATTGCAAAATCACATTTTTCTTTCTCAATTTTAGAAGCAGTCAAAGCATCATGTTTTGAACTTGTCGTCAATAAGATCTCTGCACATTGAATACAATTTAGAAGAATGTGTCCTTTTTTATTACAATAGAAACATTTGAAAGTTTTAGTCTTTCTTTTCTAGACGACTTTATAAATAAAGCAGTTTCTTCAAAATGATTTTTTGTAACTATTCCCTTCATCAATCAAGGAGGATATCACATTTTCTAGGCTTGGATTAAGTTTATTTAAAATAAATACAACATTATCAACTGTAGATTTTATGCCAACAAGTTGATTAAGAAGGAAACGAAATGTACTAATATGATGAATAATATTGTCATCTCCTTTCATTTTTAAGCTAAAAATCTTCTGTTTAATTGTCATTTCAGTGCTTGAAGCCTGTGAACCAAATAAAGAATTAAGGCCCTCTCAAATTTGCTTTGACGTTTTTGTTAGATCAATATGATGCAAATACACATCTGATAATCCGAGACCAATCAATGTTGTGGCTTTACGATCTTTTGCTACCCCATAGTTCCACTGACAATATCCCAGTGGCATATATCAATGCCTCCTAACAATGTAAGTGAAACAAATATCAAAGAATATGTATGGTGTTTTTTCCAGGCTAGAAACATCTACTATCCATCCCCATTGACTCCCAAAACAAAGCACATTAACCTTATCATATGTAATTTCAATAAAATTGCCTTTGCACTCTCCAAAGTAAATACACCTTTCTCCTCATATTCAAAAAAATATATATATCCAAATTTAAAGGCACTCCTTTTCAAAACTCTGTGAAAACACCAAAAAAGTTTTAAAGCCTGTCCAACCTTTAAAAGTAAATTTTGTGTCAAAGAGTGAAAAAATTTACTTCATTGCAAAATGTTCACACCGCTGCAAAGTGT
The DNA here is from genome assembly GCA_027924645.1 of Cunninghamia lanceolata. Lineage (NCBI taxonomy): Eukaryota > Viridiplantae > Streptophyta > Pinopsida > Cupressales > Cupressaceae > Cunninghamia > Cunninghamia lanceolata. Next base: position 26,060,393 of record BSBN01000582.1, read on the forward strand.
ATGTTTCAACAAATTCAAACAGAAACAATCCACTCACCTCACATCCATACCCAACCCGAGAAAGAGTTTATAAATGCAGAGAGAAGGCATTGATGGAAATGATCTAACATAGGAATCAATGGTTTTATCAACCACGCGACTCTACATACCACCAGACACTTCTTTCTCTGCAGATCTTTCATGCAACACTGTGCAGGTTTTACACCTTATTTTAGATGGCACTTCAAACTGCTCAAATGCCTTAATCAGGCTTCAACTTCAAATGCACGCCTTGGATTTATTCTTAGTTATAAACTGATTTGCAATGCTTTTGGCACCTTCAGACACCCAGCAAGATTTTCACCAACTTAAACGCCTTCCTCATAAGACTGTACTCATGCCTGATTTGGATGCCTTCTCACACCCATTATTGCAAGTCAAAATCTCACAGAATAATATATTATATATTGATATTTTCGGATGATATACAATACATTGCAAAATAGCTTTATAATTCTTGTTACTAACTCCCAAAGCAACCTACGAGAATAACTAATTCCCAACTAATTTATTCAAACTTATTATTTATTTATAAACTACTAACATTTATTTTATTTATATAATCTAACCTATAAACTAATAAATGCAATAAAACCAACAATTACATACAATCTGATTATAGTTAATTGTCCCTGTAATTTTGCAATGATCAATCATGACTTATGGCATACAGATTGACTCAATATCAACCCCAATGATTCCTTAAAAATGATATTAGATAACATTTAAGATGTTTTTCTGGAAATTTTGGATAGTTGGATTTTGTTGGGTCCTGAAATTGCTGCTCACATGCCTAGAAAGATCAACTCACTTCAAGGTCAAAGACTTGTCATATTGAAAGTGAATCAATTGACTCATCAACAAATTGTGAGTGATCGAAGACCAATTGATAAGCGCGGGTATGCTCTCCTTCACTTCGAGCTCAACTAGACTCGGAAGGATATTCCTAGAGGCATTCTTAACAGGACATCTAACCTATTAAGATGAATTGTGACTGAAATAGAAACAACTATACCCAATGTATGCTTGACCCCTACATTTGTCACTAGGTCAAAGACTAACTAGCTACCTGTAAAACCTCTTATTAAGTTGTAACTACAACCTTGCATATGCACCCATAGATGACAGCAACATTATATTTCCTACAAATGGCTCCACTTAACATTTCATACACAAATGCAAGGTGTAGGCATGCATGACATGATTCTCTAATGATTTAAGCATTGAAAGTCGCGTAGGATGTTTCCTTGGTTTGCAATATTGAATCATGAAAGAATATTGAACCCCTAATCTACTTCTGCAGCTAACAAAAATGGAGGAATGATTAAAATGGAAATGTTTTATCTCTCACAAATTTAAATCAGTGCCTACTCCATTGAACAACAAAGTCATGAACTACAAGGAGGGAGGAGAGACACCAGCAAAACATCAACAAAACCAAATTGTATGTACATACAAGTCAAAGATATTATATGCAATGGACATGCTTAATAATGCATCTCGGAACTGCAATAAACCATATAGAACAAAGGAGAGACTATTACCAAAGCTTTGCAATGATTTAGAATGTTTTGTCTACTTATGAAATGGGATTTTAAATTAAGTGCAAACTATCATAAAATGCACCCAATCCCAAGTCCAAAGGACCTCAAGATTGGACCTAATTGATAATGCACTAATCTATCTAATTTACACCCTATCTAAGCACATTAACAATGATATGTCCTAAGAGATGATATTTCTAACTACGATAGACTAGAATTAAGCTAATTCTATTGATGTGAGCACTTAATTTGGCAAAGTTTCTTTGCATATGATGGCTTGTTGAAAATGGGAGGTGGAGACCTTAATTTATAGATTTTTGGGGATGGAATTGAAAGGCTAGGATCAATTTGGAGGATCAATGGTTGAGATTGCTTGAAGATCCTCAAGCAAAGAGAATTGGACAAATGGCAAGCTAGGATTGTATGGGAATTTTGCTCCAAGATTCAAAGGATAATCAATGGATGAGATTGCAAGTTTAAATCGATTTGCAAATTTGAATGAATGGATGGCTAAGATTGGGTAGGTGTATGACATGTAAGAATTCATTTATAAAAAGGTAAGGCTTGGATTTAATGGAGAATTTTAAATTGGATGGAAAGGACAAGTGAAATTAAAAATTGGATGAATATTGTTCAAATAGTGCCAAATATAATTTTAAAATTGTATGAATAGTGATAGATGGAGTGAGGTGGAAGAAATAGAACAAATGTACACATTATGGAAGATTTGGCCATGCTTCTAAAGTGCCACTTGTCATGTACACTCGTGTATATAAGGTGACAAGTGGACTTTTAGAAACATGGGGGTTTGTAATGAAGAATTAATTAGAATTAATTCATATACACACGGATTAGAAGAAAATAATGATGATTACAAAAAGTAATCAAAAATGAACAAAATAGGGAATTAAATAAATAGGATAATTTATTTAATTTTTTGGAATGTGATTTATGAACTATAGTCTAAAATATTTAATTTTTTAAACTATAGTAGAGGAATTTGATTTTTGTGGAAGGGAAAAGGCGCAGGGTAAATTAATTAAATAATTAAAATAATTGGGTCGAATGGAATGATGCAGGTGAATTAGGGTTGGATTGCATAGGTGGATGAAAGTGGTTGTGACCATTTACAGACGTCTACAATTATCACACAATGTAACCGACAAATGTAGCAAGAGAATATGAACAATTGCAATTATACATCTCTCCTGAATCATTACAAACCATCATGAAGACATACCATTACATGAAAATGTTCATTGAAAACCCTTCCTACGATTTACAAAATGTATCCCCGCCCCTTGCAAACCAGACATGCAATGTTTGATGCCTTAGATCCTACTCGAGGTACTTATAGTCCAAGAAATTGGCTCAATAACCAACCCTTTGAATGAATAACAAATTTGTATATATAGCGTTTTGATTTCCCTGCCCTTGGTTGTAATATCCCATGCTAATTCTGACCTCAACTTGCTAATTTATAGCTCAAGGAATATTGTCGAACACTTTGTATGCAAGATCTGATTTTGCTTGGTATTAATTTCTGTTTGTTTGGCTATGAGTTTTGATGTTGCAAATGGGGTCTTGGAACACTCCTAATGATGTGAGATGGATTGACAATGCAATAGGAATGATATACTAACTGATTTTGACTTTTTTTACATACATATAGTGACTGAAATTAACTTGTACAGCCAATTGACATTTTGCCACACTTTCAATGCATCCTAAGATAGCTGATGTGCACCTACAGCAATAAGACATCAATGCAATCACTTGGCATGCATCTATTCCATCTCCAATGAAAGTTACATATAAATCTCTATGCAAATGTATACTTACAGCCAATAAACATTTCGTCAAACATATGGCATGCAAACTAGTACACTAATCAAGAGCAATATAGATATGAACATTACATCAAACAATTGGCATGCAACTTATTTCCCCTTTGATTGGAGTACAATGTTGATATGATTAGCCAAGACTCTTGGCTTTACAATGAATGTTCAATGCAATGCCAAAATCTAATATTAATGATCACTTACAGCAGCACCTAAATGCAAATTGATATAACAATGCCAAATATATCAAAGAACCTGATTATGAAGCCTGGAATGATCAACAGATGCAATGATATCACTGTTCACGGCACTGTAGCATTACTGTAGCCGCTAGCAATAAATGTATTCCACAATGAATCCTTAATACCCTTACAATCTGCAAATAGATATGCATCAACCCCTTGTATTCTTTGTATTTCTTCTCCAATTTAAGCACAGATTGGACACCTAGATGAAGCCCACACTTTGGCAATAAACTCAGCTGATATTTTACAACCTCAAAATTGCATAACCAATGAAAGTTTTCATTCCTAATCGCTGGAAATGGCAGAAACCCTAGCTGACTTCCTCACCAAACAACAACATCAAAACAAATATCAATTCCTGGATGATATGAAGCTTGGGTGACCCTCTTAATATACTTTTTTTTTCTCCTCATGAAGTCGGCACATCTAGAAGCTTCTTTTTTATTAAAATAATATTTTATTTGCACTTTTAATAATATTAAAATATGACTTTATAAATAATAAATTGAAATAGCCCCCTTTTTATGCCACATGACCCACATTAAAATATAATATTAAAATATTAATTATTATTAAAGTGACCTTTAATAATAATTAAACATCATAACTTAGGCCAAACACCTTATTTCTCCAAGCCAACTGAATACCGGAATCGACTACCAAAATATCTCCTTTAGGTGCCCTACTATAAATAGTAACCCTGACTGAATGAATTACTATAAATAGTAAGTATAAGAGGAAAGAGTCTTGAAACCCTTGCAAAGGCCAACCCTGAAACTTACTGAACTCTGGAAAAGAAATAAACCATCCACTGACTAGGTTTTTGTCACAAAAGACCCTCTAATCATCTGAGTTAGCCTACGAGGGCTAGTGATAGGCTAAACCATCATAAAACAGGATCACGCTAAAAAGAGGACATTACATTGGTCGCTTGCAAGAATTTGATGTACAACAGGAGGCCGCAACATTAGATTCAAACCCAACAAAATCCCACGAAATCTGCCTTGAGGCACATGCAAGGCAAGCTGGTACGAGCAAAATGTGTTTCCCGCTCAAAAAGGGCAATTACAGAAGTGAAATCCAACACTAATAGCGTCCTGGGAGATCAATGGGACATTCAGAAGAGTTTCACAGGAGTTTGGAAGTTTTGGGGGCAATTCGACCCAAAAGAGGACATTGGAATGAAAGGAATGAAGTCCTAAAGGAGGGGAGAGTTACGCAGATCGAAGGAAATGAAAGATTTGGTCAACAAAACAAATGCAAAAATTCAACCCGAAATTGGATGGAGAGAATGCAAGAGAAGCAAAGTAACCATGCAAAACCGAAGGTGGGAACTAGACATGGATGCGAGAAAAGGAGATAAGACTAGATTTGGAAGTTAGGTGAACGTGTGAAAGGGATCCTCCGACCAACTATCAAGTTTCCACAAGGAAGAAAATGGGTGATTTGGGTGAATAGAAGCAAAGTGGGATTCGTGTGCAGAACAAGATGTAGGAATAGGATGAGTGAAACGGGTGATTTGGATGAATGGAAGAAAAGCAAGATTCGTGTGCGGAACAAGATTTAAGAACACGTTATGAGTGAAGGGAACGACATCCTATAGTGCAAGGAGGAAAGTCCGCAAAGATTTCCTACATATGACTCCACTTAACATTTCAGAAAAAAATGCAAGGTGTAGGCATGCATGACATGATTTTCTAATCATTTAAGCATTGAAGGTCGGTTAGGATGTTTCCCTAGTTTGTAATACTGAATCATGAAAGCATATTGAACCCATAATCTACTTCTACAACTAACAAGAACAGAGGAATGATTAAAATGGAAATGTTTCATCTCTCACCAATTTAGATTGGTGCCTACTCCAGTGGGAAATGTTTGATCTCACAAAGAGGGAGGGAGGATGAAAGTGTGGGATTCTGATATGGAACCAGACCCAAAAGAATGATGTGGAACCGGATATGGAAATGGATTCGGTTCAAAGGGGTAATTCCACAAATGGGAAGGAAGGCAAAAGGAAGCAAAGTGCAAAAAGAATGAAGGACTAGAGGTAAAAAAAAAAATGATTAAGGACCGAATGTGGAACTGGATGTGAAACATATCTAGTCCGACAAAAAAAATCCATGAAGATTCAAAATTAAGGAATTGGAAAGGAAAATAACAAAAATAAATACGAGAAATCAACAAGGAACCAGAGATGGGAACAAGATGGGAGAACTAGATATGGTGGCTTCAAAACTGAAATTTGGTAGGAGGCTGAAAACCCACAAAATAGAAGAAACGAATGAAACAAAGGAAGTGAAGGACTCAAATGAAATTCTAGGGAACCAAATGGGAAGAACAGAATACATGCAATATCTGGTTAAAACTCCACATTCCATCAAAGGGAAAACCCGCAAAACACCAGAAACACCAAAAATGACAAGGAACATCCCAGAGTTAGAATATTCTTGGATTTTTGACAACTTCAACACATAATGGGAATATGGGGGATGGCACAGAAAAACTCCAAGACAAGATTTAACCAAGGGGCAACCCATTTAATATTTCTAAAATTGGTTATCTATGGTGAGTGAAATAAGGGCAAGTGCACAAAATGGGCAAGGACTTGGGATTTTACAAAATTTGAACTGGGTCCCAACAAGATCTAGCTATTTGTGGTTAACATGGAAGTGAGTGAAGCAAGAGATGGTTACTTTCAACAAGTTACAAATAGTGAATCCACTAGTGATAGAGAAGTTGAAGGAGCACAAGCTATTGTAAAGAAGGTTCTTTTAGCAACAAGGATGAAGGTACCAACTCTCCTAACTCTTTGTTTCTGAAGACTTTGAGAGAGTACACCCATTTAGTCAAACATGTAGCTGACAGGGGTAGACAGTTACTTAAGTCTGGTGAACTTTTTAACAAGATCATTTCCACATCCCCATTATTTAATAATTTGCCAAGCAAATCGAAATCTCTACTTTTGGTTGCGGCACTAGAGTTGCTAACTTACATACAATTATCACAAACTAAATACTCTAAAATAACAACAAGCACTACTACCAAGCTGGATGTCTAAGGCATGTCATTTATGTTATCCAATCCTTTTAACATTATTAAGGGGAAAAAATGTTCCTACATAGCACCTGCTCTGCCTCTGCACTTCTAACAAATCCTGCAACAATATGCATACCAACTACCACAGATGCAAAATCAGAACTCTATGATGGGCTAAAATATGGAGTTAAGAGCAGTCATAGAAGAAAAGAAGCTTAGTAGTCAGCGAGGGAAATAAGATTACTAGAAATGAACACATTATTAATCCTAAGTCAATTCTGACTATAAAGCTTTGTTAGAAATAAACACGTTATTAAATGTGGCAAGGATTGAAACTACACGATAATGTCTACCATATAACTGATAATCAAAGTAAGTCAGATATCAGCAAATAACATGACAAATGCATTCAGAACAGGGTTGCCTCGAAAATGACAGTGTAAATTCACTAGCTAAGGAATTTCTTCATACAAACAGAAGACTGGAAACACCGCCTTACAGTCAATTCCTCCTCTCTCCCTGTGCCTTCTCCCATCCTACAGCTAATAGATTAAGCTAAAAGCTAATTCTAGTCTACTTAATAGTTAATTAGTTAATCCTAACAAACCTATTGTTTATTTAGAAACAACAGAATGCGAGATTGAGAATAGTTTCGCAGAATCTCTCTCATCAATAATGAATAATTTTCATTCTGGAGTGGTGCTTAAAAATATTAGCTAAAATATTTGCGCAGGTATTACAAATTATAAGCTACAACTGATCCTCATTTTATGGAAAAGAATCTATTTATGGCAGTTCTGTATTATTAAATGTTACATAGAATCAGTAGAAACACAAAAATGGCAGGAATTGTCCTTCCATGGGAAGCCGATCTAAGTGTGAGTTTCTACGATGCCTCGTAATTATTTATTGCAATCTAGTTTTGATTGCAGCATCTTCAGAAAGCAACCCATCACGAATAATATATAAGACAAGCATTACCAATCAAAATAAAAGCACAATCCTAGGCGAATAACACTGTAATTGACATTTTAATAGCTAACGATATCTTGCGCATTCCCTCTATAATATGAAAATGAGTTTTGCAAAAGGGCATTAATAGAGGAATCTTGTAACCATAGTTTCCCCTGTTTACTCATTTGCTTGTGTCTCTGTCATGTGGGTTTTCTCTTCTCTTCTCCATCAAGACTCTCTCGCTAACATAGGGTACCGATCAAGCATCATAGGTACAAAAATGGCTGCAACAAAAGCAATAAGGTGCTCACTCTAGAAATCTAAAAAATTGGCATGCATACCTCGATTGAAGAGAAATTCAACACAGACTACAGTAGTTGTTTTAGTAGCGGACCAACAGATATTTTGGCAGCCCCCTCTGCAAATCCTACTGTGTTCCTCCTATCTTTGGAGAATGGAACAGCTGTCAATGGTAGAACCTTGGGCTCCACTACTCTTTCCACAGTAGTTGACAGATGTCTAAGTTTCCTTGTCATTTTCTCCGAAATCTGCCGTTGCTTGCAGCACTTGGAAAAAGGAAGCCATGAAATAGAAAAAGAAAGGGGTAAGTTACCACTAGCCATTAAAATAAAAGTAGAACCTGTAGCGACCACCATACTTGTCATTTTGATGGCTAGTGGTACTTCCGCATTCTTTCTATTTGATTTCACGCCATATTTGGTGGACCAGACGTTGCAAAGAAGAGTGTTGTGAGAAGCGTATGTCCACTACAGTGCCCTCATTCCCATTTCTCTCCCTTATATCAGACTAAAAAAATAGGGTTTGGGGAGACTAGGGTTTCTTCGCCTCATATGAAACTAAAAAGATAGGGTTTGGTGAGACTAGGGTTTCTTCGCATCATATAAAACTAAAAAGATAAGGTTTGGTGAGACTAGGGTTTCTTCCCATCATATAGGATTTTTTTTATAAATCATCAATGAATATTTATTCTTAAATCAGCTGTTACCCCAATATCCACTATGCCTTTATTTTATGTTTTAATTGTAAACTTTTTTATCATAATAAATGTAACATGTATAACAAGAGAAGCATTGAGTCACATTCCTCCCATTGTAATGTCGAATAAAATGAATGACATTGGAGATAGAACTAGTATATTTCTATTTTAAAAAATATATAGTAAGCTGATAGATATTTCCAAATTCTTGGCATTTATAAATTATTTGTAGTTAGAATATTTGATATGCTCATACGAGTTAATTTGAAGAGACTATGTTGCAAGACTTTTCATATTCTTCAAACGTAATAAATATTTCACTCCATAACTGACCAAGTTTTTCTATTTTTCTATCACGAATTTTTTTTTTCTGTTTACCGTGATAAAGATTTCACTCCATAACTACCAAGTTTTTCTATTTTTCTATCCATTTGGCTTCCACGAATTTATTTATTTACACATTTTATGAATTTTGTTTACTTGGAAATGTGAATCTTAATTGTTTAAGGGAATCTAAATCTTTGTTGTGAGTGTAGAACGCCTCTTGGCATAATAATTAAAGAACATACCATCATTAACATAATTAAAATGACATTGTAGATAGAATAAAATTGTTATTAACATAACAATTGCCATTGTAATGTTGAATAAAATGAATGATTAGAATAATTAAAGAACATACCATTATTAACATAATTAAATTGATATTGTAGATAGAATAACATTGTTATTAACATAACAATTACATTGTAGATAGAATAACATTTTAGATAGAATTACATTGTAGATAGAACTAGTATATTTATATTTAAAAAAATATATCTACAGTACCCCGAGAGATATCTTCCAATTTGTTGGCATTTATAAATTACTTGCAGTTAGAATATTTGATATGCTCACATGAGTTAATTTAAAGAGACTAGACTTTTCATATTCTTCAAACGTAATAAAGATTTCACTCCATAACTGACCAATTTTTTCTATTTTTCTATCCATTTGGCTTCCACGAATTTATTTATTTTTTGTTTAACGTGATAAAGATTTCACTTCATAACTGCCCAAGTTTTTCTATTTTTCTATCCATTTGGCTTCCACGAATTTATTTATTTACACATTTTATGAATTTTGTTTACTTGGGAATCTGAATCTTAATTGTTTGCCCTTAATGTGAGTGTAGAATGCCTCTCGGCATAATAACATTTTAATTCGTAAAACCATTTTAACTTTATTAACATAATTAAAATGACATTGTAGGTAGAATAATTAAATAACATACCATGTAATTGAATAAAATGAATTAGAATAATTGAATTTGATAGTAAATTTTATGAATAATTCAATTATTCTAATTACATTATTAAAATTTATTTTATGGTAGCAAAAGCATTTAGATTAAAGATTTAGTAGCAAAAACAATTAATGATTAGTGTTTAGGGTATACAGATTAGTGTTTAGTGTATAGTGCTCAGGGTTTAGAGTTTAGGTTTATGATGAGTGCACACCTAATCTAGATTAGGTCTACAATTATGGATCCAACTTTTAAAGTTTCAAAATTAAAAATTTAAATTCAAATGTTTCTTGTCCTTTTTAGTAGCCATTATGATCTAACTAAATTGTGAATTGTGTCAAATTAGTCATTAGGGTGGAGTATTTAAAGACTAACCCTAATTAGAAATAGATCATATAGGACCACCTAGGAGTTATCAAAAGAAGCATGCTAGGGTTTAATTGATAGAGCAGTTATGAGAGCATCGTAGCTTAATAATAAGAGCATTCATTGAAGCACATCATCCTAGGTCTAATGCACATTTGCTTGATGTCTTCGGATCTTAGCTCAAAGTCACAAATTTGGGTCATCCAAACATTTGACTGAGGAGAACTCGGCCCTTGTGATTCCTCAAATACCCAAAGGTATTTGTAAACACCCCAAGCCCTTGTAGCATTCATATATCAAAAAAGCAAGGTGAACAAGTTGCAAACTACAAGAATCAATGAGATCAAGTCCACACATTACAAGATCAACTCCATGTAGAAGATCACTTTTGCACTTGTGGAGATTAGTTTCACAAACATGGATTTGAACCATAGTAATATACAATGAATCTTCAAAATTAGAAATCTTTATCTAAGTCATACAATAAAATATAGAGTATTGCCAAATCATTTCTTGTCATTTGTTATGTAACATCTCTCCATCATTGGAATCTAGTAAAGTATTATTTACAATTTAATTTCATTTTTGCTTTTTTACATTTGTGGCGACTGAAAGAAAAAAAATTATACCCTAAACTCTAAAGTGTGGTTAAAAATTAGGTGTTATTCTTTCTTAAGTGTGTATTTTAATATAGATCAAATTTAAAAACTTTCAAATTAAGGATAAAGAGTGCTAACCTAAACTAAATCAACACACATAAGATCTAAGACACAACACAAACTGGGAACATAACTTGGAAACCCAAAACAAGAAACTATGCTAGGAAATTGGACTTGCAAGCATGAAAAGAGGAATTTGTGCACCTGGTGTTAGGGTTCAAGCATATCAGAGCAATAAACACTAACAATTATACGCAGATTAAATAACCCAAATATAACAATGAAGAACAACACAAAAGAGATCAATACAGAAATTTAACATGGTTCACCCAAAATGGGCTATATCCACAGAAACTCAGCCATCCAATAATTTTATTGTCCAGTGCAAAATAGATTACAGTCTCACAAATCTCACCCCGCAACATACATCCCAGCCACTTATAACAAGTTTTTTAGAAGCTTCTAGAATTAGGGTTTTACAATGTCATTTTTCTTTTAATGGTTAACAAAAATTAACAGCTGACTCCAAATGTACAAAAATGAGGGAAAAAAATTTGGGGGCTGCGCCCTCAAACCCCTGCTTCTCGAGAGCTACCGCCCCTGAACCCCGACAAGGATACATTACAAGTGTTCAATATTTGCATGATCAGTCGCCACATACCAACAATCTCCCACTTGGAGACTGATCTTGGATGACACCACTACACTTGCAGCTCCCACTAGATTATAGGCCTGGCTGGTTTCTTATATCCACCATTATTAGTCGTGAAGGCCAATAGAAACTGATGAGAAAATCAGTTTCTCTCATGTAATCGCCTTTGTGAACATATCTGCAGGATTCTCACTTGTGTGAATTTTCTCCAGCTTCAACTGTCCATCCTCCAAAACTGACCAGATGAAGTGGTATCTGAGCTGTATATGCTTAATTTTTTAATGCAGAGTTAAATTCTTAGCAAGATGAATGGCACTCTGGCTATCAGTGTACAAAGGGCTATCTTCTTGTTGTTGCCCCAATTCCTCCAGAAAATATTGTAACCAACAACATACTCAGCTTTAGTAGTTGAAAGTGCAACAACCTTATGCGGCCTTGAAATCCAACTGATTGCAGTACTTCCTATAGTAAAAACATACCCTACAATACTCCTGCTATCAATATCACCCGCCAGATCAGAGTCAACATATCCTTTTAGAGCAGAATTTGTTCCTCCAAAACATAGTTTCTTTTAAGTAGTGCCTCTCAAATATCAGGGAATCTATTTTACCGCATTCTAATGTTCCATTCCTAGATTTCTCATATACCTGCTCACAACTTCCACTGCATGTGCAATATCTGGCCTTGTGCATACCATTGCATACATCAAGCTGCCAACTGCTGATGCATATGGTATCTTAGACATTTTGTTTTTGTCTTCCTCCTCTTGTGTCTTTGGACACATCTCCTTAGTCAACTTAAAATGACTAGGCAAAGTTGTACTAATTGTTTTTGCATTCTGCATGTTAAACCTTTTAACACCTTCTCTACATACTCAGTTTGAGACAAAAATAAATTTTTGTTTGTCCTGTCCCATGTGATCCTCATACCAAGGATTTGTTTTGTTGCACCCAAATCCTTCATAGCAAATGAATTTGCTAATTTCTACTTAAGTTCATTAATATGTTGCATGTTAGACCTGGCAACAAGCATGTCATCAACATAAAGCAACAGGATAATATAATTGCCATTACCCAATTTCTTAAAATAAACATAATAATCATAATGACATCTTTTGTAACCTTGTTCAGCCATAAAACTATCAAATTGTAAATACCATTATCGAGGTGCTTGCTCTAGGCCATACAAACTCTTCTTTAACCTGCACACAAATTCCTCCTTACGCTTGACCTCATATCCCTACAGTTGCTGCATGTATATTTCCTCTTCCAAATCCCCATGGAGAAATGTTGTTTTCACATCTAGTTGTTCAAGATGCAAGTCTTTCGCAGCCACAAGACTTAGAATTATTCTAATAGAAGTCATATTTACAACCGGAGAAAATATTTCATCAAAATCAGATACCTTTTTTCTATGCAAAACCTTTTACCACGAGTTTGGCCTTATAACTTTTATTGCCTCCATCTTCTTCCTTCAACATGTAAACCCATTTATTTGGCAATGCTCTTTTACCTGCAAGCAATTGAACTAGGTCCCAAGTCTAATTCTGCAGTAAGGAATCCATTTCCTCTTTCATACCTAGCTCCCACTGCTTTTTGGTATCTACCTGCATTGCTTCTTCATAACCTTCAGGTTCACTAAAATTAGTTAATAATATAGAATATAATGATGAAGAAAATATTTTTGGAGGTCTACTTATCCTTGTAGAACGTCTAACACTTGCAGGAGTCTATGGGATAACTTGTAGTTGAGCATTAGGTACCACTGGCATTTTATTTTCTAGAATCTCATCTAACACCACACATTCCTTTTTGGCATGTTCATGCTTCTTTTCTTGTAGCTAATCCCTATACATGACCTTCTCATTGAATATAACGTCTCTGCTCCTAATGATTTTATGATTTTCATAATCCCATAACCGATAACCAAATTCATCTACTCCATATCTAATAAAGGTACATTTTTTAGACTTAGCTTCAAGCTTAGTTCTATTTTCAATATCAACATGGACAAAAGCTTCACAACCAAAGGTTTTCAGAAATGAATAGTTTACCTTTTTTCCCATCCATGCCTCCTTTGGAATGCCACCATCTAAAAGATTTGAAGGTCTCATGTTTATTAAATAAACAATAGTATGTACAGTATATGCCGAAAAGTGTAAGGGTAGTCCAACATGCAATCTCATGCTCCTTACACGCTCCATAATGGTTCTGTAGACACCTAAAATTGACTTACTCCACAAACCAATTTTCCATATCCCTACACCATCAATTATCCCTCCTATTAATTAAATAAATTCATTTTATTTAATTAATTTATCCCTCGTAATCTACCCTTAGCCATTTATCCATCCTTTGTGATGAATTAATTCATTTAATTTATCACTATACTTTATAACTATATCCTCATTGATTAAATAAATATCCTCAATATTTATTTAGTTAATTTGTCTATCTTCTTAATCCTTGTTAATTAGATAAATCATGCTTATCTAATTAATCTAGCCTATTAATCAACCTATTCCTATCCTATTTAATTAAATATTAATTATTTAATTAGATACCTTAGCCTACCTATCCCCTAAACCTAAATTAATTAAACTAAACACTTAATTAACCTTGCTTAGCCCATCCTCCCACACACAAATGTTTATTCAAATGGTCAAATCTTCCTTACACCTCATTTCTCACCCTCTTACACATGTAAGTGTACATGTGTCCTTCAACTTTCACATCTCCACATAAAAGTGAATTTTTAATTTACACTCCCCCATGAGTTGAATTTTTAATTCACTTGTCATATCCACTCTTCCCAAAAATAAATTTTTAATTTATTTTTATCTTCCACACCTTTCCCCATGAGAATTTAAAATTCACAAATAATCCTCACCCTCCAATCTCATTTGACTAAACCTCAACCCTTGATCTCTCTCATCCACTCCTCTTGTGACAATTGTCACAAGGCTATGACTTCAATCCTAACCCTAACTCTCAATCATTTCTAACCCTTGAACTCAACTTTTGATCCTCACCCTCCATCCTCTTTTCAAAAATTTATAAATGAAACCCTCACCCAAGCCATTTTAAACAACTTCTTCTTGCATCAAAACTATGCCAAAATTTCTATCTTCTCCATCTATCATCCTCATCTCCATCTCAATCTTTATCTAAATCCATTATCTTTCATCCTATTGTGTTGAGCAAGCAAGGAGCATTCCACATTCTTCATCCACTTGGGTAAATCTAAGGAGTGTTGGGTGCAACTCCTTCCACCCTATCTTGGATTTGTGGGTCATATGTGAAGGTATATCATTTGTTTTTGCATTTGATTTGTATTTTTTGGCTTTCATTTTGACTTCGTAGATCACATTGGCATGCCTAGTGGGACCCACAAGGTCCCAATCTAACAATCTTGTGAGTTTGTTGTTTAAGACGTGCTTTTTGTAGATTAGCGCTATCTCTTTGCATAGTGGCACAATTTTACCCGCATTTTGGTGCTATTTTCGGACTGTCGTGGCGCCTTCTTGCCACGACATTGCTTGATCATTTGGACTCACATATTTTGTGTTTTTTTGCCTTTTCAGCATCTTTTGTGTCTTTTGCTCTCTATTTTTGCAAGATTTTATGCAGAGACAGGTGGAGACTATGTCAATTTTTTCCTAAAATCAAACCCTTGACCATCACTACATTATTTTGGTGCTAAACTCACCCAATTCGGTACTATCTTTTTCACTACAGAAGATAAACTAAGGAAAAAACACAGTTTAGTGCTATCTTGCCTCTGTATTGGTGCTATCTTGTATATTGGTGCTATCTTGCCTCTGTATTGGCGTTATCTTATATATTGGCGCTATCTTGTATATTGGCGCTATCTTTTATATTGGCACTATCTTGTATATTGGCGCTATCTTGTATCTGTATTGGCGCTATATTGCATATTGGCGCTATCTTGCCTCTGTATTAGTGCTATCTTGTATATTGACGCTATCTTGCCTCTGGATTAGCGCTATTTTTCTGTACTAGCTTAGGGATCTATGCAGGGTTGGGCCCCTTTTCTGTAGGATATTTCAAATCATCCTGAGGCACAATCCAAAAGCTACTAACATCTTTTGCAGGGGATTCTTAGCATAGAGAACACTTTATCTCGGTGCATCTAAAAATAACCTTTGTGTGCTTAGCTTAGAAAACACTTAAATTTGGTGCATAAAATCAATCTTGCTTGCAAAACAATCTACAATCAAACATTTCATCTTGGTGCACCTAAAAAAAATCTTTATGTGCCTTAGTGTAAAGAACATTTGATTTTGGTGCAACTAAAATTAATCATTGCTTGCAACAAGCAACTTTAGGCACATTTTTTATTTGGGCTTAAAATAAACATTAGCTTTTGTTTGTCGTGTCTTGTACACTTGCATGTGTGTGTTATCCCATAGGGTAGAATCAAAGTATCCTCTCCCCTTGCCTTCAAAGGGATCTTGGGTGAAGAGAAATGGTTCTATTCTATTTTTCTTTTTAGTACGTGGGCCTGCCCTTGAGACACATCCATTCAGAGAACTCATTGGTGACCCCAAGTGGTACTTTCATCTAGTCCGCTATACAAAAAATGATAAGGTGAAAGCTAAGTCCGAATCAGTATGAGCGCTTACCATTTGATGCTAACTTGAAAGGGAGTAGTACCTTGTGTATATGAAACCCCTAGTAGAGCTAGTCAAAACCTTAAGTGGTTTACCGGATGCTCATAAGGTGTCGATCCCTCAGATGTTCCCCCACTACGAACCTTTGTTTTAGTGGCCCAAATCCCTCTACTTGTTCCACAAGTATTGTCCTTGCTTCGCGTTAGGTTGTACATGCTTGATTATCACATTTTCATAAATCAAACCTTTGGCCATTATATTCTCTTGTGTGAAGTGTTTGCATGCTTGCCAAGAATCCCATCAATTGAGCTTATCCAATCCCTTTATCTGAGCTTAATCAAAATTCATCATAATCCACTTCCTCTCTAGTCATAATCTATCTTCATCATCCCAATCATTCTTATCCACTTCATCTTAATCCAATCACCCATCTATCCTAATCATCCTAACCACCTATCTTATCCATATCATCATCCAAACCATTCAATTCAATCTTATCTCAATCACCCTCATCATCCTTAATCCAATTCATCACCATCATTTTAAATCACATTTCCCTCATCCACTTGACCAATCTCATCCAAATCACATCCAAAACCCAACCAAATCAATCCATAATCTTCCAAACCATAGTCCAAATCCAATCTAAAATCAACATCGATCCCAATTATTATCCAAATCCTCCAACATCATTATCAAACGTCAAACCCAAATCAACCCAATAAAAAATCAAGACCTTAGTTGATCACATCAACCCTCTTGCTTAAGATCATTAGTCTATCTTAAGCATAGAGAACCATCCATAAAAAATAAATCAAATCATCCTAAGGTCTTGAAATTTGATCCCCAACATCACAATCATCCATTATCCTCCATTTCATCTCATATCTCTCCAACAAAATGGATCCTTATGTAGCAATGAAACAATTACAAGGACTTAGAAAAATCTATGAGAACATGGATCCTAGTGCTAAGGAAAAATGCAAAAATGACATTAGAGATATACCCTTATCACACCTCATCATTGGAGAATCCCAAACCCCTACCCCATCTCCATCATATCAACCTTCAACATCCTACATATCAACACAATCAACCTCATACCAACCTCTATCATATCAACCTTTACCCTCATATCAATATCCATCCCCTTACACATCCATGCCATCATACCTATCCAACCAATCAATACCTCCAACTTATCCATCCCCCAACCTTTGTCATGCTAACTTTGATCAAGGGAACACCAATCTATCACACCTTATATCCAAAATCTAAAGCTTATATCAACAACCATTTCCTCATGCAAATCCCCAATCCCCCAATCCCCATCCTCCAATCCTCCCATCACAATATCCCCCCAACCTTACCAACCTTAATCTATCATCTTATGTATCTCCCAATCCACCAACCCCCATCATGCATACACCATCTAACCCTCCATTAAATCCTCCTAAGCCTACAACATCCAAAGAATCCTTGTGGGATTTCCTCCAAAGAACATCACCTAAAAATGAAAGCAAAGCTATAGAATCCCCCAAATCTCCCACCCTGCCAACGTCACCATCTAATCCAACACCTATCCTTAAACCCATCCAAGAACTAGCATCATCTAATCCCATCACCCACCTATCCAATCCCAATCCTAATCCTACACCATCCACCATCATTATCAATCCATTATATTGTTCTTCAACCCATACACTCATGAAGGATGTCGTCCATTAGCTATTAACAAGGAATCAAACACCATCATGCAAACCAACACCCATCGAAGCACCTATCACATCCATCCAAGCATCCACCACATCTATCCAAATCACTTCCACTTCTTGTTGGTAGGTGGCGACTGATCAGGAAAGTACTGTACACTAGCCATGTATCCTCGCCAAGGTTCGGGGTTAGGTTGAGCCCTGAGCGGGGGTTGGGGGGCGGCAACCCCTGAGAAATTTTTTTAGGGCCGACTTAAAAAATCCTAATTTTTATGACCGACATAAGAAAACCCTAATTTTTGTAACCGACAAAAAGGCTTGATAAAAGCAGCTAAGGGTTAGGGTTTTAAAATATTATATTGTAGCATTTGCAGTGGTATTGAGTTGTAGGGATTGCTGATTGTAATCGGTTTGATTTACTGGATAATAATATTGGACTCTCTGTTTGGTGGATGTAGCCCGAGTTTGGGTGAACCATGTTAAAACTTGTCTCTCGTTATTATTTCTGTGTATTTCCATTCCTCTGTTTAATCTTTATTTGCATTTAATTGATATCTTCTGTCGGCTAACCCTAACACTTCTACCCAAACACGTGAGCTATGTCAAGAATCAAATCCAAATCATGTTGAAACATCAACCCCTTCTCCTAATCAAGATCTAACCATCTCATCTAATCCCATCCCTGATCCCCTCCCATCTATTGATCAACTTATTGATCCCACCCCTTCTTCTACCACCCCTTTACCATCCCACATTAATCTTTTACCTCCATCTACCAATCCCATCCCAAATCCATCCCCTTATCCACTTGGACAAAGCACCTTCATCCGCAGTGACTCCCTCGTAGGAGGTGAACAACTCCCTTCCACCACCTATCCTCTTCCAACAAATAGTACACTTGAATCTTGTTTCCAAAGCACTGAACATCCAATCGCATGTCGTATACTCCAACATATGAACTATCAAGGAAAAGGCTTAGGCCTTCACGAACAAGGCATCTTGGAGCCCATCCACACCACATTCCATCCATCCTCGCATGGCCTTAGCTATACATCCCAAGGCAAACAATCTAAACATGTTGATACCATCCACCCACCTTCCAAAATCCATTCATCCAATCCCAAACATGGTGCATCTCATCACACTCCCAAATCATATGTCACCATCCCTCATCCATCATCCTATCATTTGTAAAAGCATGTGACCATCCATCTCCCTCCATCAAATTTACCTCCACTACTTTCAACTCCAAATATCCCTATCAAATCCACTTTACCTCCTATCCTACCAACGCCAAACACCCCTATCCACAAATCCTCTCATTCTCCTATTCTCCCAACTTCTAACATCCCTATCCTTAAATCCCCTCATCCATTTATCCATAAATCCACTTTTAACCCCTCCACCCATAAATCCCCTAAAATCCCCAATCAAGACCAACAAAAGCACACATCATCCAAACATGAAGCTTCCATCAAATCCATGGGATTCAAAAGTAATAATTTGAGTGCCTCGACTCATAAAGCACAAAAGCCTAAAGATGTTATCCCTTCTAATCAAAATGAAAAATTCAAAAGGCTATCAAAACCCCCACCATCAAAAGAAAAAGCAAAAACAAAAATGGTGTGGGTTCCTAAGCAAAGATCAATCAAAACAAATGAGGCATCCACCTCCCAATCCACTCTAAAATCCCAAACATCTCACTCCCCATCTGAAAATCCCATAAATCCTAAGTATATTTGGGTCCCTAAAACCCCAAATCAACCATCCAAAAATCCCCTATCCCGATCCCTGTTACTCCCAACTCCACATCCAAAATACAAGCTTCCAAATACATCACAGTGTGTACAGTCGTTGGTCTTGGTTCCCCTCCACCACATGACGTTCCCACATACCTCCATCTCTCCATCTTTCATCCACTATCCTACATATCTCCCCCATCACATCCCTATGGTCCATGCTATTGCATAATCCACATCATAATCTACATAATCCACATCATAACCCACTATCCACCGACATCCATGCAATCATCATCCATAATGCTATCCAACATGGGACCATCTTCTCCTTGCTATGGAAATGGACGCTAGAGTCTCCATTCCATCAAAAAAGCAAAAAAATCAAGAAAATAGTGAAGAGAAAAAATCTGTCCAAATGGTGAAAACCACTCCTTGTGCTGCCTTGGGCAAGTACCATGATGAAAACCCCTTGTGGGCGTCATGTGTAATCCCTTCTCCATCCATTTTGTACCCTACACTCAGGAGCAAAATCATCCACATCCATAGCATCATTTTGCATATCATATCCATGTATCCTTATCGTATCATATTCCTATCCACCATCCCCTATTTATCCTACCATTTCCTATCCATCCTATCCGCTATATCTTCCTCATGTTAGATCTTGATAAAGACAAGGGGAAAAATATCAACAACTTGCTTTGGACACCTCTTGGCACACTCCCTTTCCAAGCATATCCTCCATCCATCTACTACAAAGCCCATCCACTCAAATGTAAACCCATCATGCAAAATCCTAAGCATTGGGGCATATGATTCCTTGCAACATAGCCCTTGGAGTAAATCCTTATCCCCATCTCTCATCCATCTATCTTGCATCCCTATATCTATCTTCCAATCCATCTATCATAAATCTCCTCTCTATCACCTTCCACTGACAATCTCTCCATCTACTTATCATGTATCCCTACCTGATCCTTTATCCCCCATCCTACCCCTTATCCGCATGTATCTATCCATTTATCAAAATCTCCTATCCATTATCATTTCATCGCCAATCCCCCAACCTAACCCCATCACCTTCACCTCTAGACTTGGTGTTCCATTGTCATTGGTATCTAGCACTTAGGCTATCCAAACAAAATCCAATGCAACCATCTCATAATAAACCATTCCCTTTCAAAAATCACAAAAATAAAAATCAAAAAATCAAAAAATCCATAAAATCCTAAAAATATCCATCCCAAAATCAACATCGTTCCATCAACATCTCATCATCATCACATCTATCCTCAATCATCCCACATCCTCACGACAAACCAGAACTACATATCATCACCACCCGCATCTTGAAAGTACCTTGATCCCATGGACACAGGGTATGTAGGCAGTCTGGAATACGCAGGAAGTTTCCAGTACTCAGATACATAAGATGCACCCATCCAACCTGTTTGGATGTTCCCTAGTCCTTGAGCTTACACTAGATCCAAGCATCACATTACTGATCAAAGCAATCATCCCTTAACCAAAATCATCAACTATCAAATCAACATTAACCACAACTTGTCACCATCATATCTTGAGCCAATCTTACAACATCAATTAAGCATGATCCAATCATCAACCGATTCCTGCCTTAGGATATATCGTTCCTACAATAGGCAGAATCTATCCTATCATCATCCATCTTGGCAAGAGATACAATGGCTATTTGTTTGGTTTGTTGGTCTTTTGGTTTTTGATTTTTATCTTTTTTCCTATTCGAAGATCACATCAAAACTACCTTGATCTCACTATATCATGGTATGTGGTGAAAACATCTAGAATGGGGCATAGTCTTGCTTTATATGTGTGCTTGTGGGTTGGTCTCATTACTCCAAGCTAGTATTCATATCTTGTGGATCGTAGGGTCGGTTCTAGCATATTGATCTCCTTGTGCATCTAAGGTTCATCATACCTTTTGTGTATTAAGGGCTTACGTTATGAGTCCCCTTCCCTCATCTGGACAAGGTTGTACTATCTTGGGCATGCATGGGATCATCCTTTGTTTGCTTGTCTAGTCCATGCAAATGTTGGATAAACATCATCACCTTGGTCTTCTATACCTTGGTGAAAATATCCACTTTGCTATATCAAACCTAGGATTGCTCTAAATCATTTTCAACACAATAATCATCCATTTTACAATCCATCTATCATCTAATCATCTACCCAACATCATCAATCTTTCATCTCACCCTTATCCTCCAACTGCTTCTCCTAATCTATTCCATCCATTTCGAGAGCACACACGTGTTCTCGCAACCCACATGTCCTCTCAAGGGGGCATCCCCCTTACCAATTATCCCTAAACCTTCCCCTATTCTTCTAAGACAAAACCTTTCTCTATCCAATCCAACTCTATATTTTAACTTCTTTGAAATAATGTTACTTAGCCGCAACACCATTTCAAAGAGAGGCAAATGTAGACACCTAAAATTGACTTACTCAGCAAACCAATTTCTTGTATCCCTACACCATCAATTATCCCTCCTATTAATTAAATAAATTTATTTTATTTAATTAATTTATCCCTCATAATCTACCCTTAGCCATTTATCCATCATTTGTGATCAATTAATTCATTTAATTTATCACTATACCTTATAACTATATCCTCATTGATTAAATAAATATCCTCAATATTTATTTAGTTAATTTGTCTATCTCCCTAATCCTTGTTAATTAGATAAATCATGCTTATCTAATTAATCTAGCCTATTAATCAACCTATCCCTATCCTATTTAATTAAATATTAATTATTTAATTAGCTACCCTAGCCTACCTATCCCCTAAACCTAAATTAATTAAGCTAAACACTTAATTAACCTTGCTTAGCCCATCCTCCCACACACCTTTGAATAAAAATCTTCAAATCTTCCTTACACCTCATTTATCACCCTCTTACACATGTAAGTGTACATGTGTCCTTCAACCTTTACATCTCCACATAAAAGTGAATTTTTAATTCACACTCCCCCATGAGTTGAATTTTTAATTCACTTGTCATATCCACTCTTCTCAAAAATGAATTTTTAATTCATTTTTATCTTCCACACCTTTCCGCACAAGAATTTAAAATTCACAAATAATCCTTACCCTCCAATCTCATTTAACCAAACATCAACCCTTGATCTCTCTCATCCACTCCTCTTGTGACACTTGTCACAAGGTTATGAATTCAATCTTAACCCTAACTCTCAATCATTTCTAGCCCTTGATCTCAACTTTTGATCCTCACCCTCCATCCTCTTTTCAAAAATCTATAAATGAAACCCTCACCCAAGCCATTTTAAACAACTTCTTCTTGCATCAAAACTATGCCAAAATTTCTATCTTCTCCATCTCTCATCCTCATCTCCATCTCAATCTCTATCTAAATCCATTATCTTTCATCCTATTGTGCTGAGAAAGCAAGGAGCAATCCACATTCTTCATCTACTTGGGTAAATCTAAGGAGCGTTGGGTGCAACTCCTTCCACCCTATCTTGGATTTGTGGGTCACATGTGAAGGTATATCATTTGTTTTTGCATTTGATTTATGTTTTTTGGCTTTCATTTTGACTTCATAGATCACAGGTCCTATTCATCCTCTTAGACACACCATTTTCTTGTGGGGTTCCAGGAACTGTTTTCTGCCTACGGATTCCATTATATGAATAGTAATTCTCAAATTCTCTACTGCAATATTGTCCTCCATTATCAGATCTAAGACACTTCAACTTTTTTCCTATCTCATTCTCAACCAAAGCTTTCCACTTTTTAAAAATTTCAAATACTTCTGATTTTTGTTTTAGGAAATACACCCATGTTTTCCTAGTTGCATCATCAACAAAAGTAACATAATAGAAACAGCCACCAAGAGAAGATACCTAAGATGGTCCCCATACATCTAAATGCACAAGCTCTAATTTATCACTCTTCTTCTCTTTCCCAACTTTGAGAAATCAAACTCTTTTATATTTTCCATAAACACAATTTTCACCTAAATCCAAGTCAATCTGCTTCAAACCTGGTAACAACTTTCTAAAGTGAAGGATCTTCATCCCCTTCTCACTCCTATGCCCAAGTCTATGGTGCCACAATTCTATTTCTACCCCTATAGCAAGTGTTATAATTATCTCAGTAGCAACTGTTTCTATAGCAGCTAAGGTAGAATAAGTATTGCTAGTACTCAAATATAATGTGCCTACTTTTTCACCTTTAGCTACTACTAATGCACCTTTAATGACCTTCCAGGCTTTCTCTGAAAAGGTAACTATACAGCCTTGCTACCCAGTTGTCCTGCAAAGATTAAATTCCTTCTCAAATTTGGAACATGTCTTACCTCCTGTACCAACCATTCATTTCCATTCTGCAACTTAATTTTTATCTTTCCTTTTCCAACAATCTGACATGGTTCATCATCACCCAAATATACCTGTCCAAAATCACCTTGAACATAATCTACAAAATATTTCCTATGGGGTGTGGCATGAAATGCAACCCCTGAATCTATTACCCAGGAATCACTAACATTATCTAAACATAGAATTAAAGCATCCTGTAATTTATTACTTGTAACTTTAGCTTCCTTACTGTCATCATGTTGTTCGTCTCCTTGTATACCCTTTCGAGATCAGTAATCCTTCTTCAAGTGTCCTGGCTTTCCACAATGTCAGCAATCCATTCTTCCTCTAGATTTAGATCTGCTTTTCTTCAACTTCCCTTGTGACTTCCCCTAATTTGTTGGGCTTTTTCCTCTCTCCTTTGTTCTTCCCCTGTTCTCTACAGTCAAAGCATCACCCGATATTCAACTCTCACCTGTGCTTTTCCGTCGCATTTCCTTGCTAAGGATAACACCAACAACATCATCAAATTTCAAAGTATTTGAACTAGAGGCAGAGTTACTTACAGCCATTACCAAGCTATTCCAGCTTTCTGGCAAAGAACATAAAACCAAGAGAGTCCTCACCTCTTCATCAAATTTCACTTTTACAGAAGTTAACTAACTAGTAATCATATTAAACTCATTTAAATGATCTAACATAGATCCACCTTCAATTATTTTCAGATTAAACAAACACTTCATGAGAAATACCTTATTTGAGGCTGAGGGTTTTTCATACAATTTAGCCAAAGCTTTCATCAATGCATATGTTGTATTTTCTTCTATTATATTGAATGCCACAGATGGTACCAGACACAACTGAATGGTTCCCAGTGCCTTTCTGTCCAAAAGATCCCAATCCTCATCAGTCATTGCTGCCAGTTTCTTAGTTTTTCCTTCCAACGGCCTCCATAAATCCTTCTGATAGAGATAATCCTCCATCTGCATCTTCCATAACTGATAGGTCTGCCCATTGAATTTATTTACCTTAATTTACCTCGTCTACCATTACTCCCACTTAACTGTGAGACTCCCACTCAACCGTGAGACCTTCCTGCAAACAATAATCAAACACAACCTGCTCTGATACTAGTTGTTAGGTTCAAGTAGGTCATAGCAATAAACACTAACAATTATATGCAGATTAAATAACCCAAATATAACAATGAAGAACAACACAAAAGAGATCAACACATAAATTTAATATGATTCACCCAAAATGGGCTACATCCATAGAAACTCAGCCATCCAATGATTTTATTATCCAGTGCAAAACATATTACAGTCTCGCGAATCTCACCCCGCAACATACATCCCAGCCACTTATAACAAGCTTTTTAGAAGCTTCTAGAATTAGGGTTTTACAATGTCATTTTTCTTTTGACGGTTAACAAAAATTAACAACCAACTCCGAACGGGCAAAAAAGAGGGAATTTTTTTCAGGGGCTATGCCCTTGAACCCCGAACCCCAGAAAGGATATTTTACGAGTGTATAGTATTTGCATGATCAGTCGCCACATACCAACACCTGGGAAGATAAAAGTGTGTGAAGTTGAAATGCTTAGAATTGTTGTGAGAAGTTTGCTAGGAAGTTTGGAGGTCACTAGATTTGTAATTTTGCAAAGGGGTGAATCTATCTAAAGGGGGGCATGTCTTTCTAAAGGGGGGTAAGTATGTCTAAGGGGGGCAGTTATATCTAAAGGGGAGAGACAAGTCTAGCACTAGCATAGTATTAGAATGCCTCCAACCTGGAACTAATGAAACTTGAGGTCATTTGGGTTCAAGAAATTGCTCACTTGTTCCTGAAATGCACAAATAGAAAGATACAACAACAAATCTTGTTGGTATAAATTTGTAAAATACACTTAAAAACTAAACATAAAACAAAGAAATTAGATTAGTTGCACCTAAAAAAAACTTGAAATAAAAGATGATTTGAGCTAAGAATGACAAAGAGCAATTTTAGGGAAAGTTTGGAAGTGTCAGGATCAATCCTAAGACAAAGGGGTGAGATTAGTAGAGCTACGTCATCCAAAGAGGGAGTAGGGCTTGCATTGTAATAGAACGACTTAAATTTTTATGGGAAGTTCTGTGCGGTCATAAGATTTGCCTTTGTCAACTTTCACTTTGCACAAATCCACATAGAATCTCTTATAAAACAAAGAAATCCTACAAAAAGAAACTATTAAGGGAGTGTCTACCTTAGTTAGCCCCCTTATGGGTTATTTCAATAGAAATCCACACAACAAATTTGGAAAATGATGTATGCAGACTTAGGATAGAGCAACAAGTGGCTACAATGGATGATAATAGTAGGAAAAAGCAAAACCCTAGAGTGTAAAGGCTAATCCTAAGAGGTGTGAAATAATGGACTATGGCTAGGATATGGGAAATGATGATCAAATGGACATGGACAAGGGTTTTTAGATAAGAGGGTGGCAAGAGGGGATAATGGCAAGAAGGTATGTAGAATTGGGCATAGATATGGGGATTATAATAGCTCGGGAGAGAGAGAAAATGGATGGACAACATATAGGGTCAAATGGGACAAAGAAATCCAAAAGAGGGTAAGACCAAATAGGAAGTAAGCTCCAAAGTATGAAAACTCCAATATTAAAAGCTTTAGCCAAATCTCCTTCAAGAGCACCTATAAGGGAGCACTTACATAATAAAAGTCAATAGTTCAAAGTTGTAAGCACTTGTGGAAATCAAAGAGAGTGGATTGATTCCAAGGATATGAAATGAGAGGGATAAGGGGTCTATTTATAGGTTTTTAGAGGGTTCTAGGATAAATAAATGTGATAAATATGGTAGGTAGTTCATTAATGAGTTGTATATTAAATTTAGTGGCAAAGCTCACTAAAATTGACCTCGTTGATCAAGAGGCACCAACAATAGTGGGGTCATACTCTAGGGGTCACAATTGGTATTTAATGCTATGATGCCCAAACTTTTTTGGAAGGTGATATCTCATCAATTTGGTCATCAAATAGCAAGATATGAGGGAAACAAAGGTCCCAAACACATACAAGGGAGACACCAAAATTAAATTTTATATGGGAAAGGATAAACATAAGTTATATAAGGATAAATAAGGCTTATATAAGGGTCTAAACACATGCAAAGGGGGAAATATAAAACACATAAAGCTAAGAAAGGTGTAAACAAGGGCTAAAAACATGTGCTAAATGAACACTTAAAATGAGTGAAAAACATAGTAAAAGAACTTGCATGGTTTGTAATTTTTGTTATTACAATTTTCTCCCACTTTAGCAAGTTGATGACACTGAAGGGGAGGAAGCATGCTTAAATAAAAGAGTATAGTAAAAATCATATAAATATATAGAGGATGCACAATAAAAGAGATATACCAGTCTTCTAGCTTTGTTCATTATTCCTAGTCAATCGTATGTGTACCTATTCTTATAATGCATCAAGGAAATTAGTCACTACACATATAAAAAAGTAGTTCTAAACAATATATATATATATATATATATATATATATATATATGAAATAGAAACATCAAAATATACTAAACATGGAAACATATATGGACACACAACATAGAAGGGTGCATAATGGAATTAAAACGAGAACACAAATCCTAGACCAAGAATACACAAACTATTAGTTTAACAACATAAAGACTAAAATAAGGCAAACACTTTCATTTTATAGGAAGGGATATAAGGGGATCTAGAGGAAAAGAGAGAGGAGAGTGGTTGGATCTATGAAGAGGAACCTTGGCAAAGGTAAAGATAGGATAATGGAAACTAGATACTAGAAAATAGAAATTGGATAATGGAAACTAGAAACTAGATAATGCTCATGACGATATGGGTTGTAAGGTAAAAAATACAAAATTAATTTAAGCTTGACACCCTTGGCTTTGAGATTACTACCCTTTTTTTTTAGGTTTCTACCCATAATAACAACTTTAAGGTTACCACCCATAACAAGGCTAAGCCAGGACAAAAGTAAAAAGGTAAAAAAGTGTTGATTTTATTATTGGCTATGTAGTAAAAGTTTAAAAATGAACTATGATGTTCTCAATGACTATGTAGTAAAAAGGTGAAAAGTGATGATGTTGTTAATGGCTTTGTGGTAACCACCCAATTGACAAAGAGGTTAGGTCATGCCCAAGTTATGATTGGTTCAATTGTCATCATGATGATATAAAGTGAGAGAGTAAAATAGAGTACATATACCCCCCTTAAATGGATTGGAAATAGAGATAGGATAACTTGAGTTAGTCAATTTAAGGTAAATGGTTAAGAGGAGAAAATAAAAAATTGTTGAGGATTTTAATAAGATTGAGTAAGAGGAGAGAGGAAGGAGGGGAATACTTAGGTCATGCCCTCGATTCTTATATGAAAAATATGAGGAGGGGAACATTTAGGTCATAAGCAAAAGGATAATAAGAGTAGGTGTCAAAAGAACAAGGGTCACAATATAACTAGGTAGATCACACAATGTTGTTTGAAGCTTATGCACTAAGATCGTAAGGAAATTTGTCTTGACTATAAATCATATATGCCATGTGTATGGAAAAGTGAAAGTGTATAGTGGATATGTGGGAGTGTAGGATAAAGGATAATGTGGAAGAACAAGGAAATAATTTATGGATTTTCATGAATGTTTCAAAGAACTAGTCAGTGTGTAATCTAGGATTTTAAGGGAGTAAGAAAAGGCAGAGGAATAAGAGATGGAAGAAATGGAGGGGTATGCTAAAGTAGGAATCCAATCTCATTCCATGTAAACTATAAGAATGGGAGAAATAAAGTATCATCAACTCAAGAGTCTAGTCCTAGGATAACATATCAGGTGAATCAAAATAAAGGGAAAATAAGAAGCATGATATCTCGATCGAGTGGAGTATATTGCTTTGGAAAATGCATTGCTTTGAATTTGATAATTGCTTTGAATGATTTTACTTGCTTGAATGATTTTGCTTTGAATGCTTGGATATGGCACATGTTATTCTTTTCTTTTGACTTTTGCATTTTTCTTTTCTTTTGATTTTTTTTCCTTTTAGTTTTCTTTTATTTTTTCTTTTCTTGGAAGGGATGTCACCCCCATATCCCATCCCCATGCAACTAGGACGGTGCAATGGGTTATCAACAAAGGTTAGACCCAGTGAGTACGAACATCATGCATGCAAATA
Source organism: Cunninghamia lanceolata (assembly GCA_027924645.1). Lineage (NCBI taxonomy): Eukaryota > Viridiplantae > Streptophyta > Pinopsida > Cupressales > Cupressaceae > Cunninghamia > Cunninghamia lanceolata. The sequence goes on from BSBN01000582.1 coordinate 26,089,681, forward strand.
ATAGAGTATGACATGCATTTTGGAACTCAACAATTGATGAGGAAAGATCATTCTTTGTCAACTAATCTCCTATCTATCTACTAGATCACCCATATCTAGGTTTTGGAAAGCAAGTTAAATTTACACTAGATATAGTTGTCATTAGTGAACTACACAGTGGGTCTACAGTTACTATGGGGAAAGTTGATCATTAGTCTAGACTATATCATTTTTCTCACTTTGTTCCTGATTATCCCTCACTTTCTTTTCTCACTCACTTAGATAAGGTGAGCCATTTGTGGCATCAGTGGTTTGGCCACTTGAACTACAACTACTTGCAAAAACTTAGCTAGCATGACATGGTTTTAGAGTTTCCTTCTATTCAATTTTCTGAAGGAGTTTACCAAGGGTGCATTCTTGGTAAGCATCCCAAAGAGAAATATGATAAAGGTAAAGCATGAAGGGCCACTCAGCTTCTAGAGTTAGTACATAGTGACTTTGCAAGGCTATTTACACATCCATCTTTCAATAGGGCTATATATGTCTTGACATTTATTGATGATCTTTCTTGATACACATGGTTATATTTTCTCAAACAAAAGTCTGAGGTCTTTGTTTCTTTTCAAGAGTTAAAAGATTTTTGCGAAGAAACAATCAATGAAGGCCATCAAGATTTTACGTATATATAATGGGGGGAATATGTCAACCACGAGTTTGGGCATTTTTGTGCCTCTAAGGGCATTGATCTTTAGCACACATTTCCCTGCAGTCTACAATAGAATGGTGTCACAGAATGAAATAACATGTCCTTGAAAGAGATGACCAATTGTATGATTTAGTCTAGGTCCATGCCACCTCAATATTGGGTGGAGGTCATCAACTATGTGTGTTACATCTAGAACTAAGTTCTCATCGAGCTATGAAGGTGGTAACTCCTTTTCAAGCTTGGATTGGTCGAAAGCCCACAGTAAAGCACTTTCGAGTGTTTGGTTCTCCTACACAGGCCCACATTCTAGTGGAGAAACTTAAGGCTATGGATCCGTAGAGAAAGCCTTATATATTTGTTGGGTACCCAAATGGTGTCAAAGGCTACAACCTTCTCTACCCCACCACTCATGAGTTGTTCATTGAGAGGAGTGTTCATTTTAAGGAGGATGCTTCCAATTCTTCTCCTACCACTTCTCCATCAACTATCACTTTGGAGACATTGCAACATGATGATAGTTCTTCCAAGGATCTTAATCCTCATGATCTTGATGAGGAGTCTTCTTCCTCCACTTAAGATTGTGATGGTGATGAGGATTTATCTTCCTCCTCTCTTAGTCATCATTTAGAGGGTAATGATTCTCCTCCCGACTCTCTTGATTCTTTAGCTATTGGGCCTCTTTGGGCTTGTCAAACATTAGAGTCAATAGGTGATTGGGTTGGTGATCATTTAGATGCCAGAAGAACAAAGTCACAATTTCAGTAGGCTCCACATCTCTTCATTACTTTAGATTTCGATCTATAGTCCTTTTGGGAAGTTTCTAGTGTCCCCAAGTGGGATGCTGCTATGTAGGAAGAGTTCAGTTCCTTGGAGAGGAACCGTACTTGGGATTTAGTCCCCCTTCCTAAGGGAACGAAACTTGTTTGATGCAAGTGGGTCTATCAAACAAAATTTGCCACAGATGGGTTAGTTGATAAGCATAAGGCTTGCCTGGTTGCCAAAGGATTCTCGTAGGTTCCTAGGATTGACTACTCTGAGAATTTTGCGCTAGTTGCCAGAATGAACTCCATCTAACTTATCCTTGCTATTATTGTAGCCCATCATTGGGAAGTTCATCAGATGGATGTGTAGATTCGTTTCTTCACGATGACCTTTAGGAGGAGATATACATGGAGTAGCCATAGGGATTCATACAAGATCCTTCACTTGTTTGCAATCTTCAAAAGTCTCTCTATGACCTCAAACAAGGCCCTTGCCCCTAGTATGCCAAGATGGATTCCTTCCTTCTGTCAGTTGGCTTAACTTAGTGTCGTTCTGATCTAAAAGTTTATATTCTACAATAGGATGATACTCTTACCATCCTTGTTCTCTATGTTGATGACTTGTTGCTGATAAGGAGTCACTCATCCATCATCAAGGAAACAAAAACTTCCTGTCATGATCATTTCTTAATGTTAAACTTGGGCCTTCTGCTTTACTTCTTAGGGATTGAGATCACTCAATCTTCTTCCAGTATCGTCTTTGCATAGCCCAAGTACACACTTGATATGCTCTCCAGATTTTGCATGGCTAACTATAAGTCTGCACCAACTTCATTTCTATTAGGGGTCAAACTTGAGGCTCATTATTCTTCACCATTGGTGGATGCTACCTTTTATCACCAATTAGTTGGGAGTCTCGTACACTTGACTCACATGAGGCCTGATCTATCATATGTTGTGGGCCTAGTCTCTAGGTTCATGCAAGAGCCACATGAGTTGCATTGGAAAGTAGATAAGTGGATTCTCCCCTATGTATAGGGTAGTCATAGTTATGGGATTCAATATGTAGTAGGTGTGGATATTGACTTGGTGGGACACAGATTCAGATTGGGCAGGTGATTATCAGGATCGCAAGTCTACTTCCGGTATTGCTTCTCACTTGGTTTTGGTCCAGATTCTTGGTCAAACAAGAAGCAATTTGCAATTGCTCTTTCATCTATAGAGGTCGAGTATCAAGGAGCAGTTAATGCTACTATTGAGGCCATTTGGCTTCAAAACATCCTCATGGAGTTTGGCATTCCCTTTAGGAAGCCTTCAATCATCTTTTGTGACAACCACAGTGCAATATAGATCTCTCACAATTTGGTCCATCACCAAGGGACCAAACACATTAAGATCCACATAAACTACATTCAAGATTCGATTCATGAGTAGGTCATTGATCTCATGTACTATCTGACATCAAAGAAAATCACAGGCATTTGCACCAAACCCTTCACTGAGAGCAAGTTCCTTCATTTGCAAGCTTTGCTCGAGGTGCGACAGGTGTCCACTTTGGGGGCTTCTTAGTCCTTCTCTTTCTTCTCTCTCTATACTAGGGGGATGTTCTTTCTCTATTTGTAGGGGGTCTTCTATTCCTTTATTGGGGGGTTCTTCTCTTGGGGGGAATTCTTTGTACATGGGAACCTCATCAAGCTTCCTTTTTCAGGACCCATCTTTTCACCCACCTAAGCTATGGTTAAGGGTGATGTTAGTGTAGGTTTTCATTTCCTTTTTACTAAGCTTTTTCCTACACTTTTATTAAGCTTGCTTAGGCTAATAAAGTGAATTTAATTAGGTGAGTGGGTAGTTTGAGGTGTCACCATCCTACAAGGGAGTTACATTTACTATGTTTAGAGTATTTGGTGGTCTATCCCTATTGGCTAGTTTTTCCACCTCCACCCCTCTGCCTAGTCTATATAAACTCACTACCTAGTTTGTATTTGGTAATTTTTTTTTTCTAGACAATCTTTTGTGTGGCTTCTTCTTTTGAGATCTTAATGCAATTTTGTCACCCTGACATTTGCATATCTCTTAGAATCATTAGTCTATTTTTGTTTATGCATTTACAACTTTTGTAGCTTAGAATATCTCTTAAAAAGTTCTTGGGTTATGTGTCTGTGTTTCATATTTCTAACAATAAGGCCCTCTCAACATCCATCAATGTGTTAAAGACTTCGACAAGCCAATCTTGCTGGTGGTCTTTACTCCATCAAACATACTTTCCCTGCAAGCACCCATGAATAAGGCCAAAGTTAGACAAATATAAAAAACTAGAAAAATCATGTAATAAAACTAAGTTTCTAATGCTCTAAAACATGTTCATCACTTCCAGAAGTAGTTAATGCGTGTTCACTACAAAAAATATTTTTTTGGCAAAGTTGCAAATTTTCCATGAAGGGACAACCTCTCTTGTCACAAGTTCCCTAATTTTTAAAATGACCAAAAAAGCATAAAAATTCATGAAAAATTAAAAATACAAAACTACACACCTATTCTACATCTTCACACAAACATTTTAATGCTACCCATCCTAAATTTCATCATTCGTAATTGAAGAATTTGAGAAAACTAGGTTTTTACAACAAAAAGGGTAGTGTGAGAAATGTGCACCTATTGTCTTGCATCATCCTATGCACTATCCATGACTGTGATCCTCATGTCACACTCTCTCTGTCAATTGCTTTCACATTTGAAATGGTTGTTATTTTCCTAGAGCTCAATTTCTCCCAATTGTGGAAGTGAAAATGACCTCTAGAAAACCCAATTTCTATATATATGTTCACCTAGGTCTTTTCCAATTGTCATTTTCATGTAAGCAATTAACATTGGGTGACCTAGGTATATGTTTGAACTCCCCCAATGGTATGTCCTCTTGTCCTTGCTTTTGTGAAACATTTCTATTCATCAATGCCTTTAAATGCACGTAAGCCTTTGTTGTTGTCCATTTTGTAGGTGTGGAAATTAGAAAGTTGCACACAAGTCAAGTGGTATTGCTAAACCCCACAACGAGGGTTCAAATGCAAGACATAAAACTAAATGTATGTATAGGTAAGTATGATTGATGACCCACACCATATTTTGGGAAGTGACACCCATTGAGTATTGTGGAATGCATTTCCTAAGAGGGCAATATGTAAGTGCCCAAAATTGAATGGAACTACATGGAAAGTTTGATGATAACCAAAGATTCAAAACATAAGCCTACAAAGCATAAAATGTAAAACTATGATATTTGACTAACATCTCCAAGATAAGGTGCCACATGTCAACATTGTATAGCATGTGTCCCTTTTAATTTCAATTTGTTATTTGCTAAATGTTCATATGTTCGTTTAACTTAAAAATTATGTGTGAACACATCATTTGTCAAGGGAAACATATGTTCGCCACTTAAGCCAATTGGTGAATTTGAAACTAAGAATAAAAATATAGTTTTTGGCCCAAATAAATGAACACTTACTGGATGATGAACTTTTTACTAGTAAAGGAATGAACTGACTCAAAAGTGGTAAACTTGTCAAAGTTAGCCAAGCACATGATTAATTCCAAAATTGTACAAGCTTTCCTTCAGTTCTTGGCCCAACTTAGATCCACTCGTAATGTTTCTAACTCCAAATGATTAAGGTTTCTACAAGTAAGCCAAGTTTGATATTTTCACGGGTCTAGATTTTGAGAGCTAGAGATAAATACTCCACTGTAAAGCATCATTTTTTGAGAACAATCTTTACTTGTATCAACTATTCAACTAGCATTTATCCTTTATCAATCATATCCTTGAATCCATTGTTCTAGTTTCTAAACCCCTTCCCTTGCTTTGGAGGTTGACCCACTAGTTGGAGATCATAGAAGAAGGAAGTAGTTGGTCACTAGATGTTGGAAGTTCTAAGGACCCATTGCCTACAACATCAATCTTACTTTACATTTGAAGCACAATTAGCTCTTAATGTGGAAATTTTATTTAATTAAATTAGATTATTTTCTTTCAATAGTTTAGAAATTGTCTTTAAAAGTTTTTCTTCTTTTGTGTAGATTTACATTTTTTATTTGAAATTAATTAGAATAGAAGGGTTAGAAATAGAAGAATGCTTTTGTTATATATTTATTATTCCTATGTTACATTTAAAGTTCTTTATTCAATGTTTTCATAACCTTCTCTAGAAGAATCACAAAAGAAATACAAAAAAAGACATAAAATCTAGTTTTCCCAAGAGATTTTCCCTATAATGCTTTTCTTGGGAACCCTCTAAGATTTTTCAAAGCTAAGCTCTAGGAAAGCACTAGGATTTTCTCAATGGACCTAACTATCTCAAGAAAAAATTAAACCACCACCTACATACATTAATTAAACAAGAAAAAATTTCAAAGCTTCAACTAAAATATTTTGTCATTCATGTAAATACAGAAGCAATTTAATTCTAGTAAAAGAAAAAATATATATTTTCTTGCAAAAGATTGTCTTTAAAAAATTCTCCACTTCTTTGTTTATTTGCTTCGTTGAAAAATTAGAAAGAAAAGATGATTAATTGATCATGTTATTTTATTGTTTTTCAAAATCCATAAAAGACAAAAACTTTATTTGTAAAAAGGAACTAGTCAATTGCATCAATTTAGTTAATAGCAATTCATTTTTTGACTATAGTAAATTTTAATTTGAATAATCTATTTAATTTAATATAGTTAATTAATTAATTATTGTTAATTAGTTTAATCATTTATTTATTGAATATCAAATAAAACAAATTGCTAAGTTCATTTAGTTAATTAAAAGAATCTTTATTAGATTAGTTCATTTTATTAGATTACTTATTTTATTTACCTAAAATACAAAAATAAGAAAACAACACAAAACCTAAAAAAAGAACACTTGTCAATTCTCAAACCATTCAACATCCACAAACAAACCAACTAAAAACATTGAAATATTCACACATTGAAACACCTAATATATAATATTGATTTGATTTCATGTGTCTTAGGTTGCTGCTTGATCTTGTGAGGGAGATTTTGGGAGAGGCCCCACCTGTTCCCCTTGTTGCTCTCCTCAAACAATTAGTTCTAAAAAATCACCCACTTGTAAACATTCTTGGAACTCCCCATCCAAACAACACCTTTGCTACCCATTATCCACCTTATATTACCACATGAAGAACAAGCTCAAATGAACAACCAAGTCACTTGTCCAAAAGGACAACTATATGACCAACTTTTGTCTTGTCAACAACAATAAGTGCCAAGTCATCCAATCAATGTGAATGTGTCCTTGTGTACCTATTTTAGTGTATAGAGAGATGCATCTCCATGGAACACTAAAAATAAGTGATAGCAAAAAAGAAGAGGCTAACAAATAATAGTAATGCACTCAAGAAGTAAAAGGGTCAATTTCAAGGTATGTGCACCAAGATGGGGAACCAAAAAGTAGCAAAAATAATTTGGAGCAAAATATGACATAACATCAGCATGTTATAATGCACTAGCATTATGGCTCAAGATGGCTCAAAAATCCTAAGCCATAACATGCTCATGTTATTTTCATTAAAAACAAAGAAAACACTCCTTTTTCTTGAATTTATAACGTGTGCACCCTTATAACGTGCACGTGTTATAACATGCACACATTTAATTTAAAATTTCTTTGGAATCTCACCCTTAGGCTTGGATTTGGCTCGGATATTCAAGCCAAATGGTTAGGCCTACATGAAAGATGCCCAAAGATGTGTTTTGCATAAAACATGAAAAACAAGTAAATGTTGAGCATGCTCTCTGTTGGGTGAATATTTTGTCTTCAACTAACTAAAGGCAAAATGGTTATATCAACCATAGTGTAATGAGATAAATCTCTCCTCTCAGTAAGGGGAGGTTCCCTTTTAACTATTACAAACTTATTTACACTAAATACTAACTTCGGGGTGAGACCATATCATTCATTTCTCTTTTTTCATAAATGATGGTTACAATATAAAAGAGCACTATCACAATACAAATCTGAATAACCAAGAAACCCACGAGACCACAAAGTCTATCGTTGCTCCTTTTACTGATTTACAATTTAGAACTAAGTAGGATAAGGTGCAGATCAAAGTCTTCACCGAATGCTATGATAAAACATACGATCACGAAAGATAGCAGTAGCTCAAAGTCTTTCCAATATCTTTTACTTCAAAACATAAAATCACAAACTAAAGATAATTGTTGCAACACAAAGTCTCCAAAATCAACTTTAGAATATCTCCCAGATTATCCAAACTCACGCTACAATTTGATCAAATAGATAAGATAGTATAAGGAAAAGGACATAAGAACAATTTCCAATACACCACAAGTTATTCCAATGCAAAGATTGAAAGATTGCTTGCTTTTCTATTCACTTGATAAAATATGATTTACAATTTGAACACAAAGTCTCAAAATGCTCTTCAATTTGGCAGAGTCTCGCTTCAATAACTAAAAGATAAAAAAATACAATAGAGGCCCTCTTTATTTATAGGGAGGAGCCTAGAGCAAAAATAGGAAATTTACAACTACTTTGACTTATTCAAACAAAAGAGTCCTATTTGACTTGGGACTTCCTTTGTTTCACATGTAATTACATTTTGGAAAATTACATATGAATATGTCTATAACAAAATTTAAATTACAAATACAAGAATGAAAATAAACCAAGGTATCAAAAAGGAACTTCAACTTCCTCCATCATTCTTTTTTAGAAAGTTCTGATACATGGTCTGTATAGCTGCCATTTCACATGCATCTAGCTTTGCTGTATTTTCTAATATAGTGCGGGCTCAGAGAACTGCATCTTTCACTACCTTTATTGCCTTCTCATGCTTGTCAAGGTTGTCCTTCAGGTTCTCAAAAGTTGAATGCTGATCATAGAGGCTATCCATAGAAAGTACTAAGGACACTTCATCTTTGAATTTCCGTTGAACCATCTTTTCAAAGGAGCTTATTATTTCATCTGCTGAAAGAAACTTATGATCTTCACCTGTGAGGGTATATGGGAGTTCTTCCAACCTGTGTAGAAGTGTGACATTGTTGTCTTCACTATTTTCACGAGCTTGGCATAAGTTAACAAGTAAGCCTTTTACTATATGGATATGATGAACAAGAGACTCCTTAGTCTTAAGATATGATTCACGATTTGAGAAGACCCCAATGGTAATTAGATTCTTTAACTTAATCTTTTTCATCTCTATCCACTCCTCTAAGCTCTCTTCCTGATCCTACAGTTCTTGAGAAAGTAAGTCAAAGTAAGTCAACCATGTTATCAAGCTCTGCTTTTGCTTTATCCATCTTTTCTTTTTTTCTACTGTAGTTTTCAACATAACTCTTCCCTATGCTAGCAACTGCTCCACAATATCTCCTACCACTCTTCCTCTAGCCTGAGCTTTTTCCACTTTCTGAATCAGAGGATCTTCTACAGTCACCGCCATGGGTTCCACAATTTCAGATGACTTTACTATTTTTTGAAGAATAGCGACAAGTTATTCTGCTTTATCTTTATACTGTTCTTTCTCCTTCTTGACTTCATCATATTTTTTGAGCAAGGTGCTGGCAGTAATTTGAAAATCTGCCTCAATGCCTTCATGAGTTAGCTTACCTAACTCAACCCTTGAGATGACATAATCATTCATATCAAAATTGTCGATAGTAGCATCCTCTAGTGGCTTGGTAATTTCTGCATATCTGATCCCTTTTTCATTGATAAGCCTAGAAACAGTCTTAGGCTTTTTCTTTAGAGTTTTTGACTTCAAAGGCAATAGCTTCTCTATATTAATTTCATCTGGTGAAATTGCTTGCTTTTTCCTTTTCAGGGTATATGCAAAAAACCAAGGAGGAAGTACAGAAGTACCCACATTAGGAGAAGAATCAATCACTTGCTTTGCTGGGTCCATGCTTATTCCTGTTATTGTAACAATGGGACTAGTAGGAGTAAAAACAATAGTAGTATCAACAACCTTTTCAGAACTATCTAGAAAACATTCTAACATAATTTGTTCACTGATATCAAAAGACGGGGAAGACAAACTAGGAATGGACCCGAATGAATCAAACATTGTTCCAAAATTCATTCTTAAAGAAGGGGGAGTATTATCAGAGGAAACAACCAAAATAGGAGAAATAGGAGTAATTGAAACTACAGGAAAAACACTAGAAATAGGAACATGAAGCTGAGATTTAGAAACTTGGGATTCTGATGGAAGGTCCTTCTGTGGGGAAAGTTGTGAATCACCAAGTTGTTCCTGTTCTACATTCTCATCTTTACCTTGTTCTGTTTCATCTTCCTTAGCAGGCTTTTCAGACATTTATGCTTGCTAGGCATCCTTAGATTTCTCAATATTTTGTTGTTCAGTTTCAACATCCTCAACTTCCATTTGCTCAACATCAGTGTCTTCAATACCAGATTTAGTAACATTAGAGGTCCCTATAATCTGCTTCTTCTTCCCTCCCTTAGATACAAACTTAATTTTTGGCTTGCGTGTTTTGGAGGAAGAAGGGGTGTCACTTTTGTTCTTGGTTCTATTTTCCACTTTCTTACCTATTTGCTCCTATATTTTAGTCTTTGACCCTGTAAGAAATTCTTTCAATCTAATCCCTTTTCTTTCCAACCATATGTTTGTGTTAGCCAAGATTGGCTGAAATCTTTTCCTTATAGAAGTCTCTTCTTTGACTGACCATTTGACCTCTGGAAGAGGTGAGGCTTCAACATTTTTAGTATTATATTTGGGATCTAGAACATCCCCATTATCCTCCATTCCATATGGAATATCCGCAAGGCCCATCTCTTCTATCTGACTCAAATGAAGTCTATAAAAGTCTAACTTCTTGATCTCATTTTGTGTCTTGAGGTCAGCCCAAATATCTTCCACCATTGGCATGTGGAAAGTTTACTTTCTTTTGATTTTATCTTGTACCCTCCTGAAGTCAAAATGGTCCCTTTTCTTGAAAGTTTTCATGGTGATCAATTGCAATTCAGAATCAACTATTTTTGCCTTGGTAGCTGACTGAACTGAGTACCTTCCAATTTCAACAAGAAACTTTATCCCTTACTTTTTCAGCTCCATTTGTTTATTATGTACCACAATCAACTGCCTACATAATTCCATGAGAACAATCTGGTCAGTGGGATATCGTGGAAGTATATAAGGGTAACCAGGATAATACCCTACTGTTAGATATGTGAAAGTAGGAAACTATAAGAACAAGTAGCCAAAAGAATTTACAACTTCCCAAGCTTCATTTGAAACCCTCTTCTGAACAAGCTCATTGTCCCATAAGCACATAAACACTAAAAATAAAGCTTCATTAACCCTACGGAAATGATGAATTGATCCTTTTAGAGTGATTTGAGGATAATACTCATACACGGGAACCAACCTCCTATCACCAACCTCAGTAAGACTAGGAAATCTTCTCATGCTTGCACAACATATACAAGATACAAGGTCATATAAAATTTGAATGTTGTGTTGACTCTCACCAACTGCTCATGCAAAGCATTACTAATCTATTCTCCCTAGAAGATTTTCTGTGTGCCCCGGAGAATCACCTTGATGTATGTATACATCCATTCCTGAAACTTAGAGGAAGAAGGGAGTCCTCTGATATGACTCAAAAGTGTGATCAAGTCACAAACCTCCTCTACAAAGTCACTTCTCGGGAGATCCTTCGGCCATCTAGTCAAATTGCTCCGAGGAATCTTCAACCATTTACTGTTTATGTACCTTCCCGCAGCTTCTACATCTTCATCATAGTCTCTTTGCCCTTGAGCAAAATCAATTTGTCCAATATTTTCAATAGGAGGACACATGAAGATTTTATCAAGAAACTCTGCATCCAACCTCATAATCACATTCCCTTTGGAATCTATCACAATCCTAGTATCCCTGTTGTAATGGCTAGCCACTTGAAGAACAAACTTAGGATTATGGGCAGCAACTGGAAAGAGGCAACCAAGTGAATGTTACTGCCAATGATCTTCTGCATGTGTCTAGAAGGATTTGTTTGTCTAGTTCTGTCCACAAACTCTGTCATATCAACATGCCCTATCTCTGTATCTCTGATTTCATCAACATTAGACTGTACTAAAGTGACGGGGAAGACCCCTTGATATTTGTACTTCATGATTTTTGCTTTGGATGGAGACAGCTTCAACATCAGTTTTGAAGAGGAAACTCTGGAAAAGATATATACCACGGGTGTTTGTCGAAAACTGCAAAAAGCCATGATCTCGTAGTTAGGGGAAAAATGGGTAAATTAGGATTACTGCGATTCGATGATCATGAACAAGGAAACATGCATTAAAGGGCTCGAGTGTGCGCAAATCAAGGTAAAAGGCGAAAGCGGGTTAACAAGCTTTGAAAGGCAAATTTTCCCCTGTGTTAGAAAAATTCAGGAAATGTGCATGGGCAGTCAGAATGACCGCTCCTGCACAAGGGACCATTCTCTTATCATGTAAAGTCGGTCAATATGACTGCTATTGCATGTAGGGAAAAGTTTGATTTTGATACATGTGCAAGGTTGGTGAAAAGGGTCGCCATTGCATGTATTTGGGAAGATTTGAATGTTTGATGTAGGGGCGGGGATAAGCAAGCTTGATATGGTGTACGCACAAGTGGCAAAAATGCCCGCTAATGCATATAGGAGGAAAAGCTTAAAGTGTAGAGTCAGTCAAAAAGACCGCTATTTCATATGGGAAGACAAAAACCAAACATATGTATCGGCGGCCAAAATGACCGACCGACACATATTAGAAAACAAGGAAAGAAATGTGAGGGTGGCAAAAACTGTCGCCCTTTCATCTATACGAGTAGAAACATGTATTGGCAGCGGAAAAGACCATTAATACATATGAGGGAAATACTGGCAAAACTTATGTTTTCAGAGATATTATCTAAAATCCGCTGCTAGCGCTAAGACTAGGGCATGATGAATTTGCTGATAATGAATAGGGAGATGGCGAAGAAAAATACATAAACATTCTACTTAGGGTTTTGAAGATAAACTCAAACATGCAAAATGATGACTCAAATCAAACAAAAACATTTGCATGAATCACAAACAAGCATTCCTATTACAAACAAACCCTAATAGAAGGAGGAAAAATCAATCAACAAAAGTAGGAGAAACGTCATCCTACCTGGCAATAATAATGAAAACCTTGGGCACAAAATCTACACAATCCACGAGATCCGCGGTTCGATTGGCTTCGTAGAGGATTAAATGGCTTATTTTGAGAAGTTGAGAATAAAAACTAAAAATAACAATGACCAAAATGCTTTAAAAAGGTTTAAAACAATGTATTAATGGTGACACGAGTGCCATTAATGACACTTGAGTTTAAGATTTGGCGAGATCATGCTAAGGCGGTGAAAACGACTGACCACACATTAGCTAGATACCTTATGCAAGAGTGGTACCTACGACCGCCATTACACATCAAACTATGACAAGGAACATGCATGGGCTGTGATTTTCTCTGCTCATGCATGTTAATCAACAACAACATACATGTAAGAGCAGTGAATTCAACCGCTATCGCATGTGAAAACATAAAAAATTTCTAACACCCCAAAATAGTTAAAATTGATATTTTGACAAGCTTACAATCTAGTCGATTTTCACGATTTTTGAGGAATCGACTTAGGGGAATGTTACAAATCGTTTCAACAATGTTAGAAGACTTCACAAGAGGACTTGTCTCGATAAGCGAACTTAGAGTGTAGTCTATGAAACGGACAAGTTTTGTAGGGGCTGTCTACAAAAACGAGCGTAGCTAATTTTGAGAACAACACTCTCCATTAAGTTCGCACATTTTAAAACATTATTATGAAAAAATACCACAATAATGTAAAGCTTTCTCTTCTCTTTCTAACCATGTATTTTTTTTTACATTTTGAATGCATCAAGGTTTTGATCTTCAATTTATTTTGCTAGTGTCTTCATTTTTCTTCAAAAACTTACATATAACTTTTTTGGTTTCATTTTTTATCCATTCATCTAAATTTGAAACAAATTATATTTTTACATTCTAGACTCTATTCTATACATATTCAAAAAATAATAATTTTTTATTAGTTTTTTAAAAAATTAGAGGGGAGCATGCTCATTTTTTTATTTTTCAGGATGTATCCACTTTGAAAAGTTGTAAAAAATCATATATTCAATAAAAATTAATAAAAAAATCAAACATAAATTACATGATGCTAGCTAATTTTCCTTTGAAGTGATTTATGAAATACTTAAAAAAGTCAACTTTTTGGGGGAGCACACTAGATGCTAGATGTTATATATTTTTGACAAAAACATGAGCATTTTGTGTGCTCTCCCTATTTGAACCTCTTAATCTCCACAATTTAAAAAAAAAGTAGTTTAGAAACTAGATTCTAAGTACTACGAATCTTGTCCTTGTCACACCTTCAAATTTTGAGTGTGGCTATCTTCAAATTATCATCCAAGATCAGTTTTGTTGATTTTAGAAAAAAAAAAAAAAAAAAAAAAAAAAAAAAAGTGGCCACTTTTGACCCCTTTTGGTCCTCCATTTCCATGCACATACCCTTCAAGAAGGTTATAAAGTGTTTCATGAAAATCAATGTCCCCCATGAGACTGTCCTCAATGGTGCCATGATGCAAAAGTGGAGGTAGTGATGGTGTATGATCATGAAGTACCTCTCTATGTACAAAAGTAGTGTATAAATGTGGCAATTTTGATGTTATATTTAGAGAACCAAGCTAAGATGTTGTAACTTGTGTTTCATGTACTTGATTTTGATATATTTCAATATATGTTTCTTTCTTAACACTTTGAGAATTATCATGAGAATGTATAACTAACGATGTATCATTTGTATTTTTTTCTTGCATTGAATCTTTTGAGGTACCTTTGTTTTGATTGCAATATTCATTGAAACTCTAGGGTCAAATCGTCACACTACCATTGATACTTATTTGCTTGTAAAACTTTCCTTGATTTTCATCATATTTGATATCTTCATTTATAACATTGATGTTGGATGTGCTAAGTGTAACCTTAGATTTTTCAACAAAACTAATTACTCATTATAACTAACATTTAGAGGATGATCGTCACCTATTTCCACTTAATTAGATTGATCAACTTGATGCAAAGGGAAAAGAACAATGTATATCTTAAGATTTTGATTAGAGGTGCTACATATTAGTATCCATTGTTATTTATACGCTCAACTTGAATCACATTATTATCAATAAGATCTTGCATTTTAAGAATGTTATGAAACTATAATGGTGTGACCATATGTCCAATGCTAATCACAATAAGAACATTAAAATAATGTAAGACACCTGACAAAAGGTAAGGTGATAAGTTGAAGGAATTAAATTTTGCTAAGGGAAATGCCATACAACATTCTAAATACCCGACCAAAACTTATAAAGCCTTACTAAATTTTCCCAACTCATTGGAGATCTAAGAATGGAAAGAAGCCTCCCGATAGCTCGATGGACCCGATATATCTATCCAATGTAGCTTTATTGCGTCTTTGAAGTCTGATTGGAAGCGTACCCAATTTTTTTTAATAGAATCTAGCTTTGATTGTATTTTTGGCAATCAGACGAGTCCATGGAAATTGGAAAATCCAATAGCTCGAATCAAGGCTTAAATTTGATGGCTGTATCTAGACAAAAATACAATTAACATTCTAAAAAGATTGTATCACATGAAAGGAGCCATTTTGGACAAACTATCAAAATTTATATAGAATTATAATTTTATATATTTGATTTATATATAATTTTACTTATATTAAAATATATCATAATATTTTAAGGGCACTTTTGACAGGCAGGGTCAACCATCAAATTTAAGCAACTATAAAATTTGATTGAGCTTCTTTGGGGAATCTTTGAAACTCAGAGTCCCCCAATTATGTCTTACATCTCAGGGTCACATGATGTGATATGAGATTTGTCTTCTGTATGGATAAAAAGATAACACTACTGCAAATCAATGCAATTTTTTGAGCATGTATTGTTTCCTCTAAAACAATCTATATTGATAAAACAAATAATTTGTCTGTAAATTATTACAATTTTTTTTATTGTATTGCTTCCTCTAAAACAATTTATATAGATCAAACAAATAGTCTTGTTACAAAACATTGCAATTTTTAAGAAATATTGCTTCCTCTAAAAGAATTTACATAGATAAAATAAATAACCTTAATGCAAATCATTGCAATTTTGTGATTACATATTACTTCCTTTAAAATAGTCAATATAGATAAAAGAAATAGCCTTGCTGCAAACCACTGCAATTTTCTTATAGTGTATTGTTTCCTTTAAAACAACCTATATAGATTAAACAAATAACCTTGCTACAAAGTATTGGAATTTTCTGAATGTATTGCTTCCTCTAAAACCACATCTACAGATAAAACAAGTAATCTTGCTGCAAACCATTACAATTTTCTTATAATGTATTGTTTCCTTTAAAACAACCTATATAGATTAAATAAATAGCCTTGCTACAAAGCATTGGAATTTTCTCAGTGTATTACTTCCTCTAAAATCACATATATAGATGAAAACAAATACCCTTGTTACAACCATTGCATTTTTATAGTGTATTGCTTCCTCTAAAACAGCGCATGTAAATCAAACAAATAACCTTGCTGCAAAACATTAGAATTTTCTGAGTGTATTGCTGCCGCTAAAACCACATATATAAATAAAACAAATAGCCTTACTGTAAACCCTTGCAATTTTTTTATAGTGTATTGCTTCCTCTAAAACAGTTTATATAGATTAAACAAATAGCCTTGCTGCAAAGTATCTGAATTTTCTGAGTGTATTGCTTTCTCTAAAACTGCATATATAGATAAAACAAATAGCCTTACTGCAAACAGTTGCAATTTTTTTTTATAGTGCATTGCTTCCACTAAAACAACTTATATAGATCAAACAATTAACCTTGCTGCGAAGTATTGGAATTTTCTAAGTATATTACTTCCTCTAAAACTACATATATAGATAAAATAAATAGACTTGCTGCAAATCATTGCAATTTTCTATTTTTGTATCGCTTCCTCTAAAACAGCCTATATAGATCAAACATGTAACCTTATTGCAAGGCACTGTAATTTTCTGAGAATAAAAACAAATATCCTTGACCAACTATTACAATTTTTTAAAGCGTATTACTTGAAATCATAAGGATGGTCTATTGGATGTCCTTGCATTCATGAATCTTCAGTCACTGAATGTTAGGTACTCAATAAAGGGTTTGGCAATCGAGTTAATCGACAGTAGTTCGGATCTCTTTGTCAACTCGCAATCTTGGAACTGGAATGCAGGAGCACAGGTGCATCCAACCAAGGAATAATGCATCTCAGGATCTCTAGGTGGAGCTTTAACTAGCAGGCTACCATCACTAGAGAAGCTCTCAATATCCTTGGTTGGATAAGACCCAAACCAAACAAATGGTGGAACAGAGTACTGCAATTTTTGCCCTGCTGCCAGATCAGGGCCCAGAATTGTTTGTTTGACTCCTCCATTAGGGTCAAGCTCAAAGACCTGCTCTGGCACAACCCATTAATCAATATAAATTTGATATCTAAAGATAATGAAGTACCGACCGTTAGAGGTTCTCCCAAATAGAAATGCCATGTTTCTGCACAGGGATCCGGTGCAAAATGGACACATTTCCAGATGGAAGCAGAAAATATATAGCTGTGCTAATGGCTCTGTCTACCTTATCTGATCAATATACATAAAAAAAATTTAAACCCATTATATTCATGAATAATATAAACTTATCCCAAAATCTTAAAACTCTAAATAAAAAGAGATATAAAAACATAAAAGAAACTAAAAAAAATTCACCAAACTCCACGGGACTGTAAAAATTACAAAATTTTAAGAACTCTAAAATAGTCAGAATCCCTGAGCTTTAGGGGACTGTAAAAATTCTAAAATTTATATACCCATTAAACCTTAAAAGATCTGAATACTCAAAAGAATTCAAATACCCTTAGTTGTCTAAAAATAGAATTATGTCTTTAATGGTCTTAAAAATAGAATTATGTATGCCCATAAACATATTTTGAATTGCAAAATAGAAATTTATTCGGTTTAAATGCAATATGAAATGCCCTCAAATAATGGGGGTAAGTGATTGAAGGACTTACATTGAGGTGGAAGGATTGATTTGGTAAGAGCAAGAGAGGCGTCTCTGAAGGTCTCCTTGAAGTAGCCTCCTTCAGGATGAGGTTGGAGCTCCAGTGATTCTGCGATCTGTTTTGAACTCAATGCCATCTTTCTTTCTGTGAGAGGCTGAGGATACATGGATCTCTTGTATATACACTGTTAATGTACCAAATTTATTGGTGGATTTGGTAGGCATAGTGCAAGTCAAAGGGGGTTTGCCTATCATGGATGAATGTGGATCAATGTGGTGGGTAGTTTTGTTGAAATATAAGGTCTATACTTTGTGGTGTTTATTATTATTAAATATTGTTGTTAGTTTTCTTTTAGTTATTGGGGTTTAGTTTTTTATAAGGAAGATTGGAAAATTATTTGAGAATGCATTGTTTTATAAGCATTTGTATAATATTTTGTAATCATCTCCAATGAAGCATAAATATTATATTTATATATTTTTGTGCAATATGTACAACAATGGTTTAATTTTGCAATATTTGTGTAGCAAATTTAATTTTCCAATATGGTATTGCTAATCCTATTCCTATGGAATTGAAAGGTGATGGAGAGAGATAAATATGATACATGAGAAGTTTATTTGGGCTTTATGCCATTTTAGGAATGGAGTTAAGAGCCAACGTCATTTCTAATGTAGAGTGCCGTGATAAGGTGTGTGAGGGAGAAAGAAACATGGTTTGGTAAGCAAGATTGTGTTCATCATAAACTTTTCCTTCTTACAACTTCGTCAAAGTTAGAACTTGTTTGGCCTATGCAAATGAAAATATAGTCCTTATCTATTTTGAAATGTTGAGTTGTTTTTGTTTTTGAAAGATGGTCATAGGAGAATGGGCATAGGAAATAATAATAAAATAATTTTTATTATTTAGTCAAGATTAATTTATTAATTCCATTTTTCTTTATTTATTCATAAATAAATAAATAAATCCATTATCATTTAAAATAAATAAATAAATTCATTTCCTTCCATTATCCACAAATAAACAAATGAAAAATTCAACTAGTTACATGACTAACTAGTAAGTAAAACTCAAACATCTTGCAAATTTGTACCCTCCATTTAATCAATGATATCTTAGCATTCACATAAAGATAGACTTAAAAGCAACCCTAACAATCCATCATTTAATAAAGTCATCTCAGTCAATCTCATCCATCCATTTGCAATCCATCTTGACCAATCATCTTTTATCTTTCTCTAGAAGCTAATGCATCTCAACCATCCATTTCGATACATCTTCAAATCTAGACCATTCACATTGTCAATAAAAAATCTATAAATTCAACCCAATCCTTCATCAAATCATGGGACATCAATCAAAGGCTTGACAGGTATATGTTGCAAAAATCTTACATGACTCCTTGAGTAACAACATCCATCACATCTTGAGCACATCCACTTCAATAAAGAGGGTTTGTATTGGTAAGATTATCAAGTATTTGTTTTATTTGAAACTCTCTTTAGCTCAATTGGAGACCTATGATTTGAGTTAGAATGAAGGATTTAATAGTTTTAAGCTCTTTGGTATTTGTTTTGAATTAGGCATATACATTTGGAAACAACACATATAAGGATGCTATAAACATTTTGAAAGAATTCATAAACCCCAACTACAAACTAATTGGATCAATCTGAAGTAGTTGTAGTTAATTAGAGTTTTAGTAAGATCATTTGTTATATTATAGAAAAGAGAAGTTGGATTGCACTCCTAAAAGATGCAAAAAAAAAAGAGAATGTATACCTTGGCTTCCTAAATGTATATGAACAAAATAATACTATATGAAAGAGAGAAAGGTTCCTGGAAATTTCTAAACTTGTAAATTAGATTCTTCTTGGAAATTTCTAAACTTGTAAATTAGATTCTCAATCTAAACTAGCTATTGGGTGGTGATTTAAACACCATTTTTGACCTATCTAAAAAATGAAGGATACATATAAAGACTTTGTGGTTTTAATGGTTAAATACAATTATGGGATGTTAAAGTGAGGGAAAGGTTCTCTATCTGATGTAACACAAACTTGTTTGAATGTTAAAGCATAATTCCTTTGACTTGGGTGAATCCACAAAGTGTGTCCCACTTGTGGGACATGGGAAGTTTGAATGGTGAGTGGCAAAAAAATTGCCAAACACCTTTGTTCAAAGGTGAGTTTGAAAACAACTTCGAATGAAGGTAAGCCTTTGTTCGAAGGTAATCTTTGTTCAAAGATATCTTTTTATTATTTTCTTATTGATAATGAAGGTAATTGTTTATTGTTTTTTTTTTAAATTATTAAGCCAAAGGTTTGGCTTTTTCATCACCATTTAAGTTCATTTGAACACAGAGCTCTCAGCGAAACCCAATGACAATGACTTGAACCCACAACCTTTCTCAAACCAAGTGGATGAGGACATATCATCCCATAGCGACACATGGCCTTTGAATGGAGGTTGTGAGGAAGAGTTTGTTGATGTGGATGAATATTGAAATTGAATTTGCATTTCTCAGACCAAGTATTTCTCAAAACCTTAAATAAACGATTTATATTTGAGTTTATATTTTGAATTTGAAAATTTAAAACCGGATTTATATTTGAATTTACATATACTGAATTTGAAAATTTAAAACCTAATTTGTAAATAAATTAAGTTTAAACCATAAAACTTGAAACCCTAAACCCTGAACAAGAATGCCAAAACCCAAAACCTAAAACACAAAACCCTAAAACTAAAATCGTAAACCCTAAAATTGAAACCCTAAACCCTAAAATTGAAAACCTAAAACTTAAAACCTAAAACCTAAAATTTTAATTATAAATTTGAACTCTAAACCCTAAACTTAATAAATTATAAACCCTAGACTTGATAAATTATTTAAACCCTAAACCTAATAAATTATAAACCCTAAACCCGATAAATTATAAACCTTAAACCCTAAAATTGATAAATTATAAATTTAAACCCTAGACCAAAACCCTAAATTATAAATTTAAACCTGAAACCCTAAACCCTAAACCCAAAATTATAAATTAAACCCAAAACCCTAAATTATAAATTTAAACCCAAAACCCTAAATTTAAATTTAGACATTCTAAAAGCTAAATTCTCCAACCATAGTTGATAAGTTTTGGTTATTTACATAGCTAACCCATTTAACTACTTCTATCAAGCATGGCTTTCCTCTATCTTAGATAAACCACATCATCTATTTGATATGCAAATTTAGAGACCAAAATGATCCTAGTAATTATTGCACCTTCATGATTGATCATACCTTTACAAATTCTTTATTATTGATTTAGGTATCCATATCTACATCTGGGTTGAAACTAAAAAGTTGAGAGCTAAGGGTCAAGCAAGATTTAGGACCAAACATCTCACTAGTGACCATATTTTCACATTGACCCCTATAATTAAGGAGGCTAAGGAAAAAGGTGTATTGTTGCTTTGTAGACTTTCTCAAAGCCTTGGCAACGTTCCTTGATATTTTAAGAAACAATATTTCTAGCTTCATTTTAAGGATGTCTTAGCCAATATATACCTCTTTCACTCACTTGTTACACCTACTCTTCTTTATGAGGCCAAAACTTGGTAGTCTTACTTATGAAAGCTAACCTAAACCATAAGAACTTGGACAAATTTATAATATAACCTTTTCAAGTCAATTTGTGGAAACAAAACATAGTTGGAGTTAAGCTTGTTAGAAATTTCAATATCCTATCAAAGTTATAGGAGGTTATCCATCTTTTGTTTGGATACAAGGGTTTCATTTTCAATATAGTGGAAAATAATAAGAATCCTTCACACATTATTTCAAATGATTTTAACATCCATTAATGTCCTTAACAAAGATCTTGTAAATGGGTCATATCCTTGTTGTTAGGTTGTACCCATCTTAAAACCAATATTTCACCAAGACTATTTTTAGGTTGGATGTTAGTACTCTTTTTAATATAGAACATGCAAGGGGTCTTCTTAGTCTAGACTTGAATGTCATATTGAAATTATGTTAACTTTTAAATTGTAGGAACAAATTGGAAATATTTTGTGTGGGTTCACTCCATAACTTTAAATATGGGTCTTGTTTAGAAAGAAAAATTAGCCACATTCATCACATCTACCATTTCAAAAATATTCATTCTCATTTTATATGCTATAAACAATTAATAATAAGCATAAGCGTGATGTTTCTCCAAATATATTATATATCATTTTTTATTTTTTTTATTTAAATTTTTCTAAGTTGTAAGATTGATTTTTTTCATCTCATATAATTCACCTTCTCTTAAACCTAAAAATATAGGTTTTAGAATATGCAAATGCTTTTTGAAGTTTATAAGTTTAACAAACACAACAAGTTGTAAACCACTAAACAAAGGATCCACAAGACACTAAAATGTCTAAGTTCCTTGGATGCATGCCCTTTATTACATATAGATTGCAAGTAAAGATTCTAATTGTATAATGGAACAATAAACATTGTAATGAGTTGTAAAACCATACTAAAAGTAAGTGGTAATGGTTGAGGCTTTTTTCCATGGTTCATATATTGTGCTATTTGAATCATTTTCATGCTTGGGCCTTTCCTTTGTAATTTAGCTATTAATGAAGAGAAAATCCTTTGCAATATCATTTAGCATTACCAGTTGAATTTATGGTCATAGTTTTGCAATTGATTAACATTGCATTCCTCTGTATGCAGAAAAAAGAATACATTTATTTTTTAATATGCAAAGTAGAATAGTTAGAAATACAAATAATATGCCACTTGGTACTAAAACTTTCTTAGTTAAGATATTAAGAGTTTATTAAAACAAATTATTAACTATTTAATCTTCTTACACTATTTAATCAAAAATAAGAGAACAAGGATTAAAAAAACTATACAAAAGGTTCCAATTTCTAAACACAAGAAAATTGAGGCAGGAGACTAAGACAAAAAGAAATAGGAATATGATTGCATAGAGTTGTTAAGAAGCAAAGTAACATGATTCAACAAATCTCATGTCTAGATTATACATCTCATTTGTTGTTGACAAAGCAATCCTTTGTTTTGCACACTTAACTCAAGGTGTGAGTGGTATCTACATACATAAGATATAGTCATTGCATTGCACTCTTGTGAGACCTTAGGTTTTCTATTTTCCATTTTTGCGAAGCAATGGAATATCTTATTTCATTTGTTGCTTCGTTGGTTGATGATTTAATCCCTAAGGCTTTCATCTATTTTCTTGTATTCCTACTTCAATCGCTAGAATCGAATAGCCTACTTCACATCTTAAGATTTTCTTTTATATTTGGTTCAAATTGCAGAAGCCAATATAGACATGAAAAATAGTATCCATTTACAGTTCAGCTTGCAGACTAATCATTTTTTACATTTAAAGATTCTATCAGTGACAAAAATCACAACAAATCTTTTTTCTTTCATAATTTATTAATTTCTGCAAAATATCTATGATAGGTTGAGGTGACAAATGCAAAGCATGTGAAAGGATTTTGCTTTGCAAGCATTGTTCTCTCCATCTAATAGTAAATAGAGCATGGATCCTTCAAACACCTTAATACTTGTTTCATAAATCTTTGAGCTAAATAATTTAGATCAATTGCCACACAATGCTATATTTGTCACATACATAGGTGTTCCATTTATGAATTCCACTTCCATTTTGTTTGCTCCATTACAATGTAATGTTTGTAGCAAGCCTGTTGCATGCTTTATATTTAAGTGTGCATGGCATTCTTGAAAACATGTAAAGAACAAATTAATATAACTAAAGCGTTATAGACAATAACTGAAACAACATTATCCTCTTCCATTAGAGAGCAATTACGTGGTGGTTATTATTGGACAGATACTTAACAAATTTTCCTTTTAAAAAATAAGATTAATAATTACCATTGAAAATAAAACTATAATTATTAGACATGTACTTTACAAATTTTTCCTTTTTAAAATATGATTAATATTTACCATTGAAAATAAAAGTAACATTTAGCATATAGTGTAATTATAGAATACCAAATTTAATAAGATAATCATTGATATTCCATAATGGTTTTCAAATTGGGATATACTTCTTATATTAGGAGCCTTTGGGATATACTTCTTATATTAGGAGCCTTTCTTCAGCCAATATGAAACTTTGGGAAAATTGAATACAATAAAAAGAAACAAAGGAAAACATGTGTATCTTAGCTTGCTTTTGATAGACAATTCTATTCTACAAAAGATTTAGAGTGAACACTTTGGTTATGTCAATACAATATACTTCAATCAACTCACTCCTAGAAGGAATGGACATTTGTATTCTTACATTTACACAAGCATATTGATACATTTGTTAATAATTAGCTCAAATACTTGTTTCAAGTGTTTCCAAACTTGAGCTTAAGCTTTAGTTATTTGGGACTTTTCATTCATTCATTTTCCATCTTTTTTGTCTTTTTAAAATCCATGAATACATTTTGACACTCCTTCATTGTTCCAAAAAATTTTGAGCTTGCCATTTGAACAAAAGTGTTTTGAAACTTTTTATCACTTCCCGATTTCATGTAGCTTTATCCAAGAGCTATAAAATATAGTTGCAACTCTCGTAGCTAAGACCTTTATGCAATTGAAACTTTGAAATGCACATAGTTCAGCTACCCCTAAAATCTGTGCTACAAACATCTCATGTAATTACAAAAGTAGAAATGTAAAATTACAGATCCGAGGTTCATGAATCATGACATAAATGACAACATCCAACAATAATCCACTTCGTATTATTTTGAGGGATAAGTATACCCCTGTTCCAAAACTCCCACTTTGGCATCTGAGTTTGGCTCTTCACCTATCACCTGATTGCATATCCGTGTCTGATTGATGCATTTTACAAAGATTGGGAAAGCAATGTCTTGATAGCATGCTTGGCAATAATTTTTGACAGACCTCCCATGCCCTGTTCCAAAGCACCTATTTTGGCATTCTCGGGAGTCTGATTCAGAAAAGGAATGTGATAGCTTAATGCCTCATCAAAATTAAGTTGAGACATGACCACAAATAAGAGTTTGAAGAATAGTGACCAAGCAATTGTAAAATGTATATCAGCTGGGTAGTTTACATGCATGATCAAGAGCTATAGAATAACCGATTTCATAACATAGTGATAAAACCAAATGAGAAGTTGAAGGATACTGAACCAATCTGTGAAATGTATCTTAAAACAAAAAATCTCAGAAAAGTACCATGTAAATGGACAAATCTTGAGGTTAGAAAAGTAAATGATTCTACTGTGATTCATAGAATTTTCTGTTCCACAAAAATATTACAAGCTTGCCTATCCATACAAGAAATTAGTCAGCCACAAAAGCACATCACAAGGAGAAAAAGCAAAAACAGGACAATGATTAATGGTTACTCAATCTATTCTACGTTACTTCGAGGTAACCATAATCAATGGGGGTGGCAAGGGAATGTGACTGCCACATCACATAAAGTTAATTTCGTTCTAATCTCATATTTTACCACAGTAATAACAATTTGACTTTTTTAAAGTACACCTTTGGCTTGCCTAGATAGTTCTTCTACAAGTATCACTCTAACAATTCATTCATGAGCTCCCATCCAAAAATTGTGGGTTCATTCTTATAGGTTACTCCCATAATACTATTCACCTTAGTCAAGACAGTCTGTAGGAAAAATCTGAAAAAACAACGTATAGTTAGAGGTTAAGTTGGTAGCATTATAGCAAAGGAGCAAGAAGACACCCAATTCTAAGCTTGTGCTATCTAGTCCTCCTGTGTGCATATACCTTATTTACCTTCTCAAGATTATATATTTTGGTGAACATATGGGTTACCATATTCAGCTTATGAGACTGAGCAGCAATGACAGATGTTGTAGATGGATTCTCAGAGAAAACAATGTCATATTCATCCCCATATTGACTCATTCCTGGTGCCATTGGCTGCCAAACCTTTTTTTATAATAACTCTTAATCTCTAATTGAATGTGTAAATTTATCCATACGTACAATCTAAAACAGTTGAAGTTTGAACTGTTTGTGAAAATTCTGCAAGGAGATGGTAACGACTTTGAAGCTTAAGTTGAATATACTATTTTTGTAAGCATGGTAGAAAAAGATTAAGATCTGTTCAAAATTGTTTTGGTTTTTTTTATGAAGCATGTTGCATCTATTTAGTTGACTTCTACTCCTTGATTTGTTATTATTTTGTGTAACTTCAGTTGTGTGTTAATTTAGCTTGCTAAATTTATTGATCTTGAATAATTTGGGATCGTTGAAATGCAGTGGAGAGTTCTATGCATGCCATGTCAACATGTTGGTCATCTTATGTAGCCATGCCTGAGTTAAGCCCAAGCTAAAACATGTGGATGTGTAAGAGAGAACCAGATCAGCTACTGAACTTTCTTCATTTGGAAGGATTCAAGGCCACTCCTTAAACTTGTGGTCAAAATCATGTGTGTTTACAGGCTTGCGTCTCAGCATTCAAGAGGATCACTCAAATGAGGCCAGTAGAAAAGAATTGAACAATAACAAATTAACATATTATGTGCAAGAAAGAATCTGGCTACGGAGATTCAACAACGGAGGGATGAGATGGAGAAGTTTATCAAATTGCAGGTGAAAAAATTCAATGCATAACGTAGTCAAAGCAATTCAATCCAATTATAGCTCTAACAAATTCAGTTCATCAATTCCCGTAAACTATTAATCACTGAATGTTTAAAACAGAGTTTTAAAAAAATGGCGTTGCACATTATGAATCATTAAATTGCAGTCAAATGTGAATGTATCCTTTGAGTTCATTTTCTTCTGTCAAATCAAGAAAAAACTAACACATTGTTTCTTCCTTCCTTGTCATGAAGAAAGAATGAGGCAAAGCCTAGTGGAAAAGACAGAAAAGCATTCCAAGTTGTTATGTACTGCTGTTTTCTTCTTTCCATGTCACGAAGAATGAAAGGCAAAGCCTGATGGAAAAGACAGAAACGCATTCCAAGGTGTTGTCCACTGCTGCAGCAGCAGAAACAGGGAAGCTGCAGGAGAAGGATTTAGAGCTTTTTCACATGAAGTGCAAGAACGTGGAGCTGGAAGAGGAAATCAGAGGTCTTTGTGGTTGAATCCTGGGCATGGCAGAAGTGTGCCAAGAGCAGTGAGGCAATGCCGTCGTCCTTAATCTGCAGATTGACCAAATAAACAATGAAGGCAGAAGAGACAGCAAAGAGGAGGCCATGAAGACCGCCATGGCCAACATCTCCTCTTCTTCCTTGTGTCTAATAATTCTCAGCATTAACAACAATAATAACAGTGTTTACAAGGATATTTACATGGAAAACAAAGAGCTGGAGATGCAGAGGAAGTGCAGGGTTTGTTGGAGAAACAGGGTGTGCAAATTGCTGCTGCCCTGCCGTCATCTATTCCTGTGTAAGCTCTGTTACAGCCAATTAGACATTTGTCCACTCTGCTCTACCTTGAAAACTGCAAGCGTTCAGATTCAAATAACAATAGTTTTTATCAGACTGGCCTTTCCTTTTCTTGGAAAGTCATAAGTTTTGTTCACATTTCATAGAAGAATATTTTTTGTTCATTACTCATTACATAGAAAACAGAGAGCTAGAGATGCAGACGAGGTGCAGGGTTTGCAGGAGAAACGAGGTGTGCATATTGTTGCTGCCCTGTCATTGTCAATTACATGTTTGTCCACTCTGCTCTGCCTTGAAAACTGCAAGCATTCAGGTTCAAATAACAATAATTCTTATCAGACTGGCCTTCCCATTTCTTGGAAAGCCATAAGTTTTGTTCACATTTCATAGTTGAATATTTTTTCCTGAGTTCATCTCACCAGCTATGCATCCTGGTGCTTTAGCCAAGTTGATGGATCTGTCTGAAGAAGATGAAATCAGAAAGTTCAACGAGGAGGTATATTAATGCTCTATTGAAAACTTCTACTGCCACAAAATGGTTTACCCCAAAATAATACATTCTGTATGTGCTTTGTGTTGGATATGAAACCCAACGGTCACCTCGTCCTTTTGTGGTGACTCTTCATTGTTCAGCTTCTTCTCTTGGCTTCTATTGTAATCTATAAAAGCATATGTATATGCTGTTGTAAACACATCTGAGAACACACTAATATAAGAGTTTTCCCCTGCTTTGTGGACATAGCCATACATATGGTGAACCACGTTAAATATCTTTGCACTGTGTGATTGTTTACTGTTCTTTTCTTTTTTGCTGTTCCATTGTTTTAACAATTGGTATCAGAGCTCGGGTAAGAAGCTGGTTGAGAAATTCGTGACGAATTTCGAAGAAATGGAAGAAGCGGACAAGTGGAGAATAGAGAAGTTTTCGGGGCAGAATTTTGGGCTTTGGAAGCTGCAAATTCGTGCCGTGCTAATTCAAAAAGACTTAGCTATCACGCTGAAAGGAAAAACAGCAAAACCAGAAAAGATGACAGATGACGAATGGGATGTGTTGGATCAAAAAGCAACCTCTACAATCATCCTCTCGCTGTCCAGCAACATCTTATTTAATGTTGCAACAGAAACTTCGGCAAAGCAGATTTGGGACAAGCTTTGCGACATGTATGAAACGGCATCCGCAACCAATAGAGTCTTCTTGCTAAAGAAGTTGTTCAACCTGAAAATGAAAGAGGGAAAAACATTTTCAAATCACTTGAACGAATTCAACATTGCAATCAGCCAACTAGTTTCTGTAGAAATCAATTTTGATGATGAAATGAGGGCTATGCTACTCCTGTGCTCGCTTCCCGATAGTTGGGATAATGTCGTGATGACGATCAGCAATTCAGCCCCTGGGAGAAGAGGATTTGAAAACAAGGAAAAGAAAGCATTGTTAAGATTTGACGATGTTGCTGCCACCCTCCTCAACGAAGACATGAGGAGAGGACAAAATAAAATATCCAGTGAAGCCTTGGTTCTAGGCAATAGGGGAAGAACCCAAGATCGAGGAAAACAAAATAGGAGAAGATCTAAATCAGCAAAGAGATCAAAGTCAAGAGGACGGAAAGAAGGTTGCTGGTTTTGCGGGAAAGATGGACATGTCAAGAAGGATTGTTGGTGTTATAAGAAAGCTCAAAAACAGTTGAAAGAAAATGAGATTAACACGACTCTTGAAGATGATGGAGGAGCTCTTGTCTTGGCAGCAAGTGAAGCTGAAGCCGACTCATGGATTTTAGACTCCGGTGCCTCCTTTCACGCAACTTCAAATCGGGATGCCTTCCAAACATATCAAGAAGGAAAATTTGGCAAGGTTTATCTCGGAGACAATGAGCCCTGCGAGATTGTCGGCAAAGGTGATATATTGCTACAACTAAAGAATGGAAGCAAGTGGCTACTGAATGATGTCAGACATGTTCCTAAACTTAAGAGGAACTTGATTTCAATTGGACAACTTGATGCGCAAGGCTGCAGCATCACTTTCTCTTCCAACATTTGGAAAGTAACTAAAGGCGTTTTAGTTGTTGCAAAAGGCAGTAAATCAGGATCTCTTTATGTGCTCGAATGCGCCGCTGAAGTGGGAGCGGTGATGGCCGTAGTTGACAGCGGGACAGAATTGTGGCATAGGAGACTTGGCCACATGAGCAAAAAAGAAATGGAAGTATTGCTCAAAAGAGGCCAACTTTCTGGTTTACAATCAACAAATTTAGAACTTTGTGAGCATTGCATTTACGGGAAACAAAGGCGGGACAGCTTCTCCAAAACCGGACACGACAAGAAGGCAAAACCCTTGGAACTCGTGCATTCGGATGTCTTCGGTCCCACAGAGGTAACCTCCATTGGAGGAGCAAACTACTTTGTAACCTTTTTAGATGATTGCACCCGTAAGCTTTGGGTTTATATGCTCAACAGAAAATCAGAAGTGTTTGCAAAATTCAAAATTTTTAAGGCCGTTGCTGAAAATCAAATTGGGAGCAAAATTAAATGTCTTAAAACTGACAATGGGGGGGAGTTTTGCTCTTTAGATTTTGATGCTTTTTGTGCAGACAACGATATTCAGCACATCAAGGTTGTGCCATTTACACCTCAGGAAAATGGTGCAGCCGAAAGGATGAATCGCACTATTCTAGAGAGGGCACGTAGCATGCTCTCAAATGCAGGTTTAAGTAAAGAATTCTGGGCTGAGGCAGTTAACACAGCGGTTTATTTGATCAACCGAAGTCCTTCCACCAAACTGGACTTTGATATTCCGGAAGAAGAATGGTTTGAAAAGAAGGTCTCTTACAATCATCTTCGAGTCTTTGGCTGCGAGGCATTCGCTCACATTCCAAAAGAAAAGCGAACAAAATTGGATTTCAAATCCAAACGATGCATCTTCGTCGGTTATGGGGAAGAGCAATACGGTTTCAGATTGTGGGATCCTGTTGCAAAACAAATCATTCGCAGTCGTGATGTGGTATTCAACGAAAAAGTGTTTCCAGCCCTGCAAGCACAAAAAACACAAGAAAAGGAGTATATATTAGTTGATGATTTTGGGAGTAATACTCCGTCTTCACAGCCAAGTGTGGCATCACATACAGTTGGACATTCAAATCCAGGTAACCAAATTACTCTGCCACCATTTAGTTTTGGTTCACATTCTGGAAATGTTGATATAAGGCAGTGTTCTGGCTCCTCTTCGTCGTCCATGAATTCCCAATCATCACATTCAGTGGGAGTAATTCCCACACAAGTTGGTGAGAAAGAGACAGCAACCTCTTGTTATGACCTTGGTGCAGGAAACGCACCACAAAATGTTTTGCATTTGCCGCCCCTGTCTGGAACGCTGCCTAGAAACGGTGATTCAGATCATGCTAGCGGTGAAAGGTGCACACAATACACAGTGGGAAATGTCCCCACGTGGGCTCAACAGGTAGAGACTTTGGGACAGCGACCTCATAGTCAAAATTTTCATTATGATCTTGGTGTGGGGGGGTCAAATGCACCTCAAACTTCACCGTCCAATATGCCTTCACAATATAATTTATCGCCATATGGTCAGCGACCTATGGAAGAAGGTGAAAGTCTTCAAAAGAATCTGGAAGCAGTTTCAACGCAGTTCTTCCAAAAGGCGACCCCATCACCATTGGTAAATGCCACGCAGCCACTTCATATGAAATCGCTGCCTATCCAAAGTCCAACGCAACATGATAAGTATTTAACGCTGCCAGTTGAAAGTTTAATACAGCCTACATTTGCTGACTCCGCTCACATTGGCAAACAAAATTTAGGGGAAAATACTCCCACGGGCGCTGAGGATGGTCCACACAGATCAAACGCCCCTCTAAATGTCTTGCCACTACCACCTGGCTTCCCTCACCCACGGCCTCAGGAAGGAGGTCAGCACTTTAAAAAGAATATGCAAGATAAATGTTCAACGCAACCAGTACAAACTGCGAACCCACAGTGTTTAACGTCCCCTCTGCCAAATCAAACTTCTTTGACTACCACGCAGCAATTCCGGCACTCTAATACAGTAGGAAATGATTCTACAGGGAATCAAAAGGCAGAGCATTTGTCTTCACAGTCTATGCCAACAGCAAGGAATTCACAGGAAATACAAAGGGAAAAGGGCATACAGAAAATTGATGTTGAACAGCATAATCAACAACAGAAGAATATTGCACAAGAATAGGGCAGTCTACAGGGACAAATCTCTTCATTGAGGAGATCTACCAGGGAGAGGAAACCTCCTCCAAAATTTGATGATTATCAATTACTTGTTGCTGATCTATCAGAACCAAATACATTTCGAGAAGCTTGCAATGATAGAGACAGTGAGAAGTGGATGGCAACAATGAAGGATGAAATGGACTCTCTAATGGCAAACCATACTTGGGATTTGGTCTAGCTTCCACCTGATCGCAAACCTTTGAAGAATCGGTGGGTCTACAGAATCAAAGAGGAAGAAGGCGGCACAAAATGCTATAGGGCCAGACTTGTTGTGAAAGGACATGATCAACAAAAGGGAGTGGACTTCAATGAGATTTTCTCACCAGTCGTGAGAATGAACACAATTCGAGCCATTTTGGGTTTGACAGCAGTTTATGACCTTGAACTTGAGCAACTCGACGTCAAAACCGCTTTTCTCCACGGTGACATAGAAGAGGAATTGTACATGCATCAGCCAGAAGGTTTTGTCAAGCAAGGGCATGAAAATCTGTTTTGCAGATTAAAGAGGAGCTTGTATGGGCTGAAACAAGCCCCAAGGCAGTGGTACATCAAGTTTGATAACTTCATGATGGAAAATCAATTTACGCGCTCTGAATCTGATCCATGTTTATACTACAAGGTTTTGCCAAGTGGTGAATTTGTTTTGTTGCTACTCTATGTTGACGACATGCTCATTACCGGCACCAACATGAGAGTCATTGCTGATTTGAAGCAACTCTTGGAAAACAAATTTGCAATGAAGGACCTCGGGGCAGCAAAGAAGATTCTTGGCATGACCATCATTCAGGACAAAAAGAAGAAAGAAATCAGATTGTCTCAGCAAAAATATATTGAAAAAGTTTTGGATAGATTCAATATGAGAAGTGCTAAGCCAGTTAGCACTCCACTTGCTGATCAGTTTCACTTATCTTCAGCATTGTGCCCCAAAACACAAGAAGAACAAGACTACACGAAGAACATTCCATACTCTTCAGCCGTGGGAAGTCTTATGTATGCAATGATATGCACCCGTCCTGATATTTCCCAAGCAGTGGGAGTTGTGAGCCGGTTCATGAGTAATCCGGGAAAAACTCATTGGGAAGTTGTGAAGTGGATATTGAGGTATCTAAAAGGCACTTCAGATTATGCCTTATGTTTTGGTGGGAAAGTTGCACAGCTACAATGCTTCATTGACACCGATATGGCGGGTGACTTGGATAAAAGAAGGTCTACATCCAGCTATGTTTTCACTTTTGCCAGGGCAGCTATCAGCTGGGTCTCAAGATTGCAACAAGTAGTTGCCGAGTACATTGCTCTCACTGAAGGAGCAAAAGAAATGGTTTGGTAGCAGCGTTTGTTTACTGAATTGGGTTCGAAACAGCAAGCTTTCACATTTTTTTGTGACAGTAACAGCGCTATTCATTTGGCCAAGAATACGGCATTCCACAACAGAACCAAACACATTGAGCTGAGGTATCATTTCATCCGTAGCATGATTGAAGAAGGCAAGTTGCAAGTTCAGAAGATCGACACCAAGATCAATCCGGCTGATGCATTGACCAAGGTTGTACCTCGAGAGAAGTTTGAATTCTACCGCGCTTCTCTCGGCATTGTCAAACTTTGACAATAGGCTTAAAGTAGGGGAATAGCTCTGAATGTTTGCAGCAGTCGTTGGGTTTCAAGTGGGAGATTGTTGGATATGAAACCCAACGGTCACCTCGTCCTTTTGTGGTGACTCTTCATT
The DNA here is from genome assembly GCA_027924645.1 of Cunninghamia lanceolata. Classification (NCBI taxonomy): domain Eukaryota; kingdom Viridiplantae; phylum Streptophyta; class Pinopsida; order Cupressales; family Cupressaceae; genus Cunninghamia; species Cunninghamia lanceolata. The sequence goes on from BSBN01000582.1 coordinate 26,122,739, forward strand.
GTTCAACTCCTTCTTTGGCTTCTATTGTAATCTATAAAAGCATATGTATATGCTGTTGTAAACACCTCTGAGAACACACTAATATAAGAGTTTTCCCCTGCTTTGTGGACGTAGCCATACATATGGTGAACCACGTTAAATATCTTTGCACTGTGTGATTGTTTATTGTTCTTTTCTTTTTCGCTGTTCCATTGTTTTAACACTTTGGACTACATGTTGAATACTTGTTATGCCTAAATTGCTTTGATTTAGGTTTAGTTCTTCCAAATGTTATCTAATCTTTTACACAGGATTTGTGCTACAAATTGAAACGAGAGAGGGTGCATTTTGGTAAATGTTGTATTTGGATTCGTAGCCCCTAATGCAGGGGCATGATAAATACCAGATGATCCTTTGGTGGTGGATTCTTTTGCGCTCTTCCAAACACTGCATCATATATGTTTCAAATTTTATGAATTCTCTCAGTAGACATAGATACATGTCCGAATCCTAACATTAGGAAACAACAGTTGCATTCTCACCTTTTCACCGGGTAGCTCTAGTTAGTCAGACTATGTAGAAACTATCAGATTATTTGATTTTGGACAAACATTGATTATTCAATGGGAGTCGAATAAACAAGAAAAGGGGCATTCATTTGTAAATAAATCTGGAACGTAATTTTGATGACTAATACAAAACTAAATGAATAGAAACTTCATAAATAGCATCTTAGATTAGAATGCATGCAATCCAGTTTCCAAAAATCAGATCTCAATCCAATACAACGAAATATGTACCAGAGCCAAAAACTAAGGTGTTTCACAGACTCAGAATTGAGTTGGACAATGTTCAATTAAATAGTTAATAACACTTTTAAATTAGTATAAAATTGCATGAGGTTAAAATGAACCCAAAAAATAAGACTGTTCATCCAAAAATTATGTCTTGCATCTAAGGTTCACATGATGTGATATGAGATTTGTCTTCCATATAGATAAAAAGATAAAAAGATAACACTACTGCAAATAATTGCAATTTTCTGATATCATCATGTTTCCTCTGAAACAACAAATAGCCTTACTGGAAACTATTGCAATTTTCTGCATAGCGTATTGCTTCCTCTAAAACAGCTAATATAGATAAAACAAACGACCTTGCTGCAAATTATTGCAATTTTCTACCACGTATTGCTTCCTCTAGAACAACCTATATAGATAAAACAAATAACTTGTCTGCAAATCATTGCAATTTTCATTTAGTTTGTTGCTTCCTCTAACAGCCTATATAGATCAAACAAATAGCCTTGTTAGAAAACTTTGCATTTTCTAAGATATATTGTTAATACTCCTTTTCTTCAGGTGGCTTGGGCTATGCCGCTATTGGGCCTTCTTTCATTTTATGGAATATTTGGTTGGAGAGGAATCGTCGGATTTTTCAGGATGCTAAGTTGACTGTCCAACACTTGTGGAGGAAAATTACTAAGTTGCCGGTTCTGGTGCGGGTGCGGGTTCGGGTTCGCGGGTTCGGCCAAAATTTTTTTTGGGGTTTGGGTTCGTTTTTGGGTTCGTTTTTTTATATATATAAAAAAATATATGTATATGCAAAAAAATTAAGCATAGAAGCAAGAATTAAGTGTAGAAATGCAAGAATAAAGTGTAGAACACCACATAGCATCATATAATCAACAAAACCACCATCAACTTGAATATCATAAAACATAAAACTCGAACTTCAAGTTCAATAACAAGATTCAAAATAATAATATCATGTTCAACAATCAATTTTCATTGTTTCAATGTCAAATGACAAGTGTCAATCATCATATGGATTTGCTAAATTCTCCACATCATCATCATCTTCTTGGACATTAGCAGGATCATTTGAAGAACCACAACCAGCAAAAAAATTCTTGAGTTCAGCCACAATGGACAATTTTTGTGTTTTGGAATGAAAGAATGAGTTGAAAATGGCAATAGTGTGTTTATAATGACTTTTTAGGGTTATATTTGCATTTTTGAATGTTTAAAATAATATTAAATTGTGTTTTAGTTGAAAAAAACATAAAAAAAAATTGAAAAGTGCGTGGGTGCGCTCCGGGTGCCATGTTTTAAGGCTGGGTTCGCACCCAGCGAACCCGGGTGCGTCCGGGACGCACCCAACACCTTTGTGCAGCACCCTGCCCGCACCCACAGGGCACCCGCACCCGCACCCGCACCCGCACCCGATCCGCACCCCACCCGCACCCGAGCCTCTAACAGGCGAATCCGGTAACTTAGGAAAATTATGAGTACGATCCAGGAGACGGTTTTAGCAAGGTGTGACCTTTCAGTTGCTGTGGACCCTTCAGATGCTTCTGTCTACAGCCGGTTTGATTTTCAGGGTAAGGGAGATACCTCTTTGTTAGCCAGAAGAAGCAAAGGTAAACAGTCTGGTAGGAAGATTAATAGGGTTGGGCGGTGGCTTCCCCCACCTCAAGGGGTTTTGAAGATCAATACTGATGGTTCCTCTAGAGGGAATCCTGGTCATGCTGGTGTGGGGGGTATTGGTTGAGATAGTTCAGGTAACGTGCAGTTTCTCTTTTCCATTTATAAAGGATGTCATACAAATAATTACATGGAAGCTCTTGCCATCTTGCACGCTGTTGAGAGAGGGTGTGCTTTGGGGTGGAGGAGGATTATTTGTGAATCTGATTCTCAAGTGGTGATTAATTTGTTGAATGTGCAACGGATGGATGATGTCAACTTGCATCTTGCTTTGGTTATTAGACAGATTCTTAGGTTGGGTAGATCTTTTGAATCTGTGGTCTACTCTCATATTCCTAGAGAGTGGAATGGAGTGACAGATTGTTTGGCCAAATGGGCTTCTGATCAGGGGAAGGATTGGAATATTTGGAATACGGATCAATTACCTGCGAATTACTCTCAATTGATGGATCAGCTGTTGTTGGCTGATAGGATTATGTGACTCTTGGTTTTGTCCGTGGGCGGTTGGCCCCTTCTTGTATTTTGTTCTTCTGTTTGATTAATAAATTTTTACCCCTTTTTTATTATATAGATAAGACAAATAACATTGCTGAAAATCATTGCAATTTTCTGATAGTGTATTGCTTCCTCTAAAACAGTCACAATATATAAAACAAATAGCATTGCTGCATTGCAATTTCTCAGAGTATATTGCTTCCTCTAAAACAGCTTATATAGATAAAACAAATAACTATTGGTTCCTCTGAAACAGCCTATGCAGACACTTGAAACCCTAAGAATGATCTATTGGATGATATTGCATTCATGAATCTTCAGTCATCGCTTGTTAGGTACTCAATAAAGGGTTTGGCAATCGAGTTAATTGACAGTAGTTCGGATCTCGTTGCCAACTCGAAATCCTGGAACTGGAATGCAGGTGCACAGGTGCACCCAACCAAGGAATAATGCATCTCAGGATCTCTAGGTGGAGCTTTAACTAGCACGCTACCATCACTAGAGAAGCTCTCAATATCCTTGGTTGGATAAGACCCAAACCAAACAAATGGTGGAACAGAGTACTGCAACTTTTGCCCTGCTGCCAGATCAGGGCCCAGAATTGTTTGTTTGACTCCTCCATTAGGGTCAAGTTCAAAGACCTGCTCTTGCACAATCCATTAATCAATATAAATTTGATATCCAAAGACAATGGAAATCTAATACATTTCCAAATACAGTGAAGTTGTACTGACCGTCAGAGGTTCTCCCAAGTAGAAATGCCATGTTTCAGCACAGGGGATCCGATGCAAACGGGACACATTTCCTGATGGAAGCAAAAAATATATGGCTGTGCTAATGGGTCTGTCTACCTTGTCTGATCAATTGACATAAAAAATTTAAGTTTCATTACATCCATGAATAATAAGTTCATCCCAAAATCATAAAACTCTACCCAAACAGAGATATAAAAACATAAAACAAATTAATTAAAAAAAGAAAGAGAAGAGAAGAAAACAAAAAAGAATCGCTAAATTCCAGGGACTAAAAATTACAAAATTCTTATAACTCTAAGAAAGCCCAGATCCCAAACTCTTAAGGAACTGTAAAACTTCCAAAATCTATATACCCATTAAACCTTAAAAGCTCTACAGCCGTTAGAAAGCTCAAGAATATTCAGCTCTACAGACCTTAGAAAGCTCAAGAATATTCAGTGGTCTAACAAATGGAATTTTATATACTTATGAACAGATTTTGAATTACAAAATCAGATTTTATTCGGTTTAAATGCAATATAAAATGCACCCAAATAATAAAAGTGAGTGATTGATAGACTTACATTGGGGTGGAAGGATTGATTTGGTAAGCGCAACAGAGGCGTCTCTGAACGTCTCCTTGAAGTAGCCTCCTTCAGGATGAGGTTGGAGCTCCAGTGACGCTGCGATCTGTTTCGAACTCAATGCCATCTTTCTTTCTGTTTGAAAGCAAGAGAGGCCAAGGGTACATCGACCTCTTGTGGATACCTTATTAATATCCTTGGTGGATTTATTAAGCATAGTTCAAGTCAAAGGCGGCTTGTTTATTACTTTAAAATATCCATGGATGGGGTGGGTATATCTAGAGTGTTTTGTTCAAGTTTCTTTAGAGATAATATGTGGTTTTATTTTTGAGTCAAAATTATGAATAACTTGGAGTTTGCACAATAGGAATGGTCATGTTTGTGAATTGATTCTTTTGTAAAGACATAATTTAAACACTCTTCCAATGAACATCTCAAATTAGTAAGTAATCTAGCAATATGTTTTGTAATGTAGAATTTTGAAAGCAAATGAAATTGTATGTAATGAAATGAGTGCTTATACAATTACCACATAAAATATAGAATCTAACTATGTATTTCATTTGTTATATTTTTTCCTCTCGATAATGGGAAAGCACGTTAATCTATCAATCATGAGTTGGCGGCCCCAAGATCGATGGCTCGTGTGAGGTGATAGATGGCAGGAATGTAATAACTGAGAGTGGTGGCGTGGGTGGTAAGGCAAGTTTTATTGGTATTATGATAGGTTTTGTCTGCATTTTTCCCTCAATGGGTTTGGTTTCTTGATGGTTGTGTTTGGTGTTGGCAGGGGAATGCTGGAGGGTGCTTTAGGAAGTGGCTTGAGCTCGAAGGAAAAAGGAAAATGGATGGCTGGTATGCCTCCCCGGAGGCAGATTGCTCAGTGTGGTAGCAGCAAAACAATGGGTGGAAAGATGAAGAGAAATTATTCCCTGTGGAAGCGTCTAAGGAAGATTTATGCGGAGGAGGCGATGGCAGGATTTGTTAAGGACATCGAAGGGGAGATCAAGAACCCCATTCTATGGGAATGGTTGTGCAGGTTACTGAAGCTGGCAAAGGAGGTAGACATAAAAGAAGGGGTAAATGTGAGGGAGGTGATGGGCACATTTGCAGCTAGACCTCGAGACTTCGAGGGGAAGGTGGAATGTATTTGGAGTTGTTCAATCCCTGGCCGTGGCGATGATGCTCTCTGTGGCGTTGGCTTCAATCCTCACTCATCAGGATTTGATTGAGTTTGCTCGGCAGAATGCGGAGAACCATGTGTCTGTGTTGGGACATTTGCATGATATCATGCTAGGAGTGGTGGACACCAAGAAGATGGTGGAAGGTATTGCAGCAAAGATGGAGGTGTTGGTGCCAACACGTGCTCGCCCCTTGTACTCCTGTGCCTGTGACGAGGATGGTGTCGTGGTGGGGTCAGACAGGAAAATAGATAAGTAGTTCTATAGTTTTTTATTTTAGATGACAGTATTTTGGTTTTATATTATGGATAGTATATGAAGTGTGGGCCTCTGTAATTTGTCCCACTTCTACGATGTATAAGTTTCAATCTTCTTCAATTTGGATGTTGTTAAAAACTTTCAGGCTTGACCCTCCCTTTGATAGGTCCTTGGTCCCTAACTAGGGTAATTATATCAAAACAAATTTGTTATATTTTTAAAATTATAATGAAGTTGTTATACCCTTAATATATGTTACCTTTTTGGTTTAGGAGAACAAAAAGATCAAATGGATAGAATTGATTATAAATTGAGACATTTACAAATGCAATGACCTTGTGATAGTCAAAAAGACAATAAGTAGTAATTAGCTCAATATAAATGTTAACATTGGTTTTGTGTTACAATTTACAAAAACAAAACATTGACCTACATTAAATCAATCATGCAAATTGTCTCTTTTTTGTGCTTCCAAGGAAGAAATATTGAGATACAAAATTGAAATAGATGAAGAGGGCAATATTGTTCAATGTAATTAAGACTGTTCAGTGTAACTAAGGCTTTTTAGGTGGCTATATTAACTACCTTTGGAGTGGTTTTATATAAAAGCTTCTAAAGAAGAGTGCATGGGTTGTTCACAGAAGAACTAGAGCATTAAGAGTTAGTTAGAAATTTATTGGTGATGAGCTTGTTGTTCATGTCATATTTCTCCAATTACACTTGTTGTTTTTGATTCAAGTACATACACTTATAATTTGTGTCTATTAACTTTTGCACATCAATAATGTACAAATCAAATGTAACATTGTTAATATTGTATGTGGGAATAGTAGTATTAGCCATGTATGTAAGACCAATATCATAGTTGATGTTGTTGCCATTGCTTTTGTTGTTGTTGGAGTTGGATGGAGGAAGGAACTTCTTGATTATTTGATCCAACAAACCTAAATTTGTATAGGAACTATTTGCAGTAGCATTTTCAATATTGAGGCTCAATGGTATTGATGACAATGGGTTGCAACTCTCAGATGAGGGTGTAGTAGCAAGCTCTTCCAACAAACGAATAACATAATGGATTTCAAATTGGTTTGGCAAAGTGGGTGTAATAAGATTGGTGATAGGTATTGTATTAGTGATGATAGTGGTGGCAAAAGAAGGATAAACCATAGAGCTAAAAGAGGGCTAACAACATGGAAATGAGCATGGAAGGATGAAGTCATCAATAGTGGCATTTTGATAATAGATTTTAGGATTGCGCAATTTAGGTCCAAATGAAGGAGAGATTTTAGGATTAGGATTGGGACTAGTTGGGCCATAGTTCTACCAAGGTGTTGCAATGGCAATATTGTTATTATTAGTTGTAAGATATCTAGGAAGAGAGATGGGAACTTGTAAATTGTTGGAACCACCTCCAAGCAAGTGATGATTCATCTCTGTTGTATGTGTTGAAGACTACATATAATTGGTCATGACCATGTATCCAAAGTTGTTGTAGGTTATGTTGTGTGGTTACACAACACGCCCCATTTTGCCTTAGCAAAATAGGGACCCAACTTTTCTTTTGCTTGTGCTTTCTTGTTTTCTTGTTTTGGGTGCTTTGGTAAAATTCAGTCATGTGTGTCACCTTTGCTTATGCATGTGCATCACAAGGAGGGGGTCATTTGTCCAAGTCAACATCTGCTATCATAAACCTCATGGTTGGAAAGTGTACAAAGTTCTAAGCAAGTTTGCCTTTTGGATCACCCTGATATTGTTTAAGGGTAGAAAGTTATGTTGAGTCAAAGTTCAGTCAACCCTGATATTTAACATGGGGGGTCATTTTTCTAAATATCAGTCATATTTGTTAAGATGACCCTTACTTAGAAAATCACCCGATATTCATTCCATCCCCGATAAGTGAATGTCAAACTAAAATAGGGATAAGTATTTGCCTGTCATGAACTTCATGCATTTGCGGGGGGGGTCATATTTCCTAATATTAGTCATCTTAAAAATATCACCCCTTCGTGAATATCACCCTATGCAAATATGACGATGATGTCATTCGGCTCTAATGAATAGAAGAGATCACCATGATGATTACGTAATCATTTCACTCGACCCACAGAGGGTCATATTTCTAAGTGTCTGTCATATTCCTTAATATGACAATGATGTCATCATGGCCCGATAACAAAGACGATAGGATGGCATGATGATGTCATCATGATCTACACCCGAGGGAGGTCATATTTTTGAATATCTTTTTAACTTTAGGATATAACCTGATCTTGCTTAGTGGTCAAAGGTTGACCATATCACCCTGATCTTTAGTAAATGATTATCCTGCGCCCAAGGGAGGGGGTCATATTTTCCATTAAGGGTCATATTTCAAATATCCCTAATCTTCCGAAGATCACCCTTCGACATTAAATGCAAACCCCAATGGTAGGTGGCACCCTTTTGATTTCAAATACAAATCAGACACTTGGCGGCATCTATGAACTTCAGGTAGATAATCAACAGATTCAATTGAAACAACACATATGCCCTAATTTGTCGTATCGATCAGTTTAAAAGTGAAATTTAGGGATTATTTACATTTACCTTAGCGATAATTATAATTTACAGAGCTCTGAAAGTCAATACCTCCCATTCACCGACTAACGGATCATCATACTCAACGTAACGGAATGGAACAGTCAATATTGCACATCTGCGTTTTCTCTGTTATCAGTCATATAACAAGAAGGGAAAATCGAATATCAGGTAAGTAAATTAAAACCCTCGTTGTTGTCATTTTTTGCAAATCATCTGGTAGGTGTGTTTTAATAGGTTAATCTGCATAATGATGATGCATGAGGTAAATTGCAATGTTGAATAGTAATAATGAAATACATAGTATTCTTGATTTCCCTATTCATAGATCCTAGGGTAAGAAATGAATACCTATATCGCAGGATCTAATGGCTGAGGTCAGGAGGAATAGATCCGACTCTGAGTTTTTGAAGCCTATGTTTGTACAGCCTGAGGGAGTAGGATTTAGATATGGTCAGATAGATGATACACATCATGGGCAAACAAAATTGGATGCATAGACCAGAAGATTGGATAATGATACAGATAACCCTATACTGGATAGGATATTCATGACTGGTATGTGGCATGCAGCCGGATTCCCATATGCAATGGAGGCCACTAAGCCGGTAGTGGAGTGTGCCAGAAATTACAACCCTGAGACAAGGAGAGTAGAAAAAAATGGCAGGGTATATGCCGACTTCTCAATCAAGGGCATTGCTGCCACTTTCAGTTTGCCTATGGGAAGTAAGGTGGTCAGTTTGAACCTGAGTAAGTTGGAGAAGGAGTACAATAATAACAAGAAAGAGGCCAGGAAAGTCATGTATCAATGGAGGGCCAAGAATAGTACATATACAGCCTTTGCCAAGTTGCCTGTATATTTATACAAGTTTGATTTTGATGAAGAATATCAATACATGATTGCCCTGATAAGCAGGATGGTCGACAAGCGACATGCTGGCAACTTTGAGAATTGGATGTATGGAATTATCCAAATGGTGTTATATTCAGACAACAAGCCTCTGTGGGCCAAGATCATCAGCGACAACTTGGATGAGGGCATGAGAAAGCTAGGAGGCAAGTCTTGTATATTCCATATGACCTCCTATGTGGTATATGCATGTGCTTTTCATGGAACATTTAATGCCTTGCAAATAGTGGGCAAGATGGGAAATAGCACTGGTGATGTACACATTTGGGATCATTACCCCCAATTGCAGAGGAAGGCATACCTCTAGGACTACAGACTAGTAAATGACTCCTTTTCAATGCATTTACTTAGAACTATGGAGGAGGATAGAAAAAAGAGATTGAGCATGGAGGCTCAGGCCATTATATACAAACATGGGGCTTGGTTCATCCAATTCCCCACCTTCTCATACATAAGGGTAGAAGGATTTGAAGGATAGCCCTTCATGTTGCCAAGATACCCCACTGATAGGGTCATCTTGATTGAGTTTGTCAGACAAGTGTCCACTTCAGTTGAGGCTCACATAGAGAAGAAGAAGATTCCTCCTATTTTATTCCTAGTATACATAGGATGGTATATATGCTCGGACAGATAGAGCATCAAGCATGCTATTGGAGGGTTAAAGCTCATGCACTTGCAGCAATTTTCTATAGCAAGGTCATATGACCCATATGGCAGAATGCAAAAAATATTGGGAAAACAGATACATCAAAAGCATCTTGAAGATTATTGGACAGACTGTGATGATGAGGCTGAGCTTAGGAGACGAAATTACCAAAGGCTCACCCTCAACCAGATCAAGACTTTTGATTGCATTTCAGTTCCTGCACAGCTGCATCATGATGATGGGAAAATAATGTCAAATGAATATGAAGACAAGGTGTATAATGACACCATTTCAGCTCTTGATCTAACACTTCCAGAGGAGACATCATTGGATCAAATAATGAAAGGGGTCCTCCAACTGACAAAGATTTGGGTAACTGTTGAGGTTACTAAATTGAAGAATAAGGGTATGGCCCTCACTATTGACAATAAAAAGAAAAGGCAGGAGCTCTCAGATGAAGAATATGATGATTTTCTAATTGAGAAGAGGATATCTAATGGAGAGAGACTACCTGATGAAGGGAAATAGCCAGCACACAAAGGCAAGAAGGCTGATCCTGAGCCACAGGGGGTAGTTATCAAGAGGCTTCCATCAAAAGGTGATGGGGCATCAACATCTGCTCATGCGTCTTCATCACAACCGCCCCCTGATAAACAGAAGACCAAGAGGATAATGAAGCCTATTCCTGAAGATACAGAGAAGCAAGTGGAGAATGAGCCTCTACAGGAGAATCCCTTGGAGGAAGAACAGGTGGATATGGGACCTAGGGATGATGATTTATTAATAACAAGGAAGAAAAGAAAGGAGGTGCTACAGACACCACCACCCAAAAAGCAAAGGACAACCATGAGGGGCGATGTTAGCGTTGACCCCATCATATTAAGAGGTATGGGTGGTTTGACCTTCAGGAGAGAACTGTAGCACTAAGTCCCCATCCCTGAGATAATTCAATTTAAGACTGAGAGGATGGAGGAGCAACAAGAAAAATAAGTGCATATGGCTAGTAATGAGTCCCCTTTCCCTCATGATGACACTGTAGAATTATTAGATGATGAGGTAGTCCAAGACGTAGCTGCTCAGTACATGGAGACCTTGGTTGCCAATACCAAGATGACCCCTCATGGGACCCCAATGGCCTAAAAGGTAACTAACCAGGCGAGGGATGAAAAAGAAGGAACAAAATAGGATAACCCCGAGGAGGTAGCCCAACAGATAGGGTTAGCTAATTTGGTTGAGTAGGTTACTAGTCTTGCAGCAATATACCTAACCTACCAGGGTAATATCAGCCCAAATAAAGACATTGATCCACCTTTGGAGCCTAAAAAGGATGAAAACACAAAGCATACAGAGGCAGGTGATATGACACCCGATCAAGACAAGGATCAAAACACTGTACCCACAGGACAAGAACAATCATAAACACAACTTTAGAGTGGGGGTAATCAGGATATGCTAGACAAGGGTGTTGAGCAAGACCAAAGAGGTCCATCGCCACCTACTGAAGGGGGTGATCAAGGTAATAATCTAGGTATAGAGGAGAAATCACCTGAGAAAGAGGTAAACTTGGAAGAAACATATGCATTTAAGGATAAAGAGCAAAGTTTGTCATAGGGTGGGGGTCCAGAGAGAGAAATAGAGAATGTGACCAAGGGTGATCAAGATGATCTCCAAGGCCAAAATACACAAACTTCTCAAGAGACCAATGTGCCACAAGATGAGCAAAAGGAGAAAGCTCAAGAAACTCCAGAGGAGAGCTTACAAAAGGAGGCACAAGACCGAGATGTGGATACTCAACAAGATCCTCCTCCACAAAAGGAAGTCCCTCAACAGGAGGTACCTCAAGAAGATCCCCCTCATGAGAAAGTATATGAGGAAGAAATCAGAATAGAACTTTCACCTAAGAGGGTAGAGCATAGTGCAGAGTCATCAGACACCTAAAATATAGGGGGTGATCATCAAAAACCTAAGGGTGATGTGCCTTATTGGTTGCAACGAGAGGTACATATGCAATAGGTAGAGGAGGTACAGGACTTTGATGTTTCTACACTATTTGCTGGAAGCATGATAAAACCAAGAAGAAAGGCAAGGCTAACATCTGCAATCAAAAGAGACTCTACTACAGGTAGGAGAGCTGCACAAATAGCCTTACCTACAGTAGAAAAAGAGAAAGGCAAGATAGCCTTTGAAGATTCTTCGATCACTAATGTTGATCTAGGTTTTGCAAATGAGGACCAAGAAGGTCAAGAAGGAAAAGACATTATTGATTCTCTGACACAAAGGGTGAAGAGAGAAAAGGAAAAGAATAAGAAACATAAAGAGCACATTTCTCAACTACATTCTTTTATTAAAGGATTAATTGATCCAAAACATACACTTGTCAGTGCAGCCACTCCATTAACTATTATATCCCAAGAGGAAGTTACAGGGTTGGACCTGATGAAGCATAAAGCACAATTAATGGACAAGTGGCTGATGTCATCTATCTTTGAAGCTGAGGATGTAGTGAAAACCTCTTTGGAGAGGTGGAATTCTCTTAGTTTCTTGAAGAGAAAGGTGGATAAACTACAGAATGAAGTAGGCAGGAGATCCTTCAAATTGGAGAAGCATTTAGATGCTTTGAATGAAATGAAGAGGATTGATACATAGATACTTGTAAGTAATAATATACTAGATAATAACAGGTCCCACTTGCTAAGTATCTGGTATGAGGATACTAGATTTGAATGTGACATATTGAAGAGATGCAACAGAAAACTCAGGGATATAAGTGTCAAATTGCATAATCTAATGGCACATGAGGCAGAAACCTTGGAGGCATTGAAAGGGAAGGTAGAAGGGAAAATAGAAAATCAAGATGTAGATTTTGTTGTTCAGGCTTTCCATGATAACTTCAAGCAAGCTGCAGAAGATCCCTTGCACCATCTGACAGAAGAAATCATGAACAAGGTCATGAGGATGAAGGTCAGGGTGGAAACATATAATGAAACCTTGAATAGTAGAAAGAATAAGATGGATGCTCTTCAAGTGAAATTTCATTCCCCACAGGCATGCAGTACTAAAAGCCAAGGTTCAGGATGGAGGTGAGATTGATAGAGTAGTACAAGCATATGAATCTATTAGGGCAATGATGAAGGTACATATAGGGGATGATCTGTATCGAGGTGATAGTGATAATGAAGATGATGATGATGATGCAGAAAATGATGAAGAAGAGGAAAGTGAAGAAGAAGGAAATGAAGAGTAAGTACAGATGCATGATAATGGAATCATATACATGATCCACTTGCAAGCAAATGAGTCTTGCTAGATAGTTGCTAGCTGGCAACTTGTGCCACATATGAAGATGTTGACTAAGTTAATTAAGCAATGTTGACCATTGATCTGAATAGATAATTCTTGACCATTGGTCATTTGTAACCACCTCCTCTCCTTGTTCTATAAAAGAGGAAGGAGTGCACTCTTTTATACATTAGAAACTTAATTGAAATTTGATTGCTGAAGAATTCAGGACTGATTTCAAGGTTATTGTGAATGTACATGTTTTTGCATACTTAATGAAAGAGAAGCTATTTGATTACAAATCATTGTAAATATTGAGTAGTCAATGAATGAGATCTGGATTTATGCATTGATTAGCTGCATCCCTTGGAGTGCTTATCAGTTTGCATGTGTTGTTTTCATTCCTTGTTTCTTTGAAGTTAGCATCAACCGTACCTAGCTGTGGAACATCCTAGTGAAATTATGGTTTGATTTCTTCTCTTCATGACTATATCTGGAATGTATGTGACTCAACAGCTAAAGGTTCACCAAATTTAGAAGTATTTCTTTAATTTTCTTAAATTTCATTACAAATCACCTTCACAATTGCAAATTGTTACTCTAAAATTTAAAACTTGAAAATTTTCAATTTTTTGTGCATTTCCCTGTGTGCCCTGAGACCTACCAAATCACAAAAATAATTATTTTTGAAAATCTCAGCAAGATGGCATGAATTTCTCTTATGGACATGATCCTATCCCCATTCCACCCCATCTAGCAAGTTTTCACGTTCAGATGCCTCACTGTTTGCAAGATTTTTAGCTTCACATTTTCTTGCTTATGGTTCACAAACCAAGCAAAAATTTGAAGTCCTGGTTGCTGGAAGTTAAAATAATTTTGGGTTTTTCTCTGCATCGCCTGATAGTCTCGCTATCCGAATTTTGTGCAAATCTGAGTTGTTTTGTGAAAGATATACATGTTTCCATCTTTCTGGCCGGAACAGGGTTTCATGGGAAATAAATAATGGCAGATTATTTCACATTATTCTAATCTTTATACAGTATTCCCAAGTTAATATTTTTCAAGGGGTCAAAGTTCTAAAATAGCCATAAAGTTATGCTTCTCAAAAGTTGAAAGTGGGTAAATATGTTCATATATTCACCATGGCACATTACAAATCCCTGTGTTTTAAAAGATTAATGACTTTGTAATAAAGTCAAATATTCAAGGTGGCTTTAAAGTTAATGACTGTCAAAGATAAATTCCTTATATTGTCGGGCATCTCATAAGTTTGGAAAACTCACTTTTACCCGACTCTTTATTGTCGCGGAATTTCCAAGTTCCAAAACTCCAAAGGAGCGCGACTTTGTGGTTCTAAAGTTTGTGAAATGCCTGACTCTGCGACTTCTACAGGAATTCCCCTACTGTGCCAAGTTGTAAACATGGATAATGATGTCGTAGATTGAAATGCTCCAAGTAGACATGTATACACGATGTGGCTACACAGACAAAGAATAAGAACTATCCGAAGAATGACTCAAATGAAACGCCGTCCCATGGAATGCAGAGATCGCAGAGGATATTCACAAAATGGACTTGTTGGTGAGACTTTAGAAACTTTCGAGCAAATACAATTTTCTGCTGTGAAACCAAACACCGTAACTCCTGCCAGCTCGTCAGTTTGAACTCGAGAACAGGTTATGGATATCTCTCAAAGCATATAGGATAAAAGAATTTGGGTTCAACATCTTCTTCACGACCAACATTCTACTCACTCACCATATGAAATGTTGGACAGAGTGTCTCAAGGAAATTGTAGTTCCATGGAATGCAATGTATGCAGGATATGTTTGAAGACCATTTATGCAAAGTGATGATTAGACTATGATAGCAGTTCCAGATCATGAGAGCGCGGTGCAATTGATGAGAGAGATCTTGATGAACCTCAATCAAAGCAAAAGCAGCATTACTAAGAGCAGAGCGTGCCTATGATATAGTTGGAATAGCGTATCCTTTGAGCTTCCTATGGTTACAGGCACCAATTATAATCTGAAATGTTCAAGATATGCACAAAATGAAGAACTTTTATTCTCTATACCAGCGCCATTAATATCACCATAGAAAGCATTGAACAACACGCTGGATGGTCACAGTAAGAGGAAAGGCTTCCAAACTAGTTGTAAGTGCCAGTATAGTCTTGATGGACGTGTATGCAGAATGTCGAAGCACGGGCAAGGCCGCAAACTGTTTGACAAGCCGTCTCGAAGAGCCGCAGACTCATCAATTGTAAATGATCACAGAGGATGCACATGAACTATCCTATTTGCCAACATCACCACATATCTTCAATCGAACTGCATCTGATTGAATTGACTTAAAATTGACTTTCAAGAGACCCACCGCCGCAACATTGTTTTGGGTAATTATTATGAGAGTCAGGCAGAAGGAACATGAACCGATTGACAAATGTTTCAAAAGAATGTACTCTCATAGAATGCATCGATTGCATGATATACATGTGAAGGGAGCTTTATGGAGTGACTTCGGCTTGAATGATGAGCCGGTTACAAGTACCCACCAAAGTATAATGCTATTACATTATTTTTATCAAATATTAGGGTTGCAAATGCTCTGATAAACATGTATGCAGATTGTGGGAGACTCATCGATGAAAATGTGGAAGCATAGCCAATGTGAATTGGCTGCTTGACCGAGTGTCTTGAAGAATTCATGGTCTCATATAATGCCATGCTCGCTGTATGGAGTATAAATGATGATCGCTTAAGCTGTTGTAAATACTTCACAATTGCCTTCAAATTTTGCTATTTCAGTAACAAGCTCAACCTTTCAGATTGGATGAAAGAAAATTGGCATCTCCTCCGCACTTTTGAACGGCATATGGACATCTAACGAAGCATAATGAAATGAAGTCTTTGTCAGATATTATAGCTCGAAGCTCCTGGTAGACATTGCTACAAAGCATTATGTAAAGTGAGTTTTTGTCAGATATTATGGTTGGAAATGTTATGGAAGATTTAAGCACATGGAATAGAAAGCATAGGCAAGGTTCCTATACCTCGTGATGTCCATTGGTAATTCCTTTATGTACCTTACCTCCAGTAATGGATCGCTATGCAAGGCTCTGTATCCATGGTGACACAATGGAGAGGCGTTGAGAAGCTACTAAGAGGGGTACTCCGTGCACAGAAGACTATATGGTGTCTTAAAATCCTTCTGGAAATCACAGTGGCACACATGAGCTGGACTTCTTTGTGAGAGTGCTACTAGTGAAAGCCCTGTCAGCATGTCTGCTGATATCGTGGTGATAAATACAGAGTTGCACACTAGCCAGTTCTCTTAATCTTTGTATTTTGCCAACTATTATTGTTACTCTAATCTTTGATTCCTCTGAAAGCAAGCTAAGTGTATTAAAAGAGTGACTTAATGTTCTTCAATCTAGGGGAATGTATGCTATACGATAAATTGAGTAAGTTTATGAGAAGTGGGAGCCACGATAAAATCAAAGAATTAAAAGACCACAAGAAAGAATGAAGTCATTACAAAGGAATACAAGAGGTTATCAAAAGACAGTTATTCTACGGGAAAGAAAATCATTTTCTAAAGCAGTTACGGGAATCGTTAAGGTTTCGGAAGGAAAATTTTATAAATATGTAACCTGTAGATTAAAGAGGGATCTTTTTTTTTTGTCTTTTTCCAGTCCGAGGAATAGGGGAAGCAGGATAGCAATTTTATTTTCAATGTAGTTTTATTGTATAGAAGTGTGGAGGCTTTGAACTCACTCATGGACATTGAAGAAATAAAGAGATATTCTGAATCTTTGTATTCATCAGTATTTTCTTTTGGTTGCAACTGAACTGTGCTTCTTTGTAATCACTTTTCTATGTCTATCTGTTATATCAAGATTGTGTATGCAATTATTTCTGGAACTTTGTTTTTAGAATAATTCATCCATTGGAAGGAATTTGTTGCTCATTCTTTTCATGTTTCTCATCGTGAGTGTAGAATAAGTGAACTTTGTGTCATTCATTTTGCATTCACCATTTTGAATTCAATCTTTGCGTCTACTTCATGGCTATGGGTAGATGGTATCCATGACCCGTATGGGGAGAGGGACTCGAGAATCATAAAATCATGAAACCAGTTAGTCGAGAATCCCATCCCTCGTAATTGGATAGATGTACAAATACTCTCCCACTTCCCGATCCCTGCAATCTCGTTTTCAATCTATTCTAAGTGCCGCGGCTAGGGAATATGGGTTTACGGCGAGGTAGGAATATAGCGCTTCAAGAAGCAGGATCGGAATATCGCTATTCAACCCCTATTGGTGGCCACCGGGTCGAGGTTTGCGGCATGGATGGAACGAACACTCAAAAGCTCATGGTCCCGGCGGGTGCTCAATATCTCTTCCCGGGTGTGAACCTCGCTTCTTGATGACCCAACGACTAAACTCGGGTGAGATGAGAGGTCTCTTCCTTTCCCTGCCGGGCATGGGTGGGCCAGGTAGGGTGTTCTCTTTATCCGCTTCTATCTCTCCCGTCTAATCCGATTCTGCGACTGAGGGGCACTACTAAAATAACCCGCCAATTAATCTACCCCTCCCCCTCCCCCTCCCCCTCTATATAGAAGCGGGATAGGGATAGGGAGATAGGGCCCCTCTCACTATCTGGGGGCCGTTGGTCAGGTCGAGTGCTGACTATAGATAGTCATAGTCTCCCTCGATCAACCAACCTAGTTCGATCAGGAGTTTTCCTCTCCTCACTTCGTGTTCTGAAAGAGGAGTCATTCCGGTCGCCGAGCTAATCCAGTCAAGTCATTCTGGTCATTCGAGCGTTAAGCGGATTGGTCATTCCGGTTGGTTGAGTTATTATATCCTTTTGCCCCGTATTTCAATTCATTGCAAACCATTTGAAGATAGCTGCGCCTTGTAAAATAAGCAGAGAGCACTTGCAACTAATCATTGCAAGTGACTCAACTGTTGGTCAGGTTGTTACTGTCATGGGCAAATGGAGTATAAATTGAGGTGACAAATCTGTTAACCAACACAAATAACATACAATCTAAAGCAAATGAACATGGAATATGCCTATATTTCGTAGACAATTGAAAATATAGAGCATATTTTGAATAAAAGCATGTCAAAATGATAAATATCATGTAAATACAGATGTATATCCATGATAAATATATGAATATCCACTTATAGGCACACTATTTGAATGAATACACAGTGTAGAAGTATATACAAGTTCATGACAGTAAATGCTCAGAAGAATTGATCAAACTCATAAATATCACTATAATCTGTGGAGCATAGTAGAAATAACCTTGTTTGTGAAGTGAATTTATAGGAAACAAACGTAAAATCGATTACTTATACAATGTAAGACCCCTTGAAATAGAAAACAACATGTCACATCAACCTCTGAGTAACGTCAGACGATCATGACCTGATCAACAGAGCCTTGGAGTCATCAATTTGTTTCAAATTGATCGTACTTTTCAAGATAATAAAGGTTTGTTGTGCAAATTTTTATGCATGTTGTTATGACTAACAATTATCATCAACATAAATTGGCGCTAGAAGGATGGCCTTCTTTCTAATTTTGAAAGTAATTCAATTGTATTTGCATTTCCCTATGTTAGAAATGAGGTAATATTCTCAAAGTTCATCACAATTGTTCATGTTTTAAGTGTTCATGTAAGGATTTGCTTGTTCTATATGCTCTCATACTTGTTCATCATAAATATTTTAGAATTGAGTATAGATATCTTGAACTTTACAGTCAATCGTTGCAATCTTTAAAAATGGAGTGTTGTTCAAGTTTTCTTGCTAAGTCTTTGTTGTATTTTGCTTGTGTTACCTAATACCCTGATATTTGTGTCCGAAAGTCTTATACCTGTTCACGTTTGCAGCGTTTGTGCAAATATTGCATAAATATCTAGCTAGTTTTAAGTTTTGACCATAAATACATCCTTTGTTTGGTTAGTTCAGTTGATCTTTACATAAAAACAAGTTAAATTTCCACAAATTGTAGAAATCCTGGCTCTTAGGCCAAATATCAAGTCCAAATCCAGTGGACTCTTTGAGGAACTACCTATCCGTGGATTTAGACCTAGAACTATAGACATTCATCACACTCCTGGTTCTAGTACATTAGAATCTTCACCAGGACATACTCCAATAACCCCTGCTGAGTTGCAAACACCTACAGGACCACCTGTAACACCTCAAGTCCCACCTCCACCGGTTACAATGTCATTCTTTGCTACAGACTGTCCTTCAACCTTCAATGCATATCATCCTTTACCTAAAAATCCTGACAAGATTTGTCCTAAGTATCATCCATATCAGGATGCTGATGATCACATCAGAACATTCAAGGAAGCTTGTTGTAGAGCTAGGATTGAACATCAAGATGTGGTATGCTGATTATTTCCATTTTCCTTAGGGAAAGAAGCATATAATTGGTATATCAGTCTTGGTCAAGGTTCAGTTGGTTCATGGGCTGCCTTGGAGAAAGCTTTCAAAGACAGATTCAAGATACCTATAGATCCTTCAATGAATTATCATTTGTTTGCCACAATCAAAAGATTTAAAGGAGAGCCTATTGCTAACTTTAATGCTAGATTCCAAAAGATGTTTTCAAAACTGGTCGCTCCCTATAATGTAGTAGATGAAGCTACTAGGAGTATATACTATTCAGCCTTAGATCCCTTGACCACTATGTTCATAAGGAGGACACATCCTAATGTCACAACTTTGGTAGGAGCTTTTGAAGAAGCTATAAAAGTCAATCAACAATTGATCCCTGCTCCAACACCAAATATCGCTTTCCCTACACCAAACATAGCATTTCCTGCATACCCTGCATATCCTACTCAACAACAGACCAATGGAGTCATGATGCCTCCAACTATAGTACCGAGTCCATTACAAGTACCTCCACTCAGCATTATGCCACCTCCAAATGGAAATGGCCAGATAGTACAATATCCAGGACATACACAAGTACCTCAAGATGTAGGACAGAGTTATAACAATGGTTCTTTTTTCAAACCTTAAACAGAGAATGTAGTAGCCAAAGTTCAGGAAGAGAAGGAAGAAATTAAAGAGATATCAACACAGTTGAGAAAATTGACAACTGAAATCACTCATCTGAGAAGTCAAAATTTCTATTCTCAGCTGAATCAAAACAGAGGATATAACAATGACAGATCAAGCTATCCTGAGAGGGGATATAACAATGATAGGAACTACAATAATAAAAATAATAATAGTGGTAACAATAATGCCCCTAGACAATCTAGAGTGTGGAACACTAGGCCAAACAATGGTTCCTTTCCATCACCCTTAGATAATCAGCCTCCTAGTGAACCTAAACAGACCACTAGGGTGAACCTGGCAGAAGCAACCCTTACAAACTGGTGTAGGATACATAACATCAATACTCATGCTGAATTGGATTGTCCTCAATTTAGGATAGTAGCCAGCATTTTTCAGGCTGAGGTATCAAATATTGCAGATAACCCTCCCTTTGTTCAAGGAAATGAAATTGTCCCTTGTGGATATGACTCTGCTCTTGTATTGTAAAGTTTTACCAATCATCCTCACCATCAAGCAATGTCAGCTCATGAGAATTATACTCTAGCATGTGAGGAGTCAGCCATGGCTTTTGAAACAAATTATGTTTTTCCTTTTGAAGATGAGAATGAACCATCAGTTGAACATGAGGAAGTGCATGCCTATCAACAACAATATCAGGGTAGACATAATTATAACCTAAGGAATAACTCAAACAGACCTTCTGGTCCCTTGACCACATCTTTGCCTCCAAATAATTTTAACACTCCTCCTGATCCAAAGGCAAGTAATAACCCTGGATTTCCTAAGGTTAATGCTGAATATTTAACACCACAAAATGTAGTGGCAAAAACTAATAACCAGCTTCCTGAGTCTGACAAATTGGTCACATACTTAGCAGATGAAATGAAAAAGATCAAAATTATCCTGTCATTGTCAGAATTACTTAAAACCCGAGCTATTAAGAAGGTGTTCATGAAATCTTTAGATGACCCTACACCAAAAGAGGGTAGCCATCCCCTTAACTCAAGCCAGACTCTGAATAAAGATCATGCAGCTAAGGATAATAATGTTAAACACAGAACTTCAACTACTGTCTAGGCTGTTGAAACTTCACACATGACTCTTTATAGGGATAAGACCAAGTCACCTCCATTTCTCCTTACCATAGGGATGTTTAGTAAGAATTTACATAATTGCTTAGTAGATTCAGGTGCATCAACCAACGTAATGCCATTATCCATATGTAATGCCTTAGGGTTACATCCTGCCAAGTCACTAAAGAAGGTAACACAGTTGGATAAAATTAAGGTGAGTATTGTAGGAGAGTTAACTCACATTCATATGCAATTAGCATCAGATCCAAGAATTCAATACTACATTGATATCCAAGTAGTAGATATCCCTGATACATATGGAATGCTACTTAGCAGGGATTGGTCAAAAACACTTAATGGATACATGTCCACTGATTTCAATAACAGGTGGTTACCTTGGAAAGTGATTCCTAACCAGATTCAGATAGATGTTGAATCCTGGATGAAACACATGATTACTGAATATAACAAAACCAATGAAATCATGTATGTGAATGTTGAACCTGGAGTTTATACCATCAGACCCCAAATAGTCAAGATAGAGGAGATCCTCATGTATGATATTCATGTTGATAAGGATAACCTTTAGGATGACAGAGTAATCATAGAGTCTGACCACAGTTTAGAGGATGATAATGAAGTAGATCATTTTAAGAACTTTGAATTGTATTTGTCCCAAAAGATGCAACATTGCCAAATATTAAATGTCTAATGAAGTTGTTTTGATCGAAGGATGGTGCAGGTTACATGATGAGGCACATTCTAAGAAAACTTGTGATGCCTGCTTAGACATGATGGAGTTGGAACAAGTATGCAGTGATAAAGGAATATCATTGTATACACCTAAAATTGACATGACTCTACTTAAATAAATATTTTAAATATTTATTTCATCTTCACATTCCTCTATCAATAAATAAATAAATAAATAAATTTATTTGATTTACTTCCTCTCATTTAATTAAATAAAATTATATTTATTTAATTAATTAAATTCATCTACACCAACTTCATTCTTCTAAATAATTAAATAATTTTAATTATTTAATTAAAATATTTTATTCTTCCAAATTTAAATAAAATGCAATTTTATTTAAATTAAATCTTAAATCTCCACAAAAAATAAAATATATTTAAATATTTTTTTTATTCCTCTCAATTATCTACAAATAATTAAATAAATCTATTTATTTAATTATGCTTTCTTATCTTCTAAAAATATATTCTTCTTGTCATACAAAAGCAAAAGCTGAGTTAAAGCAACTTTGCTCTTAAATTAGAAAAATAAATCCTAATTTAAGAAAATGAAAACTCATCCTCGTCAAGAAAACTTTTAACTCAACAAAGCTTCTTTTTGAATGACACATGTCCTTCTTCTATTGGTTGCACGTTCCTCAACTATCCTCCTCCGTTGATCTTCTTATTTCTTCTCAACCATTGATCTTCCTTCACCCAACTCTATAAATACAACCCTCTTCTTCTTCATTTCATATATCCATCGCTTGAGTAAACTTATGTTGTGGAAACACTAGCGCGCCTTTGGCACCACTACTACCATCACTCACATATCATTTATCATCCATCAATAGTGTGTTGAAGCTCATCTTCAATCACACAAAGTATCATAGCCAACTTCATCTTGTCATCTTGAGGACTTCGAAGCAAGGAAGCAAGCTTCCTGAGGGACAACATTCATCTCCATCAAGATCAAGATAGAAAAGGCGAGCAATGGAGGACGAAAGGTAAAAGGTTATAAGTATTTCTATTTGCTATTTTAAATCTCCTTTTCCTTCATATTCTGTTGATGTTTGGGTTTATTATTGTTATTGATTAATCCACATTTTACCCTTACATTTTTGGCACCCATTGTGGGGCCCTTGTCCCTTTTTCTAATAAAAAATCTAAGTTTTTGAGACGCAGGTTCTGTACAGATTTCGTACAAGTTTTATGACAGGATCATCCGGCGCATACACTCTAAATTGGTGCATTTACCTCCTGTCACGGTGCATACAGTATTTTGGCACAAACACTCTCTGGACTGATGCTTCTACCCTCTGGTTCGACGCCTACGATAATACAGTGCATACACACTCTGTTTCGGTGCTTATAAACCCTGTTCCGGTGCTTTTGCATTTACGACGCATATACCTTACCAGATGGCGCTTACACTCTGTTTCATGATGCATTTATCTATTTAACACATTTATATCATTTTCCTGTGCTTTTGACACCTGTCTTAGCGCATCTGTACAACGACACATGCTAGCTCTATTTCTGCGCATTCAGATTGCATAGCGACGCTTCTGTTTTGCACTGTGGCTTTAGGGTTTCGTCTAATTTTTTATGTTTGAGATAATGCTTGTCTTGCAGGATTAGAGGCTGGATTAGATCATTTAGCTGCATTGACTAGTTCATTTAGACTAATTAGGGGAAAAAGTAACCAAAAAAATGCGTGCATACAAACTTCATGTAGTCCTTAACTAGGAAGAGAGTAATTGAACCATTGCTATATCTGCATATTGCTATCTTCTTTAGTTAGATCATTGTTATCTTACAAATGAGAAAATGAACAATGCTATCTTTAAATACACTTCAAAGTTAACAAATGCGTGAGTGCACAAGTAGATAGCCCATTTAGTTGTTTTCCTTTTAACTAGGTTTGGATTAATCAGTGTCCTCTGTGCTTATCGAATGACAATAGGCTTATGCTCTCCCCTTAACTGGGTGACCAGAATGCCAGACTTGTTATTCCATTTGTTTAACCTTTAGAGGGGCCTGCCCTTGGATGTGCGCCTGTCCAAGTGGGAACGACCCTGAGTGGAAACAGGCTAAAGCCAAGCCCTACCAATCCACTTAAAATGAACTGTGCTTGAGGTGAAAACCTCCTGTAACGAGTGTTGCTAAGTTACACTGATGGCCAACCTCCCCCAAAACCCTCTAAGGTGTAACCCTTTGAGGCTAGGAGACTCCATAACGGAGAGTAGTGCCGCCGCACGTGTAACCACTCGAACGGTTGCCTTGACTACGAACCATTTGTGTAGTATACCAAAAACTCCTATTTATTGACACAAAGGGTGGAGCTCTTGAAGTGGCCTTGATTCATGTGATTCTTAGTAGAGGTAGCAGGGACAATCCTATGGTTTGGTGGGGGTACGAGCCTAAGGAAACCTGGATTTGGTATGCGTGAGAAGTGAGTTCCGTGGAGAGGAGCCGGTGCTACCAAATCCTAGAGCTACACACTTTGAATATGCACAGCTAGAGGATTCAACAAATACTGTCCTATCTAGCCTAGGGTGTGCTTGTTTTTGAGTCAAATAGTCCAAAAATATATAAAAATAACAAAAGATAAAAATCATGAAAACTTCTATGTGTTTGCTGTGTCTTTGCCATAATTGAACATCAAATTTCAAAAACACCAAGTTTTCAAACCAAAAATAGAAAAAAATCTTGAAAAATGTTCTAAAAACTCTAAAAAACCAAGCAAAAAACCAGAGTTGCGCATTTGTCATGACCCGTGCCACATTTCATCCAACTTTTAGCACATATAAACTCTGTTGCAGCGCTTTTGAAAAACCACCAGAATTATGCATTTGATACGACTTTTAGTGCATTTGAACTTTGTCACAGTGCATTTACTATTGTGCATCCAATCTAGAGAGTAAATCCATACCTTCCGAGAGCAAAATTTTCAACTTTTCAAAAACAATTTCAAACATGTCTTAGTTTTTCCAAAAATTTGATTAAGATCTTGTAAATCAACCATTTCCCTCTTTTTCCACACCATAGCTACTTTTTCATCCAAACTCTCACAGAATTCTTCCAAAATCCAACAAGGTTAGAACCGAGCTCTTCTTGATCACATCAAACCTCAAACAAGCCTAGTGAGTCTCCAATATCAAGGATCACTTATCCTTTTCTCTAGGAACTCCACTAGGGGATTGTGCAAAGACTAGTCCACATCAAGTAAACGGATTTCTATCATCCTTGCTTCGACTATCGTTTTGTTCATCCACTTGTTTGACACCAACTAGATCTAAGGAGAACCTTGCTTAAATCTTGTCACCTTCTAGCACCTTGTTCAAAACTTTCTCACTCCATCCCATCTCTAGTCACCTTGCATGGTCTTAACACGGTCTCAAAAACAAAAATAGATTGAAATGGCTGAGAAAATTGTTCCAAACGGTCACGAAAGTGATGAAGAAATTTCTATGGATGAGATCCTTCAAATGCAGCATGACCCAAAATTTCAACGCCTATTGGAAAAGGTACTTGCCCAAGACCCTACCAAATTCTTTTTACACCTGGCAAATCTAGGAGTCAAGCTCCCTAAAGATTATGACGTAGAGGCTCTAAAAGAAATTGAGGAAGAAAGAAACCCTGAGGGAAGTAGACATGAGGAAGTACCCACAGACAAAAGCAAAGCAACCATTGATTCCACGGATGCCCTAAGTCTAGTGAACCAACAGATCAAAGCTCTACAACAACAATTCACAGACATGAAAATAGGAGCATCGACTAAACATTACACCCTAGAGGATATTTCACCATATCCTTTTGATAGGACCTTGATCATGATACCTTTCCCCTCTAAATTTAAGGTTCCAAAATTTGATAAATATCGAGGAAAGGGTGATCCAAGGGACCACATTAGGGAATTCAATGTTGCATGCCTTGAGGTCGCACACAATGACACTTACCTTATGCGACTGTTTCCACGAAGCTTAGCAGGACAAGCCATGGAGTGGTTTTCTAGACTACCACCCAGCATTAAAGCATTCAATGAACTTGTGGATAAATTTGTCACCCACTTCTCTTACAATATTGAGCACAACACCTTAATATTGGATCTTTGTAACACCAAGTAAAAAGGTGGAGAATCTTTCACCGCCTTCCTACAAAGATGGAGACAATTGGCAAGTAAGTGCCCACACCAAATGCCTGAAAAACAAATGTTGGAAATGTTTGTTCATAACTTACAAACGGACCTAAGCTATCAGATACAAATCCAATGTCCTACTTCCTTCAACAAGGTCATTGAGATGGGTCTCATCATAAAAAAATCTTTAATCACCAAGGGTCAAATAAAGCTCTATAAAGATGCTCCTAGTACCAACACCAACACAGATAAACCAAGATTCTGGATGAATAAAAAAGAATATTGTGAACGATGGGGTGGTAGATGCCAAGAATGCGGCACCCAAGCAACCAATCTTCAACTTATCAACTCCTCAGAACAACCCCCCACAAAACAAACCAAGAAACACTGAATCATGGTTTACCAATTTTCAACCTAGGAGAAAGTTTACACCATTGGGAGAATCATTGGAAACTACCCTACAGAAGTTAAACGCAAACAAGATCATAACACTTCTCTCAGCACGAGAATATGAACCGAAAGTCAAACCCCATTGATGGAACGACAATGATTTCTGTGAGTACCACCGAAATAGGGGGCACAAAACCAACGATTGCATTACACTCAAGCACACTATCCAAGATTTGATTGAACAAAACAAAATATCCATTGATGGACATACCTCTAATAGTGTTCATCAGACATTCAAGGATTCTCTTCCCAACTATGAGCAGGGAGGACCTTCCAACAAAAACAACGGTGGATCTAACAACGCAAATTACACAAATGTCGGCTTTGATTATGTTGTTAACCATATCTCAAAAAGTGATTCACACATCAATGTGATCACTATAAAGAAAGATCCAGATTGCAATGTTACCACCCACAGTAACAGAGTCACTCTTAGAGGAGCGTCCGCCACTCCGGCTAATCAGTACAGTATCCTAGAACTTCTGCGTCTATCCCCGTCTCATAGGGCCATACTTGACAAAGACTTAGCAGAAGCCTCTGTTCCCACAAACCTTACTGAAGAAAGGTTTCAAACCATGCTAAGTTACATAACCTTGTCTCATTCCCTATCATTCACTGAAAAGGATGATATGTCAATCACCCAACCCCATAACGCCTCTCTTCATATCGAAGCCTTCATACACAAACACAAGATAAAGAGGGTCTTAATCGATGGAGGAGCTGGTTTGAATATTTGCACCTTGAAGCTAATCCTTACATTGGGGTTTTCAGAGAAGGCTATAGATCCAAAAAAGAAAATCACTATCAAAGCCTACGATGAGGAGGAGAGAACTTCCAAGGGCATTGTTGCTTTACCAATTAGAGTAGGACCTGTAGTAAAAGATGCGGCTTGCCAAGTCCTCGATATGGAGCTAGCGTATAACATTCTTCTTGGGAGACCATGGATACATGCTCTGTAAGTAGTACCTTCAACATACCATCAATGTATCAAGTTCCCCTATGAAGGTCAAGAGATCACTATACAAGGTGACCCCAATCCATTTCAGTATTGCAACTCCATTCAATTGAAACCTGAAGTTGTGATCCCTAACAACCGTGCCTCTACTTCATCTTCATCTTGTGTTGACCCAACTACACTTGCTTCCTCTTCAAAGCCATCCCAACCCAACCGAAAACTCAAAGATAAGGGCTTGGATGAATACACAATTTCTCAATCCCTCTGTTTGGCACAACTCCCCCTATCTCCAAGATCATATGGAAGACCTACTCTGAGACAACCTAAAGCAGACAAAGATACCAAAGGTCCGTTTGTAAAATGGGGAAGCCT
The DNA here is from genome assembly GCA_027924645.1 of Cunninghamia lanceolata. Lineage (NCBI taxonomy): Eukaryota > Viridiplantae > Streptophyta > Pinopsida > Cupressales > Cupressaceae > Cunninghamia > Cunninghamia lanceolata. Next base: position 26,150,699 of record BSBN01000582.1, read on the forward strand.
TGAAGATGAGAGTGATGAAAAAGATATCCTACAATGGTTGTACAAGGATGAAGGCAGTTCCTCAGCACAACAAGCTCATCCCACTATAAAAATTGCACACTATGGTCAAGGTTTCCAAATACTACAAAGAATGGGGTATGAAGGACATGGTCCACTCAGCTTAAGAAATGATGGTATCACTGAACCCATCCAACCTCATACATTGACAGCCCGAGACACTATAGGGCTAGGTTACACTAGAGTATCAAGAACCAACCAAGCAAATAAGAATAAGAACAAACAAAAAGAAGCATCTACTAATAATCTGATTGAGCAAATTTAGCAAATGCAAATGGGGAGTGAGACTGATTCCAATGAATATGAGTGGGATAGTCTCTCAGAGCTATCTTGTGACGAGAAAGATATTGATGTTGTCCACGAGTATGACCCAACCCATGATAATGAGGGACAATGTCCAAGGGCTAGACCGCTAGAGTCCGTTCCACATAATAATGATAGTGAAAGTCGTGAGGAAGGAATGATACCCCCCTTGATGGATCCGCTAATAGAGAGTACCATTGCAGACTTTGTGCTTTTAACAACTCTATCCTAACCATCAACACTATCAAACCAGGTCAACCCAATGACCCCTTACCTTTGGTGCACCCTGAACTCATAGATTGGGACTTACAAGGCACTACCCCTGAGCTCGATACCTTTGAGAATGATGAAGCCATCATAGACTATCTTGAGCTTAGAGATCATATACCCGTAGGGCACCACAGAGTTGGTTATGCTATAGAACTCAACGAGAAGGCCTATTTTGGTGAGAGTGCCAAGCCTTTCAGTCTCAAAAATGTCAAAATTAAAGAATGATCTAATGGTGAAAACTGCTCCGCGGCAGTGTTAGATCATGAAAATAGTAAAAATAAAATCGTATCCAATGGTGAAAATCTCTCTGAGGCACCGAAGGATGGAAGGCTTGACCCTCTACCCAATCTTACACATCAAGAGAGATCTTCAATCTTGATAGAACCAACATAACCGATCAATGTCAGCATAGGTGATAATCCCAGAATGATCCACATGGCAAAGGCTTTAACATAACAAGAAAAGCTAGCATTCACTGATTTCTTCAAGAGAAAACAAATCAACTTTGCTTGGACATATGCTGACATGCCAGGTCTAGATCTGAATCTCATAATGCATCACTTATCTTTAGCCCCGGGAGCTAAACCAGTAAAGCAAAAACTCAGAAAGATGCACCTGCATGTGACCCTTATGGTAAAAGAAGAGCTGAATAAACTGTTAGATTTGGATTCATCAGACTGAGAGACTATCCTAAGTGGGTTTCAAACATAGTACTAGTGGCCAAACCTGATGGCAGAGTTTGACTATGTAATGACTTCAGGGACCTGAACAAAGCTTGTCCGAAAGATGATTTCCCCTTGCCGAACATTGACATGATTGTAGATCTCACGGTAGAACACACTATGCTGTCACTAATGGATGGTTTTTCTGGATATAACCAAATACGAATTTCACCAGAAGACCAACACAAGACTGCATTCACATGTCCTTGGGGCACCTATTGTTGGTGTGTCATGCCATTTGGTTTGAAAAATGCCGGTGCAACATATCAAAGAGCTATGACCACAATCTTCCACGACATGATGCACAATATAATGGAAGACTATGTTGATGACATTTTGGCAAAATCACTTACAAGAGAAGGACACCTAACAATACCAGACAAAATCTTCAATAGACTGGAACAGTTCAATGTGCGCCTCAATCCAAAGAAGTGCGTGTTTGGAGTTACCTCAGGTAAGCTACTGGGATACATAGTGTCTACAAATGGTATCGAAGTTGACCCAACTAAAGTGAAGGCCATCATGGAAATGCCGCCTCCTAAAAATCTCACTCAGCTAAGGTCCTTACAGGGAAAACTACAATCTATCAAAAGGTTCATTTCTCAATTGGCAGACAAGTGCCACCCATTTTCTCACCTTCTACATAAGAATGTCCCTTTCAAATGGAATGATTCATGTGAGCAAGCATTTCAGCAATTAAAAGAATACCTAATGAAGCCACCTGTGTTGATGCCACAGATTCAGGGTAAACCATTGCTACTGTACATCTCAGCTACACCAATAGCTCTGGGAGCTGTCCTTGTACAAAAAAACTATGACGGGAAAGAACAAGCAATCTACTATATCAGTCGAACACTCGTTAGGTATGAACTGCAATACACACAAATCGAAAGAGCATGTCTTGCTATGGTCTTCGCCTCACAAAAATGGAGACATTACATGTCACATTCGGTCAAACTGGCAGCAAAGATTGATCCACTCAAGTACTTACTCAACAAGGCAGCCCTAATAGGTAGATTGTCCAAGTGGGTCATGCTTCTCAGTGAATTTGATATCAAATATGTAGACAGGAAAGCAATAAAAGGCCAAGTACTTGCAGATCAACTGGCAGATGCACCTCTAACAGATGACAGCCCTTTGAGCTTTGAATTTCCAGATGAATCTATCTTTCACATAGCCACAACAACTTGGAAAATGTACTTCGATGGATCATACACTCAGCATGGATCAGGGTCAGGTATCTTATTGATCACACCTAGTGGCGACACAATCCCTAAATCATACAGATTAATGTTTCCCTGCACTAACAACATGGCAGAGTATGAAGCCCTTATCATTGGTATCAAGCTAGCAGTTGAATGGAATATCAAAGAACTTTAGGTATATGGTGACTCACAGCTGGTCATAAATCAAGTAAATGACAACTACCAAACAAAAGATGAGAAATTGATCCCTTACAAATGAATCGTAGATGACTTCAAAGAATACTTCGTCAAGATCTCTTTCAAATAGATACCAAGAATTGAGAACAAAGCTACAGATGCCATGGCCACGATTGCATCTCTACTCGATATTCCAGATAATCAATCATGTTACGAGTTCTTAGTCGAGCCAGTGTCCTGTCCTACATATGACACCCCTGAATCTGATATCATTTGCCACATTGTTGGAACTTATTCCCCCCTCTATGGAAAAATATTTGCCTATCTTAAAGAGAATACCCTCCCACCTGATCTCTCCAGTAACCAAAAATAAACCTTTATATGTCAGGCATCCCAGTATGTCATTGTCGCCAATACCCTATATTGCAGAGGTCTCGATGGTACTCTCCTTAGATGTCTCGATAGTGAGGAATTTCAAACTACCCTGAGCGAAGTGCACGACGGTATATGCAGGACCCACTCTAGTGGCCCTACCCTAGCCAAGAAACTCATATGCATGGGATACTACTGGCCAACTATGGAACAAGATTCTTATCAGTTTTTAAAGAAGTGCAAGAAGTGCCAAATCCATGGGAACCTGATACATGCACCAGCACAAGAGCTACAGCCGTTAACGACTCCTTGGCCTTTATGTTAGTGGGGACTCGACTTAGTGGGCAAGATCCATCCTCCTTCATCAAGCGGCCATAAATTCATAATCACTTCTACCGAGTACTTCACGAAGTGGATTGAAGCTGTGCCTTTATCCAATATCATAGGCAAGCAGATTGCCTCCTTTATCATGAACTATATCATTTGTCGTTATGGGGTCCCTTTGTCCATTATCACAGATAATGGGCGACCTTTCAAAAATCAAGATGTCAGGGAACTATGTGAGAAATTCCATATCCAGCACTGCTTTTCAACCCCTTATTACCCCCAAGGCAATGGCCAGGTTGAGGCATCAAATAAAACCATCCTGAAAATCCTAAAGAAGACTGTCAATGATGTCGGCCGTGATTGGCATGTCCAACTAAATCCAACACTGTGGGCCTATCGCACAAGCATCCGCACACCCATAGGTGCAACACCATACTCCCTGGTCTATGGATCTGAAGCTATCTTGCCCATTGAAGTCGAGATCCCATCCTTGCGAGTTTCATTAAAAGGCCTCATATCTGATGAAGAATATAGAGTGACCAGACTACAAGAGTTAGAGCTTCTTGAAGAGAGAAGGCAACAGGCCTTTAACCACCTAAAAGCATATCAACAATGAATGTCTAGAAGCTACAATCATAGGGTAAAGCCCTGAGTATTCCAAGTTGGCGACCTAATCCTAAGAGAAAATCCCATAAATCAGCTAGACCAAGAAAAGAAAGGAAAGTTTGAACCCAACTGGTTAGGTCCCTATGTCATCATTGCAGCCTATGGGTCAGGGGCATATCAATTGGCTACATCTGAAGGTGAACTGTTCGATGATCCTATTAACAACATGCATCTTCGCAAGTTCTATACTTGAAAACCCCAATGTAAGGGAGTCCTGAAAAAAACCAAAAAAATTGAAAAGTGATAAAAAAACAAACAAAAAAATTAAAAAAATGGAAAAATAACAAAAAAAATCGTCCTATGGTGAAAACCTAGCAAACAGGCGCCTTGGATAGGTACTATGATGAAAACCTAGAAAACAGGCATTATGTGTACTTTTGACTTCTGTGCAAATAAAAGCAAGTGGTGAAAACCTGGCAAACATGCATTATCTGCGACAGCCACTTCCTCCATCTATTGTGATCTCATGTCTCTTATGTCCATCATATCATTCATCTTGAACTCGTCCTTTGAACCGTTGTCGAACTACGTCGCCTCTAAGCTATCACATATGCAAGGCCATTCTCAATGCACCCCCAAGGCTCCACTATCCCATCTGTCCTATGTCTAGTTCTTCCATCTATCTGAGTCCGTACCATTTCTGCATCTTTGCCATCGCCTAGGTCTTAGGTCCATTAGGTTCACCCTAAACTATGTTGCCTCTGCGTCATCACATAGGCAAGGCCATTTAGCAATGGGCCCCCCAAGGCATTAGGTCAGTCCCTTGGGGCCCGTCTCTCCATGTCTATTTGTCGTATCACCCATAATAACTTGATCCATTGTCGAAACTGGGGGCAACTCCTAGACCTGGTTACGGATTTGGATTCTTGAATGCTGCATGTTCTAAGAGGATACCAATAAAGGATTGTGATACCTTTCACTAGACAAACAAGCGCAACAAAAACAAGCTACCCAAAACAAAAGTCTTGATGCAACAACATCAACCTGTCCAAAGCAAAACAGAGCACCATACTGAAACACTCAAACTGATTCTATATCAATTATGGCAAAAAGACACATCTAATACAAGAATATTTTGTGAATCAGGTTAACTTAACAAAGTCTTGGATTTTTATCATTATGTCTTCCTACGCTACTCAAGGATGCCAAAAGCTAGAGATGCTATGATGGGGGCATAGTCTTTTTCTTTGTTTGCTGTTTGTGGATTAAACTTTAGTAATGTGACAATTTTTATCTAACGACATGATTAGCTGAAGATCATCGAGGACTCTAAAGTCTGAACATGAAAAGGGGCAATCCTTGTCTGTTGAAACGCAAGAAGTACTCAGGTCATCTAGATTCAAGTTTGACTAGATGCTTGTCTCAACATGCTATATCAAAATCCATGTAAGGAATACTCAAGTCATGTTGGTCTAATTATACCTAGATGCTTGTATTTTCTTACAACATTTTAAAACGTGAAAAATACCAAAAAGTGCCCAATGATGAAAGAAAAATACTTGTAATATCAAGATGACAATCCACATCCATCCCATATCCAAAAATCCATATCAACCATGCAATAAGAACATCCTGTAGTATATCAAATTGAAAGCTGATATCTTTCCAGTTCTTCTCTTCCACTCGTCTATCTCATTTCTATGTCGATTGAGTACATTTGGACATATCAAAAACATAGCATAGATAGCATATCATATCACATGAGATATTCATTCATATGATTAAATTATTTGCATACATAATAGGTACATTAGGTCATCCATATACATTTGCATCCGAATATAATCTCCAAAAAACCAAAAACATAGACAAAATGCATATAGAACTGCATAATCATATCCATAACATGTCACATTTGCATTTGCATATCAAATCATCCTAACATCCATCTAGTGTGCATCACATATAAAATATCATAAGATAGAATGCATCCATAACATATAAACATAAAAACACATGCATGTAGAACATCAATAAACTGCATCATCGTAGAATCATCAAAACATGTCAAAGTGTACAATATATCAAACATCTGTCCATCTCTCAGAGTCATATCATAAAAATGTATACAAAGGACAAAAGGATAGTGATACATGTCTCAGGACAAAAATAGTACATATACAGGCTATCTCAACCATCAAAATGTGTACATCCGATAAAAAATGGTACAAGTATCTAGGTTTGTCTAACCTTGCTACCGTGGAGCACTACTCCCTGCACTGCCCTCTCCTCTGTCTCCCCCTGACTGTTGGGGACCCCTGACTGATCCTATAGATCGAGAAGCACCTGCCCTCTGAGATGCCCTTGACTGGCTCCTAAACCTGGGTGCACACTGCTCTGCTGACACTGCCCCATGATATAGGCCTCTATAATACTGAGCCTGAGCCTATGCCCTGGCAAGCTCACTCTATACCTGAGCCAACTGTGTCTGTGCCTGCTGCATCTGTGAAACCAAAAAGCTCGATGTCCCATCTGTACCCATAGCTGCCACGGCTGCATCTCTCTCTGCTCTCATAGCCCGCATGCTAGCTAAGGCTGTGTCTCTCTCTAGTCAGCTCAGATATCCATCCTGCATTGGCATCTCTGTGAGAATCTGCTGCTCTTAGATGAGCCCTTAGATGCCTAACCTATGTCTGTAATGATAGCATAGCCTATTGCTGCAAGTCAGGCTGCAGAGCTTGCCCTACCTGCCCCTGTCCCTGTCCCTGTCCCTGTGCCACCTGTTGTGCTGGCACCTAACCCTATACCTGCTGCTGTGCCACCTACTATGGTGGTGACATCTGCCTCTACAGTACCACCTATTGTGCTGGCCCCTGTGCCTGCACCTGTCCTGTAGCCTGCGACTGCGCAACTGCCTGCTGACCTGAAGGTCCCTCCCTAGACCTCCTCCTTTGTCTAGGTCTACCACCTCCTCCTCCATCATCCCCCTGTCCTCCTCTCCCCCTCCTCCATCCTCCTCTCCTCCTGCTAGCTCTACCCTCATTGTCTGAATCCTCCTCGTCTATACGAGGAGCCAACTCTTCAGGTCCTGAGTATCTAGAAAAGGGATGAGCGGTGAACCAATCATAATCTGGCGTCATGCCAGCATCCACTATCTCCCTCCTCATGGGCCAAGCTGCATAGGGGATCTACTAAAAATCTGCCAAGGCCTCCTCATATGATGCCACGGGACCCCACTTGAATCTCTCTGCATGGGTCCTCGCGAAACGTGCCTGTCCCTGTGGTCTGCCCTGTACTCTACCAAACTGTCTCTAAACCCTACTAACAATATGCCTATCTAGTATATACTTGGTCCTCCCAATGAGCCATCACGTTTGAAAGCAATAGGGTAACTCATCGGCCTCATCCTCCCATACCTCGCAGTCTAGGTATGGGCACTAGATAATTGCATCCAAGTTATTGAACGTGTCTCTAGTACTCCAGCTTCCCTAGCTTGTGCTGGGAAATCACACCTGCATAACCATAACTGTAGGGCTCACCCCTCTGCCGGTGAAAGAGACATATCGGCCATGTAATCGCAATATGCTCCCATAACCAAAACTGTAAAAGAGACACGCTTGCTAACAAACTGGCTCCTCTATAATACACTACCTGGTGCATATCTCTGTATAAGTGTGCAAGCATGCACATACCCCATGCATACCAGGTCCCATCCATAATCATGCTCTCTAACACCCTCCCCCACCAATCGGTAAGCTGTGTGACCTCCTATCGGGGCATACTACGCCACCGATCAATCCTACCACTATGCCTGGGAAGTAGTCATAGCAGTCATGTATGTCCTTCAACGAAATCACTTGCTCTACCAACCCCAGGTCATCGAACACCCGTCTACACTCGGCTAATCCAACATCCCGCTATGACTCATACTCGACCAACTCTCCTTGAATAGGGAGGTGCAGAATCTGATAAACGTCCTCAAGAGTGATCGCCATCTCCCCCGTTGGAAGATGGAATGTGCCATCCTTGCTATGGAATTGCTCCACCACCGCAGTCAACATAGCCTGGTTCACACGAACCTCAGGCATGAAACAAACATAATGCAAACCCATGGCACCTAGAGCCTCACAATCTATCTCAACTAACATGTATTGCTACAACAACGACAACGGGAACTGCTCTCGTGACATAAGGGTATCCCGTATATCCTCCTACAACCAAGCAAAGCATAATGTCAAAGAAATCCATATCCAAGTAAACCTACTCAAAGAAATCAAACTATCCGATCATTGACTTAGCATATCAAATTAACCAAAACAAGCATATCATCTCTTGACTAGATTCTCAGCAATCTCAAAGATTGCTTATCAATTGATGCATCGATCAAGGTGCCAATTGAGTTAATTTCATTAAGTCAACTGATTTTCCTAGTGCAAATGCACTGATCCAGGTGGCAAATGCGCCAACCCATATCATATGTGCCTCTTCACTATGAATGCGTCACCCTTTGACGCGTATGCGCCGTTCTGGCACATGCACCACTTCTCATGTCACTTCTGCAGCTTCGCAATATATGTGCCAATTCAGATCATATATGCGCCGAACTATCAAATGCACCGAAAGATATCTCAAATGTGCTACTTGGAAGCATATGCACCATTTCAGAGTGTATATACGCCGAACGACAGTTCGATGCATTTGTCCTAGTTAGTTTTCCTAAGCATTTATTGCCCTAATAAATGACTTTTAGCGAGTTTTGATGAACTACATACCGGGGGTCCTGCCTCCGCTGGCTGATCGAATTGTCAGATCCGCTCAAATTGGTGCTCCTCGCGCAGAATATCCATCTCTCTAGCTGCCATGCTCTCCTAAGCTCTCAAAAGACCAATCAACTAAGGACAAGTATGCAAATGAATAGAACTTGTGGACCCAGCTCCTATATATAGCAAGTGAACCATGTTTGACTGTATGACAACTGTGGCTACTTCCCATGTCTGTTTCTCTGAACCATATCCTATTTTTCTCCATCCTAACCCATTTTTCACCTTCTTCTTCATGAGATTGTCCGTCTCACGCCTTCTGCCTTCTTCCCGTCCAATCTCCCGAGGGGGCATCCTGTCGTTAAACTTGTACCAGGGGCAAACTGGGGCATGCATCATTGTCAAAAATTCTTATTCTTTGAAAGAATGTGATAACACACATTGCATCAAAGAGGGGCAAAATGTATACACCTAAAATTGACATGACTCTACTTAAATAAATATTTTAAATATTTATTTCATCTTCACATTCCTCTATCAATAAATAAATAAATAAATTTATTTATTTGATTCACTTTCTCTCATTTAATTAAATAAAATTACATTTACTTAATTAATTAAATTCATCTACACCAACTTCATTCTTCTAAATAATTAAATAATTCTAATTATTTAATTAAAATCTTTTATTCTTCCAAATTTAAATAAAATGCAATTTTATTTAAATTAAATCTTAAATCTCCAAAAAAAATAAAATATATTTAAATATTTTATTTATTCCTCTCAATTATCTACAAATAATTAAATAAATCTATTTATTTAATTATGCTTTCTTATCTTCTAAAAATCTTCTTATCTTCTAAAAATATATTCTTCTTGTCATACAAAAGCAAAAGCTGAGTTAAAGCAAATTTAAAGCAACTTTGCTCTTAAATTAGAAAAATAAATCCTAATTTAAGAAAATGAAAACTCATCCTCATCAAGAAAGCTTTTAACTCAACAAAGCTTCTTTTTGAATGACACATGTCCTTCTTCTATTGGTTGCACATTCCTCAACTATCCTCCTTCGTTGATCTTCTCATTTCTTCTCAACCATTGATCTTCCTTCACCCAACTCTATAAATACAACCCTCTTCTTCTTCATTTCATATATCCATCGTTTGAGTAAACTTATGCTGCAGAAACACTAGCGCGCCTTTGGCACCACTACTACCATCACTCACATATCATTTATCATCCATCAATAGTGTGTTGAAGCTCATCTTCAATCACACAAAGTATCATAGCCAACTTCATCTTGTCATCTTGAGGACTTCGAAGCAAGGAAGCAAGCTTCCTGAGGGACAACATTCATCTCCATCAAGATCAAGATAGAAAAGGTGAGCAATAGAAGACGAAAGGTAAAAGGTTGTAAGTATTTCTATTTGCTATTTTAAATCTCCTTTTCCTTCATATTCTATTGATGTTTGGGTTTATTATTGTTATTGATTAATCCACATTTTACCCTTACAATCATCACCTAAGGTGAGTCATACAAATAGTTATAGTGATATTGACTCTTGTTCATCATCTGCAGATATCGAAGAAAACATATATCAAGATGAAAGTTACATTCATGACTCAAAGGAGATCTTGATGAATATTGGAAGCAGTTCTAAGGATGAGAGAAACATCACCCCAGGGACTGACTGTTTGATTGAATCATATTATGAAGTATCTGATGAGGATAAAGGGAGTAATTTGACCAAGTTTAAAGAGTTCTTATCGAAACAAATTCAGAGGATGCTGTTACAGCATACTTCTCCACATGATGTTCTAATTGAAGGTTGGTGTAGGTTACATTGAGCACCACATTTAGATATTACTTGCTCATTATGCTTGCACATTTTGAAGAAGCGGATGATGCTTCATTCAAAAGATTGTTTTCCTGATAATAAGGAAGAAAAACAAGTATCAATTTCACATCAGTCAGATATATTGAAAGTAGATAAGAACAAGTCACCAAAATTGAAATGGATATCAGGTGGTGCAGCCACCAGAGCTAAAAGGAAAAGAGAAGGTCCTGACAAGCCTTTAACTAAATATAAGCCATGGATCCTTAGGTTTGATGGATCTAAGTCAAAACAAGGAGCTGGAGTAGGAATAGATGTCATTGATCCAACTGGAAAGTCCTATTTAGTAGCATATAGATTACAATTCCCATGCACAAATAATATGATAGAGTATGAATCTTTAAATCATGGGCTATTGTTTGCACTCAAGAAAAAAGTAAAGATTTTGCATGTCTATGGAGACTCAGAATTGGTGGTAAGACAAGTAAGAGGCATATACTCTTGCAATTACAAATGGTTGTCTAATTACAGACACAGGTATGGGATTTGATAGAAGACTTTGATGCATTCAATATCACCCATGTGCCCAGAGAACAGAACCATAGAGCAGATGCTTTAGCTCAAGCTGCAAGTACTTTGGAGCCATTATCCATATCTAGTTTGAAGAGGTTTTCAGTTGAATTAATATCAGTACCCTCTGTACCAGACAATGTCACCAATCTCCAAGTGTTTGATGATGACCAACACATTTTGGATTTCATATCAAACAGAGATATGTTTGAAGCATAGATCATAGATGAAAGAAATGTGGAAGATCATACTTGGGAAGAAGAAGAGATCATGGATCTGCCTAGAAACAAAATTCCCAAGGGGATGATAGAATTGGAAAGAGCATTTGATTTAGATAAAATGCTGAAACAAAAAGATCTTCCAAGAATTGATGGAGGAGAATATTCACCAGTCAATATAGGACAGAATGAAGAAAAAAGGAATGTCTTGATTGGCAAAGTGTGTATAAAAGAAGAAATGGTAGGGATAACCCAAGCACTTAAGGATTACATCCGTGTTATCACCTGGACTTATGATGAATTGAAAACTTATGATACCTCAATCATAACCCATACTATACCTTGAAAACCAGATGTCAAGCCTTTTAGACAAAAACAAAGACCTGTTAATGCCTTATTAGAACCCATCATCTTTGAAGAAGTAAAGAAATTGCTCAATGCCAGGATCATATTTCCTGTGAGACACTCCACCTGGGTAGCCAACCTGGTTCCTGTGAGAAAGAAAAATGGCGATATCAGGCTATGTGTAGACTTCAAAAATCTGAACAAAGCTTCTGAAAAGGATAACTATCCTTTACCTTCACTAGATGAGGTCCTGCAGATAGTAAATGGTGCATAGATGATGTCATTTCTGGATGGTTTCTCAGGTTACAACCAGGTGATGGTAGATAAAATAGATAGATTGAAAACTGCATTCACCACTAAGTGGGTTATATTTGCCTATAGGCGCATGCCTTTTGGATTAATAAATGTTCGAGCCACCTTTCAATGTGCAATGGATATAGCTTTCACAGGGTTGATTGGTAAGTGCATAGTCATATTCATGGATGACTTGACAGTTTTCTCCAGAGGAATGACCACATAGAAGACCTCAGGAAGGTGCTTAAAAAGTGTGAATAGTATGATATATTCCTGAATCCCAAGAAATGCATATTCGGAGTAACCACAGGTAAGTTACTAAGTCATTTGATAACAGAGAATGGGATGATCATTGACCCTACAAGAGTGGATTCAATCATGAAGCTACAGCTTCCAGGAAGCAAGAAAGAGTTTAAATCATACTTTGGTAAGATAAATTTTGTTAGAACATTCATTACTGGTTTTGCAGAGATCGTCAGGCCATTGAATGCAATGCTAAAAAAGAATGCCAAAATTGAATGGACTCCTGAAGCCAGAGCAATTTTTGAGGACATCAAGAAAGCTATATCTGATGCCCCTATTCTGATCAGTCCTGATTATACAAGAGATTTTTACATATAGTCATTTTCTTCAGAGCATACATCAACAACAGCATTAACACAAAGGAATGAGGATAAAGAAGAAAAGCCTATAGCTTTCATGAGCTACCCATTCAAGGATGCAGAGCTTAGATACATGGATGTTGAGAGACAAGCTCTTGCTCTAGTCTGAGCAGTCAAGAAATTTAGGCATTAAATTTTGAGAAGTAAGATAATTGCTGTAGTACCAGATGCATTAGTGAAAATGCTTTTAATGTAGAGTGAACTTGGTGAGAAGAGAGCTAAATGGATAACAGTTCTCCAAGAATATGAGGGTATGTGCAGGATCATGATGGGCCAAACTATACCTCTAAGTGGTAATGAAAATACAAAAAATCAAACTTTATCAAGTTCATGTGAAAATTTGAATGGATTATCTACACAATTTGAAAAAGATGTAAGAATGAAATTTGTAGAGAATTAAATCTAGTTTATAGGCTACTATTTTTCTTTTTTAAAACTAAATTTGCTTAGTGAAAATTGAATATTTCAATGAATAGCTATTAAATTTTTCAGAAAAAAATAAAAAGTGGGTGTCTATCCAGCCAACCTAACTATGAGTAAATTTTTTTTTTTAAACTTTCAAAATAAGTAGACGACTCATGTCCGGATGTGACACATATTTATTTGAAAATTTTTTCCAATAAAATAATTAGTTGTGATTTTTTTACTGTGACTTTTTTAAAAACTAAAAAGTAATTTTCCAGCCAACCTAACTCGATAAAAAAAAATTGAAATTGAAAATTTTTTTTAACCTATAGCCAGAAAAGCATAGAGTGTGACGCAGGTTTCAGATCTCAAAAAAGTGAAATGGTTTGAAAGTTATGGATGTTTTTCAATCAATGTTTCCTTCAGGATTTCAGAGACACGGTATATAGAAAATTATTAATAATTATTTAATAAAATGATAACCAAACAAATCTTATATTTTTAGAAAGGTAACAATTTTTTCTATAAACCCTTTTTGTTTTATCAATTTTGCATTAAAAAAAAGTTGTCAGCACGAAGGGTGAAGTTTGAAGAAGAGACTGAAACATGAAAACAAGTTAGAATCCATGAAAAGTCAACAACCAAAATGGATATCCGTTTCCTTGATCCATGAAAAAATTTGTACCATTGGTTTTGGATGAAGAGAAGCAACATATTTGAAACATCGAGGCAATAATACAAGAAGTTAAAGTTAGTTGGTCATTTATAGGTGTATCTATTGTTTCATATCAGATTACACAGAATTCTAATTAACAATCGAGTTTCCTCATTTGGGGGAACATTTTTTTATCCGTTTCTAATGGAAATATTTAGTTAAAAATTGGTGGCTCCTTGTGAAAAGTATGGGCTCTTATCAAGCACGCATAACCAAGAAGGTTGATATCCATTTTTCTTACATTTTTGTTGATCACATCTTATAAAATAGATGTTGCTTGGTGATAGTTCTAGGTTTAGTGAACAATATTCTCAAGCTTATTGCAATTTTTACACTTGTGACCAAATTTGGTACCAAACCCTTTCACCTTTTCAATTAATCCTAATAGTGTCATCTCACTCCATGCAAATCAAACCAACATTAGGACCATGTGAATGAGATTAAGGATAGCCTTGAAATATGAATCTTTGTACTGTTGACTGTCCTTTTAGCATGACAATCCTTTAGGATCATTGTACCTAGGTGCAACAATCCTTCAATCTTCTTTTATTTATATTTCTTTCATCTTCATACACAAGATTCTCATGCCTTGTAGTCATGACAATCCACAAATCACCTAACTGTCCTTAGTGAGACTATATCTTATTTTGACAATGATAGTCATCGTCCATTCACAACTCTCCTCTTTAACATAGATACCCTTTGCAAATGTTTTGACTTCATGATTTTCCTTTTGTATGTTGTATTATGGTATGAAAATACTATGGCCCCTTCTTCATCCTCTTGTATAATGAAATTGAAGGTCGACACTTACAGTTACTCTTCTTTATTACTTGGTGATAATGAATCCCTAAGCTCATTTTTGATTGTCTTGAAGCCAAATTTACCACTATTGAGATAGTCAGAGTTGATTCTTGATCATGAATATTGTGAATTACTTCAAATATCCATGGACAATTTCAATTGTGTTTCTTAAGACACCCATGCCTTGACTATCCCTTGATATTGGTCATGATTGTGCTTGGATGGCACAATAGTTCATAGTTAGATTTTTGCCACTAAAGTTTTCCTTTGACAAAGTCGTATTTGTAGTCCACCTTTTGATGATGTTCAAACAATATAAATACTTATTCTTAACATAAGCAATACATTTCTCACAAATACCAATGCATTCTACTCATAAGGTTCATGGCACCATGCCTAAAGGTATGATAGTCAGCAGTGTACTATTATGGCAGCCTATGGTTGGTTTGACAATCTATAATAGTGATAGCATTCATGCCTAATAGTCCTTATCATTATTGTCATAATATATTTTACATTTGAGGCCTTGTCTACAACATACAAAGTTTACCTTTCTCACCCATACCTTCAGTATATAAAGGACATTGATAGGGAATTTTTAATTTCCACTCAGTCAGTGCAATCTAGGAGAGGATTGATTGTCTAAAGTTGTAATCTATTTCCATTTACACTTGCCATAACTACAAATGCTTAGTGTTTATTCTCAACCCTGGTATATGAATAAAATGTGACCTATTGTTCTAATAAGCCTATAGGGACAAAGAGGTGATAAAGCCTTTAATTTTATACATGACATGGCTTTGATAACTTCCCATATTGGTAAGGTCCTGGATGACAATCCTTTGATGCACCTAATTGTAATAGGTGTTATGGTAGTCCTTGGTATCTTTTCATTTCTTTCGTGAATGGCCTGCACATAAGACATAAGACCTATTAGATCCTTCATAAATAAGAATTCTCATACATTACATTTAAACTTAAACTCCCTAAACATCCATCAATCCATCCATTAATATCAAAATGCCATGAATATCCTATGATCAACCATTCTAATTCCTAGGATAGTCATATATTGCAATTTTGCTTCTCTATACTAAAATAGCCCAAGGAATATCTACCCTTGAATTTGTATTTTAACAATCTAATGTCTTTATGAATAACATTGAGCCTTCTTTTGGGACAACATTTTTTCCTTTAGAAGCTCATCATTTGATGATAGCCTGAAATAGAATAAGTGGATAGTCATAACATTTTAGCATATAATGGGAAAACCCTAAAGTGTGATAAAGTCTATACATTATCTATTCCCATCCATGTCACAAAGCAACTATTCAAATGCTAGGCCAACATGATTTAAACAATCATAAGGGCCAACAATTCACTCCAAATGCATGGGAAAAAGACAACTCTTGGATCCCATATTAATCATGTTCACATGGCTGCTAGCATCTTCAAGTGAGTTAATACAAAAATTGAAAGCCTCAAACTCATACACTTCAGAAAAATATACGTAATTATAAATTTGATATGCATGAATAAGGAAGTCCTCATGCAATACAAACTAAAATGTGTCATATTTAGACATGTCATCAAGTTGAACTACATCATGTTGAGACTCGTGTTTACTTAAGCATTACAAGTCACTTGCCTCTTTGCATGCTTCAAAGTTCCAAACAAAGGACTCAACTTTAGGTGTAGTAGAGTCCTCATCAATGACTGATTTACATGGCCTTCAACAAACTAAAATTATATATCATCTTTATGCTTATATGGAGGCTATATCATCTTTACAATTGTATGTCCAGGCTCTTTAGGAGTCTTCACAAATGTGTCCAAAGTAAGATTACTCAAATCAAATAATGGCTTATATCCAGAGCTTTATTAAGTTGATACCTAGGTGGATTAGTGTGTAAACATTCAAATTAGATGGTAATTCACAAGTTTATAGAATAATAAAATGAATCCCTAGTCTAGAATCCAAATGTACATAATAAAATGGATATCTATTTTGTAGTAGCGATATGGACGTTGTAGAGTGTCCGTTGGCAAAGAATTGGGATTTAAGAAACGGATATCCATTTTGAAAATGGATATCCTTTTTGTAAATGCAGAAAAAAGGCAAAAGGAATATTGTTGGGCCCGACATCTGCAACCAGAGACCCTCTGTTGTCGAAATACTCGTGATTTCTGGCTATGACAGTGAAAGGAATATTTTTATGCACTTTTGGAGACACAATTTTCTTGTTACAATCATAAGGGTGATATTTTTGTTCCCCTAATGGGGAGCAATAGTCATCGTAAAGCAAAAAGGAGGATGAAAGTTACATTGGAGGAAATTAAAGCAATTAGGGAAAAAGATAGGGAAAGGAAGAGGATTGGAAGAGTGGGTTTGGCGGATGCTCATCAAGATGAATCTTCTTCTTTACCATCTAATGACATGCAAATTGAAGATGTTAATTTTGATTATAATGAAATGTTAGATAAGAATGAAATTCACCATGATATTGCAAATGAAAATATTGAAAAATGTTATGAAACACCTATTCATAATAGCAATACCATGGACAAAGAAGAAGAAGAAAAATGAAGACGTGCACTTGAAGAAAGTGGATATGAACATCATGATGTTGCCATAATCCATTTGTTGATAAAATTGATGAGGTTGATAACATGGATGAAACAAGAACAATCAATGTATCTCCAAATTTCATAAGAAGAGAGGACATTTGTCAAGAAGAGAATAACCATGATGAAATTGGAAAACACCCAAGAACCCCAAAATGGTTACTTGAAATTGATGAGAACATAATGGTAAAACTTGAAGGCAAGAGGTCGTCACGAACGGTTCGGTTGTGGGCTACAAAACTCTTCAATGAATACTTTGAGAAGAAAACATTAACCGAACAATGCCAACTTTTTGTGCAATTATTAAAGATGTACAAAATGAGACCTTTACTAAAGAAATTAAAGATAAACAAAGTGTCCAATCAGAATAAAATTATTGTTAGAAGCCTTTTCAATGCACTCAATTCTATTGGAAAGACTAGCAAGGAGAAAGATAAAAGAGCTGCCCGTAGAGTAATAACAACCTCAATAGTAAGAAAACAATTAAGAAATGCTTGATTAATGAGGCAAACTTGTGTTGACTTAAGATTGAATTGTAAAACACTGTCAAAAGCACTAGCATTAAGATCAAGGCTAGATAGTCCTCTTGCCAATGATACTTGGGCTTTCAGTTGTAGGCTTCCACGAGTTGACAAGAAGCTAATTGATAGCACAAAGGAAGAAATTGAACGATTTTGGCACACTAACTCTAGGGTATCACTGAATGCAAAAGATGTTGTAAAGTTAAGAATTGGTGATAAAGACTGCACACCACATCCTAAACATTACTTGGAATGTAGCCAAACAACATTGTACAAACAATATTGTGAAACTCACCCAGGTATGACAATCTCACAAAGAGCATTTGAATCTCTTAAGCCATTTTATTGTGTTCCTCTTAAAGTTCGTAATACATGTTGCAAATACCATGTAGAGTTTTCTATGTACCATGAATTATTATGCAATATTCGTTCTACTTTGCACACTAATGAAATGTTACAAGAGTGTGGTGCAATTCAACTACCAAAGTCATCTAGGGACTTATTGGATTTATTTCTATGTATTAGAGATGATGGTTGCATGTTCTACAAGAATGATTGTTTAAATGAAAAGTGTTTACAATGTGGTGGGTTATCAAAGTTTGTATCATGTTTTCATAAGGGCAACGAGCATGATTTTGGAAAGAGTGGTTGAGAAAAAGAGATATGAGACAGTGAAATATAATTTGAAAAGTGGAGGTGAAGGTTCTAGATGTGAGTTGATTGTAAGAGAGGTAAGTATTGCTGATTTTAAGAAAAATCTTTTCTACAAGTATGTCAGACATAGCCACAGGTCTCGATGGTTAGATCAACAGTTCAGGATGTGTAAAGACTCTTTCCCAATTGGAACTATTGTCTCTGTAGTTGATTTTGCAGAAAACTATACATTGCAACCCTAAAATGAAGTTCAATCCCAGTACTACAATTCTATTCAGATTGCTATTTTTGTTCACATCACATACATACATGCCCCTGAGAGTACAGAAGAGAACATGAAGATTGTCAGAGAAGACCATTTTTACATGAGTGATGATCGATCTCATTTAGCAGAGTTTGTGCAATATTGTTTTCAACAATTTTATGGGTTCTTGCAAGAAAAAGATATTAGAATGGATCAACATCTCATTTGGTTAGATAATTGCACTGGTCAATTCAAGAATGCTCGTAATTTCTATTGGTTGAGCAAAATGCATGTAGAGAAGGGTATACCTCATATTTGGAATTTTTTTGAAGTCGGGCACGGAAAAGGTGAACATGATGGAGCAGATGCATGTGTGAAGAGAGCTCTTTTTAAAGAACAACTAAAGATTAGAGGTGGTGCTACATTCAGTGATGCAGATTCCATTGTTAAGTGGTGTAACTATGCATTGTCACGAGGAGTGGCTCTTGATTCTGAAGTGCACAGGTTCTTTTGGTTGGTTGATGATGGGATAGTGATAGAGAAATTGGAATGTCAGAGAATCAGTGAATCATCAAAGATGCTTTCATTTCAAAGCTTAGATGCAAGTACATGGACTATTTGGACATGAGAATTAGCTTGTTTTTGTCAGAGTTGTATTAAATGTGATTGGAACAATTGTGAGTCAAGTGAGTGGGTAGATGCATGGATTTCACAATATTTAATCCCTTTATATGAAGGTCAATCATCTTCCGTTAATGACATGGAGAGCTCATTTGACTATGAACATCTTTCAGACCTTGTACAACCAGGTCATGTTTATGCAGTTGTTGCACCGCATGGAAATAAAGAGAGGTCAGACTATTGGTTGGCACAATGTGTACAGGGAAAACAAAAGCTAACACAACCTATGACAGATGATGATGGGTTCACATATCCTACAGGATCAGTTGTTATTGCTGGGACTTGGTTACGAACATATATGATTAAAAAGAGTGGCATCTCGGCCTTTGAAGACTTTGAGAAGCATAAAACCATATTGATGTATTCTCACCTAGTTGTAGCAACAAATGTCAAGTTACTAAAGCATTGTGGAAAACCAAAATCAAAAGAACTAAGGACAATTAGTAATGCTGATCATGAAGCAATATTGGATACTTTGAAGGTAAGAGATGACCCCTCAGGTACACTTGACTAGCATTTAAACTTCCAGATGGACAAGTATGACATTTTTTTATCTTAACTTGTTCTTGTTTTTTCTATTTTTTAGAATTGTTTTATTAAAAATCTTGTTATTTTAACTATAATGCATGCTTTTGACTATACAAGACTGTGAATAAAGTTATTTTACATGGCATTGTAGATTATTTTGCATGGCATCGTAAATTATTTTGTATGGCATCGTAGGTTATTTTGACTATACTCGAGGTATGATTTTTAGTTCTCATTTGTATTTCTTAATATTGCACATTTGTACCTTTTTATACATCAGGCATTCCATGAGATGACATGTATTTGATGTCTTTTACCGAATAGTTCATGTGCCTTGTCTATGCTTTCACATATTACATACATGTGTCACATGGCAATTGCAACTACAACATCTGACAAAATTCTCATTTCTTTGAGGTATTCCACCAAACAGTTCATGTGCCTTGCCTATGCTTCCTTACTTTGCATTCTTATAAAAGTCCTATAACAGTCATAATTAATCTTCATACTAATCTTGATAGTAATCTTGCCATCATTGTATTCCATGAGATGACAGTCCTATACATGTCTACTAGGATAGTTTTAACTACAACAGTCCTACAACAGTTCTAAAATAGTCTGAGAACAACCCTATAATAAGCGCAGCATTTAATGTACATATTTATGATATTCATGTTTACTTAAATTTGCTTGTTCATGCTTCTCACAGGACGTCACGTCCCCTACCCATCCAGCTCTACAGAAGAAGAGAGACAACAAATGATCAAGAGGGATCACCAATTGGCGGTAAGTGATTGATTACTTATGTCATGTTATATATTTTGAATATTAAATTCTATATTAATGTGCACATTGTTTGATTGTATTAATAGGTGGAAATTCAAAAATCTCTATCAAGGAGGTCTAGTCGATGAGCGATAGATGATGAGTCATTGACTGGTTCACCATCTTCATGGCCTAGCAAGAGCCATAGATTATTTGATAGCAATCTATGGGAGATTTGATTTTGGGACATTTAATTACATATGCCTATTTGGTTTTGTAACCATACTTTTGTATGTTATCGATGTATATACCCATATGGTTTTATTTGTACATGCCTATATGGATTGATATATACATTATACATTATTTTCATGACATTATGCATATATGTATATATAAGATCCTAATTTGGCACAAGTAGGGAGAATTCTTGCAAAGGTTATGGAATTTGGTTTTAAACGTTCCAATTCTATTTGCTTCAAAGTTTCTAAAGCCTTTTCAAAAAATCCATTTTGTGCATATCTTGCAATCATTGCATTCCATGAGATAGCATCTCTTTGAGGTGTCATGCCAAACTATTCACATGCCTTGTCTATGCTTCCACACTTTGGATTTACACCCGCCAATTGCATTTTATTAACATTTCCTTTCAATCCTTATCAAAAATTCTATTTTGTGCACATATTGCAATCATTGCATTCCTTCATTTACTACACATGATTAAATAAGAAGATGCATATTTACAACACTTAAGAATATGTAGTAGTGTTGCTCATGTCACCAATACTATGTTTACATCTTCACATACATGGCTTACAACATGTGACAATAGCAATGATAGAGAATGTTTGCATCAACATGATGGCACAACATGATCAAATTGCATGTTTGCATCAATTTCATTGGGTCGATGATTGAGAATGTGTCAACTTGAACAATATTTTTTGTTCTTCTCATCAAGACCTTCATGAAATGATACATTGGTTTCTTGATATTCAATCATGCATTGGAGATCTTCAAAGTGTTAAAGATGTTTGAAGTGATGAAGAAACTTGTTATTTTGATGTATTTCAACTCCAAACTTCCGCCTAGAAGTGAAGGCGCTAATCCTTGATCAAACTAACCTAAAAGTGCACCTTGGTACTTAGGGTGCTAGATTATGATTGATCAACCTAAAATGCGCCTAAGGCTAGATAGTGAATTGGAAGGATAAAATGCATCATCAAAGGAGTTTATAGTTATTGAAGGCATCAAATGATGACTTGGGCACACATCTACCTCTCTACACCATCAAATGTGCACCTACATTAGTGAGGTGCCACTTCATATCTCTATGACTTTGGATATGTGCCTTGATAATGAATACAAGGCGCCAATAATTGAATAAACAACCTACAATGAGTGCCTTACTATTTGAGGTGCTAGTTCATGCTTCTAGTACACCAAAAGCACGCCTAGATGTTGAGGTACTAGCTCTTGCTCAAGCAACCTTGAAAGTGCGCTTTCAACTGGAACAATATTTTTTGTTCTGCTCATCGTGGGGCCAAATGGACTGCGCCAACAAGTCGGGGTGGGTGGGTAAATGCCAGGGGAGGTCTCATTTTGTGCGCCAAGTGTCCCAGTCATTACGGGCAAGAGGCTACCGGCAAAGTCCCTTAAGATCCCTGAGACCTAAAAACAGCCAAACTTTGACGAAGCAGTTCTCAAAAATTGTGATAGTTGGGAATGTTTTGTTTGGACCTACAGGTGCACGTGGGGTCCGTCCACAATAACCTCTCTCATTTTTGGTCAACTCCATTCCGTTTGACCGTGCCAAAATCAAACGCATTGTTGCAAAATGCTTCAATTTGATGCAATGGAAAGGTGCTAGGTGTGACATTTTTCATTCCATAGCTCGTGGGCTCGAACGGACTGTGCCAATGCGTCGGGGTGGGCAGGTAAATGCTAGTGGAGGTCTCGTTTTGTGCGCCAAGCGTCCCAGTCATTCCAGGCAAGAGACTACCGGCAAAGTCCCTTAAGATCCCCTAGCATTTACCCGCCCACAAAATGAGACCTCCCCTAGCATTTACCCACCCACCCCGATGTGGTGGCGTAATCCGTTCGGTCCCAGGACCTGTGGAATGTAAAATTTCAATCCTAGCAACTTTTGACTTTGTCGGTAGCTTACAACTCGGAATGACTGGGACACTTGGCGCATGAAACGAGACCTCCAATGGCATTTACCCGCCCACCCTGACGTGTTGGCGTAGTCTGTTCAACCCCATGGGCTATGGAATGAAAAATGTCACACCTAGCACCTTTCCATTGCATCAAATTGAAGCATTTTGCAACAATGAGTTTGATTTTGGCACGGTCAAACGAAATGGAGTTGACCAAAAATGAGAGAGGTTATTGTGGATGGACCCCACATGCACCTGTAGGTCCAAACACGACATTCCTAGCTTCACAATTTTTGAGAACTACTCCGTCAAAGTTTGGCAATTTTTTGGTCTGAGGGATCTTAAGGGACTTTACCGGTAGCCTCTTGCCCAGAATGACTGGGATGCTTGGCGCACAAAATGAGACCTCCAATGGCATTTGCCCACCCACCCTGACATGTTGGCATAGTCCATTCACCCCACACACTATGGAATGAAAAATGTCACACCTAGTACCTTTCCACTGCATCAAATTGAAGCATTTTGCAACAATGCGTTTGATTTCGGCACGGTCAAACGGAATGGAGTTGACCAAAAATGAGAGAGGTTATTATGGATGGACCCCATGTGCACCTATAGGTCCAAACACAACATTCGCAGCTATCACAAATTCTGAGAACTGCTCCGTCAAAGTTTGGTAGTTTATTGGTCTCGGGGATCTTAAGGGACTTTGTCGGTAGCCTCTTGCCCGGAATGACTGGGACGCTTGGCGCACAAAACGAGACCTCCACTAGCATTTACCTACCCACCCCGATGCATTGGCGCAGTCCATTCAACCCCACGAGCTATGGAATGAAAAATGTCACACCTAGCACCTTTCCATTGCATCAAATTGGAGCATTTTGCAATAATGCGTTTGATTTTGGCACGGTCAAACAGAATGTAGTTGACCAAAAATGAGAGAGGTTATTGTGGATGGATCCCACGTGCACCTGTAGGTCCAAACAGAACATTTCTAGCTATCATAAATTTCAAGAACTGCTCCATCAAAGTTTGGCAGTTTTTTGGTCTCAGGGATCTTAAGGGACTTTGCCGGTAGCCTGTTGCTCGGAATGACTGGGACACTTGGTGCACAAAATGAGACCTCCAATGGCATTTACCCACCCTGATGCACTGGCGTAGTCCGTTCGACCCCACGAGCTATGGATCAAAAAATGTCACACCTAGCACCTTTCCACTACATCAAATTAAAGCATTTTGCAACAATGTGTTTGATTTCGGCACGGTCAAATGGAATGGAGTTGACCAAAAATGAGAAAGGTTATTATGGATGGACCCCACGTGCACCTGTAGGTCCAAACACAAAATTCCCAGCTATCACAAATTTTGAGAACTGCTCCGTCAAAGTTTGGCAGTTTTTTGGTCTCGGGGATCTTAAGGGACTTTTATGGTAGCCTCTTGCCCGGAATGACTGGGACACTTGGTGCACAAAATGAGACCTCCAATGGCATTTACCCACCCACCCCGACACATTGGCGCAGTCTGTTCAACCCCACGAGCTATGCAATGAAAAATTTCACACCTAGCACCTTTCCACTGCATCAAATTGAAGCATTTTGCAACAATGCGTTTGATTTTGGCACGGTCAAACAGAATGGAGTTGACCAAAAATGAGAGAGGTTATTGTGGATGGACCCCATGTGCACTTGTAGGTCCAAACACAACATTCTCAACTATCACAAATTCTGAGAACTACTCCATCAAAGTTTGGTAGTTTTTTGGTCTCAGGGATCTTAAGGGACTTTGCCGGTAGCCTCTTGCTTGGAATGATTGGGATGCTTAGCGCACAAAAAGAGACCTCCAATGATATTTACCCACCCACCCTGACGCATTGGTGTAGTTCGTTCAACCCCACGAACTATGGAATGAAAAATGTCACACCTAGCACCTTTCCACTACATCAAATTGAAGCATTTTGTAACAATGCGTTTGATTTCGACATAGTCAAACGGAATGGAGTTGACCAAAAATGAGACAAATTATTGTGGATGGACCCCACGTGCACCTATAGGTCCAAACACAACATTCCCAGCTGTCACGAATTCTGAGAACTACTCTGTCAAAGTTTGGCAGTTTTTTGGTCTCAAGGATCTTAAGGGACTTTGCCGGTAGCCTCTTGCCCGGAATGACTGGGATGCTTGGAGCACAAAACGAGACCTCCCCTGGCATTTACCTGCCCACCCTGATGTGTTGGTGCAGTCCATTCAGCCCCACGATGAGTAGAGCAAAAAATATGGTACCTGGCAAGGTTTTTGCTCTTAGGATCTTAAGTGACTTTGCTCTTACAGAACAATGTATCGGTAAATACCCTAGTTTTCATAAGGGGAGACATGTGATTTTAAGAGGTTTTTGGGAATGTGACTTTATCCTTCCACTCCTTATCCAATGATGAGTTTATTCTCAGAGTTTGATGGCTTTTATGAGCATATACACAATGTTGTTTTAGGATAGTCATAAAGGGTAGTTTTTGGACAGCCGTGTGTATCTTTTTAACAATCATAAAGGGCAAGTTGTACATGGACTGTGACAATCCCAAAACTCATATAAATCATCCATTTTGGTGTTTGACAACCTTATAAATCCATTAGATCATTTATACAAACCCTAATGCAACTTATAAACCCTCTTTGCATAGTAATTTCATGAATACTGTCTTGTATGATTGTTTTGTACATTTTAACAACCTAATGAGGACTGTATGGTGTTGTGATCTTCATGATTTTAACTTGATGTAGAGATAGGATCCAACTCAACATGATAGAGGTATCATTACAAATGGATTGAATTGTAATAGTCAGAGAGCCAACCTGCTATTAATGAGAGTTCAATGATAGTAAATAGAGAGCTACTTGACCATAAATAGGATTTACATACATACATATATATGATCTTGTAGGCATCTAGGTTTCATACACAAATTGCAATAGTTGTAGAGCCAACCTCCTATTAACGAGAGTTGAATAATAGTAAATAGAGAGCTTCTTGGCCATAAATGGGATTTGCATACACACACACACCCAACTGAAATAGTGACTTTGCTGGTAGCTTACAGCTCGGAAGGACTGGGATGCTTTGCACACAAAACGAGACCTCCCCTAGCATTTACCTACCCACCCCAATGTGTTGGTGTAATCCGTTCGGTCCCAGGACCTATGGAATATAAAATTTCAATCCTAGCAACTTTTGACTTTGTCGGTAGCTTACAACTCAAAACGACTGGGACGCTTGGCGCATGAAATGAGACCTCCAATGACATTTACCCACCCACCCCGACACGTTGGCACAGTCCGTTCGACCCCACGAGCTATGGAATGAAAAATGTCACACCTAGCACCTTTCCATGGCATCAAATTGAAGCATTTTGCAACAATGCGTTTGATTTCGGCACGGTCAAACGGAATCGAGTTGACCAAAAATGAGAGAGGTTATTGTGGATAGATCCCATGTGTACTTGTAGGTCAAAACATAACATTCCCAGTTGTCCTGAATTTTGAGAACTGCTTCGTGAAAGTTTGGCAGTTTTTTGGTCTTGGGGATCTTAAGGGACTTTGCCGGTAGCCTCTTGCCTGGAATGACTGGGATGCTTGGCGCATAAAATGAGACCTCCAATGGCATTTACCCACCCACCCTGATGCGTTGGCACAGTCTGTTCAACCCCACGAGCTATGGAATGAAAAATATCACACCTAGCACCTTTCCACTGCATCAAATTGAAGCATTTTGCAACAATGCGTTTGATTTCGGCACAGTCAAACGGAATGGAGTTGACAAAAAATGAGAGAGGTTATTGTGGATGGACCCCACATGCACCTATAGGTCCAAACACAACATTCCCAGCTATCACAAATTCTGAGATTTACTTCATCAAAGTTTGGTAGTTTTTTGGTCTCGGGGATCTTAAGGGACTTTTGCAGTAGCCTCTTGCCCGGAATGACTGGGATGCTTGGCACACAAAACGAGACCTCCACTAGCATTTACTCACCCACCCCGATGCATTGGCACAGTCCGTTCGATCCCACGAGCTATGGAATGAAAAATGTTACACCTAGCACCTTTCCACTGCATCAAATTGAAGCATTTTGTAACAATGCGTTTGATTTTGGAACAGTCAAATGGAATGGAGTTGACCAAAAATGAGAGAGGTTATTGTGGAAGGACCCCACATGCACCTATAGGTCCAAACATAACATTCCTAGCTATCACAAATTTTGAGAACTGCTCCGTCAAAGTTTGACAGTTTTTTGGTCTCAAGGATCTTAAGGGACTTTGCCGGTAGCCTCTTGCTCGGAATGACTGGGATGCTTGGCGCACAAAATGAGACCTCCAATAGCATTTACTCACCCACCCCGACGCGTTGGCACAGTCCGTTCGAACCCACGAGCTATGGAATGAAAAATGTCACACCTAGCACCTTTCCACTACATCAAATTGAAGCATTTTGCAACAATGCGTTTGATTTCGGCACGGCCAAATGGAATGGAGTTGACCAAAAATGAGAGAGGTTATTGTGGATGGACCTCACGTGCACCTATAGGTCCAAACACAACATTCCCTGCTATCACGAATTCTGAGAACTGCTCCGTCAAAGTTTGGTAGTTTTTTGGTCTCGGGGATCTTAAGGGACTTTGGCGGTAGCCTCTTGCCTGGAATGACTGGTATGCTTAGTGCACAAAATGAGACCTCTAATGGCATTTACTCACCCACCCCGACGCGTTGGGGCAGCCTGTTTGACCCCATGAGCTATGGAATGAAAAATGTCACACCTAGCACCTTTCCACTACATCAAATTGAAGCATTTTGCAACAATGCATTTGATTTCGGCACGGTCAAACGGAATGGAGTTGACCAAAAATGAGAGAGGTTATTGTGGATGGACCCCACGTGCACCTGTAGGTCCAAACACAACATTATCAACTGTCATAAATTCTAAGAACTGCTCCGTCAAAGTTTGGCAATTTTTTGATCTCAGGGATCTTAAGGGACTTTGCCGGTAGCCTCTTGCTCGAAATGACTGGGACGCTTAGCGCACAAAATGAGACCTTCAATGGCATTTACCTGCCCACCCTAATGCGTTGGCATAGTCCGTTTGACCCCACGAGCTATGGAATGAAAAATGTCACACCTAGCACCTTTCCACTGCATCAAATTGAAGCATTTTGCAATAATGTGTTTGATTTCGACACAGTCAAACGGAATGGAGTTGACCAAAAATGAGAGAGGTTATTGTGAATGGACCCCATGTGCACTTGTAGGTCCAAACACAACATTCCCAGCTATCAGTAATTCTGAGAACTGCTCTGTCAAAGTTTGGTAGTTTTTTGGTCTCAGGGATCTTAAGGGACTTTACTGGTAGCCTCTTGCCCGGAATGATTGGGATGCTTGGTGCACAAAATGAGACCTCCCTTGGCATTTACCTGCCCACCCTGACGTGTTGGCACAGTCCATTTGGCCCCATGATGAGTAGAACAAAAAATATGGCACCTGGCAAGGTTTTTGCTCTTAGGATCTTAAGTGACTTTGCTCTTACAGAATAATGTATGGGCAAAGACCCTAGTTTTCATAAGGGGAGACATGTGATTTTAAGAGGTTTTTGGGAATGTGACTTTATCCTTCCACTCCTTATCCAATGATGAGTTTATTCTCAGAGTTTGATGGCTTTTATGAGCATATACACGATGTTGTTTTAGGATAGTCATAAAGGGCAGTTTTTGGAAAGCCATGTGTATCTTTTTAACAATCATAAAGGGCAATTTTTGGACAGCCATGTGTATCTTTTTAACAATCATAAAGGGCAAGTTTTACATGGACTGTGACAGTCCCAAAACTCATAGAAATCATCCATTTTGGTGTTTGACATCCTTATAAATCCATTAGATCATTTATACAAACCCTAATGCAACTTATAAACCCTCTTTGCATAGTAATTGCATGAATGACTGTCTTGTATGATTGTTTTGTGCATTTTAACAGCCCAATGAGGATTGTATGGTGTTGTGATCTTTATGATTTTAACTTGATGCAGAGATAGGATCCAACTCAACATGATAGAGGCATCATTACAAATGGATTGAATTGCAATAGTCAGAGAGCCAACCTCCTATCAATGAGAGTTCAATGATAGTAAATAGAGAGCTACTTGACCATAAATAGGATTTACATACATACATACATATATATATGATCTCGTAGGCATCTAGGTTTCATACACAAATTGCAATAGTTGTAGAGCCAACCTCCTATCAATGAGAGTTGAATAATAGTAAATAGAGAGCTTCTTGGCCATAACTGGGATTTGCATACACACACACACCCAACTGAAATAGTTTCTTGACATTAATTTCATTCAAACTTGTCTTCAATTCATCTTCAAAATGTTTTCAATACATCTCCAATGCCTTTTCCATGAAGGTTTATGCATATTTATACATGATTTGAGGGAAACCAATAGTCTCCAATTGACTTTTGAGTACTTGACTGTTCATCTTCCATACTTCTGCATTTTTTTTACATTTTTCATATGACAACTTTGACATATTTACAAAATTTGACAAGATGAAGACTAAATACATGATGAAATGGTTTATCATGACCTTATTAGATTTCAAGCTACTATGCTTGATTAGGGCATATAAGGAATTTTTTCATATTGATTCTATTGATCTAAAACCATTTTCAATGGTAAACATATCATCAATGGACTAAAGAACTATCATCATAATATATGGCATCATGGGAAGTATCATGACATGCACATAGGGAATTTAAATTATATTATATATCAAGGTGTAGATATATTAAAATCTAGTCCATAATGGTAGACATATACAAAAATTTGGCAAATATGCCAACTCAAAACATTTTTTACAAAATGTGGCATATGCCATGTCTCAAAATCTATATACAATCTACATGCCAAATAGCTACATCAAATACTACAAGTCCACTTGATCCTCAATCTGTGATGGATCTTGAAAAAGTGTCCTCTTTGTACCAAAATGTCTAGTAATTGATGGAGGCAAAGTTTCCTGCATTAACAAGTCAAAACACAAATTTGATTAATCTCTTCAATGGTAAATAAAAATAAGTTAAAGTTAGTAAATAGATTCTTATCTACTACAATTAAGAACTTTCATTTATTAACATACATCTAAATCACTACAATCAACTATAAGACCACTAGATAAACTATCAATTATTTAGAAAAATTCAATTCAATTACCTCGACTCTATGTTGTTGTTCGCACAATCATTCTATAAATGATTTTCTCTTAAGACGATCAGGTGTCCTAGTGAAGCATGATGGCAAAGGTGGCACATCACTCACATTCTCAAGAGACTACATAAAAGCAAAGTAACATTGAAATAAATTAATATATAATTATTAAACAAAATAGGAAATGCATACATTTAAAAAGGTTAGATGTGTTACACAAACAATCTAGAGTGCACTACACAAAAACTTATCTACTAGAAAACAAGCACATACCACCATCAAGGCCCCCTGCATCAATTGAGAAGGACTCTGAATTATCAAAATGACAAGAATGTAAGACTCTAAATGACTATAATCAAATATTTAAGTTTTCTAAATTATCAATTAAAGTAAAATTCAATCAAATTACCTCCACCCTTTGTTGGCATTGAGAAAGCCGTTCTGCAAATGATAGTCCCTTGGGTCGATCATGAGTTCGAGAAAAGACTATTGGCAAAGATGCCACATCATTCACATTTTCAATTAACTATAAAATAAAATTAACATCAAGATATAAATTAATATATAATTACTCACAAAGAAATAAATGCATAAAAAAAAGTTGATGTCTAGAACAAATTATACCGGCAAGTCCAAGCCAAATTGGATGGCAGACAAAGTTCCATGTTGAATTTCTGTCAACTCCTCTATCATCAACTGTTATCCCACTTAGATACATTAGTACTAATAAATTTGTTTATATATTCAAATGGAATAGACCATAAAATTTAACTTTAAATTTTACCTGCATAAAAGATTGCTCATGCATTTCTCCTTCTCTATGGTTCACTGATCCAGTAGCTTCTAGTCTTGTCCCTGACCCCTCAACTTGAGTTCTGGACCCCATTGCCTCATCTCGTGAATGGAGATCATACTCTGATGTGTTCAACGGTGGCTCACTACTCTCCATAATAGGACCTAAGCATAAATGATTGCAAGAAATGCAATGATGGGGCACACATACATGTGTGGACGATGACGGTCTAGTAGAACTAGGTGATCTAATATCATCACCTTCATCATGTGCTTGTGTAAACTGAGATGTCTGTATAATCAAATGCTCAGTCAAAGAGTGTATGGCACTAAGGCTCTGTTGTGTTGCATTTGCAACAATGTCTGGGTGCTGCATTTGGGGTGGAGAAGGGATAGCAGGAGGGGGAATATAGGGACCTTGTACTTGTCTAATTGCCCTAGGTCTATCTTGAGGCATTCCCTTACCCACTCCTTGAAACTCTCTAAAATCAAAATAATTAACATGTTGACCCATGACGAACTCTGCATAGAGTTTACGAAGGAAATACAAAGGTACATCTAAATTGTTGTTGGGTGGCTTATCAAAAACCATCCACCAACGTTCCCAAAAGTTTTGATTAATGCCCTCATGAATACACCATTTGATTGAAAACTTGGGCTTACAGACATCAACATGCAATCCGGTTTTAGGATTGATAAAGTGTTGGGCTAACATAGTTTTTGTAATCTCTAATTCTTTGACTTCATCATATGACAAACCATTAGCATATTTGGCCTTTTTGGCTTCTTGCCATTGCCTAAATGATTCGTGTTGGGTTGACAAGGTTTGAACA
The DNA here is from genome assembly GCA_027924645.1 of Cunninghamia lanceolata. Classification (NCBI taxonomy): domain Eukaryota; kingdom Viridiplantae; phylum Streptophyta; class Pinopsida; order Cupressales; family Cupressaceae; genus Cunninghamia; species Cunninghamia lanceolata. The sequence goes on from BSBN01000582.1 coordinate 26,182,397, forward strand.
TGATTAATGATTCCCTCTAAATTCAATGTCATTGTAGACAATCGAGGGTGGCGGCGATACATTTCTATGATCCTACTTATATGATCAATATTTCTTTGAATATTCTCTTCTATTGTTGGAGGGGGAGGGTTTGGTGGTGGAGGGTTTGGGTTTTCATTTTGTGCATCCATTTTACCTAATTAAACTATAAAACATACCCACTTAGCATAAAAAACCAAAAAATTTTCTTGAATATACAAAACAAACAAAAAAATGTGAAAGATCTTACCTTTTTGGATCAGATATCCATTCTTCAAAGATGACACTGTGTTTTGCAAGCCGCAGGTTTACAAAAATGTGACCCTTTTTTTGCTTTTTATGTTTTTCAAAACGGATATCCATTTTTTTTTCTCAATTATTTTCATTGTTTTTTATTTTAGCATTTTAGTATTTAGGCATTTTAGCTATAAAATACAATCCAAATTTTAGAAAGACTGTATCATATGAAAGGAGAGATTTTGGACAAACTATCAAAATTTATATAGGATTATGATGATATATATATTTGATTTTTATATGATTTACTTATACTAAGGTATCTCATAGTATTTCAAAGGCACTTTTGAATAGATAATTGTCATAAAAAAATTGTAAAAGCAAGTAGTTTTGGTGTAAATTCTAACAAATCATTTCATGTTTAACTTACATATTAGATGATATTTGTGTCAACAATTGAGATCAAACTTGTGACACTCGGGATCGACCTCTCATTTTTCTATACCTATTCAAATTCCAAGACAATCATTGCAATGATGTCATTTATTTTCTAAAGGTGACAAATCAATTTAGCACATCCTCAACATCATTGGAATGATGTCGATAGAGAGAGCAAGATAGAGAGAGAGATATATCTATAGAGAGGTAGATACAGGAGAGAGGTAGATACAGGCTAGGGGTTAGGGATTAGGGCAATTATTTAGGGTTTATGGATTTAGAGAGAGAGAGACTGCTTTTGACATACAACTGTAAACCCTAAATAATGCCCCTAAACCCTAAACCCAAGTAACCCTAAATAATTACCCTAAATCCTAAACCCTAACCCCTAAACCATAAACCCTAAATAATTCCCCTAAGCCCTAAACCCTAAACCTGAGAAAGGGAGTCCTAGTTTTCTTGTTTCCATTTCCTTTGTCGATAAGGGAGAGGGAAAGATAGAGGGGAGAGATAGGATATATAGGAATGATAGGGGGAGAGAGGCAAGAGATAGAGAGATTGGGAGAGATGGCTAGGTACAGAGAGATAGAGAGGAGACAGATAGGAAGAGATAGAGGAGACGAAGGGGAGAGATAGGGAGATTGAGAGTTAGAGAGATGTCTAGAGAGACAGGGAGATAGAGGAATGATAGGGGAGAGAGAGGCAAGAGATAGGGAGAGATAGATATAGGTAGAGAGAGAGAGAGGAGATAGATTGGGAGAGATAGAGGAGACAAAGGGAGAGATAGGGAGATAGAGAGTGAGTGAGATGTATAGAGAGATAGGGATAGAGATTGAGACCTGTGGAGGGATGATAGAGAGAGGGAGATAAGGGAGAGATAGGGATATAGAGGTGGAGGGATATTAATTTTAATGACCTCCAAATTTTCCATAAATTCTTCTCCACTAAACCCTAGACCATCACCCAAATCCTTACTTTCCTAATAAAAACCCTTCCCCAAACATCATTTGATCATGTGACTCCTTCCATCACTAGACAGGTGCCCAGGTACTTTCCATTATTCATCTAATACTGTAATCCTAATGTCATAGCTCACATTCCCACACCTACATTCATAGACTCCATTCCCCCTATTGACACCATCGTTGATAATCATTATATAAGGACACTCCCTTGAATAATAATTAAACCATGGATTATCCCATATCCCCATCTTACACTTTCCTCACCTTTGAACCCTTAGAAGATGACATTTAGCTATCCCCACCATTACCAATCACACTTTCTAGCAATCCCACATAAGACACCTTACCCATCACTTCACCTAGGTCATCACCAATTAAATCACCTCATTACTCCGTTTAACCATACCCATACCACCCCTTTCTCACTCCACAACCTGTATTAATGCATGATTAAACCTAACCCCTAACCCCTATTTCCCAACCCCTAAACCCTAAACTTGAGAAACCATAAACCCCTAAATCCTAAACACTAAACCCAAGAAACCCTAAACCTTTATTTCTCTATCTCCTTATCTCACTATCTCCCCATCACTATCATTCCTCTACCTCTCAATCTCTCTCCCTATGCTTTGGCCATGTCCCTCACTCTATATCTCCCTATTGGTCCTCTCTCTCTAAACACTAAACCCTAAACCTCTAAACCTTAACCCCTAAACCATAAACCCTAAACCATAAATAATGGCCCTAAACCTTAACCCCTAACCCCTAACCCCTAACCCCTAAACCCTAAACCCTATCTCCTATCTCTCCCTTATCTCCCTATCTCTATCATCCCTCTACCTCACAATCCTTCTCCCTATTTCTCTGGACATCTCGCCCACTCTCTATCTCCCTATCTCTCCCCTTTGTTAGCTCTATCTCTCCCTATCTATCTCCTCTCTCTTTCTATCTAGCTATCTCCAAAACTAAGAAACCCTAAACCCAGGTACACCCTAAATCCAATCAACTCTAAACCTATATCTCCCTATCTCTCCCCTATCTCCCTATCTCTATCATCCCTCTACCTCTCTTGATCTCTCTCCCTATGTCCCTGGCCATGTGCCTCACTCTCTATCTCCTTATCTCTCTCCTCGGTCTCCTCTCTCTATCTCCCTATCATTCCTCCCTCTCTATAAACCCTAAATCCAAAACCCTAAACCTCTAAACCTAACCCCTAACCTCTAAACAATTTAAATCCTAAACCCTAAATAATGCCCCTAACCCCTAACCCCTAAACCTGAGAAACCCTAAACCCCTAAACCCTAAACCCCAAACTCCTAAACCCTAAACCCAAGTAACCCTAAACCACTATCTCCCTATCTCTCCCCTATCTCCCTACCACCTTTGTCCCTCTACCTCTCAATCTCTCTCCCTATGTCTTTGGCCATGTCCCTCACTCTTTATCTCCCTATCTCTCCCTCAGACTCCTCTATATCTCCCTATCATTCCTCTCTCTCTCTCTCTATAAACCCTAAATCCAAAACCCTAAACCTCTAAACCTAACCCCTAACCCCTAAACAATAAATCCTAAACCCTAAATTATAATGCCCCTAAACCCTAACCCCTAACCCCTAAACCTGAGAAACCCTAAACCCCAAACCCCTAAACCCTAAACCCAAGTAACCATAAACCACTATCTCCCTATCTCTCCCCTATCTCCCTATCACCTTTGTCCCTCTACCTCTCAATCTCTCTCGCTATGTCTCTTGCCATGTCCCTCACTCTTTATCTCCCTATCTCTCCCCTCAGACTCCTCTATATCTCCCTATTGGTCCTTTATCTCTCTCTCTCTCTCTCTCTATGTCTCTGGACATGTCTCTCACTCTCTATCTCCCTATCTCTCCCCTCTGTCTCCTCTATCTCTCCCAAACTCTATCAGTCCCCTCTCTCTATCTCTCTTTAAACTGTAAACCCTAAACCCCTAAACCTGAGCAACCCTAATCCTCTAAACCCTAAATAATCCCCCTAACCAACCTCTAAACCACTTCTCTATATAGGTGCAACTAATACCACTTTTTCATTGTTTTCCACATTTAATTATATTCTTTTCCATTTTCCAAGTCCTACATGTGTCCAAGTTGTATTGTTTGTCAAGTTTTTAGTCTAATTGTTAGTCCCAGCTCTTATGGTTATTAAAATGTTAGTATAGTTAGATTTATCCTTAGGTAACATTAATTTACACATTGTTGCACAAACAACCACACTGAAACATAACCTTACCTAATTAAGGTTAACCTTTAAGGTTCTTTCATAAATGGCGAGCTTAACAGATCCAACTAGTTCAATGTTCTTATAGTCCATGCTTACCCTTCCAAGAGAGTTCATGCCATGTTAACTTTGCATTATGTCCTAACATATCACATGAAGGACATCATCATCACAAGGAATAACAATGTCATGAAGGATTAACGAAGGTGTAGCTTCACCACATAAAGTATCATTCATAATTTTATCACTAGAGGGTAAGGGTATATCATGTGTATCCTTCTCAAACCATGTATCATGAATCAAATCATATGAAGGATTGGGTAAAGCAATTTAGGGGCATGAAATCCAAAATGGATATCCATTTTGTATTTCTTGAAATGGATATCTGTTTTGGTTTGGTATCCAAACCAAAACAGATATCCGTTTCAAAGTCAAACTTTGCCAAGTCACGAATTTGGCTAAGTTAAAACGTGATTTTTTTCCTATTGCCACTGTTTGGCCCGCGATGATCCTGCACATACCCATGATATGGATATAACACCCATGAAGCTGGTAAGAGGACAAGCCTTGAGCCAGATGATATCAAAAATTGATCCTAACATCATGAGCCAACAATATGTGGTGAGTACTAAAGAAACTCAAGAGTGGTATTCAGACATCAGACATGTCTTGATTACTGGGAGATGCCCATCAAAATTGCAGGCTTCACAGAGAAGAGCCTTGAAAATAAAATCACAAAAGTATATGATAAAAGGAGGAGTCCTTTTCAAAAGGAATTATGAAGGAATATATCTCAGATGCCTAGAAAGGCAGGAAGCAGATAAAGTGTTAGCAAAATTACATGATAAGTTTGGAACTGCACATGGATCACATCTAGCTACTTCTCATGCTATCTTGAGAGCAGGATATTACTGGCCCACTATCTTCAAAGACATTGATGAACATATTAAATGTTGTTATACATGTTAGATTGCAGCTAACAAAGAAAGATATGCCGCTCAACCCTTGCAACCAGTGATGGAGATGCACCCATTTGCTCAATGAGGCATGGATTTCATAGGACCCATCAATCCTCCATCATCTTTAGGCCATAAGTATGTCTTGACTATCACTGATTATTATACCAGGTGGATCGAAGCTGTCAACAGTAAGACATGCAATGCGGAGGATGTGATCAAGTTCTTGGAAAGCAACATAGTGACCAGGTATGGAGTTCCTTATGCTTTGGTATGTGATAATGGACCTGCCTTTACATCATTAAAATTATCTAGTTGGGCTTTTAATCATGGAGTCATCTTGAAATTCTCCTCAAACTATTATCCTCAAGGGAATGGACTAGCATAGTCTACTAATAAGAAATTATTGAATATCATAAAGAAATTAATAGAAAAGAACCCTAGGGAGTGGAATACCCTACTAATGTATGCCTTGTGGGTGGATTAGAACTAGGATGAAGGTTGCGTTAGGAAACTCTCCTTATCAGTTAATTTATGGGGTGGATCCTATTCTCACTGTTAACCTAAAGATCCCTACATTGCAGTTTGCACAAGAATATCTAGGCATAGACAACAAACAAGAAGTTATGTTACTTCAGCTGATGCATCTAGAGGAGAAAAGAAATAGAGAAATCAATTAGTTTGCTAAACATCAGGATGTTGTCAAATGCTGGTTTGATAAAAGAGCCAAAGTAAAAGCTTTAAGATTTTAGATCTAGTCCTTATGTGGGATAAAGCACATGAAAGAAAAGGTGACCATGGTAAATTTGATAAACTTTGGATAGGTCCTTTTCAAATTTTAGAGATCCTAGGAGACAATACCTATAGACTTAAGACTCTAACTGGTGAGGATGTCCCATTACCAGTTAATGGACAGTTCTTCAAACATTACTTCCAAGCTTGAAACAGGGTCATGTAAGTCACCTGTATCATAATGTGCATATTGTATAGTTGTTTGTACAGTTTTGTTTTGGTTTGTGTGTTTGTTGGTTTGTTTTGTTGAATATCTGTTTTGGTTAGTCAAGATGATGCAGCTTATCACCCTAAAAAACCAACTAAATTGTTAGGATTCAAGTGATGAGAATAAATTCCTATATAGGTTATGATTCATTTTGAGGAGTATCTTTGATCAGGTCTGTGATATTCTTTTCATCATGGTGCCTTTTCTTAACTAAGGAGATTTCACAATGACTCACCTAACAGCCTTGGGTTTGTGGAACACATCAGTGTAGGTGTTAAGTGAAAAATCTAAAGGGACTCCCTTGCTACCATTACAATCTCCAACCTAAATCAACAAGTGACCACACCTTGCATATTGAGCTAACATGATGATATCATACGAACAAAAAGTAAATATTGCAAATTCAAAAGAATAAAATTAGGCCATCTAAGTAACTCTATCAGGGCAATAGACGCCTGCTGGCAGTGGGGCTCTACTTACGGGGATTGTATAGATAACCTTGTCGGGGCTATAGACGCTTGCTGGTAACAAGGCTCTATCCCGGTTGGCTATGAGGGATGAATCCCAAAATATGTAGCTTAACACTAGTTACTCATGTTTTCAACTCACCTTCAAGATGAGGATAATTAATCATTTGCACACACTTGATCATTTGCTAGCATTGTTGCAATAATGAACATCATATCATTCAGAAAGGTCATAATACTTATGCTTTTAAAGATTTAAAATGCTATGTTAGAATGTGATCCCATCACTTGAATCATTTGAATTTGGTTGTTTTCTTTGGTGGAAAGTTGTTGTGTGGTTACACAACACACCCCATTTTTCCTTAGCAAAACATGGACCCAACCTTTTCTTTTGCTCCTGCTTGCTTGTTTTCTTGTTTTGGGCGGTTTGGTAAAATTCAGTCATGTGTGTCACCTTTACTTATGCATGTGCATCACAAGGAGGGGGTCATTTGTCCAAGTTAGCATCTTCTATCATAAACCTCATGGTTGGAAAGTGTACAAAATTCTAAGCAAGTTTGCCTTTTGGATCACCCTGATATTGTTTAAGGGTAGAAAGTTATGTTGAGTCAAAGTTCGGTCAACCCTGATATTTAACATGGGGGGGTCATTTTTTTGAATATTAGTCATATTTGTTAAGATGATCCTTACTTAGAAAATCACTCGATATTCATTCCATCCCCAATACGTGAATGTCAAACTAAAACAAGGATAAGTATTTGCCTGTCATGAACTTCATGCATTTGCGGGGGGGTCATATTTCCTAATATCAGTCATCTTAAAAATATCAACCCTTCATGAATATCACCTTACACAAATATGACGATGACTTCATTCAGCTCTAATGAATAGAAGAGATCACCCTGATGATGACGTAATCATTTCACCTAGAGGGGTCATATTTCTAAGCATCCATCATATTCCTCAATATGACGATGACATCATCATGGCCTCATAACAAAGACGATAGGACGGCATGATGATATCATCATGATCTACACCCTAGGGGGGTCATATTTTTGAATATCTCTTATCTTTAGGATATAACCCGATCTTGCTTAGTGGTCAAAGGTTGACCATATCACCCTGATCTTTAGTAAATGATTATCCCGCGCCCAAGGGAGGGGGTCATATTTTCCATTAAGGGTCATATTTCAAATATCCCTGATCTTTCAAAGATCACCTTCTGACATTAAATGCAAACCCCAATGGTAGGTGGCGCCCTTTTGATTTCAAATACAAATCAGACACTTGGCAGCATCTATGAACTTTAGGTAGATAATTGACAGATTCAATTGAAACAACACATATGCTCTAATTTGTCGTATTGATCAGTTTAAAAGTGAAATTTAGGGATTATTTACATTTACCTTTGCGATAATTACAATTTATAGAGCTCTAAAAGTCAATACCTCCCATTCACCGACTGACAGATCGTCATACTCAGCATAACATAATGGAACTATCAATATTGTGCATCTGCATTTTCTCCGTTATCAGTCATATAACAAGAAGAGTAAAGCGAATATCAGGTAAGTAAATTAAAACCCTCGTTGTTGTCATTTTCTGCAAATCATCTGGTAGGTGTGTTTTAATAGGTTAATCTACATAATGATGATGCATGAGGTAAATTGCAATGTTGAATAGTAATAATGAAATACATAGTATTCTTGATTTCCCTATTCATAGATCCTAGGGTAAGAAATGAATACCTGTATCGTAGGATCTAATGGCTGAGGTCAGGAGGAATAGATCTAACTTTGAGTTTTTGAAGCCTATGTTTGTACAGCCTGAGGGAGTAGGATTTAGATATGGTCAGATAGATGATACACATCATGGGCAAACAAAATTGGATGCATGGACCAGAAGATTGGATAATGATACAGATAACCCTATACTGGATAGGATATTCATGACTGGTATGTGGCATGCAGCTAGATTCCCATATGCAATGGAGGCCATTGAGCTGGTAGTGGAGTGTACTAGAAATTACAACCATGAGACAAGGAGAGTAGAAAAACATGGCAGGGTATATGCCCACTTATCAATCAAGGGCATTGTTGCCACTTTCAGTTTGCCTATGGGAAGTAAGGTGGTCAGTTTGTACCTAAGTAAGTTGGAGAAGGAGTACAATAATAACAAGAAAGAGGCCAGGAAAGTCATGTATCAATGGAGGGCCAAGAATAGTACATATACAGCCTCTGTCAAGTTGCCTATATACTTATACAAATTTGGTTTTGATGAAGAATATCAATACATGATTGCCCTCTTAAGCATGATGGCCAGCAAGCGACATGCTGGTAACTTTGAGAATTGGATGTATGGAATCATCCAAATGGTGTTATATTTAGATAACAAGCCTCAGTGGGCCAAGATCATTAGCGACAGCTTGGATGAGGGCATGAGAAAGCTAGGAGGCAAGGCTTGTATATTCCATATAACCTCCTATGTGGTATATGCATGTGCTTTTCATGGAACATTTAATGCCTTGCAAATAGTGGGCAAAGTGGGAAATAGCACTAGTGATGTACACATTTGGGATCATTACCCCCAATTGTAGAGGAAGGCATACCTCCAGGACTACAAACTAGTAAATGACTCCTTTTCAATGCATTTCATTAGAACTATGGAGGAGGACATGTTGATGGTGGTTTTAGCACACAACAACGTAGGTGTGATTGCTGGTTTCACACCTCTCTTGAAAAGTATCCTACCCAAGGTAAGACTACTCTAAGGATAATATAGCTAGGTCTTAGCTTGCTTGAAATCTCTCAGTTGGTATGTTCTAGCTGTGCCTACAAGGGGTCTTACATGCAATTTGCAAATTTTCAAGTTTAGGGCAGCAAACACACATAAACCCTATATGGTTTTCAACTAATAAAACAATGCTAAATGTTGTTGGAATTCTTAATCTAACAACTAACAATGGTTTTAAAGAAATGCAAAAGGTTAGGGTTTTAGAAAAATCCTAAGTGACATTCACAATGCACAGGTTACCTTTAGTAGACAAATACTCTAAAACTTTTAACCAACTTCCTGAGTTACCAAACTGAAATAGGTGTTATAGAGCTGCAGAAAATGGTGCTATCTTCAATGGAAGTCAATAGATTTTCAGATTACATTCATTTGTTAAATACCCAATAAACAACGCAACTTAACTTGTGAAATGCAATTAAACTTTAGCACGAACAATCAACCCAGACTAACTTTACACAGCTATTTACCATTAGCAAATAACTAAAAGTATGGACTTAGAGTATTCATCAAATATTTCAGCAAACCATGAACATTACAAAAACACAACTAACTAACTATGGGAGAGCAAGAAGTGAACCATGAAAACCAAAATGAGCCAACACAAGATACAAATTCTTAGAATTACTACAGAAACTCGCTTTGCATTACTTCAAATGGCATAGAGTCAACAATTCGGCATCAAATCTCTCTTTTTCAAACAAAGGAAATGGCAACCCTTTATATAGAGAAGCAACATATCGAGTTTTCAAATGGACGGTGGAGATTAACTCGACACCGATGGTCCAAATTACATCAATCGATACAATTGTAATAGCTCACATCAATTCTCGGATTACATTTTGTCTTCTATAAAAAAGATGAAAAACAACCTCCAAATACATTGAATCTAGTCAATTTGACTAGCCAACTCGATATATTAGTAGAAAAGAACATTTTAGAAGCATAGAAAAGACAAAATAGAGTCACATGCTGCCCTGAATACAACAATTTACAATTATGATGGGATTACATCCTTAAAATATTCAAAATAATATCAGGATTCTTCATCTAAGTCAATTTTGTCTTCGCCAACTAGCTTGTTATGGTAAGTCAGCCATGCGTCAAGTGCAGGATTAATCTTTGACAGATCTGGATCCTTCAAATGATTAATCCGGTAGTCAAACATCTCCAGCTCCTAACTAAATTTACTATATATTTTCTCTATCTCTGCACCATCCTTTTGAAACACCTTGAATTCAGCCCTAAGGTCGCTTACCTTGTTTAACCTATCCACTATACTGAGCGTGGCATCTTCAAAAATCACCTTATGTAACTTATCTTTACACTTTTTGATGTCAAATGAGGCATAGTCATCATAGGATGCTTCTCAGAAATCCCTTAAAGAATCATTGATATCATATATGATTGATCTTAGCTCCTCATTGGCTAGCTTATATGCTTATTTTCTCAAAAGCAGCTGTTGATACCATTCAACGGCCTTTGGCAGCTGATTCCCTGTCAAAATATTCTCTACGACCAAAGTCTGGGCAGGCAATTCCCTGATGCTCTTTATCCGTGGATACATATGTGAATAATATTCATCGAAGGAATCACATTCCTCGCCCAAATCCTTCCATTTCTTGGGCAATTCTACTAATTTCTTATGCGCTTGAGCAGATCCCTTAATAGTTTCACATCCCATCTCAAAAACTTTTGATAGCTAATTTTCTGTACCCTTGGATTTGGATCTTACCTCACCCAATCTGGCCATTTCATTAGTAGACAGGAAAGTGGGTATCGTCCTTATATCTCCTCGTGCATCTACTGGCTTTACCAAAAACTGAAGGCATGCGTGAATCTCTTCATTCTACTGCTTCAAATCCTTCTTGGACATTTCATCCTTGTCTAGCTGTTCCAAAATTGATGTGACTGAATCCTTAAAATCATCCACTCTTTGAGCACAAGTGGCTGGTCCCAGGTCAACTATCGATATTACGTAATCTTCCGCCCTGACTTGTTCTTTTGCTGTGTCAGCTGGTAGGACTGCTATTTCTGTAATTCTTGATCCTGATTCATCCTTATAGATTCTGGAATATATTTTGGCCTTCTTTTGTTTCTTAGGGTTCTGAGCTTGCGAAAAAATTGTACTCAAATTCAGCTACATTATCTCCACTTGTTGCTCAGGATATGCTATTCTACTTTGCAGCCATTCAGGTGCAGAAGATTTATTCAATTCAGTGGCTCTGTAACCATCAATTATAGCCAATTCTTTGGGTGATTTTTGCTCTTTCTTTGGTTCTTCATTCTTTTCTATGTTTACCTCCTCTTCCTTTTCTTCTTCTTGGGCCAGGTTTTCTAGATTTACCATTCTAGTTTCTTGAGCCAACTTGAAAACTTCCTCCGTTTGATCTTTATCTGGAGGGCTATTAGATACATCAATGACTTCAACATTGATCGAAGGTTCATTAGAGTCTTTATCACTTACTTCAGTCAATATATCTTTCTCCTCCTCAAGTGTTGTTTCAGGTTCATACAATCCCAACTCTGCACACACTTTCTCAATCCCAGGCAATAGTGGAATTACCAAAGAATCTGCAGGCATTTGTGAAATAGGGACAGCAGAAGATATGGCCAGGGGAGGCACATTGACTTGCGTCAAATTAGCTAGAACTGACGATAAGGAAGAAGAGATGACAAGAGGTGAAGGAAAGGGTAGTGAAGGTAGAGGAAGAGGGGGTGAAAGGATAGTAGAAATGGGAGCTAATGGTAATTGAGTGGAAGAAGTAGAGGATGTAAGTGTAGTGATAGTGTAAGGGCATGAAATGGCGACAGTGGAGGAAATAGGGCTGCTAGAGGTTTTGGAAGAAATTGCCAGTGAACAAGAAGTAGTTGCAATGGTAGAAGTAAGAGAGGTGGCAGGGGATGTTTCTTGAGTTATGGGAGTTGAGGTTATAGGTGAAGTGGATACAGTAGTGGAAGAAGTGATGGAAGAAGAAGAAGCAACAGAAGTGGCAAGGGTTGTGACAATAGTGCTTATGCTTTGGGTAGCGGGAGACAGGGAAGTTGGAGGACAAGAATCTTTCTTGGTTGTATCATCCTCCTTACCTCTTTTACTTTTGCTTTCTTTTCCTTAGAGCCTTCTCAAGGGCCACTTGGCATGTCTGTTTTCTTGGAGGCCCTTGTCTTGGTAGAGGGAGGTTGATCTTTCTTTAGAGGAGGTCTTGCAAATGGCTTCTTAATCTTCTTCGCTTTCTCAGCTAAAGATGTATGTTCTTCACTGTTCGACTTCTGGCTCTCAGCTGGCTTTGCCTCATCAATGACATTGATTGGCTCATCTACTTCTCCCCCGGAGTCCTTATCTAATTCCAATGCTGTATAAGTGAGTTGATCTCCCTATCCTTCTAGAGTAGCCACCTAACCTCTTACCTAGGCTTTGCTCAATCTGATAGGTTCTCTCATGATAGTATCTAATGAGCTTTCTTCTGCATTCGCCCAATTTGGCAATGGGATAGGTTGATGGTATTGAGCCTCCCACGGACCTCTGACCATAACATTTTCATCATCTTGTAGCTGGTCTGGTACTGCTATAATGTGGAACTTCTTAATAAAATCTAGAGTCAGCCATGAATGTGCCTTCTTCATAATTTCATAATCATACGGGCAATTGGCCCAAACATCTTCAATATGCATCTTGTGGAACAACGTCTTACTCACGAATCTTTCCATCACCTTATTTGGATCAAAATGATCCCTTGCATTGTAGTAGTGTAAGTTGAGGAGTTGAAGCTCTTTATCAGAATGTTCTGTAGATACCAAAGAAAGGCATGCATAGATTCCCTTGCCGAACTTGATGGGAAATTGAACATTGGTTCTGTGTAAGTGTTTGAGCTTCTCGACACAAGGTATCATCTGTCTAGATAGCTCCAAAAGCACTGTCTTATCATCAGGATACCTAGGAAGTCTGTAAGCCATCCCAGTGAAGCCCTGCACTCTTAAATATGTGAATTTATCAAACTGGATGTACCATCTATTGTACTTTGTTATTTCATTCATTGCCTCAGTGTAAATTCTCAAGGCTGTGTTACCTTGCAACATTCTGGTTATATACATTGTGAAAGCATCATTTACCCTTTTGAAATGTATCAATGATTGAGATGAGGTCAGCTGTGGGTAACACTCATATACCTTTATCTGGGTTTGCTCATCATTTCCAACTTCTCCAATCTTGGACAACCCAACATAGTGATTTCTTCTTGCTAATGCATAAACAATATAAGATGTCCATCTGAATTATCTTTTATCCTTGAAATTGCTAAATACCTCATGGATGTTGTCACTAAGGATTTGGGCCTAGTGGAACTTAGTTCCTTTCAATAGCTCAATGATAATAACAAACATTCACTCCTCAAAAGTGGAGGCTGTAGGTAATCCATATATCCTACTCAAGAAAGTTACTAAATCTCAAATTTCATTATGGAAATCACTCCTGTATAGTATCTAGGGAAATTTGATGAGAGCAGACCTTCTGCTTTTGGCCCAATTGTCATTCATGTACTTTCTGCATCCTTCTACATCTTTGTTATAAGTCTCCTCTGATCCTTATTTGTCTGTTATAGTCATAACCTTGTGCCAAGGAATATCAAAGGTCTCAGCTAGAGAGGGTGGGCTTAAATCAACCAAGATATCCCCATTGGTTGTTTGGATTGTTCTTGTCATGACATCATATCTCTCCGCACAAGTTGCCATCAATTCTGCACATTGCACTAAGGTGGGGAAGGTAGCAACTTGTGATATACCACTGTCCCTGAGTATTCTGGCCCTAGGAGTTGGGTTCAGACCGAAGACCGTCAATATGAAGTCATCTAGGTCTATGTGACCTAGGTCTGTATCTCCTACATCACTCCACCTGGAGTGAATCTTGGTCTCTGGAGGGATTCCCTTAAATTCGTATCTCATAGCTTGGGCCCAGGCAGTCATTTAGTCTGCAGGACTGGACCTTATAAGTTTGATACCTTGAGAAATCTTTCATACACTCCTAAGTTTAAGATGAACCTTAATGATTCTGCTAGTATTACTAACATACCCTTTCAAAGAATCTATAATTTGATAGTTATCATCATTGCACTCATAACAATCATCATTAATACACGTAGAGAAACATTTAATGTTGCAAGAAATCTCATGAAAATCATCATTGTTTATGCATTACAACATTAACTCTATCATTTTTGGCACTTTCCCTTTGAAAATTCTTTGAAACTCAGTCATTTTGCATGATTTGCACTACTTTTAGGGTCATCCGACTTACAGGCAGAAAAGTGCTAAAACTAGGGTCTGCCGACCTCAGTGGGAGAAACGGGCTGGTCTGACTCAAGGTTTTACTATTATTCATCTTTTAACATTTGTGCGGGTTTTGGTTGCTACCGACTTGCGTGGCTTTTGAAGGTCACTGACCTTCTATCAGTTGTCAAGTCAGTCAATTGTGATTTAGTGCAAATCCTTCTGAGATCGTTTGCATTATATTTGCGCGGGACTTGACTTGGTCTGATTTGTACAATTTTTGAAGTTGACCGACCAAGTCAGTGGGAGAGCGTTAAAGCGCAGGGTTGGAAGGGATCATTTTTAGCGCAAGGCCGATGTATTGTTCTTAGCGGGACTTTGGGATGTCACCGACTTTGTAGAGAAATTCAGGTTGTCCGACCAAGTCGGAGATGGGGTCTTTAAGCACAAGGTCAGTGCAAGGAATTTTCATCGCAAAAGTAGTTTTCAAGGTTAGCGGGGTTTTGAGGTCCTACCGACTTAATCGGTGAGACGCAACATGGGTAGGTAGGTTGGAGGTCAATGTTTTTAGTGCACAATGGATTTGAAAGTGCAGCGTGGGTTTTAGAGGTCACCGACCGACTAGAGAATCGACAAGTTTACAGGTTGGTCAGACCTCATTTTGGCGCGAAAAAATTTGAATGTGTCCATGGAAAATTTTGTCTAAGTTTTTGGTCTTCTTCACTTATGATGGTTCGTTCATTTTCTGAAAGGGAATTTTAACTGGTTTTTAATAGAAAACAAATAATTCACGCACAGAAACCCTAGCTAGAAACCCTAAGGGCACTTTGCTTTAGAAAATCATTTAATCAAACCCTAATTTCATGCAGCGAAGGCTCACAAGACAAGGTTTGAAACCTTACCTGGTCAATGTGGAAGGCATGTTCGGACTGTTTAGGTAGGAAGTGGTCGCGGTTTCAAACTCGGGTGAATCGGCAGCAAAAGTGTTCAAATCCCAACGGAGCTCTGGAAATCCTAATCGAAATGTGAAAGACAGTTAAAAATGAAGGGATTTACCCCTTTTATCTGCCAAAAAATTGCCATTAATGCGCAGTGTATAATTATGAGATTTAGGGTTTTGGTGTGGTTTCTCCCTTACTTGGACTTGGCGGAGAAATTGGTTGCATTGGACTTGGTCGGTGAGGGCTCCTTTCAACGCTGCGACATGCGGGTTTAACTTGTGTATTTTGCAGGCATTTAAGGTTCCTCAGACTTGCAGGCATTTTGGGCTCGTTTGACCTAGTCGGTGATCGATCGATTTAGCACAAGTCAGAGACAGTTGATTCTAGCGCAGAAGTCCGTTGAGAGTAAAATTAACGTTGAATTCGGTGACAAAGGATTTTAGTGCTAGGTCGGTTGGAAGGCAATTTAGCGCAGCGATCGGACAGATAGGAATTTGGCGCAAAGGTCGGTTGGAGGGAAATTTAGTGCAAAAGAGCAATTTAAGGCCATCAAAAGGGATATAAAAATTCAACCTAGCAGATTATTGAAGTGATTTCTTAATATCATTGTTCACAAGGTTAAAATGCACTTTAACCACTTAACCACTTGGGAGATGAAAATACCTAATTGACACTCTAAGCCAAATCAAAAGACGGGGTCCTCATTTTTGAATTGGGCATGTGTGCGAGGCACAACAAATGGCGACTCTGTTGGGAAATGCTCTCGAGCATTCCAACGATAAACATTCAGTTCGAACCCAGAATCTCTGTGTTCTCCACATATTAAACAAAAAAGCAAGGTACCTTATCAAAGAAGCCAAGATCATTAACTAGTGCAACCATCCACATCCTGAAAACCTGAGTGTGTGCAATTGTGTTCATTCCCATCCTTTGGCAACTAAGTTCATCCAGGATCTCCCGTGACAAGTTAGGAAGTTGAGACCATTCTACCACCAAGTAATGCTCAATTTTTTTAAGATGTAATGAGCTTTGAGAAGAACAAAAGATAGATAATGTTTTCTAGTACGATGGCATTTGATGGTAAATATTTCTAGACAATACCTTTATGAAAATTTTCAATTGGTAGTCTCTTTTATTTGCATTGTAACGGGTCTGGTGCTGAAAAACACCTTTTATTTTCACCCAATATAGGCTATCAACACTTATTGTCACCTGTCTTCTTTCTTGATTGATAGTACATGTGGTAGAAGAGGAAGTCAACCCTTTTACTTTGACACAAGATCACTCAAACTCGCCTAGCCACTTTAGTATCATTTAAAGTGCGAGAGATATATGGTTAGAAAATACTTCAGGTGTACTGACTAATGACTCATTTCCAATGAACATACACCATACTCCCTGGCATAACAGTGGAACCCACAACAAAACTAAGTGAAAACCTTGGCTTCTCGAAGGAAGATTCACGACTATTTACCTATCAAAGGAGCACTTGTAGGTCCACACAACTGCCAGTACATCAAAAACAAAGACCCCGTGAAAGAGCAAGCGCAACAAGCAAAACCAAAAGGACAACTAAACTAAGTAAATCACCTAACAACTAAGGAAAGCAAAGGCAAGAAAGAAAAACCAAACTAAAGGCAACCTAAACTAACCAAAGAAAACAAACCCATAACTATGTACACTCAAATGAGGCATGAATGCCTCTCAGGCCTAGAAGTAGTGCTTTAGGAACTGGCCATTGACAGGTAATGGCAGCTCCTCACCAGTAAGGCTCTTGAGTCGATACGTGTTGTCTCCAAGAATCTCATAGATCTGATAGGGGCCCAACCAAAGTTTATCAAATTTACTATGTTCTCCTTTCTTACAATGCGCTTTATCCCAACACAGGACCAAATCAGAAATGCAGAAGGCTTTGATTTTAGCTCTTTTGTCAAACCATCATTTTATGACTCCCTGATGTTTAGCAAAGTTTTCTATAGTAGCATCACGTTTCTCTTCAAGGTGTAGTAATTGGGCTAACCTAGAGGATAATTGATCATCAGTTTCAAGGTAGTCTTGCATGAATTGTAGTATGGGGATCCTCAAGTGGATGGGAAAGATGGGTTCAATCCCATAGACTAGGTGATAAGGTGATGTGCTCAGGGCTAGTTTGTGTTGGATTCTATTAGCCCATAAGGCGAACTTAAGCTGGGTATGCCAGTCTCTAGGGTTTTTGTCTAATATTTTCTTAATGACCTTGAGCAAATTTTTGTTCATTGATTTAGCTACCCCATTCCCTTGTGGATAGTAATTAGATGAGAACTTAAGAATAATCCCATAATCAAATGCCCAGTTAGAAAAACGTAATGATGAAAAGGTAGGGCCATTATCAGAGACCAAAGCAAATGGACAATCGAATATAGTGATAATATGCTTTTCAACAAATTTAATAACTACCTTTGTGGTGCATTGTTTACAAGCTATTGCTTCAGACCATCGGGTACAGTAATCAGTAGTGGTCAGAATATACCTGTGGCCTGCAGAGGAAGGCGGATTGATCATACCGATAAAGTCAAGGCCCCACTGAGCAAATGGTCTTACCTCCACCACTAGTTGCAAGGGCATGGATGAGTGTCACTCTCTGTGTGCAGCATTCTGGCATATATGACAAGTTCTTACATGTGAATATGCATCTTTGAACAAAGTTGGCCAGTAATATCTGGCACAAAGAACCTGATTAGTTGTTCAGTGGGCTAATCCACGACCTATCTTGAATCTCTCATGAAAACTGGTTAATACTTGATTGACCTCTGACTTATCCAAACACCTTAGATAGATGCCTTTGTGATTCTTCTTGTAAAGGACCGATCCTTTGATCATGTAATTGCTGCTCTTTAGTTTGAGTGCTCTCCTTTGAGCTAAATTCAGTTGCGGTGGATAGCATTGATTAAGTAAAAAATGATGTCTCCATACCACTCATCTTTTGAAACGTCTTCTAACATGTACTGCTGGGAGACTAGGCCTGGTCCCACTTCAGCCATTGTCTTAGTCAGGGCCTGACCTCTTACCAATTTCATAGGTTGAATATCTATGTCAAACTCTTGCAGTATGGTAACCCACTTCCCTCTTCTTTCTCCTAATTCACTTTGCATCAGTAATGCTTTGACTGCTGCATCTGAGACTATGGTAATTATTGGACTTCTTAAGATGTAATGCTTGTTTTTCCACATTTAGATACCTTAACTCCGTGTCTTTCAATGGAGTGCTCATGAAAGCGATGGGCCTTTCATCATCAACTGATCTCTTCTATGTCAACATTGCAGCACAAGTATGTTTAGAAGCAAACGAGTATATCTGAAATGGTAAACTGTAATTGGGACTCACCAAGACGGGTGCATTGGCTATAGCTTGTTTAATTTCTGCGAAGGCAGCCTTGGCTTCTGGGGTCCAATCCATTTTAGCATCCTTTTTCGACATGGCATTGAGAGGTCGAACAATCTCAGCAAATCCCGTGATGAATTTACGTACAAAATTGATCTTACCAAAATATGACTTAAGTTCCTTCTTGTTGGCTGGAGAAGGTACTTTGAGTATTGCTTAGATCCGGTCTGGGTCGATAGATATTCCTTGCTCGGATATTACATGTCCCAGCAACTTCCCCTCAGTTACTCCAAAAATGCACTTCTTGGGATTGAGTGATATACCATAATCCTTGCATCGCTACAACACCTTTCTCAAGTCTGCTACATGATCCTCTCACCTTTTTGAAAATATGGTGAGGTTGTCCATGTAGATGATAATACATTTTCCAACTAATCCTTTAAAAGCAACATCCATTGCATGCTGAAAAGTTGCACCAGCATTGATTAAACCAAATGACATGTGGCGATATGCATAGATGCCCCATTTGCAAGTGAAGTATGTCTTCAATCTATCTTCATATTCTACCATCACCTAGTTATAACCAGAATACCCATCCAAGAATGACATCATATGGGATCCATTAACAATCTGTAACACTTCGTTCAAAGAAGGCAGTGAGTAATTATGCTTTTCAGATGCTCTGTTTAAGTTATGGAAGTCGACACAAAGCCTGATTTCTCCATTTTTCTTTCAGACTGGAACTAAGTTTGCTACCCATGCGGAATGTCTAACTAGGAATATTATCCTTGCTGACAGTAGCTTCTGAACTTCTTTGAAAATCAGTGGTTCCAATAGAGCATTCACTGGTCGTTGCCTTTGTCTGAATGGCTTTGCTCCTAGCTTCAATGGGATGGTGTGCGTGATGATCAAGGTATCGTATGTCTTTAGATCTTCATAGCTCCATGCTATAACCTCGTGGTAATCTCTCAATGCATGCATGATTCCTATCTTTTCTTCTTCGGTACTAACTTTCCCAATGAACACATTCTTAACATTTTCTTCTGTTCCCAAGTTAAATGGGTCACACTTTCCCCCTGGGGATTCTCCTTTTCTTTGGGTTCCTAAATTGTTTGCATCAAACAATATTTCCAATTCTACCATTCCTCGTGGAATCATATTTGTTTTCAAGTTTAGTACTCCTTCTAAATCCATTTCAGTAGGTTCCATTTCTTCTTCATCTATTATCTGAGCAGTAAAAACATCCGATGAAGTAAGGAAATTAATTATGTGCTGATCATCTTCAAAAACTTATAAATTGGTAACATTATTAGGTATAGACGGGGTAATGACAAATTCAATAGAAAACTTTTTTAACCCTGCCATGGATGTTGGCTCTAATGTACTTGCTGTATGAGCTAGAGCATTTGCAACATGATTCTGTCTCCTTGGAATCAATTGGATGTTAAAACCATCAAAGCATTCTATCAAATCCCAAACTCTATTCCTGTACCTATTCAGCCTCTTATCATTACATGAGTACTTCTTTCTTACTTGCTTCACCACTAATTTAGAATCACCGAACACCTGGATAATTTTGACCTTCTTCTGCAGTGCTAGCAACAACCCTTGCACTAATGCTTCGTATTCAGTGACGTTGTTTGTGCATGGAAACTGCAATCTTTGTGACACTAAATATGAGCTCCCAATGGGGCTGATCAATTCGACCCCTACACCAGACCCTTATCTGCATCTTGAGCCATCAAATCTTAAGGTCCATAAGCAAAACTCTCTGTTGCTATCATTCTGTTTTACAGATTTCTTCTCATCAAGCGGAGGCTCGAGTTCTTTCTTCTTTTCAACGACTGATACCTTCTTTGGAATTATGGAGATATTCAGTTGTCTTTATACTTGTTTGATTGCCTCTTAACACTGCTGGCAAGTAAATTCAGAATGCGATGTATCGTGTATTCAACACCACTTGGGTAGTAATAACTCCTCCATTTGAACCTGCTTTCCAACAGCAGTTTGATCCTATGCAAATTTAGCTATGAAACATAGAATCCTTCGAATATCCCAGGTTCATCCTCTTTGGAAGAGTCTCCTAAATCTGATTGGACGTATGCTTCTGTACTTTCCAATTTTTCTGTAAGTGGTTTAGAGGGTCTTAAGTAACTCAGCATAAGGACTTCTTCTGATTGACTAATGTGTGGAAGATAAACTCCCAAATCAACTTCTGAGAACAGAATCTCATTGGGTTGATTGTACTCTGTAATCATCTGCTTCATCTTGGATTCTCTTTCAATACATATCTGATTGGCCAAACCTTTCCATGGCAGCCACATATGAGAAAAGTCAGTTACCATATAACCGTTCAAAGTCCTAGATCAATCTCTACTTAGAAGCATGCCATATTGATTTGGAATGTCCACCACTTGAATATCTATATACTGCTGCACCCTAGGATCAAAAGCCAACTACATGTGTATCTTGTTTAACTCACCTACCACATTCACTTCAGTCTTATCTAATTGTGTCACCTTTCTGGAAGACTTGGCTGGAGTGAGGCCAAGTGCTTTACAGACTGATAATGACATTACATTCGTGGAAACACCAAAATCTAGTAAACAATTATGAAGGTTCTTATTGAATACCTGAGTGTTAAGAGGAAAGGAGGACTTTCCCTTTTGTCTTTATATAGTGTTACCTTTTGTTCCACATCAGTCGCATGTATTCTTTCTTTCCCTTTATCAATGTTATCTTTGGTGATATTATCCTTTGGTACATAATCGCTTTTGATTCTAGCACCCATATCTTGAAAGAAAGATGTCCTAACCTCAGGTATTTTAAGTAGCTCATACACAAAAAGACTAACCTTCATTTTCTTAAGTTCCTCAGCTACATACTGCCCCATTTTCACTATGTCAAATTGTTGAGAACTTTCAGCAGTAGCAGCACCCTGATATACTGTTGATGGGTGACTTTCGGGGGTTCATGGTTATTGGTAGCTTTTGGGTCAGGTGGGATCTGATAGCTGTTTGGAGGGATGGAGGTGGTAAAAGGACCTTTAGGCTTGCCACTTCTCAGGTTGTATGGAGTCTTATTATACTGTTGATATGTATTGACCTCTTCAGACTCTTCTTCCTCAGGTTGATTATCAACTTGGAATGGACATGTATAACTATCAAGAACTAGAGCGGTGTCATACCTCTAAGAAGGAACAATTTCATACCCCCTTGGTGGAGTCTCCTGAGTTTCAACATTTTGAATCTCCATCTGAAAGATACTGGATGCAATTTGAAATTCTGGGTAGTCTAGTTCGGAGTGAGCATTCGTGTTGTGCAGTCTACACCAAGTGGATAGAGCTACCTCAACTAACATCACATGACCCGGGGGCCTGGTATCATTGTTCTAATTTTCCAAGGGCAAGGACACTCCATTATTCGCTCTGGTGTTCCAGGATTGGTTTGGCCACTGTTGAAAGTTCTGATTTTGATTTGGGAACTGGTTCTTATTTTAATTCTGGGAGTACTGCTGATTTTGGAAATGTTGCTGATTCTGTCCCCTTTGTTGTAGATAAGCATTCTAGTTCTTGAGGTGGGTAACCTCAGCAGTTAGTTTCTTCATTTGCTCAACCAGTTCTTTGATGTCTTCTCTGTCGTCCTTGGCTTTGGCTATTACTGAAGTTTGTAGGAAAGACATTTGGGCTGGAGGCATTTCAACTACTAGATTGCCTGGGTGGATCACTAAGGCTTGTGTTGCAGCTGGGTTTGGAATTGGATTCATCACAGGAGTATGATTGGCCAACGCGTGATTTATCATAGGTATTTGATTTGGCATGGCAATAGGTCCCATATGGTTCAATGGACCAGAGGCTATCTATCCTAGCTGGGTACTCACAGTGATAGCACCAAAATATGCTTGAGCTAAAGTAGTAGGGATTGGGTCAGCTCTCCTAACGAACATGGAGGTAAGTTTATCTAGGGCAACATAGTAAATGGGTAGTGCAGTGCCCTGTTCTACAATGTAAGGAGCTTGCAAACGACTGAAAGCTTTTCGGAATATGTTGTTAAAGGAACTTATCAACTCTCATTTACCTTGGTTGATTTCTACAAAGGATTGATAAAGATCAGCTGGGGTGGTAGGCATACAAAACATATCCAGAAATGCGGTCTTCAGGTTTAGCCATGAATTTATGGATGCTGCAGGGAGGTTAGCAAACCAATAATAAGCTTCATCCTATAAGGAATAAGGGAATAACCTGCATATTACATCCTCATACTGTACTTGCAACATGAACATGTTAGCCTCAAAGATTTTAATGTAGTCATTTGCTGTCCTATCTGGATCATTTACTCTAAACTTTGAACAAAACTTATTTGGATTCTTTGGCATATCATGGTAATTGTTGAACAGAAAAGGAGATAGGTTGTTTCCTGCAAAGAAGGCCATGTTGGGAGGATTAAAGGGAGCTGCAGCTGTGTTCCTAGGGGCTGACTGAGCTCTTGGGGCTCTTGGTATCCCTTGATCCCTTCTTGTTCGTCTAAATTCTGTCAGGGACAACAACTCTTCTCCAACTGAGCTAGATCTAGTGTGTCTCTGTCTAGTCTCCAGACTTGCTAATTTTTAAACAGAGGAAAATAGTCTACCCTCCTAGTGCCAATTCTATTGATGGTGGTTTTAGCACACAACAACGTAGGTGTGATTGCTGGTTTCACACCTCTTGAAAAGTATCCTACCCTAGATAAGACTACTCCAAGGATAATACAACTAGGTCTTAGCTTGCTTGAAATCTCTCAGTTGGTATGTTCTAGCTGTGCCTACAAGGGGTCTTACATTGAATCTGCAGATTTTCAAGTTCGGGGCAGCAAACACACATAAATCCTATATGGTTTTTAGCTGATAAAACAATGCTAAATGCTATTGGAATTCTTAATCTAACAACTAACAATGGTTTTAAAGAAATGCAAAAGGTTAGGGTTTTAGAAAAATCCTAAGTGACATTCACAATGCACAAGTTACCTTTAGTAGACAAATACTCTAAAACTTTTAACCAGCTTCCTGAGTTACCAAACTGAAATAGGTGTTACAGTGCTATAGAAAATGGTGCTATCTTCAATGGAAGTTAATAGATTTTTAGATTACATTCATTTGTTAAATACCCAATAAACGACGCAACTTAACTTGTGAAATGCAATTGAACTTTAGCACGAACAATCAACCTAGACTAACTTTACATAGCTATTTACCATCAACAAATAACTAAAAGTATGGACTTAGAGTATTCATCAAATACTTCAGCAAACCATGAACATTACAAAAGCACAACTAACCAACTATGGGAGAGCAAGAAGCGAACCATGAAAACAAAAATGAGCCAACACAAGATACAAATACTCAGAATTACTGCAGAAACTTCCTTTGCATTACTTCAAATGGAATAGAGTTAACAATTTGGCATCAAATCTCTCTTTTTCAAACAAAGGAAATGGCAGCCCTTTATATAGAAAAGCAGCATACCAAGTTTTCAAATGGATGGTGGAGATTAACTCAACACCGACGGTCCAGATTACATCGATAGATACAATTGTAACAGCTCACATCAATTCTCAGATTACATTTTTTCTTCTATGAAAAAGATGAAAAACAACCTCCAGATACATTGAATATAGTCAATTTGACTAGCCAACTCAATATATTAGTAGAAAGGAACATTTTAGAAGCATAGAAAAGACAAAATAGAGTCACATGCTATCCTGAATACAACAATTTACAATTATGACATGATTACATCCTTAAAATATTCAAAATAATATTAGGATTCTTCATCTAAGTTAATTTTGTCTTCACCAACCAGCTTGTTACAGTAAGTTAGCCATGCATTAAGTGCAGGATTAATCTTTGATGGATCTGGATCCTTTAAAAAATTGATCTGGTAGTCGAACATCTCCAGCTTCTGACTGAATTTGCTGTATATTTTCTCTATCTTTGCACCAGCCTTTTGAAATGCCTTGAATTTGGCCCTGAGGTCGCTTACCTTGTCTAACCTATCCTCTATACTGAGTGTGGCATCTTCAAAAATCACCTTATGTAACTTATCTTTATACTTTTTGATGTCAAATGGGGCATAGTCATCATAGGATGCTTCCCAGCAATCCCTTAAAGAGTCACTGATATCATATATGATTGACCTTAGCTCCTCATCGGCTGGCTTATATGCTTCTTTTATATGTTCAAAAGTTTCTTTTCTCAAAAGCAACTGTTGATACCATTCAATGACCTTTGGCAGCTGATTCCTCATCAAAATATTCTCTACGACCAGAGTCTGGGCAGGCAATTCCCTAATGCTCTTTATCCGTGGATACTTATGCGAATAATATTCATTGAAGGAATCACATTCCTCGCATAAATCCTTCCATTTCTTGTGCAATTTTACTAATTTCTTGTGCGCTTGAGCAGAGGCGTTAATAGCTTCACATCCCATCTCAAAAAATTTTG
This sequence comes from Cunninghamia lanceolata, assembly GCA_027924645.1. Taxonomy (NCBI): domain Eukaryota; kingdom Viridiplantae; phylum Streptophyta; class Pinopsida; order Cupressales; family Cupressaceae; genus Cunninghamia; species Cunninghamia lanceolata. The sequence goes on from BSBN01000582.1 coordinate 26,207,558, forward strand.
ATAGCCAATTTTCTGTACCTTGGGATTTGGATCTTACCTCACCCAATTTGGCCATTTCATTAGTAGACAGGAAAGTGAGTATCGTCCTTATATCTCCTCCTGCATCTACTAGCTTTACCAAAAACTGAAGGCATGCGCGAAGTTCTTCATTCTGCTGCTTCAAATCATTCTTAGACATTTCACTTGTCCAGCTGTTCCAAAATTGATGTGACTGAATCCTTAAAATCATCCACTCTTTGAGCGCGAGTGGCTGGTCCTAGGTCAACTGTAGATATTATGTAATCCTCCACCCTGAATTGTTCTTTTGCTGTGTCATCTGGCAGGACTGCTATTTCTGCAATTCTTGATCCTGATTCATCCTTATAGATTCTGGACTGTATTTTGGCGTTCTTTTGTTTCTTAGGCTTCTGAGCTTGCGACAAAATTGTACTCAGATCCAACTGCATTATCTCCCCTTGTGGCTCAGGATATGCTATTCTACTTTGCAGCCATCCAGGTGCAGATGATTTATTCAATTTGGTGGCTCCGTTACCATCAATTATAGCTAACTCTTTGGGTGATTTTTGCTCTTGCTCCGGTTCTTCATTCTTTTCTGTGTTTACCTCCTCTTCCTTTTCTTCTTCTTGGGCCAGCTTTTCCAGATTTTCCATTGTAATTTCTTGAGATGACTTGAAAACTTCCTCTGTTTGACCTTTATCTAGAGGCCTATTAGATACATCAATGACTTCAACATTGACAGACAGTTCATGAGAGTCTTTATCACTTAGTTTAGTCAATAAATCTTTCTCCTCCTCAAGTGCTATTTCAGGCTCATGCAATCCCAACTTTGCACATACTTTCTCAATCCCAGGCAGTAGTGGAATGACCAAAGAATCTGTGGACATTTGTGAAATAGGGACATCAGAAGATATGGCCAAGGGAGGTACATTGACTTGTGTCAAATTAGCTAGAACTGACGATAAGGAAGAAGAGATGACAAGAGGTGAAGGAAAGCGTAGTGAAGGTAGAAGAAGAGGGGGTGAAAGGATAGTAGAAATGGGAGGTAATGGTAATTGGAGTGGAAGAAGTAGAGGATGTAAGTGTAGTGATAGTGGAAGGGCATGAAATGGTGATAGTGGAGGAAATAGGGCTGCTAGAGGTATTGGAAGAAATTGCCAGTGAGCAAGAAGTAGTTGCAATGGCAGAAGTAAGAAAGGTGGCAGGGGATGTTTCTTGAGTTATGGGAGCTGAGGTTATAGGTGAAGTGGATGTAGTAGCGGAAGAAGTGATGGAAAAAGAAGAAGCAGCAGAAGCAACAGGGGTTGTGACAACAGTGCTTATGCTTTGGGTAGCGGGAGACAAGGAAGTTGGAGGAATAGAATCTTTCTTGGTTGTATCATCCTCTTTACTTACCTCTTTTACTTTTACTTTCTTTGCCTTAGAGCCTTCTCCAGGGCCACTTGGCATGTCTGTTTTCTTGGAGGCCCTTGTCTTGGTAGAGGGAGGTTGATCTTTCTTTAGAGGAGGTCTTGCAGATGGCTTCTTAATCTTCTTCACTTTCTCAGCCAGAGATGTATGTTCTTCACTGTCTGACTTCTACCTCTAAGCTGGCTCTGCCTCATCTATGACATTGATTAGCTCATCTTCTTCTCCCCCGTAGTCCTTATCTAATTCCAATGCTCTATAAGTGGGTTGAACTCCCTGTCCTTCTAGAGCATCCACTTGACCTCTTACCCAGGCTTTGCTCAATCTGATAGGTTCTCTCATGATAGTATCCAAGGAGCTTTCTTTTGGATTCACCCAATTTGGCAATGGGATAGGCTGATGGTATTGAGCCTCCCATGGACCTCTAACCATAACATTTTCATCATCTTACAGCTGGTCTGGTACTGCTATAATGTGGAACTTATTAAAATCTAGAGGCAGCCTTGAATATGCCTTCTTCATAATTTCATAATCATCTGAGCAATTGGCCCAAAAATCTTCAATATGCATATTGTGGAACAACTTCTTACTCATGAATCTTTCCATCACCTTATTTGGATCAAAATGATCCCTTGCATTGTAGTAGTGTAAGTTGAGGAGTTGAAGCTCTTTATCAGAATGTTCTATAGATGCCAAAGAAGGGCATGCATAGATTCCCTTACTGAACTTGATGGGAAACTGAACATTGGTTCTGTACAAGTGTTTGAGCTTCTCGGCATAGGGTATCAACTGTCTAGATAGCTCCAGAAGCACTGTCTTATCATCAAGATACCTAGGAAGTCTGTAAGCCATCCCAGTGAAGCCCAACACTCTTAAATATGTGAATTTCTCAAACTGGATGTACCATCTACTGTACTTAGTTATTTCATTCATTGCCTTAGTGGAAATTCTCAAGGCTATGTTACCTTGCATTATTCTAGTTATATACATTGTGAAAGCATCATTTACCCTTTTGAAATGTATCAATGATTGAGATGAGGTCAGCTATGGGTAACATTCATATACCTTTATCTGGGTTTTCTCATCATTTTTCAACTTCTCCAATCTTGGACAACCCAACATAGTGATTTCTTCTTGCCAATGCATAAATAATATAAGATGTCCATCTGAAGTATCTTTTATCCTTGAAATTTCTAAAGGCCTCATGAATGTTGTCGTTGAGGCTTTGGGCCTAGTTGAACTTAGTTCTTTTCAATATCTCAATGATAAAAATAAACATCCACTCCTCAAAAGTGGAGGCTCTAGGTAATCCATATATCCTGCTCAAGAAAGTTACTAAATCTCCAATTTCATCATGGAAATCACTCCTGTATAGTATTCAAGGAAATTTGATGAGAGTAGACCTTCTGCTTTTGGCCCAATTGTCATTCATGTACTTTCTGCATCCTTCTACATCTTTGTTATAGGTCTCCTCTGATCCTTGTTTGTCTGGCATAGCCATAACCTTGTGCCAAGGAATATCAAAGGTCTCAGCTAGAGAGGGTGGGCTTAAATCAGCCAAGATATCCCCATTGGTTGTTTGGATTGTTCTTTTCATGACATCATATCTCTCCGCACAAGTTGCCATTAATTCTACACATTGCACTGAGGTGGGGAAGGTAGCAGCTTGTGATATACCACTATCACTGAGTATTCTGGCCCTAGGAGTTGGGTTCAGACCGAAGACCGTCAATATGAAGTCATCTAGGTCTATGTGACCTAGGTCTGTATCTCCTACATCACTCCACCTGGAGTGAATCTTGGTCTCTGAGGGATTCCCTTGAATTTGTACTTCATAGCTTGGGCCCGAGCAGTCATTTAGTCTGCAAGATTGGACCTTATAAGTTTGATACCTTGAAAAATCTTTCATACACTCCTAAGTTTAAGATGAACCTTAATGATTCTGCTAGTATTACTAACATACCCTTTTAAAGAATCTAAGATCTGACAGTTATCATCATTGCACTCATAACAATCATCATTAATACACGCAAAGAAACATTTAATGTTGCAAGAAATCTCATGAAAATCATCATTGTCTATGCATTACAACATTAACTCTATCATTTTTAGCACTTTCCCCTTGAAAATTCTTTGAAACTCAGTCATTTTACATGATTTACGCTATTTTTAGGGTCATCCGACTTGCAGGCAAAAAAGTGCTAAAACTAGGGTCTGCCGACCTCAGTGGGAGAAATGAGCTGGTCCGACTCAAGGTTTTACTATTATTCAGCTTTTAACATTTACGCAAGTTTTGGTTGCTATCGACTTGCGCAGCTTTTGAAGGTCACCGAACTTCTATCAGTTGTCATGTCAGTCGGTTGTGATTTAGCACAAATCTTTTTGAGATCGTTTGCATTATATTTGCGTTGGACTCGACTTGGTTTGATTTGCGCAAATTTTGAAGTTGAACAACCAAGTCGGTGGGAGAGCATTAAAGCGCAAGGCCAATGTATTGTTCTGAGTGGGACTTTGGGATGTCACCAACTTTGCAAAGAAATTCAGGGTGTCCGACCAATTCAGAGATGGGATCTTTTAGCACAAGGTCAGCACAAGGAATTTTTGGCACAAAAGTAGTTTTCAAGGTTAGCGGGGTTTTGAGGTCCTGCCGACTTAATCAGTGAAATGCAACATGGGCAGGTAGGTCAGAGGTCAACGTTTTTAGCGCACAACGGATTTAAAAGTACAACGTGGGTTTTAGAGGTCACCGACTGACTAGAGAATCGACAAGTTTATAGGTCAGTCGGACCTCATTTTGGTGCTAAAAAAATTGAATGTGTCCACGACAAATTTTGTCTAAGTTTTTGTTCTTCTTCACTTATGATGATTCGTTCATTTTCCAAAAGGGAATTTTAACTAGGTTTTAACAGAAAATAAATAATTCACGCACAGAAACCCTAGCTAGAAACCCTAAGGGCACTTTGCTTTAGAAAATCATTTAATCAAACCCTAATTTCATGCAGCAAAGGCTCACAAGACAAGGTTTGAAACCTTACCTGGTCAATGTGGAAGGCGTGTTCGGACTGTTTAGGTAGGAAGTGGTCGCGGTTTCAAACTTGGGCAAATCGGTAGCAAAAGCGTTCAAAATCCCAATAGAGCTCTGGAAATCCCAATCGAAATGTGAAAGACAGTTAAAAACAGAGGGATTTACCCCTTTTATCCCTCAGTGAAATTGCCATTAATGTGCAGCGTACAATTGTAAGATTTAGGGTTTTGGCGCGGTTTCTCCCTTGCTCAGACTTGGTGGGGAAATTGGTCACGTTGGACTTGGTTAGTGAGGGCTCCTTTCAACGATGTGACATGCAGGTTCAACTTTCGTATTTTGTGGGCATTTAAGGTTCCTTAGACTTGCGGGCATTTTGGGCTCGTCTGACCTAGTCAGTGATCGATCGATTCAACGCAAGTCAGAGATGGTTGATTCTAGCACAGAAGTTTGTTGGGAGGAAAATTAACACTGAAGTCGGTGACAAAAGATTTTAGCACCAGGTCGGTTGGAAGGCAATTTAGTGCAGTGGTTAGATAGATAGGAATTTGGCACAAAGGTCGATTGGAGGGCAATTTAGTGTAAAAGGGCAATTCAAGGCCATCAAAAGGGATAAAAAAACTCAACCTAGTAGATTCTTGAAGTATTTCTTAATATCATCGTTTAATCAAGGTCAAAATGGACTTTGACCACTTAATCACTTGGGAGATGAAAAGACCTAATTGACACTCTAAGCCAAATCAAAAGAGGGGGTCCTCATTTTTGAATGGGGCATGTGTGCGATGCACAACACGACAGAACAAAGAGATTGAGCATGGAGGCTCAGGCCATTATATACAAACATGGGGCTTGGTTCATCCAATTCCCCACCTTCTCATACATAAGGGTAGAAGGATTTGAAGGATAGCCTTTCATGTTGTCAAGATACCCCATTGATAGGGTCATCTTGATAGAGTTTGTCAGACAAGTGTCCACTTCAGTTGAGGCTCACACAGAGCAGAAGAAGATTCCTCTTATTTTATTCCTAGTATACATAGGATGGTATATATGTCCAGACAGACAGAGTATCAAGCGTGCTATTGGAGGGTTAAAGCTCATGCACCTACAACCATTTTCTACAGCAAGGTCATATGACCCATATGGCAGAATGCAGAAGTTATTGGGAAAACAAATACATCAAAAGCATCTTGAAGATTATTGGATGGATTTTGATGATGAGGCCGAGGTTAGGAGAAGAAATTACCAAAGGCTCACCCTCAACTAGATCAGGACTTTTGATTGCATTTCAGTTCCTGCACAGCTGCATCATGATGATGGGAAAATAATGTCAAATGAATATGAAGACAAGAAGGTGTATAATGACACCATTTTAGTTCCTGATCTAACACTGCCAAAGGAGAGATCATTGGATCAAATAATGAAAGGGGTCCTCCAACTGACAAAGATTTGGGTAATTGCTGAGGTTACTAAATTGAAGAATAAGGGTATGGCCCTCACTGTTGACAATAAAAAGAAAAGGCAGGAGCTCTCAGATGGAGAATATGATAATTTTCTAATTGAGAAGAGGAAATCTAATGGAGAGAGACTACCTGATGAAGGGAAACAACCTGCACACAAAGGCAAGAAGGCTGATCCTAAGCCGCAGGGGGTAGCTATCAAGAGGCTTCCATCAAAAGGTGATGGAGCATCAACATTTGCACATGCATCTTCATCACAGCCGCCCCCTGATAAACATAAGACCAAGAGGATAATGAAGCCTGTTCCTGAAGATACAGAGAAGCAAGTGGAGAATAAGCCTCTATAGGAGAATCCCTTAGAGGAAGAACATGTGGATATGGGACCTAGGGTTGATGATTTATTAATAACAAGGAAGAAAATAAAGGAGGTGCTACACACACCATCACCCAAGAATCAAAGGTCAGCCATAAGGGGAGATGTTAGCACTGATCCCATCATATTAAGAGGTATGGGTGGTTTGACCTTCAGGAGAGAACTGTAGCATGAAGTCCCCATCCATGAGATAATTTAGTTTAAGACTGAGAGGATGGAGGAGCAGAAAGAAAAAGAAGTGCATATGGCTAGTAAGGAGTCCCCTTTCCCTCTTGATGACATTGTAGAATTATCAAATGATGAGGTAGTCCAGGACGTAGCTACTCAGTACATGGAGACCTTGGTTACCAATACCAAGATGACCCCCCATGGGACCCCAATGGTCCAAAAGGTAACTAACCAGGTGAGGGATGAAAAAGAAGGAATGGAACAGGATAACCATGAGGAGGTAGCCCAACAGATAGGGTTAGCTAATTTGGTTGAGCAAGTTACAAGTCCTGCAACAATAGACCTAACCTATCGGGGTGATATCAACCCAAATAAAGACAGTGATCCACCTCTAGAGCCTAAAAAGGCTGAAAACACAAAGCATATAGAGGTGGGTGATATGATACCTGATCAAGACAAGGATCAAAATACTGGACCCACAGGACAAGAACAATCAGAAGTACAACTTTAGAGTGGGGGTGATTAGGATATGCTAGACAAGGGTGCTGAGAAAGACCAAAGAGGTCCATCGCCACCTAATTAAGGGGGTGATCAAGGTAATAATCTAGGAATAGAGGAGAAATCACCTAAGAAAGAGGTAAACTTGGAAGAAACGGATGCATTTAAGGATAAAGAGTAAAGTTTGTCACAGGGTGGGGGTTCGGAGAGAGAAATAGAGAATGTGACCAAGGGTGATCAAGATGATCCCCAAGGCCAAAATACACAAACTTCTAAAGAGACCAATGTGCCACAAGATGAGGAAAAGGAGAAAGCTCAAGAAACTCCAGAGGAGAGCTTACAAAAGGAGGCACAAGACCAATATGTGAATACTCAACAAGATCCTCCTCCAGAAAAGGAAGTCCCTCAACATGAGGTACCTCAATAAGATCCCCCTCATGAGAAAGTATATGAGGAAGAAATCAAAACATAACATTCACCTAAGAGGGCAGAGCATAGTGTAGAGTCACCAGACACCCAAAATTCAGGGGGTGATCATCAAGAACCTAAGGGTGATGTACCTTATTGGTTGCAATGGGAGCTACATCTACAATAGGTATAGGAGGTACAGGACTTTGATGTTTCTACACTATTTGCTGGAAGCATGATAAAACCAAGAAGAAAGGCAAGGCTGACATATGTAATCAAAAGAGACCCTACTACAGGTAGGAGAACTGCACAAATAGGCTTACCTACAGTAGAAAAAGAGAAAGGCAAGATAGCCTTTGAAGATTTTTAGATCACTAATGTTGATCTAGGTTTTGCAAATGAGGACCAAGAAGGTCAAGAAGGAAAAGACATTATTGACTCTCTAACACAAAGGGTGAAGAGAGAAAAGGAAAAGAATAAGAAACATAAAGAGCACATTGCTCAACTACATTCTTTTATTAAAGGATTAATTGATCCAAAACATACACCTATCAGTGTAGCCATTCCATTAACTATTATATCCCAAGAGGAAGTTACAGGGTTGGACCCGATGAAGCATAAAGTATAATTAATGGACAAGCGGCTGATGCCATCTATCTTTGAAGTTGAGGATGTAGTGAAAACCTCTTTGGAGAGGTGGAATTCTCTTAGTGCCTTGAAGAGAAAGGTGGATAAACTACAAAATGAAGTAGGCAGGAGATCCTTCAAATTGGAGAAGCATTTAGATGCTTTGAATGAAATGAAGAGGATTGATACACAGATAGTTGTAATTAATAATATACTACATAATAACACCTCCTAGCTTCTAAGTATCTGGTATGAGGTTACTGGATTTGAATGTGACATATTGAAGAGATGCAGCGGAAAACTTAGGGATATAAGTGTCAAATTGCATAATCTAATGGCACATGAGGCAGAAACCCTGGAGGCATTGGAAGGGAAGGTAAAAGGGAAAATATAAAATCAAGATGTAGATTTTGCTGTTCAATCTTTCCATGATAACTTCAAGCAAGCTACAAAAGATCCCCTGCACCATCTAACCGAAGAAGTCATGAATAAGGTCATGAGGATGAAGGTCAGGGTGGAAACATATAATGAAACCTTGAATAGTAGAAAGAATAAGATGGATGCTCTTCAAGCAAAATTTCATTCCCACAGTCATGCAATACTAAAAGCCAAGGTCTAGGATGGAGGTGAGATTGATGGAGTAGTAGAAGCATATGAATCTATTAGGGCAACAATGAAGGTACATATAGGGGATGATCTGTATCGAGGTGATAGTGATAATGAAGATGATGATGATGATGCAGAAAATGATGAAGAAGAGGATAGTGAAGAAGAAGAAGGAAATGAAGAGTAAGTACATATGCATGATCCACTTTCAAGTGAATGAGTCTTGCTAGATAGTTGCCAGCTGACAACTTGTGCCATGTATGAAGATGTTGACTAAGTCAATTAAGCAATGTTGACCGTTGATCCGAATAGATAAATCTTGACCATTGGTCATTTGTAACCTTCTCCTCTCCTTGTTCTATAAAAGGGGAAGGAGTGCACTCTTTTAGACATTAGAAACTTAATTGAAATTTGATTGCTGAAGAATTCAAGACTGATTTCAAGGTTATTGTGAATGTACATGTTTTTGCATACTTAATGAAAGAGAAGCTGTTTGATTACAAATCATTGTAAATCTTGATTAGTCAGTGAATGAGATCTAGATATATGCATCGATTAACTGTGTCCCTTAGAGTGCTTGTCAGTCTGCATGTGTTGTTTTCATTCCTTGTTCCTTTGAAGTTAACATCAACCATACCTAGCTGTGGAACATCCTGGTGAAATTATGGTTTGATTTCTTCTCTTCATGACTGTATCTGGACTGTATGTGACTCAATAGCTAAAGGTTCACCAAATTTAGAAGTATTTCTTTAATTTTTTAAAATTTCATTACAAATCACCTTCACAATTGCAAATAATATACAATCTCAAGCAAATGAATATGGAATATGCCTATATTTCGTAGACAATTGAAAATACAAAGCATATTTTGATTAAAAGCATGTCAAAATGATAAATATCATGCAAATACAGATGTATATCCATGATAAATATATGAATATCCACTTATAGACACACTATTTGAATGAATAAATAGTGTAAAAGTATATACAAGTTCATGACAGTAAATGCTCAAAGGAATTGATCAAACTTATAAATATCATTGTACTATGTGGAGCATAGTAGAAATAACCTTGTTTGTGAAGTGAATTTATAGGAAACATACATAAAATTGATTACTTATACAACGCAAGACCCCTTGAAATGGAAAACAACATGTCACATCAACCTCTGAGTAACGTCAGATGATCATGACCTGATCAATGAAGCCTTGGAGTCATCAATTTGTTTCAAATTGATTGTACTTTTCAAGATAATAATGGTTTGTTGTGCAAATTTTTATGCATGTTGTTATGACTAACAATCATCATCAACAGGTTCTAGTTTATAATCCAAATTGTTTCATGCTTGAATCCCCCCATGTATAATCAGAGCAAGCATCTTGCAACATCTTCAGGTTGAGCATAATCTAGGTGTAATTTGGAGCTAGACCCCAAAGCGAAGGGAATGATAGGGTACTTGGAGGATAACTTACATGACTTTGAATTGATATAAAGGAAATTCATCATTACCCTGATGCCTCTCATGGGTCTGGCATCCATATCATAAGCATAAGTAGCCTCTTCTTCTATATCAAAGGTTTGAAACCATCGACATTGCTTGGATTCGAGGTCCTTGATTTTTGTAGTGTAATGACTCCATGGGTGTTGTCTAGAACCTATATATCTCCTTGCATCCATAGAATTTTTCAACTTCATAGCACTAAGTATCAGGTATTGAATTCCTTGTTTATGTTCCCCAATCTTGAGACTTTTACTCTAAGATCTTGGTGGGTTGAGTGTAAACTAGGTCTAATTTGGATCTAAACCACAAATTGGATAGGGGAACAATTGGTTGCTTGGAGAAGAACTGTTATGATTAAGGTGCCATCAACCTTTTAAATCTTGAATATATTTAATTACTCCTAACATTATTTTGTAAATGTATTCCATAAGGGATGAAGGTTCTAAAGACTGTAGTAACTATTTAATTGTGGTGATGGTAATTTATGTTATTTTACCTTGGGATAGTAAACAAGTAAACGTGTGGCATCCAAATTTATTAATGTTTTATGATAGGTGTAAGAACATCTACTAATATTATTGCCTTACATGTTGTAAGGAATCAACTATAATTGGATCGTTATCATAGAGCATCTTATGACAACCTATAAGAAGGTGTAAGAGGCTATTTTTAGCCTGTTGTCAACTTTCCTAGAGGTGGGTGTGGGATTTTGTCTATCTTGGATGCAATATTCTCTAAGGTGGTTTTATGAAATTTGTAAGAGGCTAATAAAAGCCTAATTGTGGGATTCCCAAGATAGGGTGTTGAATATTCCCAAGTTTGGACTCCATGTTTGAGAAACTTCCTCTATAAGCTTGAATTTTATATTTTATAGAATCTAGAGAAGTGTAGAATATGAGTTGAATGTTTTATAGGTACACAGGTACAATCATATTGGATGCAAGATTGAAGGAATTCATTAGGGTATGTGCATGGAAATGGGGGACCAAAAGGTGATCAAAAGTGGCCAATTTTTTTTTCTTCTGAAATCAAAAAATCTGATTTTGGATGAGAAATTGAAGATAGCCACACTCAAAATTAGAAGATGTGATAAGAACAAGATTTGTAGTGCTCGAAATCTAGTTTAGAAACTACTATTTTTTTTCTAAAAATGGTGGATATTAAGAGGTTCAAATAGGGGGAGCACATAAAGTGCTACTGTTTTTGTCAGAAAAATATAGCATAGTGTATGGTGTGCTCCCCCTAAAATGTTGACTTTTTTAAGTATTTGAAAAATTGCTTTGGTGGAAAATTAGCTAATATCATGTAGTTTATGCCTATTTTTTCTTATAATTTTTAATGAATATATGATTTTTTATGAATTTTCAAAGTGGACACATCCTGAAAAATGTAAATTTGAGTGTGCTCCCCCCTAAATTTTTTGAAAACTAATAAAAAATCAAAAAAATTTCAATGTGTATAGAATAGAGTTTAAAACCTAAAAATGTAATTTGTTTCAAATTTTGACAAACATGTAAAAAATGACACTAGAAATGCTACACAGGTTTTCTGCAAAAAATAACACATTAGCAAAAGAAATTAAAGATGGAAACCTTAATGTTATTACATTTTAGAAAAAAATACATCGTTAGAAAGATAATAGAAAACCTTGAAGTCATCTTGGCATGTTTTCATATTAACATTAAAAAATGTGTAAATGATGCAAGAGCATCCTTGGTTCAAGAGAAATCTTGCATCAACCAAAAACATTTGCATTTCAGTTCTTTCCTTTTCTAGTTCAGTTCAGGCAGTTCAGTCAGTAGCAGTTCTCATCTTGTGGTCCGGTTGTGACATTTCACATCTTACGGATATGGACTTAGCATCTACATTAATTAATCTACATCATATCAAGAATTCAGAGCATTTGGATCAGTTACTGGAAAGATATTGCTATTAGAAGTTGACTATTTTTTCATAGCAGAGCATTCTAACAGTTCCTGATAACTAGCTGAAGGAGAAGGCTTGCAGATTGTTCCTTGACTTATGGATCTCATTGACACATTTGTAGATTAGAAGTGCAAACAAGGTTAAAATACTAAATCAAATGCAATAAACAAAAGATTATACCTCACATACAAATCTAATCCCATCAAGGGAGGAAGGGGCCTTGGCACCCAAAACAAGCTCCTAAGACCAAGATGATCCCTAGACAATGGATTCCAATGTGAAATACTTATTCAAATTGTGCAACTCACTATCCTAGCTCAAGAGTGATTTTGGCATTATGACTTTGCATAGACTTGGATGATGAAAATGGCTTGGGAGAGGTTCTATTTATAGATTTTTGGAGAGGATTTTGATCCAAGGGTGGAGATTGATTTGAGAGATCAATGGTGGAGGATAAAAGTGATGTGGAGGGCCTAGATTTAATCTTGAATGAATGGAGGGCTAGGAAAAAAACGTGATTCTTTTATTCATTTTGGGAAAAGGGGTTATTTAATGAGCATGGGGGTGAGGGATTATTTTAGAATAAAAGATTCATATGGGGGAATGTAAATGAATTAAAAATTCATTTGGGGAAGAGAGGAAATAAATGAATATGGGGTTGTAAGGAGAAATAAATGTGATGTGGGATGTTTTAAAATAAAAAATTGACTTATGTGGATTTAATTCAATTTTTTATTTAGAGGATGTGGGGAAGGGTGTTAAACAAGGTTTGACCACCCAAATGAAGGGGTTAGGATTAATTAAACAGAGGTTTTATTTAATTAATCCTAGGACTAGGATGAGGTAGGCTAGGGTAGGCAATTAAATAATAGCTATTTAATTGTTTAGGGTAGGGATAGGTCAATTATAGGCTGAATTAATTAGTTGATCATGGTTTTAACTAATTAAATGGTTTTAGTGGAAAAGGGGAAATTGATTTAATAAATATTGCATATTTATTAAATCAATTGGCTAAGGTTTGGACTATTGAATTAATGAAATTAATTCAATTTTGGGGATAAAATGGTGTGAATTTGGAAAATGAAAGGGGTAATTAATTAAATAAAATTTAATTAATTGATTAGAAGGGAAATTGATATGTTTAGGGATGTCAGGAGTCGGTTTGATGGTAGAAGACATTTTTAGGTGTCTACATTTGCCCCTCTTTGATGTGGCATCCGAACCTAGGAGGGAAGTGGCGTCAGGTCGAAGAAAAATATGCCCTAGCTGCCGGGAAGGAACAAGATGGATAAGGGATGCCCCCTCGAGAGGTCGGCGGGAAAATAAGAATTTTTTGGGCGATTTCTCGAAAAGGATGTGACGGTAGGGAAAATTGGAGATGGGATGGCAAAAGAGGATGACAGGGAGAAAAACAGGGGAAAAAGGCTAAGATCTGCACCCTGGAGGGAAGAAGAAGGGGTGGAAGAATGACATGCAAATTGGATGGATGAAAATGCACCTAAATGGATAAAAATGAATCTAAAATGACATGCAAATTGGATGGATTAAACTGGACCTAAGTGACATGTAATTTGAGATGGTTTAAAATGCACCTAAATGGATTAAAATGAATCTAGAATGACATGCAAATGGGATTAATGTGATATGCAAAATGGATTAAAATGAATCTAAATGGATCAAAATGAATCTAGAATGACATGCAAATGGGATTAGTGTGATATGCAAAATGGATTAAAATGAATCTAGAATGACATGCAAATGGGATTAATGTGATATGCAAAATGGATTAAAATGAATCTAAATGGATCAAAATGAATCTAGAATGACATGCAAATGGGATTAGTGTGATATGCAAAATGGATTAAAATGAATCTAGAATGACATGCAAATGGGATTAATGTGATATGCAAAATGGATTAAAATGAATCTAATGTGATATGCAATGATGGACTACATGCACCTAAAATAATATGTAATTAAATGATCATGACATGTAGCTAAATGATATGCTTAGATGCAGTTTAGGTGATAGGTGGTATGCAAACTAGGTGATAGGTGAGGTGGTCCAGTCCTGATACACATGATGTTCTTTGTGTTGACCCTGAGTGGTGAGGCTGTGGGAAAGGGGATTGGGTGGGGAGAGGATAGGGGTGTATGGATGGGTATGGGTAAGATTGGGAGTGTCTAGAGACAGGGGGGGTGGGGAGACAAGAGAGTTGTTAGGTTGTAAGATACCACGTCAGTTGAGGGGAGATGTATTTTGGTTCCGGATGTGTTGAGTGGAATGCGGTGGGGGAATGGGATTAGTGAGGGGTTGGTTGGTGGGGGATGGGGGAAAATGATTATTAAATCTAGGCCGAGATGGGATAGTTGACTGAGTGATTAGGATGATGATTTTGAGCTAGTAACAGTAGTTGCACAAGATTAATTGAGAGCATTACTTAGGTTAATGTAGCAATGTAGGATATGGCTCACAAAGGTACGAAATGACCTAGGTGATGATGTATACCCTGCGATTGCATGGACTAGACCCACAAACAATAGGTTGATTTCATGCATGCCCAAGGTAGTATAATCTTCTCTAGTCGAGGAAGGGGACTCATAGTGATGAGTGCAAATAATGCATAAAAGGTTTTGATGCCTGCATATGCAAATAGGACACATCATGCTAGAACCGACCCGGACTTCAAGATATGAATACTATTCTCGGAGTAATGAAAACAACCCACAAGCATAGCATTCAAAAACAATGACGATGTCTACTCTAGGTGCTATCCGCTACATACCATGATATAATGAGATCAAGGTAGCTTTAGAGATGACCTAGAGCGAGACAAAAAGATAAAAATCAATAAGCAAAAAGACCAATGAAAAGATACAAATAGCCTTTGTGTGCTCTTGCCAAGAGATGTGATGATAGAATGATAGATTTTTGTCCATTGTAGGAAAGATATATCCTAGGACGTAGATCCGTTAGTGTTGATTAGAGAATTTTTTTTTAGAAGATGGGCAAAAGAACGGTCTGGCCATGTGTAGGATTATGGTTGGTATGTTGATTGATGATTTTTGCATTGGGGGACTTGTTTGGAGTGTATATGTAGCTTGTGTATCATTGATGAGATCCAGAAAGCTTAGTAAAAGGGGGGACCATCCAACGGGGTGGATGGGTGCATCTTAGGTACCTGAGTACTGGAAACATCCTTCGTATTCCAGACTGCCTACATACCCTGTGTCCACAGGATCAAGGTACTTTTAAGATGCAGGTGAAATGAATATGTAGTTATGGCAAGACTTGATGATGTGGGAATGGTTTGGGATGGGTGTGATGTGAGGAAGATTGATGTGTATTTGATGATGAGATGTGTTGTTTTTTGGGTTTTCTGTATTTTCTATTATTTTTGTATTTTATGATTTTGTGATGTTTTTGGATTTTTTGATTCTGTATGTACAAAGGGAGCTTACAAAGATCCTCGTTCCATGGGTTGGCCTTGGGATGGGATAGGATGGGTTGTCGATAGGACTTAATGTTTCAGAATTCCAAGCCATGGGATGTGAAATATGGAGTGATGTGATGGAAAGAGGACTCCTTAGATGGTAGAACCGGCCACTACGCATGGCGCCTAAAATAGGTTTTCACCATGGTATTTATCCAAGGCATCACCGAGTGATTTTCACCATTGGAAGTTTTGATTGCACTCTGATTTTTCTTGATTTTCTGATTTTTTTGGTGTTTTTGATTTTTTGATTTTTTTTTTTGATTTTTTGACTTAGGGTATTAGATGGGTTATGCATAGAATTTCTTGAGATGCAAGATGTTCATCGGCTCATCTAGAGGCTGTCCCTCAGGTGTTGCAAAATGATAGGCTCCTGACCCATAATCAACCGTGATGACATAAGGCCCTAGCCAATTGGGTTCAAACTTTCCTTGCTTCGGATGCTCTTGTAGGTTCTTCTGATTTTCCATTAGGACAAGGTCACCTACCTCAAATTTTTTGGTTCTGATCTTTTTGTTGTAGCTTCTTCTGAGGCAGTTTTGGTATGCCTGTAGGTGATTCAATGCATTCAGTCATTTCTCATCCAGTAATTCTAGTTGATGCAACCTTGCGATGCGATAGTCCTCATCAGAGATAATGTTTTGCAAGGACACTCAGAGGGATGGGAGATCGACCTCTATAGGTAAAATGGCTTCAGATCTGAATACTAGTGAGAATGGGGTGGCTCCTGTAGGAGTGCGGATGCTTATGCGGTAGGCCCATAGGGCGGGGTTGAGTTGGAGGTGCCAGTCACGGCCAGCTTCATTGACTGTCTTCTTCAGAATGTGGAGGATGGTTTTGTTAGAAGCCTCTGCTTGACCGTTTCCTTGAGGGTAATATGGTGTGGAGACGTGGTGTTTAATGTCAAATTTTTTGCACAAGGTGTGAACTTCTTAGTTTTTGAAGGGCTTTCCATTATCAGTGACGATGGAATGGGGGATACCATATTGGTAGATGATATAGTGGAGGATGAATTTTGAGATTTGGATACCTATGGTGAAGGTGAGTGGTATTGCTTCCACCCACTTTGTGAAGTATTCGGTAGCAATGATAATGAACTTATGGCCATTGGAGGATGGAGGATGTATTTTTCCTACGAGGTCGAGTCCCCACTATGAGAAAGGCCATGGCATTGTGATCGGTTGCAGTTCCTATGCTGGTGCGTGGATAAGATCGCCATGCTATTGGCATGGGAGGCATTTCTTGATAAACCTGTGGGAATCATGTTCCATTGTGGGCCAATAATATTCGGTCCTGAGGATCTTTTTAGAAAGAGTTGGTCCACTTGAATGTGCCCCATAGATGCCTACGTGTACCTCTTCCAAGGCTACTTCGGCTTCCCTAGAGTCTAAACATCGTAGAAGCGTACCATCAAGACTCCTTTTGTATAATGTATCACCTACAGGGATGAAACATGAGGCTTGACAGATAAATGATTTTCATTGTGAGGTGGACAGATTAGGGGGGAGGATGTTGTCGTGGAGGTATAGATATGTTTCTTGATACCACGGGGATAAGGGACCAACGATTTCACACACTAGTTCAGATTGAGGAACATCGTATGCTGGGATGGGGAGTTCTTCGATTAGGAACTTGCATTTCTTGTTGTCCTTCTTCATGTCTACCAGAGATTTGATAGTCGCCATGGCATCTGCTGCTTTGTTATTGAGTCTTGGGATTTTCTCGAAATGGATGTCTTCGAAGTAGTCTTTGAAATCATCAACCATCTTTTTGTAGGGAAGGAGTTTGTCGTCCTTGGTTTTGTATTCATTATTGACCTACCTGATGACTAGTTGAGAGTCGTCGTATACCAGAAGCTTTTCAATTTTCCATTGGATGTCCATGCAGAGACATGTGATGAGGGCCTCATACTCTGCTACATTGTTGGTGCATGGAAATGTGATCTTGAAGGATTTAGGGATTGTGTTGCCTTGGGGAGTAACAAATAGGACACCTACCCCTGAGCCTCTGTGAGTGTAGGACCCATCAAAATACATCTTCCATGTGTCTGTGGCTGGTGTGATTGTCAAGATAGCTTCGTCAGGAAATTTTGCTATTGTAGGATGCTCTGCTGGGATAGGTGCTTCAGCCAGCTGATCTACTATTACTTGCCCTTTGATGGCCTTTCTCTCAGTGTATTCTATATCAAACTCTGTGAGAATCATGACCCATTTAGCCATTCTGCCAGTAAGACTAGCTCTATTGAGGAGGTACTTCAGTGGGTCAATCTTAGCAATGAGCTTGGTCTTGTGATTGAGCATATAGTGTCTTAACTTTTGGGACGTAAAGACAAGGGCTAGACATGCTCGTTCAATTTGTGTGTAATTGAGCTCATACGAGATCAAAGTGCAGCTGATATAATAAATGGCTCTTTCTTTCCCCTGCTCATCGAGTTGTGCTAGCAAGGCTCCGATGGCTGTCTCTGTTGCGGAGATGTAAAGCAGGAGGGGTTCACCTTGCCTTGGTGGAGTTAGCACAGGAGGATTAGCTAGGTATTCTTTTAGTCGGTCGAAGGCGTCCTGACACTGGGTGTTCCAGGTGAAAGTTATGTCTTTTCATAGAAGATGCTAGAATGGTTGGCACTTATCAGCAAGTTGGGAAATGAATCGTCGGATAGACTGGAGTTTTCCCTGCAAGCTTCGCAGCTGTTTCAGTGTTTTTGGAGGCGGCATCTCGATGATGGCCTTGACCTTTGCAGGATCAACTTTGATTCCTCTTCTCGAGACTATGTATCCTAGAAGTTTGCCTGAGGTGACACCAAAGACGCATTTCTTTGGATTCAAATGGACATTGTATTGCTCCAACCTATCGAAGCTTTTGGCCAGCACATCTAAGTGTCCTTCTCTGGTCTTTGATTTTCCTAGCAAATCATCCACATAGTCTTCCATGACGTGGTGGAAGAGGTCATGGAAGATGATGGTCATGGCTCTTTGATAGGTGGCTCCTGCATTCTTCAGGCCGAATGGCATTACCACCCAGCAATAGGTTCCCCATGGACATATGAATGCCATTTTGTGCTAATCCTGCTCGGCAATTTTTATCTGATTGTATTTGGAGAAACCATCCACGAGGCATAACATTTCATATCCTATTGTGAGATCCACTATCATGTTGATGTTTGGTAGTGGGAAGTCATCTTTCAGGAAAGCCTTGTTGAGATCCCTGAAATCAGTACAACAGTGGATTCGGCCATCTAGTTTAGCAATTGGTACAAGATTTGAAACCCATTCAGGATAATCGATTGGGCGAATGAACCCAACATCCAGTAATTTCTTGAGCTCTGCTTTGACGAGGAAAGCCACCTGCGGATTTATTTTTCAGAGCTTCTGTTTGATTGGTTTTGCATTTGGGTGTACTACAAGGTGATGGACCACCAAAGCGGGATTGAGTCCTGGCATGTCTGCATAGGTCCATGCAAAATTGCGATTTCTACATGTGAAGAAGGACAAGAAGTTCTCCTATTCCTGTATGCTGAGAGATTCTGTTCTGTATGTGATTTTTGGCTCTTCCTCTGTTCCAAGGTTCATTTCCTGAGCTAGTTCGACCAAGATGGGTGATCTGTCTAGATAGACTTTATCTATCTTAGGGACCCCATGCTTCCATCTCCTGGTGCCTCATGGAGGTTTTCACCAGGAGATACGTCTTGTATTTTTACTATTTTGGGATCTGATACTACCGTGGAACAGTTTTCACCATCAGATCCATTTTTTCTTTTTGTATTTTTTTGACTGGAAGCAGGGGTTGTCTCCCCGAAATAGGCATCTGGATGGAGTTCCATTATGTACCCTGCTCGATGATCTCCCAAAGGGAAGTGATCCCTTACCCCCATCATTTCGGTGATGGCCTCGTCGTTAGGTGCAATGTCGAAGACCGGAGGTCCCCATTGATCCCAATCAATGAGGTTGGGGTAAACTAGTGGCAAGTCATTGGAAGGTGAAGGGAGAGTGGTGACAAAGTAAATGGTACAAATGGATGAGTCGAAGAAGTCGGTGAAATGGCTAAAGGAGTCGTGAGGGCCCGTTTCGTTAACATTGTCGATGTCTAAGGAGACCATAGCGACCTCGGCTAAGATACACTCGTTGGTAGTGAGGAAGCGTTGTGGTTGACCATACCCTAATCCTTGAGTATAGGGATTCTTTGTTGCTTGCAGTGGTTCTACAATTCCCTGTTCATGAAGGCCTATACCGCCTTGTCCTTTATAGCCCATGCTCTTGACAATTTTAGAACCTTTGCCATAGATTTTTGTGGGTATTGTGGGGGCTTCTTGCTCAAGCTTGTCATCCTTGTAAAGCCACGATGAGATATCTTCGAGTCCATCCTGATCCAGGAGATGCCTCTTCTCGAAGGTGGGCGAGGGTTTGCACTTGATGATGACTGTATTGGCTGTCTCTGTTGTTGGGATGCTGAATGTCTTAGGATTGGGTAATGTGCCCACACAAAAGGTGCCATGTAGGTCATATTCCCCACATCCCATGTCGAATAGTTTGATTTGGACCTCGGGTGGTGGAGTTGCTTGGGATGAAGTGGAGGTGATGTTTGCAGGGTCGACATATGAGTTTGATGTTGTTGGTTTGGCTTCAGTAGTGGCTTTATTATATGGGCAGAATGTCTGGTTGTGGCCTTCCAGAAAACTGCAGTACTGGAAGGGGCGAGGGTCGGCATAGACTGTGACTTCTATGTCGTTATGAGGGAATTTGATGCATTGATGGAAAGTGGATGGGATGGCTTGCATGGCATGAATCCATGATTTGCCGAGAAGGATGTTGTAGGGGAGGTCGAGATCAAGAACCTGACATTTGGTTTTGAATATTTTCTATCCCACTTGTATGGGAAGCTTGATAGTGCCCTCAGAGAGCCGTTTAGTGTCATCATAGCCTTTGATCATGATGCACTCGCTGGTGTCGACAACCACATCGGAGTACCCCAAATGTTTTAGCAGTTTTAGAGTGCATATGTTGAGGCCGGAACCACCATCTATTAAGACTCTTTTAATGGTGTGCTTGTGGATGTGGACTTCAATGTGCAGGGCGTCGTTATGTATGTGATCGAAGGTGGGTAGGTCCTTTTCTGAGAAGGTGAGATGATGGGGTGAGGCGATGTGTCCTACCATGGCTTGGAATTGAGTTACATTCAAGTTGGCAGGGACTTGTGTTTGCAAGAGCGCTTTATCAAGGACGTCCTTATGAAGGGGAGATGTGCGAAGCAACTCAAGGATGGAGATTTGGGCGGGTGTCTTTCCTAGGCATTCTAGGAGGTTATATTGGTGGGTAGGTGGTGCATGTGCGGTATGGCGAGGAGGTAGGGGATCGGATGTGGATGCAGGTGTTTGTTCAGTGGGAGGGGCTGTACAAATGGATACACAGCCATGGCGGGTTGTAACAGCACAATCAGGTGCTTGTGCGCAGATGGTGACTATGTTGACATGATGGGATGATGCTTCTATACGTCCTACGATAGAGTTGTAAGATGCAAGTGGTGGGGTGAGATTGTAGGTTTGGTTGGATGAGGAGGCTTTGTTATGATTAGGTAGGGGATCCTTGTAAGCTCCTAGGTTGGCGTTTGGTGATGGTTGGGCGCTGTGATCAAGACTGACTAGATTTTGTTCGATAAGGTCTTGGATGCAATGTTTTAGTTGCATGCAGTCGGTTGTTTTATGACTCGCAATGCGGTGGTATTCACAGTAGTCATTCTCATTGTACCACACGGCTTTTAGTTCACTCTCTTGACAGGGTCTAATGGGTGGAAGCGTGATCAAATTTTGCTTGAAACATCTATCAAGGATGTCTTCGACAGGTTCCCCTAAGGGTGTGAATTGTCTGCGTGGTTTGCGTGGTTTAGTTGGGCCTCTCTGGTTATTTACATTTGTTGCATACGTATGCGCAAGTGTTTGGTTTTGTATATGTTGGACGGCTTTCACATCCGTGACACCGTCGTTCAGATTGTTCTTGTTCTTCCCCCAATAACGTGATTTGTTGTTTGATTGTGTGTTGGCATTATTGTTGGTATTGGGGGTGTTGTTATTGGATTTGTAGTTGTTGTTGTTGTGGTTGTTGTTGTTGTGGTTGTTGGATTTGGGGTCATACAGTTTGATGGAGCCCTTGGCAATGAGGGCTCATTCGATGGTGGTGCCTTTGTCGATGACTTCTTCAAAGGTAGATGCACAAAGTATTTGTAGATGAAACCCTAATTCTTGATTGAGGTTGGCCACGAACATGGTGACGAGTTGTTTTTTAGGAATGGGTCATGGGAGTTTACTTGCTAAGCCTCTCCACCTTTGCAAGAAGGAAGCAAAGGCTTCACTGTTCTTTTGTTTGGTATTACAAAGGTCTGTCATGGACATTTCATGCTCAAAATTGTAGGAGAAGTGGTTCATAAATTTCTCCGCAAGCTCAGGGAAAGTCCTAATGCCTGGGGGAAGATGTGCGAACCATTCAGTGGCTTGACCGCCGAGGCTTCGTGGGAATAGTCTCATTAGATAGATGTCATTATTAGAGACTTCTAAGCAAGCTATGTAGAACTCCCTAAGGTGGTCCCTAGATTTAATCTTTAATGGAGGGCTAGGAATAAAAGTGATTCTTTTATTCATTTTGGGAAAAGGGGTTATTTAATGAGCATGGGGGTGAAGGATTATTTTAGAATAAAAGATTCATATGGGGGAATGTAAATGAATTAAAAATTCATTTGGGGAAGAGAGGAAATAAATGAGTATGGGGTTGTAAGGAGAAATAAATGTGATGTGGGATGTTTTAAAAAAAAAAATTGACTTATGTGGATGTAATTAAATTTTTTATTTGGAGGATGTGGGGAAGGGTGTTAAACAAGGTTTGACCACCCAAATGAAGGGGTTAGGATTAATTAAATAGAGGTTTTATTTAATTAATCCTAGGACTAGGATGAGGTAGGCTAGGGTAGGCAATTAAATAATAGCTATTTAATTGTTTAGGGTAGGGATAGGTCAATTATAGGCTGAATTAATTAGTTGATCATGGTTTTAACTAATTAATTGGTTTTAGTGGAAAAGGGGAAATTGATTTAATAAATATTACATATTTATTAAATCAATTGGCTAAGGTTTGGACTATTGAATTAATGAAATTAATTCAATTTTGGGGATAAAATGGTGTGAATTTAGAAAATGAAAGGGGTAATTAATTAAATAAAATTTAATTAATTGATTAGAAGGGAAATTGATATGTTTAGGGATGTCAAGAGTCAGTTTGATGGTAGAAGACATTTTTAGGTGTCTACAACATCATTCAATGTTCTTTGGTTCGTGGCCGACCTTCCCCAAGGGTCCGCACATTGTTCCATTCATTTGAGGAAGTGTTCTATACATTTAGGTCTGACCTACCTGTGAACACGTTACAACTCTTCATTAGAGTTTGTGACCTTCCTTGGCCAATGCGGAGGAATCTATTGGTCCAGAGATGATATATATTGATGTAATAGATCCTTAGGAAAGTATCCATTCACATAAGAAAGATCTGACAGTTTAGATTTTGTGCGAAGAAGCCTCAAAGCCTTATCTTGTGCATGTATGTAATCAGGCCTATGAGCCCTAATTGTAAGCTTGCATGTTGCCAGCTAGATTGTATTTGAATTCTATGATATACTGAATGACTGAATCTGCATTTTCATTATCTCTTTGAGTTATTTCCATTGTGTTTACTCTTGCTGCACAGTCTGGATAGTTCATTTTGTGAACTCGCCTACCGTGACTGCACCAAGTGGTATCAGAGCAAAAGTTTGATTCTTTGGAGTGAATTGGTGAAGGGGATTTTGTAAGATCTTGTTGTAAGTAAATCGTCGATCTGAGGTAGGTTACTTGTGCGCAACTGATCACCGATTGAGAGGCAGTTGTCAGTTGTAGCGTGATCATCGAACCTGAGGCAGTTTGCACTTGATCCTAGGAAGATGCCGTCGCGAAGAGTTCCTCCTATTGGTACAATGGCTAATAGAATGGATGAAATGATGGAATTGATGAGAACAATGTGAATTCATTTGGATGTTGTTGAAGAAGATAGGTGAAGAGGATTGGCACCGAGATCTAATATTGAAAGTGATGATGAAGAAGAATTTTAATCTGTGGAACATACTGGCGAAACCCTAGAAAGTGAAGAAGAAGAAGAATCATATCAGATAGAGATGTTGTGAGCTATTTCAAAGATTGGAAAGAGACCTAGAGTTGATGTTTCAAACTATACTGGTAACTTGAATCCTGAAGAGTTGATTAACTAGATAAATGACATGGAAGAATACTTTGAATATGAGGAGATTGAAGACCCAGAGAAGGTGAAATTTGTAAAGAAAAAGTTGAAAGGACATGCTGCTATATGGTGGAAAGAAGTTTAGTTAGAAAGAAATAGAAGAGGAAAAGAAAAGATTACAAAATGGGAACGGATGGTGACAAAGTTGAAAAATCATTTTATACTTGCTGACTATGAGTTGGAATTGTTGAAAAGATTGCAAAACCTGAGACAAGGAGAAATCTGTGAAGGAGTACACTGAAGAATTTCATAAGATGATCATAAGAACATGACATAGTGAAGTAAGCAAGGAGAAAGTGGCTAGATATATCAATGGACTAAGATTGAACATTCAAGAAGAACTAAGTTTGGTAAGGATGACATCTTTGGAAGAAGCATATCAATTTGCCCTGAAAGTTGAAGAAAAGTTGAATAAGAAGCATGATCAGAGACAGAGAGGCAGAGGCAGTAAATTTTAGAGAGGAAGATCATTTTTTGGATATGATAGATCATTTGTGGAGCAGAACAAGTTTGACAGCCCAGTTAGAAAGGATGACAGAGATGCTTACCGGAGAGATGACATAAATTTTTGCTAGAGAGGAAACCCTAGTGCATACCAGAATGAAGGATACAGAAGAGAAGGAAAAGGATTTGATAAGAAGACATTTAAAGGTACTTGTTTCAAGTGTGGAGGTGAAGGACATTGAGCATTTGAATGTAATCAGGGTGGTACAAGCAAGAAGACAGAGAATAGTGGGAGAGCAACCTATGTTGAAGAAGAACCTGTTGGATCACCTTGTTCAGTTGGCAATCCAGAGAAAGGAGAATCACTGGTGATGAGGAGAGCACTATTTCAAGTAGAGACAAATGAGGAACCATCACAGAGAAAAAGTTTGTTCAGAACTAAATGCAAATCAGGAGGTAAGTGTTGTAAAGTTGTAATTGATAGTGGTGATTCAGATAACCTAGTTTTAGAGGAGATGGTGACTAAGCTAAAGTTGTAAAGATTGAAACACCCTAAGCCCTATCAGATAACATGGATTTAGGATGATCATGTTGGAAACAAGGTGGATAATTGAGAGGGGGGGTGAATCAGTTATCTTAATTATTTGACTTTCTTTTCTTCTTTAACAATTAGTGTAGTATTAAAACATATAAGCGTACATAATCATGAGAGCAGAAAAGAAATCAACACACATAACACAAGGATTTTTACATGGAAAACCCTATTAAGGGAAAAAACCACGGGGTGACTAACCCAAGATTGTATTCTCTGTTAAAAGAATAAGAAGTACAAAATGGTACTTGCCAATTAGGGCTCACTACTCAAGCACATTGCTCACAAGAGGCACATTGCCTACAAGAGACTCACTGTCTACAAGGTATATAGAAAGTAACCAGGTGTTTGAACTAATGAGAGGCATCCACATATGCTGAGGTTCAGTTTTGGTTAGGCTCAATATACTGATCTAATGCACTTCATTCTTCCTCTACTCTAATGCTGCTATTCTATCACATACTGGACTTGTATTGCTACTTCCACACTTCTCTCTACCTTTCTTCGCACACTCTATTGACACACACACACCTTCATACCGAAATCCATCTAGTATATATATCCGCATCAAGGATTTCAACATCTTTCTAGTTGGCAATTGGAATACTTAAGATATTTACAAAACACTGATCTGTCGGCTAAATCCATGCTTAATATGTGATGCGTATCAAAGTCATAGACATAGAAGTCATCATTCATGTTGGCCAACCATGTATGATCTCTCAAATAGCTTGACCACCATCAATTTCTCATCCGGATTAAAGTCTGATGCTTTGCCGGTCAGGAACCTAATACTTAGATGCTCATATCTTTTCACTCTTTCATCACCAGAGGCTCAATCTCTGGAATGTAGCAGTCATGGTACTCCTCTTGACTTCCCCAAGTCCACACTTTGCTGAGATACATCCTCTGAGAGATTCGGACCTGATTGTTGGACCTTGCTGCATGCTTTGTTCTTGTTCACTAGACCAAAACACTCTTCAATCTGACTTCCTATATAGACATACTATGTGCTGCGGATGTGTGGAATAAACTTTGTTGCCATCAATGACAACACTCATGAAGCCACACAGTGTCTCTTGCCAACAATCTCCCCCTTTGGCATTGATGGCAACACTTAGTGAAAAATGACTAAGTGTCGTAGCAAACTCCCCCTTGGCTGATGCTCCGTCTTATGTACACTTTTACCGGAGCTCCCCCTTAGATAGATTCCACATTTTTCACTACTCCTCACTCCCCCTTTGACATCAATGGTAAAGGGTGGAATCCGCACACCAAAATTTTCAAAAATCAACCTATACATAGCCGCATAAGTATATATGTTATACTTACATATACTTAAGTATATCCGCAAAAGTGGTCTTCAACTGGACAAATTATGTTGCCCAACTCTGTTTCATCCTGTCCAAAATTGAGATATGACCACTCAACAAAAATACATAAGCTTCTGCCCTTGTTAAGTCTGAGCATTAGTTAGGGCCTCATGCATTGCCTCTAACTTAGAGATAATTATCCCTCTTAGTTCACTCATTTTGCTTATTCTATTCTTCTCCTTTTCAAGCCTCTTTATTTCATTTATAGTGGCAATAGCCTGGCACTCTTGATTCATTATGGATGAGGTGAGAGGATCAAAATTCTGAGATAAACTTGACAGTTTACCCTCTTGTTCTTCCACCTTCTTTGCAATGTCTACTGTCACTGTGGACCAAGATAAGCAAAATTTGTATATTTCTCCGCCATCTTTAGGAGTATTTTCTAGGCTCTTTATCCCAATATCCAGGGTCCTCCTATCATTAGTTATGAGTCCCTGCACCTCAGTGAATCTCTTTCCCAAAAATTCTTTTCGGACTTTCTCTTCTGCTAATTTCTCCAAAAAATCAAAATGGGTGCTAACAAAGTTAACCAGAGATTTCAAGTTACCAGATGAAGAGGCTGAAAGATCCTTTTGGAAGGATGGCATGATCTTCTCTAGCACACCGGATGCAATCTCTATCAGATCACAGTCTTCCATGTGAGACTTTAGAATCTTTTCTTTTGCTTTAGCTTGAGCAAAAGATGCTACCTTCATTGTCTGGACCGGAGAGAGGGAGTCAAAATTGAGTGGTCCTTGAAATAGTTTCGGTTCATCTATTTCCATCATCTCTTTGGTCAAGAAGTTTTTCACTGCTTCTGCAGTGTCTCTTGCTGGAGACAGAGTCTTCTTTCCTTTTGCAGCCTCAGAACTGTCATCAGAGATCTTCTCTGTGTGTTCTTCTCTTTCCTTTTCCTCCTCTACTTGACTCAATCTCTCCACTTTTCTTCCTTCTCCTTCAGTTCTGAAGTCAGCAGGGGGATCTAGAAGAGAGACGTTTACTTCTTCATGGACTTCCTCTTCCAGAACAGAGGAATCCAAGTCCATAGTCCTCTCCTCACCTATATCCTTTGACTCTTCTGCATTTTTCTCAGTAGATTCTTCTTTTGATGTACTTAATCCTTCATCATCCATGGCAGAAGGTTCATCATCTATGTCCTCTATGACAGGAAGATTGAATCTCTTGTAGGCATTCTAGAGGATGTATTCTATTTCTGTTGCTACCTGATCTATCTCTCCAAGCATAAGTTTGTTCATTCTGGCTTTGCTCCGGAACTCATCCTTCCAGTCCTTGAAGATCATGGTCATTTGTTTTGGAGTAATGGAAGGATAGAGTTGAATTGCAATCTATTCCTGGATCTCTAGGTCCTTTGCCTTAGTATTCTCCTTTCTCAGTTCAAGTTCCTTCTCTAGACTTTTGGGAATTAGAGAGATGATTTCAATGAATGCTTTATTATAAATGTTTAGGTACCTGACTGTAGCATCTTCCAAGAATTTCTTGTCAGTATCACTATATTCATCATAAAATTCAGTGATTGGTTGCAGGTTCCCATCCACTGTGTCTACCTTGATGATATCAACGATAGAGAGAGTAGGCCTTTCAACAAATTCTTCTGCCTCTTCTTCTTTGTTTGTACCGGCAGAGGATTCCCTTGATGTTTTCTTCTTCTTCCTCATTTTCTTAACTTCCTCATCGGTCTCTGTTTCTTCATCATCCTTTTGGCTTATATAGGACCTTGTGGCCTTGGTCTTTGTTCTCTTCTCTCCCTTTCTAGATGTCTTGGCTTCCAGTTTTGAGGCTTTTGGGCTCTTAGAGGTGGCAGGTGCAAAGCTCTTGGATGATCTAGTCCAGGAGGAGGCTTGTACCAGAACACTTTCCTTTTTTGCTTCTTGTTTCTCTTTCTCAACTCTTTCTATTTTTTCTCTATTTGCATCAACTGCCTCTTTTGAAATGCCATCTCTTTTGGCAATTTCCTCTACTTCCCTTCTCACTTTTCTTTTCATCTCTGGTTGTCTTAGTTCAACATGTATTTTTACACTCAATTCTTGAAAGGTTCCAAACCTTTCTACCTCAGGGTCCTTAGGCTGACTTAGCAAGTGTTGGACATGCAGCTCTAGGATTTTCTCATCTACCTCATAGCCCATTGGCATAATTCAGACTGTTTTGGGATCAACTACCTCCATTAGGCATTGATCAGTGTCTACCATGAAACACACTGTATCTTTGTATTTTTCAACTATTGTTTGTGGAATTTTTTCTCTGGCCTGCATCAAACTTTGGAAGTTTTTGAAGTATCCCTAGAGTACTGTACTTTGAGCCTTGGTATCACCAAGCCCATACATATAATCTCTGATTTGTATCACAACTGGTTTGTCATTCTGCCATACCCAACCACTTGATCCGGGTAGCTCATTCATATAGTAAAAGAATAAACACAGTATTAAACCACCATACTTGAATGAGTTCTTCTTGTCCTTCTTGATCTTTTGAAAGTTTTCTAATAGTTGGCTCAGGAGAAGCTCACATAGATCATAGTCTACATTTTCCCTTAGCATCTGATATGTAGTATAAATTGTAGTTCCAGACACAAAGTTCTCCCTGCTAGAATGATATATTTTATAGCTAATTATCATAGAGGCAAATTTGATATCTAGATCTATGATGTCTTCTATTGTCATTGCTCTTTTGTCAAACTTTGATCCGGTAGCCTCACTTACTGTTTGGTTCTTGACCGATTTGAGAGCAGGCAACCCATTGGATGAGTGCAAACCGGTTATTGCCCTAATGGCATCTTTTGTTATCTTGAATGGTCTCATCAACCACATGAAGTTGTCATGTATTCTGCTAAGAAAATATCGGACCCATTCATCTTCAGCAAAATAGGGAAAGTGGACGTAATGTCTGAAATGCTTATCCTGGATGGCCTTGTATTGAGGTTTGAGTTCAAAGGTTTCATCTATCAGTTGTTTATGGTAGATATCCATCACCTTTGATTCTCCAAATTCCTCAATATTTGCATGGATGTATACCCTAACATCTTCTATGTGCAGAAACCCATGCAAAATACTAGAAAAGACACCTAAGGGATCAACTTCTAGGGATTTGTAGGGGTGTTTCTTAAACTTTGGGTGTAGCCTATCAGTGATCTTAACAACATTTGGAGTAGCCATCTTGCAAAAGATTCATAGAGAGATATTCAAGAATGAAAATATCTTTTTACGCTTCTAGGGTTCACAAAACGAGCTGGAAAAGATCACTGGTTGAATCAGATTCTACGGTTGATCTTTAAGAGAGTTGAAACAATCTTGTTTCAGAACTCTTCCTTTCTTCTTTTCGAATGCAAATGTACAAATGATGAATAAAAGAACCCTTATATTTCTGTGCAAACCCTAATTTCATATTGCAATAAATGCACACCTTAATTCATTCTGGTTCCCTTGTTCTGACCTTGTTCTGAGAGAGATCCTTCCGAATCACTGAGATGCACTTAGAATTATTCTTAGTGATAATTGACAATTTATCTCCCTTTCTCCAATCATGCCATTTATCCACAGATCAAGATATTTCAATTTTGAATCATACCGGATCTAACTATGAAAATCTTGCTTTTACCGGATGGCTGTCAAACCGGATCAATCTTGGATGATTAAACTCTTCCAAAACTCCTTGTTGATCTTTCATATTTTTATGGAGGGTTATTTAGATATTTCTTTGAGAACCCTTTAATACGCAACATTCCATGTGCCAAATTTAGGCACCAATTGACTGGCTGGGGGAATTTATTTTCCTTTGTGACTCCCCCTAAGCCAGAGCTCATCTGTTTAGTTTCTGGAAGGAATATCAGCACCAGATTTTGGTATGGATCCATCTCTAACATTTTCTGTACTCTTTTTCACCCAAATATTACTCATCTGCTTTTGAAGTTCATCCAAATTCACTTTGTCTTTTCCTTTATCTTGATTTAGATTATGATGTACCAGACCCTTTTTATCCTGATTCTTACTTCTGTAGAATTTGGCAATATGACCGGATCTATTGATATTGTGGCATACAACATTCCTTGGCATATTTAACTGATATCCTCTTGATCTACATTGATTAGCCATATGTCCCATTCTATTGCAAGCAAAGCTTCTACCATTGAATGAATTGTTTATTTGCATATTTCTGCATTCATGAGATTTGTGACCATACCTTTTGTAGTTGAAACACTGTCTGGAGAAGGATGAATTAGTCTGATTCATTCTTCTTCCACACTGAGTTGCTTTATGACCGAAATTGTTGCAATTGTAGTAGTATCCATTGAAGGATGGATATCTTTAAACATTTGGTTGCCTTACCAGAGGTCTTCTAGGCCTATTCCTTGGATTTCCTAATCCAGAGTCCTTCTGACCGGATCCAAAGCTTTCACCTTTCTCATATCCCAATCCATGCTTGTCATCTACCCTCTTTTGGCTTTCAAGAAGAACTTAGAGTTGAGCAGAGCTTATCTTGAATTTCTCTTTGTATTCATTTGTTGTTTGAAGATCCCTTTTAAGAGTGTCTATCTGGTTCTCAAGTTGTTCTTCATTGTCTCTAGCTTCTTCAAGATCAGATTCCAGATGTCTGATTATTCTATCCATTTTGTGGCAGTCTTCTGACTTCTCCTTGAGAGATTGTTTTAGATTATCTTCAATTTTTCTTTTCTCTTCAATTTCTTGGGTGAATCTCATAACCCCTGATTCCATTTCATGTCTTACCATAATGACCTCTTTTTATAGCTTCTCACATAGCTTGTTTTTCTCATTCAGATCTTCATTTGTATTATTGGCTTCACTTTGGCTTGCTAATTGCTGAAGTAGTTCCTTTCTCTTTTTCACAAAGATACTCAGTTTTTCTTTTAGTTCATTTATGAAATCATTAGCTTGTTTGAGTCTTTCCCTCAAGCTATTGACTTAAGAGTGAGATTGCTCAAGATCATCTAGGGAAGACTAAAGTTGTTCCCTCATACCATACATATCCATTGAGATTCCCAGATCTTCCTCAAGTTGTTAGGCTCTGTTTGGAGGAACTTAGCTCTGATACCAATTATTCAAAATAAGGTGGATAACTGAGAGGGGGGAGGGTGAATCAACTATCTTAATTATTTGACTTTTTTTTCTTCTTTAACAATTAGCATAGTATCAAAACATATAAGCATACATAATCATGAGAGCAGAAAAGAAATCAACACACAAAACACAAGGATTTTTACGTGGAAGACCCTGTTAAGGGAAAAAACTATGGGGTGACTAACCCAAGATTGTATTCTCTGTTAAAAGAATAAGAAGTAAAAAATGGCACTTGCCAATTAGGGCTCACTGCCCGAGCACACTGCTCACAAGAGGCACACTACCTACAAGAGACTCACTATCTACAAGGTATATAGAAAGTAACCAAGTGTTTGAACTGATAAGAGGCATCCACATATGCTGAGGTTCAGTTTCGGTTAGGCTCAATATACTGATCTAATGCACTTCATTCTTCCTCTGCTCTAATGCTGCTATTCTGTCACATACTGGACTTGTATGACTGATTCCACACTTCTCTCTACCTTTCTTTACACACTCTATCGACACACACACACACACCTTCATACCGAAATCCATCTAGTATATATATCAACATCAAGGATTTCAACATCTTTCTAGTCGGCAATTGGAATACTTAAGATATTTACAAAACACTGATCTGTCAGCTGAATACATGCTTACTATGCAATGCGTATCAAAGTCATAGACATAGAAGTCATCATTCATGTTGGCCAACCATATATGATCTCTCATTTGGATTAAAGTCTGATAATCTGCCAGTCAGGAACCCAACACTTATATGCTCATATCTTTTCACTCTTTCATCACCGGAGGCTCAATCTCTGGAATGTAGTAGTCATGGTACTCCTCTTGACTTCCCCAAGTCTGCACTTTGCTAAGATACATCCTCTGAGAGATCTGGACCTGATTGTTGGACCTTGCTGCATGCTTTGTTCTTGTTCATCGGACCAAAACACTCTTCAATCTGACTTCTGGTATAGACATACTATGTGCTGCGGATGTGTGGAATAAACTTTGTTGCCATCAATGACAACACTCATGAAGCCACATAGTGTCTCTTGCCAATAGATCATAAGGTACTGGTGAGTGAACAATGTGTGGTGAAATTTCATATTGGACCTTATCATGATGAAGTCTTGTGTAATATTATGCCTATAGATGTTTGCCATATCTTGTTGGTAGACATTGGCATTATGATAGAAAAGCTATGCATGATGGAAGAAAGAATACATATACTATAACAACAAATGGGAAAATAATTACTTTGATTCCTTTAGAAGATGATCCTAAAAATGTGGTAAGTGGGAATGCTAGAATCTGTTTGGTAGATGGAAGGAAATTCTTGGATGGTTTGAAACAGGAAAGTATGTGCTATGCCTTGATTCCTAAGAAGCCTGAAGTAGTGAAGAAAGAAGCTGAACCAGAAGAGATAAAAGAGTTGCTGACAGAGTATGCAGACATCATATTAGATAATGTACTTGATGGATTACTACCTATAAGAAGTATCAGTCATCACATGGATCTTATACCAGGAGTTAGTTTGCCTAACAAAGAAGCACATAGAATGACATCGACAAAGAATGAAGAACTGAATAGACAAATACAAGAGTTGTTGAGGAAAGGTTTGGTCAAAGAAAGCTTGAGTCCTTATGCAATACCTATAGTGCTAGCACCTAAGAAGGATGGAGAATGGAGAATGTGTACTGATTCCAGAGCAATAAACAAGATCACAGTTAAGTATAGATTTCCTTTACCTAGAATGGATGATATCATGGATTGTTTGAGTGGAGAAAGATATTTCACAAAAATAGACTTGAAAAGTGGATACCATCAAATTAGAATCAAAGAAGGAGATGCATGGAAGACTGCTTTTAAGACAAATGAAGGATTGTATGAGTGGTTACTGATGCCTTTTGGATTGACAAATGCACCGAGTACTTTCATGAGGTTGATGAATGAAGTCTTGAAGAAATTCTTGGGTAAGTTTTTGATTGTGTACTTGGATGATATTTTGATTTTTAGTAGGACAAAAGATGAACATTTGTTGCATATTAGACAAGTTTTGTAGAGGTTGAGAGAAGAGAAATTGCTGATAAACATCAAGAAGTGTAGTTTCATGAAGGAAGAATTGGTATATCTAGGATTTGTGATTTTTGTGGAAGGATTGAAGATGGACCTTGAGAAAGTGAAAGCAATTATTGAATGGCCTACACCAGAGAGCATTGGAGAAGTTAGATCATTTCATGGTTTGGCTAGTTTCTACCGGAAGTTCATTGGAAATTTCAATTCAGTTTGTAACCTTATGACAAAAACAATGAGAGATGACAGAAAATATTTCAAGTGGACATCAGGAGCAAATAATAGTTCTGAGTTGTTGAAGTAGAAAGGAACAGAGCAACCTATTTTGGTGTTACCAGATTTCAATAAGGTATTTCAAGTTGATTACGATGCTAGTGGAAATGTAATTGGAGTAGTGTTAAGTCAAGAAGGTAGACCTATAGCATATTTTAGTGAAAAGTTGAATGATGCAAGGCGAAGATATTCAGTTTATGATCAAGAGTTCTATGCCATAATTTAAGCCTTGAAGAAATGGAGACATTACTTGTTGCCTACGGAGTTTGTGTTGTATACAGATCATCAAGCTTTGTAGTATTTAAACAATCAAGGTAAGTTGAATCAGAGACATATGAGATGGGTAGAGTTCATAAAGAGTTATACTTTTGTGTTGAAGCATAGGAGTGGTAAATCAAATAAAGTTACTGATGCCTTGAGTAGAAGAAGAAACTTGTTGACAGAGATGAGAGTTGAAGTGTTGGATTTTGATGAATTAAAGAATATGTATGAGGGAGACACTAATTTTGTAGAACCTTGGAGAGCATGTAAGGAACCTGTTGTGACAGATAGGAGTAAGTGGTTAGACTATTTCATCTAGGAAGATATGTTGTTCAAAGGAAGTCAGTTATGCATACCTAGAAGTTCAACGAGGGATAATTTGATCAAGGAGAAGCATAGTGGTGGATTGGCAGGATACTTTGGCATTGATAACACAATGGCTTTGGTAAGTGAAAATTACTTTTGGCTTCAGATACATAAGGATGTTTGGAGATTTGTGTAGAGTTGTAGAGTTTCTCATGTTGCAAAAGGGAGTAGTTAGAACACTAGATTGTATAAACCTTTGACAGTTCCGAAGAGACCTTGGGAAGACATAAGCATGGATTTAGTAATGGGATTACCTAAGAGACAGAGAGGATATGATTCAATATTTGTAGTGGTTGACAGATTTTCAAAGATTGCTCATTTCATACCTTGTAATAAGACAACTGATGTAGTGCATGTAGTTGACCTATTTTTCAAATATAATGTGAGATTGCATGGATTACCTAAGAGTATAGTTTCAAACAGAGACACAAAGTTTGTTGGTTACTTTTGGAAGACACTTTGGAAGAAGATGAAGACAGATTTGAAGTTCAGTTCTACTTTTCATCCACAAATAGATGGACAAACAGAGGTAGTGAATAGGAGTTTGGGAAATTTTTTAAGATGTTTGGTTGGAGACAAAGCCAGAAGTGGGGACTTGATTCTTTCACAAGTAGAGTTTGCATACAATAATTCAGTAAATATGAGTACTAGAAGAACACCTTTTGAGATTGTTACCAAAGTGAATCCTAGAGGAGTTGCAGAATTGAGAGATATCAGCATAGAAGAAGAGAGGAGTACAGAAGTAGAGGAATTTGCAGACCATATGAAGATAGTGCATAATCAGGTGAAGAAGCATTTGGAGGATATGAACAGTAAGTACAAAGAGAAAATTGATGAGAAGAGAAGACATAAGGAATTTGAATTTGGAGATGAAGTGATGGTGTACTTAAGAAAAGAAAGATTTCCAGTTGGGACATATAACAAGTTGAAGATGAAGAAGTTTGGACCTTGTAGGATACTCAGGAAATTTGATTCAGGAAATGCATATGAAGTGGAATTACTAGAGACATTGGGTATTTCACCTATTTTCAACATTGCAGATCTTTACCAGTATCATGAAGTAGAGTTCAATGACAACATGGAAGAAGACTTGAAGAAGCAGTTACCACAACAAGCACCAGAACAGATTGAAGACATTTTGGATAGCAGAGTTGCATGAAGCACTAGAGGAAGACAATACAAAGAATACCTTGTGAAGTGGAATGACAAATCAGAAGAAAATTCATCTTGGATTTCTTAGGCTGAGGTAGACTGTCTTGGTTCTCCCCTAGCCCTAGCAAAGTGAGGGACTCACTTTTTCAATAACCCTGGATGTCTAATGCAGGAGCATCCTTGGTTCAAGAGAAATCTTGCATCAACCAAAAACAGTTGCATTTCAGTTTGTTTGCATTTCAATTCTTCCTTTTCCAGTTCAGTTCAGGCAGTAGTAGTTCTTAGCTTATGGTTTGGTTGTGGCATTTCACATCTTGCGAATCTGGACTTAGCATCTACATTCATTCATCTACATCATATCAAGAATTCAAAGCATTTGGATCAATTACCAGAAAGATATCACTATCAGAAGTTGACTATTTTCTCAGAGCAGAGCATTCTAACAGTTCCTGATAACCAGCTGAAGGAGAAGGCTTGCGGATTGTTCCTTGACTTACTGATCTCATTGACACATCATTCAATGTTCTTTGGTTTGTGGTTGACCTTCCCCAAGGGTCCGTATGTTGTTCCATTCATTTGAGGAAGTGGTCTATGCATTTAGGTTTGACCTACCTGTGAACATGTTACAACTCTTCATTGGAGTTTGTGACCTTCCTTGGCCGACGCAGAGGAATCTATTGGTTCAGAGATGATATATATTGATGTAATAGATCCTTAGGAAAGTAGTGATTCACATAAGAAAGATCTGATAGTTTATATTTTGTGCTAAGGAGCCTCAAAGCCTTATCTTGTGCATGTATGTAATCAGGCCTGTGGGCCCTAATTGTAAGCTCACACGTTGCCAGCTAGACTGTATTTGAATTCTATGATATACTGAATGACTGAATCTGCATTTGCTTTATCTCTTTGAGTTGTTTCCATTGTGTTTACTCTTGCTACATGATCCAGATACTTCATTTTGTGAACCCTCCTAATGTGACTACACCAATAAACTTGATGGAAAGCATGACCAGGATTTAGTTGATTTTCTATGTTTTGATGAAAACATGTCTTTGGCATCCAAAAGGTAGGTACAACCCTTTGAGTTGGATGCTCAAGGAAAATCCAACCCTTAGGGTTGGAATTTACCATAGCAGTGAAAAAAGTGTTCGTGTTATAATGTGCTCGCATTATAATTCGCTCACATTATAACGTGCTTGCATTATAATGCACTCACATTTTAGATTAGTTCAAATGACTTAGATGATAAGTGGGACAACTTGTATGAGAAGAATTATGTCATCTCTCCATCTTATTTCACTCTAGAGTAGCCTCATGTCTAGGAAGAGACAACCATTATATCATTGGGTGATGATGATGAGGACGATTCAAGGCCTCCATACTTTCAAATAGAAGAGGTAGTGTTGGAACAAGTAGCATCATATGCACCTTGTTAGATGGATAGATAGAGTTAGAGAGAGGGAGAGATAGAGAGAGAGATAGAGGAGAGAGATAGAGAGGGGGGGAGATAGAGAGGGAGGGAGAGATAGATATAGTTAGAGAGGGATAGATAGAGAGAGGGAGAGAGATATAGATATAGAGAGGCAAATATATAAAGAGAGAGGGAGGATAGAGAGATAAAGAGATAAAGGGAGAGATAGATAGAGATATAGAGAGGGATAGAGATATAGAGAGGGAGTGAGAGATAAAGAGAGGGAGGATAGAGAGATAAAGAGTTAGAGGGAGAAATAGATAGAGATATAGATCTAGGGAGAAAAAGAGGGAGAGATAGAGAGATAGAGAGGGGGGAGAGAGAGATAGATAGAGATAGAGTGGGGTAGAGATAGAGATAGAGAGATGATAGAAAGATAGAGAGGGAGAGGGAGAGATATACATACAAGGGGATAGAGATAGAGAGAGATAGAGAGAGGGAGACATATATATATATATATAGGATAGGGGGGTGAGAGATATAGAGATAGAGAGGGAGAGAGATAAAGAGAGAGGGAGAGAGATGGAGAGGGAGAAAGATCTATAAGACCAGTGAGTCTATAGTGATAAAGTTCAAAGTTACTTATGCACATTCCTATTTTAAAGAAATTGAAAAAGCAAGGCCTAAAGCACCTCAAATTACAAAACTATAGTTAATGCACATAGAGGTTGATGTTTTTATGCATTTAGGAGATCCTTATGAAAAAAATACTCATGTGTCAAGGAAAAAAAGAATAAAGGTATTGTAAATGATAAGGAATTTAAACATATTTGAACTTCTATAGGAACTTATTCTACTTAGGTCCTAAAGAAAGATTTACAATACACAATTATCATATGGAACTGCCTCCAAAGAAGTAGGAAGAATGGGTAAATAAAGATAAATCAATAGTTCCACCACTCTATCATATTTGTTAAAAGTTATACCATACATAGAGATAAGAACTTCATTTACATGATCAAGAGAGAGGGAAGTAGAGAGTGAGGGAGAGATAGAGATAGAAAGAGCGAGAGATAGAGATAAGGAGAGGGAAGAGAGAGGAGGGTTAAGATAGAGAAATGGATAGATAGAGGGAGACAGATAGATAGAGAAGGAGATAGAGATAGAGATAGAGAGAGGGGAGAGATAGGGAGATAGAGAGTGAGGGAGAGATAGAGAGGAAAGATATAGAGATAAAGAGAGGTAGATATATATCTATCCCTCTCCCTCTCTCTATCTCTTCCTCTCTATATCTCTCAATCTCCCCTTCCAACTTTCTCTTCCCTTCCCTCTCTATCTCTATATATGTCCCTCTCTATGTATCTTTCTATCTCTATCTCTCCCTCTCTATCTCCACATCCTTCTCTATCTCTCCCTCTCTCTATATTATCTCTCCCTCCCTCTATCTCTCCTTCTCACTCCCTCTATCCATCCCTCTTTCTCCATATCTTGTCATCTCTCTATCTCCCTCTCCCTCTCTATCTTTCCTTGTCCCTCTCCCCTCTCTATCTCTCTATCTATCCATATCTCTATATTTTTTCTTTTTTCTTCTAGTATTGACTATAGTACTGGTGTATGTCTAACATCCTTAAATGCCCCACTATCTTGATGCTTGACCATGTTAATACCATAAAACTCTTTCTTATTGGTTTCTCAATTATCTTTTATCATAAAAATTGTATGTAGATTGAAATAAAGGAGAGATTAGATTTACTCCTGAAGGGTGCAAATGCAATGTACACTTCACCAATACCCATGGAGAAAAAAATCAAGAAGTGCACCAAGCTAGAGTAGGCTAAGAAAATACTTAAAGCATTTGAAGTGAAAATAATGGCATTAGAAGGCTAGGTCACCACAATAGTAGCGAAATCCATTGAAGCTGAAGATACATAGGTAGAAGCAACTAAAAAACAACTCCTAGATGTTAAAACAAAATTGACTAAAGAAAGAATAGAGTTGGTAGTAGGGAAAAGCTAGATGGTAACTAAGACAACCACCAGAATGCATTATCAAATAAATTGAAAGACTTAGAGGTATAATTGAGCCATGAAAGGCTGAAACTAGTGCCAAGGCTATTGAAATAGGATCAATAAAGAAAAAGGTCTCTAGCCAAGATTATGAGCTAGCCAAGCTAAATAATCAAGTGGACACCTAGGCCTAGAAAAACAAGGGCCTAAGAGAAAAAGAGGTTGACCTAAAGAATATACTAAAAGAATCAAAGGAGGTGGTCAAGAGGTAAATACCCAAATTAAAGAGTTCAAATAGTTAGTGGTTTCCCTTGACCACATCAAGGTCTTGTGAAGATCATACTACAAGGCTAAAATGGAGGCCATGTCATCTAAACCTTGTGAATGAGAAGAGCCAAATTTCTAGAGCTAGTGAATGAGAAGATCCAAGAAGAAACTATATTAAACATGTGGTCTTTAGCTCCTTCTATCAAAGAGGTTCAATTAGTTTTCAATACATTAATAGAGCTAGAGGCCCTTGTACAAACATCTATGACTCATGCACATGAGGTATCTTGTGAATGCACTATTGAACTAGAGTGCACTTTAGACTCTTATAGAAGATCAATTTGTCCTTGGACAAAGAGAGGGAGAAGCTTCTAGATTCTCTAAAAAATATGTAAGTAGTAGCATCTTCACCAATTTTCAAATTCGAAAGTTTGAATTTGTAGGTCTACATTTCCTATTTGTGCTAAGAATATTTTATTAGAAATAGCTTACCTCCAATTATTTATATTTTCTTTTGTCAGTGGGGATCTTTAGCAAGTGCCATGTGGCATGCTCCAGAGACTTCTAATAAAAAGGTAGACTTACTCTCTCTTAGAGTAGTGCAAGCCATTTGATTTTATCATGATGGATTTCATTTGATAGCTCATGAGGAGTAGGGCTATTTCTTGGACATATTAAAAAATGATAGAGTTCATCAACCCAATTTTGATGTCTATAGATTAGAAAGATATAGAGATATAGATAGAGAGAGGAGGTAGGAGAG